>CM066220.1:2424250-4841000 GCA_033675125.1 Athetis lepigone | reverse complement strand
GTGTGATGAGCATGATTGTTTGTTCTGTTTTTGGGTGTAATTTATAAAGTATGTATCAGTTATCTGGTTACCATAACACAAGCTCTGCTTAGCTTGGGATCAGATGACCGTGTGTCACTTGTCCCAAGATATTTATTTATTTGATTTCGTTCGATATCGTTGAATCGTTTCTTCTGGAAGCTTTCCTCTTCGCTGTTGAATCTGGCTTTAACAGTACAAACACTTTAATCCTTTGAACAGACGTGATTTGAGACACAATAGGAAGACAATAGCAACCCGACAGCCGGCTGTCCGTTGGTAGTTGAAAGGTTAAATGACGTAAAACTTTTCTCTATGTTTAAACGTTCACCATAACGTTATATTTGTAATCACCGCAAACCCCTTCGTCGATTAGCTGCTATCATTAACAGAGGGGCTCACAGGTGCTGTAATCCCCACGCCCGCAGGTGCTCCCGTGTTTAGGTAACGCCACGCCATGACCTCTGACGTCATTAGCTGTGGGGCATCAATAATTAGGTAGGTGTATAAACCTTCGAACACGCGTGATTGACAACCGGCTGTCGATTGGTTCTCGAAAGGTTAACATTGTGTCGTAGAGGACTGTGGTTAAAGCGCCCAGTTTTTAAGCAAGAGGTTATGACGAATCTGGGCAAGTCAAGTATCGACCACTTTTTTAATTTATTGGTGGAACTCTTGTTCACAAACTGAACTAAATACCTTCCTCTTTCCATTTCATTTAGAAAAGAAAACGCATTTGTATATTTATTAACTATACCGTTTTTCAGAATATCTGTCATAATAAAACTTCTAATAAGCTTTGGATCTATGAAATTATCGCTTGCGTTTAGTGTGTGGATGTGACTGCGCGGTCATGAACTGGGGGCGTTATCTTATTTACTGATGGGTAAATAATAATAAAATAAAAAGAATACCAACCCACTTTTGATGTGAAACATCTATAGCCTCACGTAAAACTAATTTCTGGCGTGGCGAACGCGTCGCCACGCTTCTGTTTCTTTTCAATCATTTACTTTTTGACATGCGCCTTGGCCTCACGTTTTGTGGTTTTCGGGGGCACTGATGCCGAAAATGAGGTCCATTTCAGAATCCAAGATGGCGGCTAACATTTTTCAAAATTTCGGTCATGGGTATCGTTTCCGTGGTTTCGATGTGTGGATGTCGATGTTCCACATCTGCCAGGCGTCCCGTGACGGTTCACTTTTTTTGTATATTGATCCCGATCGAGAATCACTAAATTGCCTCCTATAAGGTTTCGCAGATTCCAAAATGCACCATGTACAAATAGAATATTTTAGGACTTTGATGACAGACAGTCAATATTTGTCATACATTTAACCTCTGTTCCTGCCACGTCCCCTTAGTTAATGACACTCATAATTATACAAGCATGCCCCCCGGCGTCCCTCGTAATGTAATGACGTGTATTTGATCGTCGCCACGTGGCTAAACGCTCACCTTTACACCGCTATTGGTCAATAGATTGATCAAATATTTATTTGTTTGTGGTTTTTTGGAAATATGGGTTGGAAAGAGGTGTTAAAGTATCATGTTACTTGTTTGTTTATTAATAGTAAAGTATGATATATACTAATCTATATCTATACTAATTAATATTACATAGCTGAAGATCTTAGGAAGTACTTAATTGATTTTTTTTTGTGTTGCATAGTCCATTTATACAGGACTGTTTTAGGCTATATAACTTAATAGATGTATCGCTAGTGACGATTAGAAAAGAAAGAAAGAAAGAAAAATATCTATTTGGCACACATGCATAGACACACACACATACACAGTGCAGAAAACCACATGATTACATCTGGGAGAAGCCCCAAAGCACTATGAATTAAAAAAAACACTGGGCCCTACATTTCATCTAGAATATTTAACTAAATAGAAACAATTTTCTTATGTATTTATTACGATTTTTACGACATTTTTTTGATAAAAAGGCATGTAAGGATTGTTTACATTTAGTTAACTACTTAAACTGATGGAATACCGATGCCGATAGATAACCCATGAATATGTCACAGGAAGAGTGAACCAGTCAGATTTTGTTGAGTAAAAGTAATTTGCTCTGTGTTAATTTCAGATGTGCATAACGTGGTGAATCCACTGCTGGCCGCGTTGCCGCCACAGCTGCACTGCATCCCGCCATATTGTCATCATCTGCCGCCCAGGAACACTACTTGTACGTACCTTTTTACTCTATTGCCGGAAGAAGAGGTTATGATTTTCGAGCGTATGTTCCAGAAAGTCTGGTCTAAGCAAGAAGTATCGTGTCGCCCAGTTACTGGGTTGTGGAGGTCTGATAGGCAGTCGCTTCACGTAAAACACTGGTATCCAGCTGAATCCGGTTAGGCTGGAAAGTCGATGGAGATGGTGAAATAATCAAAAACCCAGCTAATATTTCGGAAGTTTGTGTTGTGGCAATTACATGAAACAGAAACGACTTTCAAAATTGCAGTGTTGGGTTTTTTTTTATTTTTAGAGGGGAAACCTCCCCAAAAGCAACCCCGACCTTTTGGGGAGAAGTCAGTGTGGGATTTTCTCCGGAACCCCTTCTGACGGCATCTCCTGAGCTTCAGTGTGCCTGGTAGCAAGTTGTGCTGCTTGTGCTTGATAATCAGCTTATTCCAGCTGATTTTAATATTTTTTTTATATGCGTAGGGACGAATGAACAAGGAACCTTTTAGGAATGTAGGACTTTTCTTGAAGTTTAAAATCATTCGTTTAATTATCTTATTCAATTAATGGTTTTAATTTAACATTTTTATTTACTTTTAACACTAACCTGATAATGTAACTATATGTAAATAAACTAAGTATGGTTTAGTTAGATGGCATCTAAATTAAACTAAAGCAGTAAACTATTTATTTGAGAGTTATTTGTTTTCGTGTGTTTTTATTAAGTCTGTTATTCAAAACCAGTTACCCTTGTTCAATGTCCGAACGTCCTAGCCTACTCCCAACGTTAGGATCGGTTTTCAACCAAGTGGCCAAATCTGGTCAGTTACATATCTAAAGGGTATCGTGTCGCCCAATAACCGGGTTGTAGAGGTATGATAGGCTGTCGCTACACTGCGTGTCCTGATGAATCCGGTTAGGCTAGAATCCGACCCCAACATAGTTGGGAAGAGGCTAGGAAAATGATGAAGATGAAGCCACGCTTAACAAGTCTGGAGAAAATAAATCAGTTCTTATAAGTTTTTTTATACCCCAGTGCTACCATCACCGTCTAGTGACCTGGACATCCGTCGTCGTGGTGAGAAGAGACCGATCCCACCAGAATTAAAAGATGAGAAGTATTTTGAAAGGCGGCGGCGGAACAACCAAGCTGCCAAGAAGTCGAGAGACGCCAGACGTATCAGAGAAGACCAGGTAAAATTACTAAAAACTTTGTAGCACTTACTTACTATTAATGTATGTCGCTGGCCGCAGGTATTTCGGCGAACAATCCGAATTACACTAGCTCAATGGATTTCTGGGTGGTTTAAAATAACCACGAAAGCTAAAACGAAGGTACGAATATACCGAGGCAAAATGCCAGAGCTACCCGAGTCGAAGAAGTTAGGTCAAAGGCCTAAAGGACTATTAAGCTATTTGCCTTAGCCTTTGTGATTTTTTTTAACTACCGACAAAGTGTTGTGGCTCCATCGAGCTATTTCAATTAGTATTGCTTATAGTTTAGTTTAATAGTAACCGGAAACATCGCCTCCGGAAGCTAAATTTTCAACGTTTTCCTCTCTTCTAGATAGCCTGGCGCGCTTGTCTCCTAGAGCAAGAAAACGCGTCGCTCCGAGCGCACGTTGCCGCTCTTCGTCAAGAAGCTCTCGCCCTCCGATCACTCCTCGCCGCGAGAGACGAACCACCAGCTCCAGCACCGTCTTCTACCACTCCTGACTAGTTCCACGTTGTGTGGGGTTTACACGGGTGAAAGCCGAACGATTTTTGCCGACCATCAAAATTCTCTTCAAGTTTTGTCTCTTCATAAAGCAGGCCGTACATCGGGCATTCATTTGTATCTCGTTAAATGTTTTACCACATTACATTTGTAACAATAATTGCGGATCAACAATTGTAGAGAGGTCCGATGGTGGTTCGATGCGTGTAGCATATCGTTCTAGGAACTTACTAGCAGTTCCTAGAACGATATATGCTACACGCATATTTATTTTCTTGCAAAGCAAAGTGGCTGTATTTCGGCTTGAAGAGTATGGATACCGATGTAAGGTAGACAATCGGTGAAAACCATCTAATGCCATAAAATCCTTATTTTGTGTTGTGAATTTTTCCGATGTTGTTTTTTAATTTCGTGACAAATTCAGTGCAGCCGTTCTATGAAAATCTTAAATATATTTTCAATGTAATTTCGTCGTGGAACCTTACCATGGCCTCCACTGGCGGGGCACTTCCAGCTTCAACAAGCAATACGGACATCGTACTCCGCTAGAGCACTATAGCTATCACACATCCCGCGGTTCCGCCTCCCACTATGATGAAATCATATTTAGCACCGTCTGGAATCGAACAGTTCTCATTTTTAAATTAAAAAAAAAAAAATTTAAGACATTAGAATATATTAAAAACTATTCCTTTCCTCCGCATTCAATTCCGTCCATTAAATGTGATTGATTTTAATTTTAATTTATTTAATCTGCGGTTTTTCAAACGAAAAATGATATTGTTATATACTTACAAATATCTAAGTCGTTTAAAATCCGTATGAACTACCTAGTTATTAAGAATGATCTCAATACATAAGTGCAATTATCTAATTTTAGTTGTAAATAAAATTAAACATTGATTGATTGATTTAATTGAATGAAAGCAATATAAAGGAATTTGCATGTTTTAGAATATTCTTAATTAATAATTATCATCGATAAACACGAATATAATATTTAACACTGATAAAGCAATTTGAAGTACTTATTATTTTTTAAAAAGGTTTTTACCACCATTTTGGCGCGCTTAGTGTGACGTCAGATCTGTCGCCAAAGTGGCGCCAACTAGTGGCGTATATTCGCAAACACCCTCATTTTTTTCATTCTTAAACCTACATTACTTATTTCCTATTATCTTAGGGCCGTATGTCAGTGTTTTCCTATTTATGTATATATATAGCAAACTTTTTAATAGGCCTTCTAAACCGACCATACAATTCTGGACAGGGACGTAACGAGTTTATGGTAACCACAAGGGTGTACTGGAATGGTGCCAATAGGTGACATCACTGACGCGTGAGGCGCAAAAAATATATTGGCTCTCTGTTACTTTCGTGGCAAAGCGTCAATACGCTTACATTCTTGTGTTAAGACCTCACGCCAAACTAGCTCTAACTATTGGCGTAAAATTCGCATAAACCCCTCATTTTGACCCTTTGGCACGCCCCATACGCACTATTCCGGCCGAATGGCAGTAACTCTTTGAGGGGTAATGTACTGAGAGCCGTAAATCCCCCACAAAATCGTAGGCCTCGTAGACTTTCTTATGAAGTACATTTTTTTTTATAAGGATGCGTGGAATTGACAAATGGGTCAAAAATTGTTTAGCTTTAAGACAACCTTATGCCGATTTCGTCTACAATATTCAGCTGACTGAGTCGTCGTTATCGTAAGATAAACGTAAGTTACAGTAGGTAGTTTATTAAACGAGGTGTCAAGAGTACGGCTACTACGTTACCCCGGAATAGCGGAGGTTGGGCTCCGGCTCCGGCTGGACTACGCAAATAATGTTATACCTATTTCAGAAACAATTATTATAGTATGATCTTCCTTCAGACATTGCTTGACTGTGTAATGTAATGGCATATATATATATGCCAAGGAAGTAAGTAAGTCCCCGTTTAGAAGTGCCCTAAGAAATAATTTCATGCACATCTATTTGATTGTTATTTATATTTAGTTATGTACTTACCTAAATAAGTACTTATGTACTAATTATGTTGCAAATAAATTAAATTAAACATGAGAAAATATTTTTCGAAATTGTGTTTTATTTGTTTTTGCTTCCATTTATTGCTTGCTAGTCGGCCGACTATCGAGGAATTTGTACGATAAATGCTGAACATCTATTTATTTACTGAGAAAGCTTCTTCCTTTCGAAAAAGCTTTTAATGTTCCATTTATAATTATCATTACCCGACTGCGCGACGCAAAGAAGGGTAATGTGTTTATCAGTCTATATATGTATGTATGTTTGTTTTGGTGAATTTATTAATGCATGGTTTTTATTTTCCTGATAAGTAAATGAATTCAATTGAATAGCGCCATCTTTTATTCAGTTTATAAAATGTAATGTTTTAAAACGTCAATAGATGGCGTCAAACGCGATGGTTGAATACGATACCTCTATTTTTAATTATGTTGAAATTTTGGTTTCCATTTAATTCTTGAAAACAACCACATAATATAAAATAACCAAAAAGCAATATCACCTTTTTTATTATGATATTGTTTATTATATAACGAACTAGTTTTCATTGACAGCAACTCAGTAATGTAAACAGAGTTAAGAATTCCAACCATCCCATTGGTTAACACATTGACGTCATTGTTTATTGACCAATTGCAATATCTAAAATTTTTCTACTCCAATTAAAACGTAATGAAAAACGGAGAACATTCTAGGGGGCCGGCATTAATTTTTTTATGTTGGCAAGTTTTATTCTTCGTCTTCGAGGAGTGCTAGAAAAAAAAGTAAAATTCGTTCTTTCATAGTTTCGTGAAGTTGCGTCACCCACATGTTCTGTTTGAAGTGAAATAAAGCTAGCAAATAAATTAAATAGTTGAGAATATTGTCGCAAAAATGTTGACCGCTACGCGGGTAATCGGCCGTAAGGCTTTGGAGTGCTCCGGCATAAGTTCAGACCTATACACACAACGGAATTTCTCGACAATTATTAGAAACGTGAGTGACCATTTTATTTCTGAAAACGAATGAAAATCGTATGTCACATTGTCAGAAAATGTCAAAAACATATTAATTTCTATTTCCCTGTACCAATTTGTGTTGTTTTTTGGTGTTTCTATTGATTATTCGAGCCGGTCCGCAAGACGCATGGATCCAATTTTTAAAAATGTATAGGTTAATATTTGGCTTTATTATCGTGAATTTCAGACCGCAGCCCCCACAGTGCCCATTTTCCAGCAACATGCTGTCCAGTACAGACACAAGTAAGTGTTAAATAATCATCTTTTTCTAATATTTCATCATAACCTAACTTATTGCATATCTCAGGTTGACCTTTGAATGCATAGTAAATTAAGGAGTTTTGTTGTCAGGGCTTAACCTCCTTGCCCTCAGAATGTGTAAATTATCTCTGAAGTATTTCTCAATATCTTGGAGACTTGGTTCATTGATCTTCTTGGCAATATTCCTAGTTTTAGGATAATTGGACCCCAGTCATTGCTATGGTTATGATTATGCTGTATTATGTCTTGTAAAACAATGGGTGGTATTTAAACGCAAATCAAAAAATATCCTTTTAATAGGCAATAAAATTCCGAATTCCCATCAAAATTACTGATTGCACAGCAAAATATTCAATTCAAAATATCACTAAACACACTACAATTTATTTTCGCAGCGTACAGCGATTTTTCCTAAAGCAAAAGCTTTTTAATCAATGCACAGCTAATAATCTTAATGCACATTATACTTGTTAACTCTTTTTCTTTTAAATATAGCTTCTATTTTTATATTATTTACAGTAGTTTTTCTAAATAAAACAGCATTTTATTAGTCACAGTCGTCTTATTATTTATTAATTACCACATAAAAAGATCAGCAAAAAAAATATAATATTTCATACAAAATTGTACTTTAGTGCATTATTAAAGCGGGTCTTGCTTTCGCGGGGCGTTAACGCTTCCTTTTTTGCCCAATAGACACACTTTTAGCTTCGGCAGGTGGCGCCACGAACTTAAAATTGCACAATAAATCACCTAAAATCATGGAGATATAGGTAGGGTCTAGTACCAAATAAGTGTTTTTGTATGTACTATAATAGGTTTTTCCTAATAAGTATTTCAGCAAACTAACTAAAATAGATCACCAATTATTCTAAAACAGAGCAAACAAACTAAAATGTTTGCTTGGCAAAAGAGAATATCTGGCGCTCGGCGGCCGCTGCCGCGGCACGCTCGCTGCGCTCGCTCGCCTTCGCGCGTTATGTGGTCACAGTTCTAACCTAACCTAACCAACCATTTCTCTTTCTATCTTACTCGCTCGCGCCACTCTGCACTCCAATGACGCAAAAGCGCGCGAAGCCACGTACCTTTTTCAGTTAGTTTGTTCTGCTTTTAAAAATAATGCAATGAGACAGGATTTTTTTGTTATAATAATTATAAAATTTGCTGAGCATGGCTTCTTGAAAATTAAGACAAATATGATGAACAGGTTTAGTTGTACTTACTGGTTAATATGCGACTGGGATAGTTATTTTGTTATGAAATATGGAAATTTTGCTGTGCAGTCAGTATTTATGCTATGTATGTAGTATTTTTGTACAAAAATAAATTTAACTGTATTGCATTATGAGAAAAAAAGTAATGTCATATTGATGTATAATTTCGAATTATCTGCAGTTTGAATTTTGTTTAACATTTAGTTTATTTGTAGTGAAGTAAGTTATTTGATGTAAAAAAGAATATAAATGATGAGTATGTATTGATAGGTGATTATTTATTTGATATGCAATTTATAATATCCCTAAAACAATTAGTATTTATTAAAATACAACAGTCAAGTTTTAATCATTAATGATTAAAACTTGACTGTTGTATTTTAATAAAGACCTACGGAAAATCAAACCTTATAATTATAAGGTTTGATTTTCCGTAGGTCATAAAACTTTATGGAACTTCATAAAATGTGACATTAGACAAGTCTTGGATTAAAATTGTTTTACATTTTATAGTACAAAGACTTTTTTCTGAATTTGTAAATCATAAGGAAATTTTTAATGTACTATAGTAGAAGTTCAACTGAAATAGATTAACAATATGCCCATAAATAACCTCCCAGCATAAGACGACCCACTGACCAAAATAATAGCTATTTTAATCCTTCAAACACACGTGATTTGAGACACAATAGAAAGACAATAGCAGCCCGACAGCCGGCTGTCGGTTGGTCGTTGAAAGGTTAATTTCTTTTCTAAGAACCTTATTTCATCATAAGTTAGTATCCATACATACACTGTCTATCTATTAAGTTTTTATCCTTGGTATAGGGATAACTGGAATCCCAAAAAGACAAGAGTTACTTTTTAACCTCCAAAGTCATTAACGGGTGACAAAATGCAATGTGAATAAAAATAAGGCCTAAGCTCCACCAAAGGAAGGGGCCCAACAGGGCCAACGCCTGCCGGGGTTGCGGAATGTTTATAGTGGTTACCGTGACCCTGGAACATAAAGGGCAATTGAAGGAACGTGAGTGGGTTTTAGTCAGTAAGAGTCTGACACGCCCTCCCGCCGCACCCAGGACGGGAGCAGTCATTGTATGATTTCCCACTCACCAAAAAAAAAAAAAAGCTCCACCAAAGTAGAAAATCAATTGTAATGCATAAATCACATGCACTAAGGTTCCTAGCCCTCTTGGATTGCCTGGGAGACTCCGGTAGAAATGGTTAACCTCACGGAAGACTATAATAACTGGTTTATCTAAAAATTAATGGCATAAGCCACTTACTTGTCTCTAATGCGTCATGCAAGTGTGTAATCATAAGCCAGTGAGTGTATTTTAAACTTTATTCCAATTGATGACTAGCCAAAGCACCGCCGATCGGTGTCCGCACCAATGCGCGGTACACTTTTGCAGCGGTGCGAGAGTAGTCGCGGTACCAGCTAGTCGCGTGCACTGTGTGCGCTGCTTTCCTAGAAACCGCGGCACATTAGACTTGGCCAACTTTAAGGCTGAGGCTACACTAGGCTGCGACGCGAACTGCGACGCACGAGCGATTGAAACAAATACATGGATTCTCACTAAATGGCTACACCGTTCATCGAATATTACTAGCGATCTTTGATTATTTCTGCGACAGGAACTACATTACTGTAATCGCGGCACCGGCTACATCGACGTATCAGCGAAATTGAATCGAATAAACGCCAGATTTTCGGTTATAATGTAGCCATTCCATGTTTATCTCGTTTCCCTCTTCCAGTCACATCGCAAATCGCTGCCTACTGTAGCCTCAGCCTAAAAGGCAGTGATTATGCATTCAAAGAGTTCAGCTGTAAAGACAGACTTTAGTCATTGATCTAAATGGTAGAGTTACATGATTTGACCGATACAATTAAACAGGTTTTCAATGAGACTGACCCCTGAGCTTATTTCGGATATTTCTTCTCAGAGAAGTCAGCTTAGAAACACAGGCCCCATCGCTTAAAATAAATAAAAAAACATACTGATGTGTAAAAATGTTATATTTAGATAATTATCATTTTTAACAATAAAGCCATAACTACTGTAATGTTCTTCCAATTACATTAGTTTAAAAACAGAATTACTAACTTTTTAACGATCTTAGGTACAGAACATATCAAATAAATAAATAAAAGTTTTTTAATATTTAGTAAAAACATTATTGGACAAGCAGTCTTGCACTAATATCCATACTAATATTATAAATGGGAAAGTGTGTCTGTCTGTCTGTCTGTCTGTCTGTATGTTTGTCTTTCTTTCACGGCAAAACGGTGCGACGAATTGACGTGATTTTTTAAGTGGAGATAGTGAAGGGATGGAGAGTAACATAGGCTACTTTTTGTCTCTTTCTAACGCGAGCGAAGCCGCAGACAAAAGCTAGTATGTATAATTGAAAACTGTAATTCAATGTATAATTTGTTAATTTCTTTCCTAGGTCGGAGGGCGTTCGCGGCGCTGTCATCGGTATCGACTTGGGCACCACCAACTCTTGCGTCGCCGTTATGGAGGGCAAGACTCCCAAGGTAGGGGTTACTAATAATACCAGCCTATTACTGTCCCACTGCAGAGCAAAGGCCTCTTCTCATACAGAGAAGGCACGAGCATTGATCACCACGCGCGCTCAAGGCGGATTGGCGATTTCGGACTCATATTAACTACTAGTCCAGGTTTCCTCACGATGTTTTCCTTCACCGATGTTTGTGATGTCAAAGATAAATTTTAGAAAGTACAGTCGCGGTCTGAAAGTGGTTACCACCATAAGGATCACAATTGCATGCACACATTAAGGCCACAAGTTCTAAATGTCTATTTCATGATAATTTGATTGATCTTATATTATTTTTTTCTAATGATATGACAATCAATCGCTTTAGGTGATGGACTGACTACTAAAAAGGTTTGATATACAGAAAACCTACTTTGAAAAACATTTTTTTTTAATAAGAATATGAAGAAATAATAAATAAAAGTTTAAAAAAATCTTTATTCAATGTCTGGTATAACATCACTCCGCAGCTATGACTAATTTAGTTTTTTGAATAAGAATATGAAGAAAAAAAGCACAGAATAAAATCTTTGGTAAATACTATCTGACCCCCGCGGTTTTACCCGCGTAGTTCCCGTTCCCTTGGAATTAAATAAAAGACTTTCCTATGCCCTTGCTCAGGCTATAGACTAACTCTGTACCAAATTTCATTTAAATCGTTTCGGTAGTTTTGACGCGAAAGCGAGACAGACAGACAGTTACTTTCGCAATTATAATAGTAGTATGAACTAGTACGGATCCACAGCTACGACCAATTTAGTTTTTTTAAATAAGAATATAAGGAAATACTAAATCAAATCTTAAAAAATCTTTATTCAATATCAAGTATAACATTACTCCGCAGTTACGATCAGTGCATAGATGCAACAAGACACGCGCATAGATCAGTATTTCTGGTATCATTTTCTGGTATCACTCGAGCACAGCGTGATCTATCTCGTAGTAGGCATCATCACTTCTTCCTGAATCATTTCCATCAATGATGTTTTAAGTAAATGATCTATTATTTAGTCTTCTTCGCCGTGACATCTTATTCAAACCTCACAGTAAATCACAATAGTTATAATGAATTTCGTGATAAGGCACTAATGATATAAAACTATGTCCTTGTTCAAAGATTGTCCCTTGCTCCAGGGTTAAACTTGCCATTTTATTTCGATTTGAAAAAAAATATTTCGTAAAATTTTACTCTTGTCTAAACGACGTTCAAACAATATTTATTGACAAATGTCAATTCAAGAAATTAAGAATAGAGTTTCAAAGCACTTACTTTGGCACTATACCTGTCACTGTTACACAACTGCCAAACGTCAAGTGCACGATAGAGACGAAACATGGCTAAGCCGACGCCGTTGCTTAGTAACGTCTTTGTTATTCTCGTTGTCTCATTTTGCATAATAACTTCTAAAAGGTAACAAGTCACATGATATGGCATTTTAGATTTTAATGAAAAAAGTGTGATATAGAATGTACTTTCAAAATTGGTAAACCTTTTCAGACCGAGACTTTACATATGAATTGAAAATGTCACTTTGGTACTAGCCTGGATTTGAAGCCACTACCTCTTGTATGAGAGGAGGACGCCTTAATACCAATGTGTCTATTTCAATTCATATGTACTTTTTAACTTTATATGGGACATCTTGCCAAGAGGTATCGTCGCCCAGTAATTGCGTCGTGAAACTTGAACTAATAGGAGTCGCTCCACGTAGAACACTGGTATCCAGCTGTATCCGATTAGACTGTAAGCCAACCAAAACATAATTCGGAAATGTCTAGGAATATAAAAAAAATATCTAAGGATAGGGCAGACCGTAAGTTAAAAAAAAACAAAATGCATAGAAACAAATACATTAAATATAATAAATTCAGTTGTAACGAATTTATTATATTGTAATGTTCTGTAATGACGACTTTCAAGGTAACCTTGATTGAGCGTTGAACTACAAAAAAATAAATTCTTTTTATGTTTAATAGATTTTGAGGAGTACAGCGAATAATATTAGACCTTCAAACACACGTGATTCAAAACACAACAGAAAGACAATAGCAGCCCGACAGCCGGCTGTCGATTGGTCGTTGAAAGGTTAAGTCCACTCTGGTCTGTCTGTAGCTTAACCTTGAAGTCAATTAGTGTATTTTGAGTCTTATTTCAATAAGTATAAGATTCATAATAACAAAAGCACCACCGATCGGTGTCCGCACCAATGCGCGGTACACTTTTGCAGCGGTGCGAGAGAAGTCGCGGTACTAGCTAGTCGCGTGCCATGTGCGCGCCGCTTTCCTAGAAACCGCGGCACATTTTTGTGTTACGTAATTGTTATCTCAAATAACTTATTCTCGTAGTATTTCTGTTATCAGTGTGGCAGATAATGCTTTAGTGTGTCAGGCGTCACTTAGCAACCAGACAAGTTGAGTTTGCTTGTGCTCGAACGGTTCCGTACGCTTTAAATAATAAGAAAGAGCAGCAAAATGATAATAAACAAATATATATAAAAGCTGTGTAGTGTATACGAGCCTGTTCATACAAAATCGTGGTTTTCTATGGACATGGGCTAAATAAATGATCGCAGTTCTTCAAGCTACCGTACCGGAAAAACTGACAAATATTAACCTATAGCATTGCATAAAATCTCAATCGCGATATTCTATGCAATTCTTCTGGTGGTTTTTTCTCCACTCCGGCAACCTTCAATTTGACAGGCAGCCTTAAGCTTGATTTTTCTCATCCTTACGACGCTGAAAACGGCTGAAGGACATGAACTGTATAAAAGAGTGATCAAAATTGTTCATCGAAACCCCCTCCACTCTTCAATTTCATATTCTTGCTCACAAAAAAGATACATAAAAGCAGCATAATAAAAATAAACTTTCTACAAGGACGAGCTTAACCTATAAACGCTCATTTGGTTGGTGACGCCATTATTATGTTCCAATTAAATAGGGCCCTTATAAATTAATTCATATGTACGTTCTAAAAGTTTATCTTGGACATCACTGACGTCCCGTGCCCCGAAAAGCACGTTAAGACGTTGGCCCCGGTTGTCATTCGGAGAACTGACAGTCGTTACGGGTATTCAGAAACCAGAAAGTCTGACCAGTCGAACCGAAGGGTATCGTGTCGCCCAGTTACCGGGTTGTGGAGGTCTGATAGGCAGCCGCTTCACGTAAAACACTGGTATCCAGCTGAATCCGGTTCGGCTGGAAGCCGACCCCAACATGGTTGGGGAAAGGCTAGGGAGATGATAATATAAATACTGGCCTTATTCTTATGCCTTACACCATATAAAACCCATATTTCCTCCCCAGGTAGTGGAAAACAGCGAAGGCTCCCGCACTACCCCCTCCCACGTCGCCTTCAGCAAAGAAGGGGAGCGTCTAGTAGGCATGCCAGCCAAGCGCCAAGCGGTGACCAACAGCGGGAACACCTTCTATGCCACCAAGCGGTTGATCGGCAGGCGGTTTGATGACCCGGAGGTGCAGAAAGATATGAAGAACCTTTCTTATAAGGTTGTGAGGGCTTCCAATGGTGATGCTTGGGTGCAAGGTAAGATTTTTGATTTTTTTATATTACTTGCTGACCCCCGCGGTTTCACCGGCGTTATATCAGATTTTTGGTTACTAAAAAAGAAGATATAAAGTACTAGCTTTTGCCCGCGGCTTCGCTCGCGTTAGAAAGAGACAAAAAGTAGCCTATGTTACTCTCCATCCCTTCAACTATCTCCACTCAAAAATCACGTCAATTCATCGCTCCGTTTTGCCGTGAAAGAAAGACAAACAAACAGACAGACAGACAGACACACTTTCCCATTTATAATATTAGTATGGATTCTATCTCCGTCCCCTGGGGGCGTACCACCAGCCCTTATAGCAGTATTACTTTGATATTACTTTCAGTGGGAAAGAGACGGCGCTAGACAACGTGTCTAACGCTGTCACTTGCACACTCCTGCAACAGGACTAAAACAATCTTACTTTAAACGTCATAGTAAGGGGGCTGGTCCTAAGCTACCTCCCCACCAATTTTCAGCCAAATCGGTTATGCCGTTCTTGAGTAATAAAATGTGTAACTAACACGAGTTTTTTTTAAATATTATTACAAGCTTTTATTCAACTTGTATCTATGTTTGTTCAGATAGGATTTTGCAACTTAATTTGGATGCTTTAAAGTTCAACTGATTGACCTGAAGATTTGCATGCTTGTGTAAATCGAGTTTAAGAGTTAATTTTATTCATTTTAGCGCGTTTAATTAAAAGCTTGCTTTTTAACCTGTTTTGTGGTCTATTCTGTCCTACTCTTGAGTAAAGGTTTGCCTTCTATATAGTTTCTGCGATGGATGAAGGGTGTCATTTTCTTCTGAAATTTTTATTTTAAATTATTGTATCGAAAAATACAAAAGAAAATTTAATTATCTATGGCTATGGCTAGGCCTTTGCCCAACAGTAGGAAAATTTAACCATTTAATAGTGTAAATAAACAATTAAACAAATATTTTCCTATTTGAGTCCTGTGTGCCAATCAGGTAACAAGCACCGCCGATCGGTGTCCGCACCAATGCGCGGTACACTTTTGCAGCGGTGCGAGAGTAGTCGCGGTACCAGCTAGTCGCGTGCACTGTGTGCGCTGCTTTCCTAGAAACCGCGGCACATTATTATTTTCTTTTATACATAGTAACTAACCCATGTAGTACTACAGATATTTCTTCAGGAAGGAACTTGTACGGGGAATCTTGACTCTTATGTAACACAAACCCCCGAATACTCAAACGTCCTTACTTTATCCCTTTAGACTGACAAAGACAACAACAGATTTGAGAGCGTCTTAACCTTTCGACGACCAAGCGACAGCCGGCTGTCTTACTGCTTTGTCTCGAATCACGTGTGTTCGAAAGATAAATTAAGTGACGTTTGATTATTCGGCCATTAAGGCGCAAACATACTTACGTCACAGTTTTACGATCCATACAGTTGTAAAACGAATGTACTTGCATAGAGCAACGGCGGGGATCTCGAGGGGAAGTGGGCGGCGCGGATCGCTGCCCGCGAGTGCGCGTAGTTGGCGGGCCAAACTCTGGGGCTAACAAATCCGTGTAAATCGCGAGCGAGTTTTCAAGAATCATTGAATAAACTAATTATAATGGTGCACACTTCTTGTTCTGTGTACGGATGTACCTCGACAACGAGACACAGTAAGGATTTAAGATTTCATAGATTTCCCCGTGACGCGAGGTAAGTTTATTCTTATAAATTCGTATTAAACAGGTGGGTATCTACTAATATTTATTTTGTATAAACTCGTCGTGTTTATAGTTACGTATATAATAATTATAGTAGGTACGAGTAAAGTTAAGTTATACACGTATTCGTATACGTTATATTATTACAATCGGAAAAACATTTTAATCGGCATTATTTATATTTCGTATTGTAGGTATATACGCTTTGCGAACGGACTATCTCAGGCACTTGGACACTGTTCACGCAATGTTAGGTTATTTATTATATATCAAACATCTCTTCACTCTTACACTACCCACCAGAACACATACAAGTCTAATACTCCGCACATGACAAACACTCGCTCACATGTTACCTCACACAATTCATAAATTCTGCAAAATACAGGTAGGTATGTATTTACATCTATATTTATCATTTGTACTTAACACATATTTACTTTTACCTTTATACATTTACTTTTTCAAGCTTCTAATATTTTTTTTTTTTTTTCTTTTATTTGTTAACAGTTATTCCTCATTCTCTAACAGCAAATGACCTACTTAGCCGTATTTCTTTTTGCATACTGTTAAACCGCGACAAGCACGGTATTTCTGTTGAAGTTAATTCTAGCCATTGAAGGGGCCTGGTGACCTGTGACACAGGTATTTTGCAATAACCTATATCAGGCACCAGTCTCTCACAAAGGTAGAATACAGCTTAAAATTGATTGTATACCCTAACCTTAAGTCTGCTTTGTGAAGAGAGAATAAATGATATATTATATATTATTTTATTATTATTATTATATTTATTTATTTATACAAAAGTTAAAAAAACTAAAACCTGACTACGAAAAACCCGGATAAAACAATAAGCAAAGGTACTTAGGTACCTTCTGTCCTGTGTACCAGTCTGTTTCCAGGTTATGACCGTAGTCGCATGCCGCTGTGACCTGTCTTTTTTTCTTCTAAAGCTTGTATCTCGAAAACGGTGTGTCCTATCGCAAAAATAATGAAAAATTTGCCCCCTTTATAAAACCCCACAGCCGCGTAATTCTCACATGTAGGTAATATTCAATTATGAAAAAAATAAAGTTTGTCTTTTTTGACAACCCTTGCACATTTGCACGCGGTAGCGTAAATACCTACACGGGCGGCGGCGGCGGTGTCGTCCGACATCAAAGGCGTTTACCAACTGTATGGATCGTTAAACTGTGCTTACGTGTTGTGACGCGCCAGAAGAATATCGGTTTAAAACATTTAGTATGGTTAGAGGCATACTTGTATGCCGTGTCGTGTCCTGTCAAGTGTATGAAAACGCACGACACGCCACGACACGTAAGTGTGTTTGCGCCTTTAAGCTACTTTACGCTTCTAATTAAAAATTTACACGAATGTTTGAAAAAATTGAACTGACGAATTGTTTCAGTCGTTTTCTAGTTTTTCATGTTGCAGTTTTTATTTACATACATTTTTATTTTAATGGACAAATAAATATATCTCCACGATTTTTTCTCACAGGCACCGACGGAAAAGTGTACTCTCCGTCTCAAATCGGAGCCTTCGTCCTGGTGAAGATGAAGGAGACGGCAGAAGCCTATTTGAACACCACCGTGAAGAACGCCGTCATCACCGTGCCAGCTTACTTCAACGACTCACAGAGACAGGCCACTAAGGATGCTGGTAAGTCCTTGTTCGTGCACCTTCGGCAATCTTCGGCTGTTGTCGTGAGACAGAGAATTACAGTCAGCTTTTGGATTCAAGACGTATTAAGGTTGGTTGCCAGTCTAGCTGGAATCATCTGGATACCTGTGTTTTATGTGAAGCGACTGCCAATACCCTATGGTTAGACTGTTCAATCAAAAAGATACTGACGAACAGACAGACAGACTGGCAGAAAAGTGATCCGATGAGTGTCCCATTATATCTTTTAAGGTAGGTCCTGACAAACAGACAGACAGACTGGCAGAAAAGTGATCCGATGAGTGTCCCATTATATCTTTTAGGGTATGGAATACTAGAAGTAGGTGTAAAACGAAATTAAATTGTCAACAGGTCAGATCTCCGGTTTAAATGTGCTGAGAGTGATCAACGAGCCGACCGCAGCCGCCCTGGCTTACGGCATGGACAAGACTGACGACAAAATGTGAGTAAATCTATGTTATTTATATTAATTTCAAAATACGTTGATACGTCCTAAGCGCGCTGCGGGAGGTGTAGACTTTAGGGGTATGAGGAACTGTGTGGTATGGTCCATTCATCATTGAGAAGGGAGTCCTCCTGACCGGGTGTTGTGACCGATATTTTAAAAGTACATAATATTGTACTCATAATAAACAATTATCTCGGAGTAACTTTTATTTATATTGAGTTAACACATCATCATCATCTCCCTTGCCTTTTCCCAACCTTGTTGGGGTCGGCTGCCAGCCTAACCGGATTCAGCTGGATACCGGTGTTTTACGTGGAGCGACTGCCTATCTGACCTCCACAACCCAGTAACTGGGCGACACGATACCTCTTGGTTAGACTGGTCAGAGTTTCTGGCTAACCAGTAACGACTGTCAAAGTTCTTCGAATGACAACCGGGACCAACGGCTTTACGTGCTTTCCGAGGCACGGGATGTCAGTGATGTCTAAGATAAACTTTAGAAAGTATGTATATGAATTGAAAAAGTCACATTGGTACTTGCCCGGATTCGAACCCACAACCTCTTACACGAGAGGCGGGCGCCATATCCACTGGGCCATCACGACATTTTCACGACGATTTTTCATCACGATATTGAGTTAACACATACGAAGGGATAAAAACATTTTTAGTTAATAGGCATAGATGAAAATAATCTAATAAAATAGGCGCATTAAAACTGTTATTTTTTTGGTTTAGTTTGTAGTTCAATGTTTCTTTGGATGGTGTTACAAAATGACATGTCCTCTCATCACTAGCGGGCCATCCACTAACGTTCATTCCTTCTGACTTGTCCCGTCGTGCAATCCGTACAGAAAAGCGACGGGATAAAATAAAACCGTTGAAGCCACTAACTAAACCACAATCCTTCGTTCTTTCCCCTGACTTTATCACGACACGCCAGTCCGGCAGGAAAAACAATCCTTCAGTGACCATCCACACGTTTGTGTACATTCCTGTCACTTTGCATCTTTTCAGCCATACCGAGGGATTGCGCGTGTGTGGATGGTGACAATCCTACTATTTTATGAAGATTGTTGTCATTTGAAAGGAATGCTCGTCATTTTAAATAATCTTTATGGATTATTTTCATTTTGCAACAATTATGTTTATATATTTATGTTTATGTGAGTGTACCTATATGTATTTAGTACTATAGTATGTAAATATATATATTTAATTTTGGTATTATTTTTGTACCTTTGCATTTTGCATCTACCATGATTTGTCTCTGCATCACCCTAAGGTAGACCGGGAGAAAATGCCTGAGTGTACGAACTGAGTGAAGAGCGTTCAGCGGAGCGTTGAGCGGAGCGTGCAGCGTTGCGTGCAAGATGTTCTCGCGCCACTAGGTCGCCACTTAGGACACCTACGTGTAAATGCATCTGTTTGATATGGACGCCGCACGCCCCGCCCTGCTAGACGCTCGATTTGAGCGGGCACTCAGGCCCTACACTTAGGCATTAAGTCCGCCTGTGGGCAGTGTTTTTCACATTATGTCCATGAGGTTTAATAAATAAACATGTGTACCTTTAAGAAAGAGATTGCTGTTGCTTTGAGTTTTATTGCAAGTGAATATCTATTTAAACCTAAATGAAGACATAGGATGTGGGGAAAAAGTGGTTATTAGAAAAGTAAAACCTGGCATGCGACGAACCTGATGATTTTAAGAAATATTTAAGAGGCGATGTCTCGTCTTTTAACGAACTGCTCAAGATGATAACACCGTATTGTGTTGTGTGTCTATGTCTTGGAAATCCATTTTGCCCTTCCGGGACGAAGACGAACACAAAATGATTACAAACGAGCGCTCAATCACGCCGGACAAATAAACAGACACTAACTTGATCACAGCGCGTCGCGCCCGTCGCGACAGGACTGGTAGCGAGGTTTTATACCGTCGTTCTTTCTCGTTCTTGCAAATCCACTGGTGTTCATTCCTTAAGGATTGTCGCGACGGTACGGGTGGCGGGATTTTAATAACGTCATTCTTTCTTGCTCTTGCAAATCCACTGGTTTTCATTCCGTAAGGATTGTCGCGACGGGATGGATGGTGGGATTTTAATACCGTCATTCTTTCTCGTTGTTGCAAATCCACTGGCGTTCATTCTGTAAGGATTGTACATTCCGGCAGGAATGAACGTTAGTGGATGGCCCGCTATTGTTACTTGCAATCCTTTTTCATCCATTTTCATGCACAATACTTATCTTCTGTTTTGTCTGTGATGTCCTATGTAATAACGGATCAGCATACTGATTGTAAGCACCGCCGATCGGTGTCCGCACCAATGTGCGGTACACTTTTGCAGCGGTGCGAGAGTAGTCGCGGTACCAGCTAGTCGTGTGCATTGTGTGCGCTGCTTTCCTAGAAACCGCGGCACATTGATTTTCTATATTCTTGTTACTCCATAAAGGGTACGGTCGCAACGATTCTTAGATATAATTATGGTTCGAAATGGATCAAATTGGTTTATGGGAATGTTTTTAGAATGCTTGGAGTATATTGCGCCCATTTATCAAATATGTACATACTTTTTTTTTTTTTGGAGAACACCATGCTATAATCCTTAGGCAAAAAAAGATATTTTAATTCTCAATCCGAACTTTAACACGTTCTTAATAAACTTAAATACCCTGTGAATGTACAATCGACCGAATGGAATCATGACCCACCATAAGCTTATTTTCCTACAGACATTCAAATACAATTAGGTCGACAATTGCGTAAACTTGTATTAAAAATGTCACACGTCTAGTTTTATTATTTTGACAGCTTCAAACAATTTGTCGACGAAATAGGTCATGATTCAATTTTGTCGATAGTACTTAAAACATCAACATAAAAAAATTCATTATATTTTTAAAATGTCTAGATTTGAAAACAGACCAAACAGACAGAGTTTTTATTAAGAAATTTCGACACCAACTTGTTTAAAAAAATATAGAATTAGAAATCATGTGTCACAATATAATAATCATTTATATGACGTGTACTAGTGATTTTAATATCCCACTTTATCATTATGCATAATAAATAATTTCATTTCATTCAGCTGTAAATATCAAAGTTATCCAATAAGAATTTATATAAAAATCCCTTTTTTTCCCTAGTATCGCTGTATACGACTTGGGAGGCGGTACCTTCGATATCTCAGTGCTGGAGATCCAGAAGGGCGTGTTCGAAGTGAAGAGCACCAACGGAGACACCCTGCTCGGTGGGGAGGACTTCGACAATGTCATCGTCAACTTCTTGGTCGATGAGTTTAAACGCGACGTGAGTATACTTTATGTGCCTAGCTTTTTAGTAATAAATAAATAAGCAAGAATGAAAGAAATGTTTATTTGGTAAACGCAAATAATGACAAGAGATTTAGGTTTACTTAGTAAGAATCAGAGTAAGAATCAAAATACTCAGAAAAACATCATTGTGTCTCCCTAGCGTCTAAACTAGCGTCAGGCACCAGATTGCCTGACGCTAGTTTTTAACAGAAGTAAACTGTAGGAGTTAATTTCCAATTTAGATCAATTCAGGTGAATTTAAGTGTTTTACTTGAAGCATCTACCTATCAGACCTCTGTGTCTGTCATGTAACATAGATTGCGTTATATTGTGCATGAAAGTCAGACTTGGCATATCTGTACCTCTGCAATGAGGCATCGATAAATTCGCTAACGTCTCCGTGTAAGGCCCGAGTCACACCGAAATGGCAGCGGCCGGCAGCGACGCGGCGAGCACTTTCAGTGTGAAATAATTTTAAACTTTAACTACATACTTCAAAGACCAGTATCGCTTGAAATACTTAAAAAGGTCACGAGGCCGCCCGCGGCCGCTAGCGGCTGCCAGCGGCCGCCCGCGGCGCCGCGAGCGGGCGCGCTTTTTATTTCTAGCGACGCCTGGCGATGTCCCTGTACCTAGCGATTGACCATATCCTGCGGATTAACGAATACATTAAATAATTAGTTCTATATTTGTTCTATCGAAATATGCATAACCCGTAATTTGTTCCGTTTTAGTTTTTACAAAAAATGACTTCTTCTATAACAGTTAGCCAGCGATGTACTTTTAAATTACGCATTTAAAATAAACAAAATCTATATAGGCGATTAGTCCTACATTAACTCTAATTACTTATCTACTTTATACTTATAAAATTCATTACTTTAAGTTAAAAAAGACAATAAAGTAGTTCACTAATAGCCATCCTTTTTGTTTAGTTGGATTAGGAGTCATCTCGTGTTCTTGGTTATAAGAACACGTGTATGATCTCCATACTATAATCTAATAACCGTACAATTGTCATTTAAACTGAAATATTATTTTCAAACTGGACATTGGCAGAAATCACCGAAAATTCGGTGGATTGCCATAATAAATACAAAAGTTGAAGAAGTTGAATTGACAGTGACATATTGGGAATCAAAATTAAACAACCACTAAATCCCTTAAAGTAGTTCACTAACAGCCAGCCTTTCTATTTAGTCGGATTATTGGCTGTCACAACATTTTTACGCTAACGGTAGCGAGTAAGTTTTCGAAAACAACTCATGGGTAGGGGTACTGGGTTGTGGAAATCTAACAGGCAATCGCCCCATGTAAAACGTTGGTTTTCAGCTATACCAGTTCGACTAGAACCCCACTCTAATACAGTTATGAAAATACCACTTTTCTACATAATCAAACCATATAAAAACCATAAACTTTCCTCCACAGCAAGGCCTAGACATCCGTAAGGACGCGATGGCGATGCAGCGCCTGAAGGAAGCCGCTGAGAAGGCCAAAATTGAGCTGTCAGGCTCTCTGCAGACCGACATCAACCTGCCTTACCTCACCATGGATGCCTCCGGACCTAAGCACATGAACCTTAAGGTAGAATAGAATATTATTTTGCAAATATGGGAAATACATAATAGTTCTTAAGATTACATTTAGCACATTTAGCCCAATCATTTAAAATTATTTATATCACTAAGAAACTCCTTCCAGTTGTTTGAGTAAAAGTGTACAACTGCGGCCTAGCTTGTTACTATGTGGCATTGATATTATAGGTAAAAAGGTGTAGATAGGTTACTTATACGACATTCTATCTTCAAATACGGCACACTAACGCACATACAATTAGACGTCGATGTAGGATGGCATGATTCACGTATTGCGAGTGGAAAAAAGACTTGTATAATTTGTGACAATTATATCTTGGTCAAATAGCTACATTTTAAGTGCCACATGCTAAATGCCTATAGATTATCTACACCTCTTTAGTTACAATATCATTGCTATGTGGCGCTTGCCTGCTTAAAGACTGCCGATCGCTGAATACGGTATTTGACACTATTAACCGATAAATCTAAGACATATATTTTATAAAACCTATCTTTTTATTACTCCTAAGCATCGGATTTGTTTTTAATTTACTGTAAAATTGGATTTTTAATTGCTTTAAAATCAATAAATAGTCAATAGGGTTGTTAGCTTATGACGTCACAAGCTGGTATTGGCATACAAAGTCTATTGGAGAATTGCGATTTGACAGCTCATAAAAAGTACTTCAATTGATGATGGTGTCAAATACCGGATTGTCGCCGCAAATATTTTTTACTACGATATGCGATATAAGAATGTCTTGTGTCTGAGATGGCAATGAAATAAAATATACAAAGATGAAGAATGCTATCAAGACCCGTTGAGTAGTATGTCGTGATAACAAGACCATTACTTTTAGGGTGGTCAATTGTATCATCTTACGATATCAATAAACCGATATCGTAAGACTTTGACAATAGCTATCCTATATTAATTCTTGCTGTTTTCTCATTCACTTTGACACGCCTTCCTAAGGCGCAGGACCCGGTCTATCCCGGTAAATCGATATGGAAAGAAAGGCCTGACTCGTGACTTGTATTCAGACAAAGGAACTCTTCAACGGTCGACAGCATAGACACGAAATTTCATATTTTCATATATCCATACTAATATTATAAATAGGAAAGTGTGTCTGTCTGTCTGTTTGTCTTTCTTTCACGGCAAAACGGAGCAACGAATTGACGTGATTTTTTGAGTGGAGATAGTTGAAGGGATGGAGAGTAACATAGGCTACTTTTTGTCTCTTTTTAACGCGAGCGAAGCCGCGGGCAAAAGCTAGCTCATTATATAATAGTCTTTTTAAAGCACCTTAACAGCACAAGCTGACGTCAGCCCCTCATGGCTGTCTAGGCGGTCTCTCAGACGGGTGCCACAAGAACTGGGGTTATATTCCCCGGCCGAGTCTGTACGCGGTCGGGTTATACGCTCACATACATTTATATAAAGTGAAAATGGAAAGAAATTACGAAACTGGTCATGTGTGGTCTATCACTGGCGCTACTTTTTAGTATTTATACACAAAACACACATTTATTCAACACACACTTATTTATTATTATTAGTTACTTACACTTATATAGTTTGTAGTCAATTTAAAGTTGCTTTACATCGGTGACATGTCACTTACCGCCTTATTACAAAACAAGGTTTTTCTCTAAACCAGGTTTAAACCATTGAGCTAGGTTTTGTATTTCGAATCTTGATCGTATCAGAATAAGATTCGAATTACAAAACCTGGCTCAATGGTTTAAACCTGGTTTAGAGAAAAACCTTGTTTTGTAATAAAGCGGATAGGGTCCAGTTAAAAACCAGCGTCAGGCACTTATGGCCTGACATTTGTGCTGAACTGGACCTTTTTGACACAGCTGTCGAGAACACTTATATTAAGTACTTTTATTTTTTTGAATTATTAACTTTTTTTTACTGTTTTCTATACATTATGTATGTATGT
Organism: Athetis lepigone; assembly: GCA_033675125.1. Taxonomy (NCBI): domain Eukaryota; kingdom Metazoa; phylum Arthropoda; class Insecta; order Lepidoptera; family Noctuidae; genus Athetis; species Athetis lepigone. The sequence continues at coordinate 4,815,777 of CM066220.1, read as the reverse complement.
TTTGATTTTCCATATCCTGCTGTGTTATCCATACTAATATTATAAATGGGAAAGTGTATCTGTCTGTATGTTTTTCTTTCTTTCACGGCAAAACGGAGCGATTTTTTAAGTGGAGAAAGTTGAAGGCATGGAGAGTAACATAGGCTAATTTTTGTCTCTAACGCGAGCGAAGCCGCGGGCAAAAGCTAGTATAAATGTATTTTCTTTCTTTTCTATTAAGATTTCCTGCCAGATTCAAATCGTCCGGTAAACTAGCAGTGAGTAGGGCCGTTGTAAGTGTCGACGATCAAGCACAAACTAATTTAAACCTTACTCCACAGATGACACGATCCAAACTGGAATCTCTAGTGGGTGACCTGATCAAGCGTACGGTTGCTCCGTGCCAACGCGCGTTACAAGACGCCGAGGTTCAACGCTCTGATATTGGCGAAGTTCTGCTTGTGGGCGGTATGACGCGTATGCCTAAGGTAAGCTTAATTTAGTTAATTCTTTTCGCCTACTATTAAATGTAAGGAATTCGATGTGGATTATAAGATGTCTCGCTCATGAAAAAACTGGCCCGAGAAAAGAAAGAGAGACATAGAAACAGGATCGATTGGCATCAAAAAAGTTTGTGTTGGCTTCTTCTAATTATATTTTTTATGTGTGAATGGGGCTCGGAATTACACGAAAAATTATCAATAGTCTCCGAAAACAATTTTGGTGTAGCTGCAATCGTTATGATAGCTTACTGCCCCATTTCATATTTCCACCCATTCCCCCAATTTTTCGCATTTGATATTATGATTTGATATTTATACTCTCAAAAAGTAACCATCCACAAAACTATCCATGTATATTCAAAAACCTGATAATCTGGCCAGCAGGGCCCGTTTTGTCGTAGGCAAGATACCCATAATGAAATAATCATTGGTGCCGATATTCTTGTGCACAAACTATCGTACATTTAAGTTAAGTGCATCTTTCTCTTTCCATTTCTTAAAGAAAAGGACAGAAGATACATTTTAGTTTAATCCTGTCAAATTAGACAGCGCCTAATGAAAATTGACGTATATTTAGGTGCCGATTCTCTTGTGCACAAACTAAAGTAAATTTAAAATAAAGTGCATCTTTCTCTTTCCTTTTAATTAAGAAAAGGACAGAAGATCAAATATTAGTTAAGTCCTGTCAAATTTAGACACTCCATAGATAATTTAGACGCAATTTAAAGACATGGCGTCTAATTATACGTCAATTTTCATCAGGCGCTGTCTAATTTGACAGGATTAAACTAAAATGTATCTTCTGTCCTTTTCTATAAGAAATGGAAAGAGAAAGATGCACTTAACTTAAATTTACGTTAGTTTGTGCACAAGAGAATCGGCACCGCTATTAGATATTGTTACATTTTAGAAGTAACAGTATTAAAAGCTTAGGAACTAGTGCGACTTTAACTTTTAAAGACAAGACACTAACCACAATTTTTCCAACAGGTACAAACAACAGTTCAAGAAATCTTCGGGCGTGCGCCCTCCCGCGCGGTCAACCCCGACGAAGCCGTCGCCGTCGGCGCCGCCGTGCAGGGCGGAGTCCTAGCCGGTGACGTCACGGACATTCTTCTGCTCGACGTAACGCCGCTCTCGCTTGGTATCGAGACGTTAGGCGGCGTGTTCACGAAACTGATCACGAGGAACACTACTATACCTACTAAGAAGAGTCAGGTGTTCTCTACCGGTGAGTTTGGAAGGAAAGCGATACAAAAACTCGTGTTTCTACCCCTATAGCTAACAACTTTCACAAAGCAATCTGTAGGTAGTGAACATTATTTGGGAATATTTGTAAAAATAAACTTAGGGTGGGAAATTGAAAACGATCGCTGTTGCGATTTCAACGCGACAATGTAGGCCATAGCAATAAAGTTTCAATTGTTTTTTTTAGCGTCGCGTCGTGTCGCTTCGCGATCGCGATTGCTTTGAATCGTCCATATAGGACACCGCGAAAGAAGAAAGTACATAATTATTATGAAATTAAAAATTATACTGGTACTAAAATAATTTTTGCTATCCAATCATATTCTCCCTCCCTCATCCCATGGTCTATTTCCAGTGTAATCGTGCAGTTGTGTACAAATTTTAATATCTTAAGCTGGGTTTTTAGGCTTTTCGGACAAACGACACTAAGTAAAAAGTACATCTAGAATAGATTCTACATTTAATATACACACACCAGCATAAATACCCAACATAAATATACAGTGAAGTATAAATATGCAACGCGAAAGTTTAAAGTAAAATATAAAAATACAGCATTATGTTACATAATCAAAACCTTTCTTCAACAGCTGCCGACGGCCAAACCCAAGTAGAAATCAAAGTACACCAAGGCGAGCGTGAAATGGCGGCCGACAACAAACTCCTCGGACAGTTCTCGCTGGTGGGCATCCCGCCCGCACCGCGCGGCGTCCCGCAAGTGGAGGTCACCTTCGACATCGACGCCAACGGCATCGTACACGTGTCTGCGAGGGACAAGGGCACCGGCAAAGAACAGCAAAGTGAGTAGAGTTGTGGAAGTTTCCCCGCATGCGGGGAGTTGTGGGTTTTTGTAGAGATGGGCGGTGTGGAGGTCTCTGTAGGTAGTAGTTGTGGAGCCGTCTGTATCTGTGAGTTGCTGAGAATTCCCCGCATGCGGGAGATGCGGATATTTGAGGAGCTGGACGGTGTGGAGGTCTCTATAAGGGGAGATGTGCCTATAAGTAGAATTTGCTGAGGTCTCCCCGCATGTGGGGGTTGCTAAGGTTCAAGGTAATAAGTCAAGCGAAGAATCATGTTACCAAGAAGGCCGACAACAAACTCCTGGGACAGTTCTCACTGGTCGGCATCCCGCCCGCACCGCGCGGCGTCCCGCAAGTGGAGGTCACCTTCGACATCGACGCCAACGGCATCGTACACGTGTCTGCGAGGGACAAGGGCACCGGCAAGGAACAGCAAAGTGAGTAGAGTTAAGGAAGTTTCCCCGCATGCGGGGAGTGAGGTAGTTTGAGGAGGTGGATGTTGCGGATGTCTCCGTAGGCAGTAGTTGTGAAGCCGTCTGTATCTTGCGAGTTGCGGAGGTTTCCCCGCATGCGGGCGTTGCGGACGTTTGCGGAGGTGGATGGTGTGGATGTCTCCGTAGGTAGTAGTTGTGGAACTGTTAGTATCTGCAAGTTGCTGAGAATTCCCCGCATGCGGGAGCTGCTGACGTTGAGGTTATTATTATACTAAGTACCAAGATGGCCGACAACAAACTCCTGGGACAGTTCTCACTGGTGGGCATCCCGCCCGCACCGCGCGGCGTCCCGCAAGTGGAAGTCACCTTCGACATCGACGCCAACGGCATCCTGCATGTGTCTGCGAGGGACAAGGGCACCGGCAAGGAACAGCAAAGTGAGTAAAGTTGCGGTAGTGTCCCCGCATGCGGGAGATGCGGATGTTTGTGGAGGTGGATGGTGTGGATGTCTCCGTAGGTGGTAGTTGCGCTAGCGTCTGTATCTGTGAGTTGCCGAGGTTCCCCGCATGCGGGCGTTGCGGACGTTTGTGGAGGTGGATGGTGTGGATGTCTCCGTAAGTAGTAGTTGTAGAGCCGTTTGTATCTGTGAGTTGCTGAGAATTCCTCGCATGCGGGAGATGCGGATGTTTGTGATGGTGTGCGGTGTGGAGGTTTGTAGGATGTGCCTCTAAGTGGGATATGCGGAGGTCTCCCCGCATGCGAGGGTTGTGGATTCAAAAGGTAATAAGCACCGCCGATCGGTGTCCGCACCAATGCGCGGTACACTTTTGCAGCGGTGCGAGAGTAGTCGCGGTACCAGCTAGTCGCGTGCACTGTGTGCGCTGCTTTCCTAGAAACCGCGGCACATTGCCACGGCATCTTGTTCTTCAGTGCATCTTCTGCTCTCTATTTCGCTAAGAAAAGGACAGAAGATTAATATTAATTTAGTCCTGTCAAATTAATCAGTGTCGATGTCAATCGACTCATTTTTAGGGGTCAAGTTTTTAAATTGTCTATCTAATATTTTATCTTCTGACGATGAAATGCAAAAGAAAAGACGCACTGAACTTAAAATCACTTTGCGAACAAGAAAATTGACACCATTATACCTATATTAAATAAAAAACAGGCAACGCTAAGCTATCAATTTTGATACTAATTCAACTTCCCCCCAAACAGTTGTAATCCAGTCTTCAGGCGGCCTCTCCAAAGACGAGATCGAGAACATGGTGAAGGCTGCCGAACAGTTCGCGGCGACAGACAAGCAGAGACGCGAGCGAGTCGAGGTCTCCAACCAGGCTGAAGGCGTTCTCCATGACACGGAGACCAAGATGGACGAATATAAGAGCCAGTTGCCTCAGGATGAGGTCAGTATCCCCTCCTTGATGATATTTTGCAGGAATTCACAGAGTGAGTCAGTTACAGAGCGTCATAGCCCTTCATCTGGCGTTCGGTATAGTTTGTCGACCAGGGGGGCGATCGCGCTAAAAAATCCCAGCCAAATCAAAACTAAACCATAACCGAAACACGATTTTAAGTACTTTTCGTATCGCGCTAATGTGTTGACAGATGTTTGAACCGAAGTTGGACTAGAACAGAGACACAAACCAAACCATAACCACAAGTTATTTTAAAGTTACTACGGAGCAACTTTTTCTGAACTGTTTTAGTGTTTTTGTGATAAAAAATAGTGAAAAACGTTAAAATGATGTACCTAAACTTCATAGAAACGGCGCACGAGTGTGATGTGGCCATTGCACGGGCCCAATCAAAAAAAGTGAATCTGAGTGCAAGGTTACAAAGTGCAGCTTTCAAATTAAGCGACAGGCAGTTCATCAAGAGATATCGACTGTCGAAGGAGTTAGCTCGAGGGCTAATTATCGAGTTAACCCCTCATTTGCCACCAACATTACGTTCGGATGCTTTAGATGTGACCACGAAGGTTAGTAACACACTGCGAATTGCTGGAACTAGAAATATATTAGGTACATCATCATCACATGCCTGTAATATGAATCATTGCTATATGTCATTTCCTTTCATGCCTAAATTAGAACTAAGTGAGTACCTATAATATGTTGAGTATTCAAATACTGACCAACATCTTTGTTTTAGGTGCTAGTTGCTTTAGCATTTTATGCTACTGGCTCATACCAGACGATTGTGGGAGACAGTCGGAAACACTGTGTTTCCCAATCAAGTGTCTCCAAAATTGTGAAACAAGTGACCTTGGCACTCAACAAGCCAGAAATCCTCAACAAATATGTATCATTTCCCTTTCAACTTCATGATAGGGAGCAAATTAAAAGGGAGTAAGTAACTATAATTACATCATACAATTCTAATTTTTACCTACCACTATTTCACATTTTAGATTACCTATTGGTATGGTTTGGTAATAAAATGATTTTGACTGTGTAGCTGACAAGTTGTACTATTTATTTTCAGATTCTTCCGAAAGTATAGATTGCCTGGAGTTCTGGCTTGTGTAGATGGCACTCATGTGGCAATTGTTACCCCTAATGAACACGAGGAGAGATATAAAAACAGAAAAGGGTATCATTCTATGAATGTTATGATTGTAAGTTAAAGTTTTGTCTATTTTGGTGTTGTAAAAGTTTTAAATGTTTTGATTGATTAATTGACATATTATTGTTATATTTCAGATGTGTGACTCAAATTTAAATATATTATGTGTGGACGCCAGTTATCCTGGTTCTACACATGATAGTGTTGTATGGGCCAACCATTATTTAAATGCCTATCTAGATAGGCTTCACAGGGTTGAGGGAGAAGATGTTTATGTTTTAGGTATGTATGATACTTATTAATAAAAAACTTTCAATAATTTCTTTTGTGAGTCTGAATATTTTATAACGGTGAAACTTATTATTTTTTACAATGTACAATTATTTTGCAGGAGACTCAGGATACCCTTTGAGGGTAACTATGATGATTCCCATCACAAACCCCAGCCCAGGTACTCCAGAGGAGTATTACCAGAACCTCCACCTGTCTGCCAGAAGTGTAGTTGAGCGTTGCATAGGAGTTTTAAAAGCTCGCTTCAGGTAAATAAAGGTGTTCCAAAGTCAATTTTTGAATTTATAAAACAACACAATTACATGAATCTAACAGTAGCTATCTTTTTCTCCTTTTCACAGGTGCCTGTTGGTAGACAGGAAGATGCATTACGCACCGCACATGGCTGCGCGAATAACAAATGCTTGTTGTGTGCTACATAACATAGCTCACAGAGCTCATGTGGCATACACTCCGCTGACGGACGAGGAGGCAGCTCGTGAGCGCAGCCTGACGGAGGGCGCAAGCGGAGGCCTTGCGCAACGCTCTGCAGCACGCCGCCACCTCCCCGAGTTGGAGCTGGGCCGTGCGCGGAGGAACGCAATTATTAGTCAGTTGTGGAATAATAGGACATAAAATAAATCAATTTTAACTAAGTAAATGAGTTTAATTAATATGTATTTATATATATAATAAGTATGGCTTATCAATATTATTATTGATCTTCTCTTCTTTGTTGGGAACAATACTGAAAAAGAAATAGACACAGGTAAGTATACATATTTACCTAATCTAGTATTCTAGTCTAGAAGTTTATTACATGATAGCATGAATAAATCCATTACAAGTACTTAGTCATTTTCAAATAACAATTATAGGAAAACAGTGTACTGTATACTCATAAGGAATATATAGAAATAGTAAAAAAAAAATATCTAGGTATACATTTTTTTTCTCTAAGTATTATTTTAGGGCACATATCTTAGTTGACTATGCTTCTTTTTTCCTACCTAAATTGATAGTAAAAATGTTATTACCTGCTGCGTCAATCTATCTATACTTTCAGACAATAATTTAAATGCTTCAGCTACAGTTTTTAACGCATAAGCGTTTTGTAGAGCAGCTTGGGAGTTATTCAGAGCAGCCTCTGCTCTCAGCTGCTCAATTTTCAGCACCATTTCCCTTGACTTATCCAACATGCTTCTGCTGGCTGAAACAAATAAAAATGTTGTTGTTTTATAGTGAAAATAAAAAAAAAATTTGATATTAGGCACATTAACTACAAAGCATTATTACATTGTGCTTGATGTGGAGCTTGTTCCTGTGCTGAAGTTGAAGTGTGCGTCCTTCGGCTCGCAGCCCTACGACGGTCACGTGCCCGAGGGACAACTCTGTCTGTTTATATAATACAATTAATTACTTTCATTCTAAGTTATGATAATTAATGTACTCGCATGATGTTAAAAACAATCACAAACAGTACTAACCTGTTGTAGATGCCCTTGGAGGATCTGCAGGTTCTGTCATATCAACAGCAGCTTGGTGGGCTGATGTTTCTGTTGCTTCTTCAGAGTTTGAAGCAGCAGCATTTACTGTTTCACCAAATGGAATTTCAAAGCTGAAAATAAATAATAAATCGTTATTAATCTGAGCCTGATAAATACAGGCATTAAAATAAAATATTAAGTGCATGATGAGCCTATGACCCTATTATTTTATACCACTTACACTATGTTTTGTGGAAAATATTTCCTGCCTCGACCTCATTTTCTTCTATGATGTGTTCCTCACTAATGGCTAAGTCTAAACCATCATCCTATAATGATTAGAAATAATAATTAAACCATGAAAAGCTATAAGTAAATAGGATAGGATTAAGTGCAGTGCATGAGAGAATAATATTATTGGAAAATGTGCACAAGTACACCTTAACCTTTAAATCCCCGTAATTACAGACACAATAGAAAGACACTGAAGCGCGGTAACCGGTTACCGCGGGGCTTGACAGTTTAAGAAACAGACAATGACAAGGTGAGAATGTTTGCACAGTATGTTAGGTAAATGTTAGCTATATTTAACTTATTTCAATAAATAATACTTACAGCTCTTGAAGGTAATAATTGGTCTTGCATTACATCAGGTAGGGGGCCAACATCCATGCCTATAATACAGGCCACTTTATTCTCCAGCGGGCTCAAAATAGGTTCTTTACTAGGCCCACCACCAGTAGCCCGTTGGCTAGCATTGATGGCAACCAATTTAGCCCGTACTTTACACTTTTGATCATTCCACACCTGAAACAAGTTAATTGGTATTGTTATACTTACTTACTTAAACTTTATGCAGCACAGCACCAAATGAAAGTATTATTTCGATTAGTAAAAAAGTTTAAAGATAAAGAGAACTACAAACCTTGGCCCATTCCTTTGCCGTCCTAACTGCTCCAAATGGATTTATAATCTCGGCACACTCCCTCCACAGACGGTCTGCTGTCGCACGAAATTCTTTAGATTTTACTCTACATAAAGCAAGGTCTCTGTGACCTTCTAAAAACTCCAACATCATCTCCAGTTGGCGAACAGTCGTGCACCTGCGACGCTGTTGCTCCATTTTCTATAAAATTCGATGAATAAAATCAGAAATAATATAAATACATTATCAGTAACAGACTTAAATGAGGAGGCCGCTAGTGGCGCATAGTTGACATCGACTCCGTATTCGAAATCAGTAAATAAATAGTAATTGTGCATTAATTAACTAATTATTTGTCTAAACTTGTTCGGTGGGTCATCTTATTTATAAATCTATTATTTTACAGAATTACTAAACGTATCTTTGTATATTTATAATTAATAAAATAAATGCTATTATTTCAAGAGAATTAAAATACTTACCAATACAAAATAATTCACAGATTTTTCGATATATTTAAAACACGTACTCACTCCCGAGATGTTGAAAGGATACAAGTAACTTTTTAAGCTAAATAGGTAACCACTTGAAATCATATCTCGACATTCTTTCAGTCACCACTTCAGTGGTCTCGAACGTCATAGAGCGAGATCGGTAGAATTGCCAGCCAAAATCGGTATATTTGTACCCAAACTCGGTATTTGACAAAAAAATATACAATATTCAATAAAATTCGTTTATTTATTATAAAAAACTTCACTTGTGCTTGGTTCCTCGTCAGACGACATTTTAACTTAATTATCTAATTTTGTAGGGACTCTTTCGGTTAGGTACTCACTCATCAAAGTTAAGAAAATTAATGAAAAAATAAAACTGAATTACTGTTTATATATACTAGACAGGTAAATTCCCGAGCGGGAAGCCCCTTATAACATCGAATTGCAGGACACAAGGGTGTCAAGGGTATTCCCCAAAATATATGAACTACATTCTGCACTAGGTCCATACTATTGAGGGCTTCCCCGTAACATTAAACATAAATGAAAAGGGTTGCCAACTTAAAAGTGTAAAATCGGTAGAAAAATCGGTAGAATTTCCATGTATACTGTGAAATCGTAGAAAAGTCGTTATATTTCGGTATTTCGGTAGAACAGAGCCCATATCGGTAGAAATACCGAAAAATCGGTAGGTTCGAGACCACTGCACCACTTCAAATTCTTCGAAATTCCCACCCAAACTTCAACCAAAGCAACATAACTCATATACAAGTGCTGTCAAAACTAGAGGTACAACAATTTAAACGCTGAGTCGACGGTCGATTATACTAACAATACTAGGTTACATTGTTAATACTAGGATACACCTCTAATGTTTTGATTATGAGAATGGTTTGTCTTTAGTTCAACTTCGGTCATCACTTAAACTTTAGCGCGATACCGAAATTCGTTAAAACTGAACTATAGTCAGAGTTGAACCAAAACCAATCTTTAGACATTTGTTCATTTTACAAAATAGCGCGATCGCCCCCCTAGCCAGTTGAGTGAACTACAACCGTAGCACAGATAAAACAATAAATGACATTGGTAATAAGGGTCGATTTCGCGTGGCAGTAATGACACCTGACATTAATGGCAGTTGTCAAATTGACATTTTCGCCATACCACAGGATCAAGAATTTTAAATAAAACACTGCACCACGAAGAAAGAATTGAGGACCAAAAATATGACCTTGACTCGTCACTTATGTTTTGCGTCTCTTTCTTAAGGGACTTTCAAGAAAGAGACGCAATGATTTTTTTCGTATGTTTTTTATCTCGCTCACACTTAAATCATAACATAGGTGTGAGCGAGATAAAAAACATACGAGGGGTGAATAAACTTGGCTTCAATTATTTCTTCTACGTTCAGAATCCAGTGTTTTATTTAAAATTCTTGCACAGGATAGTGTACAACCCGTACGTCGTGTAGTGTTGTGTTCGCTGTGTAGCTCGCCCTCCCCCGCTCCCCCGCGCGCGCGCCGTGTTCGCCGAGCTCGTTTAGTAGCGATAGCAGAGCACAGCGGTACTCACAGCCACACGGGCACACTTCACGAGTACTAATTTAGTCGTAGTCGCTAATTTAGTGATTTTTTGATCACATCTCTTTTTTTGTCACAGGTAATCACTCCCTATCCGGTGTGATGTAACATATATTTTGCTATTTGACACATAAAACTGTATATAGAATAACAACCAATAGTTTATTCAAGAGCAGATATTTTTTTATGTTTTAATACTTAAACTTATTACTTCTCTTATTGCAATAAGAAAAGCAGTTAAATGTAAAAAAGAAAGCTGATTATTTTTAAGAGCCATCTTTCCTCTGTCCTTCTTCTCATTCTCTCCCCTTCTCCCTTCTACCTCTTCCAATATTTTCCATCGAAATATCGAAGACTACCACCAAATAAAACAAAAATTCTTCCTCCCCACAGTGCGACAAACTCCGTGAGGAGATCACGAAACTCCGCGAACTCCTCGCTAAGAAGGACACCGCCGACCCTGAAGAGATCCGCACGGCCACCAGCACACTGCAGCAGGCCAGCCTCAAGCTGTTCGAGCAGGCGTACAAGAAGGTAGGCTTGTCTTGAAAAGAGAACTGTTATTTATTTTTTAAACAAACGAATTTACATTACAAAATTATAAGTGTCTCCTAAAACCGTCTAGACGGTTTGACTGGGAGATCAAACAGTCCTCTCCTATATTAAATAAATATATATTTGTGTGTGTGTGTGTACAGCGGGCAAAGCGGATAAGTATCCAGGGCCGTCATATACAATTGAGGTTTTCTTGAATACCAATGAATGTATTCAAATGAAATTTACCCTAATTGAAGAACTAGTCATTTTCTACTATAGTTTAATTTTTTATTAGAAAATATCCGTGGGTTTGTGAGAAAACTTAAACTGTATCTGACGGCCCTGGATACTTATCTGCTTTGCCCACCGTACATATTTATATTATATATAAGCGAAAAATACATCTTTATTAATTTAAATCGCGTTTAATAGGTGATTTTTTGGCATCTTCTTAAAAAACACCTACTATCCGTGCGAGCTAACATGGCACCTGGCTCGAACGAATGACATTTAAAGTAATAAGTGCAAAAAAGGAGTTGTTCGATTTTGTGCTAACACTATGACAGATGACAGATTACGCTAACATCAATTAAAAAATAATAAAAAATAGGAGACTCATAAAAATACTAACAAATTAATTAAAAGTAAAGAACTGCGGCTTCAAAATATTTTTTTTGGATAATTTGTACAAAATACTACGTTTACGTTACGTTACGTTTTCATTTTTGTTTTTAACAAAATACTTAGAAACAATGTTGTAAAAAAAAATTACGTGCTCGCTTGAAAATCTGTTTCTGCACATTTGCCATTTTAGTTAAACTTGTGCCGTATGTATACAGTGATGCTAACGCTACTGCTAAGACGAGAGCGGGGCGCCGCGCGGGGTCGCGGGGAAACGTTTGTTTTCGAGCCAGGTGCCATGTTATCTCGCACGAGTATTATGTATCTTCTTACGGGTTATGGGACATCTCGCCCACGAAAAATTTGGCCCAAGGGCTAGATGTTCACTTTTTAAAATGTGCATGGGTTAATTTGCTAGGAAAATAATGTCCTTACTGTTTAAAAAATTGTTATTTTTTATTATATTTATAGATTTATCTTATATTTATTTTTAAATAAAAAAATTAGATTTTTCTCGAAATAGGCCTTTATTTTCTTTAGGAGACATCTGCCTAATTCAACTAAATTGATTTGGATACCCACATCCATTTTAAAAAGTGGACATCTTGCCCAGTGGTCTGTTTTTGTGGGCCAGACGTCCCATAACCAACCTCTTCTTACATTATTGGTTAATGATATAAAATTCCCAATCCATACTAGCGCAGAATCGAAGCGCTAATCTAAAACTTAAACAAATTCATCTTTATCTTACTCACAATACAGGAGAAATTGCTAGTTCTAGACCACATTAAAAAAAATATTATATCTGAGAAAGTCATTGAAATTGCAATGCACACTTTTGAGCCTTCCCGCCGTCTCAAAAGCTGGTTGGTCAAGCAAGTGTGCTAGATCACTGTAGCTTCTTTATCTTTCGGCTAAGCTATATTGTGTTCAGCTGGAGGATTTAGTGCTACCACATAATGGTGCCGATTCTCTTATTCACAAACCAACTTAAATTTAAGTTAAGTGCATCTTTCTCTTTCCATTTCATTAAGAAAAGGACGAATATAGACTCGCCATAGATAATTTAGACGCGATTAAAAATATGGCGACAAAAAATACGTCGATTTACTTCAGGCGCTGTCCAATTTGACAGGATTAAACTAAAATGTATCTTCTGTCCTTTTCTTTAAGAAACGAAAAGAGAAAGATGCACTTAACTTTTTAGTGAAGTTTGTGAACAAGAAAATCAGCACCAATGTAATAATTTATAATACTAACCGAGAATGTGTTATTTAGGCATTTAGACACAGCTGTCGTTTTCCCCCGCATTTTTGGCGTGATGGTATATAGCCTATAGCCTTCTTCGATACATGGGCTATCCAACACAAACATTATTTCAATTCGATCCAGTATTATGCAATAATGGCAATAATGCGACACCTGACATTAATAGAATAGAATATTATCATTTAGTTGCGTGAAATATGGTAGACATAAGATGTTATAAAATAATAAGTACATGACATATTCCACCCTCTTCGAGCAAAGACAATATTTAATGACAGCTGTCACTTTGACATTTGGCCAGAGCAGCGGTTAAACGGTGATTTGAGACACAATAGAAAGACAATAGCAGCCCAACAGCTGGCTATCGGTTGGTCGTTGAAAGGTTAATAAACATTCTTCTTTCCCCAGATGGCAGCCGAACGCGAAGGCCAACAGCAGAGCACCCAATCGACCGACCAGCAGAGTCAAGAGAAGAAAGAAGAGAAGAACTAAAGAACACGTGTTGTACTCTAAGTACCTAGCTAGGGACATAGTACCGGCATTGTCAAGGAAATCACTACTTAAGGGGTCTTCACACCCATAAAAAGTCTATCAGTAAACAAATATAAATGCTTAGTTTTTGCCCGCGGTTTTGTCCGCGATTTCAACCCTTAACAACTCTTATATTGCGATCAAAAGTATCCTATGTCCTTCCTCAGGCATTGGATTATCTCTGTACCAAATTTCATTTAAATCGGTTACAGATAGACAGAGTTACTTCCGCATTTATAATATTATCATGGAATTTACCCGCGTTATGTTAGCTCTTTAGTTACTGGTCCGCTCCCATAGGTTGTAGCGTGATGCAGAACCGGTAGTTCCTAAGATTATCGCGTTCAACCAAAGAAACAAACTATTGAGTTTGTATGGATATGAGAAAAATTCGAATGTCGATGCAACTTTGTCGGAACTATGTACTTATACTTAATTTTTTGTACTCTACGTAGTACCATGTTATATGCTCGTGTGCTCGACTAGCGTGGTTTGCTTAAGAGCGTATAGTTTATGAGCATGGATACAATAAGCAAAATTTTTGAAGCAATTCTCTGTTCTGCTTTTGTAACTTCCAGTTTAAATGTATTTTATTTATAAGTCTGCAATACAATTATACTAAATAATATGTATTTTGCAGTAGTCTATTATACACAATAGTATAAAATATGTCCTAATTGAAAGTTACAATAGCAATTCAAGTAAACATGTTTTGGCAAATGAATGTACAAGTTTGATGCTGATCTGTCTAAAACAGCGTGGAATATTGTTAACTGGTAATTTACGTCGTAGAAAACAATATATTGAACCTTTTTTAACAACGCATTTAATCCAAGCATTTGTTGATTGTCAAAAGTCGAATAAAAAGTAATAAGTAGGTCTCTAAGGTCAATGAGTAAGGAACTTCACGGACACTCTTTTCAATCAAGTATTTTTCATTGTACTATTACTTATCGCTAGCTTTTGCCCGCGAATTCGTTCCCGTTCTCGGGGGGATTTCCGGGATGAAAACTATCCTATGTCCTTTCTCGGATCCCAGACTATATCTGTACCAAATTTGATTCAAATCGGTTAAGTGATTTAGACGTGAGGAAGAGGCAGACAGACAGAGTTACTTTCGCATTTATAATATTAGTATGGATTTCGACACTGAATTCTTCTATGACGTAAATTGACCAGAAAGTATTCCGAAACTTAATGTATGTCATAAGTATTTAGTATAGAGTGACTAGACGCAGGAAATAAACGCCTCTCACTGACCGAGCGCTCACATCGCGTTATAATACCCGCTCCTGATTGGTCAATATCACTCCGTACTAATACTTCACCAAACCAAAGGATTGAAATTGGTAAGGTTTTTAAATGAGATCTTAAGGCTTGTCCACTGTTGGGCAAAGGTCTCCAATCTTTAGCTTTACGGCTGGTCCCATACTGATCACATTGAGTGAATTTAATGTTAACAATTGGTGGCTTACTACCTAATAAGAAAGAACTCAAAATTGACTACCAGTGTAATCATTTTTTTCTTCTAGATCCATATCATTCATAAATCAGTATTCTATATTGTCGCATCAGACGTTACTGCCACGCTCCTGTGGGATAAAGCGTGATATTTTAGTCTATGTTACTCGCTGATAACGTAGCTTTATATTGGTGATAGAATTTCCAAAATCAGTTTAGTAGTTTCTTACCAAATTTTACGTTGTGATGATTTAATGTGTATTCGAATTCATTACTGGGCCCTAAGATAAAATATAATATGTGAAATATTCATCCCTACACTTCATAAGTTTGTAGACACGAATAGTCTACTTCATTATAGGATTTCATTAGATGCGACTGTTCACAGTGATCTAGAATGACATTATTTTGTGTCAATTTTTCAATATTTTTGACAAAATTATGAAATACTAGCTTTTGCCCGCGACTTCGTTCCCGTTCCCGGGAGATTTCCGGGATGAAAACTATCCTATGTCCTTTCTCGGGTCCCAGACTATATTATTATCTGTACAAAATTTCATTCAAAACGGAGGTCGTGTCTGCAATGCCCGCTCAGGACAAATATTAGTGTGATGAGCATAATTTGTTCTGTTGGTGACATTTTTTGTAAATTACATAAAAATGTTGAGTCGTCTAGATGCCATAGCACAAACTCTGCCTAGCTTTGAATCAGATGGCCGTAAGTAATTGATTTTAAAAACGTGTGTATTTTTTTCGTTGACGCGAAATAATGTCAAATTGGACCCTGTCTAGCGAGTATAAATTGTCACACGTAGGTGTCATAAAATAAAATGTATTATTTTATGTTACCCTTGCGTTACAATATCATTTATGTTAGTTCCAAAGAAAATGGATAATATTGTATCTACGAAAATTCCAGTAGTTTCCAATATTTAACATTTTCTTTCTTATCACATTAGCCGCCATTTTTTAATTTAGACGTTAGAATTTAATATTAAATTGTTATTTAGTGTAAATTGGCTGGTGGTTTTCTTGTAGTGTAAAGATGGAGCTGCAGCCTTTATTTTTATTAAATTATAAATAATTTAAAATTTCTTTTGAATTATTATATCATTTACCTTTCCCTTGAGTAAATTATATACAGACAAATTAATCAATATAGCTTGGTAAATATTGAAGACTAAATTGTGTAGCATGTTGCAACATTCTGTTGCAGCAACACTGCTTGTAACATGCAGCGTTGCAGTTACACTGCCTGAAATATTAGGTGTTGCCACAAAACTAAAACTGCTGAAACAATTAATTTCTTAATTATTACCGCCCTGTTAATGCAACAGCATCAAACAATCCACTCACACTACCAAAAAATTACACGCTTTGTTTTCATTAACATCGTGACACTTGCGTTTACTATGTCAATCTATATATCTGTGACACTATCCATCAAGAAATAGCGTTTAAAATCTCCCAAAAAAAATCTGCCTTTTTCGTTCAGAAATTTTATACACAACATTCCTCAAATTATTCTAAATTCAAAAAAACTGGTCTAACCATAAAGTAAATACAAATAAAGACTGCAGGTGACGTCAATTAATTACAAGGCCGGTTGTCCACCACCGCGGTCACCGAGAATGGAATAACGGCGCGGAAGTAGCGGTACATACATTTACTATAGCCGCGGTTTCACTATTCAAACTCAAACTCAAAACTATTTTATTCAAATAAACCATTTACAGGTACTTTTGAATCGTCAAGGTGTTAGTCTGTCCGTCACCTCATATAGGCTCAGTCCGAAATAATCACGTTCTCGGTGACATTACGGTGACGGCAGTGGTGGACAAAATGTCTAAGCTGTTATTTCACGACTATACTTTTGGCGTTATAATGATTTTTGTTAAAAAAAAGGCCACAACTCATTCTGTCGGGCCTATTGGTATAGTGGTTAGTGACCCTGACTGCTAAGCCGGAGGTTGTGGGTTCGATTCCGACTTGTGCCGTGCTATAACTAATTATGCATACATAATGGAAATAATATCGTGATGGCAAGTACCAATGTAGATTTCAACTCGACGTCACTGACTTGGGGGAAGTATAAGGTCGTAAGGAAACCTGAACTTCAAAGTGAAGTAAAGGTCATAAGTCATTAGAGCCACCCGGCAGCCACTCCGCACCGCCTCGCATCCTGCGGCTAGTATTCTTCATATAGACTTGTATGGGCATGCGCTCACTATATCAACTCCGTAGCGGCACCGGATCGCCTCGGTTATAAGGCGAGTCGGTGCGGAGTGGCTGCCGGGTGGCTATAATGAGCTATGACCTTTACTTTGAAGTTGAACGAGTTGAGGTTGAACTCGTTAATCCGCCAGGAGCAAGCGTGGCGATCCATGCTCGTGCCTTCTCTGTATGAGAAGAGGCCTTTGCCTTGCAGTGGGTCAGTGAAAGGCTTTACAATAAAGCAGAAATGTTTTTCTAACGTTGGTTATAAGGAAGTTCACCAAGCTTTTCAGTTATATCCGAATATAATTATTTGAAATTAGTAATGTATACATAATAATATGTATGACGTATTTTCGGTGAGAAGAGAATTGTATTGGGCACTTTTGTTATTTTTTTTATTTCTACGTAGATTTAGATATTATATCGATGTAGGTAGTCCAGCTTTACCAAATACACTGCTAAGTTTTATGTTGCAGTTTTATTTTTAGCGACTCGCCTCATCTTCAGCTTCCAGAGTATTATAAATCTTTAAAAAACACTTTTTTTCTGTGTTAATGTGCCAGTTTCATATAAACCTTTCCCTTGAAAAAAAAACGCATCAGCAGCCGTTAAGCATAGAGCCAGGGACAGACACGGGGAATCGACTTTGTTTTATATTATGTTAATTAAATAATAAAGAAAATATAAAAATGGTTTAATTTAAATTTTAGGCACGTACCTATTTTTGGCTAGTTATAAAAAAAAGCAGGCGAATATTTCTATGTAGGTATTTCAATCGATATGAAGAGGCGAAATATCCACTTACTTATAGGTACAAAAAAACTTATCATGCATGAGACGTGGATGTTTTTACTCGACTGCCGAAAGGAGGGTTATGTTTTAAGACTAAACATTATTTTACAACTAAAGCATTCTGAGACCCGAAGAAGTGTTAGTAATTTCTAGATCAGCGGCAATAAGCGCAACTATCTTATTATCATCCCTCCGTTGGGATATTGATATACCTAATAATATAGTTTAAATAGGTACACACATACCTACATAATACAACGTGAACGTAGACTAAATTACACAACGCGGCCCGCCCGTAACTTATTTCACTATGAGGCCCTTGCTATTGCTAGTCAAAAGTTAGCCAACCGCTGCTCTAGACCAACGAGGAAAGATAACGAAAACAATTGCTAAATAGGTATGTAGGCCCTAAACATTTATGTCAACACAAATGTATGGAACAGCTGATTTTTGTCACATATTCATGGCCAGTCCGACAGTACACGAGTCCAATGACCGATTTAAGTTCATGATAACCAAAGATTCATGTTTTTATTTCGTGCTAACATGACAAATTGAATTCGTAAATTAGGTAAACAAATTGCATAAATCAATAAGAAACAAAATGTCGCACCTTCGAATCTTTACATAATGAATCGTCTTTTCCTTTCTAATACAGTAAATACAAATACTGAATAGATATCAATAGGTCACAGGTCGCGTAGTTCTTAACAGTATTACAACCTCTGCACTCAGTTGCCTTGTGAACGCGATGGGAGAGCGTCTCTGTTTTAGAACGAATTTGTAACTGTCATAAGTTGGCGGGAAATTATCGAGTGTTTTTTTTGTTGGAAAATTGTTTACAGTGATTTAAAATTAAGATATTTTTGAACTATTAAACGGAAAAATGCAGTTCGCTTCTACTTTAATTGTGGTAAGTCTGTTAAAAAAATTGTATTAATAACTAGTTAAAAAATAATGATTTTTCATTGAAAGGTTCTTATGTTTTTATTTATTTACATAATTATTCAGATTACTTGCAGAAAGGCACAAAGGCAGACTAAATGCCCTATATAGGCATGCATTAATTTACGTTCAAAGTATGTAATCCATTAAATTAAATCATCCATTAATGCAATTTAATTTGTGTTACCTACCTTTTTTGTAGACGGTTGTCACAAGGCGGAAAATAAAAAAAAATAGAATCGATAAACTAACAACCATTTCACTTCCGAAACCGCGCGGTTACCTAGAAAACATTATATAAAAATAACTCTTGTATATTTACCGTCATCTAAAACAAAAAAAACGCGTTGGTTTTCCTTTAGTATTGCATGGCTATCGACTTAAGAAATTAAAATAATTTTACGCGCTTACATCCCGCTTATAACCTAAAGGCGAGAACAGATTTTCAATGAACTTTTTATAAGCACTAGTAGTAGCAGCATACCTACATAATTTATGTAGATACGCGACAAAATTACTAATCATTGCTACACGTATATTTTGTAGTCTTCGCCTCTCATGAGATTGCGTCTCTGAAACCGGACAAGTACCAATTTGACTTTCTTTTTCAATTTATGGATTTTCAATTTGAACCTTTCGACGTCCAACCTAAAGCTGGCTGTTGCGCTTTGTCTTTCTATTGTGTCTCTAATCAAGTGTGTTCGAGGGTTTAAAAAAAGGTTGCCTACACAAGGATTTTCGCCTGTAACATGAGGTTACTAAACATTACATACAAACAAACAGAATCGGTCTAATACTTGTGTGCAGACAATTGTACAGGTTTATTTTGATTTATTGTTTATGCATATTTACCGCGGCGGCGGCGGTGCGCGACAGCAGTTTTTACGTTATATTATTTTTGCACTAAGTATCAATAAAGCACTAATAGCAGAAGGTTGTGTTGTTTATCATTGTACACGATCTACCTGCCTATATCACCGACAGCAGTCGTAATCATACATCTATCATTTATCACCTAGTGTAGGCTTAATAAACACACCTACATTATTTGGTCCTTCGAGCCGGATAATGTAAGGCGTACAAATATTAGTTCCATGCGGTAATTGAACCAGTGACACACAGCGCAGCAGTCAAGCACTCAACCACTGTGCCGTCGGTTCTATACTTTCTAACTTTATCTAAAACATCACTACACGTGCCTCGGAAAGCACGTAAAGCACTTGCTCCCGGTTGTAATTCGTAGAACTTTGACAGTCGTTCATAGGGTAGAAATTCTGTTGCGGAATGTTTGTAGTTACCGTGACCCCGAAACATAAAGCAACCAAAGGAACATGAGTGGGTTTTAGTCAGTAAAAGTCTGACACGCCCTCCCGCCGCACCCAGACGGGAGCAGTCATTGGATGATTTTCCACTCCCCAAAAAAAAAGGGGTAAATCAAATCAAATCATTTATTTGCATAAAACATGCGGTAGGTGACAAGATGTTCAATAAAATATAATGTGTACAGCATGTTTTGCCGTGGCACACGGCACGCAAAATAATATAAAATTTGAAAAAAAATATGGATTATACATTATAGTCAATTAGTCGAGTAAATCAATTAAACATTAAAATCAATTTTAAGAAAATACATATAAACATTACAATAATAGATTAAAAACAATTCAACAGTTATTAGAAATTCTAAACATCATTTCGCCATTGATATTCAGCTAAATCCGCTGAAACTGGAAGCCGACCCTAACATTAGTTGGGTACAAGCTTGAAATATGAACTTTCTAAGTTTATCTACTTATAAGATATCACAAACATGTCTGTCTGTGTTTCAGAAAGCACGTAAAGTCGTTGATCATGGTTGTTATTCGTAGAGCGTTGCGATTGTTCATTTGTTCATAACTAGCAGTCACAACTTTAACTAGCGGTTATGTTATTTAAGAAATTGTATGTATGTAGCCGTAGTCTTTATGTATTTACCGACTTCAAAAAGGAGGTTCTCAATCCGATGTTTTTTTAAGTAAGTATATGTGCATCGATTAATCTGAGATTTATAATCCCGTTTACGTGATTGTTATTAAATTTGCAGAATAGTCGCTATTTGGTCCCATAAAAAACGTATTTATCATAAACTTAACTAAATTTAAGTCAGACAGTTAACTAAATTTAAGTTCATTGCATCTTTTTTTTTCTATTTAGTTAAGAAAAGGACAGAAGATAAAATATTACTATAGATCTGTCAAATTAAGACACTCCATAGATAATAGACGCGATTAAAAACATGGCCACTAAAAATACGTCAATTTACTTTGATGTCTAATTTGATCTTCTGTCCTTATTTTATTGAAATGGAAAGAGAAAGATGCACTTCACTTAAAGTTTGTGAACAAGAGAATCAGTACCAGTTTTTTATTTGTCGTGCACATTGCGCGAATAAATTGATTTTCTTTCTTTTTTCTTTCTTTCTTTTCTTACCATTGTGTACGCGCCTTACGCGCGTTTTAGTAATGAAATCAGTTACTTTACAGATTGCAAAATAATTCTTCCAAATTACTTTCACTTGAAACACTTCTAACTCTTGACAAATTAAATACAATTTAGAAGTAGATTGAACATAGTAATCATCATTATTTCTTAATGTTTACTTAAGCTTTTAACATTCACAGCAGCAGAAGGTGTGACTAAGAGATATATAAAGTATATTGATGGAGTGGAAACAGATTCTAAATTATCTATGGTGTAATCTTGAATGACAAATTGGGAAATGAGATGACAAAATTCACGTTAAGATGTGATGGATGACCGGTATTAAATATTACAAGTAAAGATGGGACGTGTTTGTTGCGGGTTCGATTCTCCTCGCTCGGGATAAAAACTCCTATGATCTACAGGTATTTGCGACTTGCGGTTAGCCGGCTTTTTACTTATAATACCACTAGCTTCTGCCCGCGGCTTCGCGTTAGAAAGAGACAAAAAGTAGCCTATGTTACTCTACATCCCTTCAACTATCTCCACTTAAAAAATCACGTCAATCCGTCACTCCGTTTTGCCGCGAAAGAAAGACAGACAGACACACTTTCCCATTTATAATATTAGTATGGATTATATTGAATTGCAATCTAGTGAAGTCATATTATAAGACGTTCTCAAGCCTAGGTCATAGGTAGTTTACTAATCTAAAGCCTGTTCTCGTACATATAAATCATCTAGGCATACTAAGATAAAATAAATTTACACTCTTCCTATGTTATTAGTTTAGGCCCCCGAGTAACCGAAGGAAATTATTTAAGAATTCCCAAACAACAAACGTGTTTTTTTTACTTTTAAAATATGGAGACATGATTGCCAGATATGACATAATGGTGCCGATTGTCTTATTCACAAACTGACGTAGTGCATCTTTCTCTTTCCATTTCATTAAGAAAAGGACAGAAGATAAAATATTAGTTAAGTCCTGTCAAATTTAGACACTCCATAGATAATTTAGACGCGGCCCGCGGTTAAAAACATGGCGACTATACGTCATTTTTAGGATTAAACTAAAATGTATAGGTAACACTAAACTTAAAAAAAAATTAAGTTAAATGTGTAGCATTTAACTTAAATTTTGTCAAGTTTGTGAATCAGCACCATTATAATAATATTATGTAATGAATATATTAATATTATGTATATAAATAATAAATTCTGAGTGTTGTGTAAACGTCAAGTATTTGTGTTCAGAGGCGCGTTCGATCTGATTCATAAATATTTAATGATTGATTTTATGACTATACTAGGTTAATACCTAGGGGTTTTCCCGCGTTATTTTTTGGTTTTTGCTCAGCTCTCGTTTTTGAACAAACGTATTGTTCAGCCCTATACATAATTATTTACCTAGCGGTTTCATCAAACACAGCAATATTTTTCAAATCGGACTAGCATTTTTAGAGATAACCACGTTCAAACAGACAAATTCTCCAGTGATTTACTGTTTATATAGACATACATAATAAAATAATTATGAAAATATATAGCGATGACGACTTTGACATTGATTTGATGGACTGCAAACTAATAAATAATTTATAATTTAGATTTAGAAGGTGCGATAAAGATTTGGACTATAGCGGTGGCTTTGATGATGGTGGCGAGTGCGTTATGGATCATTCGGTTCCCTTCAAAATGGTTGAGCTAAGTAAGGCCTCTGCCTCGAATCTTGCGGGCAGCGGGGCGGCGGCGGCGGCGGTGCGAGAGCGGCAGGATCTTATGCGTAAAATCAAATGGAACGGCCCTCGAAAACAGCGGTGCGGCAGCGGAGCGGGGGCGGGCAGCGAGCGGTGTACTTTAGTCAAGCGGTGTCCGCCCGCGCGTTTGCGTTGCAGTGTTGTGCAATTTATTTTTGTGACGTGTCGAAATGTCCTCGGACGTGCTAGAGCAAATTATTTCAGAATTTATTAAGGACCCCGATATGGAACAGCAAAGATGGGAACTTTGAAAAATTAATAATTATAGGTATTTGATTGTATCTAGAAACTTAAGACTGATGTCAAATTATTTACTAAATTAGTACAACACAATTTCTTTCTGTTTCACTATCAATAAATAGAACCACAAATTACAATTTCGTTGTTTTACGTACCCTAAAGTCGAGTATAACTAATTTTTCTGCTGGAGATATACCTCTTTATCGTTTTGTATTAATTCCAGACTTGTGATTTAGAGTCTTTGATAGCTTCAAGAATATAGTCAAAAGTTTCTTCACTCATTATGGTGTAGTTGTAGAATTTGTCGGGACATTGTCTTTGTTCTTCATAATATCTATAAAACTCGTCTTTTATGTGTTTAAATTTGAATCAAAAAGATGTTGCCGCCATTGTTCAGTTCAGAATAAAAACAAATATCTCGACGACACAATCATGAACAAACACTACGCGGCTATAGTGACGCGTGATCTGCCCGCTAGTTTCGAGAACGGGTCTGCGACGCCCGCCCCGCTCCCGCGCCGCCGCCGCCACCGCTCCGCTGCCCGCAGGTTTCGAGGCAGAGGCCTAAATGGTGCTGATGTCACGCGTCATGCTCGTGAACGGGCGCTGTCAGTTGAAATGGCCCATCTCTTAACTGCCATGACTTTTTATTTTAACCTTGTATTTTTTTATTTTGTTACATACATTGTTTTCACATGTAGAAGCAACAAAAAGAAAATGTAACCAAGATTTTGTAAAAAATGATTTTTTTTCAAAGAGTGTCCGTGGAGTTTCTTGCCTGTTCTTCCCCATAGAGATCTACGTTTTGGAACAGGCAATTAGCGTCACTTTCCTTTTCTGACTGACCGACCGACTCTTTGACAATTCATAAATACCTGTAAATGGTCTAAGTGAAATAAATGCTTTGAATTTTGAATTTTTTGAATTTTGGAGTTAGTTTGCACTCTTGTGACATCTGACGGTACTTCACACTTTCATTGTAGGTATTTATTTTTTTCTAGGTTTCGCTCCCGGCTTTGCCTGCGCGGATGTCGAAACTTCCACCCCCTATTTTTCCCTTTTAGCGTCGGAATTTTCAAAAATCCTTTCTCAGTGGTGCTTTACAAAGAACACACCCTCCATGTTTCATGTCTCTAGGACCAGCAGTTTGGACTGTACATCGATATATCAACAGTTTAATTATTTATAAAATACTAGCTTCTGCCCGCGGCTTCGCTCGCGTTAGAAAGAGACAAAAAGTAGCCTATGTTACTCTCCATCCCTTCAACTATCTCCACTTAAAAAATCACGTCAATCCGTCGCTCCGTTTTGCCGTGAAAGAAAGACAAACAGACAGACAGACAGACAGACAGACAGACACACTTTCCCATTTATAATATTAGTATGGATATTTTGGAAAATAAATAGTTACGTATTACATTCGTAGTATTTTAACAAGTGTAAATTAAAAATTTAAAAAAGCCTCCGCCGATGTTCGCGACTGCGCAGCTAACAAAAAAGTTGTTAGCTTCGAAACTCGGCTGAACTGATTTGGATGAAACATGTATCTAGGTAGGTAACCCACTTCTAAATAAATAAAAGCTTATCGAAATCGGTTTACCCATTTAAGAGCTAGGTGCGACAGATAGACGCACACAAACCAGTCAAAATAACACCTCGTTTTGTTTCGTCGTACAATGAATAACCATGTTTTCCTATGTTATAAATAGTATAATTGGGTAAAATTGGGAAAAGGCTAGAGGAATGACGAGTTCATGTACCTATTTGGAGAAGCCTATTTATTACCTTTTTCCGGCTAAAAATACTTAGGTCTTATTTCCTATTACCTACAGGCTGCTAACGAGAATTGGCTAATAATAAAAACCGTAATATAACACCGTATATTTAATGTTATATTTGAACTTGGCATGTCAAATTCATTATCATAATATTATGATATATAATTTAATTAAAATTCATTGATGTAGGCACGGCTAATATTTCAAAATCATACATGTGCAAGATGGATTGATGACACGCAATTATGGCATGTTTGAGGAGGTTAAGCAATAATTCACAAACTAACAAACCATCATCATCTCCCGAGCCTTTTTCCCAACTATGTTGGGGTCGGCTTCCAGCCTAACCGGATTCAGCTGGATACCAGTGTTTTACGTGGAGCGACTGCCTATCAGACCTCCACAACCCAGTAACTGGGCGACACGATACCCTTTGGTTAGATTTGCTGGCTTCTGACTACCCGTAACGACTGTCAAAGTTCTACGAATGACAACCGGGACCAACGGCTTTACGTGCTTTACGAGGCACGGGATGTCAGTGTAGTCCAAGATAAACTTTACAAAGTACATATGAATTGAAAAAGTCACATTGGTACTTGCCCGGATTCGTACCCGCACCCTCTTACACGAGAGGCGGGTGCCTTATCCACTGGGCCATCACGACACTAACTAACAAACGTTGCAAGCTGAATGAAAGCTCGGAAAACAGTAAAATAACTTTAGCCGCCCAGTTACTGGGTTGTGGAGGTCTGATAGGCAGTCACTTCACGTAAAACACAACACACAGCTGCATCCTCTAGGAAACCGACCGACCCCAACATAGTTGGGAAAAGGCCTGTATAGGAAGATGGTGATGATCCGTTCAGCTTCCGTACAAAATCGTTATTTTCTGTAGACAAACGCTGAATGGAGCTGAATTTTGAACATATACATATGTAGTCCCACATATGGGAATGGGTAACAGTACTAGCTCTTATCTTCCTATAACATATGGAGTTCCGCAGGGCAGTATCTTGGGACCTACCCTCTTTCTCGTTTATATAAACGACCTCACCAACCTATCTATACCCCAAGGCAAAATAATCTCCTACGCAGACGATACTGCTCTTATATTCAACGCCGACAGTTGGGATGAGGTATTTAACTATGCCCAACGAGGACTGGATGTAGTGAATAGATGGCTACGTAATAATCTACTCACACTGAATAGTGAGAAAACAAAATTTTTGATTTTTAGCATACGAAATCCACCTAAACTGATTACCCCAAAACATTGTCTTATACCTCACAATTGTTCGGGTATTGATAACTGTGATTGCGTACCTCTAGAACGAGTAAACAATGTTAAATATTTGGGTATTATAGTAGACCACAATTTATCATTTAAGGCACATTTAAAAGCTCTGACGGGAAGAGTAAGAAAACTTATATATATTTTTAAAACATTGCGACATGTAGCTGATCTCAAATTATTAAAACAAGTGTATTACTCCCTCTGCCAATCTATTATTAATTATGGAATAATAGTATGGGGAGGTACTGCCAAAACTACTCTAAAAGGTCTTGAGATTGCTCAGCGTGCAATTTTAAAAGTGTATACTTTTCGTCCAACTTATTTTCCTACAAACATTCTGTATAAGTCTTGCAAAGTCCTTACAGTGAGGCAATTGTTCTTACTCAACATTGTCCTAAAACAACACTGTGAACTTACATACAATACCAATCTCGCAAATAAACGCAGAAAACATGATGTTGTAGTACGCACACATAACCCTAAAACCTCTTTCATTAAAAGATTTTTCATCTTTTTAGCACCATATGTGTATAATAAAATTAATAAATCAATAAATATTTATTCGCTTAACAAATTCCACTGTAAAAAAAAGGTACAAGAATTTTTGATGGCACTATCCTACGAAGAAACTGAGAAACTTATTCAGATAATCAGTTAATATGTAACTAGTATTTATAAAAAACGTACATTTACTTAGCTCTTGCGCATTAAATATGTAGGTATAACATACACTCACATCCTCACTACACACAAACATACATACACACATATACACACACCCACACCCACACACATCACATACACAATTCACAAATCTAATTGTAAGTAATTTAAGCTTAGTTACTTTAGAACCGATTTTTCAATGGTCGGATAACTTTTATTCTGGTGATGAAATGAGAGTTTGACATATTTCCTTTACAAATCTGTCACACTGTCATAATTATTCTTCGGATGAGGATTGTCCAGCTTTTGAAAATCATCCCTTAATTTAATCTTACCGATAAAAATACTTTTTTGTTTTTTTTTTTTTTTTGTTTTGGTTTCGTATCTTAAACTTAAACTTCTGCATCTTACTAATTTAGGTTACTTTATAAACTGTCCCTGAGGGGAACGGCGCTGTAAGCTGAGATACAGGCTCACGCCTAGTTCGGCTGCAGATGCTACTTCTCTTTATTATAAGACTATAAGTAAACTGTCAGCCTATTTTGTAAGAACAACTGTACCGTTTTTTTTTTGAGTAAATAAATTATTATTAAATTATTATTAAATTAAATTAAATATGTAGTGTATGTGTATGTGTGTATGTAGGCTGAGGCTACACTAGCCTGCGACGCGAGCTGCGACACATGAGCGATTGAAACAAATACATGGATACTCACCGTGTATGGCTACACCGTTCATCAAATATTACTAGCGATCTTTGATTATTTCTGCGACAGGAACTACATTACTGTAATCGCGGCACCGGCTACATCGACGTATCAGCGAAATTGAATCGAATATACGCCAGATTTTCGCTTATAATGTAGCCATTCCACGTTTATCTCGTTTCGCTCTTCCAGTCGCATCGCAAATCGCTGCCTACTGTAGCCTCAGCCTTAAAATAAGTTGCGGCGCGACTCTAGCAGCTGCACTCTCAAAATGTACTTCAGCTTTTGACGCAAGTACTCCACGATGTCCTCTGCCTTAGTGGTGTAGTGAAGGCGCGAGATGTACTCGGGGGTTCGGTGCTGCAGCACGTAAAATCGTAACTGGTCACGAGTCACGGCTACTGTTAGCCGCTATGTCGCGGATATGTGCAAACAACATCAACCAGTTTATATTTTAGTGGCAATTTTCCTCAAAAAAGGACTATTATGTAGTTGAAGTTTATCGATTTTTAATACTAATTTTATGCTTAACTCATTAACCTGTAACCTCTTGGTGGCGTAGCAATATTTAATTATGCTATATTTTACTATGTAGGGGCGCGTACATACTAGGTGTATTCGGCCATTCTCCGATAAGCAAATTTTACGTGTCCGGGCTTGAATAATCCGTACTTTTATCATATTCAATCATCCAATATTTTTTATATGTTAGATAGCATCCCTATCTAGCCATAAACAAAAACACAGGCTTCTGCTTAAAGTATTTAAGACTAAATTAATTTAATCTAAGTTCAAAAACCTCTGTTCTCTAATTACCGTAACGTGTCCGCACACTGACTTAATGTTAAAACTTACTTGTAATTTTTATGACTTACAGGTTTACTTTGATCTATTCAACATTTTAAATGGTGTTAAACAACATGTATCGTATAGTAAAATATTGACTCACTAGAACCAGTCTATAAATAATTATCATTAAATTATCGGATGTCCGATGGAAAGTTATAATTACCGTGACATATTCTGTTCTCGAGTGCACACCCCTAAAAACCAGTATTTGGCACACCACTTCCGAACGCGTCTCGTCTCCTCCATGTGTACCGCGAAACATCAGCAGTTGCACGTCTCTAACGTTAGTGTACCGCTAATAAAGCGCTCTTGTATATAATTACCGTAACCTTGGTTACAAACTTTTCTAATTACCGTTTCACATTATATAAATTTGATTTTTTAAGTTAGACCTAAGTTGATCATGTAAATCGAGGCAGTACTTTGGTCTCCGTACGTTGTAATAAGCTGTATTTGCATATTTTGTTAGTTTCCGAAATTTTTAAGAAAATCTATCGTTTTCTAATTACCGTATACTAATTACCGTATGTTTATAATTACCGTAGTATGAAAAATTACTTCTTATTTACTAACTGTAGCCTCAAAATAGATGGGTACAGAAGGCAATCTACATGCAAAGCGCGCTTGAGCATCACCCGTGATCATCAGTGATGAGTTGATGAGGCATATCCGCGGGATATATATATATAATCCCGCGGATATGTGGAGGACGAGGCTTTCTTAATGCTAAGTCTCTCCTCAACCGCGAGACCCGGAGGTTGTATCTCCGGGAATATTTCCTTAAAGCTGACGTGGTTCCTGACGTCAGCACCAAGAATCCGAGATGTGGTCACTGTGGTCAAGAACCTCACTCCGCTCTCCTTAACTAAAGAGAACTGGCGCAAACTTGTAGTGCTTGAGGCAAAGGATCGTGAGGAAGTATGGCAGAGTAAGGCGCTACACGGGCGGTGTTTCCGGGCCCTGCATGGGCCCGATGTAGACTTTTTAGTGTCAGTTTAGTAGCTACAATTTGGTGACCTATTTGGGGAAACCGAAGGTTTTGTCTGTACAATTATGGATGAGGTTATCATGACGAAGAATTGTCGGGAATTTGTTGTGAAAGATAGTACGGTTGACTTATGTCGGGCGTGTCACCTGCCGGGAGAACGATTCGACACACTATCTCTGATTATTCTCGTCTTGATAACAAAGAGGACTTGAATGGGCACAACCTAGTAGCCAGGTTTATCAATCAGCAACTTGCTCTGAGATACGGCCTCGTAGAATCTGAAGATGGCAATGTCATATTGTACTGGGGTCGATACATCATCACTGAAAGGACTGTTGTAGCAAACAAGCCTGATATAGTGGTGGTGGATCGATTGGAGCGGCGCGCAATGCTCGTTGACGTAACGGTCCCGCGTGACAAGAACCTTGTGAAGATCGAGAAAGATAATAAAAATTAAGAATCGACTTGGCTCGCGAGATTGTTGACATGTTGAATGTGGACTTAACGGTCATGTGCCAATAGTTGTTTCTGCCAATGGTTTAATAGCCAAGAGTCTTGACCAACACCTAAGGAGGCTCTCGTCAGATGGCTGGATCTAAGGCTTCATTCAGAAGCTTTTGGACACGGCTCGCATCGTTAGGAAGTTCTTCTCTCTGAAGCCCTGATCACCGGTAGCTGGGACCCTGTTCCCGATGCCGTTGGGCTACTGTTTTTTATATTCTTACATGTTTTTGTTTTTTTTTATATCAATATTTAAAAATGTAAATAATCTGTATGAAAATAACGCGAAAACGAACCCGCGGCTTCACTCCTACTATACCATACTCTGGCCTACTCCTGCCTACCCTACAATATCCCACTCTAGCCTGCTCTAGCCTACCCTACTGTATCCCACTCTACCCTATTCTACTCTAACCTACACTACTCTAAAGTACCCTTTTAATTTTCAATTTTTTTTTCCATAAGAACCTTCTCCAAACAATAACAAACACAACAAAGAATTAGTGAAATCGGTCCAAAGGTGATAAAGGGAAATAGGGATTCATTTTATATAAATAGATGTATACAAATTATTAATGTGTGTTATTTTTATTACTTTATATCACATTTTACTTAAAATTGACAGTGTTTTCTAATTACCGTGGCATAAGATATTAAACTTTTCTAATTACCGTACTCATATTTTTTTTAAGTCTCAATAACTAGAAAACTACCAGTAATTAAAACATGCCTCATTTATTATTGAATTCGTATTTTTTACTAGTTTCATATTTTAATAAGTTTAAGGTAAATCAGTAAAAAATAAAAATGGTTACGGTAATTAGGCAAATAACGCCGAATCGGAGAATGACCGTATTTTTGGTCTTGCATAACCCGCTAGGAGATAATTCTACTCATAAAAACAAAAACTTTTATTATGGAACCAACTCTGAAATCTCGATAAAAAAAGAGTTGGTTCCATAATAAAAGTTGTTTGTTTTCATGAGTAGAATCATCTCCTAGCGGGTTTTGCAGGGCCAAAAATACACCTAGTATTACGTTTGTTTTTACAGGACCCTTTTAACGGATCTGTCTCTACTGGAAGATAATTCACACAGAATTTACAGGACCCGTGTCCCTCCTGCAGCTGCTCGGGTTCCGAAACCATGTAAATCAGGGCCGTAGCCTAGGGCAATTTTAGTTTGCTACAATTGTATTGTGTACGCCCGCAACAAATGTGTCCTCAGTGTGCGTGCGAACAGATTATCCCTTATAAATTATAATCCCTTCATCTGGCAATCGGTATGATTTGTCGACCAGGCCAGTTGAGTGAATAACAACCGTAGCACAGATAAAATAATAAAATGACATTGATCATAAGGGTCAATTTCGCGTGGCAGTAATGACACCTGACATTAATGACAGTTGTCAAATTGACATTTTCGCTAGACCACAGGGTTCGTATACAGAGCGATAAACATGTCGCGTTGCAAATGTGGCGCCACATTTACCGAGATACAAAATGTAATGACTATGTGCGGCTTCCTTTGGCCCTTGTTGTCAGAATTTTGGAGAAGTCAGTAGCCGGCGTTGCAGTGTAAAGCTGGGCATCGACGGTCATTTTTCCGTGTCAGTTGAACTGACGTACATCAAAAACTTGATCGTGAGTGTCGAATCGTCACTCCAGAGTTGGTTGGCCGCCTAAACCATTTGTAGTGGACGCCACAGTTTTACGACTAGACTGACGCGAAAACTGACCGTTAATGCCTAGCTTTACAACTCTACAAACTCAACTCAAGTTTATTCAAATAAACCATTTACAGGCACTTATGAATAGTCAAGGAGACAGTCAGAAAATTTAAACTAAATGCTTGGGCCAAAGATTTACTAATTGAACCCCACTGGGGCCAATGACTACATCAAATAAGTAATATGTTTATGAATACCAAATTTTACGACTAAAATCATAAAATCCTTAAAACAATAATTTAAAATATTTTTAATGGAAAATATTAATAAAAACGATTGTTTAACATTCTTAAAATATTTTATGATTAAGAAATAATTTTGCATTGCTTACTTTAGGAATAATTTTTGCATTAATTGTGTAGTCAGATTATTAATTCAAGATTTCTAGTAAAGGTGTGTCATTTAGTCAGTTTGTTTGTTGGACCATTTAATGTACTGCGTAGTCCAAAAAAACCGAAGGAACAAGGGTAGATTTTAGTCAGCAAAAGTCTGACATTCCCTCCCGCCCCGCCCAAGGCGGGAAAAATCATTTGCTGATGATTTCCCAACCATAAAATAAGTCCCTAAAAGTCTATTTTATAAGACTTTTGGACTGATAAAAGCACTTTTTCATGCGTTGTTGAGTAGCCTTCTGCCTCTGGTCTAATGGTTAGGAATCCTGACTGCTAAACTGGAGGTCATAGGAGGAATTAAAAAATTCCCACCCAGGACAAGTCTGTTTGATGAGCATGATTGTTTGTTCTGTTTCTGAGTGTATTTCATTTGTAAAATGTATATTGTATGCTCGTATATTTATAAATACAATTCAATATCAGTTGTCTGGTTACCATAACGGCATAACATAGTCAAATTAAATCAAAATCATTTATTTGCTTAAAATGTGGTAGATAAATAGATGGTACGTATAACATGATAAATAGTCCAAATACACATTTCGCCAATTGGTATTGGCATGCAAATATTAGTATCTTTTCTCTCTCTCTAGTCTCTGCCAGTCTCCCTAGTTTGGGGTCGGCCGTGTGTGAGGCAAATATTTATTTGTTTATGCGTGTCGTACAATACAAGAGTATTCCGATACTATATCTAAGTAATTTTGTAAATGACATGTAACATAATTAATATTAATATTCTTGATCACAATAATTATGGCACGTTTCGCACAGTAGTATAAAGCTTGGCTGCTGCGCTGCGTTTCGTGGTTTCGATTTACAACAACAATGCGGAACAATTATTTGTATGACTTACTTGTATTTGTGTAGGTATGTGAATTATGTCTGCAAAAGCACCTATAATACATGAGGAATTCCCAATGTGGGGCAACGTTTAAAAAAATACTTTAATTTAAAGTGCCCTTTGGAACAAGGAAGGCAAGTAACGTCGAATGTTAAAATTAGTCATTTTACCATATCGTCTTCGACAACGACAACCTTGTTAAATTCGAGTTATTTATCAAATTATTTTAATTCTTATAAGTAATGACGATCATTACCTAATGCATACCTAATTGGTTTTTTTTGAAGTCACCATTAACACTAGAAGGTCATACCTTTCGAGGACCAAGTGACAGCCGGCTGTCGCGCTGCTATTGTCTTTCTATTGTGTCTCGACAACATAAAAAACATGACATATAAATTTAAAAAAGCTCTGACTAAATTACTAATTGACAAATGTTATTATATTACACTGTTGACGAATTTTTAAACGACTAATTATTTTTTTTTTTTAAATTTTATTAATGACTATTTATTAATTTTGTTTCATCTGATGTTTTTGTCTCTTCTATTCTCTGTTTATGTATATAATTTTTTTTTCATCGCATAATGTCTAATATGTCACATATTTGTATGTCTTATTTATGACAAAACATAGCGCACTGCCTATTAATGTAAACACCTATGTTTCACAAATAAACTGATTGATTGATTGATTGATCGAATCACGTTTGTTCGGAGGTTTAATGCTTAACCGGACTATCCTATGTGAAGCTCAAATTAATATAAGGGATCCACTGTCCCTAGGCAGAGTTTTTATTTATCATTTCCTAGCAGTTCCACGCGTTTTTCCCGTTCTCCTGGGTTTTTTTCCAGGCTATCTCTGTGCCTTTTATTGAAATTAGTTCAGTAATTTTAGCGTGAAAGCGAAAGAGATAGACAGAGTTACTTTCGCATTTATTGTATTAAAGAGTTTTATTTATTTATTTGGTAAGAATCTCCAACAAAGGTTACAAATAGTTACATTCGTAACATCAGTGCAAAGGAGAATAAATTACTTGTGCTCCTTATTCAATTACAGGAGAGTACAAAATAAAAATGAACCATAAAATAAATATAAACTTATAGTTATATGCTGATTATATACATACTTTTACCGATGCTGAATTTCATTGTGTACTTTTAACGTTTGGCGTGAACGCTTATAAAAAAATTATTTGTCTAAGCAAAATTGCGGATGAAATCGTGTTTATATTGTCGATGTTATTCTACAATCCTGCATAGGAATTACACTTTATTACATAATTACTAACGCATAATTCTCATTCTAATAAAATAACAAAATATTTTTATGATTTTTACCTTGGAGATTGTTTTAAATTACATTAAAATGTGGAA
This sequence comes from Athetis lepigone, assembly GCA_033675125.1. Classification (NCBI taxonomy): domain Eukaryota; kingdom Metazoa; phylum Arthropoda; class Insecta; order Lepidoptera; family Noctuidae; genus Athetis; species Athetis lepigone. Next base: position 4,781,536 of record CM066220.1, on the reverse strand, counting down.
AATTTACCAGAAATGACCGAATAGGCGTTTCAACAATAGAATAAGTATTAAATAAATATCCTGGGACAAATCACACACGGTCATCTGATCCCAAACTAAGCAGAGCTTGTACTATGGCAACCAGATCACTGATATACATTCTTAGCCGGGGTTGCGTAATAGTTCTAATAGTTACCGCGGCCCCGGTGCCCCGAAACATAAAGGGCAGCCGAAGGAACGTGGGTGGGTTTTAGTCAGTAAAATTTTGACTCTCCCTCCCGTCCCGCCCCAGAGGGGAGACGTCATTTGATGATTTCCCACCCCAAAAAAAATCCTTAGAGATAAAATAGAGGATGGAAGATGGAAGTCTCTACCTCCATGCGGGCGAAGCCGCGAGCAAAAGCAATAAATAAAAACATAATATTATTAAGATCAAAGTGGTATTTAAATGTTTAACAGACAGACAGACACATCGTGATTTACCAAAATGTTGAGATTCGTAAAATTATAAGATTATTTTTTTGTAAAAGACACACCGTGGTAATATTATGATGTAAAGTGAATGTTAAACACTTCAATGATCTGTCAATTTAAGTGACTTGCTCATTTATTTCGTATTTGTTCAAGCGTATTGCGTAAAAAACGTGCTAGAACCACTATTCATCATTTTTTCCGTCCATAAATTACTCTGCCGACGGCGAAATCATGACGGGAGAGGTGATATTTTTTTTATTTTGTTGAACGCGCTCATCTCAGGAACTGCTGATCCGAAATGTAACAATCTTTTTGTGGTGGATAACCCATTTATCGAGGAAAGTTATGGGCCATGTAACATCAAGCTGCGACGCAAGGGACCGGAGCAGTCACCAAAATCGCCAGTGTAACCGTGCGGCACAAATAGTCCTTTATAATAGGGGTTAACCATTTGTCGGAAAGGGACTCATTACAGTCATCCCGAAGTTAAAACGTCTAAAACTCTAAATAATGTGCACTGTATTAAAATTATGTTTTTTCTTACGAATCAGTTGCTCTATATAATGTCACGTTACAAGATCCAAGACTGTTTAATCATTAATTGCCTCGGAGCTTTTCTGGTAGACGCCACTGTTGATTCTGGCTTCCAGGAGCTGCAGAGATTAGGGAATAGTGTACTTGCATCCAGAGGTGGGTTAAATCCTGCCAGGATTGCAGAATTTGTTCGAAAGAGTTACCCCACCCCATTCCAGCGTCCTGCCGGTGTTGCGGAATGTTTATAATAGTTACAGTGACCCTGGAACATAAAGGGCAACTGAAGGAACATGAGTGGGTTTTAATCAGTAAAAGTCTGACATGCCCTCCCGCCGCACCCAGGACGGGAGCAGTTATTGGATACTATAGTTATTGGACGGATGATTTCCCACTCCCCAAAAAAAACGCTTTTCCAGCGAAAAAGAGTGTCAGACTTCTAATGAAAGCCCATCCCTGGGACGCAGGGCATTTGCAGCAACACGGATGGGTTTTATAGCCAGTAAAATTCTTACTTCTTTCCGCTTCGCGAGAGCGGAAGAAGTCATTTAATGATTTCCCATCCTTAGAAAAGAGGTGGGTTAAGTGTCAAGAGCGTCCAAGATGAACATTCCTCGGCGTTTCACTGCCATACTTCTTGTTGTTGAAAGAAAGAAAAGAAAAAGAAAGAAAAAACGTTTATTTGACACATTCAGTGGGGTCACAGACTACAACTACAATAATAAAATAAAAATAACAATAAATGTAAGATTTTTTAAAACTACTTACTTAAGTACTAAACAAAGTAGTTAAACAAAAAACAAAACAAAAATATGGTAAGGAAAAAACAAAAATATATCGTGAAAATTTCTGCGCTAGCACCGATCACTAATATAAGTTGGTTCTTTATTAGTGATCGATGGCTAGCACCTTCTTTAATCTGGCGCCTATACATTCATGCTTAGTCTGCCTCAGGGATGATCCTTGCATCCGGTTCGTTTGGAAGCTGACCTCAAAATTTAGGTAAACGGCTAGGAAGGTGATAATAACGTTGGTTTTTTAAAGTGCTAATTGGCTTATGTCGCTGTTCGTTTCGTAAGCCGTCCAATGAGAACTTTGAGTTTGGTAACATTATACAATATTTCGATGGATTACTCCTACTCATTTTTAGAGTTCCGTACCGAAAAAGAAACGTAGTATTTGTGTTTTATTGCCTTCGTTCAAAACAAAGGCAATGAAATGCTTTGTATGTTTGTCCAGTAATTAAAAAAAACTTGCTCCAACAGCGATTAGATCCAATGTAATAGTGTTCCTTATCTGGATTCCGGTTGATCACCTTTTCGTTTGTTTCCGTTTCTATTATGCACTGATGCATCTAATCTTATTAATTTGGGATCAAATGGTCGACGTAAAATTTGGTCCCAAAATATTCTATAATACCGTTCTTGTTTCTTAATCTTTCGACATCATGAAGCAATTCGACATCCAAGCAACAGCCGGCTGTCGCGCTGCTATTGTTTTTCTATTGCCTCTCAAATCACGTTTGTTCGAAGATTGAATGCTGTACCCCGCGGATTCACCCGCATCTTTGAACGAAAGGTAATTAAACAAAACCCAAAATTACGGAACCCAACACAGCATGGCCGAATTTACTAAAAACCAAGTTAATTCATGCGAGATAAAATACAGAAAATCACGGTCCAAGCTACCAGTGTGTTTATTTCGCAAATACTTAGCGTTTATTACGATGTCAAGAACCGTTACATAGTACATGGTGATTATGTAAAATTAAACGTTATTTAGAAGGTCGATGAGAGAATCCATTTTAAAATTAAGTGCTTAAGCAGCTTTTGAAGTTTGTGAATAGGTAATTAGGTATATTGATTTTGTGGTTGTTCCGTTGTTTCTATTCTTTACTAATTGTCTGCTGCGGCTAGGGTTGCCAAAAGTACTCTACAATTGATATTTATACTCTTTTCAGATAAGCGTACTCTATGGCCCGTATTGGGTATTTAGCACGGGTATTTAGTCTGAACGGCCCAAATCGAAGGGCCCGCGGGCCATTCGACCGTAAACAAAAATCGCCTACGTTCGAAAGGACCGGCGATAAAAACTGGTAAACAAATTCAGTGTCATAAACTACATCAAGTAAGTACTACATTCGGGTGCAAAAACTAAAAAGTTGAATTAAAAGTTTGCTTTTTTTTCTTAGATTTGTATTATCTTCCTTAGAAAACCAATCAACAATAATATAAAATGTTTAAAAAGCTGGTAATAAAAAATAAAAAAATCAGTCTTATTTTAAAGAAACAAATTAACAAAATATAAAAAATTACAATTAAACAATAAGATTTAGTAAAAATCAGTCTTACTGTAAAGAAACAACTCAACAAATCATCAAAAATAATGAAATATTTAAATGGTTAAAATTCATAAACTTTGACTATATTGTATTTGCGACAATGTATGCGACTGTACTTTTAAATTAATTTTGAAATCATTTTATCGCCGGTCCTTTCAAACGTAGGCGACTTTTGTTTACGGTCGAATGGCCCGCGGGCCCTTCGATTTGGGCCGTTCAGACTAAATACCCCCCTATTAATACACGTTACTCAAATACGATCTGAAGTGCGATATCATTTGATACCGGATTATTGCGATGACAGGAGCTCAAGATCGTCGCTAATTAATAAACGCATCTCAGTTACCAAGATCCTGTACTCATTGCGCTGTACTTGATGTGAACGAATACGTGTCACAAAGTAATCAGTCTATACTCAGCTGATGACGCACACCTAATCCGGAACTTGAGCTCATAATCAATCTCGTTTATTAATACGAACAAGATCTTAAGCTTGGCATCAAGTACGAGTTTTGATCTGAGTAACGTTTATGAATACGGGCCTATAAGTTTAATACAAATATATTTTATTTTGCTAATACCAGTTAGATATATTTATTTACATAATGACCTAAAGTTGTTACCTATGTGCCGCAAAAAAAACATTATTTCATTTTTATTATTAACCCTCTCTGATATCAGATGCACTCTATTGCACCTAAAAAAAATTGGCAATCCTGCCTGTGGTTTATTTATTATTATTGAATAATAATCAATTGATAGTAGGTATTATCCGTTTCAAAAGGCGAAGAATGCAGTTGACAATAGAAGACACTCTGTCATCTGTATTATAAGTATAATGTTATTCGCTAGCAACTAATATTAACTCAATGGAGTCAAGATATTATAAATTTATAATTTATGTATTCCTTATTATTATACCATTATCAATACCGCCGCCGCCTAAGCGCGTACAAATATTTTACTTTCAGGTTTCATGAAGATAAAAAATATAGTTTATGAGCTTTTACCCGCGGCTTCGCTCGCGTTAGAAAGAGACAAAAAGTAGCCTATGTTACTCTCCATCCCTTCAACTATCTCCACTTAAAAAATCACGTCAATTCGTCGCTCCGTTTTGCAGTGAAAGAAAGACAAACATACAGACAGACAGACAAACACACTTTCCCATTTATAATACTAGCTTCTGCCCGCGGCTTCGCTCGCGTTAGAAAGAGACAAAAAGTAGCCCATGTTACTCTCCATCCCTTCAACTATCTCCACTTAAAAAATCACATTAATCCGTCGCTCCGTTTTGCCGTGAAAGAAAGACAAACAGACAGACAGACAGACAGACAGACACACTTTCCCATTTATAATATTAGTATGGATTAGTATGAATTCCTGTCTAATTAAGATAGGTATAAGCCGGTTCAATAAAGAAAGGAATCTTAAATGTATAGTACTTGCGTTGACAGTTAGTACAGTCTGCATATAAAATTTTAAGTTGAAGTTTTTTTTTTCAAATTGAAAATATTATTAAGAATTTTTGTTGTTTTCGTCGGAAACCGTGCCTACTTTTACCACAATAACAAACAGGTAACAACGGAAAAATATCAGAAAACTATAACAAGATAGTTCCTCCGGTTGCCCTTCATGTTCCGGGGCCACGGTATGGCGGGAATCTTGACATGTATCTGTCAGTAATACATAATATAATAGTGGGTACTAAGTATTATAACTATTCCGCATTACAGTTGCGTATTGCAGATGTCTATAAGTGCAAATTCATTTATCTTGACTGAGATCTAAATGTCAAATACTTTGACATCTGAACTGACAGATACTTGTCAAGATTCCCGCCAAAATGTCGTCCGTCAATTCGGATACGTTGACAACACAATGAAACAACGGTTGAGTCGTGAATGGCACCAGTGTTGCCCTAATGCCCTTTTTACAATGTCTATTTGATATATTTGTCATTTAACATATAATTTAACCTGAATATTTTGGGAGACGCCACAACTATTGTTTCATTGTTTTCGTGACATTTATGATCTTCAAATTATGCGCGAATTCGCAAGAATTAATTTTAAGTAGGTAGCTGAATTGCAAGTGGTTAATTTATGCCTCAGACATATTCAACAATGAATTATTATTCAACGAGCTCTTACCTGCGGGGTCTTCAACTATCTCCACTTAAAAAATCACTCCAATTCACTCGTCAATGAATGCGCACGTCAATTCGTCGCTCCGTTTTGCCGTGAAAGACGGACAAACAGACAGACAGCCACACACACTTTCCTATTTTTACTATTAGTATATGGATGACTTTATAACGGTGTTAAAGTAATCTAATTTTAGAATTCATGAAAAGAGCCATTGGGTATTTCCGCATGAACCTGGTCCTTCATTGGCACATAGTCCAACAGCATGACACTCACTGTCTTAAAATAATTAAAGCATAAAAGGTTACCAATACATCAATAATCCTAGAGGAAAATTAACTTTAAACCGATTAGATATTTTGCTTTAAGAAAACATTCCTCTATTTTCAAAAGAAAATAAAACTGATTTCACAGATCTCTAGCAAAGCTTAAACTGAACATGGAAATGAACCAGCTCAATTAAAAAACAGTCGCTATTTTTTTCTGGTAGTCTAAGATTAAATAGCATGAATTTATTTAATTGCTGTATCAGAAATCTACGTAATACATACATTTTAACGATTGGAACATAAACTAATTAATGTTTTACGATGCATCATATAAATCAACGATTAAATTATTTAAATTTCTTGAATAAAAATTTAAATAAATTAAGCTAATCATTTTATTGCACCAATATTATTAGCAAGATCTACGTTAGCGATAATCTGGTAACATTACAAAGTAAAAAATAGCAGTCCTAAAAGAATCACTTTTACTGTTTTTTTTTCGTTTCGGAAATAGGGAAGGAAGGAAGGACGGGTAATATTGCCTTATTAGGAACTCTGTGTGAGGTAGAGAGAGAGTACTTATATAGTGAAGTGAAGGCGGCATAAAGATCCGTTTAACAGTTTTTGAGATTATCGCAAACAGAAAAACCGATGCATTTATAAAGAAAAACCGGCCAAGAGCGTGTCGGGCGTCGCTCAATGTAGGGTTCCGTAGTTTCCCGTCCGTCACAATAAGTGTTCCCACTTATAAGTTAAAAAAAGGCTATTTGTTACGTTGACATACTAATAATAATAATAATAACCCCCCGTCGTATCCTTACGTTGACGTCGTGGTGGGGCTTGTGCGCCTTAATGAGCGCTAGGGCTAAACCGGTAGAGGCACTCATGCCGGGCAGGTCTAGGGTGAGAGGTCAGACCAAGAGGGGTACAAATTTGTTCCTGGTCCACTCCCAGACTAGGAACACTTTCCTATAACCCAAATTTCCTTTACCTTTATCCTTTCTAATTCCCGTCCTTCCCGATGAGGATTGGGGAGTACGATTGAGCTTGCCCAGTCCTAGTCCCCAACCCTCCAATCCCTTCCTTCCATTACTCGTAAGTACAAAATTTATGCGATGCGTCTAAGAAATAGAGTAATACCCCAGGCGGGTACCGTAGCCAACCGCGATGGAGAATCCCGCCCCGAGCCTCCTGGTTCGGGCAGCCCTACGTATTCTGGGGAGGGCACCGTATCGCACCAAACTGCCCAGTCTCAAACTGTTGCAGTCCAACATGTACAAACGTCACCACGTTCCTCACCAAAATCATCACTATTTTCATCAATCCCTTCATCACCATCCTCATACCTTTTTGATCAAGACTCAACATCATCTCATTCATCGTCATTCCAAAACGCCATGGATGTTGTGCATGAGGCTACTTCAGCCGAAATTACTGCACCCATCCAAGGTGGACGGCGCACACGTAAAAAGTGGACAAAAGAAATGAATAGTTTCATCATGCGCCATTATTTCATACTCAGTGAATTAGAATCAAATACAAAAACTTATCTTACACCTTTACACGCACGATTTACGCAAGAGTTCCCCGAAATGAAAGTAGGAAAGCAAAGAGTAGGAGACCAACGCCGCGCTATAGTCCAACGGAAATTTCTCACAAAACAGGAGATTGAAACTATCAAAGAGGAAGTTAGAGCACTACTTCAAAATCAACCACCAGCACATATAACTACTGACAATACACAAACTCGGAGAATTAGATGGTCAGACGAACTCAACGTAGCTATAATTAAGAGTTATTACCGAATCACGAAGCTAGAAACAGACTTGACCACATATAGAACACTTTTACACCAAGACATCACCTCTACATTTCCAGCAATTGCACACTTATCTGCACAGAGAATAGCCGATCAACGTAGGTCAATTATTAATAATAAACTTCTATCTACTGATCAACTCAACAGGATTCGAGAAGACGTTCAAAATGAGTTAGGTCCTATTATTTCACACACCTCCGAAGATACAAGCCTACATGCAGAAGAGGACCAGTCACTTAGTACTACACAACCATTACAGTCTGTTACCAATCAGCTAAGTCCAGAGATAGAACAAACAGCAAACGACCAGGTCCCAATTCTGTCAACAGAACTACAGCAACAATTAGAAGACCTGTACAGAGAAACATTTAACAAATTTAAAGACACACACCCAACAACTCGACCCTACCTCCCAAAACTAAAACCTTCAAAGAAATTAGCAGCCCTTATACAACACCTCAACTCTGACATACTCCCAAAGACACTTACTTCTGATACAGACTTTAAGACACTACAAACAGTTATATATTGTGGAGCTTATGCTGCCGCCAAATATATTGGTACCAGAATTTTTGAAGGTAACATTACAAATGTTCAAACACAAAATGAACCCTGGTGGCAAAAACGCTTACAAGGGAGGATTAATGATCTCAGAGCAGACATTGGTAGGCTATCGGAATATTCAAGAGGCATCAGATCACAAAAGCTACAAAAACACATCAATAAAATCAAAAAGCAATACAAAATTCATGCTCAGCATGAAAATGAAAACACTGAAATAGAACACTTCTTAGATACGTTAAAACAAAAATTAAACACCTTGTCAAGTCGGCTAAAAAGATATAAACAAACAACAATTAGAAAAACACAAAACAAACAATTTTGTAACAATGAAAAACTCTTTTACAGAAACCTTACACAACAGCACAACAATTCATCTGAAAGTCATAACACATTACCAACTCCTGAATCCTTACATGCATTCTGGTCGAACATTTGGTCTAACCCAGTTGAACATACACAAAATCAATGGATTGAAGATGACAGAGACAGGTTGAAGGATATGCCAGAAATGAAGTTTGAACAAATTGAATCAGACCTTTTGACAACTGTTATAGCTAAAACCCACAACTGGAAAGCTACAGGATCTGATAATATACACAACTTTTGGTATAAAAAGTTCACATGCACTCATACACTTTTACTCAAACACATTAACGCATTCATCCAATCACCTGATACAATGCCACTTTACATTACACAAGGTACAACTTACATGCTCCCAAAAGACCCATCAGACTTAGCAAACCCAGCTAAATATCGTCCAATAACATGCCTGCAAAACATTTACAAAATTATCACGTCGTGTCTAAGTGAATGTATATATAAACACACTAACGAACACCAGGTTTTAGCGGAAGAACAAAAAGGTTGCCGAAAACATAGTCAGGGATGTAAAGAACAGCTCACAATCGACGCCGTAGCCTCTAAACAAGCACTTAGCCAAAAACGCAATATCCACACAATGTACATAGATTACAAAAAAGCATACGACTCTGTCCCACACTCTTGGTTAATATATATTTTAAAACATTATAAAATTCACCCTATAATTATCTGCTTTTTGGAAAATATTATGATAAACTGGAACACTAAACTCAAAATACGTAATTCTGACAGCAGCACTGAGACTGACGCTATATCGATAAAGAGAGGCATCTTTCAAGGTGATGCCTTAAGTCCCCTTTGGTTTTGCCTTGCGCTCAATCCACTCTCCAATATGCTAAAGGCAACTGATTCAGGATTCAAAATAAAACACGACATACACCAAACGACACTCTCTCATTTAATGTACATGGATGACATCAAACTTTTTGGAAGCACACTTAACGAAATTCAGACACTCGCCGATACCACTCAGATATTTTCAAATGACATCCGCATGGAATTTGGTATAGATAAATGCAAAATCCAATCCATTGACAAAGGAATAGTACAACCTGCCTCGTATGAATTAGCCACTCACGAAGTTATTGACGCAGTTGACCCCGTAGAAGGATATAAATACTTAGGATATTACCAGTCACAACAGATTCACCACAAAGACACAAAAAAAATATTGCAACAAAAGTTTAAAAGCAGACTACACAAAATACTACACTCACACCTCAACGCGCGAAACACCATCAAAGCCATCAACACTTTTGCTATCCCCATACTCACGTACTCATTTGGAATTATACGCTGGACACAAACAGACCTAAAGAATTTACAAAGAGTAATTAATACCACAATGACTGCGCACAGGAAACACCACCCGCGAGCATGCATACAAAGATTAACGCTACCTAAGAATGAGGGCGGTAGAGGACTCATTGACATAATAAATCTACATAGTAAACAAATCACATCACTCAGAACGTTCTTTCACACTCAATCACACCACTCAAAAATACACCATGCCATATCTCAAGCAGACACATTCACACCACTCTATCTTTCGGACCCCAACAAACACATAGATACAAACACCAATCAGCAAAAAGTTGATACATGGACTCAAAAATCACTTCACGGACGTCATCGCCTCGACTTGATCAACCAAAATGTTGACAAGATAGCGTCAAACGCATGGCTCAAGCGAGGTGAACTGTTTCCTGAAACAGAAGGATTCATGTTGGCAATTCAAGACCAGGTCATAGACACGAAAAACTACAGGAAGTTTATAATTCGCGACAGCACCCTAAGAAGTGACCACTGCCGCCATTGTCATAAACAACCTGAAACAATCCAACATATTACAGGCGCTTGTTCAGCAATTACACAAACTGACTACAAACATAGGCATGACCAGGTAGCAGCAATCATTCACCAGACACTCGCATACAAACACAAACTCATAACAGAAAAAACAGCATACTATAAATACAAACCTCAAATAATACTAGACTCACCTGATTACAAATTGTACTGGGACAGAACAATTCTAACCGACAAGACTATACATCACAACCGGCCTGACATAACCCTGCACGATAAGCAAAATAAAACTGTATACCTGATAGATATAGCAATCCCAAACACACATAACCTGACATCCACTCACACAAACAAGCTCGCAAAGTACGCAGATTTGACCATTGAGTTGAAAACTCAATGGAAAGTTCACAAAGTTAAAACTATCCCTATCATAATATCCAGCACAGGCGTCATCCCTAAAACACTTCACAAAAGCCTTCGAGACTTGAATATTCATCCACTCACATTCACACTGTTACAGAAAGCCGTCATATTGAATACATGCAGAATCGTTAGGAAGTTTTTATCAATAGATTAATTTAGACCGGCAAGGTTGTTTGGCCAAAAGCCCGCAACTTTGGCGTAGTTCCCCAATCATGGGAGAGATAAAAATCTTAACACAAATAATAATATTACAATAGTCCAACACCAACCGGGGGTTGTCCTTAGGTGCACTTACATAGTGCATATAGGGATAATCGTCGGTCGGTGTCCCATTCCATATAAAGTTTTTCCTCAAGGGGCCTCTGCGAGTTGGCTTCGGCCCCTCGTACGCCTTTCAAAAGTCCGGGACCTCAGGGTCCCGAGATATGGAAACATAATAATAATATTTATTAGAAAAACAAATTACAATTTACAAAAATAGCAGTGAAGCCACACTAGGCAGTGCCTGTATCGTGGCTATCAAACAATAGCGATTATCCTTAAAATAATAAAATAAAATAAATCTGCATTTCGTTTTTTATAAAGTTGAAGTGCGAATGTGTTGTGTGTACATGGGTGTGAAATGTAAAAATAAGTGTTTAGGAGAGTATTATGAGTGGTGTGTGTTATGTGTGATGAGTGTTATCTGTGAAGGTGATATGTGTGTTGAGTGTAATACATGTTAATGAGAGTGTGTAGCTTAGTCTTTAGACAACTGTACGAAGCAATTGCTCTATCTGATCGTAGTTCATGCCGGTGATTAATTTCCTAACTTTAACTTTGGCTTCACGGGTGGTTTTATGCTGGAGCTGATATTTATTTGCAATTTTATTGTATAGGAAAGGAAACATAAACTTCTGTGATTTTCTAGCAAATGAAGTTTTACATTTTGTACTAGGGATTTTAAAGACTCTAAGCTTCAGCATGTCATTGAAACTTGGCTCTACTAAGTACGCAGAAATTATTTTGTACAACCTTTTTGTCTTTTTTGTACAAAAACTGTTCTTTCTATCAAGTTCAAAATAATTTTCCTAGAAAGTACTTATAAAGTTCTACTTTCCAGATTTTTTTTCATATTTTTTTAAACCTACGGCTCAAGTTAGAGGGGGGGGGGGGGACGACGCTTCAATTTTTCCTTTTGGAGCGATTATTTCCGATATTATTGACATTATCAAAAACTGATTTTAGTAAACACCTTTTCATTTTTAAATACCTATCTAACAATACATCACACGTCAGGGTTGAAATTAAAAAAAAAACACTTCCCTCTTTACATATAGGGGGGCTACCCTAATAAAACATTTTTCTCCAATTTTTATTTTACCACTTTGTCGGCGTGGTTGATATACATATTGGTACCAAATTTCAGCTTTCTAGTGCTAACGGTCACAGAGATTAAAATTAAGCGAGGACGGACGGACAGACAGACAGACATGGCGAAACTATAAGGGTTCCTAGTTGACTACGGAACCCTAAAAACGATGGAATATCGAAGCAAATAAGTGAGCAATAAATTACCTATAAATTAAATGTGCAGTCACGGGTCGGAAGCGTCTATTTATGTAGTTAAATACAACCTTGACAGTATTTTCATCGTGAAAGTTGCTTTTTCTTAACATATTTTCTGAATATTTTAGAGACAAAAAGAAACGGTAGTCTGAATTGACCTTGAACTTAAACCTAAATAATTGCATAATTTTATGAACGATAATTTTAAAATTATGTAACATTCGTATATTTAACAATAACTTAAACATATACATGTCAGACAAACACATTAAATAAAATAAAATATCTTTATTTCAGACCCAAAGTGTCCATAACGCTGTTAGTGAGTTAGTAACAGAATGTACTTAATATACTATGTTAGTGTTGTTAGTACTAATTATGTAATCCTTTTTTTTTTTTTTTTGGTGAGTGGGAAATCATCAAATGACTGCTCCCGTCCTGGGTGCGACGGGAGGGCGTGTCAGACTCTTACTGACTAAACCCACTCATGTTCCTTCGATTGCCCTTTATGTTCCAGGGTCACGGTAACTATTATAAACATTCCGCAACCCCGGAATTATGTAATCCTAAAGCTAATTCCACCCAGTGTCTTTGGAAGGGGCAATCTGGTCTACCAGCAATCATTTTCATTGCTAAGATGACTCAGGTCCACTCTTTTTTTTTTTTTTTTGGGGAATGGGAAATCGTCCTATGACTGCTCCCGTCCTGGGTGCGGCGGGAGGGCGTGTCAGACTTTTACTGACTACTAAAACCCACTCATGTTCCTTCGGTTGCCCTCTAATATGTGTGCTTCTCTCATCAAAGTCATTAACCTAAATGACCGTAGCATTTGACCAATACAATTGAATCCAAAACCAACTGGAAATGGACTTTAAAAGAGACTTTGACCTTCAGATGTTTTGCAGCAAAATATTGAGAAATATAAACTTAACCAAACTCTGTTGTTTTTCTGTGACTATTGCTTGAGCAATGTTAATTTTAGCAGGAAGTTGGTTCCTCCTCTACTTCGCAAGTGCTCTCTGAGCCTAACTGTAGGTATAACCTGGTTCATTAAAGAAAGGAATCTAAAATGGCGGCGCTTATCATGTTCTCTCGCTCGCACACTAGTGCCGACTATACTCACTCGCGCGCGTACCATCAACATAAAAAAAATTGTCTTGATTTGCTTCCACAGACACATTATAAAGTCTTATCTTAGCGACAGACACTTTTTCGTGAAACAGGGTGAAGAGATAACTTCGTTGCATACTGTCCAAGCTGGGGTACCACAGGGTAGTGTAATGGGCCCCATGTTGTACCTGCTTTTCACAGCTGACCTCCCAATGACCGAGGGCGTAGTCACTGGAACTTTTGCCGATGACACAGCAATTCTTTCGGTGGACACTTCACCAGACGTTGCTTTACAAAAACTCCAAACGAGTCTCAATCAAGTATCCCAGTGGCTCAAAGACTGGCGAATCAAGGCCAACGAAACCAAGTCTGTCCAGGTGACTTTTACTAACAGAACAGGAACTTGCCCTCCTGTCACTCTTAATGGCATACCCCTCCCGCAAGAAGACTACGCCAAGTATCTTGGAATATATCTGGATAGACGCCTAACTTGGAAGAAGCACATTTTTAACAAGCGATTGGCTATGGGACAACAGTTGCGCACAATGTATTGGTTACTGAGTAGTAAATCAAAACTCTCAATTGGAAATAAATTGTTGCTAAATAAATGCATAATAAAGCCTAAATGGACATACGGCCTACAGTTGTGGGGCTCAGCAGCAAAATCAAATGTCGAAATAATCCAAAGGTTCCAATCAAAAATGTTGAGAATGATAACAAATGCACCTTGGTATGTTTCAAATAACATACTCCATCACGACCTTAGTATCAAAACCGTAATAGAAGAGATCTGTTACAATATCAAACATATTGCTGAATGTCTAAAATGATAGATTGCAATAAAATAAATATATAAAAAAAAATTTGCTTCCACGCTGCCTTAACGCGCTCAGTGCTCCTTTTTACGTATAACTTGTTATAGTTTTCTGTTATTTTTCCGTTGTTACCTGTTTGTTATTGTGATAAAAGCAGGCACTGTTTCCGACGAAAACAACAAAAATTCTTAATAATATTTTCAATTTGAAAAAAAAAACCTCAACTTTAAATTTTATATGCAGACTGTACTATTTGTCAACGCAAGTAGGTACATGCCGCCATTTAAGATTACTTTATTTAATGAACCGGCTTAGGTATAGGTATACACTTTTTATTAGATGGAAGGCATTCTGTTTTGGTGTTCTTTCTCAGCAGATGCCTAGTGCGTTTATAAGCGCCTGTCAACTATTAATTTGACTGTAGTCCTATTTGAAGCTTATTTTCAATAGATCTGATAATGGGCCTATATAGCCGGAGAGCTGGTGAACCCTCCTACTAACGGTCGTCCTGTAAGGCTAGAAATTTGTGGAGTGATGAGTCATAGTACACCAAGGCCAACAACAATGACCTGGCAGGCAACAACCCTGCACGTCATCAGTCTTTTTATTTTTTTTAATGTAAAATAAATAATAAAAAAAACGTTCTTCTGTAAGCTTCAAAATTTAATATAATTTAGTTTATTGATTAATAATTATGGAAAAAAATTGACAGGCGATTTGGGTAAGCAGAAGTATCTGCCAGGCGAATCGAAAGGTGCATAGTTTAGGGGGAAAAATAAACTTTCTCCTGTAAAGTTGAAATTTAAGTATGTGTTTGAGCAAATCATTAAAAAGAAATGTGTACAATGACAGGCGGTTCTGAGCAGCATAAGACCTTCACAGGCGAGGGGAAAGATGCTAAGAGCGTGCGAGTAAGAGGCGTAACGTGAATGCGTATAGTGTGTGAATGACATTAAATAAAATGAAAAATTATAGATGCAATATTTTTTATTAATTGTAGTGTAATCTACATTATTTTTTACATTAATTATCATTATCATCCGACACTTCTTCACTACTACTTCTTTCGTCATAATC
The DNA here is from genome assembly GCA_033675125.1 of Athetis lepigone. Classification (NCBI taxonomy): domain Eukaryota; kingdom Metazoa; phylum Arthropoda; class Insecta; order Lepidoptera; family Noctuidae; genus Athetis; species Athetis lepigone. The sequence goes on along the minus strand of CM066220.1, from coordinate 4,766,246 downwards.
GAGGAGATGCTGCTTCGGCAGCATCTCCTTCAAACCAATTGAAATCGTAGTGATTATCGCAGCTTTATTTATTTATTTTATGGCTCTCTAACGACTTACTCACTAATACACTTATATACAATAATACGTTTTATGACAAATTTTTTTATGATAGTGGTCATGTATAGGAGTGCACATCACTTGTACCTATTAACATAAGTTAAACCATTACAAACAATAAAAAGACGACAAAAGCTGTTATAGGAATTAAATAATAATAATAGCCAGGATTATTCATCAGCCACTTGCTCTGAAATACAATATTGTGGAATCGGGAGTACCGTATTACAGGTATGTGCTCGACCCAGTTCTTGAGAATAGCCATATCACATTATACTGGGATCGATCTATTATCACAGACAAAACTATTGTTACCAATAAGCCTGACATTGTGGTAATAGATCGATTAGAGCGTCGGGCAATGATTGTTGACATAGCCGTTCCACATGATGAGAACCTCGTGAAAGCCAAGAAGGATAAGCAGTCTAAATACCTTGACTTGGCTCGCGGGGTTGTCGACATGTGGGACGTAGATTCAGCAGTCATTGTACCGATAGTGGTGACGGCCAATGGCATAATAGCTAAGAGCCTCGACCAACACCTAAGGAGGCTCTCGCTAGGCAGCTGGATCAAGGGCCTGATGCAGAAGGCGGTACTCCTGGGCACGGCGCGCATTGTCCGGAGGTTCCTCTCTCTGGTGCCCTGACCATCGGTAGCTTGGACCCTGTTCCGATGCCGGTGGGCTACTATTTTTTATATTTTTAAATGTTATTTTTTATATTAATACCTATTTAAAAATGTAATTTATATGTATGTAATTATGTATACTGAATAAATGGAAAAATAATAATAGTATAATATCTTACGACAATTCACACACGGTCATCTGATCCCAAGCTAAGCAGAGCTTGTGTTATGGTAACCAGACAACTGATATACATACTTATATAGTTTTAAATATATACATATTATAGATAAATTACACCCAGACACAGAAAAAACAATCATGTTCATCACACAAAGTTTGTCCTGGGTAGGAATCGAATCCAAGACCTCCGGCTTAGCAGTCAGGGTCACTCACCACTAGACCAACAGGCCCAGGCGTCAAAACATAGTTTAAAAAGCTTTACATCAGATTGTCCTAAGGAAATAGGATAAAAACAAAAAAAGAATATAAAAGTATTCTATGTCCGTCCCCTGGTCCTAAGCTACCTCCCCACCAAATTTCAATCAAATCGGTTCTGCTGTTGTTGAGTTATAAAATGTGTAACTAACACGACTTTCTTTTATATATATACAGGATGGAAAATTTCAATGGGCCCTGAAAGAAAACTACCTTAAATCATTAAGATAGATTATTTTACTTAAAGGAAACATTCCCTTATTTTTTTTAAAGAAATAAAACTACATTCAAAAATTTCGAAAATTCGCTTGTCACACTCGGGAATTGAACTGGCTTAAAATGGAAAAAAACAACATCCTGTACTTTTATGACGTTAATCGATAGGTCATTTATAAGGATCAAATCTTTCTAACAAACATGGTAAATAAAATTAAAGGGAAAACCATGAAATTTTAACTTGTCAAATCAAAGGACGACTTTAGCTATCGAAATGTTCGTTCAACTAAAGTAAAATTCTTAAAATGTATGGTTTTCCTTTAATTTAAATAACCATGTTTTATTAAAGAGATTTTGTCCTTATGAATGACCCTAACGTTTGACATCATAAAAATAGACTGTGTTACTTTTTTGGATTTTTTTGGATTCTTTGGGGTCAGATAGGCAGTCGCTCCACATAAAACACCGGTATCCAGCTGAATCCGGTTAGGCTGGCAGCCGACCCCAACACGGTTGGGAAAAGGCTAGGGAGATGATGACTTTTTTGGATTTTAATCGGTTCGATTCCCGGGAGTGGTAAGCAAAATTTCGAAAAACTTTGAATGCAGTTTTGTTTCTTTTTAAAAATAAAGGAATGATTTATTTAAGTAAAATAACCTCTCTCAACGATTTAAGGTAGTTTTTTTCCAGGGCCCATTAAAAAGTTCCACCCTGGATAATAAATAGATTTGAAATATATTTTTATATTTGTACGTGAATGAAATGTAGATTTGACTTTTTGAAAAGTAAATCAATTTTAAACACTGAAATCTATATTATACTTATATTTGTATACAAAATAGTATAATATGTATAAGTTAATAATTTTCGTGTCATATGTGTCAAGAAACTTCTCATAGCGTGCGTTATCCAATCTTTGACATTTTGATCCGTACATGATGATGATAATTAATGTAAAAAATAATGTAGATTACACTACAATTAATAAAAAATATTGCATCTATAATTTTTCATTTTATTTAATGTCATTCACACTATACGCATTCACTTTACACCTCTTACTCGCACGCTCTTAGCATCTTTCCCCTCGCCTGTCAAGGTCTTATGCTGCTCAGAACCGCCTGTCATTGTACACATTTCTTTTTAATGATTTGCTCAAACACATACTTAAATTTCAACTTTACAGGAGAAAGTTTATTTTTCCCCCTAAACTATGCACCTTTCGATTCGCCTGGCAGATACTTCTGCTTACCCAAATCGCCTGTCAATTTTTTTCCATAATTATTAATCAATAAACTAAATTATATTAAATTTTGAAGCTTACAGAAGAACGTTTTTTTTTATTATTTATTTTACATTAAAAAAAATAAAAAGACTGATGACGTGCAGGGTTGTTGCCTGCCAGGTCATTGTTGTTGGCCTTGGTGTACTATGACTCATCACTCCACAAATTTCTAGCCTTACAGGACGACCGTTAGTAGGAGGGTTCACCAGCTCTTGGGCTAATAGGATTGAGATCGGTTTTCGTTGCGAAACGTTCAGTAAATGCTGTTTGTGTAATACGAACCGTCTCCTATGCTCAGCATATTATGTCATCATCATCCAATTCATATTGACATTAATTTTGTACTCAGTAATATTTATTAAAATATCTGAAGAGACTATATTGAGTTTTGTTACATAATAAGATACAAAAACCGTTAATAATGAAAACCTTCTGAAAAACATCCTGTTAGCTCGATCTGTTATTTATTTATTTATTTAAGGACAACCAACAAAGCTACACCAAAATACATATGTTAAAAACGCTTACATCATTACAAACTTTATAGTGTAGCCTTAATTAAAGGCTGCCACGGCATGCATTAAACATTGAGTAGGAAATACAGTTCCTCACAAAACAGATTTTACAAATCTAATTAAACTAAACAAAATGCTGGTATATGCACTACAAAATGAAACCGCGCGAGAGTAGGAAACAACAAATAAACTAAAGAGTAAACAATATAACAAAAAAAAAGATTAACAAAAAGTACAATTCATTCATGTTATTTAAGATCATCTCACAATTCCATACCACTTCTCATTATTTTAACTGTGTTTTACTACCTATTATTCGTTAAAATCTGACCATATTCATTCTTTACCCTTCTCATAATTCTGATATTCTTTTTCTTCATTTCATATTCAGGTCATTACATATAAGGTTTAATTTTATATAATTACCCTTTAAATAAAAAATCGTTTTTGTCTTGACAATAAAAAAATTAGCTTATCTTATTCTACAAAACAATTTTTTCTCAATAGTTTTACGATCGTTGTTAAAATGTACAAGATTTAAAATATAGTGATTAACATAATAAAATTATTTGAGGTACTACTTAGTTTAATTATAGAAATAGTTTTTTTTATATAGCCTTGGGTTTTTCCATTAAAATTTCCTTTGCAGCATTTGGAAGATGTGGTGTGACACCCCTATGCAGCCTAGGGGTTGGAACCCCTAGGGGTGTCACACATATTATTATAATAACTAGCTATCTCCCTCGGTTTCACGCGCGTGGATTTCAAAACTTTCATCCCCAATTTTAGGGTAGGAAGTTAAAAAAAATCTTTTAACTTGTACTTATGCCCTTACTAATAATCACTGTGTAAAGTTATGCAATGAATAAAGCCTGTGTAACCATACATTTTTTGACGTATAAACCTGTCATAACTTTATGCAGCGTTTATTAGTAAGGCGCTTAGTCTCCACAAAAAACTCCACCTCCAAGTTTCATGTCTCTAGGACCAGCGGTTTGGGCTGTGCGCTGATGTGACGTACACCTAATCCGTAGCTTGAGCTCAACTTCAATCTCGTTTATTAATACGAACAAGATCTTAAGCTGGACAACAAGTACGAGTTTTGATCTGAGTAACGTTTATTAATACGGGCCAAAGATTACATCTTGATTCTCCAAAGGGTTCATCTGACATGGATTAACAAATCAACACTCAAGCTCTCCGATTAAGCACGTGCAATAACTGGTTTTCCAAGTTTCTCACGGTGCAAGTAAATGGATTACAAAGTCTCTTTGGAATCTTTAGTGATAGTGTGTCAATACGAATATCAAATAAAAATATTTCTTAATATTATACAATTGGGTAAGATTTGTCGAATGTTCTGGCCCAGTTGCTTTTTTTTCTTGCCTCTTAGGACAAGGAAAATAGAAATGACGACTTTAATAAAATATGGCATTCTGTTTAGTTTGTCCAAAGGTACCGGACACATATATTTTTTGCTTGATCTAATTAATAAAAAAATACAAAGATAAAGAGCGTCAAAGGTGCGGAGTGGGGGCTTGTGACGTCACTGTTTAGTAAAAATTGTATCTCGGCGTAACGTACGCGAAACTTTAACGCACTGTATAGTCGCCATTTTTCGTTTAAAAGAAAAAAGTTCAAAAATTTTTGATAATGGTGTCGATTCTCTTATTCAAACTAACGTAAATTTAAGTTAAGTGCATCTTTCTCTTTCCATTTAATTAAGAAAAGGACAGAAGATAAATAAATAAATCGTCTAATTTGACAGGATTAAATAAAATGTATCTTCTGTCCTTTATGCATTTAACTTAAAAGTTAAATTTGTGAACAAGAGAATCAGCACCATTGTATGTAACTGACGGACTAATTATTTTCGTTTTGTCTTCTCGTCTACTAAGCATTCAGCTTTTGAACGATTTTGGTGACACTTATACAGTTCTACTTCTATCAACCGCGTTCAGCGTTGTAACAATGAGAAAAACTGTCAAGCTTAAGGGACTACAGCTCTATTCAGCTTATGTCCAAAGAAAACAACGATTTTGTATGAAGGCATGCACGCGTACGTTCGGCTTTTCGCGTCTGTTTAACATCGTACATAATCGTGGTCGTTTTCTATGGACTTCCGCTGAATGCACAGATAAGGAAACTAAAGGTTTCTTCTATTTTCTAATCTGAGGCTGAATGAACCTGAATAAGTGCGTAGTCCCTTGTGCACGACGACAACGAAATATAGTGGCGCGCGCCGCCGCTACCTATTTTTTATATTATACCGAAAAACATGTATGAACCTGTTAGCGTGTTTAGTGGGCCGACAGAGTCGCGAGCGCTACAGGCAAGAACTTGTTTCCGCGGCTTGATTATTTAACGCATCGCCATTGGTCGCACGGTCGTTTCACGCATCACCGTAAAAGGTAATCTTAGCTTCGCGCCCCGCGCGGATCGGCGCGTATAAAAAGGCCCGCTGCTGGCGAAGCGAACGCAGTCCGAAACAGTCTATCAGGCAGTCCGAATCCAAAGCAGTCGCAGTCTAAGGCAGTCCGAATCCGAAGCAGTCTCAGTCACAACGCAGTCTATCTACGCAGTCTATCTAACGGCAGTCTACTAACGCAGTCTAACAACACAGTTTAAGACAGTCTCGTCACAGTCACATCTCAGTCAAAAGTAAAAGTTAACAGCCGTTCTCACAGTCGTAAAATAAGTATTACCTAGTCGTCTCAGTCGGTCCCACTAAATGTATTGTATGTCCACGTGTTAATGTTATAATTAAACCATCATCAGATCAGCACTTGTTTCTATTAAATACAGTCCACTCGCCGCACATTCTGGTCCTTCGAAAGCCGAATTCACAAGATCCAGCAAGGTAAAGATGGTTTTAACACGCAGCCGTAGTGGCGACTCAAGAAGAGAACAGGCCCAGCAAGAGCTGTCGGTGTCCGCCGGACCGGGTGCCAGCTCGGCACCAGAATCGAGCTCGGTCGGCGTATCAGACACAGGCAGCGGGTCTACGACGACTATGAATACCAACGCCACGCGAACACAAGGTACGCTCAAGCCTGGCGACACCAGGTCACATCGATCTACATCGTTGAAAAAGAAGCGCCTCGCAGAGCTGGAGGCTAGAGAACGACTGGCTGAAATCAAACTCAGGCAAGCGCAAGCAGAGAGAGAGCTGCAAGAAATGCAGCTGCAGCGCATTAGAGCCGAAGCTGAGTCGAGCGCAGACGAAGAGTTGGAAGACGACCTCGCCTCCGTAAGGATTGGAACGTGGCTCGCGCGACCGGCGCCGCCACCCGGAGGTGAGAGTCGGCCGGCGCTACACGACGTCAGCAACGGGAAGAACGGCAGAGATGCAGCGAAGGACACCGGCGCCGCGACAGGCGCTCAACCGCTGCGAGACGACGACGTCTACGGTGAACGTGTGTGTTCGTATACAAAGGGCAATATCGCGAGTGATGTGAGTGATAAAATGATAGACGTAGGGACACTCGCCGCGGCCCTAGCTCAGGTCACGCGCAGTTCGAGAGAGCCCCCGAGGTACGTCCAGCAGTTACCGATATTCGACGGAAAACCCGGTGAGTGGATAGCTTATAAGGCCGCGTATTGTGACTCACACACGTATTTTTCCTGTGTAGAAAATGTTGCTAGGATTAGGATAAGCCTCAGAGGCGCCGCAAAAGAAGCTGTAGGTTGTCTATTGTTCAGTCAATCTGACCCTCAGGTCATTCTAGACGCACTAGAAAGACGTTTCGGTAGGCCCGAGGCCTTGATTATGGCCGAGTTAGATAATGTAAAATCATTACCTAAATTAAACGATAACCCTAGGGAGATTTGTATTTTTGCTAGCCGTATTGCAAACACGGTGGGTACGGTAGAAGCTCTAAAGAGAAATCAATATTTACATAGCCCTGAAATGTCGCGTTGTATCGTTGAGAAGTTAACGCCAATATTAAAAAACAAGTTTTATGATTACGCGGCTAACAAAAAAGCTGAAGATATTCCCATATTAAAACTCTTATCTATGTTCATGAATGAAGAGGCAGACAAGTGTGGCGCGTATGCTCAACCGGAACGCGGGAACGATGAATCAAATAGTGTACGACAACGGCGCAGAGTTGAGCGCACGTTTAACGTGAATAAGGAAACATCGAACGACCAATGCCCGGCATGCAAGCAACACGGCCACAAATTACCAGACTGCATTAAATATAAACAGCTAGACATAGATACTCGATGGGATATAGCAAAAAACTCACACGTGTGCTTTAGATGCCTACGAAACAAACATAGAAGATTTATGTGTAAAGCGCCTATTTGTGACGTAAAGGAATGCAACATGAAACATCATAAACTGTTGCACAAAGAGCGTAAAGTTGAGGCATCACACAACATAGCGGAGCCGGCGCCGACACCTGTTATCACACACGAAACCGTTACGTCGGCGCGGGAAAATGAATCAATGACTTCGCCTCAGAATCGCCGCGCGTATTTAAAGATAGTACCTGTCACATTGAGCGGACCACATACAAGCATAGACACATATGCCTTGTTAGACGACGGAAGTACAGTCACCTTGTTAGACGCGTCAGTAGCTGATATCTTAGGTGCAGATGGGCCAGCGAGTCCTATGTGGATACAAGGCATAGGCACAGAAGTCAAGCACGAACAAAGCCGAACAGTGAGCCTCCACATACAAGGTAAGCACCATAGCAACCCACAAAAGATAGAGGCCGCGCGCACCGTGACCAGGCTTGATATCATGGCGCAAACTGTACAAACACAAGACATAAATAATTGTAGGCATTTAGACGACATAAGTAGCACTCTTATTTATGAACACGCGCGACCAATGATTTTAATAGGTCAAGATAACTGGCATTTATTAGTAGCCACAGAAACACGGACAGGTGCGCGAGATCAACCGGTAGCATCGTACACAAAACTCGGTTGGGTACTACATGGGTGTCAGTACTCTGTAAATAAAGTAATAGCTACATTTTGCGGCCACATTAAAATTCAAGAAAATATGGAACCAACAGAAGAAACCATGAGAAACTTTTTCAAGCTAGAATCCCTAGGCATAGAACCTAGGACACCTAGAGACGACCCGCAACAGCGAGCCTTAGACATCCTGGAACAGAAGAGTCGACAATTACCAGATGGCAGCGTACAACTGACCCTAGCGGCAGCCAAGAGTAGAGTAGCCCCACTTAAACCTGTCTCAATACCTAGGCTGGAGCTGCAAGCCGCACTGTTGGGAGCGCGCCTAGCCCGCACGGTCGTACAAGAACACGACTACGAGGTGAACGATCTAACATACTGGAGCGACTCTACCACCGCCCTAGCCTGGATTCAAGCCGAACCACGCACATTTAAAACTTTCGTGGCGCATCGTGTAGCTGAAATTGAGGAACTCACCAAGAAAAATGAATGGAGGTGGGTACCCTCCAAGGATAATGTCGCAGACGACGCGACACGCAGCACACCGGAACATTTTAATTTGGAACATAGATGGTTCCGCGGCCCCGAATTCCTTAGGAAAAATAAAGACGAATGGCCGCAGAATAAAAAGGTCATTGCCCCCACAAACACGGGCGAAGAACGCGTCAAATGTAATGTAATCAACAACATTAAAGTGAACGATCATCTCCCAAATATTACTCGATTTTCCAAATGGACACGACTGATAAGGACAACTGCAAGAGTACTTCAGTTCATTGACCTGTGTAGACCAAGTAAACATACTGTCGAATATAAGTGTACTAAGAAAAAAGCATCAAAAGATCCGACATGGAAAAGAACACACAAAAATAAAACCATTAAAAATGTTACGCAAAATATGACAAAGAATAAAACAATAAGTTACATACCTATACCTGCTACATATATACAACACGCCGAAGAACAATGGGTCAAGGGCGCACAAGCCGAAAGCTTCACAAAAGAAATTGCCGCCATAAAAGATAACAAACCGGTGCCGAACGACAGTCGTTATCGGTATTAAGTACATACTTAGAAAGGTTGTTACGTTTGCGCGGGAGAATCACAGCGGTACAAGACGTGAACGAAACAATAAAAAACCTATTATACTCGAGGGTAAGCACACGTATACGAAGCTATACATAGAGTATATACATGAAAGTTTGCATCATGGCGGGACCGAGATAACAGTAAATGAGTTAAGACAGGTCTTTGGATTACAAACTACGTCCGTCTGTAAAAAATGTTATAAAGGGCTGTTTATATTGCAAAATAATAAAGGCAAAGCGGCTAAACCGTTACGGGAAACCTACCGTACCCCCGTTTAGCTCATCATGCACGTCCTTTCACTTTCACCGGACTAGATTATTTTGGCCCCATATCTGTTACTGTAGGTAGGCACAAAGAAAAAAGATACGGAGCCTTATTTACCTGCTTAACGTGTCGAGCCATACACATAGAGATAGTTAGCTCGCTTGCGCAGACTCAGCTATCGCCGCTCTTAGGCGATTTATAGGTAGAGAGGCTATCCAAAAGAGATATGGAGCGACAACGCTACCTGTTCAAAGCGGCAGATAGGGAGCTAGGTGAAAGCGCCTTAAGCGCTTTAGGTAGTGAGTCAAATGCGCGGTCCATAAGCTGGAGATACATACCTCCGCGTCACCATTCATGGGAGGAGGCGGGAGAGGATGGTGAGGGCTGTCAAGGAAGCGCTATACGTCACACTAAAGGAACTCCATCCGTTCGACGAGACCCTGGCTACGCTACTCGTGGAAGTAGAGAATACTGTGAACTCCAGGCCACTCACGCATGTCAACGTGTCACCAGATGAGCCCGAAGCCCTCACGCCTAACCATATTTTGATCGGCCTAACCACATGTACCCTCACCGGGTAATTCACCGCAGCGGACGTCAGCACGGCACAATGGCGGCGCACCCAGGCACTCGCAGACGTCTTTTGGCGAAGATGGGTACGTGAGTACCTGCCGCTCCTTCAAAACCGGCGGGAGCCCTACGGCAGCGGCACCCCACCCAAAGTTGGAGACGTCGTCGTGATCTGTGATCCTAACCTACCACGCAACACCTGGCCTAAAGGAAGAGTAACGCAAGTCTTTCCAGGCGCAGACGGAGAGATAAGAGTTGTAGACGTCATGACCAGAGGACTCTTACTCCGAAGACCAACGAAGCGCATCGTCGTGCTCCCCACGGAGTCGCCTGATGGCGACGGCGGGAGAAATGTGCACGACGACAACGAAATATAGTGGCGCGCGCCGCCGCTACCTATTTTTTATATTATACCGAAAAACATGTATGAACCTGTTAGCGTGTTTAGTGGGCCGACAGAGTCGCGAGCGCTACAGGCAAGAACTTGTTTCCGCGGCTTGATTATTTAACGCATCGCCATTGGTCGCACGGTCGTTTCACGCATCACCGTAAAAGGTAATCTTAGCTTCGCGCCCCGCGCGGATCGGCGCGTATAAAAAGGCCCGCTGCTGGCGAAGCGAACGCAGTCCGAAACAGTCTATCAGGCAGTCCGAATCCAAAGCAGTCGCAGTCTAAGGCAGTCCGAATCCGAAGCAGTCTCAGTCACAACGCAGTCTATCTACGCAGTCTATCTAACGGCAGTCTACTAACGCAGTCTAACAACACAGTTTAAGACAGTCTCGTCACAGTCACATCTCAGTCAAAAGTAAAAGTTAACAGCCGTTCTCACAGTCGTAAAATAAGTATTACCTAGTCGTCTCAGTCGGTCCCACTAAATGTATTGTATGTCCACGTGTTAATGTTATAATTAAACCATCATCAGATCAGCACTTGTTTCTATTAAATACAGTCCACTCGCCGCACACCCTTTTTCATTCGTTGGTTTGATACCACTCTTGTAATAAAAACAATTAATTCTTTTGTAGTTTCTATATCTAGGTCACCAGTTGTCCTCCGCGGTTTTATCCGCATCTTTGTGTTCGTTACTACTCCGATCCCGTAGGTCGTAGCGTGATGTTATTAAAACCTTTCTCCTTCCTCGATAAATGGGTTTTCTAATATTGCCAACGATTATTTCAATTCCACCCAGTAAGTACTGCTGCTGAGATTAGCACGTTCAACCAAACAAACAAAATAAATTCTTTAGCTTTATAATATTCGTTTAGTATAACTACATGTATTTTTTTTAAGGATGGGAAACCATCAAATGACTTCTCTCACCCTGGGCAGGGCGGGAGGGAGTGTCAGACGTTAACTGACTAAAACCCAACCTGGTTCCTTCAGATGCCCCTTATGTTCAGGGCCGCGATAACGATTCGAACTATTTCGCAACCCCAGCAGGCATTGGCCCTAGAGGGCCCCGTCACGTGACTACATAGTGTTTCATCTAAATAAAGACTCCATCTTGACAAATGGTGACATGTTTGACATTAGCTGTCATTTTACACCATTCACTGCGCTTCAAAACATTTGCAATCGTTACATAATTTTTGTTGTTAACTGTACTTACTTTCTCAGTTGCGAGATATTAAGATAGGGCCATAATACATGCTAATATAACTTATAAATATGAAGAAGTTATAATTGGACGTTAGTAAATAAAAATGTTTTGCGAAATATTTTAGATACAATTCCGAGGTCCATCTATATAAGGTTGTGTGAGAAAAATTATGAAATCAAAAATATGATGGACATTGTACGAAAGATCCAATGCTTCGGATATGTACCCATAACCTACCGTTACGAAATTCTAATTAACATTCTGTAATGAAATGAAATTTTGGAAGGCAATAAAATCACCATGATAAATAAATAAAATAAATAAATAAATATGCTGGGACAACTCACACACGATAATCTGATCCCAAGTTAAGCTCTGCTTAGAGCTTGTGTTATGGTAACCAGACAACTGATATACATACTTATATAATTTATAAATACATACATAATTATAGATAAATTACACCCAGACACAGAACAAACAATCATGCTCATCACACAAAGTTTGTTCTAGGTGGGAATCGAACCCACGACCTCCGGCTTAGCAGTCAGCTAGGGCTACTAACCACTAAACCAACAGGCCCGTCACTGTCATGTCAGCTGCTGTCATGCTGTATGATAAAAACTAGCTATATAATAATAGATTTGCATTTGAAATTCTAAATTAACTCAGGGTTAGGAATCAAACACCATCTCTTGTCAAATCCAGACACACACACACTGATTACATTAGATATTGATTAGATAAGTTTATAACGCCAAAAGCTCTAAGATTAGATAACGTATTAACGTTATGAAAGGTAATACATTTTCAAATTTTCCGCGCGTTTTTCTTAATGTTTTCTTTCGTAATAAGACGAACGAAGAAGATAAAGTTACGATAGAGAGTAATATATATAAACTTTACTGACAATAACAAACACATTAATCCTTCGAACACACGTGATTCGAAACACAATAGAAAGACAATAGCAGCCCGACAGCCGGCTGTCGCTTGGTCTACGAAAGGTTAAAAAGGAATAGCGAAATTGGTCCAGCCGTTCACGCGTGATGCGATGACCAAGGGAAATAGGGATCTATTTTTTTTGGGACCCTGGAGGAAAACTGCTTTATATATCGTTAAGATAAATTCTTGTTGTACTTAACGGAAACATTCTTTTATTTTATTTTTTAGCGTCCGCCTGTCATGCAAGCTTCAAATCCGAGCTAGCACAAATATGACTTCTTCAATTCACATACTTTCAAAAATGTACTTTTGGCCCCAGTTGTCATTAGTAGAACTTTGACAGTTGTTACGGGTATTCAGAAGCCAGAAAGACTGACCAGTCTAACCAAGGGTTACCGTGTCGCCCAGTAACTGGGCTGTGAAGGTCTGATAGGCAGTCGCGTCACGTAAAACGCTGGTATCCAGCTGAATCCGGTTAGACTAAAATCCGACCCCAACATAATTGGGAAAAGGCTAAGGAGATTAAAATCGTTTAAAAGTAACTTGGGTACTGAAAATCAGTTTTTGTTCCAGATCCTGGCTGTAACCTGCTTGTCTTCAAGTCAAAAAGACGATGAGATCATTCGGCAAGACTTCGATGGACCCCATGACGATGGCTCTTACAAATGGGCATTACAAACATGTAATTATTTTTATTTTCTATACTTTTTCCCCGCGGTTTCACCCGCGTTATCTTTCTCGATAAGCGTGCCTGAACTGGGAACCGAATCAGCTGAAATTTAAACAAAAATGCTATTTATTGGTGCTGATTCCCTTGTTCACAAACTTAACTAAACTTAAGTTAAGTGCATCTTTCTCTTTCCATTTCATTAAGAAAAAGACAGAAGTTAAAATATCAATTAGGTCCTGTCAAATTTAGACTCTCCAAAGATAATTTAGACGCGATTAAAAACATGGCGACTAAAAATATGTCGATTTACTTCAGGCGCTGTCTAATTTGACAGGATTAAACTAAAATGTATCTTTTGTCCTTTTCTTTAAGAAATGGAAAAAGAAAGATGCATTTAACTTAAATTAAGTTAAATGTGTGAACATGAGAATCAGCACCATTTTCTTATATGGAATCTTTGCTTCGAGAATACAGCTCTCACTTACCCGATATTTTCTTACTCCTCCGCTGTTCTTTCTGATTAATTTCGTTGCGGAATCCAAGACAGTTGAATCGTTCTCAGACTTCTCCGGGACTCGTCGAGCTTTTTGCTTCGGCGCTTTTCTGATGGACTCCACCTTCGATTCTGGCGTTCAGGAGTTGCAGTGGTTGGGAATAATGTGGCAGGCCCGAGACCCGAAGTTTTCGTTAAAAAACCCTACTTATGTCATTATTTCTATCATTCACAGCTGGTGGTATCTACCACGAACAAAAAGGCGGTTTAGAGCCGGGCAGTACTGGAGAACCGAGACTACTGGTACAGGGACAGTACCAGTACACTGCTCCCGATGGACAGGTAATACCAGGACAAAGGCCTCTTCTTATACAGAGAAGGCACGAGCATTGATCATCTTACTTGTGTCATGTCAGACTAGCTGTTCCTCGCGGTTTCACCCACGTTACGTTAGGTTTTTGGTTACTGCTTCGCTCCCGTGGGACATAGCGTGATATTAAAAAGCCTATGTTGCTCGTGGACAATGCAGCTATCTAATGGTAAACGAATTTTTAAAATCGGTCCAGTAGTTTTTGAGCCTATTCATTACAATCAAACAAACAAACAAAGTTTTCCTCTTTATAATATTAGTACAGATTGGCAATTTTAAACTTATGTTTGAGTCTAGCTTTCCTTCAAATATTTTCTTTCTCCTATGTCTTTTAAATGCTAGTTCATTCAGATTTATATAGTGACCGGCACCGGGATTACGTATCTTGCAATAGCCGAGCGATCGCGATAATTTAGCAAAATTTTGCTGCTCAAACGTCAATTCAAAATACGTCACGTCAAATAGCAAACTAGCGATAGTGCTGCCTCTGTGGAACAATCAGTTAACTAAAATATGCATTTTTCGTTTGGTGGTTTCGTATTTAGTATGGTTTTTAAGAGCAAAGTTAAGTTTTTTTTGTTAAAGGTGATATTTAATTAGTTCCAGCGATTGCTACTTTATCGTTATCGTAGCAATAAGTGCATTAGAACAATCAGCGAGCGATTAGCAATCGGTTCATACATAATACAATTTTTTTGACGATCGCGCGGTGTTCGCGCGATCACTGCGCAAATATTGCTGATTGCTGTTTCATAGGTAATAACCCCGCCGCCCCAGCTTCGACCGGGTGAAAAAAAAACTCCCTTCTTTTTGTGTCTGTTCTGTTTGTCTGTTGTAAAGCTGCATCGCTGATAAGCCCTGTTGGCTTAAAGTCTCAACCTTTTCCCCACTATAGTCAACTTTTTTTAACAAACGAGTACTGAGTATATCTCTCTCACATGTCCGGTATTGACAGAGAGAGATGGGAAATTAGTCGAGGCGGAGCCAACGCTTTTAACACCAATTATAACACTTTATCCTGATTATGTGGACCAATAGAAACGCAGTCAAAATTTTGGGTACTCGTTTGTTCAAAAAAACAGACTATATGTTGGTGTCGGGATTTACCTAGATACCAGAGTTCTTAGAATAATAACGTTTTTGCGTGAAGCGACTACCTAACTGATCTCCATAACCTAGTTACTGGGCAACCCATTGGTTAGTTTTAGACTGTCTGAATTGCACGACATTTAAATACTTTGTTTTTATTTCAGGTAATAAATGTCCTCTACAGTGCTGGTGAACACGGCTTCGAGGCTCGAGGAGACCACATACCAACCCCACCGCCAATTCCCATAGCAATACAACGCGCTTTAGAATACCTAGCTACCAAACCGCCACCTACCGACTATGACTACTAAACTATGAAACTAGTTTTAGCGCCATCTATCTTGCTGTGAGAGAACTAAATCTGATGCATTTATACGTCAGTTATAGTTCACATGTGGAGGGATAGATGTCGCTACCTGTTTTTGCAATTCACGATCGCTAGACTATTATTATTGTAAATTATGTTATTAGACTAAAACCGATGTACCGCGGCTTGGGTGTGTGAGAGGCGAGACGGGGGATCAGGGGCAGCTAATCTACTCTGCCATTCTCTCGTCAATGTTGGAGGTACTTAATAATAAATAAGTATAACGCTCGAGCTCCTAATAGAATAGTTACACAAAGGTGCCGATTCTCTATACACAAACTAACGTAAATTTAAGTTAAGTGCATCTTTCTCTTTCCATTTAATTAAGAAAAGGACAGAAGATAAAATATTAGTTAAGTCCTGTCAAATTTAGACACTCCATATATAATTTATCATGGCGTCTAAAAACATGGCGTCTAAATATACGTCAATTTTCTTTAGGTGCTGTCTAATTTGACAGAATTAAACTAAAATGTATCTTCTGTCCTTTTCTTTAAGAAATGGAAAGAGAAAGATGCATTTAACTTAAACTTAGTTAAGTTTGTGAACAAGAAAATTAGCACCATTGCCGAATATTGAAACGTCACTTAAGACGCTTAACAAGTCGCTCGTCAAGTCTGTTGCTGTCTTTGTTACTCTAAAGAGATGAAGTAGGGCCAGCAACAGATTTGATAGCGTCTAGATTGACATTTGAATATTCCGCCAATAGAATATCGTAAGACATGTTTGACAATACTGATCTCCTGTCTTTTGCTTACCCTCGCTGACCAGTCAAAATAAAAGTTAAATTTCATAACATAAGGTAAAAATCTGTTTTTGATACGATTCTGAACCGTATGGTTATGGTAATAAAGAATATGCGATCGTGAATTGCAAAGACTATAAGGGCGATTTTACCCACTCAGCTAATGGTGCCGATTCTTTTGTGCACAAACTATCGTAAATTTAAGTAAAGTGCATCTTTCTCTTTCCTTTTAATTAAGAAAAGGACAGAAGATCAAATATTAGTTAAGTCCTGTCAAATTTAGACACTCCATAGATAATTTAGACGCAATTTAAAAACATGGCGTCTAAATATACGTCATTTTTTATCAGGCGCTGTCTAATTTGACAGGATTAACACAGTATAAAAAATCCTACAGTAGGACGACGCCTTTGATCTCGCGTAAAATGCCGACATCGTCTAGACAATAACGCATCGGCCAGGGTTGTCACAAATAAACAATATTTATTAAATTATTTGTTTTGTGCAGATCAACATCAATAACAGTATTATAAATAAAACAATGTTACATATGAATATATTAATGATATTTATGACAATAAAAAATGCAGATGAGGCGTATATATTTTTTAAACTTTCGTAAGATCTTTCAAGCAAATCCGGTCTTCTACAAGCTTCCACCCATAATTTACATCTGAAATGTTAAAACACAATACAAATGATTAAATATATTCTAACCGAAAGTGTACAAACGAAAGAATTTGCTACAGACCACCAAACTGGACAACTTTTACTGTAGGATCAATTAGACTCAGATTTAAATTATTTAGATGCCATTTTCGTAACCAGCATTCCCAATTTACCTCGGAATTTACACCCATATCATAATAATTATTAAAAATAATGACGTCCGCCATCTTGGATTTCAAAAAGGATGGCTTTTTCGTAACAAGCACCCCAATTATACTCAAAATTGACACCCATATCAAATTATAAAAAAAAATACGTCCGCCATCTTGGATTTCATAAAGGATGGCTTTTTCGTAACAAACACCCCAATTATACTCAACATTGACACCAATATCAAATTATAAAAAAAATTACGTCCGCCATCTTGGATTTCAAAAAGGATGGCTTTTTCGTAACAAACACCACCCCAATTATACTCAATATTGACACCCATATCAAATTATAAGAAAAATTACGTCCGCCATCTTGGATTTTAAAAAGGATGGCTTTTTCGTAACAAGCACCCCAATTATACTCAAAATTGACACCCATATCAAATTATAAAAAAATCACGTCCGCCATCTTGGATTTCAAAAAGGATGGCTTTTTCGTAACAAGCACCCCAATTATACTCAAAATTGACACCCATATAAAATTATAAGAAAAATTACGTCTGCCATCTTGGATTTCAAAAAGGATGGCTTTTTCGTAACAAGCACCCCAATTATACTAAAAATTGACACCCATATCAAATTATAAAAAAAATCACGTCCGCCATCTTGGATTTCAAAAAGGATGGCTTTTTCGTAACAAGCACCCCAATTATACTCAAAATTGACACCCATATCAAATTATAAAAAAATCACGTCCGCCATCTTGGATTTCAAAAAGGATGGCTTTTTCGTAACAAGCACCCCAATTATACTCAAAATTGACACCCATATCAAATTATAAAAAAAATACGTCCGCCATCTCGAAATTCACCCTTAGTAAATAATTAAAAAGTCCACCATCTTGACACGGAACATACAAACAAACGCTTTCACATTTATAATATTATTAGGATTTCCAAACACATGATGCACTATGCGATTATCTATTATTTTTAATTATTTTTTACCGTCCGCCGGTCGGCCATTTTATTAGCGTGGCACGACATTACAAAAATAAAACTATTTATTCACTCAATAACAAAACAAAACAGATTTATTTATTTATTTATTTATTTATTTATTTATAAAGGCTCACCAACTAAGACACATACAAACAATCTTAAAAAATATATAACAATGACCAGTTAATGTATGCTCTTAAATTATAGGTAGGCACAACAATGTTTTTTGACACTTCAAATAAGTATAAAAGTATAAAACTAGTACA
This sequence comes from Athetis lepigone, assembly GCA_033675125.1. Classification (NCBI taxonomy): domain Eukaryota; kingdom Metazoa; phylum Arthropoda; class Insecta; order Lepidoptera; family Noctuidae; genus Athetis; species Athetis lepigone. Next base: position 4,747,840 of record CM066220.1, on the reverse strand, counting down.
AAATGATGAGTTATTACTTACTGTGAACTTATGAAATCTAAACAACGAGATAAGATAAAATCTACGAACATAACAGAAGTTTTAACATTGAAAACTTGACCTACTATTAATGGCTCTTTTAAATGTGTGTATTTTATTAGAGAATATATCTATGTCATGTTTATTATAAATGTCGTTACACTTTCTGAGAACGTAAGTGAGAGGTGCACCACTGCCATACTTATTTCGGGTACATTTAGGGGCGAATGGAGTATAGTTTAAAAGCCTCGCTGAAGATCTTGGAACTTTTATGTTAATTTGAGACAACAGAGATGGGCAATCAATTCTACAATTCAATATTTTATATAAGAATATTAATCCTAAATAGTCTCTGCGCCAATGCAAAGACTTCATTTTAAGATGCTCGAGCCTATCGTTGTATTCTTTCACACTATGCCGTATACCGCAGATAATAGACAATCTTCTTATAAATTTCTTCTGTATTTTTTCAATTCGCTGAATGTTGTTTTGATACATAGGATACCACACTATGGAGCAGTATTCAATGTTACTTCTTACCAAAGCATAATACAGTACTTTTAATGCAGTAATAGATTTAAATTGTCTGGTATTCCGGTTTATAAATGCTAACATTCTATTTGATTTATCAATTACATTATCTATATGTGTAGTAAAACGCATTTCTGAATCTAGAATGATCCCCAAATCTCTGACTTGTGCTACACTTTTTAAAGCCTGTCCCTTCATAGTGTAAGTTGTAATGAATTTATGCTTTTTACGTGAAAACTTTATGTGATAGCATTTGTTAATATTAAGTTCCATGGCGTTAGTTCACACCATTGACATAGTCTGTTTATATCATCTTGTAGGAGACTTAGGTCAGAATCAGAATTAACAATCTTTGAAATTTTTAGATCATCAGCGTACATTTCGAAATAAGAATGATGAATACAGTATTTTATGTCGTCTATAAATATTATAAAAAGTATTGGGCCCAGATGAGATCCTTGAGGAACTCCAGATGTAGGTTTAAAGGAACGAGATGAGTGTCCATTTACTACCACTTTCGCTTTACGATCTTTTAAATATGATTTAAACCAATGCCAGAGAGAGCCATGAATATTAAAAGTATTATGAAGTTTTTGAAGCAAAAGGAAATGGTCGACTTTATCAAATGCCTTACTAAAATCGCTGTATATAGCATCGACTTCATTACCAGCACTAACATCAGTTAACGTTCTTTCGACAAAACTTACCAGATTAGTTAATGTAGACTTATTTTGAATGAAACCGTGTTGATGTTCTGATATTGTTCCTTTAATATGCCAGTTAATAAAAGGACACACCAATGACTCAAACACCTTAGCAAGTATAGGAAGTTTGCTGATGGGTCTATAGTTGCAGGTATCAGTTTTATCTCCAGGCTTGGGAATGGGTGTTATAATGGCTTCTTTCCAGCAATTGGGAAATATTCCATCACTAAGTGATTGATTATATAGTAGATAGAGTGGTTTCGATAGCTGACTTGCACACTCCCTAATAAATAATGGTGATATATCATCACAACCCGATCCCTTTGAAATATCTAGCTGTTGTAACTTTTTCTTAATTTTAGATTCTGACAAGTGAATATTATGTAAACTGTTAGAGACGTTTGTGGGATTATTTATGGGCGAAAAGGCGCTATTTATATCATTAAAGCTAGGGTTATAAACAGACGCAAAGTTTTCAGCGAACAAATTAGCAATACTTTCCCCATCAGTTGCAACTTTATTATTGAGTGTCATTTTTGTTGGGATCATGCTTTTATTATCCCTTTTATTTTTTATATAAGTCCAGAAGTATTTAGGGTTTTTTAACAAGTTTTTTTGAACGTTGTCTATGTATTTGTAGTATAATTGTTTGATCAACTTATTTGTATTCTCTTTTAATAAAATGTATTCATATTCATCGCGTTTGTTTTTATATTTTTTCATGTTACGTCGGTATTTTTCTTTTTCTTTCAATAATTGTATAAGATTTTTTGTATACCAACATGGATATGAATTCTTTTTTGATGAAAGCAGTGGAATTAATTCATGAATAATTTTATTAATGATGCAATAAAATTTTGCTGTTGCTTCGTCGATATTAGGTAAGCCGGATAGTTCTTTATCCCAGTCTACATCAGCAAGACGTTCTCTGACCTTATGATAGTCGGCTTTATGAAATTTATAGGTTGGTTTAATTCTATTACATAACAAAGTTGGGAGTTTAAGTTGCAGTGTAATATTTAATGGAGGATGGAATTCGTCAACGTTAGAAATAATATCTTTGGCTGGGCAAACTTCAATAGAATAATTTGAGTTAGAAATCACTAGATCAAGGATTTTGTCACGATTGTTTTTCACATAATTAAATTGCTTAAGGTCATTACTAGATAAAAAGTCTAGAAATAAAGTACCAAGATTACTTATAAGAGATTGTGGTTCTACATATGACGCTGACGGTTCCTTTGTCCAGGTAATGATACTCAAATTAAAATCGCCTATAAGAATAACATCCTCTGATGTATTATTGATAACATTACTTACCTTGTCACCATAATATTTAATAATACTGGATTTGACTGGTGGAGCAAGATATGTGGCACAAAAATGTATTCTGTTTGAGTCATTGGTGCGTGTACCAGCTAGATCTAACGTCACCCACAGATCCTCACACTTCGATTCAAAAGAAAAGTTCCTATAAGCTCTATATGTTTTTAAAACAGCAATAAGTACACCTCCTCCCTCTTTACCTTCCGAAAATGTGCCCGATTGTCTGTCTCTTCTAAATATTTGGTACCGATCATCAAAGATTTCTGAATCTAATATTCTATCATTGAGCCATGTTTCCGTTAAGACTATTACATCATATGTCATGTTTAGAGCATTTATAAATACAGTCTGTAGCTTACCTCGTATACTTCTACTATTTTGATAATAAATATTTAGGTGATTGAAAATTATTTTGAAACATTAAATTGGCATTCATTGTTATGTAAATAAAAAAGTAAAACATTAATAGATAAGATAAAAAAAAATGAGCTTAAGTCAACAATTTTAAGGTATCATGATGCGTAATAATTTGAGATATAGCAGTCTCGTCCTTCTTTATGAAAATCTTCCCGTTCCGGACCCATACAAATTTATAGTTTTTTTCCTTGGCGGCGATTCTTGTGGCCGCATGTAATGATTTATTGGCGGGCGTAAGATGTTCACTGACATATACTGGGGACTCGGTATCTCCATAACCAATAAGTTTGGTATTCAATTTGTTCTTAGGGTTCCTCCTATTATATATTAGAATAGCACCCAAGAGGTTGTCACGTTGAGCTTTGCTGGAAAGTTTGCATACAACCGCCTTAGGTTTTTTAGACGCTGGATTTGATTTTTGCACGCGATTACATGAAATTATTTCACTTTCCATTATAGGAAAAGAGACTACATTGCCTATTTGTACAATTGTTTTTAAAAGATTTTCATTTACCTTTCTTCTGTGCGTGGAAGCTGATGAAACCGCAAATCTTTATTTAGTTGAGATGAAGACTTGCAATCACTCACAGCACACGTCGTATGCACCATTTTTAAATAACATATAAAAAAGAAACACGCGTTAGCCCTGAATGATAGATCCCAAACTACCAACATCGTTTTGTTCGCAGTTTGGGATCGGCTTACCCGCGTCTCGCCCCTCACACCCCGCACGATTGCCCTGTCTAGACGTCTTCGTTGGACGACTGTATGATTTTTAGACTGTGGGATTAAACTAAAATGTATCTTCTGTCCTTTTCTTTAAGAAATGGAAAGAGAAAGATGCACCTAACTTAAATTTACGATAGTTTGTGCACAAGAGAATCGGCACCACTATATAATATTGGCCAGTTAATAATAGTACAAAATAATAATAATGTTTAGTTTTAAGTATTATTTTTAAGCATTTCTCAATAGAATAACTTTTAACTTTGTAAACCTGAAAAAAGAGCATAATTTTCTATTTTTGTAAAATAGTGCATTGTTACCATGATTTGTTAAAGTGTATTTTAACAAGGTGTTAAAAAAATTAAACAATTTGATATAAATACTTATCTTTTTTATTTAAATAAAAATTACAAGGTAGGTAGAATTTGTTCATAATATTATGTAACTATACGTTTTTGTACAAAATGTACATATTTAATTGTTTACACTGTATATAATAATAATATAATAATATACGTTACTTAGCACGTACGAGTACTTTGGCTTATCCATTCCCCGTCGCATTTTTTAATGACTTCTCCCGCCCTTAAGGGTTTGTCACACTGGATGCGTTCTGCGGCCGACCGACGGTCAGGTCAAAGTGAACGCAGCTCGCATCATGTATGAACAACGCCGCCCGCAGCCCGCAGCCCACCGGTTAGTACGCGTCCTTCCCTCCCCACCGCCCCGTCGGCCCAACATGCGTTCTTTGGTTGTGCTCGCACGGTTTAATCGCATTCTATACAAAACATATTGATACCGACAATGTTGTTCATACATGATGCGGGCTGCGTTCACTTTGACCTGACCGTCGGCCGTAGAACGCATCCAGTGTCACAAATCCTTTAGTGTTAGACTTTTGTTGCGGAATGTTTATAATAGTTACCCTGACCCCGGAACATAAAGGGCAACCGCAGGAACATGAGTGGGTTTTAGTCAGTAAAAGTCTGACACGCCCTTCCGTCCCGCCCAGGACGGGAGAAGTCATTTGATGATTTCCCACTACCCAAAAAAAAAGGTGGCGAACGCATGGACTTATACCCTACGCTAAGCCATTAATTTAGCGCAAATAACAAAAAAATAATACATTGGTACAAAAATGTTACCTACACAGGTAAGTAAGCATTTTACTAAGACCTGTTTTAATTTCTATCTGAAAAAATACTAAAAGAAAACCTTTCAGTTGATGCCATAACAGTTATTTTTTTTTTTGGTGAGTGGGAAATCATCCAATGACTGCTCCCGTCCTGGGTGCGGCGGGAGGGCGTGTCAGACTCTTACTGACTAAAACCCACTCACGTAACTATTATAAACATTCCGCAACCCCGGCAGGCGTTGGCCCTGTTGGGCCCCTTCCTGTGCTGACTCCTTCTCTTTGAGGCGCGCGTGGAACACTAACGCTTGTCGACGCGGTCCTGGTCCTAGCCGGGCGGCGAGCTACCCATCGTGAGCCATCCGCAGAACCGCGCCTACGGTGGCCGGTAGTCGTCCTGCGACTCTCGACGTCTTAGCCTGGGGCCATAACAGTTATTTTTCCCTTTTTATGCCTTTGAAAGCGGTTTACTTATGCATTTTTTTATGGACATTAAAACTACTTTTTTACGTATTTATAGTGAGCAACAAAAAAATCCAACGACCCTATGAGTATCTAGAGTCATGAATTCTTAGAAACAGTTCTTGTCACAAAGTCCATCTAAATCTAATTTTTTACTTAATTAATGCTTCATTGGAAATAAATATAGTATATTTATAATTTACTTGCATACAATACTGCGCAGTCTTTTAGAAAGGGCCTAAGAGCCAAAAAAAATATAAATCAGATTTAATAAAAAGTCTCTTTTAAATTTTGAAAACCATTGTCACGCATAAATGACAAGAATGCGACAGGAAGTTATGTAATCAGTTATCACTCATCTCCCTAGCCTTTTTCCCAATCGTGTTGGGGTCAGCTGCCAGCCTAACCGGATTCAGCTGGATACCGTTGTTTTACGTGGAGCGACTCATCATCATCATCAGTTATCATTAATATAATACAAAGAAAAACCTACCCTTAGTAAAAAAGAATTTTCACATTTCCTTTGGACATTTTTATTTAAATTCATAACTATTTTGATCAGCATCAGTCATTTTTATAAAGCAAGTTTTATAAAAAGTATTGTCTCAAATAATGAGCCAAATAATATTTCCATATTATTATAATCTAGACTAGTTCTGACATAGTAATAATAAAAAAATGATCTCCAACCCATACTTTTATAGGTACGAAAGAAAAAGACAAACCTATACAGATGTACTCCATTTCACTCCCACTTGTAGTATCGACGTTATGTATTATAATACACTTTAAAAAAGTATAACAAAAACAGAAAAAAATATGTAACATTAACCGCTCATCAAACCAATACCTTTTCAAGCGATACTATGAATTATAGTAATGAAAATAAAGTTTAAAATTGGGTATTTTACATTATTAACCAATTAATTTTAATTGATGATGGTGTAAAATACCTATTAAATGACACTGAAACTGTTCGCCGCTTCTCTGTCGTCCGGAGTAAATTAAGTCCTTATTGACAAAGCAAAAACAAAAAAATAATATACCTCCACGATCTATGCACAAATTGCACTATGATATTGCATTATTTTTACACAAGTATACAATAATAAATTCGTTATAAAATATCTATAATACTTATTACAATTTTGTAAATAAATAGTCTTTTAGAAATGATGGCACAATCATTGCAAAATTCTTAAGACTTTATACATGAAGGTGCTCCCTCACCGCGAGCATTCGCGTGTAATGTAACGTTACAGATTTAGAAGGAGGAGAACCGAGCATTACAATGCGCACCTTGTAATGATACAATGTGTAATATCTTGATACAACTTGTAACATTAATGCGCTCCGCTTCGTCTGACATCTTGCTATGAAATGCTCAAAGTCGAATCAATACGTTACATTACACTCAAATGCTCGTTAGTCAGGGAGGTATTATTGTAATATAATGCTCAAAGTCGAATCTATAATGTTTACATTACACGTGAATGCTCCCGGTGAGGGAGCACCTTAAGAGGGTTGCTATACAAAATCTATGAAAAATCGCATTTGGACAGTTCATAAAAAGAACTAATTACGTGTATTTTTATTACTTTATGGGCCGATTTTATTCAAAATATAGATTACTTGAATAGCTCTTCCAAACTACTTTAAGTCTTAATATTTGAACTCTTAAATAACGACAAAAATGTTGTATATTCGAGAGTATCCGACAATTTACTCAAAAGTTATTCCCAGTTGATAAAATCGGCCATAAAAGAAAAGCCATCTTTTAAAAATCAACAATAATATAAAAAATCTATATACAACCTAGCGCCATCTATCATCGTTACCTATCAATCTTCTCCTCACTGTTCAGTGGTACCACCGTGTCTTTGTAGATGGCGTTACTGTGGTCTTGTAGCATCTTCTGGCCTTCTTCTGGCGTCGCTTCTGATATTTGCTTCTCGGCTGTAAGAAGAGAGAAGAATTATTTTTTTTCTGAACTAGTTAACTAATTTATTTTGGAACAAATCACACACGACTAAAACGGAAGAGCCTATACAGTCAGCGTCTAAAATATAGGGACGAACAGACTCGTCAAAGAAAATTAAACTTTAACTCAATGACACAAAGAATGTTTCAGAATAAAGACAGTACACGATAACTGCCATACTGACAAGAACTTTGTTACGTTGTCATAAACTTGTTTTATTTAGTCGTTTCGATATTTCGAACAGTCCTTTGGACTCGATATTTTTGACGTTAAATGTGCTATATAACAATGGTTTATCTACCACCCAGGACAAATCTTTATGTGATAAGATCTTGGCAATCTATGCTGGGTGTAATTTATGTATCATCATACAATGTTTGTATTTATAAATTACTTTATCAAATATAATTATCATTAGTCTGGTTACCATAGTATAGGCTTTTAGTTTGGGATCAGATGACTGTACGTAATCTCAAGATGTAATTATATTTATTAACTTTTTGACCGTAGTCATGTATAGATGACAACTCAAAATACTCAGCACGCCACGGTCACCATCACGTGTCTAGTTTCTATAATACTTATAGACACTTAGCCCTGACCGCTAAGCCGGAGGTCATGGGTTCGGTTCCCACCCAGGACAAATTTTGTGTGATGAGCATGATTGTTTGTTCTGTGTCTGGGTGTAATTTATCTATAATATGTATGTATTTATAAAATTATATAAGTACATATGTTAAACAGTTGTCTGGTTACCATAGTACAAGCTCTGCTTAGTTTGGGATCAGATTACCGTGTGTGAGTTGTCCTGGGACATCTATTTATTTATCACTAGCTTTTGCTCGCGACTTCGTCCGCGTTCTCGGGGGGATTTCCGGGATAAAAACTATTCTGTCCTTTCTCGGGTCTCAGACTATATCGGTACCAAATTTCATTCGAATCGGTTCAGTGGTTTAGGCGTGAAGAAGAGACAGACAGACAGAGTTATTTTCGCATTTATAATATTAAGTATTGATTTTATTAGTTACCTTTACGTTCATCGCTTCTGGAGACTAACGCGAACAGTATAGCATGTAGTCCGGAGCCGATAACAGCAGTGATTGCGAGGACCCTGAAGGATCCTCTTCCTCCCAGCCAGCTGTACAGCTGACCTCCTACTAAGGAGCCTACGGCGAAACCTGGAAGGATATCAGCCAGTTAGAATTTGTGATGATTCGGTTCATACAATGATGTTATAAAAAAAAGTGTAGATAGGTTATATGCAGTCAAAAAGTGGCACATTAAAAGTTTGCCAATCGACAAACATGATACTGAGTATCGCGTTGACATTTGACGTTTATCTCTTTTTCACTCGCACTACTTCAATTATTTTTTTTTTTTGGTGAGTGGGAAATCATCCAATGACTGCTCCCGTCCTGGGTGCGGCGGGAGGGCGTGTCAGACTCTTACTGACTAAAACCCACTCATGTTCCTTCGATTGCCTTTTATGTTTTAACATTCCGCGACCCGCTACTTCAATCATGTCATCCTACTTTGACGTGTAATGTATGTGTGCGTTAGTGTGCCGGTTTTGAAGATAGAATTTCGTTTGGGTAACCTATCTACACTTTTTTACTTATGACATCATTGGGTTCATAGATCTGTGCAGCTTTATTCTACTCACGTTAAGATATACACTTGAAACAACATTTTTTGCGGTTTGTTCAACCGATTTTAACTTCTATTCCGCAGAAGTAAGGGTGGCATTGGTAGCAAAAAAGTCGCTTACAAACCAACTATTTACTGCAGCCGTCATTTGTCATTCCGCCAACGTAATAAGTAATAAAACTCAAAATCGATTGAATTGACAGTAAAAAAGGTTTTATAAATGTCTAATCTTAACGCGAATGGAATATACTTAGTCTATACTTATAATAATATTATAAAGAGGAAAACTTTGTATGTTTGTTTGTTTGATTGTAATGAATAGACTCAAAAACTACTGGACCGATTTTAAAGGTGAACGCAGACTTGGCCGCACCGCACGCGCCGCAGTCTTCGCATTCGAATTCTTTGTATGAAGTTCTATGCCACCTCGCACACCTATCCGCGTCGCAGTTGCCGCAGACCCTGAAACGACCGAAATCCCCAAACCGCAGCTGATGACGTCACCCGCACGCAGCGGACGCTGCGGCTAGCGCGGCGCTTAATTTATATTACAAACTAAATGAAAGAAATCGCGTGCAGCGACGGGAACGACTGCAGTGACTGCGGTGCGGATAGATGTGCGAGGCCATTAACAAAATGCGATGACTGCGGGGACTGCGGCGCGTGCGGTGCGGCCAAGTCTGCGTTCACCTTAAAAATTCTTTCACCATTCGAAAGCTACATTGTCCACGGGAGCGATGCAGTAACCAAAAATAATGTTACGTGGGTGAAACCGCGAGGAACAGCTAGTATTGTATAAACAGATAGTCTTACCGACGCCATCGTCCATCCCTGCGACAATGCCCTGTACGGTGGCGGAGTACCCTTCGGGGGCCACGTGAGCCGCATACCCCACGATAGTGGAGTAACATAGCGCGTAGGTTGGACCTTGCATTATACCCTGAAAGATTCATATTCTTTATTGCACACAAACAAGAAAATTGGTACAATAGACAAAATGGAATCATGACCCACCATAAGCTTATTTCCTACAGACATTCAAATACAATTAGGTCGACAATCGCGTAAACATGTATTAAAAATGTCACACGTCTAGTCTTATTATTTTGACAACTTCAAACGATTTATTGTCGAAATGGGTCAATTTTGTCATAGTGGTGCTGATTCTCTTATTCACAAACTTAACTAAATCCAAGTAAATGCATCTTTCTCTTTCCATTTCTTAAAGAAAAGGACTGAAGGTACATTTTAGTTTAATCTTGTCAAATTTGACAGCGCCTGAAGAAAATTGACGTATATTTAGACGCCATGTTTTAAACGCGTCTAAGTTATCTATGGAATGTCTAAATTTGACAGGACTTAAATAATATTTTATCTTCTGTCCTTTTTTTTTTAAATGGAAAGAGAAAGATGCACTTAACTTAAATTTACGTTAGTTTGTGAATAAGAGGCACCAATAGTAGCAAATAAAATATTTATGTGCAAAGGCGAGTTTATTTCATAAATAAGTTTTGTTCCAGCAAACCATAATTTGATAGGGAAATTTTGCAGTGGAGGATAAACTTATATGCAAAAACAATCCATTTACTTCCTTAAATTACATGAAATACCCACGCACGAGCCCTGTACCGTGTACGCCAAGCACAAAGTAACCACAAATACGATGATGAAATTGGTGAATTCTCGAGTTTTATTTAAATTAAACATTAAAAAAACTCGGGAAAATAATCAAATGACTTCTCCCGCTCTGGGCGGAGCAGAAGGGAGTGTCAGTGTCAGTCTTCTACTGACTAAAACCTACCCACCCATGTTCCTTCTTATGAAAATAAAAATGAAAACAGACATTTAAAAAAATAGTTGATTCTAATCTTACCTCCACGAACACAAGATGCCACGGATTCTGTATGAACGAGATACACAGCATTCTGACTCCGTAAAAGAACAGTGACACCGTCAATGTAGTTCCGTAGCCAAAACGCTTTATTATTTTACCTGGAATTTAAAAACATATAAAAAAACTGCATCAAAAAAATCAGTATAGCTAAACGCGAGATAATCGCGGTCAAATATAGAATCGTCTTTGAAAATCTACAATCCAAGAAAGCAAAACGCGATCTATGCGGGCAACGTCACGGGATATTCATTAGTGCTATGTACTAAAACCTTTCCCAAAATGTAACAAACACTTTGCTGATAACCGCATCAAAATCAGTTCAGCCAAACGCGAGATAATCGCGGACAAGCATACAAACATACAGGTCGAACTGAGAACCTACTTTTTTTTTGAAGTCGGATAAAAATGCATTAAACCTTCGAACACACGAGATTCGAGACACAATAGTAGCGTGACAGCCGGCTGTCGCTTGGTCGTCTAAAAAAGCAAAAAAACAATAACATTTAACAAAATACCGTAATAAAATTTTCACAAATTCTAATCAAAATATAATAAAAATAAATACAAGTCACAGAATCCTATATACACTTTCAAGGAAAATAATGTGAAAATGATTGATAAATATAAAAAATATGGCAAATTTTAAATAATTATGTTTAAATTTTGCCATAAGCTGCTACTTAACTGTACTTAATTATATTTTTCCTCATGTGCCCTATACTAACTGTAATGATTGAAATTTGAAAATTCTATTTGAAAATTCTATTGTATTTATTGTACGATTTTTTTTTATTACTTATGGGCTTGCTCTTGGTCCCAGAATAGACGGGGCCTACGATGGAGCGAGCTTACCCAATAGATGCCTATGTACTCGTTTTAAAAAGAAAAAAATCTATATAAAAGAAAAGAGTAATATTTACCAGAGAAGAAGAAGAACAATAGTTCTCCAACGAAACACTCTGCGGCGACCACTACTCCCTCTATTATTTTTATTTTAGCTGTGTGTCCTGTTTGTTCTGCTAACTCTTCTAAGAACCTGAAACAATCATGTAATTATAAAACTATAATAAATATCCTGGGACAACTCACACACGGCCATCTGATCACAAACTAAGCAGAGCTTGTACTATGGTAACCAGACAACTGATAAACATACTTATATATATATATATCTATATAATTATATAAAAGAAAGTCATGTTAGTTACACATTTTATAACTCAAGAACGGCAGAACCGATTTGGCTGAAAATTGGTGAGGAGGTAGCTTAGGACCAGGGGACGGACATAGAATACTTTTTATCTTCTTTTTTTAGTAAACAAAAATCTGATACACCGCGGGTGAAACCGCAGGGGTACAGCTAGTAATATTATAAATGCGAAAGTAACTCTGTCTGTCTCTTCTTTAAGCCTAAACCACTGAACCGATTTGAATGAAATTCGGTACAGATATAGTCTGGGACCTGAGAAAGGATAGTTTTCATCCCGGAAATCTCCCGGGAACGGAAACTATTACTCCACGCGGACGAAGTCGCGGCAAGAGCTAGTCTATTATAAGTAAATGCCTTTAAAAGGAGCACTTACCAGAACATATAGTATATGATGAAGCTGTCGAAAGTGCCAGCTACCACAGCGAAGGTGATGAACAGCATCACCTTTGGGATCCTTAGAACGTCGCGCAGAGCCTTGCCGGAGTCCTCAGGACTTGATAGAGAGGGCAGCTGGACAAACATAAATCAGTTAATATCTTGGGACAAGTCACACACAGCCAACTGATCCACAACTGGACAGAGCTTGTGATATGGTAACCAGACTCTGATAAACATACTTATACGTTCTAGGTAAATGGCACTTAGAACAAAAAATCATGTTCAACACACATAATGTAAGGTAGAAAATCGAACCTACATCTTCCAGCTTCGCAGTCATGGACAAAAAGAGACCAGGGGCCCTAGTCTGCTGTTACAATCGTGTCTCAATGGTCAGTCATCGGCCGGATATTTGACAACTTTGAAATGGAAATGGAAATGTGTCAAAAGTTTGACGTTACACGTCAAAAACCGATCATTAAGACACGATTGTTATAGCAGACTAGGGCCCCAGCAGGCCCGTCAAAACTTATAAAATTATACTATTATTATACATATATTATATGTCAAAAATTAAATATCTATACAGGGTAAAAATTTTCAACAGGCCAGTAAATTCTCATAACTGTTGCAGCTACACGAAAAAGATCTTAAGAGATTCCATTTTTTTTTTCAAATATTAATACTGAACAAAAATCTAAAAATTCTATGGAAACAACCTAGGTTCGAGTACTAAAAAAGTCGGAAATGGCAAAAATCTTTTCTTATACATTTTGTATAAATATTTCACGGATAAAAATGCACCAAATACCCGGCCGCCCCTAACCGGGTGAATGCTAACTGGGTAGTTAGCATTTTAAAGCTTAAAGAAATAACCTAAACATGGTGCACTCACCGTAAGCGCCCTACAGCTGTACAAATCAACGGCAGTGGCTGCCAAAGCGACTATGAACGCTGGCGTGAAGTCCTTATGCTCCCCAGAGACGCTGTCAATTAGGAAGCCTCCTAGCAGGGCTGTCAATCCGTACCCAGCAGTGCCCCAAGCTCTTTGGGCACCGTATTTGGAGCCTCGGTCCGGCCCTGCAATATAATTGATTAAAAATACACAGTGTTTGGTAAATCGAGGGGCATATTTAAAAATTTGAATTTCGCGGCCTACCTTGTTTTATCTCCCATTTTTTTTTTAGCAGACTAGCCCGAGGGCATAGACGGGGCCTACGATGGAGCGAGCTCACCCAAAAGATGCCTATGCACTCGTCTCTTGAATACATCCGGGTTATATGCATTTGGGAAGGTAGCCCGCGTAGTTCAAATTTTTAAACGTTTTTTGCAATTTACCGCTCAGTGTCTGGGTGTATGTGTAACGTGATTGAAAGAAAGAAAGTGCATATAACGGGATTGATATTGCCTATTTCATGAAAAAGTCATTCAATAGCGTTGTATGCACTCTGAGGGTTGTATTGATGTTATTAATGATTATAAATAATGTAACAGCTACTGGTTGCCCATAATTAAATAAATAAATTATAATTCTGTAAGTAATGGTCTATTACAGTCGCAAATCATTCTCGATTGAGTACGACATCGTTGAGCGTCAAGCAGAGGTTGTACTATGGTATGATAAGGCATCAGCATCAACCGAAAATAACGCATGTGTGGTAGAGGCTTAGTTTAAAATGAAAAAAAAAAGCTTACCAAGAACATCGAAGCACACCGCATCTCCAATACAGTTAGCAACATTGAACGCGACTGTACCGATACACATCAAAATAACGAACGCCCAAAACGTCGCAGTCATGTAAAAGCTATCAGTTTTCGTCTCAACCGTCTCTTCGACTCGACTAACATTTTTACTCAAATCTACTACAGAATTCTCATTAATCGATTTCTCTATGCTCCTTCTAGTCTTATTTCTCTCTAGATCACTCTCATTCTCATAGCAAAGTAAATTACAATCCTCCTTGGGAACGCACGTAATCACGCCATCTTTAAAATCTTCGAAACCCATAGACAATGTAGAGCACGACGAGTTTGACACTTCACTGTCAATATAAACTGTGTTTATGAATGGAGAATCTGACAGATAGACGTCAAAATTTCCCGCCACACTGCAGTTCCAATGACACTTGTATTTTTCTAGCGTAGTGTTGGGCGTGTAGGGTTTTAAATATACGGTGTCGTTTAGTCGGTAGACTGATTCTAGCAGTGCTGTGCTGTTTGTTTCTTGGTGTTCAGGCATTGGTAGAAACCAGAGACAACAATATGATGATGTCATTATTGTTATGAGGAGCATGAAGACTAGTTTTCTGTGGGCCTGAAAAAAAAAGGGTCAGTGTAAATTAAATTAATATCATAGTTATTAATATCGCGACTATAGCTAACAAAAGCGTCGATAAGTTTGAAATGACTGAACAGATTTTGATGAAAGATGACTAAAAACTATCGCTAGATAACCTACTTTTAAACTTAAAAAAAAAACTCATCCAAATCGGGTTACCCGTTTAAGAGCTAAGGTAAAAGCAAACAAACAGACAAACACACATAACATAGCGATCACACATATAGCACCCAATTCAAAATTGTTCAGTTCGGACCGCAGTTCCTGAGATTTGCGCGTTCCAAACAAACAAACTCTCTAGATTTATAATAATACTATAGATATAATTAAACTGCAAAAAATACTAAAAGAAAATAAATCAGATTCTTACCGGCCAAAAATCAACGACGTATCCGAACACCGGTTTAGCAGCAGCCCACAGCAGTGGTAGGACGGCGGTGACCATCCCCATGACGGAAGGGGACACCCCCAATTGACGCCCGAACACATTGATCTGGGGCAGGATTGGTCCCAAGGCTGGGGAGAAAGAAAATCGATTATAGCCACAGCTCTAGGCTCAAATGTGACAGCTGTCATTACTGACAGGTGACGTGTTACACTGCCATTTTAAACCTTCGAACACCCGTGATTTGAGATACTCATCATCATCTCCCTAGCCTTTTCCCATCCGTGTTGGGGTCGGCTGCCAGCCTAACCGGATTCAGCTGGATACCGGTGTTTTACGTGAAGCGACTGCCTATCTGACCTCCACAACACAGTAACTGGGCAACCCGATACCTCTTGGTTAGACTGGCCAGAGTTTCTGGCTAACCAGTAACGACTGTCAAAGTTCTACAAATGCCAATCGGGACCAACGGCTTTACGTGCTTTTCGAGGCACGGGATGTCAGTGACGTCCAAGATAAACTTGACTTTGATTTGAGATACTGTAAACTACAATTATAAGCCTTGTTCATTCCAACCCGGACTCATTCTAAACCAGCCTTTTGAATTCTATTTAAAAATACGCATTAAAATCTATTGCAACAATATACACACATCAAAAGTGTCTAGGAATATTTCAATTAAACCTAAACCTAAAATTCTATTAACTTTTTGTTAAGACACCTACACATTAAAATAAACCTTGTTTAATAGCCTATCTAATCTGATAATAAACATTTAGATAAAGTTAAATTTAAAAAAAAAACTTAGAAGAAGAGGAAAAACTCAGACAAAATTTCAATCTTAACTTTATTTTTGAAACATCACATCCTAAACAAAAAAACAATTTTTTTTACAAAAATTGTTAAAAACATAAAATTAATAATCCGTGGATCCACTTAAGACTCTCCTGACACATCTGCAGTGGTTCTGCATACTCAACACAAGGTGTCAATATCCTGTTGTGGAATACTGTCCCAAATTGCGATTTCTGAAGCCATGAGGACCAGTCAGAGCGTTATATCCAGACTTTGGTCACGTTATCGTGTCACAGGGTAAGTGGTGGAACGGCACCGAGGACCTCAACGCATTAAAACACATGTACAGGACCGATTCATAGTAAATGCTGCATGAAGTCAACCAAACGTAACGGCAATGCAATTGGTTCAAAGGCTACAGAGAGAGTATGGTTTGCTGGTAAGCGGTCAAACTTTGAGAAGACAATTGCATGAAGTCAACCTACGTACTCGTAGGCCACCTCGGGTACCAGCGCTAAGGAGAGGCAATCGATGCAGAAGATTACAATGGGCTATTGCACACGAAAACTGGAACCATTCTCAATGGTCACTTGTGCTTTTCACTAATGAATCCAGGTTTGGATTTCATCCTGATTCGCGAAGAGTACGCGTTTGGAGAGAACCTGGACGTTGGAATCGACTGCAGCACCTACAACAAGTTCATGCATATCAAGGTGGCACGATTATGGTTTGGGCAGGAATTCGTCTTGGCGGTAGAACGGACCTCGTTTGGATACAAGGCAATATGACTGCTCTAAAATACCGAGATGAGGTGCTAGAGCCTGTAATCTTGCCCCACAGACAACAAATGGGACAAAATTTCCAGCTAATGCACGACAATGCCCGTCCACATACGGCGCGTATCGTCACAAGTTGGTTACAACAGCATGATATCCAAGCTTTAGACTGGCCTGCACAATCCCCTAAATTAAATCCTATGAACATGCCTGGGATATGCTTCTGAGAAGAGCTCTTAGGAATTTCCCTGAAGATATTGAGGATGAAAACCAGCTTTTCTTGCATCTTAAAAGGACTTGGGACAGTATTCCACAACAGGATATTGACACCTTGTTTTGAGTATGCAGAACCGCTGCAGATGTGTCAGGAGAGTCTTAAGTGGATCCACGGATTATTAATTTTATGTTTTCAACAATTTTTGTAAAAAAATAGTTTTTTTGTTTAGGATGTGATGTTTCAAAAATAAAGATAGGATTGAAATTTTGTCTGAGTTTTTCCTCTTCTTCTAATTTTTTTATTAAATTTAACTTTATCGAATTGTTTATTATCAGATTAGATTAGATAGGCTATTAAACAAGGTTTATTTTAATGTGTTGGTGTCTTAACAAAAAGTTAATAGAATTTTAGGTTTACGTTTAATTGAAATATCCCTAGACACTTTTGATGTGTGTATCTAAGCTCCCTATGTGTACTAGGTGTATATCGCGATTTCCATAATAAAAGTAATTTGTTTTCATGGGGAGAATCATTTTTTTTTTTGCGAGTGGGAAATCAACCAATGACTGCTCCCGTCCTGGGTGCGGCGGGAGGGCGTGTCAGACTCTTACTGACTAAAACCCACTCATGTTCCTTCGATTGCCTTTTATGTTCCAGGGTCACGGTAACTATTATACACATTCCGCAACCACGGCAGGCGTTGGCCCTGTTGGGCCCCTTCCTGTGCTGACTCCTTCTCTTTGAGGCGCGCGTGGAACACTAACGCGCCGTCGACGCGGTCCTGGTCCTAGCCGGGCGGCGAGCTACCCATCGCTCGCCATCCGCAGAACCACGCCTACGGTGGCCGGTAGTCGTCTTGCGACTCTCGACGTCTTCTCCTGGGTCTTAGTCCGGGGCGAGAGGCTCGTCGTTGCCTCTCGCGCGCCGCCGCTTCCGTCACTAGCATAACTGCTTCGCAGAAGGAGGCGACGGCATCCCATTCCGTCTCGCCCCGAAGCATGGCCTGAACCAGCGCCGGGCGCGAGAGGTCACCGCCGCCGATCGACGAGGACACGTCGATGGTCCGCCCATGATGAGGAGAATCATCTCCTAGCGGGTTGTGCAGGACCAAAAATACACCTATTAGTATAGGGACAGAATGAGACAGGCAGCATAAAGCGACTTTGTGATATATTTTGTATTGATAACATACATAAATGCATACAGTTGTATTACTAATTGATACAAAACACTACGCAATTACTGAGCAATCGAGCAATGAATTGCAATCATCAGTGCATTTATATAAATAGAACTGGCCACGGACACAAAAGACATTATTATACGACCGGTAAACAAATATAAAACAAGAATAATAACTAAATTTCAGTTCAGTGCATCTTTCTTCTTCCATTTCATTAAAAAAGAAAATGCCAAAAGATAATAGATTAGTCCTTTTTTTTTTTGGTGAGTGGGAAATCATCCAATGACTGCTCCCGTCCTGGGTGCGGCGGGAGGGCGTGTCAGACTTTTACTGACTAAAACCCACTCATGTTCCTTCGATTGCCCTTTATGTTCCAGGGTCACGGTAACTATGATAAACATTCCGCAACCCCGGCAGGCGTTGCCCTGTTGGGCCCCTTCCTGTGCTGACTCCTTCTCTTTGAGGCGCGCGTGGAACACTAACGCGCCGTCGACGCGGTCCTGGTCCTAGCCGGGCGGCGAGCTACCCATCGTGAGCTGTCCGCAGAACCGCGCCAATAGTTTAGTCCTGTCAAATTAGCCAGCGCCTGAAGTGAATCGTCGTATTTTAGTAGCAATGTTTTTAATCGCGTCTAAATTGTCTATAGAACGGTGCTGATTCTCTTGGTCACACACTAAACCAAATTTAAGTTAAGTGCATCTTTCTCTTTCTATTTCATTAAGAAAAGGACAAAAAAAAACAAATTGCATTAGTCCTGTCAAATTAGCCAGCGCCTGAAGTAAATCGACATGTTTTTAATGGCCAAGTTTTTAATCGCGTCTAAATTGTCTTAATTTGACAGGACTAAACTCTTATTTTTTATGCTCTGTCCTTTTCTTGATAAAATGGAAGGAGAAAGATACACTGAATTTAAATTTAAGTTAGATTGTGAACAAGGAAATCGGCAAGATTGTGACTATTATGCAACCGGTAAATAAATATAAAACAAAATATTATGACGTTAAGGAAAAATATATTTTCCTCAGCACTATCATCGCTCTGTTGATATTTGATCTGCAAAGTAATTTTAATAAAATAATACCAGCCTATTACTGTCCCACTGCACTGCCGTGATTCTTTTAAAGGCAACCTTCTGACAACAGTGATTTTTGAAAAAACCGCGAAAGCAGTCTTCATTTTGTTTTTTTTACTTTAATTGATCTGCGTAAGAAATATGACATAATATGGTGGGTTTTTTTATAAAGGGTGCCCTTTGTATCTTATTTAGTGTTACTGGATCAATTTTTACACATATAAATATATACATTTTATGAATTATTATATTTGTTAACATTATTAGGATAATATTACATCCTATAATAATCCAGTAAAAGACAGCTTCAGTCCCGAAGCTGCCTTTTAGTGAATTATTAGTAGTTTATTTTTATTGAAAATCATTTAGTCACCAAATTCACTGTACATAATTCTTTAAAAGACCGTTTATTCATTGAGCTGCCTTTTTAAAAAGTATTTACAACAAAAATTATATTTAAAAAATTTCTAACAAAGATGTGAGAGTCCAATAACTGCCTTTTAATATAGTTTTGCAGCGAACTACTTTCTTAAAAACCTTTTTGAATAAATATAGCATCTAAGGAAATCATTAAAAAGCAGCCAAAAATTCTCAACTGCAATTTGCTGTTTTTTAAACAATTATCCACTTATGTAATTCTTTTAACTGAGCTTGGATAAGCAGCAACCAAGGGTAATTGAGTTTCAAATTAAAGAAAAAAAGAATAGTAAAATCAAAATTTTATTAATTGGCAGGGTACAAAAATCAGTACAAAACTTAAAACTATCGTTACGGCTCATACATTAGTCACCATAATGACGTCACTTACACACTCGTTACACGAATATTCACTATATAGAGAATGATTGTATCTTTCACTTAGAGTAGTTTGTATATACATTTTTTTTTTGGTGAGTGAGTGGGAAATCATCCAATGACAGCTCCCGTCCTGGGTGCAGCGGGAGGGCGTGTCAGACTCTTACTGACTAAAACCACAGATTAATAAATAGTTACTACGTAACAGATACTTCACTCCAATACAAAAACGAAAAAACCTACGCTATAATAGCCTACAAAATCATAATAATAATACCAGCTGTTTGCAGCGAGGAGAAATGTACCATAAGTACGCACAAAGATAGTTGAGATTCTTTTGCCCGCCGCGCGACTAACGTGTGTGCGTGTCGTCCAGCAAATCTGCTAGGGTTATACGTATGATGACAATGGTAATAAAAATAATGATTTAGAAAAACAATATTTTTTTTATTTGATGATCAAATTTTTTTTCTTTTAATAAAATGACTGATGCATATTTTTTGTTCCATGAATTCCCGAATATTATATTTTAGTGTCGAAAACATCCAAAACCGCGTGAATAATTTTAATAAATAATCAAAAGGGAAACAAGAGAATTGGGAAACAGGGGAATTGCACAATAATCACGCAATAATTACGTGGTTTCGGCACTTTGATAGTCAGCGCTGTACCCGTGACGCGCGAGCACTCAGGCGGGCGCGCGACAGCCCGGTGTTCGTTGTATCGTCGACGATACGCGAAGCGGTAGGCATAAAACGCGTGGCCTTGAGCGAGTGACGGACGCCTGCTAAAACCCACTCATGTTCCTTCGATTGCCCTTTATGTTCCAGGGTCACGGTAACTACTATAAACATTCCGAAACGCCGGCAGGCGTTGGCCCTGTTGGGCCCCTTCCTGTGCTGACTCCTTCTCTTTGAGGCGCGCGTGGAACACTAACGCGCCGTTGACGCGGTCCTGGTCCTAGCCGGGCTGCGAGCTACCCATCGCTCGCCATCCGCAGAACCGCGCCTACGGTGGCCGGTAGTCGTCTTGCGACTGTCGACGTCTTCGCCTGGGTCTTAGTCCGGGGCGAGAGGCTCGTCGTTGCCTCTCGCGCACCGCCGCTTCCTTCACTAGCATAACTGCTTCGCAGAAGGAGGCGACGGCATCCCATTCCGTCTCGCCCCGAAGCATGGCCTGAACCAGCGCCGGGCGCGAGAGGTCACCGCCGCCGATCGCCTCTACGAGGACACGTCGATGCTCCGCCCATGCGCGGCACACCTCCACTGTGTGCTCGTCCGTGTCCTCCAGGCGACCGTTACTGCAGTGGTGACACCCAGGCGTCGCTTCCACCCGAATCCGACACAGGAACCTCCCGAACTGACCATGTCCGGTGAGGACCTGTGTCAAGCGAAACGTGAGAGTGCCATGACGCCTCTCCAGCCACTCGTCAAAGAGGGGTCTTACCGCCGCTATAACAGTTGCACTTCCACGCGCCACTCGTACGTGTGTGCAAGGACTGTTGCCTCCAGATCCCACGGCGGGACGCCGGCAAGAAGGCATGCCGCCTCACAGGAGACCGTGCGGTATCCCCGCACCATGCGAATGGCCATGACCCTCTGGGACGCCCTCAGAAGTCGGGCCGGAGCCGCGGCTAGATTGGGCGCCCACACCCGAGCCCCGTAGAGGGCCATGGACCGCACGATCCCCGTGTAGAGCCTCCGGCAGGAGGCGTTTGGGCCACCGAGATTGGGCAGGAGCCGCTTGAGGGCAGCTCCGGCCTTCGCCAGTTTGGGGCCCAAACGTCGGAAGTGCTCCGTGAAGTTCCATCGGTTGTCGAGGATAAGTCCCAGGTACTTTATCGTCGACTCGACACCGATGTGAACCCCTCCCACCGTTATCTGAGACCCCGGAGGTGGCCGGTGCCGAGGGCCATGAAAACACATGGCCTCGGACTTGTGCAGGGCCACCTCGAGTCCCAGCTGCCGGATCCTGTCCACGACTGTCGCAACTTCCATTTGACATCAAGTCGGCCGCGCCGCCTGGAACGACCCTCCCTGCGCTAGGACTAGCGTGTCGTCAGCGTAGCACACTACGCTGACACCATCGGGAAGGTCGGCGCGCAGCACCCAGTCGTACCCGATGTCCCACAGGAGCGGTCCCAGGACCGATCCCTGTAGAACACCGCCCACGACATCCCTCGTCGACTCACACACTCCCCCGTGACGGGGGTAGATGACGGCCCTGTCGTCAGATAGGCCTCGACCACACGACAGAGGTGGGCAGGCATCGGTGATACGGAGCGCCCGCCCCTATGCACCCCAAGGCAGGGTATTAAAAGGCGTTGGCGATGTCGAGAGACACCGCCAAGACGACCTGCCCTGTGCCACCGCATCTCCTGCCGTGAGGGCTCGTACGCGCATGATGGCGTCCACCGTGGAGCGTCCTCTGCGGAGAGTAGTTTGTATATACTTACGTGCATAATTAATAAGTAAAGATATGTCTATTAAATAGAAACAATATTATAACTTCAGTCGAACTTTACGTTGTGTAACTCCAATTACTGGCGATCACATAAACTGGTTAATTTTATTAGATCGCTATTGTACCACTATATATTAACAATATTATTTATTAGGAACATTGTTCATTCTTAAGATAACTAACAACAAGAGATCAACAGTTTCAATAGATACGGATAGTAATAATTATAAAATACAAATACAAATTTAATGAATTAACACCTTTTATATATTTCTGCTTCTCTTGAACAGTTTGGCTCTAGTCCTGAGGATCCGGCGATGTCTTGGTGGCTTATTTTCTCTATAGGTTCGACAAGTTCGTACGTAATTGTTTTTTTCATTGTTGTTTGTATTGACAAAAAATCAGATCGACTGTTCATGGATGCATCGATAGGTTCCCGGTTCTTTGATAAGCAGCCTCCTCCTCCATCCGTCAGCGTTCTGACGCTGATTCTACACAAAAATTCACTAGCGCGACAAAACTTGACTGCCTTTTAATGTATTATTGCCAGTAAACTGCTTTCTAGTATCCGATAGACTCAAAGTATAAGTAAATAAAAATTTTGAAGGCAACTTAAACTTCTTTTTTTGAAGTATAGAAGAAAATAATATCTATCAAATAATTATTAAACAGGCAGCCAAAGTCACATGACTGCCTTTTAAGAAATTTTTCCTCAAAAGCGGCCTTTATGTGAATTAGTGTGAAGATAATTCTATAGAATAGAATTTGAAAAAGACAGTTTTGTACAACACTGCCTTTTAAGTAAGTTTTTGCTTAAAATATTCTCAAATATTTTGCATTTATGGGACTTTAACTGCCTTTTTAAGAATAAATGTGATATGACTGTCTTTTTATAAATTTGGCACTGGTATTAAAACCACTTCACTGCTTTTTATAAAAAAAATATCTCAAAAGCTAAATAAGTTTCAGAAAAAAGGGTTTAGATAGGTCGACGCGCCTTTTTTTCCTGATGTCGCTCAATGTTTAAACTCAAAATCGGTAAATTGTCAGATGACTGCTTTTTAAAGAATCACGGCAGTGCAGGGCAAAGGCCTCTTCTCATACAGAGAAGGCACGAGCATTGATCACCACGCGCGCTCAAGGCGGATTGGCGATTTCGGACTTCTATTCACTACAATTCGGTGTATAATTCATTATGTACTTTCTAAAGTTTATCTTAGACATCACCGACGTCGGCGAAGGAAAACATCGTAAAGAAAGTAATTTTATTTTACAAATATCCAAAAAAGACTAGGGAAAAGGCTAGGGAGATGTTAAAATATCCAAAGCTAACAAGAGCATGTAGCATGGTAACTGATTTGTTCTACTAATATTATAAACTAGCTTCTGCCCGCGGCTTCGCTCGCGTAAGAAAGAGACAAAAAGTAGCCTATGTTACTCTCCATCCCTTCAACTATCTCCACATAAAAAAACGTCAATTCGTCGCTACGTTTTGCTGTGAAAGAAAGACAAACAGACAGACAGACAGACACACTTTCCCATTTATAATATTAGTATGGATTTAAAGATGTTGATGGTTTAGTCTTTCACGCAAAAACTACTGAGCGAATTTTGATGAAACTTTACAGTTAAGTATATACCTAGCATATACATCAGATTAACATATAGGCTACATGGCATCATGCTATGAAATACCTCTAATAAAACGAAAGCAATACAATTAGGAGATAACAACATTAGCAATTTACAAGAGGTATTTAAACTCATAACACTAATTTAAATTTTGTTGACAATACTAATGCTATGTAAGTACCTACCTTCTTGGGCATTTACAGCAGATTAGAAGAATATTACTTTATGAATTACGACTTTTTAGGATTCCGTACTCTAAAGCAGGCCATAGTTAGGTTGGGTATTTAGTCTGAACGGCCCAAATCAAATGGACCGCGGGCCATTCGACCGGTTTCAAAAGACCGGTGATAAAAAGTGGTAAACAAATTCAGTGTCATAAACTACATCAAGTACATTCGGGTGCAAAAGTTAAAAAAGTTGAAATAAAAGTTTTTTTTTTTTTTCTTAGATTTGAATTATCTTCTTTAGAAAAACCAATCAACAATAATATAAAATGCAAAAATACAAAAAAATACAATTAAACAATAAGATTTAGTAATCGAAGTGTAGTAAGTTGAATGGCCCGCGGTCCATTCGATTTGGGCCGTTCAGACTAAATACCCGTTAGGTTATGCATGATGGCTATGCATGCATGTACACACGGCTACACATCAACCTATACGAAACCAGTTTTAGCTGACCTCGCATTGTGTATGTTTTTCGTACAATCACAAGTCAGTTTATACTGGTTAAGTATAACTTGATGTGTAGCCCACCCACCTAGCGAATAAAACAAAACCTAGCGTACCAAGATCTACGAATGACAGGCGGGAATAGTGTTGTTTTTTTTTACCTATTTACAAAAAAAAACATTTTCATTTTTATTTTCATCTGTAACCAAATAGACCTAACAGTCGCGAATCAATTTTGTTCATCGTACAGCCTGTCTCTTTCCATTTCTTAAAGAAAAGGACAGAAGAAACATTTTAGTTTAATCCTGTCAAATTAGACAGCGCATGAAGAAAATTGACATATATTAAGACGCCATGTTTTTAAATCGCGTCTAAATTATTATCTATGGACATGGAGTGTCTAAATTTGACAGGACTTAACTAATATTTTATCTTCTGTCCTTTTCTTATTTAAATGGAAAGAGAAAGATGCACTTAACTTAAATTTACGTTAGTTTGTGAATAAGAGAATCGGAAAATGACCGTCAAATTGTAAGAATTACCGTGAAGGTGCCTAATTCTTAAGGAACCCTAATTCAAAACTTCTGCAAAATAGAGAAAACCTACGCGAGATGTTAATTTCAGCCGTTTACAACCTGACATAAGACTTGATAGTAAAACAGACGCGATAAGAATTTAATTACGAGTCGTTAGGTACTTTGATAAAGTACTAATAATCTAACATTACTCTGATAAGAATGAAAATGTGTCTAGCTCTAGTTTTATTCAATTACTGTACGTTATTATCAGACTATTGAGCTCTCAGTACGCTATAATATAAAAGCATACTAGCTGTCCCCCGCGGTTCCACCCGCGTTATATCAGCCAGCCCCCTTACCATGACGTTTAAGTAAGACATTTTATTCCTGTTCCAGAGTGTTCAAGTGACAGCGTTAGACACGTTGTCTAGCGCCATGTCTTTCCCACTGAAAGTAATATTGAAGTAATACTGCTATAAGGGCTTGTGGTAAGCTCCCAGATTATTGGTTACTACTCCGCTCCGCTCGAATTTTACTCGAAACCACGTTTTATGTCACGTCCCACGGAAACAGCATAAAAACAAAAAAAGAAGATAAAAAGTATTCTATGTCCGTCCCCTGGTCCTAAGCTCACCAATTTTCAGCCAAATCGGTTCTGCCGTTCTTGAGTTATAACATGTGTAACTAACACGACTTTCAAAAAGCTGTCAAAACGCGATTTTCCCATAGATTTTGAATGGCAACGTAACCTTATGACGTCACTAATTTAGCAACTCAACTGACTAACTATTTATTGATTTAAGAGCAACAAAAATCTAATTTTCCAGTTAGTTGAAAATTAACCGATTTATTAGGACTAAAACTAAGAAGTTTTGTGGAAATTCTATCTTACATTTATTTGTTAATGATGTAAAATATCCCATTCTATTTGAACGCAGTCTTTCTAAACAGATATGAGTCACAGGGAACGCTATCAACGCCACAGATACACGACGACTATTATGTCATTACTCCGATAGGATATTGATGTCAAACTAAAGGGGCCTTGATACAGGGTCAGGATCAACTGTGGCGCGAATTTAGACTGAATATAAATCAAGCAGATTATCTTGGACAAATCCTACAACTACCGACCTACTAATCTTTCAATATTATAATCCTTATTGTGTGGGCCAATGCCTTTCGGGGTTGCGGAATAGTCCTATAGTTACCGCGGCCCCGGACCATAAAGGGCAACCGTAGGAACAAGGGTGTGTTTTAGTCAGTTAAAGTCTGACACCTCCTCCCGTCCCGCCCTGGGCTGGAGAAATCATTTGATGAATTTCCCACCCATTAAAAGGAAGACACATTCACTCAGAAAACGTTTGACAACATCGCGACAGACCCAGGCGAAGATGGCGGGACGAGCTAGGTGCTTGGAGGCAGGATTGGCCTACACTAGCTCAGAATAGAGACGAGTGGAGAAAAGAAAGGGAGGCCTTTGCCCTGCAGTGGGACAACATAGGCTTACGCGGTGTCCTGCGTGAGCGACGAACGCGACGCGACGCAACACGACGCAACGTAATGCGACGCGATGCTATACGCGACAAATGTCCTAAGTCCTACGTGATTTTGGTCATTACTACTCGAATCATGGAGAAGTACAGTACAATTTTGCTTGAAAGTTCGTGGTGTCGCATCTGGTCGTACTCAAAACAAGTGCGCGTTACGTCGCGTCTCGCCGCAGGCTGTTATATAGGCCGCATGTAGGGTATGCCGTTGAGTTGATCGCGTTCGTCGCGTTTGCAGCGTCGCGTCGCGTCGCGTTCGTCGCTCACGCAGGACACCGCGTTAGAATAGAATCCACTCAACATGCAGCTTGATGCGTGGAAGTGTTATAATCGCCTTAGGCACAAGAAACGAGATGTTTGTTATGTTCTAGATAAACTTAGAATGTACATATGAATTAAACAAGTCATATTATTACCGGTTTTAAACTCACTCAACCTTTGGGTCACGAGATACAATGGTACCGATTCTCTTATTCACAAACTAACGTAAATTTAAGTTAAGTGCATCTTTCTCTTTCCATTTAATCAAGAAAAGGACAGAAGATAAAATAATAGTTAAGTCCTGTCAAATTTAGACACTCCATAGATAATTTAGAAACCGTCCTGGGTGCAGCGGAAGGGCGTTTCAGACTTTTACTGACTAAAACCCACTCATCGGGCAATCCTTTACGTTCCAGGGTCAGGGTAACTATTATAAACATTCCGCAACCCCGGCAGGCGTTGCCCCTGTTGGGCCCCTTCCTGTGCTGACTCCTTCTCTTTGAGGCGCGCGTGGAACACTAACGCGCCGTAACTATAAGATGGTCTTAAATCTGTTGCTGTCTTTGTCACTTTTAATGAGTATTCGGCCATTTGACTCGTGTTTTTAAATGTACATCTATCTAAAATGATGACGTCATACTCTGCGGGTCTTGATGGGGACTAAAGGAAGCGACAATTTACTGAAGAGATCCTTCTTGACTCTGCGCCTAATCTTTACTACTTCTAAAGTAGACAAGTGGTTGACGCCATAAGAAAGAAGGAGGTACGTCAACGATGATTCTGAGATTGAAGTTGAAGTTATCAAAAACCATGATTTTTAACCGACTTCAAAAAAAAGTAGGTTCTCAGTTCGACCTGTATGTATGTATGTTTGTCCGCGATTATCTCGCGTTTGGCTGAACCGATTTTGATGCGGTTTTCAGCAAAGTGTTTGTTACATTCTGGGGAAGGTTTTAGTATATAACACTAATGAATATCCTGTGACGTTGCGCGCATAGAGCCGTTTTCATATTATAAGTTTATTCTGAGAGCTACCCTAAAACGTAGTCAGACACTGAGACTCTTACTAAAAAAAGTAAGAAATAAAAAGCTTTTTAAAAAAAAAGATAACCAACTTCAAAAACTAAAACCTCAAAAATAACTATTTCGGAAGTCGGTGGCTTCTCTTCTGCCGGTCGATTTGTGTTGCCACCGACTTCCGAAATAGTTATTTTTGAGGTTTTAGTTTTTGAAGTCTGTTATCTTTTTTTTTTTAAAAGCTTTTTTGTAGTAATAATACTGGGTTATATCGCCCACGAAATAACTGGCCTCTGGTCTGTTGTCCACTTTTTAAAATAGGTATGGGTATATTTGGCCCGAATAAAGAGTGGTTAATTAATAAATACTTATATGTACTATTTTGGCAAACTTTGTCATTTGCTAAAGGTAAAATTAACTTATTAGACGAAATATCCCTTCACTCTTTAAAAGGGGACATCTAGCCCTTACAACTACACTAATTAGGGCCAATGACCAATGTACGTTTTAAAAAGTGATCATCTCCTCCGGGCGCCATTTCTTTCGTGGGCCAGATGTCTCAGCCCATAATACTATGCCTTCGTCACTGATTTATTTATCCTGCAAAGGTGATAGTGTGATATTGCCATCTAAATTGTGTTGAACCGATCTTGCCAACATTTATGCAAAAGTTGAATGACATCAATGCAGTACTTTTTAACCTTTCGACGAACAAGCGACCGCCAGCTGTCGCGCTGCGTCTTTCTCGAATCACGTGTGTTTGAAAGTTTAAGTTTATCTAGGACAAACAGACAAAACTAAAAACGATTTGACTTTAGCGTCAGTTCTAGAACATGTATAAAGTTTCTAAAATATTCCATACAGTTTTGACTTCGTAATCCTAATCTACGGGATTTCCTAACATAAAATTATCAAGTTTTTGCTCAATAATCGATAAAGCTATGATATCAGTCCTTGTGCATACGATAGTATCGTGATGACCTAATGGGGGTTCGATACCGCGCGGGTAACAATGTGGCTTGTTGAATTCCACTGTATCTGGGAATATCGAAGTTTGAAATATCGATCTGTATTCACAAAGTTCTTAAATACAAATTACGCGAGTTAGAAAGAATGGCAGTTCCAAGTGCTTTTTTTTGGGATAGTAAATCATCAAATGACTCTTCCCGCTCTGGGCGGAGCGGAAGGGAGTGTCAGACTTCTACCACAGATTAATAAATAGTTACTACGTAACAGATACTTCACTCCAATACAAAAACGAAAAAACCTACGCTATAATAGCCTACAAAATCATAATAATAATACCAACTGTTTGCAGCGAGGAGAAATGTACCATAAGTACGCACAAAGAGAGTTGAGAGTCTTTTGCCCGCCGCGCGACTAACGTGTGTGCGTGTTGTCCAGCAAATCTGCTAGGGTTCTACGTATGATAATAATGGTAATAAAACGAATGTTTTAGAAAAACAATATTTTTTTCATTTGTTGATCAAATATTTTTTCTTTTAATAAAATGACTTTTGCATATTTTTCGTTCCTTGAATTTCCGATTATTATATTTTAGTGTCGAAAATATCCAAAACCGCGTGAATAATTTTAATAAATAATTAAAAGGGAAACAGGAGAATTGGGAAACAGGGGAATTGCACTATAATCACGCAATAATTACGTGGTTTCGGCATTTTGATAGTTAGCGCTGTACCCGTGACGCGCGAGCACTCAGCCGGGCGCGCGACAGCCCGGTGTTCGTTGTATCGTCGACGATACGCGAAGCGGTAGGCATAAAACGCGTGGCCTTGAGCGAGTGACGGACGCCTGCTTCTACTGACTAAAACCCACCCATATTTTTTCTTAGCCTTTTCTGTCTGGGGCCGCGGTATCTCTTTCGAACAACGATTGATGGTGTACCATCTTATGTACCTACGAAATCTCGAGTTTACCCTAAGGCCCGAGTCACACCGGAATGGCAGCGGCCGCCAGCCGCGTCGCTAGAAATGAAAGGCGCGCGGCAGCTCGCGGCCGCTGGCGGCCTCGCGACCTTTACAAGCTTTCCAAGCGATACTAGTCTTTTAAGTATGTAGTTAAAGTTTAAAATTATTTCACACTGAAGGTGCTCGCCGCGCCGCTGCCGGCCGCTGCCATTCTGGTGTGACTCGGGCCTAACGAATTACTCATTAGGGAATGTTCTCCGGAAGAACGGAACTTCGCGAGTTTACTGCCACGAATTAGTCCCCCCTAGAGTTCTGGACTGCCCTTTTTCATTTCGTGACTTTTTTTTAATCCCCTTTCGAGTCTGATATCATTACAGAGTATAAAACAAAATCGTATGCTTAGATCTTTCAAGAAGGGGCCCAACAGGGCCAACGCCTGCCGGGGTTGCGGAATGTTTATAATAGTTACCGTGACCCTGGAACATAAAGGGCAATCAAAGGAACATGAGTGGGTTTTAGTCAGTAAGAGTCTGACACGCCCTCCCGACGCACCCAGGACGGGAGCAGTCATTGCATGATTTCCCACTCACCAAAAAAAAAAAAATGCTTAGATCTTTAAAATTCCGCTATGGATTTTGATGCGGTTTATTAATAGATAGAGTAATTCAAGAAAATGATTTATGTGTAAAATACATGCATATTAGCGAAGCTCGACGAGTTGCTAGTAATTAACCGGCTATCAGACATAGACACAATAGAAAGACAATAGCAGCGCTATTGTCTTTCTATTGTGTCTCGAATCACGTGTGTTTGAAGGCTTAATAAACAAACCCAATCCACTTGACAAATGCTAAGTGACAGCCATGTTATAATGTTTCATTGTTATTATAAGACAATTTGTTTTAAAAAATACATTGGCATACAAAGGTAAATTATTGCTAAGTGTTACTATGTTGTACAATAGTAAATTATCCCTACTAATATTATAAATGCGAAAGTAACTCTGTCTGTCTGTCTTTCTGTCTGTCTCTTCTTCACGCCTAAACCACTGAAGCGATTTGAATGAAATTCGGTACAGATATAGTCTGGGACCCGAGAAAGGACATAGGATAGTTTTCATCCCGCAAATCCCCCGGGAACGGCAACTACCATTCCATGCGGACGAAGTCGCGGGCAAAAGCTAGTATTGACTAAACTGTAACACAAATGAGTCCAACAGATTTAGGTGCATTCTGAGACATGGGATTATAACTAACTGCTAACTCCAAACAAAAGGTTATTATGGAGAAATTTTGGTCAGACTACCCGTCTTATTTTAGCAAAATACTTGCAATAACATAATCCATACTAATATTATAAATGCAAAAGTAACTCTGTCTGTCTGTCTCTTCTTCACGCCTAAAACACTGAATTAATTTGAATGAAATTTGGTACAGATGTAGTCTGGGACCTGAGAAAGGACCTCATTAAGAGCTTTGGTGTTACAGACAAACACACATCTCGGTCAAACTTATAACACCGCTCTTTTTGTGTTAGCGGTAAAAATGAGCACAAACTACCATAAATTATCCGTACACTAACAACAAAATAACAATTAAAAAATAACTCACCCGCGAAAAAGAAGAAGAAATGCGCCTTTATCGGCAAAAGCCCTTTGTCTATTTTGAATTTCATTTTTTTTTTTTGCAACCTAATAGATAAGTTCACGTTATTTTTTCAACAAGCACAGTTCATTGGCATTTGACATAGTTTAATTTAGTAATCAGACAGGTTTTTTGCAATAACAACAGCTTTCTACGGCTTGAAGAGGTGCACTGAATACACGATTAAATACTAATACCATTGCAAACAAAGGAATATGAGACGAATAAAGATAATAATTGTTATACGTCTGTTATCGCACGAGACGCGACTTATTCAAAGATTATTTTTATCTGAATAAACACAAACAGCTTACACTCAATTCGTTGTCATATCATTAAAACTGAAACTGACGTTTCGGAGTCAGCTGATGGGGCTGCCAGTATTGTATTACTAATTTACCCAGACGTGATACCACTCGTGATACCTCGAGGGCGGTAGATTCACTTTTGTTTTATAAGTATGACGTTTCAAAGTGCCTTTTTTTTTGGTCTAATGGAAATAAATGATTTGACTTTTTTGACTTTCTTTACGCGATCCATTTTACGACCTAAACTGAAGGTGTACTAATTACAATTTAATTTTTGGTTTCTTAGTACAAAAAAAAATTGTAGAATGTAGGGCGTTATGTGACTAGCTAAAATAACAGATAAAATAATGCATTATGAAGCATTTGGTCGAGCACTCGAGCTGTAACACTACTTACCTAAGATTTCACCAATCAAAGTCAAAGTATTTATTTCGTTCGAAGGCTGTCGCGCTTATCTTCCTATTGTGTGTCAAATTACGTGTGTTCGAAGGTTAAAAGAAGGTTTATGTCTTGTGCTGGAGTAACTCTAAATCAAAAGAAGAATAATCATTTTCATCAGTCTAGCCTTTTCCCAGCTGTTTTTGCGCCTGCTTTCAGCCAGCCTAACTAGATATATAGCAAAAAATATTAATTCCCAACTTTACAGGAAGTGTGAAAAATTGGCAACATCGAGCATGAATGTCATCCCGTATGAAAAGCTGTCAGTTGATTTGATATGCTTATTGCTATCTCTTTTCAATCAAGGGAATTTTCTTGTATTATCCATCTCGTTCACATGCTAAAGATCAGAAACAAATTTTAAATTCCGAATGTCAATAGTGATGCAACATTGTTTGTTTAAATTCACAGTCGAAAATATGAAGTCTACCTATAAACTATTCTCTAAAGCTATTATTTAATATCCAAAAATAAAGAATTATTTCAATGCCTACAACCTATATTAATTTTCATAAGCTATGCTTAGCCAAAATGTGTAGTGAATCAATTAAAATGTTATAAAATGACTTCAAGTAATCATTTTATTAGACTGAGACCGTCTGTCCACCACCGCCGTCACAGTCACGTCAACGAGACTGAAATAAAGGCGAGCCGTTATCTCGTTCTCGTTCACGTGACGGTCTTACGGTTTCTTTTTGAGATTTTTTGATAATTTAATTGATAATTTTATTTTTAAGAATAACGATAATCGATCGATTCAAAAATGCAGTCGCAACTTGCCACTACACTATCTCCCGCGATTTTCAATTGTCTTTTTCGGAGTCCATTTTCTTATTCTTACATTTCAATAATTGTAAAACATGGCTGGCCTCCTTTGTTTGTAAATAAATAAAAATATACTAATCAAAATGGAGGACGAAGAGTTTGTAGGTTGTATCAGTTGCATGAACACTAACGATTTATGCGACCTATTTGCTTTGTACGCGGAGAACACGGAAACTTATGCGAAAATGTTTGAAACCTGTTTTGATATTAAGGTTATTGAGCTTTTTTCTTTATGTAGTAAATAGATTTAATGTAAAAAGTAGGTACATTTTATTTTCAACCTTATTTTAGGTATTTATTATTTGAAGAATTTGTTTTGTAGTACGAGCTAATCCTGTGTTAATGTAAATATTTTTAGATAGATTCTTCTGTTTGACAACCAAATTGTTTGTTTGTGTACTTACCTCGTAAATATCTTCATTATTTTTATTGATATCTTGGTCTTATTTACTTAGATTATCGTCTACCTAGCCTAGTGCTTTGTAAATACCTATTTAGGTAGCTACATTCATTCATTCGAGATATAAAAAAATTACACAATAATAATTGTCGTTTTTAAAGACTAGTTGCCATCTCGATATTTTTTTTGTTAATTTTTTCCCGCGGCCTTTGGTACTTAAATGTTTATTTTCTTCTTCTTCTTACACAGGAGCGTTAATGGTGCCGATTCTCTTGTGCACAAACTATCGTAAATTTAAGTTAAGTGCATCTTTCTCTTTCCATTTCTTGAAGAAAAGGACAGAAGATACACTTTAGTTTAATCCTGTCAAATTAGACAGCGCCGGAAGAAAATTGACGTATATTTAGACGCCATGTTTTTAAATTGCGTCTAAATTATCTATGGAGCGTCTAAATTTGACAGGACTTAACTAATATTTGATCTTCTGTCCTTTTCTTAATTAAACGGAAAGAGAAAGATGCACTTTTGTTAAATTTACGATAGTTTGTGCACAAGAGAATCGGCACCATCGATCGATAATATCACAAACGTTATTGCGATAATTCGTTCTGCTTCGTAGTACACACTGCACAAATGTGTTTTATAGTGCGATAATAATTATTAGCAGTGTATTACTTCGCAGTAACCAATGCAATCACGCATGCAATATTATCGACAGATAATAACACACCTGTGTAGTGAGTGGAAGCTTAAAGTTTGTCAGTGGAGCGATAATGGCATTATCCGCTTAGCTGAGACTCTCAGCGGAAGACCACTCCGCACCGCCTACGCCTCGCTTCCTGCGGCTAGTATTCTTTGTATGGACTTGTATAGTATGGGCATGCGCTCACTATATCAACTCCGTAGCGGCACCGGATCGCCTCGGTTATAAGGCGAGTCGGTGCGGAGTGGCTGCCGGGTGGCTGTAATGAGCTATGACCTTAAGTAGCCTTACCATCACCTTTAGGGTCAAAGCCAACCTCCCCTGCAAGCGGTGCACCCTGCTGATTCACTGACGAGACTAACGGCCCAGGTCTCTTCACAAGATGACCTTCGCAGTCATACTGCATATATATCTTTTAGATAAAATTCTCGTAGTTACCTTACTCCTCCGAAACGGCTTTACCGATTTTTACCAAATTTTATATGCATATTCAGTAGGTCTGAGAATCGGCCACTATCTATTTTTCATACCACTAAGTGATAAGGGTGGTTCACCCTTAACATTTTTGACGCGGATGAAATCGCGGGAGGCAGCTAGTTTATGTTATAAATATTTCTTCGATTAAGATATTGTAAAGTAAATAAACATGGTCGTGGCAGAATTGTGGTGTCTTTTCCACAAATGAGAGTCGAAGTTGACTCCACGACCGTGACTGTGTGTACATATATTGGTGCTGATTCTTTTGAGCGTTACAAATTCTGCTGTAGTTAAAGTTAATTTGTTTTAAAGCAAATCTGCCACTAAACAAAGCTGTCGTAAACCAGATTTGTCCTAGAGGAGTATACGACTAAACGCAGACATGCACTACCACTACGCCGAAAGACTGAACGCCTACAGACCCAGTGGCGTAACCATATCATCTGGGGCCCGTGGCAAATTCTTTTGATGGGGCCTATCAGTATATACTCACTGAGTACTACTCAGTTTAATTTTAATAAACTTCCAATGTACAGCCGGGGGCCCGCGGCCCAAGAGGCCGCGAGCTCAAAAATATTTTTTACCCCGACCCAAGGGGCCCTCTTGGGTTGGGGGCCCGTGGCATTTTGCCACCCTATTGTTACGCCACTGTACAGCCCCCTTACCATGACGTTTAAAGTAAGATTGTTTTATTCCTGTTCCAGAGTGTGCAAGTGACAGCGTTAGACACGTTGTCTAGTGCCGTCTCTTTCCCACTGAAAGTAATATCGAAGTAATACTGCTATAAGGGCTTGTGGTAGGCCCCCAGGAGTTTACTTCGACGGGACTCTTCGCCGACAGGGTTCTTCGACAATGTTTTTATATAAAAAAAAGTGTTACCCGGCAATATTGAAATATTGGATTTCCTCCTCCTTGCGTCGTATTCCTCAGTGCTGAGGGTCGTGACCTCCCTTCATCACTTTCTCTCGGACGATTTTTTTCCATTTTACTCTGTCTCTGGCGGTGTGAAGGACATCCTGGATTGTAGAGTCAAGGGTGATATTGGATTTAGGCTTTCTAAAATAAAATTTTGTTTCTCTCAGATCCCAAACCATTTGAAATACATCTGTTCAGATTGCGTGGAGAGCCTCGAAAAGGCTCTTTGTTTCAAAGGACAGACTACTAAGAGTCTTGCTGTGCTGCAGAACGTAAAAGGTATGTGGGCTTTTAATAATGATTTTATTTCAGGCTACTTAACCCATGGAAAAAAAAAACAACAGCTAACCAAGTGTCATATTCATATTCTTTATTGCACACAAAAAAACATAACATAATAAACTTATAGCAAACAAAAGACTTATGTACAATGGCAAGCTTAACCCTAAATTAAGTTTTCTACCAGCAAACCAAAATTTTTGTAGTGAGATTTGCAACGGAGGATATGCTTATGTGCAAAAAAAATACCTATTAAAATGTGTCAATTAAGAATTTTAGGAAAACCCGCGTCACCTCAGTTATAAGGCCTGTATTAAGACGTTACTCAAATACGAACTCAAGCGCGATATCATTTGATACCGAATTATTGCGACGACAGAAGCTCAAGATCGTCGCTAATTAATAAACACATATCTCAGTTTCCAAGATTTGCCATCTTGAGTACACCCATTCTTGTATAGGTACTTAAGTGTCGAGTTTTGTTCATTCGGCTGATGACGTACACCTAATCCGGTACCTGAGCTCTAACAATCTCGTTGATTAGTACGAACAAGATCCCAAGTTTGGTATCAAGTACGAGTTTTGGTCTAAGTAACGTTTATTAATACGGACCTAAGATCGAAATTGCATCTCACAAAATAGTGGTTAAATTCGAAAAGGTTGAACCGATTTTGATAAAACATAATTAACCTTTCGACGAACAAGCGATAGCCGGCTGTCGCGCTGCTATTGTCTTTTCTATTGTGTCTCGAATCACGTGTGTTTGAAGGTTTAACTTAGAGCCATCGCTCGCTAGATAACTAACTATCAAATAAAAATTCGACATCTAAATCGGACCACCCGTTTAAGAGCAACAACGTCACAAACAGACACAAAAAGTATGTGGTTATGTAGTTGACATCTTACAGCAAAACATTTTACAGCAAAATACTATATTAAAATAAAAATAAAAAAAAAACCCCGACCAAAAAACTCGTCAATTAGATACATAAAGAGAACTAGTTAAGACAAATCCAACGAGCCCAAACTCGATGGGTTTACTAAAAGGCAGTCCAGGGTTACGTCTCCTATCTTCGAGCCCTAACAGCAGACCAGCTCAGTGGTTCCAGAAGACATTAGTGTTTCAAATGTCAGATCCCACATATGCTTGCAAGCAAACTGAGCGTGTAACATTCCTATCACACCTAACAAACGACCTGATGGCCTTGAAGACCTGGACCGATTTCCACCAAACATAGCTAAGAACACTCTCGACTGATATACCTTTCAAACAAAAACAAACCGCATTAAAATCGGATCATCCGTTTGGGAGCTACGATGCCACAAGACAGACACATACACAACACACACACAGAGACACGTCAAACTTATAACACCCCGTCGTTTTTGCGTCGGGAGTTAAAAATAGAGTCTAGCGATCAATCTTAAAATACTTCTCTTTTGTCGTTGGGGGTTCAAAAAATATGAATAAAAAACCATTCGAATAAACCAAAACAAAATGACTGCAGCGATTTTTAGTCCATATCGGTATAATCTTTTGATAAAATAGCTTAGGTAATTTCCTTTCAGATGAAGAATATTTAGACGAGTCGATACTCGAAGAAGCAGACTGCTTAACTCCTGAAGGTAACAAAAATATGATGATGTTGAAACATTCAACATCGGATGGTGATGATGACGAAATGGATGGTGAGAATTTTGATTGTCCCTAATGAGGTCTACTCCTGACGCGTTGGTACATAGTACCATGTTAGAGAGCCTACGTTATTTCTTATTAATTTTAGCTCTCGTACACAAAATATCGTGTATTACGCCTGTCTATACAAGGGTTCTTAGATGACACAAGAATAGGCCAGACAACAAAAAAAAGTAATTAGTCCGTAAATTAGATTATTAAGAAATGTTGGACACATGTTTTTTTCTTTTTCTCGTAAACCACAACACCACAATAGTATCGCGTGATATCACGACCTGATACAATTTTTGCTGAACACTGACGTCAAGAGCCCCTACTCCGGAACTTTGTTGCTCTTTATCTATGTATTTTTTATTAATTTGATGAAGCAAAAAATACGTGTCCCGTATTTTTGGCCGGTCTATCAGACGGACCAAACAGAATGCCATTTTTTTTATGTTGTCGTCATCCCTATTAGCGACCTGTCCACGCTTCGCATGGCTGTTACAAATTATTAAAACTCTGCTTTTAAGGACGAAGTTGAAAGATTAGTCATTGAAATAAACCTGTCTTTAAATCCAGATTTAGATGACGAGCATGCTATCCAAGCCTTAGATGAGACCACATGCATATATTGCGATCTTCAGTTACCCACTGTTGATGATGTCAACGACCATATTCGAACGGTTCATGAACTGGAACCTAGAACTGGTCTGCCTTTAAGAGAATGTACCATTTGTGGAGTAGCTTTGCGGGATCCTGCAGACCACCATAACAGGTCAGTCAGTTAGATCCCATCTTTCCCATGCCTTATTCCATTTTGGTGAATGAGAAGTAGCGACTGTCAAAAATGAAGTATACTTACATTATACAGGGCGCCCCACGGACATGCCATATGGAGTACCTTAAATATTTTAGATAGAACATTTAACTGCAAGAAATTTTTGTAAAGATGACAGTCAGTATAATATTATGTCTAAGGGATATTGATTTGCCCTTTTTTACGAGAAATCATCAAATGACTCCTTCCGCTTTGGATGGAGTGAAAGGTCGTTCCTTCTAATGCCCTTCACGATCCAGGACCGCGGTAACTCTTTAGAACAAATTCCGCAACCCTGGTAGATATTGTGTTGCCTTGTAACTTGGTTGTACAGGTTTGATAGACAGTAGCTCTAGTCAAACTCTGGTATTCAGCTGAACCCGGTTAGACTGGAAGTTCGCCCTAATGAGGGAGCTGAGTAACATGATGCGGTCTTTACCTTCAGGTTTTTAAAGATTCATAGGCCCACTCAAACGGGGGATCGTTTATCCTTCTTGCTTCAAACCAAAACGATGCTTAGTGGGCTCCATTTTTTTCTCAACTATCTTCGGGTTACCTTTAAGTACAACCGAATTCAGCTGAACACCAGTGTCTTAAAATGAGCGACTGCCTTGATTAGAGCTGTTTAGGAGGTGATTGATTATATCGGAACCTTATTCCAAAGCGCAGTTTTTAATTTGGTGTTTAATTGGAACCGGAATCGGAGGTAGACAAAAGAGAGAGATAAAACTGCACAAATTATTCTTCTTAGTTAAAAAAACATTACAGGTTTAATCCTAACAAAAAAAAACTTAAAAACATACCACTTTAACATTGAAATTAAATATCTAGACGGCGACCATCGAAATCAAAAGTGCTAAATCAATCAGAAGTTCCGAACTTTCGGAATCGGAAAAATATCCTCCAAACATCTCTATAGTGTCATATCCCATGGTTTTCAGATGCCACGGTGTTAAATCGGATTCAGATGGAAGGAAATATCCCTGCCATTTCTGTGATAATGTGTACGTCAGTAAAAAAGCATGTTTTACACATCTCCGAATGAAGCATGGGTGTAAGTATGATAGGGACATGATCGAAATTCGGTTTCGGCGGGCGGAGTCTTAATGGAGGTTGGGTTGTTGTGTTTAGTGGGTTACTGCCTTTTTTGGAATGGGATATCATCAAATGACTCCACTTGCTCTGGGCGGCGCGGAAGGGAGTGTCAGACTTCTACTGACTAAGCCCACCCATGTTCTTTCTTAGACTTTTGTGTCCGGGGCCGCGGTATCTCTTTCGAGCAACCCGCAGCCCCTTAGTGGATTATATAATACCCTTTTGATGCAATACCTTGCCCCGAATTCTTAGTCATCTCGGTTCGGACCAGTTGTACCTGAGATTAACGCGTTTAAGAAAAAAATAGTCTTCAGAGATTGCGGGTTGTATTTGACTGGACTGCGACAATGTAAATCCGGGTTGCACAACTTAGTTGCGCCACCAACATAATGTATGGCGGATATCTCACTTGTCGGTGACACTTGTTGGGACACCCAGTTACAATCATACATTTTTTGCGACCTAAATTGCGCAACCTGGTGTCCTTATGAGATATAATACATAAGTACAAGGTGTATTTTTGTTCTTGTAAAACCCGCTAGGAGATGTCTACTCATAAAAACAAACAACTTTTACTATGGAACTAACTCTGAAATCTCGAAAAACATATCAGCATCGAAAATACACGTAGTTAGCCCTTGAAACCTTACGTACTTCGATTAAGTGACGGTCGCTCTGAATAAATGACTAGTCTCCATTAATATACTGCCGAAATCCAAATTCCTTCAAGATAATATGATTTAGAATTTAACAGTGTGGAAACAATTTTCTGAATTTTCTTTTCAAGTGAAACTTTGTAATGAGCAAACCCCGAAATATGTGCCAAAAGAACGTAAGAAATGTCATATGTGTAATCGAGATTTTAGCCAAAAGCAGATTCTAAATAAACACCTATGGAAAGCACATGGATTTGAGGTGAGTCTACATGAATTTTTTATATGCCTTCAGACATCTATCTCCAAGAATTTCAATTTTAAATTTTTCCAAAAATAACACTTTGGGTCTGCATATAACGTTTTTTCAACGCGCGGTTGACTTTGAATTAACTGTGACAGACGGACGGATAGACTGGTGACTAAGTCACTAGTGTGCCTCTTTATAACTACTTTCCGGAAAGGCAGTCTAGTGACAAAATATAAAAAATCTTGAATAAATCTTCTATCTTCGGGCTTCCTCTATGGATCTTCTCATTTCGTACTGAGTGAAAGGATTTAGGGAGTTAGCGTGAAACGGTAAGAGGTCACCCGGATCTGCCATAAAATGTGGGTACCCCAGGGCTTAATTCTTGGCCCTTTTTTGTTTCTTATTTATATTAAAGACTTGCTTTATCCCATTCAAGTTTATATTTTTTTTGTGGAATTCTCCAGCCCTGGGCGGAGCGGGGGGTGTTAGACTTTTACTGACTAAAACCCACCTATATTCCTTCGGTTGCCCTTTGTTTTCCGGGGACACGGTAACTATTAGAATTATTCCGCGACCGCGACAGGCATTGGTGGGCCTTCACTCATTCAAGATAAGCATGATATAGTGTTGTTTGCAGACGACACTACTTCAAAACGGCTTGACCGAATGGTGTGTCAAAATTCTCAATATTTTTGTCAGGTGGAGAAACGTAAAGCGTTCATATGTCCGCTTTGTGACGAGAGAGTGAGCTATGGGTCGAACTTTAGTGCTCATTTATTGCACGCACATCGAGTGCATGAGCAAGTTGAACAATTGGAGTTTCATAACATGGATGGTGAGTCTCGTTCTTTATTGACTTGGCTAAGGGCGATAGAGCTATGCACACTAAAGTTCGCGCAAGTGTCCAGTCGCGGAAGTGTTAGGGCGCAAACGTCGCTCGCGGAAATATCTGGAGCGCAAGTGTCCAGTCGCGCAAAAAGCATCGCACAAGTGGATTGGCGCGGAAACGAATAGAACCAAAATATTTTTTTTTATGTAATTGACGTTCCAAAGTGTCCATGGTCTACATGGAAATAATAATCGGTTTGACTTTTTTTTACTTTTTTGGACGCCTAATCGCGCAAGTGTCCGTTTGCAGAAATGCCTATAGGCGCAAACGTCCATTCGCGCAAGTGTCCACTGGCGCAAAAGGCTGCACGCAAGTGTCTTTCGCGGAAATGTTTTTCGTGCAAGTGTGCTGATACCTGTAAACGACATTTCTTAATTTAATGTCTTCAGAAAAATCTGTCAAACATTTCTCATTTTTTATAGATTTCATGATTTTCAAAAGCGCGATACAAGAGGAAACTAAATACAGGTTCAGGAAGACCACAGCTAGCAAACAGACCATTGAAGGAGTTCGCTCTCATTACATGTGCAGCCAATCAGGAGTCTACGTGTATCAGGCAAGTAGGGGTCTAAGGAGAATGTACAAATTGAAACTCATGTAACCTAAAAAAATTGGCGAGTCGACAAAATACTATTTAGTCCGTAAGTTGGATCCGTTGCATCCGTAAGTTGGATCCGTTGGATTCGTAAGTTCGATCCGTCCGTAAGGATGTCGTGATGGCAGTGGGTTAAGACCCACCTCTCGTGTAAGAGGTTGTGGATTAGAATCCGGGCATGTTTCAC
The DNA here is from genome assembly GCA_033675125.1 of Athetis lepigone. Lineage (NCBI taxonomy): Eukaryota > Metazoa > Arthropoda > Insecta > Lepidoptera > Noctuidae > Athetis > Athetis lepigone. The sequence goes on along the minus strand of CM066220.1, from coordinate 4,705,661 downwards.
GTGACTTTTTCATTTCATATGTACTTTCTAAAGTTAATCTTGGACATCACTGACATCCCGTGCCTCGGAAAGCACGTAAAGCCGTTGGTCCAGGTTGTCATTCGTAGAACTTTCATGACAGACGTTATGGATCGGGATCGGGACGCCAGAAAGTCTGACCAGTCTAACCAAACACGATACAATTACATAGTTATCGAATGTCCACAACTCAACTGGGTTGGTTATGGCAGTCGCTTCACGAAAAACACTGGTATCCAGCTTAATCCAGTTCGGCTGGAAGCCGACCTCAACGTAATTGGGAAAAGGCTAGGGAGATGATGAGTCCGTCAGATAAATTATCAAAAGAAATTGGACACGTTTTCATTTCTCGTAAACAAAAAATGACGACGACACTGTGCGTTGAAGTTTCGCGTGACGTCAATTTTTACTAAACAGTGACGTCATAAGCCCTCCGAAACTTTGATGCTCTTTATCGTTGTATTTTTAATAGTGAAATACCCTCCATTCAACAGTATACATTTTGGTAGTGGCACAATCATCGTTTCCTAATAAAATAAGGCCCTAAATTGACTCTTCCAGGGCAAAGGTAAACGCCCAGCGCCTGAGAGGCAAATATATAAAACTGGGAAAGCATGCCCCGCCCACATGATTGTTACGGAGACCATGGACCGGGTTCTCGTCACCTTTTACAAGACACATGTGGGACACGGGCGTAAGTAGACCTCTAAATAAATAGTTTCTAAACTACCTCTGATGATGTTAAAAAAAATAATGGTCCTGATTCTCTTGTTCACAAACGCAACCAAATTTAAGTTAAATGCATCTTTCTCTTTCCATTTCTTAAAGAAAAGGACAGAAGATACATTTTAGTTTAATCCTGTCAAGTTAGACAGCGCCTGAAGAAAATTGACGTATATTTAGACGCCATGTTTTTAAATCGCGTCTATATTATCTATAAAGTGGTGCCGATTCTCTTGTGCACAAACTATCGTAAATTTAAGTTAAGTCCATCTTTCTCTTTCCATTTCTTAAAGAAAAGGACAGAAGATACATTTTAGTTTAATCCTGTCAAATTAGACAGCGCCTGATGAAAATTGACGTATATTTAGACGCCATGTTTTTAAATTGCGTCTAAATTATCTATGGAGTGTCTAAATTTGACAGGACTTAACTAATATTTGATCTTCTGTCCTTTTCTTAATTAAAAGGAAAGAGAAAGATGCACTTAACTTAAATTTACGATAGTTTGTGCACAAGAGAATCGGCACCTGTCTAAATTTGATAGGACCTAACTAATATTTTATATTCGGTCCTTTTCTTAATTAAATGGAAAGAGATAGATGCACTTAACTTAAATTTACGTTAGTTTATGAATAAGAGAATCGGCATCGATAAATAGACCAAAAAGCCACAATGAAAGGCAATAAAAATACCTCACTCAAAATTCGGAAGTCGGCGGCTTCCGATCTGTTTGATGTTCGAATTTTAACTTATTTTTCTGTTTTTAATCGACTTCAAAAACGAGGAGGTTTTCAATTCGATGGGTTTTTTTGGTACACCGATGCACACCGATTACGCTAAGATTAATAGAGAAAAGCCGGGATTTTTAATGTTAGTGTGAAGCAGCTGAGGCGGGTAGTAAAAAATAAATCGAAAACCTGACAATAAAAAGTGAAAAATAACTTAAATGTTTGAAGTCGGCGGCTTTCGTTCTGTTTGTTGTTTAACATTGCCTGCCACCGTTAAATTTGTTTTTAGCTTTTTTAAGGCGATAATTATTTATTACTTTTTTTAGTTTTTAAAGGTGGTCTTTTTGACCATTTATTTTTTTCTTTTTAATGCGTTTTTTTACTGAGAACCTCCTATTTGAAGTCGATTAAAAATACCAAAACCTTATACTTTTTTTAAACCAAAAAATAATAAATGATTTTGGCACAGAGTTTTTCTTTGCCATGCAAAATAGAACAGCTGAAATTTATTTTTTCCAGCGTGTCCTTACTTCGAACCAAGGGAATCGAAAAAGATTAAGACTGAGTCCCATACAATAACGTCTATAATTATTAATGAGGCCTTGAAGTCCGAACTGGAACCAACAGATGAAGGTATCGTAAAATAATATAGTACCTGGATAACCAAGTGATAAATGATTTATTTTTGTAAATAGGTAAAAAATTACACTTTTACACGTCATTTTTTTTTCTTATTTTAATCGAACGATGGGGCCGGTGTTTCCTAGCTGGACTACTCTGAGAAGAAACAACCGAAACAAACTCAGAGGTCAAAGTCTCTTTTAAAGTCCATACAATATTGTATTGGTCAAATATTTTGGTAAGCAATGATATTATAAGTAATAAGTTGTGAATAGGTTACTTATGCGACATTCTATAATCAAAAACGGCACACTAACGCAGACATACAATTAGTCGTCAAAGTAGGGTGGCATGATTCAAGTATTGCAAGTGGAAAAGAGACGACTATAATTTACGACAATTATAATTTGGTGAAATAACTACAATTTAAAGTGCCTATCTATACCTTTTTACTTATAATATCATTTGTTCTTTTTTTTGGAGAGTGGGAAATCATTAAATGACTTCTCCCGTCCTGGGCGGGAGGGCGTGTCTGACTTTTACCGACTAAAACCCACACATGTTCCTTCGGTTGCCCTTTATGATCCGGGGTCACGGTAACTATTATAACTATTCCACAACCCCGGATGTCATTGGTCCTAAGATATTTATTTTATTATTTGTAGGCGATACGGCGGAAGAATCAGTTTTAATGTGTGACACTTGTGGAGTGTCATTTGACGATGCCGACAAATTTAGGGACCACGTAGCAACACATGGTTTAGAACTGTTCCCATGCCAATATTGTGATGACGTAAGTAAACTATGTCCTTGACTATCTAGTTCACATCTAAACTAAACTAAATTTAAGTTTAGTGCATCTTTTTCTTGCCATTTCATTATTAAAAGACCCGAAGAGAAGACGCATTTTTAGTGGCCATGTTTTCAACGTCTAAATAGGCGAGACGACGAAAAAAAGTAATTAGCCCGTCAGTTAGATTATTAAAAAATTTTGGACACGTATTTTTTCTTTTTTCTCTTAAACGAAAAATGACGAAGATACAGTGCATTGAAGTTGCGCGTGACATCACAAACTGATACAATTTTTGCAGCACGGTGACGTCAAAAGCCCCCACTCCGGAACTTTGTAGCTCTTTATCTTTGTATTTTTTTATTATTTTGATCAAGCAAAAAATACGTGTCCCGTATTTTTGGCCGATCTACGAGACGGACTAAACAGAATGCCATTTTTTTTATCCTTTCGTCATTCCTATTGTCTGTAAAGTACCTTAATTTGACAGGACTAAACTAATGTTTATTTTCCGTCCATTTCCCGAAGTTGCACCCTAAAATCGTTTTGTTTAATGTATAATAAACATAGCTGTAGAATATTGAGAATAATGGCTTTGGGGTTAAGTGGCATATGCCAGTGTATTCATTGCTAAATATTTATATATATTTTTCTGCAGGATTTCCAAAATCTGGATGCTTGGACCCGCCATGTTCGGTTAGAACACAATATGGGAAGTTTATTTTAAAAATAATGTATTTTATAAATAGTTTATATATAGAAGTTTATAATAAAAGTGTTGAGAATATTTAAAACTGATAGGCGTTCCATGGTATATTGGTTTTTAGCTGATTCACATTCCGGGTAGACTTAAAGGTCATAGCTCATTACCGCCACCCGGCACCCACTCCGCACCGACTCGCATCCTGCGGCTAGTATTCTTTATATGGACTTGTATGGGCATGCGCTCACTATATCAACTCCGTAGCGTCACCGGATCGCCTCGATTATAAGGCGAGTCGGTGCGGAGTGGCTGCCGGATGGCTCTAATGAGCTATGACCTTAAGATATATATCGTCGTATACAGAGTGGAAATTTTTAATTGGCCCTGGAAGAAAACTGCTTTAAATCATAAAGTTAGATTATTTTACTCAAAGGAAACATTCCTTTAAATTTTGAAAGAAATAATACTGCTTTCACAGAATTTCAAGAACCGGGAATCGAACTGGCTTGGATAAAATAACATCCTGTACTTATGTCGTTAATCGATAGAGTCATTTATAATGTCATAAAAATAAAAAAGTGTTACCGGTTCGATTACCGCGTGTTACAAGCGAATTTTCGAAAATCCTTGAATACAGCTATGCTTCTATTTAAAATTAACTTTGATTAAAATAAGGTATGTTAAAACTATTTAAGGCAATTTTCTTCCAAGACCCATTGAATCTTTCCACATTGTATAAATCGTAAGATCTTTCCGACAACAGTTATCTCATAATAAACTCTTGCACTTTCTTTCGCGCTTTACCAATTTAGTAATCTGTGGCTTTACGCTCGGCTAAACTCTAAACGGATTTTGCTAAACCTCTAGTTTTATAATAAATCCCATGGTGCGTTTTATTTTCCTAGGTATAAGAAAACCAAAGAAATTTAGTTAAATACAGAAGATGAATTTATTTTATTTACATTTGAAATGAAGTGTTCCATTTTTTTGTATAGGTAATTAAATAAATAAATGCTTAAGAACTGTTGTTGTTGTTTCTTTTTTACTGAAGTAATATTAAAAAAATGCAAAAAGAGAAACGACTTTAAAGACGACGAATAGCCACCGAAAATATTTTTCAAGTTTCGAAAGTCGGTGCCAATACGAAATGTCAACAGAACCGTTATCACCGACTTCCAAAATTCGAAGCCGGGTCTCTTTTGCAAAAAAGTTTTTTTTTTATTTTAGTTTCAAACCTCGGAAGATCTCTAAGCAAGTTATACGGTATACCGCCGTTTACCCGAATTTTATTTGCCCTAATTTCATTTGCCATAATAGTCAACAGCCATAATATCATATGACATAATACTCATTTGCCCTACTCTCATTTGCCATATTAGTCACGTGTCAGAATCATTGTTTCCCATAAAGTCACTTGCCATAACATCATTTGCCATAATCATTGTAAGCCATAATTATCACATGTCCTAATTATCACATGCCATAATTATGATATGCCATAACATAATTTGCCATCGACATTGGGTGTATAACGGTTGTTTATATCAAGAGAAATTGGATGCAATTGGGACTTTAGGGCACCCCGACTCGGACAGGTTAGGTTAGAAGGGGATGGCGGGGTCGTGTGAGCGAGCGAAGCGAGCGAATAGACCCCGCCATCCCCTTCGTGGTTATTTTTTTATAAACCACACAGAAGTAGGAGCCCCGCGAAGCGGGGCTCCGTCGACCTAGCCCACCATCAACCATGCACAGAAAAAAAAACCATTACGGGGCTTAAATATTTGTCTAATACTTGTTATACCATTTAAATATTATGACATTTAAATATTATGTCTAATAATTATTATGGCACATAAAAATAGGGCAAACAATACTTATGGCATTCGTATATTATGGTATCTAAAATTCGGGCAATTAAAAGTATGTCATATGTCTTTTAGGGCAAATGAAACATTCGGGCAAATGAAATTCGGGTAAATGAAATTCGGGAAAATGATGATTATGGCATATAATCTTCGGGCAAACAATAGACAACCAAGTTATACAGGCTGGAAAAACTCTATGCAACTGGGCTCAGTACCAATAAACCCAGGGTTAAGGGCCATTCTGCCCAGTATAAGAGTTCAATCTTTAAAAGGGAAGTCCCGGTTGTCATTCATAGAAAGTCGTTACGGGCAGTCAGAAGCCAGAACGTCTGACCAGTCTAACCAAGGGGGACTATGTCCCTGTACCTAGCGATTGACCATACCCTGCGGATTAACGAATACATTAAATAATTAGTTCTATATTTGTTCTATCGAAATATGCATAACACGTAATTTGTTCCGTTTTAGTTTTTACAAAAAATTACTTCTTCTATAACAGTTAGCCAGCGATGTACTTTTAAATTACGCATTAAAAAAAAACAAATTCTAGATAGGCGATTAGTCCTACATTAACTCTAATTACTTATCTACTTTTTACTTATAAAATTCATTATTTTAAGTTAAAAAAAGACAATACAAAGAAGAAAATCTAGCGATGTATTGTAAAATAAATGTCATTGCATTTTTTGCAAACGGCGTCCCAGCTCGCCATTTTGAAAAAAATGGCCGCCACATTTGTGTGGATAATAATAATTTATTTACTTCTTTTTTTAGATTTATTTTATTTATTAAATTATCAGTCACAAAACTAAAGGTATTTTTTATAAAAACCAGTTAAGTCCTGCTGCGAGGTTTTAAATGTTTTTCAAATTGCCCTATAGAGGTGTCTCACAAACAAACTGTACAGTTGGTGGACAACGAATTACACAATTCGGAACTTTAAAAATGATTCAAGGTCAAATTATGACAATTGGGCGAGCGCAATAACTGTGACTCATATTTACAAACACTTGCAAGGGCGGATCCAGCTTTGTCGCCAGGGGGGGGTCACATAGTCGTTGATAATTATAGATACGATAAAAAGTACCAAAAATATATACATAAGTACGAGTATATTCAGGCCTTTGAACACAAGTGATTCGAGACACAATAGAAAGACAATAGCAGCCCGACAGCCGGCTGTCGCTTGGTCGTCAAAAGGTCAAATACTTATCAAAATAATTTTTTGTTCTTCCCAAATTGCGTTTTTACTTGCATCTACTTCAGTGGGTACGTTACGTATTGATGGAAGTGGAGAAGTGCCAGATTAACCATATATGGTTTGCCATTTGAAGGTGGCATTTGCCTCAGGTCCCGTGCCTCAAAGGGGCGTCGTGTGCCTCTGAGGGGCCCCGCGCCCGATAAAAAGAAGACAAAGAGACACTCTCGTTAAAGTTTAAAGAAATACAATTTGCAGTATAAAACAAGTCTAGTCCACCGCCGATTGTCCTTCTGCTGGTTTGGCCGGTCTACTTCCACTTGAGCGTACTGATTCTGCGAGTGATATGGGTGATACTAGTTCTCTTGCGAATTACTTTATTCAGAATAATTATGTTCATCAGAGATATCCTATAGATAAAACTAAAGAGCGTCAGATTGTGCAAAGAAATTCAGAGAAAGAGTGGTGGATAAAATAATTGATGCAAGTGTGAATGAATGTTGGAATGCAATGACGGAATGTTTTCGGTGGACAGTGAAAGATTTTTTGGGAGAGACGAAAGGAAAAGATACAGTAAATAGGGATTTATTGTGATGGTCAGTGTGGCAAGTGCAGAATGTTCTGAAGAAAAAGAAGAGAAAATTTAAAGAACGGCAGAGTGTGGATGTGCTAGTTTGAAAGCTAAAGAAGAGTGAGTATGATAAGTGTGAAAAAAAAGCCAAAAAAACCGTTCATAAGGCGCGGGTAATTGCCCTAAAAAGATTGTACGTCTCATTAGACAGTCCAGTAGGCCAAAAAGACCTCTATCGGCTGGCTAGTGGAAAAAAGGCGAAAGATGTGTGAAGGATGAGAGAGGAAAAGTTCTCTCAAATGATGAGGAAATTAGAGATAGGTGGTATAGTTATTTTGATGAATCAGGAAAATGACTGGGGCGGTATGCTAGAAAATAAATTAACAAATGAAGGGCTAGTCTGAATGATAAGTGTGGATGAAGTGAGAATAGAATACCGGTTGAAGTGTGGAAGTTATTGCGGGTGGATGGATTCCTTTAAAAATTATAGAGGAATAAAGCTAATATCACATAGTATGAAAGCTTGGGAGAAAGTAATTGAAGGCGGCTGAGAGAAGAGAGTGTAATTTCGCAAAACCAATTCGATTTTTTGCCTGGTTGGGTAAAACGGACCCAATTTTTGCTGTCCGTCAGCTGTGCGAAAAATACAGAAGTGCGCACAAAAACTTGCACATGGTGCTCGTTGACCTTGAGAAGACATACGACCGAGTGCCTCGTGAGGTTTCGTGGTGGGCCCTTAAGAAGAAAAGTATGCCTGGGAAGTATGTGCAGTTGATCCGAGCAATGTACAGTACATGTAATACACAGAGTGGCCTGGAGGTCCAGAGCAAATTGGAGGTGTGGTGGCATAGGCTGAGGAGTGATGGCCTAAAATTGAGCACAACCAAATCAGAATACCTGTTCTGCGATTTTAGCGGTCTCTAGTTCTGTGCCTATTAAATCTCGCATTAAAGCCCATACCAATTTGCTCCGACTTTCAGAAGGATGGTGATATAGACCGAGGCAGACTTTGACAATTCATAAGTGCCTGTAAATGGTTTAAGTAAAATCTCTGGATGGATGAAATGGCGACAGGTCACTGGAATAACATACCCACAGATGCCCCTCAAGCTAAAGGGGAAAATATACAAGTCCGTGATGATGGTGATTATAAGGTTGTCTATTGTTTGCCCGAAGATTATATGCCATAATCATCATTTTCCCGAATTTCATTTACCCGAATTTCATTTGCCCGAATGTTTCATTTGCCCTAAAAGACATATGACATACTTTTAATTGCCCGAATTTTAGATACCATAAGATACGAATGCCATAAGTATTGTTTGCCATAATTTTATGTGCCATAATAATTATTAGACATAATATTTAAATGGCATAATATTTAAATGGCATAACAAGTATTAGACAAATATTTAAGCCCCGTAATGGTTTTTTTTTCTGTGCATGGTTGATGGTGTGCTAGGTCGACGGAGCCCCGCTTCGCGGGGCTCCTACTTCTGTGTGGTTTATAAAAAAATAACCACGAAGGGGATGGCGGGGTCTATTCGCTCGCTTCGCTCGCTCACACGACCCCGCCATCCCCTTCTAACCTAACCTGTCCGAGTCGGGGTGCCCTAAAGTCCCAATTGCATCCAATTTCTCTTGATATAAACAACCGTTATACACCCGATGTCGATGGCAAATTATGTTATGGCATATCATAATTATGGCATGTGATAATTAGGACATGTGATAATTATGGCTTACAATGATTATGGCAAATGATGTTATGGTAAGTGACTTTATGGGAAACAATGATTCTGGCACGTGACTATTATGGCAAATGAGAGTAGGGCAAATGAGTATTATGTCGTATGATATTATGGCTGTTGACTATTATGGCAAATGAAATTAGGGCAAATAAAATTCGGGTAAACGGCGGTATACCTGATTATAACTGTTAGTAGTAATAATACCTAGGTATATATTTTTAATTATTAAAATAAGGTCAATTCACAAAAATCATATTGTGACAAAAAAATAACAATAATTTTAATTAGTGGTCAAGTACCGGTTCCACGGCTTTGCGGCTTAGGTCCTGGACCCGGCCCAGGGGGGGGTCATGACCCCCATGACCCCCCACCTGGATCCGCCCTTGACACTTTGTAGGTACTTGTAATACCTAAGAACTTATTATTACGAATAACCTTTACCTTTTTCGCATGTCTAATATTATAACCTACTGATATTATGTGGTAGTTTGTTACAATGAATCAAATTTGATCCTTTTTACGCAAGAAGTACCGAACGAATATTGTTGCAAGTTTACAGTAATGTAGCGTACACATTAGAATAACATTAACCTTTACCGCCTTATTACAAAACAAGGTTTTTCTCTAAACCAGGTTTAAACCATTGAGCTAGGTTTTGTATTTCGAATTTTGATCGTATCGCAATAAGATTCAAATTACAAAACACGGCTCAATGGTTTAAACCTGGTTTAAAGAAAAACCTTGTTTTGTAATAAGGCGGTTAGAGTCCCGGGCCTACTTACACGTCACGTCGCCCGATTACGTCATTTAACATCACGGTAAGACCGACGGGAACGGAGCAGTAACCAAAAACCTAACACAACACGGGGTCAACTCGTTTAAAATGCACTAATTATTTTGATTTGTCAAGAGAAAAAAGTTTTTAAGAATTATTATTAAATTAATTGGTATTTATCTGAGGTACTTATTTATCTAATTTACAAAATTAATAGCTTTTTTAACAAACACATTTATAGCTAATAATCACACCAGGCAACACAATACAATTTTGATCAGGTAATAATATTAATAATTTTCAACTAAATTCCTTTTGGATACATATCCGAAACTAGGGTTATTTCTAAAAAAAAACTTAATTAAAAATATTTTTTTTTCATGTTATATGATGGTAGACAATGTTATCGCATAGCAATGCAAGTTGTAATCGGGTAATTTTTAATATTCTAAATTGAGAACCTTTTTGTAAACCATTTTTTTGTAAGCGTATCCAAGGAATTTAATAATGTTTATTTAAAATAATATTTTCAAAAATTACAGACAAAAATGTACGCGGATTCGCTAGATTGAGTGTTTACTGTAAGGTAAAACTTTTTTTACAAATAGAATGTTACGCTACGAGGTGTACATACAACGATATCTTGTTTTTTAATTCTGGCAACTGGTATGGAGATAAAAATAACTTTAGATAAACAAACCTGAGTCATGGACACCGCTTATTTATTAATATTCGAGGTTGTTATTTATTTAGTTATATTTAATAGATTAATAACAAAATAATCACAGTCAAGTATTTTTTTGTAAATAGCTACAAACAAAAGTTGTGATAATTATATTATGTGAAGGATTTTCGAATGACAAAAATATTGGTAAGTTTCATATAGATAATACTAGTAATTTCCAGTAGCTCTGGCCCAAATCTGTTCATACATCTACGAGTATCAACTATCTAAACAAAAAATAGTAAACTGACACGAACTTTGCAATTTTGTCGAGTATAGCGCCATCTCTGAGTAGTGTCAGAAACAAAACGGACAAAAATAAACAAGAATAATGGGACCTGTGCTATTAATATTATAAACATGATATTTTGTAACATAATATTATGTTTGTTGCCCTTTCACGCAAAAACAACTGGACGGATTTTTATAAAACTTTTCAGCAATATTCTAATAAAAAAACTAAGAATAGAATAGAATCATTTATTTGCCATAAGCTGTTGCTTGTATATTGGAATTTAAGTGTTGTGTACACCGTTGTTTAAAAAAACGCGAATATTTAAAAAATAGATTAGATAACCTCTAGGATGGGGTGGAATCGAGAATAAAAAAATATATACATACTACATTAGATTACCAAAAGTTGGCAAACTCAAACTCAAACTCAAAACTATTTTATTCAAATAAACCATTTACAGGTACTTTTGAATCGTCAAGGTGTCAGTCTGTCAGAAAAATGAAGCTAGTTGCTCGTTCCAAGGAGTAGGTCTCATGGAGAAGAGCGAGCAAGAAACTCCATGGACACTCTTTTAAAAATCAATAGATTACAAAAATTTGGTTACATCATTCATTGTAATTTAAAGTACTATGTGAGAACAACGCAACAAGTCATAATGTAAAAAGAGATATTGTAAATTAAGGAATCAAAACAAAATTTAAAATAACTGTGGCAGCTAAGAGATGACCAGTCTCAGCAGACAGCGCCCGTTCACGGACATGACGTGTGGATCGGCACCAAATAGCTCAACCATTTTGAAGGGAACCAAATGATCCAACACACACGCCACCGTCAGTGAGACATTTGAGTGAGCATGACAAACTCCCAGCTGCCAGAGTACATTCAGTCAATGATAGACAGAAAAAATGCAAAGAACATAGTGCTCACATTGTATGCTATGTGAATTTATATAAAACAAACACTTTGACTCGACACAATACTATTATTTTTGTAGTACAATCAACACTAGCGTCGAATACTAATTAATTACACGGTTGTGAAGCAGGACCAGCAGTCAGCCAAGCATTTTGGTCATTAATGTAATCCCCTAATTTATAATAAGCTCGGCTACATAATGTGCGTTTTATATAAGATTTAAATTTAGTTTCAGTTAGTTGAGTAATTTGGGGAGGTATTTTATTATAACACTTTAAACAGTACCCCATAAAGGAAGTATCTACTTTAGCCAGCCTAAAACCAGGTTGGATTAACTGGTCCCTATTTCTTGTATTAAAAGTGTGCCTATCGCCCCTCTTACCAAATAGATGGAGATTTTTCCTAACGTACATGATGTTTTCACAAATTATTTGTAATCCTTTTGGTGAGAGTTCTTGAATATTTTGAGATTTTCAGGAACTTATTTTTTTTTTTATATAAAGAAAACTTTGAGTATTTATAACATTAAAAATAACAGACAAAACGAAAAGTCGTAGAAGATTATTAAATTGTATTTTTTTATTGTTAACTATAACTCTTCCTCGCGGTGTCACCCGCGTTACGATAGGTCTTTGTTTACTGCTTCGCTCCCGTGGGACATAGCGTGATATTATATAGCCCATGTTACTCGTTGACAATGTAGCTTTCGAATAGTGAAAGAATTTTTAAAATCGGTCCTGTAGTTTCTGAGCCTATTCATTACAATCAAACAAACAAACATACAAAGTTTTCCTCTTTATAATATTAGTATAGACATACCTCGGCTTACCGTTATCTGGTTCTCGTTGAAGTGACGTGACGGCGCGCTGCGAGGCGGCGGCGTTGGTGGCTTGGTGGCGGTGCAGTGGATAATACTGGATAAACTGTCTTAGTGTACTGAGTGAAGAGCGTTCAGCGGAACGTTGAGCGGAGCGTGCAGCGTTGCGCGCAAGTTGTTCTTGCGCCCGCCGCCCGGACGCCACTCAGGACACCTACGCTACATGTCTGTTTGATATAGACGCCGCACGCCCCGCCCCGCTGGACGCTCGATTTGAGCGGACACTCAAGCCCTACACTTAGTCTTCATATTGGCCCACTGAGCGGCATCAAGGCAGTGGCGGCATTATCTTACCTTTACTTGCTTTTAAAGCACAAAGCTTAAAACTAATTATTTATTTATTTGCAGATCTCCAACTTTGCATGAGAAGAAGCTACAACGGCCGTTGTTCGATATTTCAATGATAAAGTGAATCAGTTAAGCAGAGCAGATAAGCAGAGGATTCTGGCACCTCGGAGGAGTACCGTCTCTATCTGCATAAGAATATCTAATGCTCTGGTACAAATACCAGGGAATAAGGAAACTGTTACTGTCCCACTGCCTAGCCCTCCGCTATCCCGCACTTTGAGAAAAGGCACGACCATTGATCGCCACGCTTGCTCAAGACGACTTAGATATTTGACTAATATTGATTAATGTTACTGATCTCCAAATTAAGCTTAGAAAGCACATATAATAGAAAAATTACATCGATATTCATGGCGAGCATCTCAACCGGACCCACGAAAATTTATTCTTGTCACCAAATAATACGGTATTTTACACCATGATCAATTGACGTACTTTTTATGAGCTGTCGAAAAGCGATTCTCTCATAGATTTTGTATGGATATGTCACCTTAAGACGTCATTAAGTTAGCAACTCATCTGACTAACCATTTATTGATTTCATTGCAACAAAAATCAATTTTTACTATAACTGAAAATGAACTGATATTTTTGGGCAATAATTAGGAAAGATTTATTGAAATTGTGCCTTATATTTATTAGTTAATAATGTAAAATACCCAATTAAATATCAAAACAAAATGTACAAGAAACGGGACGGAACATCTGGCATTCGCGGCCAACTCTATGAAACAAAATTGATCAGTCTAATACATTTTAGAACCAAGTTCGATGATAGCATCAAAGATTACAATTTAGCTACAAACGTCGCTGACATAGGAACCTTTGACGACATTTGTATTCGAGCCAAAGTTAAAATAAAAGGAGGAAATAAACCAATCGCAGTATTCATACAAGCGAAGCACAGAGAAGGGGACAAAGTCCAACTGACGTTAAACAGTAAAAATGATTTAGCCAAATGGTTTTCCAGTTATTTAAGCATAAGACGCTTGTTCAAACCGAACAACAAAGACGTGCTCTTCAAAGGAAAGTTTGAAGACATAGAATGCCTTTTCATAATGTACACGACTGCTAAAGCCGACGATAATACTAAAGAATACAAGAGTGAAATTGCTGATAAATTAAACAGTTTGATAGGCACCGGTGATAAAGGCTTGCGACCATCTCATAAAAAAGAAGACATTGTGTTCCTATGTGACATTATCATGAAAGAACAATTTGCTGCGCTTGCGGTGCAGATGGCAAAGTTTCTTTCTGATAATGATAGTGAAATTAATGATAATAGTCCTATCATGTCAATGAATGACGAGCTTGTGCTAATGTATCATGTTATATTGGAACAACACGTTTTAGACGTTTCCGAAATCAAGTTTAAAAATGAAGAAGAGGAACATAGAGTTGCAAGTTTCAAGAAAAAATTCTTCAACAATGGTGACGAATTCATAGCACTATTCAGAGATACACTTTCTATGGAAATGCTAAAGAAACGAAAATTGGAAGAAGGAGAGGCCAACGAGTTAATATCTAAAATGTTTGTGTCGCTTTTTTTAGATGCGAAGGTGCTTAGCAAACTAATAGGAAATGTTGTCACATTCAATGACAAAAAATTAAAATTGGAGTTTGTCAGTAAATCGATGTCTGATTATTTAAAGCACCGCCTGGAGAAGCTTGACGTTCGCCAGTCAACTGTTACTGAAGCAATTGAAATAGCAACGAGGGATATGTTGAAATCGAGACGTTTTAAGGTCCCTGCTGCATTTGGAAATAAAGATTTAACAATAAGAGGCAAAGAGGAGAACGTCGAACCATCAGCTTTCATTGCGTCGGTTGTAGACAACTTGAAGAATAAATTGGTGGAATTGATAAATGCGTCACCACCAGAAAACATAATCGTTTTAGACGAATCCTTAGGAAAAGAATTCTTGCAGCTGAATGCAGGCTTAGCTGGTATTATTGGTAATATTCTAGTGCCTGATGCAACCTCTAAATATTTGAAATTCACTGATAGCTCTAAACTACTAGGAGAACTTGCTAAGAGACTATACGATGAAGTGAACTCTGTAATCACGAATTTACACGATTATAAATTTCATGTACGTATCAAAACGTTTCCGGTACTTAGATGTGATTGTGATGATAAAGAGGCTTTCAAAATACTAGGAGATCAAGTCACAGAGTTAGCAGAACATATTGGGAGTTTTATTTGTAAAGAAGATGATTCTATAATGCCGATGAATGATGCAGTAAACCGCTATCATGTACTAGTCGTACAAAAAGCTGTCGATGTCTCTGACATTCAATCTTTGAATGAAGACGACGAGCACCGACTTGCAAGCTTTCGGAAAAACTTCTTTGAAAGCGACGACACGTTTAATGTTTTGTTCAAAACAGCGCTTTATAGCGAGATACTGAAGCTGAAAAAGTTAGCTGAAAGCGAAATTCACTTAGCGAAAGAGATTTTAACATCACGCCAATTTAAAGTTCCTGCTGCTTTTGGCAATAAAGATTTGACTATAAAAATTAAGAAGAGTAAAACCGAAAGAAGACTGGATCATTTGAAACTGAAAATTTCTGAATTGATCGCTAAGTCAAACGATGATAAAATCATCACTCTAGACGAGACTCTGGGAGACGGACTCTTGAGGCTCAACGGAGGACTAGCTGGCATTGTTGGGAATATATTAGTTTGCGAAGAAAACACAAAACTGATGAAGTTCACAGATAACTATGAATCACTTAAAGACCTTTCCAAAAGATTGTTCATAAAATTGCAAAGTGGAATCGAGAATTTGCACGAATACAAATTCGACGCTAAAGTCAAAAAGTTTCCGAAACTATCATTCAAAAGAGATGAAGATGATGAGAAATATGCAAAAGATTTCTTGAACAAACTGTTGTTTTTTACGAACCAGGCCGATGAGAAGGGCGTGGAGAACCTTTTGAAAGAGGAAATAGAATACCATCAGAGTCCTCACGTAAACAATGTTCGAGTTACAGCCGCCGCCATTTTCCTACAATATCATGACACAATACAGAGGTGGTGGATGCTAAAGGAGGCAGCGTATCTAACAAAACAAAGCAAACATTATGAAGATGCTATAGCATTGATAGTACACAACCCTCTTATGACAATAATAAGTAAAATGAGTATGATAAAAATAAAAAACAATATGGATCACACATTCAATGAAAAAGCTTTAAAATTCTTAAAAATAATGGATCAGCCTCCTGGCACATTTGTCATCACAGAGAGCAGTGCGCTTACAGTGGCAAAGATGATACAATCTTTAAAGCAGACTGATCATTTTGTGCTTGATTTAAAATACATTTTAGATTTACCGACAAATGACTTTGTCGCTGTTCGCACGGAATTGTCGAAAACTAGTGAAGATAAAATAATCATTATTGTTTGCAACGATATTAACAGAAGTTCTAATAAAAAGTTAGAAATTATTGCCAAAGTACTCGAAAACAAACGAACTATATTCGTAATTACAGAAATTGTACTGGAAAACATGAAGACCTATTTTCCACACGCAAATAACATAGTGATTGATGAGAAATGCAACTTGAACCAGATGAGTCAAGAATCACAAAAAGCTATCTTACAAAATGCTAAAGTAATGTTTCAAGATATCGAGCTAAGCTTGGATTCGATCATCGACGAAGGTTCCATGGCATTTGTAGAAGGAGAGGTGCTGAATAAAATGATAAACAACGAACTGATTGTTCTAGGCAAATCAAACAGTGATTTAAATTACGAAAAATTTAAACATTTGTATATCGACAGACGAGTTATCCGTCCTGATGACTCGAAGGCTAATAGAAAAATTCGTGTTGTTGGTAGACTTGTACAAACACTTAACGATATGGCCAAAGTGACATTAGTAGCAGCTAAGCCAGGTATGGGCAAGACAACTTTACTCACACACTTGTCGCTTAAAACGAAAGAGCTCAATCCAGAACTATGGATAGTAAGAATCAACCTGCTGATACACTCTGAAAAATTTAGCAAGTGGCAAGAAAACAAGATAGATATAGATTATTTAGAGACGCTTAAGTTTTTTTGTAAAGTGTTGAGTGAGAAACAGGACAAAACGAATGATTTATCAATAGAACTGGAGGTAGTGAACAATCATGTTGGGCTTAAATCTTGTACAGGCGATCAGTGTACTGTGTTCGGACTCAAAATGTTCCTAGATTACTTTAATCGAAAAGAGATTGTATTCCTTTTCGACGGTTTCGATGAAATCTGTCCCATGTACACAGACGAAGTCTCAACATTACTCAAAGTCGTTAAAAATGTCATTGATACTCAATTTTCAAAACGCAGACACAAAATGTGGATCACTAGCAGATCCTACGACAACATAATATCTACTTTAGAGAAAGAATTTGTAAAATCTCATGAAATACAACACTTCACTCAAATTGAAGAAAACGAGTATTTATTGAAATATTGGAAAACAAAAATTAATTTGAGAGAACTCAGTGATATACAGCGTCATAATGTAAGCAGTTTTATGGAATTTATGAAATCTCGTTGTGATATGATCAAAAAAAAAGAAAAAAAGAAGACTGTAAAATACCAGGACGTTCTTTTCATGAAGGTTTGTCTAAACTTTTTAAACCGCTACTTGAATAAGGAAATCCATGTTTGTGGAGAGTCTATTACTGAAATTTTTGATTCGTTATTTACCGACTTTAACCACAATTATTATTATAAAACAGAAGACTGTGATACACCTCTTCATCTCTACCTGATAGCTGAATACTTCCTAAGCCAAATAAAGGATGAAAACCTTGTGGTTAACCGGTGGAATCTAGACGTAAACATGTTCTCTGCCTACGATGCATTCATTGAAACAAAGCTGAAAAAAATACGTTTCCAAGAGAAAAATAAAATTGATTTATACATTCCTGACAATATGACCATATACGAAAACGAGCGAGAATTATTTTTTAACAAACATTACAAATTGGGAGCGTACGCTTTGTTCAATAGGGATGCAAACAAGATTTTCAGTGACACAGAACTGAGAGAAATTAGAAAGACTATTGACAAAATTAGAGAAGGCACGGAGAAAACTGGTCTCATACACAGCGTAGCGAATGGCATACCAAACTTCATACACATGACATTCGCAGAATACTTCGCCGTGCTATACATCTGCAATTTACTTAAGACAGAGACGAGAGAAGACAAAATAAAATCTGTTTGGGATTTCGTAGTGAATGTAGTATTCTTAAATTATAGAGAAGATGTGAGGGCTGTTTTAGATTACAAGGTTAGAACTGATGAAGAACTGCGTGCTAAGGTGCACAAGCATGAAGAAATAATTGTTGACTTACTCGTGGAACAGGATAGAAATGTATTATCACACTACGGTGATAGTTATATGAAATACCTTAGTTCGACGGTCAAAAGATCTATGCTCGAAGCTATGGATAACGAATTGACTAATTTTGTGGCTAAATTATATAAATTACAAATGTTTATAAAAAAATCGGAGAGAATGTGCCGCTTTAAGTCGATTCCTAGGAAACGTAACCATAGGTACTTTTTTCAAAAAAGATAAGCGGAAAGTTTGTATGCATGTAGAATTTACCACGCAGTTCATAGGACGAAATGACGAATATACAGTGTGTCCGGGCATGGACTAGCGATATTCTAAACACTTAAATATAAGCTATATTAAAGTACAATTACACTCTAAGCGAGGGTCCAAATCACTTCCCTGCTACGGGGCAGCCATTTTGTTTTTTTTGTTGAACTATTCCATATGAAAATACAAATAAAATCATATCTCTCTAAGTTTTTGTGATACTGAGATAAAAATAGGCTTATTTGAAAGCCAACCATATTATCTACCGTTAACATTACAAAACAATGTGCTCCCAATTCCATAACTTTTGAAAAAAAATGTGAAAGTCGAAAAAATAAATAAAAAATTATGCAATTCAAACAATAATGGTTAATTACTACAAAAACACCCCCGACAACTTTTATTGTTTTTTTGCTAGATCGACAGATTTTGAGATAAGCTACAATACAAAACAAAATTTACAACTGTATGTCAATTACTTTAAGAGTTATTGTTGTTTGAACATAGCGTATGCACAATTAGAAAAGGCCTTTGTTAAACGCTACAGTAACATTTATGGCGATTATTGTTTTTCATCTGGGAACAGACCAGAAATACTGTTCGTTACTACCGTTAGTGAGCGAGATGGAACATAATTAGTCAACTACCTGGAACAAAATCACAGTTTTAGGGACAAATTATTAGTTGGGTTAGTTGTCCCTCGCCCTGCGTTGTGATCGCTACTTTCACTTACCGTACTGTTTACGTGCTGTGTTAAAGTTCATCTTTAAGTGTGATAAAAATGGTTAACCGTCAATATTCAACGCAACATAACATACGTCGATAAAAGTTTGGCGACTCGGTGTAGGCCTATTAGGGTATCTTCGTCGATATTCTTGTACAGCCGGATTTGCACTTCCATTGCAAAAGCCATACACGAAGCGTATGTCAGCAATATGTTGCGTTGAATATTGACGGTTAGCCATTTTTATCACACTTAAAGATTAACTTTAACGCAGCACGTAAACAGTACGGTAAGTAAAAGTAGCGATCACAACGCAGGGCGAGGGACAACTAACCCAACTAATAATTTGTCCCTAAAACTGTGATTTTGTTCCAGGTAGTTGACTAATTATGTTCCATCTCGCTCACTAACGGTAGTAACGAACAGTATTTCTGGCCTGTTCCCAGATGGAAAACAATAAACGCCATAAATGTTACGGTAGCGTTTAACAAAGGCCTTTTTTATTTAATTGCGCATACGCTATGTTCAAACAACAATAATTCTTAAAGTAATTGACATACAGTTGTAAATTTTGTTTTGTATTGTAGTTTATCTCAAAATCTGTCGATCTAGCAAAAAAACAATAAAAGTTGTCGGGGGTGTTTTTGTAGTAATTAACCATTATTGTTTGAATTGCATAATTTTTTATTTATTTTTTCGACTTTCACATTTTTTTTCAAAAGTTATGGAATTGGGAACACATTGTTTTGTAATGTTAACGGTAGATAATATGATTGCCTTTCAAATAAGCCTATTTTTATCTCAGTATCACAAAAACTTAGAGAGATATGATTTTATTTGTATTTTCATATGGAATAGTTCAACAAAAAAAACAAAATGGCTGCCCAGTAGCAGGGAAGTGATTTGGACCCTCGCTTAGAGTGTAATTGTACTTTAATATAGCTTATATTTAAGTGTTTATAATATCGCTAGTCCATGCCCGGACACACTGTATATCGTGCTAGGTTAGACGAGGGACTTATTAAAGGAGGGTTTTCATTATTAGATTTTCATTCCAAATATGTAAAAAAAAACACCTTAGTAACATAAAATTAATAAATTGTTGACACGCGCGCTAAATGCCCTTCGAATGAAGAACTGGGGGCCTACCACAAGCCCTTATAGCAGTATTACTTCGATATTACTTTCAGTGGGAAAGAGACGGCAAGAGACGGCGCTAGACAACGTATCCAACGCTGTCACTTGCACACTCTGGAACAGGAATAAAACAATCTTACTTTAAACGTCATGGTAAGGGGGCTGATCATACCTACTTTACTCTCTTTTCGTGGCTAGAGTGTCCTTTTTTAAGACTTTGAGAGTAATTGAGAGCGATAATTCAACTACGGTTTTCTTTACGATTTTATATGGTTTAATAATTTTTACATTTTATTAGTCAAGTGTGAGCATATTAATTTTTTATTAATTCATTAGGAAAGTGTGACATATCGCGTCCTTAAATATGTTCCTCGGCTTATCTAACGCGGTGTATATGCTGCAATTTCAGATTTGTTCCCATAGTAAAAGTTGTTGGTTATCATGGGCGCAATTATGTGTTTAAGTATCGTACACTAATTACCAGCCACCCTATATAGATAAAAAAAAACATGCGTGTTCTCCGTCGCATAAATACGACATAATTATGCTGTAAAAAGGGAATCATCCTAAAATCTGGAATTAAAAGGAAAGACATTCAGAAGTAAAACAACATTATTTATCAGTACTACATTTATTAAGAAAATTTAATTCCAGTCTAGCATCTACAATTTCAACAATAACACATATTAATATCACATTTAAAAATAGTTCTGGCAACACATATCAGTCTTGCAACACTTGAAATTAAGTTCAAAATAGATTGTGGTTACCACAATCAGAGTATTTTGTGACTGATTCATAAACACGTTTTTGTCTTATATATCAGTTCTTAGGTTTTTGATCTACGCGTATTACTTAGATTTGACATCTGTTTGAGAGCCGAAAAAGAGAAAAGATCTTTATAATCCAATTCGTTCGATTAACAGATCGACCAATTTAAAAAAAAAAGTTTTATTTGTGTCAATATGTTGTCACATCTGTGTGACAATGATGAACAAAATATTAAGACATGAAGATTTTCTAATTTATTTGTATTATGTATGTGTTGCCAGGACTAGCAAAAAAACTAGGCTCAGCCACCGTTTTTATATTGCTCACTTTACCATAATAAATATTCACATCACAAAAAAATAAGTCGTAATAATTTATAAGAACTATAAGATAAAAATTGGCTACATTATAACATTATTTTTATTTAAAAATGAGTAAAAAAGAAACAATAAAAATAATAAATATTGTAAAAGACTAATGAATGGTACTTACATATTTTTTACGTTTTTAAGACAATTTCATTTCATTAAGTGAATGAAAATAATATATTTTTGAAATAAATTATTGGAAGTCCATGTGTTTTTTTTTTTTTGTTTTTTTTTATATATTTATTACTAAAAAGTGTCCTATTCAAAAGCCCCTTGCCATTCCACCTTACATGGTTAGGTTAAATATATCAGTAAAAAAAACAACTTTAAAAAAATTTTCAAGACAAAATTTAAAAAGACTATTTTTTTTTTATATGTTGGTTGGCAAAAACCTGTGAACCTATTCTGTTTTACAAGAAATATAATGATATAGAAAAAAAATAACCCTTTTTTTCTAACAGTTGGTAAAAAAGAGCTACTCGGTCTAGGAACCAACCTTTCAAGCTTTGGGAGAAGGTATTCCAAAGAATTGCTTTTCTATACGAAACTTAAGCCCGTATTAATAAACGTTACTCAGATCAAAAGTCATACTTGATACCAAACTTAAGATCTTGTTCGTATAAATAAACGAGATCGATTATGAGCTCAAGTTCCGGATAAGGTGTTCGTCATCAGCTGAGTGTAGACTGATTAATGAACGAAACTCGACACTTAAGTATTGTACTCAAGACGGCAAATCTTGACTGTAGACACACCAAGTACAGCGCAATGAGTAGCTGATCTTGGTAACTGAGATGTGTTCATTAATTAGCGACGCTCTTGAGCTCCTGTCATCGCAATAATCCGGTATCAAATGATATCGCACTTGAGATCGTATTTAAGTAACGTCTAATAATACGGGCCTTAGGCTCAAGATAAACGCTACTTTGCACGTACTTTGTCTAAGCAATATATCTATCTCTGTCGCACATCAGTCAAACTACATTGTATGACAGAGAATAGCTTAGCCAAAGTTACTAACTAAAGTATATTTATCTTATTTAAATTCAGATTTCTACCAACCAGTAATAATAACTATTTAATTTTTTACAATTTATAAACAATGAGAACTTGTCATCATAATAATAAAAAATATATAAGTATACAATTTTGCAGCGACTAGTGACTATTTTTTACTTCCTCAATGTTAATTTATACATTCTAAGTTAAAAAAGAGAAGATTTTTATTTTAAGCCAGCTTAAAATCTAGTCTTATAATAACATTATTTAATTACAATCTTTTTATAACATTTATTACTGCCAAAAAAGACAAAACAGCAATATCTGGGATTATTTATTTATTGAATTTTTCCTGTACTTTTATGGCATCAATCGATAGGCTCATTTATCTTAAAAAAGAATTTTCGAAAACCATTCAATGCATTTTCTTTTCTTTTAAAAATAAAAAATGTTTCCTTGTAAAAGAATCTATCATAACAATTTAGTTTTCTACGAGGGCCCCTTTGCACCCTGTACTTATTACCACCACCCATTTCAAGAAAATATTTCATTTAAAAAATAATAAAAAAGTAACTATCGTCACCTTTTTGACTAACCGACCGACTCTTTGACAATTCATAAGTGCCTGTAAATGGTCTAAGTGAAATAAATGGCTTTATTTTTAATTTAGAAAATGAGCCCCGCTGCTAATCTTTCCAAAAAAAAGTTTTTTTTATTTAATAATTTTAAAATGCTCGCGATTTTTGCTGTTTTGTTTTCGGTGGCCCTACGCAGCAGAATATTTGGTACATACTATTAGTCAAGTGAGTATTTAAGCTTTTATTATCTATATTTTTTTTAATCTAGCTCTTATTTTGGTCACATAATTGTTATTTTTTTATCTAGCAACTTTATTATGTCAGTTTTTTATTAAGTCATTAATGTCACTTGGTTTTGAAAGAAACTAAACTAAAATTGTGCGAAATCCGTTTGTTTCCAACTAAAACTAAAAAAAAAAAAATTGAAAAAGATGAAGCAAATAAAATGCACCAACTAAAAATTTTAAAATGTAAAAAATATCACTCTAATTCTAATTGGTTTATGTACTTACTATTGATTGATTTCGTAGGCTATGTATTCAAACTTTAATTAAAAACGAAAAAAATGTAATGATTAAGTACAGGTACCTATTAAGTGTCATTTATTTATTCCATATTTCAACCATTTTAAAACCAGAATATACTAAGAATTTTATATTAGATTTAAAAAATAAATTACTTGTATTATTTTAAAATTTACCAACTAATCACAGTATTTCCAAACCGCTTGGCTAAAATAATTTAAAAAATCCCAGGGTTATTTTATAAAGAAAAAAATAAAAAGCCTGATGCATATTTACCTAAAATGTGAAAATTCACTTTCAAGAAAAAATTTTTATGCATATTGCATAAAAATTTTTATAAACCGGAGATTGACTACAGAGCTAAAAAGACTTCCATTAATTGACACTGAATTTAAAGTCGCTATGAAGCCTTCCACAGTCCAAAAAGAGTTTTTTTTTTTGTCAATTTTGAGGTTATAATTTTAGGTCAATTTTTGAGGTTATATCTGTCATTTCTTTCTTTACAGACTTAGCAGAAAGATACAACGATAATTTAAACTTAGTTTAGTCGGTCGTATAGTTTTAAGACTAATGGCCATATGGCCCTAAGGCCACGTTCCCACTATGTCGTGACGATAAATTTATCGTTGGACGATTGTCTCTTGCCGTTCAAATTACTTCTGTAAGTATATCATCACTGTGTCGACATCGTTCATTGAGTCATCTTGTGTTTTTTAATATAAACAAACGTGTATGACCTCGATACTATAATTAATAAGAATAAGGGTCAATTTATACTAGCGCAGAGTCAAAGCGCATCGAAGCGTTAATCTGTATAATATTATAAATGCGAAAGTAACTCTGTCTGTCTGTCTGTCTTTCTGTCTGTCTGTCTGTCTGTCTGTCTGTCTGTCTGTCTGTCTCTTCTTCACGCTTAAACCACTGAACCGATTGTAATGAAATTTGGTACCGATATAGTCTGGGACCCGAGAAAGGACATAGGATAGTTTTCATCCCGGAAATCCCCCGGGAACAGGAACTACTATTCCACGCGGACGACGTCGCGGGCAAAAGCTAGTTTTTTTTATAACTAGAAGCCGCACGAATGCTCGCGTATTCGCCAGAATACTCGCGCACTCTGCAACAGCAGAGCTATTGAATCACTTGTCAGTTGACTCTCGTAGCTGAAACGTGTGTGAAATGTTTGATATTACTTATATCGGAAGTTGAAGAAGAAGAAAACGAAGAAAGAAGAAAAAGAAAGCGGAATTATAGGGTTCTTTTTTTTTGTGCAGGCCAATTTCCGACTGATGACGCGTAGGTTCGCTAGTGGGCGCATGTATACGCGAGAATGCGCGCGCACCAATCAGCGTTGTTCATGCGCAAACGCACGAATTCCGAAGAATGCGCGCGACTTCGAACGATGTCACTGAAAAAAAGTCTTGATCACCAATTCGTGTCCTTCTATATGTGAACATCTTTATTCAAATAATCTTCAAATATTCTTTATTAAAATAATTTAGCCACAACACTTCAAGGACTAAAGAAACTCGTCCGTTCACGTTTAGCGTTTTTATAAAATCGTTGTTTTCTATGATCATAAGCTGAATAGAGTTGAATAGATGTGCGTAGTCCCTTAGGCCGTATACAGAAAGAAAGCTGGAAACTTATAAGCGCTTGCCGGCGCTTGTCAGCGCTGGTAATCCAAATATTTGAACACGCGCCGGTAAGCACTGAACGGTGCCGACAAGCTTCAACACGCGCTTGTCAGCGCTGGGCGTTGCCATAACAACTGCAAGCAAATCATTCCGACATTTTGCTTAGTCTGCTTCAACCTGCTTCCTTTGTGTAGAACGGACCAGCGCTGACAAGTGCCGGTAAGCGCTTATAAGTTTCCAGCTTTCTTTCTGTATACGGCCTTAAGCTTGACGGCTTTTCTCATTCTTACGACGCTGAACGCGGCTGATAGAAGTAGAACTGTATAAGTGTGACAAAATCGTTCAGAGAAACGCGAATGGGACTGAATGAGTGAGCGAAGTTCCTTAAATGATACGATAATCTTTCGTTACGATATAGTGGGAACGCACCGTAATATTGGTATACATTAAAACGTTAAAAATTTAGATATGATTAGATTACGTTACATATTGGGCCCAATATTGGACCAAATGATATTGGCTTACATTATTATCTCGCTCCAATTACCAGCATTTGAATCTGTAACAAAAAAATATATACATAAAAAATCAGTTTTATTTTGTCCATCTCTCATAAACAAGCTGTCCCGTGAGGTTTTACCCACGTTTGTGGTGACTTCTCCGCTATAATCTAATTTTGATGGTTCTTTTTTTGTTTAATAAGTCGTTGTATAAGATTGTAAGTAAGTAGTTTTATTTGGAGAATAAATTACTTTGAAAGGTACTTTAATACACAGTCAGACATTGGAACTAGACACTAAAAAGTAAAAATAAAAACTTTTAATGACAACTAAAACAATGTATGGGAACCTGCCATTGTTCTTTTAGCTATTTTTGGGTTTTTAGTTTTGAAGGCGGTTATTGTTTTTTTGGAAAAAGTTTTATATTACTAAGTATAAAAACGTGGTTACAACTTACATGAGAACAGTGATCATTCAGCAACTTTTCGGCAGTTAGGACAAGTCTGCTTTTCTTGCAACCAGGGCAGAATACATTCCGTATGGAAGTTGTGCGTGCACGGAAGAGTAGTGACCTCTTGGTTACGCAGCATCACATCGAAGCATATGGAACACTCTTCTAAGGTCCAGGAGCGTTCACGACTGTAAATAAATAGATAAAAAATTGATTATTTAAAAATACTTGATACATGTTCTACAGCCAAAATAGTAGATACTTAGTATTACAACTATTACAAGGGCGCAAAGTAATATTTTTACGGCGAGGGCGTTTTTTGAATTCAGAGCGAAGTGAGGGATTCTAGAGTATGTATAAGTATGAAGCGCCTCTTATTTTCTGATAGGGGGTGATGAAAAGTAGAGTGTATCACTCGGGCGAAAAATATATTTTTGGCTCGGGCGACGTACTTTGAATCCCTCGCTACGTTCGGGATACTACTCTAGAATTCCTCACTTCGCTTTGGATTCAAAAAACTCCCTCGCCGTAAAAATATTACTTTGCGCCCTTGTATCTACTATTTTGCAATTTTTGTCTGCATGGTTGTGCGAAATATGAAACTTATTTAAGTGCCACCTGATGTCTTTAATTTTTTCATAAATATGTATTACCAAAAGGGTGGCCGGGAGGCTGTGGAGGAAAGTTATCAAAATGATATATTAATAATAAAATGACATATTTTTGAGGAAAACCGTACGTTTTTTTGGGTGACAACAAAAAAATAACTATTTTGTACTGTCAAAATGGAATGTTTCTTAATTGTAACTGGGGGCGTAGGGCGTACCACAAGCCCGTATAGCAGTATTACTTCGATATTACTTTCAGTGGGAAAGAGACGGCGCTACACAACGTGTCTAACGCTGTCACTTGCACACTCCTGAACAGGAATAAAACAATCTTACTTTTAACGTCATGGTAAGGGGGCTGAACAGTACAAAATTTTTGGCATAGGCAAGTATATTGAACACGCATGCATTTTCATTCAAGGTTTGTGTTTATTCAATGAAAACATGAAATGGGTACATTTATAATGACCTTCTTTAGAAGTATTGTGTAAACGGGAGCAATGAAAATGGACCTTTTTTAAAAACAAGAAACATCAAAAAAATATTATTATTATTATTTATCAAGCAACAAACTTATGCGCCTATAAATAATACGGTTGGTATGATTTATGTCGGAATTTATTTAAGTAAAATTTATTGTTATTTGTTACATATAACATAACAAAAAAGAATAAAACACAATACAATCTTCTTTCTAAAGTTTCTACCTTCCCTTAACCACCGGGTCCTTACGACATTTTTAATTTCATGCACAAAAAAACAAAGGCAGCCTCAGTGCTCTAATACCAAAATACATAAGGCAAAAATTGAGTACAGTCAGCAAAGTAGATAGGTATGCAGGGCTGTCATCTACAAATGAGGTTTTCTTGATTACCAATGAATGTATTCAAATGAAATTTAATCTGATTGAAGAACTTGTTATTCTCTACTACAGTTTAAATTTTTATTAGAAAATATCCATGGGTTCTTGAGAAAACTTAAACTGTATCTGACGGCCCTGCATACTTATCTGCTCTGCTGACCGTTCACATACATAATTGCTAATGTTTCCAATAAAACCTAATAATGTATTCATACTATAACATTTACCATACAATAATATATGATTCCCACACACACACACAGAAATAAGTAATTGCTGAATACATGCATTTAATTAAACATTAGTAGGAGAAAACACGCAAACGTTTTGTTATTTAAATCCTATAAAATAATAATCTTACAACGCCTGTTGCCGTATAATTTTCATTTGCTCTTCTTCAGCCCTGAAAAACACAAAAAATAACAAAAAAAATATGCTTATACCAAGCACCAGAATCACTGCAGACCCACCGTACCCCTGGCCGTACCCCTGGTGGTATGAAACGTTAACCAATACACTCGTAAGATTTACAAATAACTAGCTTTTGCCCGCGACTTCGTCCTTGTGGATTAATAGTTCCCGTTCCCGGGGGATTTCCGGGATGAAAACTATCCTATGTCCCTTTTCGGGTCCCAAACTATATCTGTACTCAATTTCATTCAAATCGGTTCAGTGGTTTCGGTGAGAAGAAGAGACAGACAGACAGACAGAGTTACTTTCGCTTTTTTAATATTAGTATGGATTTACATTAGTTAATTTTCGTTCGTTACATTACAAAGCCCGTCACAGACTTAGCTATAATATATATTAATATTTTTATAGCTAATATTACTATATATTTTCTATACTAATTTTCGCGTGACGGCACACTCAGCTATAATATATATTTCTGTGACGTCACCAAGCGATACCGTAATATACGTTATTGCATATTGCGAACACTAGGACGACCATCAATTAATGAAGGCAAAATATATATTTCTCAGTGTGTGGTAGCTTGCTATAATATATATTACAGTACGGTATATTAATATATATTATAGCTAAGTCTGTGACGGGTTTAAACCTTTATGTATTTATATTTACTCATTGTGTTTACTACAATTATCAACTTAGGTATGAATTATGATACAATACAAATCATATACAAAAATAGCATTCAATTTGCATGCGTAATGTAATTTAATGTTATGAATCCTTATTAATAAACCTTCAAACACACGTGATTCGAGACACAATAGAAAGAGAGCCCGACAGCCGGCTGTCGCTTGGTCGTCCAAAGGTTAATTAATTTCTTATAATAAGTTAATCATGTTCTTATCATAAAAATTATCAATATCATGCACAAAGACACAGGTGCCAGTGCCAGCACATTAACCTACGACAACTTGTCAAAACCCTTTAATAGATTTTCAACTTTATCGCTACAGCTTAAGGTTCATGGTTAATTGTGAAAGCTCGAAAGTTTCGGGTAGGTTGATGTGCTTTTGAATCAAAGATAGACCAGACATGACTCCTTTATTTATTCGAAAAAAAACGAATGCTAGTCAACATACTTTCAAATAAAAACCGCATACAAATTGGTTCACCCGTTTAAGAGCTAGAGATCCACAGACACACACACACAAGCACACACATAACGCTCTTTTTGTCTCTGGGTTGAAAAACACACAACAAAATAATTACACATACAAAAGTTAAGTACATCACCATTCATGCATTTAAATATTAGTAGAAAAAAATCTTGAACAGTTTTTGTTAATTTAATTCCTTTAAAAATAATCTTACAACGCCTGTTGCCTTATTCTATTCATTTGCTCATTTTCAGTCCTCCTGAAATACACAAAATACATATAAAACAGGTCGCAGGATGGTTCAAAAGAGTGTGGAACACAAAGGGCAAATAAAAAAATAATAATTAAATTATCATAAAACCAATGGATATTATATGTAAAAACAATGATGTTATAAGTAAAAAAGTGTAGATAGGTTATATGCAGTCAAAAAGTGGCACATTAAAAGTTCGCCAATTGGAAAAAATTGCCAAAACAAGATACTGAGTATCGCGTTGATATTTGACGTTTATCTCTTTTTCACTCGCACTACTTCAATCATGCCATCCTACTTTGACGTGTAATGTATGTGTGCGTCAGTGTGCCGTTTTTGAAGATAGAATTTTGTTTGGGTAACCTATCTACACTTTTTTACTTATAACATCATTGTGTAAAACCCAATTGCAATTTCTTAAGTCGGTGGCTATTTTTCAGTCTCATTATCTCATATAATTGCCACTAACCTTCGAAACTTGGTTTTTTTTTATTATTCTCCTTTTTTTTTCAAAATAATTTTACCCTGTCTCTCCACAACTGAGACGAATTAAATGACACCGCTTATGTTGAAATCCATATATGGTTTAGGCTGTAGAGCGTGCCATAGATTAAGACATACATACATACAAACATACCCCTCCTTTCTTTACAAATAAATGAAATTTCAACATGTAAACAAACTATACCCATTGCCATACAAAAAAAACTTACTTCTTTTTATTAGAACCAATTAAATTTCCCAATGTACCAAAAAACATTAGCATCGGTGACAGGGCCCCCTGGTCCGGTATCCCAAGCGAAGAAGTTGTTATATCCCAATCCATTTCAGAATCAGACCCACTCATTCCATTTCGAAGCGACAACTCCGTTTCAAACGCACTATTACTGAGGTACACATTGTTTGAAACTATATTAGAATCTGAATCACTTTCAGAAGCTGAATCCGTTTCAGAATTTGATTCAGAAGTGTCTTCTTCACTGTTTGATTCATCGGATGTTACTACGGAGTACTCTGAGTGGCGTTGAGAGCTAGCGTCCGTATATGAGCTGTTTATACTGGTGTCCGATGTTTCATTTTCTGATATTGTGGTGTACGAGTCATCGGATACAGATACGGGGCTGATGTAATGAGATAAATGAAAAATGTTATGAAATGAATGAAAATGTTTGTGAACTGCAGGTAGGATTGCCAGATTCTAATAATGATATTACAAGTAAATAGTAATGGAGATTTAGGGCATTGGCTGTTGTACTACTCTCTATAATAAAAAACTAGCTGCCTGAAGCTGGCAACCCCAAATATAGGTTCATATGATTTTAACAAATTAAATATTTATCATGATGATGATGAAACACAAACAAGTTTTTTTGAACTACCCACTTTTTAATCTTATTAAATTACTGAAGGTCAAAAGCAGCTTGTTGGCATCCCATCTACCTTATGCCAATTAAATTACAATATTTCATCAAAAATTAAAAACTTTAAATATTAAAAAAAAAATTAACCAAACTTTTTCAAGTTAAACATACTACAACATTTTATCTTTTTATTAAATTATTAGTAAATCTCTTTAGATAACAATATCCTCTAACAAAAAATAAAATAAAAAAATGAAATAGATAATTAATTTAATGAAAAATATATATTTCATTAAATTAATTTATAAAACTGAACTTATGAAACAGTGGTAAAAGGCTTCATGATAATACTAATTATTAGTTTGTTACCTGTCTGTAAGAAATCCAAATAAATCCATATTTATTTTTTAAATAAAGGAACTGTAAAAAACACTTCGTATCGCTGAAAGAGAAAGTCACAGGCAACAACGAGAAAAAAATGGAGTCGACCGTTTAAAACAATTATTTATCGAAGGTAACGTAAGAAAAATGCTCCTTCCTACCGCCCAATCCGAAATCGTGCCAAGCAAAAACATGCAAGCGAAAATAGAGCTTATAGTCATACTCACAAGGCCTCGTGTGGTCGTTCACTGTTCCAATCGCTGGACGACCCTTCAGAATTCGGATTTTCTTGCCTTTTGTTGAAGAAATAATAAAGGGCAGCCCCGACTCCTACGCCTATCGCTGCGGCCGCGATACCTAGACCACGGCTTGGACAGCTGTTTTTCTTACGATCTTCCTCGCGAACACTCATTTTTTGTAATAAATTTGAACTGCGTATCTGCTGCGATGAACAATTTATTTTCGTTTTGTTTGGCTTGTCAAGTTGAAGTATACGGTGACACCGTGCGTGACAGGCTGAAAGAAAATAATGTCATCTGTCTGAACTCTGAAAACAGACAATATGAAACGTTCCACGATCGTCAACACGGCTATATTTTAAGCATATGACATGCTTTTTGGATTTAGAAAATGTAATGTAGGTAATTTTTTAACAATTTTAAAAAGGGGGTTCTCCGTTTGTCCAGTGCGATTATAAAGTATTATTAAAAAACGCCAAAAGTGATTTTAGGGCAAGAATGGTGTCTACGTTCCATACCACACGACTTCCAACTTATGATTGGTATTATATAATATTTATGTTGGTTATTACAGCTAAGTAAAAAAATATATGATTTCATTTATGACTTTTAACGTATGAAATTTTGTATGGTTTTCTGTTGTACGACAATAAAACATTTTTAAACTTAAAATAACTTCAAATTCCTTTTTAACAAGTCCATTTCGAACTTGTGTGAAACGGATCTCATTGTATATTTGTAAACGTAACTTGTAAATTGTCAACAAAAGTTCTCCATTCAACTTTTTATTAATCTGGGTAGCATATTCGTGCACTTGTCAGGGGAATTACGCCGAATTAGGGAATCAAAAGGGGGAATAGAATTATCTTCATTATTCTAGTCAAACAATTAAATTATTCTCGTCAGATTGTCTCGAATCACGAAGTTAAGAAAAGGTACCTAATCTGTATAAAATCTCCTTGGTAACGACAATGAATTAATTGCACAATTTCTTGGTGATCCTAAGCAGTTGTTATTATCACAAGTAAGTTACTGTAATTCTTTTGTTTATCTAGGTATATCAATTATATTTAATGATAAGTAATGAGATAATTCTTGTCCACGCGCACTTATGTGATTTTTCGTCACAATCTATTTTTAATTGTTCTTGTTGTGATTTTGACATTTTAAGCGTTATTATTCTAAGATTTTTTTAATAAGTCCTTATGTTAACCTTAACCCTAAACACATATGTTTTTTTTTAAATAACTGCCAATATACGTACGATTGTTAGTTGCTTTGAGGTCATGAGATAGTTTGTGTGTTCTGTGTTGACCAAAATGTGATATTAGTCGCTTTTACAGTGTACGTGGTAGAAAAAAACATTGACCAATTAAATTATTTGACCTTGACGCGACCACAGACCAAATGAGAGTTTTCTAAAATGCCTCAAAGAGCAGTTATCACGTGACGGGGCCCTCTGGGGCCAATGCCCCGCATTTAGCGCGGCCCCGAAAGAAGAACAAGGGCGAGCAATATCTTGTAACACAAGTAAAGGTAAAACTCCGAAAACTGTAAATTTGTAGTTATTTCACAAAAAAAAAACAATTTACGGAACCTTCGTTGCGTGAGTCCGACTCGCACTTGACCGGTTTTTCATATGGGTATGAATTGCAGTTAAAGGGGCGCCGTATAAATCTCGCTAAGGGCGCTGGTATTGCTAAAACAGGCACTGTAACTGCGTGTCGCTACTGGTGGCGATGGCGAGTCGACACCTTTTAACGACCAACCCACAGCCGGCTATCGCGCTGCCATTGTCTTTCTATTGTGTCTAAAATCACGTGTTGCGTGACCAAGTACTTGGTCGCGCCATCAAAAAAACTACCAAAGTGTCATGAAATCGACGGTAAGGGCGAGGATAAGGTACTTACACACACTTGGACTTTTTGCGTAACTTTAACCTTTTGCGCAGCGCACGTAAGGAAGCTCTCGAAAGGGATATCTTTTCAAGTCTGCCAAATTTTTCATTGATTCTTTGCTCCTATTGGTCGTAGTCGTAGTGTGTGTTTTTTTTTTTTTTTTGGTGAGTGGGAAATCATCAAATAACTGCTCCCGCCCTGGGTGCGGCGGGAGGGCGTGTCAGACTAAAACCCACTCATGTTCCTTCGGTTGCCTTTTATGTTCCAGGGTCACGGTAACTATTATAAACATTCCACAACCCCGGCAGGCGTGGCCCTGTTGGTTGTAGCGTGCCCAACTATTTTACTCCTTTACGAGTCGAATTACCAAAAATTCATTTTTTGCGGATACCTAATCTCCGTGGTTGCGGAATAGTTATAATAGTTACCGTGGCCCCAAAACATAAAGGGCAACCGAAGGAATATGAGAGGGTTTTAGTCAGTAAAAGTCTTACACGCCCTCCCGCCCCGCCAAGGACGGGAGAAGTCATTTGATGATTTCTCACTCACCAAAAAAGAAGTGGATACCTAATATTCACAAAGATCACACCCTCCAAGTGTCATGTCTTTAGGATTAGCGGTTTGGTTTGTTTTAATCAATAATTAGTCAGTCAATCAACCACTTTACTAGTACTAGCGACCCGCCCCAGCTTTGCGGGTTATAAAACTTTAAAAACCCGTTTCTTCTACTCTGTTATGCATGTATTATACATACACCTTCCTCTCTATTCACTATCGATTTCAAAAAACCGCATCAAAATCCGTTGCGTAATTTTAAAGGTTTAAGGTCATAGCTCATTACAGCCACCCGGCAGCCACTCCGCACCGACTCGCCGTATAACCGAGGCGATCCGGTGCCATGCCGCTACGGAGTTGATAAAGTGAGCGCATGCCCATACAAGTCCATAATTATAAAGAATACTAGCCGCAGGAGGCGAGGCGGTGCGGAGTGGCTGCCGGGTGGCTCTAATGAGCTACGAGTATGACCTGGTACAGACGGCAGCGACTTTGTTTTATACTATTGGCGAGTTAAATAAACGTTACTAAGCACTGTCTTTGTCTTAGCCATGTTTTCGTCTCTATCGTACACTTGACGTTTAGCAGTTGCGTAATAGTGACAGGTATAGTGCTGAGCAAAAGTCAGTGCTTATTAAACGTCTATGTGTTGATAGAAGATTGTTTTTATTTCAGCCAAATATGGACGTGTTAATGAAAGGCATAGTAATCGGCGCTGCTGCGCTGGTGGCAGCTGTTACCATCGCTGTGGAATGGTGGCAGTACCGTCAAGTCCCCACAGCTTACTCCACGCACGGGCAACGAAAACCTAAGAATGAATAATGTGAGAACAATGAGACCCATTATTATATTATACAGCGTGTTCGGTAAGTCGAGGGACATTTTCAGTTGGATGTTTTACGTAAAGCGACTGCCTGTGATATCTCCACGATCCAGTTATTGGGCAGCAC
The DNA here is from genome assembly GCA_033675125.1 of Athetis lepigone. Lineage (NCBI taxonomy): Eukaryota > Metazoa > Arthropoda > Insecta > Lepidoptera > Noctuidae > Athetis > Athetis lepigone. Next base: position 4,670,843 of record CM066220.1, on the reverse strand, counting down.
GATACCCCTTGCTTGGTTAGGCTGCCTGTCTACCGGACGAAGCGAGAAAATGATGCCGATTCTGTTATTCAGAGACAAAACGAAATTAATGAAAAAAAAAACTTTGCAGCAGATGTGAGTTCACGAATAAACTTGTTTAAAAAAGCGTTTTTACGCAAATACTCTTTCAGAATCGGTCTTTTAGTTCATTCGTTCATTCATTCATTCTAGATCCTGTATTTTTGACATTTCATCTTGTTCTCCTTTTGTTTTAGATGCAGAATCTCAACAGTTGTGATAAAACGATAGACATCACATAATATAGTTAGTTAGCACAATTTATTAATATAAGTAAACTTCCTTAACTTTATATGTATAAAACAAAATTGGGCTATTTACACCTTTTATAACTGGAGAATGGCTGGACCGATTTTCCAAACAGCAGAATAAGGCCGAATGTCCACCGCCGCCGTTACATCGCCGTAATTGCGATGACGGCACCGAAGTAGCGGAACATACATTTACTATAGCCACGTGTCCGCCGCACGTCACGTCACTTCGTACAAACATCGGCTCGCTGTCATCTCGTTCTCGTTGGCGTGACGGTGACGGCTGCGGTGGACAAAAGGTTTAAGGATCCGTTCTCTTTTTTTCACACTGATCGGCGCGAGTTATACATGAGAGCATAAGCATACAAACGGAGCTTTTCGACTGCGCGAGCACGGAAGAGTCACATCACAGGCATCCGATTGGCGATTGGGATTTTTTATTATGTAATTACATATATGACCTATTATTTCAATCTATAATACTATTCTTTATATTATCTGTTTTTTATCCTTTATTTCAAATTAATATGTCAATCCCACAGCTGAGACGAATTCATATTCACACCTCATATTTCGAAATCCGTTTAATGGTTTAGGCTGTAGAGCGTGCCATGAATGAGACATACATACATACGCTCAAAAAACATAACTCTCGTTACGGCAGTCGGGTAAAAATAAACCTTGTAACAGTGATTAAAAAGTGCTCTCTTACCCGAGCCACTCTGTGTAAACGCATCCTAACACACGCAATAACGCGAACGTGAACACAACATATTGTTTTTATGATTTAATTTGACTTTAAAAAAAATATGAGCCATTTTTGAACGTGAAACTAAAAACGTTTTATGACATTAAAGATATTATTAATAATGTAGTATTTAACATCTAAGTAACATAGGAATTACCTGAAGCAATATTATTTATTAGTTTTAATAATTAAAGCAATATTTAATTTAAGAAAATGGTTAAATGTGATTTAATTTAAATAAAGAGGTTTTGAACTTTAATTTTATTCTTTCAAATTAATCCCACTAGACCTAAACAGGCCAACAGTGACGATCTAACACCAGCAATGGATTTTTCTCACAATCTCGCCACACTATTCCCAACCACTGCAACTCCTGAAAGCCAGAATCAACAGTGGAGTCCACCAGAAAAGAGCCGAGCTATGAAGCTCTACGAGTACCGGAGAAACGATTCAACTATTTTGGATCCCGCAACGAAATTAATCTGAAAAGAACAGCGGAGGAGTAAGAAAAATATGTTTTATTCCACTTTCCCCCATAACAAGCAGAAGACATAACTAGGCCAGGTACAAACAGCGATTACAACTGGGTGAAGCCCCTGGGAATTGCGCAGATTGCCTAGCACTACGGAATAGAATTTGTTAATATTACTGGGTCCTATAAATGTGTGTTGTTATGATTGATTCCATGATAATAGTTAGTTGCTATTCGTTATGTCAAAGTTCATCTTGGACATCACAGACATCGGTGAAGGAAAACATCGTGAGCAAACCTGGACAGCTGGACTTGTAGTGAATATAAGTTCGAAATCGTCAATCCGCCTAGAGCAAGCGTAGTGATCAATGCTCGTGCTTTCTCTGTATGAGAAGGGGCCTTTGCCTGCAGTGGGACAGTAATATGGGCTGATATTATTAGTGTTATTCGAAAGATGTTTTTAAAATCGTCCGGTTGGAGTAGAGCTTGACTAAGAAGAAATGGCGGGCCCCTCAACTGCTTTGTAAGTTTGTACGTAGTGACGTATGAATATTTTATGTAGTAGGGGGCGTCGTCATTTTGTTACTATTTATTAAGAAATATAAAATAAGCACTAAACACACGGATTATGAAAGGAGACGAATAGTCGACTTTACCAACTAATCGGTTAGTCAGAACATCTCTAAGCTACTAATCGATAAGTTAGCTCGAACACACCCAGTACTCTTCGGGAAATCCCTAGCCATAGATATCTGATATGGATATTCAAGGCCGAAAGTAATAACAAAACTGAAATGTCGAGTTATGAAAAACCAGCCATAAGCGAGTGGACACGCAAACTAAAGGTTCCGTACTATTATTTAGAAAAAAAACTGCAAAAACATTCACTTCTGTGGAGAGCCCCACGTAAACCTTCCAACATACGTGCTTCAAGACTCAATACTTCAATAGAAAGACAAAAGCAGCGCGACAGCCGGCTGTTGCTTGCTGTTTCAAACATTATGGTCGGAGGGCATTGAACTTTTGTTAGTAACAGCTGATATTTTTTTCGCGATTCCAGAGTTGGTTCCATAATAAAAGTTGTTTGTTTTCATGGGTAGAATCATCTCCTAGCGGGTTGAGCACGACCAAAAATACACCTAGTATTTTATCTTTTGTCCTTTTCTTAATGAAATGGAAAGAAAAAGATGCACTAAATTAAAATTTAGTTTAGTTTTTGAGCAAGGTAATCCCCACCAATGCCTGTATTAGAAAGTACCACTCACATATCCATGCCCAGTTTTATCTTTCCAACACTAGCCGTTTGGACGTAAGGGTAAGCCACGGATAGACAGACGGACGAACATGACGAAACTTTTTAGGGTTCCGAGACGTGAACCGCGGTATCCTAAAAACGCTCTTTGGTTACTCCGGTGGGTCCTAGAGTGATGTTATAATGATTACTGATAATGTACTAGCAATATTACTACAATATTAATATTATTATGATGGAAATAAATAAATAAAAAAATAAAGTTTTATCAAAATCAATTGAATAGTTTTTGCGTGAAAGAGTAACAAAGATACAAACAAAATTTTTCATTAATAATCTTAGAAGGACATTCATAGACAAATATAGGTATATTGCTTTTGAAACTGTGATTCGTCTTATCTTTGATTTTTACATGTGTGCTATCTACTTAATTATTATAGAATGTATTTATAAACATGGGCTGGTTTGGCGTTTTATTCAATAAATTCAAAGGTTTTCTTATTACTCTTGGTCCTGCGGGCATAATAATTGCTGCAGGCGTGGTAATCGGAACAGGTGTATACTATTATATGAATAGACGGCAAGAAGAGGCTCCACATCAAAACTTGTAAGTTTAAAAAAATAATCTATTTGTTAATCAGGCTTTATTTTTTTCATATAGCTAAATTAATACGAAGAGAAACTATAGTAGGTGTTACAATTGAATAACAGACACTTTAAATTTTTTTTCGGATTTTAGCCGCTTCGATTCCGGAGTGTGGCATGCAAAATGACCAAAATCATTAAATGCAGTTTTGTTTCTTTTTATATATATAATAATGTTTTAAGTAAAATAATACGATTTAGGTGCCGATTCTCTTATTCGCAAACTAACGTAAATTTAAGTTACGTGCATGATTTTCTTTCCATTTAATTAAGAAAAGGACAGAACTGGTTAAAAATAGTACCAGCCGGAATATCGCACGCGATATTCAGCGCAGTGTAATAGTTGAGTGCGGATACACGGCAAATAAGTTTTGGCCGAAAAACGGGTAGGTAGCTTTTTTGATGTGAATCAACTATAGCCGCACGTAAAACAAATTTCTGGCGTGGCGACGCATTCCGTGGCCACGCTTTTTCTTTTCTTTCAATCATATTTGTTTTACAGAATAACTAATGTCGATGTTTCACATCTGCCAGGCGTCCCGTGACTGCTCACTTTTTTAACCGACTTCAAAAAAGGAGGAGGTTCTCAATTCGTCTGTATGTTCTTTTTTTTTTTTTTTTTTTTTGTATGTTTGTTACGCGATATCTCCGTCAATTGTAAACGGATTTTGATGGTTCTTTTTTTGTTTGATAAGTCATGATTCAGGGGTGGTCCCATATAAATTTTGTGGCGATCGGTTCAGTGGTTCTCAAAAAATTCACCAAGAACAAAAAAAATTGACGAAATATTCATAGACGATGTGTGTTTTTTCTTCAAGTTTCTATATCTACATTGGGAGTCGACACTAAAAAGTAATAAATAAAAACTTTTTTTCAAAAAAATAATAACCGCCTTCAAAAACTAAAAACCCAAAAATAACTAAAATTTCGGAAGTCGGTGGCTTCTGTTCTGCCAGTCAATTTGTGTTGCCACCGACTTCCGAAATTTTAGTTATTTTTGGGTTTTTAGTTTTTGAAGGCGGTAATTATTTTTTTGAAAAAAAGTTTTTTTCGTATAATAGGTACCAGTTTTCTGGACTGTATACTTAACTTTTTTCTCCGTGGGCCGATTTAATGGTGCCCTAACTGTTAATGGAGAAAAATACACTTAACTTAAGTTTGTGAACAAGAGAATCAGTAGCCCAGCACCAATGTAGTCTTTGCTGTCGCCATTCATTTGTCATGATAAACAGTTTTTACCAATGATATTATAATAAGTAAGTAAAAAGGTGTAGATAAGTTATAGGCAGTCGGCATAACTGTCACAAATTATATTCGTCTCTTTTTTACTCACAATACTTGAATTATAATAATAATAATAATAATCATTTATTTCGAAAAAATCCCATATGTCACAAATTAAATTCAAAAACAATCATAAAAATTTAAATAAAAATAAATAATAATAATAAGATAACAATATAAAATAAATATGAAACGGCAAGACCTTACGAGCCAGGGGAGCTAGCTACTTAACTGCATGCAGTCGTATCCAGCGCCCCAGGATCGGAGAGTCCCACCGGTCAGCCACCATCCTCAAAATGATGTTGGGGCTGTCGCGTACACGGCGCAGTAAGGAGGCGCACCTTTTCCGTATGATTGTGGAAAAACTGTCCACACGCGCGTCCGCAAACATTCCAGACGCGCTACAAAAACGCGGCAGCCCCACCAGCACCCGGAACGCGTTATTATATTGAATACGCAGGTCGCTATATGCCCGCTGCGTAAAGTTCACCCACAGACTGCACGTGTAAAAAGACTATCTATCTATTATATGATCCTACTTAAAAATCTAAACCTTTTGATGTGAAACATCTATAGCCCCACGTAAAACAATTTCTGGCGTGGAGACGCATGCCGTGGCGACGCGTCGCCACGCTTTTTCTTTTCAATCATATTATTATTACTTTTACAAAATAATGTCGATGTTTCACATCTGCCAGGCGTCCCGTGACGGCTCACTTTTTTTTTTATTTATAAAATTATTGGTTTCACTAGAGTATAAGAGTAGTATATAGTTTAAGAATATCAATTACTCAAAAGCATTATAATTTTTCAGTCGGAGGGGCGAACTGGGCGAGTGCTTTATTTGTCTCAGCGATTTCTCGGAAGGCCAGAGTGTAGTGATGCTTCGATGTCGTCATGCATTCCATGAAAATTGCATCTTGCGCTGGTTCCGTGAAAACCGTTCGTGTCCTGAATGTCGAACAGAGTTTAATTAAACCGACAGCCGGCTATCGGTTGGTCGTTGAAAGGTGTGAAAATGCAATCTATTTTTAGAGCAGGGGACCCTGTTGCAATACGTTTAAGGGAGTCCTTGAATGTATTGCAACGGGGCCCCCAATTACCTAGCTATACCACTGGGATAGCCCATTCTGGGGCCTAGCATAAGAGTGGGGTCCTGGGGTAGAAAAAGTTACTAATTTATCATTTGAAAAAACAGAGGACGTATTACTAGTATTATGATTGTTATTTTGTAAGTTTATGTAAATAATGAGCACTTCCTTCCTAACTTGCTGTAAAAATTCTAAACGCCATACTTATTGTGCAATCAAATTATAAATAAATATTTTATTATTTATATACATACATATAGTTATTTTATATTGTTATAATTATATTGTTACAAGAAAATAAAAACAGTTAAAAGTATAAAAAATATGATCATTATTATTTATTATCATGTTTACATGACACGTCATGTCATGTAAACATGATAATAAATAATAATGATGGTGAAAGATAGACCGATGAACGGACAGTGGTGTTTTTCATTTGTTTTTTTTTTACCTTAGGAATCAAATCCCAAAAGCCCTTTTGACGGTTTTCCCCGCGACTTTAATAAGGGGGACGCTGGAACACAACGCAACACACGACTTCGATTGAAAAGTGGGACGACGGATTTAAACTGAACAAGTCTTTTTTTATTCGGGGTGGAAGAGGTCTGTCAGACTTCTACTGACTAAAATACACCCTTGTGTTCCTTCTCCCACCTAAGCCGAGGATCGCGGGGACTGATGCAAACTTCCGCAATTGCCAACGTCTGCGGGCCTCTTCAGGTTTGAAGGGGGAAAGAGGTGTTTGCGGGAACACTAAGCGCCGCCATCTCAGGTCCAGTTGAATGAGGGCAACGAATGTCCCAAGTCCGCCGCCCCTGGACCTATATAAGGGGGCCTGAGGCAGTGTACGCCCTCCTCAGACGCCCGGTGCGCCTGACAAAACTGACATCCTAGGTCAGCCTGTGAGACGGCAAGAATAGACCTTTTCTACCCGAAGCTACTCGTGAGATTTCCATCAGAGTCATACATGCGCGACATAACAGTCCGGCCGTTCTCGACGGCAATTACTGCGGTACCATACTTTATTTTAGGCCCCCTCGTGCTCTCCACGGCATCGTTGTACAACTCACTCTCTTTCGTCAGATATGTACCTTCTTTGGGTATCATCCACCACTTTTGGACTTCATCATGGTATTTCAAATATATTGCATCCGATCTTGTTATTGGATCGTTGTAATATTTACCAAGACTAACCTTAATTTCTTCTTTAACCTTTTTCTCTACGTCATTCTCGTCGCCTTGATTTGTGTAAAAAACTAACTTGGTAAAGAAATCTTTCACTAAATGTTCATCATACTCGCTTCTATCTAGAGTAAGTTTTGGGAACGTTTTTGCTCTTAAATCAAATTTATAGTCGTGTAAATTTTGTATTTTACTCTGCAGTTTTGTGAAAAATATTCGTGCTATGCTTCCTAGTGACTCGCAGTTCTCACAGACTTTGTGTAGTTTAGTCGTTTCGTCTAATACGAGTATATTACCGACGGCAGAAGATAAACCACCATTTAGTCTCAGTAAGCCATCCTCTTTAGAATCGTCTATGGTCACAATGTTGTCCAGTTTTGCATTTTCTATCCAATCTATAAGTTTGTTACACAAATGATCCAATCTCTTGTTAATTTTTGTGTCGTCGCCTCTTATAGCGATATCTATATTGCCAAATGTAGCCGGCACTCTAAAATCTAAGCTTGGTTTACATTCTCTTACAGCTAGTTCAACAGCTTTGTCCCTTATATCCTTCTTATAATAGTTGACTCTGTCCAACTGTAGCTTGTAAGGTTGAGGAATCATTTTATCACGGAACTCTAGGTTGCTATGCTTAAACGTCACAACATTACCTCTTAACAATCTACTCAATGTTTCACTATCAGCTTCAGTAAGAAATCGTGTCAGCAAACCTTGTGCCTCGTCCTTGATATCTATCTTACGTTTTTCTAAAATCTCTGAACACAAAGAGTCTTTGAATATCTGAAGAAATTTTTCAGATTGACAGAAGAAATCTTGACCAAAACTTGCTATTCGATGTCCGTCAGGCAAAAGCTCTGAGATGTCGAAAACTTTTCGTGCCAAAATGACATGATAGCGTAGCACTAATTCCTCGTTCATCATTTGGGATTTGGCGTCATCAAACATGTACTTTGCCACTTTTTGCGCCAACATCGTCAGCTGTTCTTCTAGAACCTGTTCAGTTAGTAGTTCTACGTCTTCATCTGTGTACGAAGGCTGTGAGCCAACATTACCCGTACCAATAAGTTTATTCAAAAACGAAACCAGGTTATCTTCACAAGCTTTTATGTTCCCGTCATCTTTTGCTGTAGTATACATAACGAATACACAGTCTGTTTCTTCAAATGTCCCTTTGAATAGCAAATCTTCGTTACCCGATTGGAATCTGCGCTTGATTCTCAAATAACTATCAAAACAGCTAGCCAAATCCTTTTTGTTAGTGAGGGTTAAAAGTTTGTCGTTTTCTCGATGTTTAGCTTGAATAAACACTTGGATTGGTTTGTCGAAACCTTTGACTTTTGCTCTTAAACAGATGTCGTCGAACATTCCAATTTCATCAACATTTGTTGCCAAGTAGAACTGTTCAATGTCTTCATCGTGCAGTGCTTTGAAGTATATTAGACTGAGCAGTTTGGTCTCGTACAGCTGTCCACGTATACCAGACGTACCCGCGCGCTTCTGATATATAAGAATGTCTCTTTTATCTTTCTTCTTTTGTTTCTTTTCTTTTTTAAACCCCTGACTGGTTGAAGGTTGAGCAGAGTCCACCATTTTCGCAACACGAAACTTCCTTGTAATGTATTAAACTCTTAGCGCTTTACTAATAAACGCTGCATAAAGTTATGACAGGTTTATACGTCAAAAAATGTATGGTTACACAGGCTTTATTCATTGCATAACTTTACACAGTGATTATTAGTAAGGGCATTAATAATTCTAATCCAATTTGTTTATAACCCACAGATTTCTTTTGTCATGGAGTCGTTGGTTATCTGTAAATAATTAAAAGGATTGAAAATTATTATCGGAATATGTTTTACAAGGATAGTTAATGGATGCTTGAAGCCGAAGATACAGTTTAAATAAAAGACTTTCAGTTTTTCTTGGAATTGCAAATGCGAGTGCTATGGTCAGTGGCGTAAACGTTTTACAAACTACCCTATTTAAATTTACAAATCCGAGCACATTGATGCACTAAACTAAAAAGACTAAACGTATGAATACACCGGTTTTCATTGTTCTAATTAAACCGGTACATTATGTATTGACAGAAGAAGTAGTGCTAAATCTCAACATAATGCAATAAACGAAACCGCAATTATGCGATAACATACGAAATAGTACATCACGGAACCCTATTCTATGCCTGGCCTGATACGCACTTGGCCAATTTTTTATCGTTATTGTAGAATGTCCTAATTTATTTGTTATAAGTAGGTACCTATTTCGTGTTCTTTGTTACCTACTGCACTTTTTTTGTTATTTTCTTATATACCTATAGATATTTTTTAGATATTAGGATATAAACTTCTTAACAATAATATTGTTGTTATCCCACTATTTGTTTGGTGTATAAAACTTTAAGTTACCTACCTATTATCATCGTTACGTTATTAATTAATTAAAGACCTACTTATCACTGTTTGAATGGTGCAAATAACCAGACTCTGATTGAAAAAAAATATTTTTAATAGCCTATTAAAGTAGGTAGGTAGTACGTACTTACAGCTCTTTTAGAAACAAAAATAGATGACAACAGCCTCTTTTATGCTTGTTTATACATAACTACACTATCTGTGCACTGTTTAGATTTTCATATCACGTAGCTAAAATACATATAGGTAACACATATATATATAATTAGGTAGGTATATAGGTATTATAATTACTGATTATTTCTTGTGACTGACGACTTGATGACTTTTTATCAATAAAATATGTAACATAGTTTTGGTTTATGTATATACCATAACCTTAAACTTACTTGAGTATTAGAGCTCTTATCATCTACCTATATGATGATAATATTATCCTCAACGCCGATTGGTCCAATTCGGTCGAAAATAATGCTTATGTCATTGTAAAGTTAAGTTATGACATTTAGTGATGTCACTTGAATGCGGAATTCAAATATCGATCTATGCGAACAATCGATCGCTCGAAATAGCTGTTTACTAATAAATATAAATAACTTTCAAAAATGTAAATCTGATTTATATACTTATTCCTATGCGCTGAGAGAAGCAAATTTTTTACCAAATTGCTGCGGGGGACGATATTGGAGTTTTGGTAAAAACAAGTCACTAAAAAATTTACAATTTAGCTAGGTTATGAAGATTTTTGAAAAATTCTTTAAAAAAAATTGGAAACAGCGAGCGTGCTGTAAGTACCTTATTACACGCTCGCTGTTTCCATTTTTTTTTAATAGCCATATCCTTCCGTTGTACGGAATATGCCTTCAGGCTTCAGCCACCTTTGATACAAAATAAATACGTACCTATTATTGTTTATTCTTGTGAGATACCTACACTGCGTTTTCGAGCGATGCATGGTCAAGTCTGTTTTAAAATAATATAGTCGGTATTATTATTGATTTAACAACTAATTCTGATAATTCACCTACGGTTTTCTTTACGATTTTATAGTGTTTTATTATAATTTTTATTAGTCATATGTGAGCATATAACGCGTCCTTAAATATGTTCTTCGACTTACCTAACACGGTGTAGATTGTTTTTAGGGTTCCGTAAAACGAAACCCTATTACTAAAACTTCCCTGTGTGTCTGTCCGTCTGTCTATCACCTGACTGTATTTCATGAACCTTGATAGTTTGTTTTTTTTTACTGATGATATAATTCTGTTGCCGCTATAACAGATTAACAGCAACTACTAAAAATCAGATTAAATAAATATTAAATGGGTCTCCCATACAATAAACGTGTTTTTTTGCCGTTTTTCGTCGATAATGGTATGTACGAAACCCTCCGTGCGAAGGTCCGACTTACATTTAGCCGGTTTTTTACATAGTTTTCTTTACCATTGCTGCAAAAGGGATGTCACAATCAAACAAAATAACATCGAAAAAAATAATTTATTTAAATACAAAAAGAAATTGTCTTAAATATTAAAATCTCGCTTAACATAATATATAGCAACCGATATTAAGTTTATTTTCGCCATTTTTATCTATATAAGGACGCCAAAAACGCCAAAACTATTTTTGGCGTCTTATTTTAGGTCTGATACCAACATTTTCTTTGCAGACGACGAAGAATGGAATTAAATGTTAATAGGGTATTACACTGTATAAGAGAAATAATCTAAAAATATATTATTGAGATAGCTTATGCAAAAAGCAGCCGAACAGTGTTAGTTTTAGTTCATAAAACTAGAAAATATTTTTTTAAATTCAATTCAAAGTTTTTAGTTTTTTTTATCTGTTCTTGAACACACCGAAATACAGACCACAGACAGTGATAGCTGTCGACTGTCAACAGTGTCAACTAGACGTCACTATTTGTTTTATTTATAACCTCCTAATACGATCTTTATTATAAAAATATACTTTTTCATGGAAGTTATTGTGAAAGATATTTTAGATGGCTAATGCACATGTGTACTTACATCAAAGTGATATTTACAACAACAGTACAAACGGCACAAACGGGTTTTTATGGTGTAATAGTTGGAATACTCTTCCCACAACTTTTAACTAAGTTTTTCTTAAATTTGAATCAGTTAACACTAGATTCACTATTATTCCGATGTTTTCACACTTGTGTTCTTGCATTCCGGAACGCACACCAACGGTAAGTCGAACAGTAACTAATTTTTTAGATAAAAACAATAATAATGATGTAAAATATCACAGCGCATTTGTTTATTTACACGACGTGAGGACGTCATATCGCCAAAGCAAAACCACGCCCACGGCGTTTTCCGTTTTTGGCAATTTCCGCGCGAAACTTGAAATTACAATTTTTAAAAGCGTTTTTAGGGTACTTAGCGTTTAAATAAAAATTTAGGATTTTTTTTAGTGGTTTCTTAGTACTGTAGGAGTTATTTGAACAACTTTTAAAAAAAGAGTGTAATACCCTATTATATGGGAATTTGACATTTCATATTGGTGATGACGTCAAATTCGGTAACATACCTATTTTATTGAATTTTAAACCTTTTGAACGTCTGTCACGTGGGAGTATCGGCGACACGAATAACTGACAAAAATTTTGGTGCACGAGTAAAACATTACTTTTCTTAAAATTCATATTTTTGAACGACTGTCACGTATAGATGACAAGCGAGACAAAAATTACTTTCGTGTATTAAACCTTAATTTTAAGCCTCGATAAATGTTAAAATTACATTATTTATTTGTTTAGGCGCATGCGTTTATGCTTTGACGTTCAAAAGATATAAAAATATTACAATTTCCTCGTCTTAGTACGAGGAATATAAGAATATATGGGGTGTAAAAAAACCAAAAAACCACTTCTCGTAGCTAGCCACAGAACAATCATGCTTATCACACGAAGATTTATCCTGGGAATCGAACCTACGACCTCCAGCTTAGCAGTCAGGGTCGCTAACCACTAAACCAGTAAGCCAGTCAAAAATAAAAAGAACAATGTAAATTTTAGTACTGGATAAGTGTGTTTTGTTTGACACCCATTTCTACAAAACTATAAGCTTTATTTCAAATACTAATATTATGCGTGTTAAATTAAAAGCCATAGATTTCTTAATTTCGTGTGAATTGCTTTTTTAAGTTTTTAACCGACTGCTCACAAAAAGGAGTGTTATGTTTTTAGTGTTCGTGTAATGTAGGATTTCTTTCGTCCACTATAACCTATAAACTTCAGGTTACGCAAAATAATATAAAAAACTCCTTTGAACATGAAAATATTCGAATACAACGAGGGTGTCCTCGCGCAAAACACTTGGTTACAAATAAATGAAATGTGATAGCTATATATTAGTGATAATGCTGCAGATTCCCTTCACAAACCAGGCTAAATATAACCTTTTAACGACCAACCGACAGCCGGCTGTCGCGCTGCTATTGTCTTTCTATTGTGTCTCAAAACACGTGTGTTTGAAGGATTAAGTGAATCTTTTTCTTACATTTTTTTTAAGAAAAGTGCAGATAGTAATAATTATTGTTTTAATCCCGTCGAATAAATCGGCACTTGACATAAATCGATTCGTTTAGTGACCATGTTTTTAATCGCGTCTTAATTGACTATAGACAATTAATTTAACATGATTTCGTTTAGACTGTGAACAATGAAATCGGCGCTGTTGTTCATTACATATATATTTTTATTACAATATTTTTAACAAATACATCGTTTAAATGCAGAATAAATTATTTTGAAACTATAATAATATTGGGTAAACATATAGGTTATGGTGCCGATTCTCTTGTGCACAAACTATCGTAAATTTAAGAAGTGCATCTTTCTCTTTCCATTTCTTAAAGAAAAAGACAGAAGATACATTTTAGTTTAATCCTGTCAAATTAGACAGCGCCTGATGAAAATTGACGTATATTTAGACGCCATGTTTTTAAATTGCGTCTAAATTATCTATGGAGTGTCTAAATTTGACAGGACTTAACTAATATTTGATCTTCTGTCCTTTTCTTAATTAAAAGGAAAGAGAAAGATGCACTTAACTTAAATTTACGATAGTTTGTGCACAAGAGAATCGGCACCTATATATCTCTGACATGAGTTTTTTTTAACTTGCTAACGTCAGACTTAATGTGTTGTGATTGTCAATAGTTCGTCTAAATCGAAAGATTGGCTGTTAGCAAACTAATTATGGGATTTTGTGGTTGTTTAATATTTATTCCTTACTTGAACCAACTTCGCTTAAAAATATTGAAAAATTCGGCTTTTCTCTACTATAAGAGGCACATATTATAAGCAGGTTTATTAATAAGTGATCATTGCCACTAAATCGCGTAGCACTCTGTAAGCATAGCCAACAAATCTGAACCTTATTCATACCAAATTAAAGTCCATATTTAAACAAAAATGTACATCACTTTCTTGTAAACTAATATGAATGCTATATGCCGAAGAATAAGGTTCATTTTCACCAATGAGTACTTTTTACTTGCACGCGCCAGGGGTCGTTATAAAATCATTGTTTCTTGGCCAGAAAAGGATAGCAATATGTGGGTTGTATCGCTATCTCTTTCTAACACAGGAATAATGAAAACTTTATGGTCCCAGGTGAGCTTGCGTTTATATTAAACTAAGGTTAGAATCCTAGTGTAGACATCATTGATAAGGCTGAGAAAAACAAGGTGCTTAGCAAAATAATGCATCAGCTAAGCAATATTTCTATCTCTGTTGCATATCTGTCAAACTTTAATGGTAAAATGGTCCTGCCGGGGTTGCGGAATGGTTATTAATAGTTACCGTGACTCCGGAATATAAAGGGCAACCGAAGGAACATGAGTGGGTTTTAGTCAGTAAAAGTCTGACACGCCCTCTCGCCCTGCCCAGGACGGGAGAAGACATTTGAAGATTTCCCACTGCCCAAAAAAAAAAGGTAAAATGGTAAGGAAGAGACAAAGAACAGCTAAGTATGCGCCACAAAAGGCACGCAGGACAGCTAGTACAAAATCTATAAAAAAACGAGTTTTAACAGGACAAAAGAAATGTCAATTGATTATTGATGTTTACACCAGTATTCGAAGTAGTACAGATGACGCCTAGGACCTAGAATATTCTAGAATAACCCAGAAAGTTCTAGAATTTTCTAGAAAGTCTTGCGATGCACCGCCCTGTGTCCCTCTTCGTCGTACTCTCGTTTTGAGACCCACATCTTCCGGAATGTATCGAGTGACGCGAGAATCGAACCTCCGATCCATGTGGAGTAGAGACGCTCTTGCGGCGCTGAGATCTGTGGAGAAAATAGGACTCTTTAAGCGTTTGACCGACGTTGTCATGTATAGATGACAATAGTAAATGCCCGTGAATATTGGTGGTTCAATTTCGTTAAAATATTTTAATTAATTATTTATATTATACGCCTGTTTCAAATTTCTGCTGATAAGTTCTGATTAAAATATCTGGCAGATAAACTCATATAAAATCTGTTCCATTTATTATTTATCTTGTAAATAAGGATTATTTCGAAGTTGTAATTTACAACCTCGAAATATTCCTCCAGGTTATTTAAAAGGTTGAGGGCCTGTTTTATAACTTGTAAAACAGGCCCTCAACCTTTTAAAACGACTTGTCACATATATGTGACAAGAGCTCATGTCCTATACACCAAAACGCTATAGCCTTTCGACGTGCTTACGGGTAGTACGTATCGGTCAGTCTTTAGATAAACATCACATAGCTTAGAGCATATGAAAGTGCAAATAAAACAAAAACTTACCCTAATCTTCATATCCTTAGGCGCTAATCTCCTAATTTCGGCCAGTAGCCTGTCTCCGAAACCTCGGAACAAAGTACTGCCGCCGCTCAGCACAATATTCTGATATAACACCTTCCGAAGATCCATGTCCGATTTCTGAATCGCGAACATTAGGACCTCGTGGAGACCTGTAAGTGTTGAAATAATTTATACTAAGCTTTCGAACTCATTTGTCATCTATAGGTGACAAGTGAGAGCATGCGGCATGCCCTTTAGACCAATGACATAAATACCTATGTGACCAAAAATGTGACAACATGACTAAAAACCTACCTTCACACTCCTCGCCAATGAGATCAGGTCTGAACAGTACTTCTGGTGCGCGGAATCTGGCCGGACCAATCTGGAGATTCAGGACAAAAATATATAATACTAGCTTCTGCCCGCGGCTTCGCTCGCGTTAGAAAGAGACATAAAGTAGCCTATGTTACTCTCCATCCCTTCAACTCTTCGCTCCGTGTTGCCGTGAAAGAAAGACAAACATATAGACAGACAGACAGACAGACACACTTCCCATTTATAATATTAGTATGGTCATATAGCTTATTAGCATAATAGCAAACCAATAATAACATTCCTCAAAGAAGAGTTTTGGCCGAAGGGTGTCATGTTTCGACGGTTCCGTGGAAGGTTACGTGATACTTCGCAGCGCAACACGACGCCGTCATCTCGTGTTAAATAATATTGTATTTAGTTTGTAATTTGTACAATCTATGGTATATCAGTCAGTCAGTTAAGCTTTAACTATTATAATGAAAATCAATATAAAAAGAAAGTCGTGTTAGTCGATTTGGCTGAAAATTGGTGGAGAGGTAGCTTAGGACCAAGGGACGAACATAGAACACTTTTTATCTTCTTTTTTTGGTAACCAAAAATCTAATATTTAATGCGGCTGAAATCGCGGTATATGATTAACTAGCTTATAGCTATATAGAGACAAAAAGTAGCCTATGTTACCCTCCATCCCTTCAGCTCTCTCCACTCAAAAAATCACGTCAATTCATCGCTCCGTTTTGCCGTGAAAAAAAGACAAACAGACAGACACACTTTCCCATTTATAATATTAGTATGGATAAACTACATAATACTTCCAAAAATTCTCTAAATAACATTTCTAAAACAAATCCTAGACACATAAAACTAAGAGGAAATGTTCTTTGTAAAGAGTAGGTAACCACTAAGAAGGTATTTTTGGAAATTCCAACCCTAAAGAAGCAAAATAGGGAATTTAAAGCAACCCAAGCTTCGTGCAAAAGCTAGTCACATTATAAGAATAATAATTTTACTATTCTTCTTACTCTTAACCTTTCACTCCTTTCAGCCACCAACCGACAGCCGGCTGTCACCCTGCTATTGTCTTTCTATTGTGTCTCGAATCACGTGTGTTCGAAGGATTAAAATGACACCTACCTCCAGTCCCGTTCCATCAGGGAGGGTGTACTGCGCCCTCTCCGTCTCCAACGTTTCCTCCTTCAGAGGGTTCGGAGAGAGGTAACAGGCCCTCTCTTTGATAGCTTTAACTATCTCCAGTTCCGCTGAAGTGCGGAGGTTCACGCCCTCTTTGCGGAGTAGGAGTCTGAAAAATATAATAAAAATATTCTTGGACAACTCATCCCATCTGATCCCAAACTAAGCAGAGCTTGTACTATGGTAACCAGACAACTGATAAACATACTTATGTTATTTATAAATACATATATATTTTAGATAAGTTACATCATACAGTTTGTTCTGGGTTGGAATCAAACCCATGTTTTTATGTTTGCACTCAGAATACATGTACACGTTGATTAATAATGATTAAAACCTTATATGGGACCAGGCTGGGTTATTATAAAAGCCATTATAATTATTGCAATTTTATTAGATCGATCATGGAGTACAAAAAAGTGGCGCATTTGTGAGTCGGATGCGCACCGAGAATTCCGTACATACCTACTTGTAGGTAAAAATATCTCTTAAATGTCGAAATATATGTTTTTTTTTTGCGACATAAACCGTAACTTATTTTTCCCGAAGTTACATTTTTTTACAGCTTCAAGCAGGCTTGAGTATATAGTATTCATTTCACCTTGATACCTCTTCCCGTTCTCGAGATTGGCAGACATACAATAAAGTGATCCTATAAGGGTCCCATTTTGCCTTTGACGTACTGAGCCCTAAAAAAGTCGGAAAATGAATCAACTCACCTCAAATATCTTGTGACATCTCTGCCAGCGACGTCTACTCTCATGATGCTGTGAGGCATGGCGAAGCCCTCGTATATGGGGACAGAGTGAGTCACTCCATCTCCCGAGTCCAACACTACGCCTGTGGTCCGGCCGGTGGCGTATCTGTGGACATAATAGAGATGAAGACAGCATTAAAAAAATGGCATTCTGTTTAGTCTGTCTAATAGATCGGTCGAAAATACAAGACACGTATCTTTAGCTTAATCAAATTGTTAAAAAAATACAAAGATAAAGAACATCAAAGTTCCGGAGTCGGGGCTTTTGTCGTCGCCGTCTTGCAAAAAATGTATGAGATCGTGACGTCATGCGCAACTTCAACGCACTGTATGTATCGTCGTCATTCTTCGTTTACGAGAAAAAAGAAAAAATACGTGTTTAATTTTTTTTGATAATCTACCTGACGGACTAATTACTTTTTTTTTGTCGTCTCGACTATTCAAATCAAAAGTTTATGTATTGCTTTGCATTTATGCATATTCTCCACTCTAAGCGCCTTACTAATAAACGCTGCATAAAGTTATGACAGGTTTATACGTCAAAAAAATTGGTTGCCTGTAAAGTCGGTATACGGGCGAAAGTTTTACGTGACAACGACTTACTGACGTTGACTGAGGCACGCGTGCCTTTCACTTTTTATGTCTGTCTCTCTCGCTCTTAGGCGGGCTAACTATGCCCGAGTGGAAGGGACGCGTGCCTCTCACTCGCTCTCATTGTGAGCGCATAACGTGAGCGGAGCGTAACGCAGTTTCTTGAAGTGTCACCCGGCAAACCAATTTATAAGAAGTTGTCACGTCAAAATGTATGTTTACACAGGCTTTATTCATTGCATAACTTTACACAGTGATTATCATTATATTATACGCTTACTAATAATCACTGTGTAAAGTTATGTCATACTATGAATGCATTTCTACTCACAAGCTAAGAACCGCCTGCATGGATAGAAACAGCGCTGGTACATTGAAGGTCTCGAAGAACACTTCAGCTGCCTTCTCCCGGTTCCTGCGAGGGTTCAGAGGAGCCTCTGTCAGCAACACTGGGTGCTCCTCAGAGAATGTAGACAGTTGGTCCTGCAGACATAAGTGATAATTGGGTAGTTTACACCATTAACCAATAAATGTTAGACACAATTTCTATAAAACCTCTTTTAATTTCAGCCCAATAAATTCGGTTCGTTTCAATTTGCTATAAAATTTGATTTTTAGTTGCTTTGAAATCAATAACTAGATAGTCAACTGAGTTGTTATTTTAGTGACGTCATAAGTTGCCATTGCCATACAAAATCTATTGGAGAATTGCGTTTTGACAGCTCATAAAAAGTATGTCAATTGATATTGGTGTAAAATACTGTATTATGTATTTTGCAAATTGCAATCAGATTTTTTTGACAAGCCTGTTGATCTCTTGGTTAGTGACCCTGACTGCTAAGCCAGGGTATGATTACCATCCAGGACAAAATTTGTGTGATGTGCGTGATTGTTTGTTCTGTGTCTGGATGTAATCCTTCCTTACTAATATTATAAATGCGAAAGTAACTCTGTCTTTCTGTTTGTCTGTCTGTCTGTCTCTTCTTCACGCCTAAACCACTGAACCGATTTGAATGAAAAAGGTACAGATATAGTCTGGGACCCGAGAAAGGACATAGGATAGTTTTCATCCCGGAAATCACCCGGGAACGGGAATTATTACTCCACGCGGACAAAGTCGCGGGCAAAAGCTACTTTCTTTATAATTTGTATGTTTTTATAAATTATATAAGTATGTATGCTAGTTGTCTGCCCCAAAAGCCAGAAATAGGGAAGAAAGACAATTTGTAAAAACAAATGTAATTGCGCGTACGGAAGACTTGTTTGGCCAAAAACTGCCTAAGTTCTTACAAGCAGCACAGAACCTATTAGAAAAGGGTATAGACTTATTATAGTAAATAATAATTAAAGTTGTAGGCATAAGTTATGAGATTATGTTTGTAATGTTTTTGTTTTCTTTTATAATTTATTCTTATAGCATTGAATTGGAATAATCTGTAAATGTTATAATTGTATAAATAAAAATAAATAAATTTGGGAAACAAACAGTGTCACAGCAAATTAGTTTATTTTAATAAATTTAAGAAAAAATATTGTGTAATATCCAAAAAAAGGCTATTATTATTATTACATTAGTTGTCTGATTACCATTAGCATTCTATAGGCCCTGCCTAGCTCAGAAGGATCAGATTAAAAAAACAATTTGTATTGATATTTGTATTAAATAGCTATGTGTGTGTTGTATCAATGTATCTATTTAATTAATTTATTAAACAAACCTTGCTATAAATGTAATTCCACACTCGCTCCATATCATTCCAGTCAGTAACTATGCCATGTTCCATAGGATATTTGATGCTGAGCAGTCCTCGATGCTCTTCAGCACGAGGGCCTACGAAGAGTTCTCCTTCTAAAGCTCCAGCCATCACTCGGACGTGCTTCGGCCGCCCTATACTGTGAAACAAAGGATATTAATTTATTTATAGTCTTACATCAGAACTAACATTGTGTTAAAAAAATGTTCTACGGTAACAGATTCTGTATGCCTTCGGGCAAAGGCCTCCCCCAATTTTCTCCATTTCTCTTTGTTATAAACTAGTCTTGTCCAGGTCTTTGTTTTTCCAGCCATGTCTTCGATTTCATCAGCCCATCTCTTAAATTGCCTGTCTCTGTTTCTTTTTTAGCCTTTGGGATGCCATAGTGTTATTATCTTGCTCCATTTGTCCTCTCCTCTTATAATATGGCCAGCCCACCTCCATTTAAGTAGCTTTGTTTAGTAGGTAACGTCAGTTAGTTCAATGATATTGATTAACTATTTATAAATTATGTTATATTACCGTATACCTATATACCTATGTATAAAGTCGTGGTAGTTACACATTTTATAACTCAAGAACAGGAGAACCGATTTGGCTGAAAATTGGTGGGGAGGTAGCTTAGGACCAGGGGACGGACATAGAATACTTTTTAACCTCTTTTTTTAGTTACCAAAAAACAGATTTAACGCGGGTAAAACCACGGGGGACCACTAGTTATAATATAAAATGGTAAACTAAATGGTTGACCGACTGATTAGTGATATATCAATGCACATCCCAAACCGCTGGTCCTAGAGACATGAAACTTGGGAGGGTGTGTTCTTTGTAAAAAGTAAGAATCCACTATAAAAAGGATTTTTGAAAATTCCAGCCCTTAAGGGGTAACATAGAGGATGGAAGTTTCCAGGCGAAAGTTAGGCTAGTATAAATTAACCAGGAAAGTAATAAAAAATGTACAAGATACTTACTAGTTCGGAAATCTGCATTTCGGTATCTGATCGCCAGCGAAGCCAGCTTTAATCACTCCGGAGCCCTGACAAACACCGGTAACATTAAAAATTAACAGAAATTGCATTCAAAGCGCCCACGACACCATAAAATACAAGTACGGTATTGATGACTCATTTTCACTAACTACTGTATAAAAGCGTGTAAATAAACAATTGATAATCGACAAAACCGATCTATAATCAGCCTATATCCATTTAGAATGTTTCTGCAATCGATTTTAACAATTTATAGCCAGAAAATTGGCATCGTCAACTCGGTGAAAATCTTTAGCGCTAAAGTACTTATATGATATTTACATTGTCGATCACGACGGGTTGATTGACTATAACGTCGTTTAGCTCCATTGTTAGCTAAATTACGAAACTAATTTATGTTTTTACTCAGTTTTATAATAATTTCACTATCTTGTGAATTCTACATTCGGGTACAATTTTTCACTAAATGCGTTCCAGGTCAATTCATTCTATGAGGAATCGGACTTGCTTGATGTATGCCAAGAAATATCGCTGTACGTGTCTCACTAGTAACTAATTTGTATATGTTGTCTCGCTCTCATGCAGTTAACTAAAAAGTGTGCTGTCAATTGTGTCACCGAAACTTTTGGGAATGACATCAGTGTTTCAGTATTACTATTGTAAATTACCTGGCGGGCGCAGAAAAGTATTGCCAGCTGTTACAAAGCAAATCAAGAAGTTTGACCTAAAAGAGGAAAGCCAAAGGGCAGGCCAGTTATCTTAGTTACTTTTATCTCTACAATATTATGTAATCACATGATTTTACTTTCTGTTTTTTTTATCGTTCGTATTCAGGAGTTCAATGACCTCTATTTGAGACTTTATAAGATATGTATGTGTATGTTATACTTAGGGTAAGTTCGCCTGTTCGCGTCCATAGACCAATTCGCGTCCATTTTACGGATCTCCTTTAAAAAATCCTCAAAATTAAGAAAACTTACACACCAGTCCAACGAATAGTCATTACCGGTAATACCTCAATGTATAAGAGACACGCACATAAGGTCAAAAGGTCCGTGCGACAAACCAATCCTGTTTAAAAAAATATTTAGTCCCGGCTATTTAACAAAGAAGCGCGAAAGCGCGGTTTTTTAGATAAAAAATAGTGTGCAGCGGTGCGTTCGATGGTAAGTTTTTTTATTGTTTTATTTGAATTTTAGGATTAATAGCTGTTTCTAGACTTTTATAATGAAAAAAGGAATAATGTTAATCATGAATTTGCTTAGGTTTTTTACATTTAACGGTTAAAATAAGGTGGACGCGAATTACTACATCGAATTTACAAAACTTCCACTTTGCGTCCGCAATGGACGCAAACTGTACCTACAGTGGATAATAATAAATCCAATTGCGTCCACTAAGTATTTTAGTTAAATACAACTGTCTTCCCGTTCCCGGGGGTTTCCGGAATGAAAACTATCTGTCCTATGTCCTTTCTCGGGTCCCGGACTATATCAAGACTGATATTTAGCAAAAAGAACAGAACTGATTACTGTTTATTTTAAAACGTGTAATCGTTATTTATTGCAATCATTAGTACTATTTACAATCAATGTTGAGATGAAATATATTTATTTTTGTAAAGTAATTTTTTAATGAAAATAATGTTAATTTTTAGGATTCCGTACTTCTGTTCCTAGAAAAGGTAAAAACGGAACTCTTATATGATCACTTTGCTGTAATATCACATACATCTGCTTTTTTGTTCTTTTTGGTCGATGAAACAAATAATGAAGTTAACATTCCCTCTTTCCCTAAAAAGGAAGCTAATGGACATGTGCATTCTGCCCACCCACATCTACGAAGCGAAAACGTGGTCATTAACCCAGCGTCAAAAGTGTGCACTCGGGGTTTGCCAGAGAGCAATGGAACGCAGTATCTTAGGAGTAAAACTCGCAGATCGCATAAGAAACTCTATACTGCGTTCCAAAACTAAAATTGCGGATGTAGGGCACACGGCTGCCAAACTTAAGTGGAACTAGGCTGGTCACATCTGTCGCATGCCGGAAGAGCTCTGGGCAAAAGTAACCACATTGTGGATCTCAAACAGCAGTAAACGGCAACGTGGCAGGCCCAGGCGGAGATGGCGGGACGTACTTGATAGATATGACAAGGATTGGCCTGAAACCGCACTGGATAGGGATATGTGGAAGGAGGGAGGGGAGGCCTTTGCCCTGCAGTGGGACACAGACGGCTGACAATAATAATAATAGGTCTAACTCTCAAAGCAGTGAAAAAATCGAACTTCTAAATCAACGCATCAAAAATGTATGGCTGTTTACTTTCCATTTATATTGCACATTTAGACATTTGCAAGGTAATCAAAACCTATTGGGTACTTCCAATTGACCTAGAATCATGAAATTTAGCAAGAAGCGTAATTGGTTGTCATGTGGCACATGTAAAGGAAAAGCTCCAAAAACCGTTTTGAATGCATTTTACAAAAAAAAAAATACAGAACCCTCGTTGCGCGAGTCCGACTCGCACCTGACCATTTTTTTTTTCATAATTTATATTCACAAATAAAGTTTTTTTTGAAATTCAGCTTTTTTTTACAAATTCTTAAAAATATCACCCCTATATTCCTTTTCTAAGTGGTTGGACGCAAAATGGTCTACGGGTGGACGCAATTTGGATTTTTTGGACGCAAACTGGGTAAAACGCCTAATTCTGAAACTTTTCTATTTAAAAAAAAACACTAAAGGTTTCGAACAAAACTGCAAGTAAATCTTAAAATAGACTATAGGTGTACCAGGAACTGATGACAAAAATGGTAAATAAAATATGATGACAGCAACACTGGGGAAAATGGATTAAAACGTTTTGATACTTGTATTTTCCCCATATTTATTACACTCATTGTTTATTAACAATACTAATATCATAAAGAGGAAAAATTTGTATAAATTTATGATTGTTACTCTTTCACGCAAAAACTACTGAACGGATTTTGATGAAACTACAGAAATATGGCGATAATTTTTGCAGTTTATTCAACAGTGATCTTTGATCAGTTGTATTTTTCTATGAGCTGTGGAGACGATTGGGACCTACATGCAGCATGCTTGTGGCCCACTCTGGGTAAAGCTACAAAGGCTTTACGCACTAATTTTAGCCCCTAACCATGAGTGATTAACATAAAGATATTTTTTAAAAAGAGAGAGACATATGCAATAGCGAGATGTGTATTTGGTAAATCCATTTTAATATTATACATGCGAAAATAACTCTGTCTGTCTGTCTCTTCTTCACGCCTAAGCCACTGAACCGAAATGAATAAAATTTGGTACAGATATAGTCTGGGACCCGAGAAAGAACTTAAGATAGTTTTCATCCCGGAAATCCCCCGGGAATGGGAACGAAGTCGCGGGCAAAAGCTAGTATAAAATAAATTAAGATAAACGCAGTCACTATAATATACTTTATTTACACAACAAAGATGAAAGAAATGGTTTTTCGCTTTGTGATTGGTGTCCCAGCTTGGTTAGGGCATTGCAAGTTTAATTTGTCCTGATTACCCATTAAGAAAAAATGATTCTGTACTTTATCAAGATTACTGACTATGGTAGTGATCGTTACATAAGGCAAATCAAACGCCTTTAGGCGGCTCATGTCAATCTGACACCAAGGCTACTGCCTTCTTCATCTGCCTTCTGCAATAATTCGTCGTATAGTACTAGTACACGCCCCTGTAATAAGCCAAAGTTATATATATAACATGTTTCCGTAATATATATACATATGTAAAACTCATTTATATAGATTTGAAACAAAGTATTAACTTTGGCGAGTCATACTAACCAGTCAACGTAAGCACGCGGTCTAAAATCGAAAATTGCGTGTAAGCTACACCTTCTTCTTTACAGATTTATCTGTACACATTATAAACAGTGCTTCTGGATTGTGACCGCGGTGGTTTCTTAGTAATTCTTTCACGTTTTACTAAAGATTTCTTGAAAATAACAAATGTAAACAAACAAACGTAATGTCACTTGACAGATGACATGACAAGTATACCATATGAAAATCATTATTTGTTTTACTTTTAATTTGTCATGAGTTACTGGTACACCTATAATATAACTAACACATCACATAAATTTTTCATAAAAAACAGTTTTAGAACAATTTTATTATCGCCGTCAAAGTTGCCAACTGCACTAAATGGACGCGAACAGGCGAAATGACCCTATGTACTGTACTTCGTTTTAAATATACGATACGGACGAATACCCTTTCATGCTATTAAGTATATTAATAATTTTACTGCTTCTGTCTGACTAACTAGTTGTTTCTTGTGGCTTTGGCCACCCATTTTCGAACTACCTAACGTTCATCAATTTACCGTTAGGAGATGAATGTCCCAAAATTGTTTCCTAATGCTACCTGCTGCTTTTACGTCATAAAAAGCCAAAAATGCTTTCTCTTCATATATTTTAGTTCGGTAAGTAGTATTTTGTCTGATGAAAATCGATGATTCTATGAGTTTAGCAAGCTGTTCCTAGGCAATTGGTTGCGCTCCTTCATAAATTATATTACCTACCTACATAGTATTAAGTAGGTACTAGCTTTTGCCCGCGGCTTCGCTCGCTTTAGAAAGAGACAAACATTAGCCTATGTTACTCTCCATCCCTTCAACTATCACCACTTAAAAAATCACGTCAATTCGTCGCTCCGTTTTGCTGTGGTTTTGCCGTGAAAGAAAGACATACAGACAGACAGACACACTTTCCCATTTATAATATTAGTATGGATAAGTACATTTTTACCGGAATATCCGGAACTAGCCATTCAATTGACTGGCCGTTGATCAAAACAGTAGTAAGTGATAGCCGAACACACGTGATTCGAGATACAATAGAAAGAGGGCTGCTATTACAGCCCGACAGCCGGCTGTCGGTTGGTCGTTGAAAGGTTATGTCACCCATGGGTACCGGAAAAAATGCCGCCCCAGGCGGAGTCAGGCGGACGATGGCCTCATCGCCCTCTGCGGCTTCCGCAGAACAGAAAAGGTGCTGGCCGTCAGAGTCATAAGGGAATATCACACGGTCTTCTACGTGGAGCCTTGTGCACTAGCCGGATCCCAACCTGGAACTTAGACGCTAAGGTGCTCGCGTCACTGTACCGGTGGCGCGAAGCTAAGAGCTGCCGGAGGTCGCAGTTTCACGAAGTTCTAGTTTCAAAATGATGGGACAGGCTTTCACGCCCTACCAGTCGGCCTCATCATCATCGAGGCGATGCGAACCTTTCGACGACCAAGCGACAGCCGGCTGTCGCGCTGCTATTGTGTCTCGGATCACGTGTGTTCGAAGGTTTAATGCTCGAAGACCGAAGATTGGCTTGGGAGAAGGCACGGCTCCCTGACGTTTCGGGCGAACAGGAACCAGTGTTGCCAGGTCCGATTTGTTTTAAATCGGTACATGAGGTAAAAAAAACGGGATTTAGTGTTGCAGATCGGGAAAACAACACATAACAAGGGATTTTTAAGTCTGGGTTTAATTAATTGCGTTTTAAACTACTGTGCAGTATAGTACATAAATTAAATATGTATAAAAAGCTTCTTCAATTTTTTGATTAGTCGGGACATTTTACTTCATAATCAGGTACAAATCGGGACGCGTCCCCGGACCCCTGAAAATCGGGACGTCCCGCGAAAATCGGGACACCTGGCTGGATACGCTCTCGGGGCATAGTTACTCCTTGAGGTAGCCGAACGCTCGTTGCCACCACGTAGCAGTATTAGGCCCGAGTCACACCGGAATGGCAGCGGCGCGGCGAGCACCTTCAGTGTGAAATAATTTTAAACTTTAACTACATACTTAAAAGACTAGTATCGCTTGAAAAGCTAGAAAAGGTCGCGAAGTCACGCGCCTCGCGTTTGTTCCGACGCTGGCGGCCGCTGCCATTTTGGTGTGACTCGGCCCTTAGTATTGTCTATGGCCACCAGCCACTGCGTCGCCTGTTGGAAGGACACGGCGCGGCATACGCTGGCAGAGTGTGCCGCTTGGGAGGAACCGCGCCGTGCTCTTATTTCTGTAGAAGGCAGTGACCAGTCAAAGTTACCGCGCAGAAGGAAACTGCGCAAACCCGCAGCACGCTGACTAAAAAGAAGCTGAAGAAAAAAACAGAGCGAGCGATCAATGAATGTGCCAGAGACCCATTTGCCTACGTACTCCATCACTAAATCATAGATTTTTAATAATAAAACCAAAAACAACGGAATAAAATATATATTTTTATTTTACGTATAACATAACACTTTATTATATCTTTTACGCTTAGAATTCATCATTTTCAAACGGATGGAACTTGTGGCCCAGGGAACTGAAAAATAAAATAAAATATAGGTTAGTTACACTATTGACATAAGTCAGTCAAATGAAACGGATATCCGGTAACTATTCTGTATCCGGCCACCTGAACACTATCCGGCCGAATACTAAATAAAAATATATTTGTACGTATATTTAATCCATACTAATATTATAAATGGGAAAGTGTGTCTGTTTGTCTGTCTGTCTGTTTGTCTTTCTTTCACGGCAAAACGGAGCGACGGATTGGCGTGATTTTTTAAGTGGAGATAGTTGAAGGGATGGAGAGTAACATAGGCTACTTTTTGTCTCTTTCTAACGCGAGCGAAGCCGCGGGCAGAAGCTAGTTATCTATATATTGAAGAAATACAATAAGTTTTTCCGTGACCATGTAACTAAGGTCCAAATAAAAATCGGCGACAGAGACTTGTAGCTGACATTTTTGCTAATATGAGCCTATTTTAACACTGCTGTCGAAAAATTATTTTTTTAATCTTTGAACCTGTTTTTTATTGCTCTTGTCTACCTCACCGGCTCGGCTGTGTAAAATAAACGTTTTTTTTCTTTCTCGTTACTTTCTGAGATAAGCGCGTCCAACCAATCAAACAAACTCTAGCTTTATAATATTAGTATAGATAATTATTAAAAAATTACTTACGCAGTCATGGGAACGAGTCGGCCATTGCAGTCGAAAGAGTCGATGAGACTCAGGTCTTCCTGCGACAGTTTGAAGTCGAAAACATCGAAATTGCTCGCGATACGCGACTTTGTAACCGACTTCGGGATCACGATGACACCGCGGTCTACTTGGTACCTGTTGAAGAAATTTCATTATAATATCACTGAAATAAATATATGGAACTAGCTTCTGCCCGCGGCTTCGCTCGCGTTAGAAAGTGACAAAAAGTAGCCTATGTTACTCTCCACCCCTTCAACTATCTTCACTTAAAACATCACGTCAATCCGTCGCTCCGTTTTGCCGTGAAAGAAAGACAAACAGACAGACAGACAGACACACTTTCCCATTTATAATATTAGTATGGATCACTGAAATAAATATATGGAATAGTCGACAATCCTAAAATGGATTGTCGACTTGTCGACTATTCCATATATTTATTTCCTATATACCTACTTTAATGATGTTGGTAATCCATTTCATAAAATGGAATGAAATGCCTTAGATTTTTTCTTATGTAATAGTCTAAAAAACTGTCCCATTGCATGGCAAAGGCGTCTTCTGATAAAGAGAAGGCACGAGCATTAATCACCATGGTTGCTGAAGGCGGATTGGAGATTTCGGACTTATATTGACCAGTTTACCTCCCGATGTTTTCCTTCGCCGATGTCTGTGATGTCTAAGATAAATTTCAGAAAGTACGGTCAGCAAAGCAGATAAGTATGCATGGCCGTCAGAAACAATTTATGTTTTCTTAAAAACTCATGGATATTTTCTAATAAAAATTTAAACTATAGTAGAAATTCAATTTGGTTAAATTTCATTCGAATACATTCATTGGTATTCAAGAAAACCTCAATTGTAGATGACGGCCCTGCATACCTATATACTTTGCTGACTGTACATATGAATTGAAAACCACATTGGTACTTGCCCGGATTTGAACCTCTTACATGGGAGGCCTAAAAGGTTTGTTACCAAAACTTACAACTTACTTAGGTCAGAAAGTCTGACCAGCCTTAACCAAGAGGTATCGTGTCGCCCAGTAACTGGGTTGTGGAGGTCTGATAGCAGTCGCTTCACGTAAAACACTGGTATCTAGCTGAATCCGGTTAGGCTGGAAGCCGACCCCGACATAGTTGGGAAAAGGCTAGGGAGATGATGACCTAAACTTACCTAATAAGCACTTGCGCGACAGTCTTCCCGAGCCGGTCAGCAATGGCCTTCAGTTTGGGGTCATCCAACAGGTTGGGGTCACCGGGCTGTGCCCAGGGCCTGTCTGGAGACCCCAGGGGGGAGTACGCCGTGATGGTGATGTTGCGAGCCTCGCAGAAGTCTTTCAGACGACGCTGGTTTAGGTAAGGGTGGCTTTCGACCTGGAAAACCAAGTTAGGTCATTTTAAACTTTCGAACACACGTGAAGGTTATGTTAGGTCAGTGTCATTCTTCGAACACACGTGATTCGACACAGTAGAAAGTCAATAGCAGCGCGACAGCCGGCTGTCGCTTGGTCGACGAAAGGTAAATATTAATTATCTTGGGGCAATGTTATGATTATGATGATGATGCTGGTGAGTGGTGACGATAATCCATACTAATATTATAAATGGGAAAGTGTGTGTGTCTGTCTGTATGTTTGTCTTTCTTTCACGGCTAAACGGATCGAAAATTTACGTGATTTTTTAAGTGGAGATAGTTGAAGGGATGGAGAGTAAGATAGGCTACTTTTTGTCTCTTTCTAACGCGAGTGAAGCCGCGGGCAAAAGCTAGTTTGTAAATACATACATACCCTATTATCTGTAATAAACAAATTACATCCTTAAAAAATGGGTTTATCATTATTTTGCACGTCAGGTTCGAGAACAATTACGAAAATGACACACAAATTATCACTAGCACTTAGCCTCACCTGTCCTCAAAGCACGCCATTGGTTAAAAGCTCGTCACTGTAAACCACGCGTCATGTTCGGGGACGTTCACGAAAACGACTTTTTGACCACTATCTTATTCTCACCTATCGTCTAAGCACGACACTGGTTAAAAACTGGTCACTGAAAACCACGCGTCATGATCGGGAACGTTCCCGAAAATGACGCAAAAATGATCTCTGCCATATTCTCACCTGATTGGTGACGGGCACGATGCTAGCGCTCTTCAAGAGCCTCTCGATCTGCTTGGAGTTGAAGTTGGACACTCCAATGCTCTTCACGAGGCCTTCAGCGACGACTGGTTCTAGAGCCTTCCACGTGTCCACGTAGTCGACGTCAGAGAATAGGATTTTGTCGTCCTTGTCTTTCGGGAAGAGGTCGCCTCCTTCCTGTGAAAAATAAAATATACAATGTGTAACTGAATTAATGCACTTTGAGAAAATAATTTGTTCAGAATCGTTTACTGAATCGATTTTTGTAATTTTAATATAGGTAATATTTTATCCCAAAAATAATTAAAACTACGTAAAATGCTGTCACACTTCCGCTGTACAGTGACAACAAACTAAAATGGATGAAATACCTACTACGCTAGACTCTTATGCAAGTGCGACTGTATGCATGCGTAGATTTGTAATGTGACTATAATTTTCTCCCACAATCTGTACAACAAATTTATAAAAAAAACAGTGTTTTAAACATATTAATAAAAATTTTGTGTATGTATTATGATTATAACATAATATTCTAATTGGGGTATCTGGTGGTGTGCGTTTATTCCGGGAGATGTTGTATAAATAAGTATCTGCGGACAACTGATACACGGCCATCTGATTCCTAATTAGTTAGAGCCTGTGTTGTGGTAACCAGGCAACTGATACACATAAATAATTTACTAGGTTTCGCCCACGTGCACTACGAAACTTCCTTTGGGGTTGTGATTTTACGTATGGACTATCAAGACACTCTCCTACCCCTTAAAAAAAAAAAAAACAAGGGACAAGATTATTTAGGGGGTCTACCCCTAAATAATCTTCAATCTATACTAATATTATAAAGAGGAAAACTTTGTTTGTTTGATTGTAATGAATAGGCTCAAAAACTACTGGACCGATTTTTTAAATTCTTTAAGAATTTTATAATAATGTTGCCAACGAGTAACATAGACTAAATAATATCACGCAATTTCGGGAGCGAAGCAGTAACCAAAAACCTAATGTAACGTGGGTGAAACCGCGAGGAACAGCTAGTATATAATAAAAAACAAAGTCGCTCCCAGCTGTATGTTTATATCACCTATGTATGCTTAAATCTTTAAAACTGAGCAACAGAATTCGATGTGGTTTTTTTGACTTACCTTATAAGCCTGCGGCCAATGGACCAGGTAGAGGTCCAAATACTTCAACTTCAGGTTCTCAAGTGACGCCAAGAGAGCAGGTTTCACGAGGTCCGGACGATGGAATGTGTTCCATAGCTTTGAGGTGATGAACAGATCTTCCCTGCGAACAAAATTATTGTTTTTTTTTAGTTTTGCGAGCTAATGCACTATCTTTTCATTTGGTAATGGTATTGGTCCTTTTCTTAATGAAATGGAAAGAGAAACTAGAGAAAGATGAACTTAATTTAAATTTAGGTTAGCTTGTGAATAAGAGAATCGGCACCGGGTTTATTGGTGCCGATTCTTTGATTAATATCATTCTAATATTAAAAAGGCGAAAATTTGTGAGTGGGACGAATCTCAATAGGCCTGTCCGGGGATGTTATCTAGCTAGTTCTTTATTACTGTAAAGATAATCAAAATCCCCACTGGAGGGTTACCTACCATGACGTTTAAAGTAAGACTGTTTTATTCCTGTTCTAGAGTATGCAAGTGACAGCGTTAGACACGTTGTCTAGCGCCGTCTCTTTCCCATTGAAAGTTATATCGAAGTAATACTGCTATAAGAGCTTGTGGTAGGCCCCGCTGGACGGATTTTGTTTTGCGTGAAAGAGTAAAGGGTCCCATTCACTACCCGGCCCGCAGTCTCTGGTCATATCGGGCGGCCTAACGTCCTAGGCCGATAGCTCACACACTAAAGAAATGCCGGCTGATAATGCCCTGATCCCACTTCTGCAACCTCACGCTATCAATTGGCAGTTGGCAGTTTTCATCGTTAGTTTTGTCGAACAAGATAATTTATTGCAAAAAAAACCGACTTCCTTCGATTTCGGCATGATACCATCATCAGATCCTGGACCTGATGACAATGGGACCATTTGGGAAGTCTACCCTTTCAAACAAAAAAAGAATTGTTCAAATCGGTAGGTAAACGACGGAGATATGCGCGAACAAACATAAAAAAAAAACAAGCATCCGAATTGAGAACCTCCTCCTTTTTTTAGAAGTCGGTTAAAAAATTTTACACGTCGAAAAACTTAAAACGGAACCCTCAAGACTGACATCAGATGTCGGCGGGCTACCTGGTGGGTTACCATGACGTTTAAAGTAAGACTGTTTTATTCCTGTTCCAGAGTGTGCAACTTGCAAGTGACGGCGTTAGACACGCTATCTAGCGCCGAAGTAATACTGCTGTAAGGGCTTGTGGTAGGCCCCTTGATCATATGTTCATTCGGCCACGAGACTACGGCCGATATCTGTCAGTGCTGACCGGAAAATCGATCATGAATGGCCTATTGACGGTGGCGGTGACCTCTCGCGCCCGGCGCTGGTTCAGGCCATGCTCCGGGGCGAGACTGAATGGAAAGCCGTCGCCTCTTTCTGCGAAGCAATTATGCTGGTGAAGGAGGCGGCGGGGCGCGTGAGGTAGTGTCAATCCAATCCTCACGCCCCGCGCAATGACCGACAGCAGCGCAACATTAATCAAAGACAAAGACAAAAGGCGGGTGAAATTGCAAAGAACAGATAATAACAAAAAACTTTTAAAAATACAAACCTCTTTACAGTGCCATCGGCGATCTTCGCAGCGATAGCCTCTCCGACCTCCTTCTCGTTGCCATAGACATACGCGCAGTCTATGTGCCTATAACCAATGTCTATGGCATTCTTTACTGCTTCCGTCACTTCACCGGGCTTTGACTGCAAAAGAAATATTTTTTTTTTATTTGTCTGTATTTATTATTTAATGTACAATGTAAAAAGAGGGGTAGCTGAAAGGGCTGAACTGATTTGTACGCATTTTTTATTATTTGGAAGTAGGTAATCTAGCGACAGACATGTTTCTTCAATGTCGATTCAGCACTTTTGACATAGCCACTGAAATTTGTCTGCCGAACTGGAATTTGTTATGTCTTACCTCCCCCCCACCACTACCGAAATGTTTCATACAGAAATTAGGTTAATTAAGAACAATCACCTAAAATTATTTGTGTACTTTGAAATTTGGTATTTCATTGAATTCTACTGATGAACACACTGGGGAGGGGGGGGGGGAAGGACCCTTTTACCAATATTTTTGAAACTGTTTAAAATATCAACATATTTACTTGTACAAAAATGAACTACATTAAATTAAGCACTAATATGGTCTGTATATTTTTATAATATGACTTTTTTAGTGGCTTCGTCGCCTATTTTTCCCCCTTACAGATACAAAAAGTTGCCGACTGCAGATTTACACTGAGCAGCCTAGCATTTCAACTTCAACTTTTATATTTATTATGGAATCCACCGAATTTTCGGTGATTTCTGCCAATGTCCAGTTTGAAAATAATATTTCAGTTTAAATGACAATTGTATGGTTATTAAATTATAGTCTGGAGATCATACACATATTCTTATAACCAAGAAGACGAGATGACTCCTAGCATTTCAAAATTGATCTTATCTTATTATCTATTTTATCTTACATCTATTGTAATCAGTATGTTTTATTATCTAATACAGCATAAGTGTGAAAACTTAAATTGATAAGGCCTCTGGCATATAATATTTGCTGGAGGTTAACCAATATTGCAAAATAATATTCTTTTATCATTTTAACAATCTAATCAATGCAGGTGGGGACTTTAACAATCAATCAATTGACAGTTTTTATCAGTTGACAAAACATGATTCCACTATGGTATACATAGCAACATTGGAAATTAATTTGAAAGATACAGTATTTATTTTGCAAAACTTTTTTTTTAATATACATAATAATGTTCTAAATGACTTTAACTTTTCAACAACCAACCGACAGCTGGCTGCCGGGCTGCTATTAAATAAATAAATAAATAAATATACTGTAGATACATACTTTTTAAAAAGACATGCAATCCAAGCCTAATGTCTCTTGAACCAGCAGTTTGGGTTGTGCATTGAAATATCACCCCGTCAATTTTTTCAATTTTAAATAGACTATGCAGATTTTAAACTTGACATATAACTTACTAGCTTTTGCCCGCAACTTCGTCAGCGTGAATTAATAGTTTCCGTTCCCGGGGAATTTCCAGGATGAAGACTAAATCCGTACCAAATTTTATTCAAATCGTTTCAGTGGTTTTGGCGTGAAGAGACAGACAGACAGAGTTACTTTCGCATTTATAATATTAGTACGGATTTATTGAGTAAGTAAACTATTTTGTTGAGTTGTGATCAATCATTGTGTAATTTAAAAAAAAGCATATTATTAGAGCTGAGAGAGAGACTATCACCCATTGACCCTGACAACGCTAGCCGCGAATAATGCTTGTTTGTAGCGAAGCCTACAATAATCGTACCCTTAGTAATTTTATTTTATTATAGTTTCTAGACAAATCTATGAGACGAAAACCGCACACAAGTTTCAAAGTTTTTTACTAAGTAATTAAATAAGGATTTTACCTTCCATGTACCAATTCCAAGAATGGGGACCTCGAGACCATTATTTAACTTTACTTTAGGTACTTTCGAAGCCATTTTGCTTAATAATCTAGTTCGCATAAATTGAAAAGCTTTTTCACAGAACCGGATGCCGGTTGTCAAACAAAATTTTATGGATTATTTTGACAAATGTCAAACATGATTACGAGATTGTCAATATTGACGTGACGTAATATGATAAGGGTTACCAAATTTTGAGTCAGAATTACCAATCATTTTGCTGGTGAGCTCTTTCAAATTGGCAATTGTTATTAACTGTTTTCTGCGACTTCCACAGCCGTTTTTCGTACTCATCCTCATTAGGGGAAAAAAAAATCTCAAGTAAGGTCGCCGCTACGTCATTTAAAAAAAAACATAACTCTGCTTTCGACAGTCGGGTAAAAAACATTTGTCATAATAGTTTTGGCTTTGCGATGGTTACTTACAAAAAGTCTGTCTCTTTACATAGGTAATAGATTAGTTAAGTACCTATGTAAGATATTTGTAACTCTTTCACGCAAAAAGTACTGAACTGGTTATGATAAAACTTTACCTATAGAAAAAAAGCATTACAATAACACAGGCTGTCTAAAACACCACGGGACCTACGGGAGCGGAGCAGTAATCAAATACATAACTTAATAAGGGTGAAACCGCGAGGAGCAGTCAGTAGCGGTAGCTTATGGTACGATATTTAGATGACTAGACAGATATTCTATTGGTAACCTAGCAATTTTATCGATTTCCAAACAAACAACGAAATGCTGTCTTTTCAAGGCTCAAGGCCTTTATTTGTCTTCATTTATATTTCATGTTATGGTTTCAATCGATTTTTTTAAACCACTAGGCATAAGGCCTAGAAAAAGTAAAGAAAACTGTCCACATAGGTGGTAGTGTTTGTTCTTTTCTAAGTACATTAAATAAATAAATATCTTGGGACAACTCACACACGGCCATCTGATCCCAAGCTAAGCAGAGCTTGTGTTATGGTAACCAGACAACTGATATACATACTTATATATTTTTTTAAATACATAGATATTATAGATAAATCACACCCAGACAAGGAACAAACATTCATGCTCATCACACAAAGTTTGTCCTGGGTGGGAATCGAACCCACGACCTCCGGCTTAGCAGTCAGGGCTACTAACCACTAGACCAACAGGCCCGTCAAACATTATTACTGGACTGGTCGAAGTAAAATTAAAACGGTATTTCAATTTAAATCATGGCATAATATTTTGCAGTGGCATCGTAATTGTTCTCACTCCCTCCTTTCCATTGATATTATGTTTCAGTATAACGCTAACCGACTTCCAACCTCTTGTGACAAATTTATGTACTGACTAGCTGACTAGCTTTTGCCCGCGACTTCGTCCGCGTAGAATAATAGTTCCCGTTCCCGGGGGGTTTCCGGGATGAAAACTATCCTATGGCTTTTCTCGGGTCCCAGACTATATCTGTACCAAAATTTATTCAAATCGGTTCATATCAGTGGTTTAGACGTGAAGAAGAGACAGACAGAGTTACTTTCGCACTTATAATATTAGTACGGATAAGTACGGCTCAAATATATTATTCCCAAGAAGGTTATTATATTATTATCTATCTAGGTTATTATGTTATCTCCTAAGTTATTTTAGTAAAAACTACAAAGAAAAAGTAGTTACAGAGTTAGGTTTGTAGCAATATAGTTAACGGTATGTGTGACCTAGCAATTAGGAATAGAAGGTCGCGTAAGTATTTTTTTGGACAAACAATGTTTGAAAATTGCCTGATATCTTTTCTTTAATAGATTTTCAACTTTATTACAAAAGTAATAGATTTAAAGTTGATTGGATAAAGACAGTTTCTGGTAGCGTGATGACGTCTGTACGTACAATCAACAGGATTGAATCGCGATGATACTGTATTATCTAAGTGACAATTGATATGTCTGTTTTTTACAGTATAATAGATAAGAGAAAATGTACAGTCATGCTTGAAGATACCGATCTTGCAGTTGTATTAACTGTTGAGTAAAGGCGCAAGTCAACTGGCTTAAGGTGAACGCAGACTTGGCCGCACCGCACGCGCCGCAGTCCCCGCAGTCATCGTATTTTCTTTGTTGTCTACGGCAACTGCGACGCGGGTAGGTGTGCGAGGTGGCATAGAACTTCATATAAAGAATTCAAATGCGAAGACTGCGGCGCGGCGCGTGCGGTGCGGCCAAGTCTGCGTTCACCTTTAAAGGGGCAAGGTTGATGAGAAGGAAGTGTAATTTGTAGGTGCAGTCACGAGTCACGAGGATATAATTATTTTTTTATGTATTTTTATTCGACATTGAAGTCTTCTTAGTATATGTATATTTTTCTATACTAATATTATACAGAGGAAAACTTTGTTTGTTTGATTGTAATGAATAGGCTCAAAAACTACTGGACCAATTTAAAAAATTCTTTCACCATTCGAAAGCTGCATTGTCCACGAGTAACATAGGCTATATAATATCACGCTATGTCCTACGGGAGCGAAACAGTAACCAAAAACCTAATGTTACGTGGGTGAAACCGCGAGAAACAGCTAGTTATATTTATTTTTCTGACCGTAAAGACCAACTCGTCATCATCATCTCCCTAGCTTTTTTTCCAACTCTGTTGTGGTCGGCTTCCAGCCTAACCGGATTCAGCTGGATACCGGTGTTTTACGTGGAGCGACTGCCTATCAGACCTACACAACTCAGTAACTGGACGACTGGACGACGTCTCTTGGTTAGACTAGTCAGAATTTCTGGCTAACCAGTAAAGTAACGACTGTCAAAGTTCTACGAATAACAACCGGGACCAAAGGCTTTACGTGCTTTCCGAGGCGCGGGATGTCAGTGATATCCAAGATAAACTTTAGAAGTACATATGAATTGAAAAAGTCACATTGGGACTTGCCCGGATTCGAACCCACAACCTCTTACGCGAGAGGCGGGCGCCTTATCCACTGGGCCATCACGACATCCGAAGGACCAACTCGTCGTTCGCTTAAAATTATAAAATCAAAATATTGCCTACTAGTGGTCCCTCGCGGTTTCGCCCGCGTCATCTTAGGTTTTTATTTAATGCTCTGCAGTCTGCACCCATCGGCCATAGCTTGATGTAGTCTATGTACTATACTGATGTAAACTATATTACCGTAGTTTCATCAAAATCCGTCTAGTAGTTTTTGTGTAAAAGAGTAACTAACATCCTCACACAGATACAAACTTTCACATTCGTATTATAAGTAGGTAAGATTTTCAATATTAACATCCATACTAATATTATAAATGGGAAAGTGTGTCTGTCTGTCTGTCTGTATGTTTGTCTTTCTTTCACGGCAAAACGGAGCGACGAATTGACGTGATTTTTTAAGTGGAGATAGTTGAAGGGATGCATGGAGAGTAACATAGGCTACTTTTTGTCTCTTTCTAATGCGAGCGAAGCCGCGGGCAAAAGCTAGTAATTTATAATTTTAGTAAGGTTGATGTTTTACATGTGTAGTAAGTCTTCCTCAACCCCTATTGTAATAAGAGAGGTAAATAGTCTGCTGTGTAGAACCACGAGGTCTTAACCCTTGGCTCTAGAAGACCAGGCACTATCCTTCTCACTCTCCCCACTTCACAATTCTACAGTTCTACACATCCGAGACACGATTTTTCATATAAAACCTTCGAACACACGTTATTCGAGACACAATAGAAAGACAACAGCCCGACAGCCGGCTGTCGGTTGGTCGTTGAAAGGTTAAAATTAAAATCCCTTCATTTTCGACCATTTAAAAACCCTGTAAGTTTTAATTTACTGCAGAATTGTGGTCCGCTTTGAAATAAGACAAGCTATAGTATCAGGCGTTTTGCTAAATTCCGACAAAATTGGTTCACTTTTTAACTTGCGTTGTCTAATAAAATTCACATTTTAAGGCACACGAAAAACTTTCTTCTACATTGCGTAAAAAGTTCGCGGGAAAAAGCAAAAACGTACGTTGCGAGATGTCCTGCCAAAAAAACCTTATTGCGTAAAGAAATAATTTAAAAACACTTATTGGTATTTCAGCGGATCCTAAACTCTTATCAAGTATAAACTCCTTTCATTCTATGAATATCAAAATGACTATTAATAAAAAGCACTGAAACTTTAGTTGACTGAGACCAGAAAGAATCTTAGTACCCAACAATAAAGTGGCTTCTTCTAATAGTAAAGAAAATTTTGCTAAAAGACTTACCTCTTGTATTCTAATGAAGTTAGTTATGCAATTAATTTTATATGTATAAGTACTTCCGTAGAAAAGACAATGAGCAGAAGTGGTCCAAATTTCCACCACTGTTGGGGGCTATATGTAAGCTTAAAGTCGGCTAAATACCATACAATTTTGACTACTAGGCGAAAAAAAAATATTCACTCAGAAAAAAGTTATGACTGTTTTAAACATACGACTTTTTATTATTTAACTGCTTATTCTTTTCGCACATAGCCATATTTAAAGTAGTAAAAACGCATAGCCTCTGTTCTGTAATGCGTTCAAATCGTCTGCAAAGTGTACAATGATAACGTTAGCGTTGCGTGTATCAGATTGAAGAAGCAAGAGATAGAAAACATTTAATTTTTAAGGACAGACCCCACACTGTGAGACATAAATAAATAAAACTAATGTGAAATATGTTATAGGTATAAGACGTTTCATTTGATCATGATAGAGTTAGATTTTCTTTCACATGATAGGATTTGATATTTTCGACGCAGCGAAGTGCCTACTAGGTTTTTATTTTGATGTCATATAGCTTATATCAACCAGAATAACGTGTGAATTACAACAAAATGTCATACACCTAAATCAATAGAGTAGTTTAATAGAAATAGTGAAATAAAGAAGCGAAATAAGGTTTTAAATTGCAAGTTTTCATGGGGTCATAACTTTTTACTGAGTAAATATTTTTGGTTGCGGTCTTCATATAATGCTTCAGTACGCAGTGCTCC
Organism: Athetis lepigone; assembly: GCA_033675125.1. Lineage (NCBI taxonomy): Eukaryota > Metazoa > Arthropoda > Insecta > Lepidoptera > Noctuidae > Athetis > Athetis lepigone. The sequence goes on along the minus strand of CM066220.1, from coordinate 4,631,267 downwards.
ATCATATGCCATAGTTCTTATTGGTGGTGGAAATTTGGACCAAGCTCCATACATTTTTGCCCAATCCCCTTTGCTAAATAAAATGATAAATGTAATTTAAAATTTCAAGAATTCCTTACTCAAATATTTCTCTCAAATAAACAAAAAAATTACTTACCTTCCATGTGCCAAGCCCGATCACAGGATACGTCTGTCCATTATTGAATCTAATAGTCGGTACGCGCACCATTTTGTCGTCTTCACTGCCAGGCTCAACAACAAAGAGTGGAGTCCTACAAGGTTAGGTTATCTGTCTAACTGTGCTATCAATTTATTATTTGTAGTACAAGCAGATAAACGGAATTACATAATAATATGCGGCCTGTTTGTTTCGTTTTTCATCTATATCTTTGCGTTTTTACAGCGTTATCATGGTAGAAATATTCCATAAATTAATTGAATGTACAGCTCGGTGAATACGATTTATTGTAGGACGTTATCTGTGATAAAAAGAGGTCTTTATAATGTTATTACTTAGTAGGTACATATCACTGGGTACTGGGCACGCCGTTATAGCGGCGGTAAGACCCCTCTTTGAGGAGTGGCTGGAGAGGCGTCATGGCACTCTCACGTTTCGCTTGACACAGGTCCTCACCGGACATGGTCAGTTCGGGAGGTTCCTGTGTCGGATTCGGGCGGAAGCGACGCCTGGGTGTCACCACTGCAGTAACGGTCGCCTGGAGGACACGGTCGAGCACACAGTAGAGGTGTGCCGCGCATGGGCGGAGCATCGACGTGTCCTCGTAGAGGCGATCGGCGGCGGTGACCTCTCGCGCCCGGCGCTGGTTCAGGCCATGCTCCGGGGCGAGACGGAATGGGATGCCGTCGCCTCCTTCTGCGAAGCAGTTATGCTAGTGAAGGAAGCGGCGGCGCGCGAGAGGCAACGACGAGCCTCTCGCCCCGGACTAAGACCCAGGCGAAGATGTCGAGAGTCGCAAGACGACTACCGGCCACCGTAGGCGCGGTTCTGCGGATGGCGAGCTATGGGTAGCTCGCCGCCCGGCTAGGACCAGGACCGCGTAGACGGCGCGTTTTGTTCCACGCGCGCCTCAAAGAGAAGGAGTCAGCACAGGAAGGGGCCCAACAGGGCCAACGCCTGCCGGGGTTGCGGAATGTTTATAATAGTTACCGTGACCCTGGAACATAAAGGGCAATCGAAGGAACATGAGTGGGTTTTAGTCAGTAAGAGTCTGACACGCCCTCCCGTCTCACCCAGGACGGGAGCAGTCATTGGATGATTTCCCACTCACCAAAAAAAAAAAAAAAAATCACTGGGTACTTTTTTCGTGATGTTTAGAGGTTAATGCGGGTGCTCCTAATGTTTCAAGTCGGTACTATTGAGATTCATATTTATATTCATTCGGTTTTTTTTAAATACTTATATAATGAACACATACTATAAACTGACATTATTCGTACAACGAGAGGCCAGATGGTCTAGTGGTGACTGCTAAGCCGGAGGTCGTGGGTTCGATTCCCAACCAGGACAAACTTTGTGTGATGAGCATGATAGATTGTTCTGTGTCTGGGTGTAATTTATCTATCCGGACTAACTAATAATGCGAAAGTAACTCTGTCTGTCTGTCTCTTCTTCACGCCTAAACCACTGAACCGATTTTATTGTACAGATATAGTCTGGGACCCGAGAAAGGAAGGATCTAGGATAGTTTTCATCCCGGAAATCCTCCGAGAACGGCAACTATTAATCCACGCGGACGAAGTCGCGGGCAAAAGCTAGTAACATAATATATTAATAAATTATATAAGTATGTTTATCGGTTGTCTGGTTACCATAGTACAAGCTCTGCTTAGTTTGGGATCAGATGGCCGTATGTGTGATTTGTTCCAGGATATTTTTATATTTATTTAATGTTATGCCGTCAATTCAATATTTACTGAATGAGGCAGCTGTTCTTTATCACGCGTGTCTATCCAAATTGTCAATTATGTAGATCGCTCACGTTTTAAAACAGCAGTAGGTAATCGTCATGAAAAGGTCACAAAAATAATTGTTTGTGTACGTTTGAACCCACATAGTTATGATTATAAACTACATCACGCACTCTAATTAATTAAAATAAGATAAACTAAAGTTTTTAGTGAGTACATTGTTTTTTCCTACACACTATAGCAGTCCTTTTCAAGTTAAATGGCATAATAGTTCAAGGCCTTGAGGCCCCACCCGGCACGAGGTTGGGAGTTTTAAACCGACTACTAATGTAACTTTTTCAATTCGTGTATCTGTTACCGGCCAAACCCGCGGGGTTATTACCTATGAAACAGCAATCAGCAATATTTGCGCAGTGATCGTAAAAAAAATCGTATTATGTATGAACCGATTGCTAATCGCTCGCTGATTGTTCTAATGCACTTATTGCTACGCTGACGATAAAGTAGCAATCGCTGGAACTAATTAAATATCACCTTTAACAAAAAAAACTTAACTTTGCTCTTAAAAACCATACTAAATACGAAACCACCAAACGAAAAATGCATATTTTAGTTAACTGATTGCTCCACAGAGGCAGCACTATCGCTAGATTGCTATTTGACGTGACGTATTTTGAATTGACGTTTGAGCAGCAAATATTGCTAAATGATCGCGATCGCTCGGCTATTGCAAGATACGTAATCCCGGTGCCGATTTCAGGACAAATTAGTTTTGCTTGCTAGGCTAAACTAGTTCTTCGTCGCCTCAACTCAGGGCACCCTGACTGGGACAGGTTAGGTTAGGAGCTCCGCTCCCGCCTTAAGCCCGGTTTCCACCGCGAGCGGAACGGACCCATTAATGACTTTGTTCGCAAGCGCAAACTGCAAATAACAAATAGAAAAACAAATAAACAACAAATAGTCGAATAATAATAAATAATAAATGCATAAGGCGCGCTTTTTCTCTGTTTCTTTAACAGTTGTCAAACAAAACAAAAGGTAATGGTTATGCAGGTGGTACGGTAAAGGCATTGGTTCTGGTATTGAAGGTGACGGTTTGTGGTTTCTGGTAATAGAGGTAAGTTGCTGGTCTATGTCACTACATCTAAACAATTATGTATTAAGAATCATAATTTTGTTGGTGGAAATACAAGTATGCATTTTGCGCTTGCAAACGAAGTCATATCTAACAATTTAACGTCGTTCAAAAGTTTAGTAAACGTTATCTTAATTCCAGTGATCGTAATACCTAAGTTGTACTAACATTATAATAACGTTTACTAAACGCGAAAATGGCCCCAGTTATACGACCAACATTATCGTTTAATGGACATACAAAAGTCGCAAGATGACTTCGGTACGTCATTCAAAAGTCGTATGAACGTGATGGAATTACCACTTTCGTCGCGCAGAAGTCGCATCATAACTTTACAACGGCTCGTTTGTTGTATTGTCGTCATACAGGTGTTTTTGAATGACTAAAACGTTTTATTTGAGTCAAGGAACAACACCTATAAGACTTCTCTATTTTTCTTGTTAGTGGCACGCGTTTAGATTTGATTCGAGATTTGAGTGCAAAATAATTACAAGGAAATAAAAGGTTTATTTAACTGATATTATACATCTCGCTAATAACTGTATCTGTCTCTTATGCCGTTTAGTTCGAGTGGGTATTAAAGTTTTATGATAATATACCTATGTGTATTTATTTGAAATTTTCATGCCCCCTCTCAATTTTGTGTTTAAATGATTATATTTTTATTAATAAAATTATATTTATTTCTAAAAATGTAGGACATGTTGCTTTTGTCACATACTTATCTCTTTACGACGTTGTAAAGACATAAAGTCGTATTAAGGTTATTTCAACACCATGCAATACGCCATGACAGCAGCTAGCTATTAGGCTTCCTCATAAATTTAAAACCCTTTTTATATTGTTCACAGTAAAAGTACAGTGCAGATTTCAAATATTTAAATTTTTTTTTTTTACTTTCCTTTTGAAAATTCCACTACGTGTAAGTCTTCTCCACGAATTTTTACCTTCCATTTTTCGTAGCAAATTTGACCAAACGTTCCGTAAATATGGCGGTCTAGACGTTTTAAAGTCAAAACCTGACTTAAATGCGACTACAAGTTTGATTAAAGTCAGGGCATGACAATAAACAGACATCATCAAATATTTAGGTTATATTTAAGTATCAAATAAACCACCAAGTCATTTAAGAGTCTCCAATTGACCGCTGTAAAACAGGATAGTGATCGTTATATAAACGTCACTGTGAAAACGTCTATACAACTGCTACATTACATAGATGTTATATAAAGGTTTTTCAAAGACCTAATTTGGTTAGTTCAAAACGCTTAATGGATTATAACGTTAGTACGACTATAGCGTTGTCGTACAAACGTTTTAGCTAAGACTGTAATACAACGTCGTTTAGTTTAGTCTTACCAACGTTGCTAAGACCAGCTTATTATGACATATTTGTCGCACGACTAAAAAGTTAAATTAAAGACGTCTTAAGGACCTCGTAGTCATCTCACTATCATTATAAGACTGCTATCCAACTTTATGTCGTATAAGTCAAGACTTATATGACGTTTTTGTTTGTTGGGATTAATGGGGCCGTTCCGCTCGCGGTGGAAACCGGGCTTTAGGCTATGCGGTTATTTATTTTTAAACCGCCCAGAAATATGAGCCCCGCCCGCATCCCGCAGAGGGCAGGGGCACCGTCCACCTATCTTAGACTAGTTTAGCCTAGGCAAAACTAGTTTGTCCTCGGGTTTGGCCGGTAGGGCACCTAGGGCTTTACTGATATACCTAGTGACTCGGAAACTGTGTTAGGTTTTATAATCTTTATCCTATCATATACCAAATGCTTCTCAAATAAAATTTTTCCAGAACAATGGTATTAAAACTATGGTTCTGGTCACAAATCACCTGTTCCATGGTTCTGGTAGAATAGTAAAAATAGCGGAATTTTCAGGTGATTCGATTCCCAGTTTAAGTATTTTTTTAAAGAAATCAGTGAATGCATTTGTTTCTTTTGGGTATAAAATAAAAGAATAAATAATTAAAATAATGTGTTTTTCTGCAGATCTATAATTTTTCCACCTCCACCCTGTTATAGCCGCTGCCAGTATTAGGCTGAGGCTACACTAGGCTGCGACGCGAGTTGCGACACATGAGCGATTGAAACAAATACATGGATGCTCACGTGTATGGCTACACCGTTCATAAAATATTACTAGCGATCTTTGATTTTTACTGCGACAGGAACTACATTACTGTAATCGCGATACAGGCTATATCGAGGTATCAGCGAAAATGAATCGACTATACGCCAGATTTTCGTTTAAAATGTAGCCATTCCATGTTTATCTCGTTTCGCTCTTCCAGTCGCATCGCAAATCGCTGCCTACTGTAGCCTCAGCCTTATATGTATTACCTATGGCCGCTGCTTCAATTAGACGCTCCTTCAATCGATGATCAATACACTTATGTTATTTATTAATATCACGTCAACATCATAACAACTTGCTTTATACCAAGGTCTAAGCTATCAAATATTTACTGATAACCAGCTTAACTATTTAATCGATAAACTTATACAAACTAACAGAACACTCTACTGAGAATATTGCATTCTCATATTGCGCTCTTTAAAAGTACTTGTTTTTTATTAAACTGTTTATTTACATTTCTATGAGTAACACTAGCAATCACTCGCGTCTTTAATATAATATTATAGATATACTAAACGGTATGGATCATGTATGGATTTAGATAAACAAAACATAAATTAAAAACGCACGTCCAATCTGCCTAAAATTTGGGAACATTTCACCTTTTTTGTGGGATCAACTCCTTTCTAAACGACTCAACTCAACTTTTTTTTCTAAAAGAAGCTGGTCAACTTGGAGACGGACTCGCGTGCAACGCCTTTATTCCCGTTGTCCCCGTATGCCATATCCCCGTCACGGGGACAGCGGGACGTGATTAAATTTATTTCCCGTTGTCCCCATAACGTACATTCGGCTAACGGGGACAACGATAAGTAAACTTTTTACGAGTCGTCGTCCTCTTAAGCCAGCATTCTGTTATAAAATAAAAAGGGTTCCGTAAAATGTTCACATACATTCATCAACATTTTTTTTGTGAAATAACTACAATTCACTGCCCATACATTTTTGGTCCAAATGTAAAAATGCCAAAGAAAAAAAACATGATATTTTGATAGAACTCGCTCTTCTAATCATTGTTTCTTATGGCATGGCAAAAAAACTGTGGGACCATTCCCCTTGACTTTATTTATTTAAGTTCAAAATTACACGCAATTGACGCAGATATATTTTTAGTAAAATAAATGGCCAAAATAAAAGATTTAGCTCTTTAGAGGTATGAGGAATTACGGAGGCATCCTCCGACCAGACATGTGTATTGTGTCTGGTGGGTTACTGCCCAACAATAAAATTGTTGTCGGGGAATTTTGTATTTTATGCTAATAATAACTTGTCAATCTCCTATAGCGCAATGTAGGATGTCCATTAATGAATTTGTATACATCAGTCCATTTTACTTGAGGTCAGCACAATATTTTTATCGTCTTCCACTCAAAACCTAACATTAAAATTCTGAGTCTACGACTTACTTTTTTTGGACTTACTTACACTTTTTTGAACTTTTGTATTTGAATGTTAAAGGGTCTTTTTAGTAAAACAATAGAGCCGCTTGCCATATGTCCGAATATTCAAACGACACTCAATTTTAAGACGCTCTAAAAATTTGTTGCTGTCCTTATTGTATCCCTATAGAGTGACAAAGACAGCAACAGATTTAAAAGCGTCTTAGAGCTTGTCCAGAATGAGCGAATTCGCCGCGAAACGTTTCGCTATCATTCGCGCGTTGGTGAGACACTAGACTAGACACCAATACATCGCACCCACAAGCATCGCACCAATTCAAAATACGCGCGTAAATCGCGTGCACTACGCCTAGGGTTGCCATCCGTCCGGGTTTCCCCGGATTTGTCCTAGTTTAGATGGCATCCGGGGAGCGTCCGGGGAAGGTTTCATTTGTTGACCGGGTTTTAAAACAAAAAAAAAATGGGCCGCCCGCGAGACACGCACTATGCTAGCACACCACGATCAACCGACGAACGCGTTTTTTATTACATTGAATAAGTTTAAAAGTTCTGGTGGATATGTCCGGCTTTCGGACTCTAAAATCCGGGGTTATCACGCGTCTTGTCCTGTATTCCAAATTTTAGAGATGGCAACCCTAACTACGCCCGACTCTTGCGTGATTTGCGGGTAATGCGCGCGAGTCGAGTTACTAGGTAGGGACGCCTTGTTGCGCCCAGTTAACGCGCGAACTCCAGAGCGAATGCACGTATCCAGGGAAATGGACCGCCAAAATTTTGATACGGAATTGTTTAGACTCGCGCGTAGGTACGCTCTTTCTGGGCGAAACGGTCGCGCGTGATACGTACAAGAGAATCGCGGCGAATTTGCTCCTTCTGGACAAGCTCTTAAAATAAGATGTGTATTTGGGGGGTAGGTAACCAGAATTTCTGACGCTATCCTTTAGTAGACTATTTTAATTTGGCACACGATGCACCAAACATCCTTTACGTTATTGTAAAAAGCGTGGGGTGCAGCGTCCCTTTAGATTCCCTATTAGTTCTAAAATTGTATATTTTTGGGCTTATCGTGCTTTACTAATTCTCTTGTTCACAAACTTAACTATAATAAATATAAGTTAAATGCATCTTTCTCTTTCCATTTCATAAAGAAAAAGACAGAAGATACATTTTAGTTAAATTTTGTCAAATTAGACAGCGCCTGAAGTAAACCGACGTATTTTAAGCCGCCATGTTTTTCATCGCGTCTAAATTATCCATGGAGTGTCTAAATTTGACAGGACTTAACTAATATTTTATCTTCTGTCCTTTTCTTAATGAAATGGAACGAGAAAGAATGCACTTAAGTTAGATTTAGGTTAGTTTGTGAACAAGAGAATCGGCACCAATGTCTTTCTCATTTTAACAGTCCACCTCAACATTCTCTTTATGCATTACTAGCTTTTGCCCGCGGCTTCGCTCGCTTTAGAAAGAGACAAAAAGTAGCCTATGTTACTCTCCATCTCTTCAACTATCTCTACTCAAAAAAACACGTCAATTCATCGCTCCGTTTTGCCGTGAAAGAAAGACAAACAGACAGACAGACAGACACACTTTCCAGTTTATAATATTAGTATAGTATGGATTTTTTCAACATTTTCTTTCAAAAAGGGGTGAAAAAATAAAAAAAAGGAATAAAAACATCAAAAAGAATATATTACAACATTTATTTCGTATGCGATTACACCATCTTTCAACACTTTGAGCAATCAAAAAATATATTGCTTTCCTTCACAAGTCCTTTAAAAAATATACCGAATTTGATATTACACCGACATGGTGATACGAGTATACACTATCAAATTACAATAAACCTTATTTCCTTTACACAAAGAACAGTTTCGTTTGTAACAAAACGCTTTGTTTGATCACATGATTTTGCTTCTATTTTTGTTACTACGAAATCGACTTATTTCCTTTACAGTTACGGTTGAAATTACTTTATCACTATGTAATTCGCGATGCATACTGTTATAGAAAAATAAATTAATACTCAATAAACAGTAATGAAGGCTTTTCATACTTCCTAAAGTCTAGAATAAACAATTATTAAATTTAACGCTTTTGCTTCAATTCAAAGTTTAATTTATTTTTCTATATTTTTTTATCATATTATACAATAAAAACAGTGTCCTATAAAATTAAATAAAAAACATTATAAACAATCATAGCGTATACTAGGTGTATTTTTCGTCTTGCTCAACCTGCTAGGAGATGATTCTACCCATGAAAACAAACAACTTTTATTATGGAACCAACTCTGAATTTGCGAAAGAAATATCAGCTGTTTCCATCAAAAGTTCAATGCCCTCCCGACCATAATGTATGACACAGCTGCAGCTGCAGCAGTTCCATAGTAAAAGTTGTTTGTTTTCATGGGTAGAATAATCTCCTAGCGGGTTGTGCAGGACCAAGAATACACCTAGTATTATGATAATATTATACACTAAAGGCCTTCGTTAGAAGAATATTATTTATGCGCGTTTATCATAGATATGTATAAAGGATGGTATACGTGTTAAGAAGCATTAATTTTTAGTTGTACTAAATTCAAGCAACACTTGACATTGTGAAATCATGGCGACTATAGTGCTGATTCTCTTGACCACAAACTAATCTAAATTTAAGCTAAATGCATCTTTCTCTTTCCATTTCTTAAAAAAAAGGACAGAAGATACATTTAAGTTTAATCCTGTCAAATTAGACAGCGCCTGAAGAAAACTGGCGTATTTTTAGCCACCATGTTTTTAATCGTGTCTAAATTATCTATGGAGTGTCTTAATTTGACAGGACTTAACTAAAATTTTATCTTCTGTCCTTTTTTTAATGAAATGGAAAGAGAAAGATGCACTTAAATGTAGATTAGTTTGTGAACAAGAGAATCGGCACCATGTCACTCTGTAACTTGTATTAAATCGCGCTATTAATACTTTATACATAACTAATAAGGGTTTTCCCGTATGAAGAATCCGCTAGATGGCAATACGTAAGCGTGAGGTCCAACTGCAGCATGATTGGTTTTTTTCGACATTGTCAGATATGTCAAAATTCACCAATCACATAGCAGATAGACCACAAGCATACGTATTGTCATCTAGTGGATTTCTTATACGCAAAAACCCTCATTGCTTTCTTCTTTCACCCGCCCATATACATACAAACTATCACCCCCTATTAGGGGTTGAAATTCCAATTCAGAAGGCCGACAATCTCGATACCAACCAAGTACATCTTAATTAAAAAGTTGTGTACATACTTTGGTGTTACGGGCCGTATTCAATGATATTATAAGTAAAAACGTGTATATAGGTTACAGCAATGATATTATAAGTAAAAAAGTAAAGATAGGTTATAAGCAGTCAAAAAGTGTCACTTCAAAAGTTTGCCATTTGACCAACATGATACTAAGTATCACGTAGACATTTGACGTTTATCTCTTTTTCACTCGCAATACTTGAATCACACCATCCTACTTTGACGCCTAATAGGCGAGACGACGAAAAAAAGTACTTAGTCCGTCAGTTAGATTATCAAAAAATTTTGGACACATATTTTTTATTTTTTCTCGTAAACGAAAAAAGTGCGTTGAAGTTTCGCGTGACGTCACGATCTGATACCATTTTTGTTAAACAGTAACGTCAAAAGCCTAACTCCGGAACTTAGTTGCTCTTTATCTTTGTATTTCTTTATTAATTTGGTGAAGCAAAAACTACGTGTCCCGTATTTTTGGCCGATCTATCAGACGGACTAAACAGAGTGTCATTTTTTTAATGTTGTCATCCCTATTGTATGTGCGTTAGTGTGCCGTTTTTGAAGATAGAATGTCGAATAAGTAACCTATTTACACCTTTTTGCTTATAATATCATTGCCCTGTAAAGTCGTTCAATAACCAGGGGTCCTAGTCTGCAATTACAATCGTGTCTCAAAGATCGATTTTAGGCGTGTAACGTCAAACTTTTGACACATTTCCCATACAAAAACTATCAAAGTTGTCAAATATCCGGCCGATGACTAGTCATTGAGACACGATTGTAATAGCAGACTAGGGCTCCTGTTTGTTAGTACACAAATATGTTCGCAAACACATCTACTCTTCCTCTTCAAACACCCTCATAATCCGATGGGACGGCAATCCAACTCGCTAGCATTTTATACTACCCGTACTCGTGTAGTGTGCCCGTGTGGCTGTGAGTATCGCTGTGCTCTGCTACCGCTACTAAACGAGCTCGGCGAACACGGCGCGCGCGCGGCGGAGCGGGGGAGGGCGAGCTACACAGCGGGCACAGCACCACACGAGTCCGGGGTTGCGGAATGGAATGTTTATAATAGTTACCGTGACCCCGGAACATAAAGGGCAACCGAAGGAACATGAATGGGTTTTAGTCAGTAAGTCTGACACCTCCCGCCCCGGAGAAGACATTTGATGATTTCCCACTCATACCAAAAAAAACACTACAGAAGTACGGGTTGTATTTTACAAGTTTAAAACTTAAGTAAGTTTAATTTCTTTTCAACTTCAAACCACGTGTGTATTTTTATTAAAAAGCCGATGACAGTAGTTTCCTGTAGGAGGTCATGTTTCTATATCTTTTACTCTTTCTGACATTAACGAAGCATTATTAGGTAGAGTGAAAAGTCTAAGTGCCACATATTTTGCAATTTTACATCCACAAATGGGAATGCGAATGTCTATAAAACGCTAAAACATTTTTAACTGAAACTAAATTGAACAACTAAGTAAAAAAAAATTTAAAAAACTCAACTGCAATTTCAGAAGTCGGTGGCTTTGATTCTGTTTTATGCTATTGCCACAAAACTTCCAAAATTGCACTTTGGTTTGACCATATATTACCACGGGCATTTATCAATATATTTTTTTTTATCGGGAGTGGGAAATCATCAAATGACTGCTCCCGTCCTGGGTGCGGCGGGAGGGCGTGCAGACTTTTACTGACTAAAACCCACTCATGTTCCTTCGATTGCCCTTTATGTTCTGGGGTCACGGTAACTATTATAAACATTCCGCAACCCTGGCAGATTTATCAATATAATTAGGCCGCTACATAAATGGACCCTATGACTGCTAAGCCAGAGATCGTGGGTTCGATTCCCACAGTTCATCAGTCAGCTGCTTACCATAGTACAAGCTCTGTATTGTTTGGGATAACAAGGCTCTCAGTCCAAAGATATATTTTTTATAATATCGTGATAGATTCGAATCCGGGCAAGTACCAATGTGACTATTTCAATTTATATCTATTTTGAAAGTTTATCTTGGACATCACAGACATAGGTGAAGGAAAACATCGTGAGGAAACTTGGACTTGTAATGAATATAAGTCCGAAATCGTCAATACGCCTTGAGCGCGCGTGATGATCAATGCTCGTGCCTTCTCTGTATGAGAAGAGGCCTTTGTCCTGCAGTAGGACAGTAATAGGCTGGTATTATAATAAAATTACACTTCATTATCACCCCTAAATATGTAATATCTGACTGAAAAAGATATAGAAACATGCCAAATGCCAATCTGAGTTTTTAAACAAGATTTCCTTTAATACATAAAAAAGTAACAGGGAGGTTCGGTCATAAAAATGCTAGGAAAAAGTTTATTCAGTCGATTTAAATGCTTAATTTTAGTCCACTCAAACTTCACAGATGGCGCCATCGCCAGTATCAACGGCTCAAAATTTTGACATTTCAAAGTCTATGTTGCAAGATGTATAAATAATAAATTAGAAAAAGAAAACGTTGAAATGTCAAAATTTTGAACTGGCAACCCGTGTGTTATGTATTGAGTTGTCATAATAGAATATTTTACATTATTAACCAATAAATGCAAGATACAATTTCTATAAAACTCTTCTTATTTTTGACCCTAAAAATCTGGTTCATTTTTAATTTACTGTAAAAATAGGTTTCTAGTTGCTTTGAAATCAATTCAGTAGCTAACTTAGTGACGTCATACGGTGACGTTGACATACAGAATCTATGGGAGAATCGCGTTTAGACAGTTAATGGCACATTTATAGGACATTGGCGACCCGCCCCAGCTTCGCACGGGTTTACAAATTAATAAAAATATCTTTTTTTTGTACTATAACGTCATGTAATTATGTAGGTATTATGCAGATAAACCTTTCTCTTAAATATCTTTTGCTAAAAGCTGTATTAAAATCCGTTTAGTAGTTTTAGAGTTTATCCATTTGAAACAAAAATCTATCCTCTTTATGATACTAGCAGTAAATAATAATCATTAACTTTCTATTGTTATATTGCAAATACAAATATGTTATTATGACAACTTAATACATCCACACACGAAAGACACTCAAACCATAATAATTTACATAAAAAACACTAAAATATAGAAAAAGTAACAATACTATATAAACAAAATGAAATTAAACTACATGGAAATCCGAAAAGGTGTCTTTGAACTCAATAAAATTAAATTTAAACCTTCGAACACACGACAGCCGGCTGTCGCTACGTCGCTGAAAGGTTAAATGGAGTTTTTTCTAACCAAGCCATGTTTTAGAACTTTGGAAAGGAAAATAAACTTATTTTTACGTGGTTAAGGCACCGCCTATCATGCAAAAAGGTTAGGCGAGACGACGAAAAAAAAGTAATTAGTCCGTCATTGAGATTATTAAACAATTTTGGACACGTATTTTTGTTTTTTCTCGTAAACGAAAAATGACGACGATACCGTGCGTTAAAGTTGTGCGTGACGTCACGATCTGATACAATTACTGCAGCACGGTGACGTCAAAAGCTCCCACTCCGGAACTTTGTTGCTCTTTATCTTTGTATTTTTTTATTATTTTGATGAAGCAAAAAATACGTGTTCCGTTTTTTTAGCCGATCTACAAGACGGACTAAACAGAATGTCATTTTTTTTTATGTTGTCGTCATCCCTATTCTGGGTATGTCATGTACATACCAATGTGAGTTTCAAGTCATAAGCACCTTTTTCACATTTTCATATAATTAAATAACATCTTGTTTAAACATAGAAGCCAAACTATTATCCGGAACGCTCCGATTATCGCGCCTTAAAAAATAATGATGCTGATTTTCTTGTTCACAAACACAATTAAAGTTGAGTGCATCTTTCTCTTTCCATTTCATTAAGAAAAGGACAGAAGATACATATTAGTTTAGTCTTATCAAATTAGACAGCAGCTGAAGCAAATCGACGTATTTAACCATTATAATTATTTATTGGCCTAAAACAAAATGTACAAGGAATGGATTTCCCTGACTCCTGCCAGTTTTACTCCTGTTCCAGAGTGTGCAAGTGACAGCGTTAGACACGTTGTCTAGCGCCGTCTCTTTCCCACTGAAAGTAATATCAAAGTAATACTGCTAATAAGGGCTGGTGGTACGCCCCCTGCGCTAGCAAAAACTGTGTTCAGGAGCCAGTGTTTTTAATCGCGTCTATATTTTCTATGGAGTGTCTTAATTTGACAGGACATAACTAACATTTAATCTTCTGTCCTTTTCCTAACCAAATGGAAAGAAAAGGACGCACTTAAATCTAATTAAATTTGAGAACAAAAGAATCAGCACCACTATCCCTTTTCTAGAACTACAAAATAAATAAATAAAATTGCAAAAATGGCTAATATTAATATTTAAAAATTAATATCAAATTCGGTACGTCGTCATCACATTGCGCGCGGGACCCGCGGCGGGTACACAAGTCCATTAAAACTCACTTTTATTCAACTATTCTCCTTTTAATCTCTTACTGATCTCCTCTTGTTGTAACTCTCTCCATTCCTTTTTCGGTTTCATTCGTTTTAGTTGGCCGTCCCTGTAAGAAAAGATAATTTTAAAATTTTTGCTTGAATTGAAGAATATGTGGTGACATGTATCGCTCATCATAATTGACGTTCAACATTGCATTTTTTTCGGACTCGAAATGCAAACTCAATTTATAAAATTAGAAGAAAATTTTTACAGATCCATGAAAAAAAAAATGAGTTAGAACGGTTAGACCATTCTAACTCAACCCTCGGTTAAAGTTCAAAAAAGCACGAGTTTTTAGACAGTGTCTAAACATAAGTTATTTTTAAATTACCTACAAAAATAAACTTAACAGGTCACGCAGGACCCATACAGTGATCAAAACATATCACAAATAATTCTTAGTTTATTTACAAGCTTCCTTTATCCCGCTTGGACCATTGTTTTGCCACTGATGCCCTTACTAATAATCACTGTGTAAAGTTTTGCAATGAATAAAGCCTGTGTAACCATACATTTTTTGACGTATAAACCTGTCATAACTTTATGCAGCGTTTATTAGTAAGGCGCTGAGTGTATAAGATGAGAACAAATAGCTCTTATCGCTCTCCACATAAGTTCCACAAGCCCACCTCTTCTAGCTAAAACTGCCTTCACCCTATTCCCGAGTGCGGATCATAGCTGGTCCTTATAAAGTAACAAGCAATACTAGCTCCTGTCCTTAACCACATAAGGTCGACAAGCCCGCCGCGCCTCGCTATAAACGCCTTCACACTATTATGTAAAACTAGCAAGCAAAATCAGCTCTTATAACTTACCACATAAGGTTCTTTCACTCTATTCGCGTGCGCGAGTTCCTATTATAAACAAGCTCTTATTACTTACCAGTTAAAGACGACAAACCCGATACAGCTTCATGGCGGGTCTCAGTGTAAAATTCTTTTCACTATAAATCTTGTAAAAATAGCTCTTATCACTCACCACATAATGTCGACAAGCGCGCCCCTCCTGCATCACACTATTCGCGAGCGAGGGTTCCTATAAAACTTATCAAGCAATACTAGCTCTTATCGCTCACCACATAAGGTCGACAAGCCCGCCCCGCCTCGCGATGACCGCCTTGACTCTGTTGTATAAAGTTAGCAAGCAATACTAGCTCCCTTTACACCACATAACTTCTACAAGTCCGTCCCTTCTAGCTATAACCACCTTCACTTTATACGCGAGTTCCTATATATTTACCGAAGTAGCTCTGATTAAGCAGTAACAGCCCTTATTCCTCATCACATAAGGTCCACAAGGTCGCCCCTCCTCGTTTAAACAACCTTCTCTCTATTCGTGGTCCCTATAAAATTACCAACCAAAAAAACAGCCCTTATCCTTCACCACATGCCTGCCGGGGTTGCGGAATGTTTATAATAGTTACCGTGACCCTGGAACATAAAGGGCAACCGAAGGAACATGAGTGGGTTTTAGTCAGTAAAAGTCTGACATGCCCTCCCGCCGCACCCAGGACGGGAGCAGTCATTTGA
Source organism: Athetis lepigone (assembly GCA_033675125.1). Taxonomy (NCBI): domain Eukaryota; kingdom Metazoa; phylum Arthropoda; class Insecta; order Lepidoptera; family Noctuidae; genus Athetis; species Athetis lepigone. The sequence goes on along the minus strand of CM066220.1, from coordinate 4,615,328 downwards.
TGATTTCGCACTCCCCAAAAAAAAAAAAACCTTCACCACATAAGGTCGACAATCTCACCCCTCCAGCTTCATGTCCCGAGTGCAAGTCTTAGCTGATTCCTCTAAAACTTGTCAAGCGAAAACAGCCCTTATTACTCACCACATAAGATCCACAAGCCCGCCCCGTCTCGCGATGACCGCCTTGACTCTGCTATATAAACTTATCAAGCAATACTAGCTCTTATCACTCACCACATAAGGTCGACAAGCCCGCCGCGCCTCGCGATGACCGCCTTGACTCTGTTATATAAAATTAGCAAGCAACACTACCTCTTATTCCTCACAAACTCATCCACAAGGCCGCCCCTCCTAGGTTAACAGCCTTCACTTTATACGCGAGTTCCTATAAAATTACCAAACTAGCTGTTATCGAGCAAAATCAGCCTTTATTTCTCACTAAATAAGGTCGATAAGCCCGCCCCTCCTGCCTACGACAATCTTCACTCTATTCACGAGTGCCTTTAAAACTAGCTCTTATTACTTACCATTTGAAGTCCACAAGCTCGCCTCTCCTAGCTATAGCTCCTTCACTCTATTCGCGGTCCCTATAACATTACCAAACTAGCGCTTATCAAGCTAAAACATCTCTTATCCCTCACCACATAAGGTCGACAAGCCCTCCCCTCCTCGCGCTGACCGCCTTCACTCTGTTATATAAAGTTAGCAAGCTGTGCTGAACTGTTCCAAAATGTATCGCTGACAGTGTCTTTGTGGGTCCATATTGTGTTGGTAAACTTGCTCTTATAACTTACCATTTAAGGTCGACTAACCCACCTCTCATAGCTATAACCGCCTTCACAATATTTGCGTGAGCAGGTCGCCATAAAACTATTTCTTTTTACTTACCATTTAAGGTCCACTAGCCCGCCCCTGCTAACTATAACCCCTTTCTTTCTATTCGCGAGCGCGGTTCCCTATTAAATTACTAAACTAGCTTTGATAACTCACCACATGAGGTTCACTAGCCCTGCTTCTCCTAGCTACGACAGTTTTCACTATATTCACGAGCGCGGATCCCTATGAAACTAGCTCTTAATGCTTACCATTTAAAGTCCACAAGCTCGCCTCTCCTATAAAATTACCAAACTAGCTCTGATTAAGCCCTTATTCCTCACCACATAAGGTCCACAAGGCCGCCCCTCCTCGCTTTAACAACCTTCTCTATCTCTATTCCTATAAAATTACCAACCAAAAAACCACCTCTTATCCTTCACCACATAAGGTCGACAATCTCACCCCTTCAGCTTCTCTTTATGTTTCGAGTGCAAGTCTTAGCTGATTCCTATAAAACTTATCAAGCGAAAACAGCCCTTATTACTCACCACATAAGATCCACAAGCCCGCCCCGCCTCGCGATGACGGCCTTGACCCTGTTGGCGAAGTCGACGGCGGACTCGTCGGCGGCGCGCGTCATGGCGGGCAGGTACCACACGTCGCACACGATGGCCCACGACGTCATCATGTTCAGCAGGTAGTGCAGCATGCCGTAGCGGGAGCTGTTCCAGAATGCGTCGCCGAAACGTGGGTCGTATCTGTGGGGAGAATGGATAAATAAATATAATCTATTAGATAAAAGAAAGTCGTGTTAGTTATAGTTCGCGTCACGTAAGCTTGCCCTTCTGAAGTTAGGCTTTTTTTTTTTTTTTTTTGAGGATTTATGGCCTGGTTTCAAAGACCTTTAAGCCAAGTCTTTATTTTGGTGTCGGTTTATTTGGTTAATTTTATCACTTTCACTAGTTTCACTTCCTATCATCAAAGTTTTCCAAAAGTATTTTTAATATAGTTATAAATGGGAATAAAACACTTCACACATTTTAAATAATCTTCTAAGCGGCGGGAGGAATTATTTGTTGGGAACACTTCATTTATTTCATTGGCAAGAATCAATCTTTCAATGCCATACTTTTGGCATGCGAATATCATATGTTCTGCATTTCCGTTAGGATCGTCGCAATCTTTGCATTTTTTATCTTGGATAATGCCCAATCTTGCAAGATGGGCTGGTGTGGTTGCGTGACCAAAACGCAACCTATTGATCGTCGTGATGAAATCCCGGCTGGCTGTTTCTAAATTAGCGTACCACGGTTTAACAGGTAGGTCAACTTGTATATTGCCATACCATTTTCCTTTTATTTCTTGATCTTTCTTCCACATTTCTCTCCATAAATCTTTTAAATCTTCATTAATTGATGTGTAACAGTCAGTAAATGGTGTGCGCACTATTGGTCTCACATCTATTGGGTTAATCCCTTCAAATGCTGTCTTGTCGGCAATTTCATTTCCTGTAATACCTTTATGAGAAGGTATCCACATAAAGGCAATTTCAACACCTTTAATGTTAAAAGTGAACAGTATATTCTTAATTTGGAATAACAAATAATTGGTTTTAAAATGTAACTTTAAGTTTTCCAGACTTTTAATAAGGCTCAAAGAGTCTGTGAGAATCAAAAAATATTTACAATTATTTATATTGGCAATGCGCTTCAATGCCTCAAAGACAGCATAAGCCTCTGCTGTAAAAATACTACAATTGTTGTTGAGAACAAAGCATTGAGAAAATTTTATCTGAGGATCATACACAGCACTACGAACATGGTTTTGACTTTTACTACCATCTGTATAAAGCTTATAGTACTTACTTTCCTCCTGTAAAAAATTTATCATGTCATTGTTGTTACAAATTAATGATTTAATGATTTTAACATCATAAAGCAGACTATTTATTGATTTAGAATAGCACGGCCAAATGCTATGTTGATATATATGATAATATTTATTTTGTATTTCCAGATAAATTTCAAACAATTTTGGAAATCTGTGATCTAGAAGCCCAGCTCCTGTTACCTGAGTAAGCACCCTAGATTCCATTGAATGAGGTACTATTTTTTTAATTACAAATTCATTATTTGATGAGATCAATTTTAAACAAAATCTTTTGGCTAAATACAGTCGCCTTATAGATAGAGGCATTGTGCATGTTTCAACTTCCATAGCTCTTATAGGGGTTGAACACATAGCACCAGATATGATTCTCAAGGCCTTGTTCTGAACAATATCTAACTTATGTACATGGTTACTATTTAAGTAAGCTAGACAACTATAATCAAAATGACTCCTTACTATGGCTTTATACAGTATTGACAGTGTAACTGGATCAGCTCCCCAGGATACTCCAGCTAAACATTTAATTACATTTAACCCCTTTAAAGAATTCTTAATTATATATTGTATATGTGCTTCAAATGTTAGCTTGTTATCTATTACTACACCTAGGAATTTATGTTTATTTACTATTGGGATTTTATATCCATCATAAATGACATCAGTTGTAGCAATATTTTTACTGAATATCATAGTACTGCTTTTATTGGGATTTATATTTAATTTGAGTACTGTGTCATAGTACACCTGGAGCTCCTCAAGGGCTTTATTTACATTTGCAACTGCACAATCTACATTAATATTTACACTGTACACAACTAAATCATCTGCAAATTGTAAAATATTTACATTATTGGTATTTACATATTTACAGATTTGACTAGTATACAAATTATACAATAATGGCGACAAAGTGGCGCCTTGCATAGTACCTTTTGATGCCAATCTCGGTCCATGTAAAATATTATTATGTTTGACATATAATATTCTATTTGTTAAAAAATTATGTAGCCATTTGCATATTAAACCAGGTATACCAAGATCAGAAAGTACTTTTACTAAAATATTTGGTTGTACATTATCAAATGCACCCTGAACATCGAGAAAAGCACATACAGCATTTTTTATTTTTGCTGATTGCAGGTCAGAAACAAGAGAGACAAAGCTGTCAGAACAACTTCGCCCCCGTCTGAATCCAAACTGGATGTTGGGGATAATGCAGTTGGATTCTGTGAAATAATCAAGCCGAAGTTTGACCATGTTTTCAAAAATTTTACCGAGACATGAGGATAAAGAGATGGGACGATAAGAATTGGCATCATTAGGTGGTTTACCGGGCTTCAGGACAGGAATAACACATTGTGTCTTCCATGCTTGTGGAATAATTTGTTTAAGCCAAAGAGCATTGAGAATTTCGAGAAAAAGATTTTTAACAGAGTGATCCAAAGATTTAATTAATATGTAAGGAAAATCATCTAAACCAGGAGTTGTGTTTTTTCTACTTGATAAGCTAATATTAAACTCTGCCATAGAAAAGGGTTCTAGAAAGAACTTTGTATCATTGTGATTATTATTAAGGTTAAAGTAACTGTCTAATTCAAACACAACTTCATTAGAATTATCTGATAATTTGTTTAAGAAAGGATCAATAAATTCATCACTATATGTTTTGTTATCAGTATTCTTTCTTTTAAACCTTTTAATATAGTTCCAAATAACAGTAATAGGTGTAGTCCTATTAAAAGTAGCACATAACTTTCTCCAGCCATTGCTTTTTTCTTCAGCAATAGTCCTTTTTTTAAGGGCATCAATTCTTTTATAATTAATGTAATTTTCCATAGTAGGATAATTTCTGTAAAGCTTTAATGCATTATAAGAATTAATGACCCATTGTTCACATGTGTGATTCCACCAAGGGGCTGGTGGTTTAGCTCTATAAGGTGTAGTTTTAGTGAACTTAGGAATACATTCATTTTTGAGAGTGTTGAGTTTATCACAAAATCTGTCATATGCTTCTAATGGATCATCATTATTAACAGAAATCTCTAGAAATGTGGTCTTTGATAACTCAGTGTATCTATTCCAATCAGTCTTATTGTAAAGGAATTTGTCAGTAGGTGGGTTTATTTGATATCTGTCAGGTGCAAGAGTAATATTAGTAATTGTAGGGTAGTGGTAACTACCCATGTTATCATCATGTACCATCCACTCACACAATGGTGCAACGCAGGGACTAACAAAACTAACGTCAATAGCAGATGGATTACGATTTGGATAGTTCACAGTGGTGACTGTGCCATCATTTAATATACATAAGTCTTGCTCATCTACAATATCACATAGTTGCTGACCACGACCCTTAGTAGAGAAGCAGCCAAAAGCTATGTGATGAGCATTAAAATCACCAGCCATAAATAATGGTTTAGGAAGATCCCTTAAGATATTACGTAGTTTTCGCATTCTAATATGTCCACTTGAAGGAGGACAATAAACACATAGTATAGTTAACTTACCGTTTTCAGTGGATAAAGATATGGCCATACTTTGTATATCCTCATAAAAAGGTGTTTGCAATTGACTGTATTTAAAATGTGACCTAACAAGAATAGCTACGCCACCATGATTATTTTTTGCATTTTTAAAATAGATATTAAAACCAGGTATTTTAACTGATCTAGAATTATCATTAAGCCATGTTTCATTTAAAAGACAGATATCAATATTTTGTTCCTGTAAAAACTTTGTCAATAAGGGAATTTTATTGTATATACTTTGAATATTAAATTGAGCAATGCGTAACTGTGAAAGGGGTGTGAGACTGAGGTCCATTATGGTGACAGATTTTTGATAAGCTCATCTTTGATTTTAGCTGTTGTAATTGGAGTGTTATCCCCACTATTTGCAAGATGGATCAAAGTTCGAACAATGGACATTAACAAATCATTACTATTTAAAATCTGAGATTTCAAATCGGCTGAAGAAAGTGATGCAGGTCGTACAGTCGGAGCAGCTTTCATTGTAGTGTCGGATTTGGTTACAATTGTATTTATATTTTTATTATTTACATTAACATCATTTACATTAGTTTTTATAACATTTTTAACAAGTGGTGGAAAATTTTCCTCATACTTAGTCTTTGTGTTAGCAACGCTGGAGTATGTAATATTTAACTTTTTTTCGTTAATTTTTTTTATTTTAATAGGGCACATCCTCGAGATGGCTAGATGAGGTCCGCTACAGTTTACACAGCAGAGCTCATTTGGTTTGTCGCAATCTTTATAAAAGTGTTCGCCAGCACAACAACTGCAGCGTTGCTTGCCGTTACAAACTTTAGCTGAGTGGTTGAATTTAAAACATCTGTAACATTGCTGGAGAGGTGGGATGTAATCAAAGACCCTGTATGAAAAAAGGTCGTATTGAACCGAGTCAGGAAGCGAATTTGATAGAAATGTGATGCTGACCGTTTGTAGTGGCACACGTTCAGTTCCAACTTTCTTTGTAAATCGTCGTATAGCAATTATTTCGTATATAGAAGACAGCTTGCTGTAGAGCTCTTTGTTTGATATATTGCTAGGTACGTAGCGTATAATTCCGATTTTTTCAATTTGCGCAGCCGGGATGTAGGCCTTGAACTCATATTTTTCAAGGAAGGCAGAGTTAGTAATAAAATTGTTCGCGTTATTGTATTGTTTAAAAACAACAGCTATTTTATTTGCATTCACTCTGTGAATTGCAACCACACCTTTGATGCCAGTTGTAAATATATGGTTGAGGTATATTGGACTTTTGTTGCCTAGCTTACTCTCTTTATTGGTGCTTTCAACAAACACTTTAAAGTCTGTATTTGTGGAATTTTCTGGGTAAAGTCTTTTATAATTAGGCTTTAGAAACGGTAAATATGCACTTTCCTCACCGCCGCCGCTGGAAGAGTCCCTTTCATAGTCCTGATCCTCCTCCACCCTTGGCCGCTTGCCGGTATGTGGGGTCGGGGGATTGTCTCCCCCGCCCTTACCACCACCCATATTTATACTGTACACCTATCCTATGAGTTATTTACACTTTTTAACAAATATTTTAACATTAAAATTATAATTTATAACTAATAAGAAAAAAAAATATTTTCAAAGTTAAAAATCGCGCCCTTTCGTTTCAAATTCCCGCCAAAGAATCAGTTAGGCTTTTGTGACGACCGCGCAGGTACTATCACGTGCAAAAGTGTTACGTTCGTAGTTTTTTTTTGTTTTTTACAGAATCGAATTAAGTTGTAAACATTGCGAAAGCGGCTTCTAAACGGGCAATATATTTTACTGTATTTATAATAGCAGTTGTTAGATTTATATTGTGGCGGTGAAAATAAAATAATTAAAAACCATAACAAAGTTTAACAGTTTTGGAAACAACATTACTTTCGCATTGAGCAAGCAGGACAGAAGTAAGCATCAAACATATGCGAGTGACAGAGACGCCATTACAAGCGCCATCTTTCAAAAACCGCGCATGCGCGGTCCCCGTTTGGTTGTAAAATCGATTTGCGACGAACTTCAGAGGGGCAAGCTTACGTGACGCGAACTATACACATTCTATAACTCAAGAACGGCAGAACCGATTTGGCTGAAAATTGGTGGGGAGGTAGCTTAGGACCAGGGGACGGACTACTAGAATACTTTATATCTTCTTTTTTAGTAAACAAAAATCTGATATAACGCGGGTGAAACCGCGTGGGATAGCTAGTAATGATATAAAGTTTTGCTCAAGGGGCCTCGGCGTTGGTTTTGGCCACTTGTACGCCTTCCAAAGGTCCGGGACCTCAGGGTCTCGAGAAATGCGAAATATAAAAAATAATAATAACACCAGCCTATAACTGTCTCACTACAGGACAAAGGCCTCTTCTCATACAGAGAAGGCACGAGCATTGATCATCACGCGCGCTCAAGGTGGATTGGTGATTTCGGATTTATATTTACTACAAGCCCTGGTTTCCTCACGATGTTTTCCTTCACCGATGTCTGTGATGTCCAAGATAAACTTTAGAAAGTACACATGAATTGGATTAAAATTGATGGTTTTCCTTTAATTTATTTTATTTATTTATTTATTGCACAATGTACACTTCGTCGTAATTTAATTAACCATGTTTTTTACAGAGATTTGGGCCTTATGAATGACCCTAACGTTTGATGCTTTGAAAAAACAAAGTGTTGCTTTTCTGGATTTTAGCCCGTTCGATTCCCTGGTGTGACAAATTTTCGAAAATTTCTTAATGCAGTTTCATTTCTTTTTAAACCTTCGAACACACGTGATTTGAGACACAATAGAAAGACAATAGCAGCCCGACAACCGGCTGTCGGTAGGTCATCGAGAGGTTAAACCTTAAGTAAAATAACCAATCCTAACGATATAAAGTAGTTTTTTTCCAGGGTCCATAAAAACTTTCCAACCGGTCCATAAAAACTATACACCGTGTTAGGTAAGTCGAGAGACATATTGAAGAAGGCTCTTCAGTATTCAATTCTCAATCAAAATATGTAAAAGTAAACAATACCTTTTTATTAATAGACTTAATGCCCTAGATTCCCTACTAAGAGTGGTGAAGAGATAAAATAGCAGATGCATATACGGTTTGATCTCGCAGTCAAACCGTCAAGACGGTTTTGGGAGACACTTTTATAAGTTTTGTAATGCTAATTTGTATGATTAATAAACAAATAAATAATTATGGTGCCGATTCTCTTGTGCACAACTCAACGTAAATTTAAGTTAGGTGCATCTTTCTCTTTCCATTTCTTTAAGAAAAGGACAGAAGATACATTTTAGTTTAATCCTGTCAAATTAGACAGCGCCTGATGACAATTGACGTATATGTTCACGCGAGGAAGTGAACATGCCGACGCAGCGGGGCAGTGACCGCAGCAGACCCAAATTGATGTCAACAATATTTAGTTGTAATTAAAATTATTTGACTACATCAGCTTTCACACAAATGCATTCGTAACAGACACACTCATACATGTAAATAGATTAATATAAATACTATGTAAATTTGTAATAAAGGCCTCTTTTACGCTACGAGCGACGCTGTTTCATTACGACAAGACCACCGAGTTCTGCAGACACACTCCTCTCACTGTTACTGCGCCTATAAATAGTTGCCGATAGCTCTAGCTTCATCTAGCTTTAGTTATTGGTTGATCCGTGAGGCTGCGGATCAGCAGTGAGAAAATCTAATCCTTTACACCCTTCATCCTTCCCATTGTCCGTCTGTTGCCTTAGGTCGCATGGTAACAGGCTTCCCGCACTATTTATATGTGTATATATGTAGCTATATGGTTAGGGCTAGGTTGTTAGGCGCGGCTAGGGTTGTTGGTAGGCTACAGTCAACCCCCTTACTGTACATTCAGGTAGCTGAACGTACATTTGGTCCTTCGAGCAAAGGAAAAAATCGCGGCCCTCTCTATCCTAGGGTTTACTGGACATAGAACTGACAGACACGTTTCAGGTGTGGCAGGCTGAGGTTTTCAAACCATCAGTTTTGTTGCATTCTGGGACAAACAGACGCTGTAATTTGCCATATCCCACAGACATCTCTCGTCGGTTGCGATTCGGTGACTGGCCTTCCACAAACGGATTTCACCAGTTCATTGAAGAGGCGCAAAATACCGAGCCGAGAGTGTGGGTGAGGCGGTTACAAATAGGTTAGTTGTATTAGGAGTAGGATAGGGACTAGGGACGCTCAAGACGGAAGATTGAAAACTTCAAGACAATGGATATTCTTAGAATCAACGAACTCATCAAAAGCCAGGAAAACGACTACACTGAATTGAAGAAGGCATGGGAGAATATTAAAAAGGACTCAGCATCAAGGAAGACTCAAAAATATATCACAGACAGAAGAGCGACATTGAACAGCGTTTATCAAAGAGCATCGCAGAACCACAGACTGCTACAAGACCAAGAGATTTTATCGACTCACAAATATTTGACACTTGATTATTTCAACACCCATATAAAGACCACCTATGATACAGCCATAGACCACTTGAGGAAATGTGAAGACAAGCTGCATCATATCAAAGACATCACCGACATCCAAATAAACGACGATGATCAAGACGACACAAACATTTCACCGAAGGTATTCGTACAAAAATACAGACTAAATCAACTGAAAAAGAAAATATCGACTGCAATGACCGCCGTTGCCCAACAAAAACCTGCGTGGCATCTACAATCTCTCAGTAACAATCTTGAAAAACTGTTTCAAGATATAGAGGAGACACACATAGAATTACTAATGGAGCAAAGTACACTCGACGACGAATATTTCACTAACGACTGCTTCACAAACGCACAAGAACAATTTGAAGAAATAATACAAGAATTACAGGAACAAATCAATGACAAAAAAATACAGACTAGCAGAAATCAACCTTCAAAGTTACCCAGAATTATCATCCCTATGTTCACAGGGAATTATGAGTCATGGAATTCATTTTATGACTTATTTAAGAAAATTATTGACGAAGACGGTACTATTTCCATAACAGAAAAAATGCAATACCTAAAAACACATGTTCGCGGTGACGCGGAGAAACTGATAAAGCATTTGACCGTAAACGAGGTCAATTATAAAGCTGCGCTCACACTGTTGGAAAACCGATACAAAGACGAGAGAAAAATAACACAGACGTTCATTGATAAATTATTAGACTTGCCCAAAATTCAGACCCCCAATTCCAAAATGTTACGTAACATGCACGATTGTATAAACGAGAGCCTAGAAGCCCTAAAAAATCAAGACATTGACATCTCTACATGGAGCCCAATTTTAACTCGAATAGTAAGTAGAAAGTGGGACCCAGACACCAACATGAGGTATGAAGACCAATTAGAAGAGCCAAATAAGTTACAGGACTTCAAAGAAATGATGAGATTTTTAGAGAAACGTTTTAAGAGCTTAGAATCAAGCGCAACAACAACATACAACGGGAATCTCTCACAAATCAATCAACAATCTACACCATCATCAAAAGTACAAGAAAGAACAACATATTGGCAAGACAAAAAAGGAGTTTGTTGGTACTGTCAAAAAGACCATAATATTCACTATTGTCAAGCATTTAAGGCATTACATGTCAATGACCGTATTCGAAAAGTGCAAGAAAAACAAATGTGCTATGTATGTCTCATGCACGATGCAAAAAAAGAGTGCGTCAGCAATAAGTACAAGCAATGTGAAATATGCAATAAGGCTCATTCTACACTGTTGCACCGAAACGTAAATGAATATTTATCAGTAAAAAACAGTACGAACAATACATCTAAACCAAGTACATCAAAGACATTGCCCCCGAAGTCTCAAGTGACAGAAAATCAGAATAAAAAAGTCGTAACCCAAACAGCTACGCAACAACATAACACTAAAAAAACTATACTTTTAGCCACAGCTTTAGTACAGGCACAAACATTCGACGGTACACCATTATTACTGCGAGTTTTATGCGACCAAGGCTCGGAAGCCTCACTATGCACAGAACAGGTAGCTCAACTTTTAGGATTTCCGAGACGAAAGATAAAAGCCGAAATAAAAGGTATTGCAGACAACATTCCAAAGATTTCCAACTACATGATTGACGTCATACTTAAACCAAGGTTTACGAGTAAGTACATGTTACCAACATCGCTAATCGTATTACCGAAACTTACTACATCAGTGCCAAAACAAAATGTTTATCAAGTGGACTCACAAAAATTGGACAACAAAATAATTGCTGATCCGACTTACTACAAACAAGGTCCAGTTGACATCATTTTAGGCGCCGAAGATTACAGTAAAATACTGTTGCAAGGGTTCGAAAAATTAAACAACGGCATAATTACTCAAAATACAGAATTCGGCTGGATATTGTCCGGTTTTTGCCCTACGGAACCATGCAATGGCATAAAAGTATTAAGTTTAATTACTCGTACCGACGAAAGTCAAATTAATAAATTCTGGGAACTAGAAGAAATCACAGACAACTACCAATTAAACAAAGAACACCAACAATGTGAACAATTTTATCAAAACACGACTCAAAGAAATAAAGACGGGACCTATACGGTCAGACTCCCATTCAAAGACCCTTCCTAGAGTACGGGAATACGCGGCAGAAAGCTGCCGCCCGACTAATACAACTAGAAAAAAGACTTGAGAAAAACAAAGATTTACGAGAAAAATACAATGAGTTCATGCAAGAGTACATTGACATGGGCCATATGATAAAAGTAAACAAATTAAATAATTATGAAGGTAAATATTACATTCCGCACCAGCCTGTAATACGAGAAGATGCGCTGACAACAAAATTACGCTGTGTATTTGACGCGAGCAGCAAGTCGAACACAAAAATAAGCCTTAATGACAACCTGCATAAAGGACCACGTTTACAACAAGACATGGCTACTATACTATTGCGATGGCGCAAACACAAGGTTGCGTTTATGGCAGACATAGAAAAGATGTACCGATTTATAAAAATACATAGGGACGATCAACCCTTCAAAGAGTATTATGGAGATGGTCAAAAAATCAAAGTATAGAAGAGTACGAGTTAACTACGGTTACTTATGGTACTACTGCAGCACCATACTTAGCCATAAAGACACTTCAACAACTAGCAATAGATGAACAGAAAAACTACCCCCTTGCTAGTAAAACAACCCTTACCGATTTTTATGTTGATGACATATTATCGGGGGATGAAAATTTAGAAAAAGCAAAACATCTACAAAATCAATTAATAGACATGTTACGTGCAGGCGGATTTAACTTGAGAAAATGGTCGTCAAATAGCGCTGAATTAATAGAAAACATCCCTACAGAAAATGTGGACGACAAGACGATAAAACTACCATTAGATGAAAACAGGAAGTCACTAGGAGTAATTTGGTCACCAAAAGAGGACAGTTTTCAATTTAAAATCACCGTAACAACTAGTGAGAACCCGACCAAAAGATTTATTTTTTCCGAAATCGCAAAATTATTTGACCCACATGGCTGGCTGCAACCCGTTCTAATTACAATGAAACTACTTATACAAGAGATCTGGATCAGCGGGATAGACTGGAACGAAAAAGTGCCAGACAGCATGTCTAAGAAGTGGACCGACATTCAGCAACAATTACAACATCTCGAAAATATACACATACCTAGATGGTTACATTACACTACAGGTGTGCGTATTGAATTACATGGATTCAGTGACGCATCGGAAAAAGCATACGGCGCTGTAGTGTACTGCCGGACAAAGGTCAATAGCACGACATATCATGTGTCATTATTACAAGCGAAGTCCAAGGTAGCTCCTAAGAAACATAAAACGACCTTGCCTCGACTCGAATTATGCGCAGCAGTTTTATTGACAAAATTAATAAACAAAGTAAAAGCAGCAATTAATTGCGAAAGTGTATCCATCTACTGTTGGACTGATTCCATGATTACTATGGGATGGATTAGAGGAGAAGCAGATCGATGGCAAACTTTTGTCGCCAACAGAGTATCAGAAATACAAAGAACGTTACCAGACGCTACCTGGAATCACGTTGTGTCCGCAGATAACCCTGCTGACGTTATATCGAGAGGCATAGAGCCCAGTAAATTACAAAACTGTGATTTATGGTGGAACGGTCCCCAATGGCTTCACACAAATAAACTTATTCCGACTAAAATAATACCAGAGCCCAATGAAGAAATCAAACGGTGCCTTCAGACAACTGTAGATGTTCAAAACAATAATGATGTAATGGAAAGATTTTCCAGCTTCACTAAGATGGTGAGAATTATAAGTTACTGTCTTAGATTCATAAGAAGACAAAAGACTACAGAGTTATTGACTTGCGAAGAAATTGACATGTCGACTAAACACATTTTAAAAAAAATACAAAAAGACGCTTTCCAACAAGAATACCAGACACTACAAAAAAGACAATCAATGAAAAAGGGAAACAAATTGTCATGTTTAGATCCCTTTATAGACAAAGATGGACTTATCAGAGTGGGCGGCAGACTTCAATACTCTCAACTACCCTACGATCAGAAACACCCTGTATTATTGCCGTACAACCATCACGTGACAACGATAATAATACATGACGCACATCTAAAGACACTACACGGCGGCAATCGACTCACACTATCATACATACGACAAAAATATTGGATAATAGGCGGAAAACGAAAAGTAAAAAGTTACATAAATAAATGCGTAAAATGTATTAGGTACAAAGCTGAAACAGCAAAACAAAAAATGGGAGCTCTGCCTAGACCACGTGTGACGCAATCATATCCATTCAGTCACACAGGATGTGACTTTGCAGGACCAATACAAGTACGAACAATGAAGGGCAGAGGACACAAGTCATATAAAGGCTACATAGCAGTATTCATATGCCTTGCAACGAAAGCCATCCACTTAGAGTTGGTAGGAGACTTATCAACAGAGTCGTTTATCGCCGCGCTCAGGCGATTTATGGCCAGACGAGGTCACGTACATCACATGTACAGTGACAATGCGACAAACTTCGTGGGAGCAGCCAAATTCCTAAATAAAGAAGTTCTAGAAATTACTCAGTCACCACAGTTTCAAAATACATTAACAAACATAGGCACACAATGGCACTTCATACCGCCAGCAGCGCCACATTTCGGCGGAATATGGGAAGCTGGAGTAAAATCCATGAAGCACCATTTAAGACGAGTAATAGGAGAAAGCACTTTAACCTATGAAGAACTCTCGACATTTCTTCACCAAATTGAAGCATGTTTGAATTCGAGGCCATTATGTATTCAAACAGAAGACATCAACGATAATATAGTATTGACACCAAGCCATTTTCTCATTGGGCGAGAAGCAGTCGGCGTGCCAAATCCAATTGACAACATTAATACGGATCTCATAAACCATTGGAAGCATATACAAAAGATGAAAAGAGACTTCTGGAATAGCTGGACGAAGGAATATTTGCATCAATTACAGCAGAAATATAAATGGAAGTCAAATGAAGAAAATTTAAAAGTCGGTGCAATTGTTCTTATAAAAGACGAAAACATAAGCCCAAGTAAATGGCCCTTAGCGAAGATTAAAGAGATTCACCAGGAGACGATGGTGCCACCAGAGTTGTAACCCTTGAACGATCGCAAGGGGCTGACCAAAAGAGAACTATACATACGTTAATACCACTACCAGTAAACGAAAACATAGAGACGACGGAAAGTAAACAAATAGCGCCTGTGCAAACTAACATAACAAGACATGATATACACAATACACCACACCGACAAATTGCTATGAAGAAATCGACAGGCAAACTACAATATTGGCTTTTAACTTTATTATTAATAATCCAAGTTGTCACTTCAGCTGCGACCACTTATACTATCAAAAATTTAGACCCAGGATTATATATAGAGCAAATGGGAAACGCTACGTTAGACAGAGGAACCTTTCGAATAGAAACAAACTACGAAAGGCGCCGGCTGAACCACAGTTTGGAAGCGACGAAGGATGTATTGAAACAATTCAAAACATTATGTGATGCCACTACTATAATAAACAGTTACACACATTGCAATCAGTACTACCATCACTTGCAAGAGGAAGAGAAAAAAATTGAAAGAGCACATGAATACTTGACGGAAATCACCAATTCAAGAAAGAAAAGAGGTTTATTTGGATCAATAATGACTTCGATATTTGGTGTAAACGACGAAGTTTATAGAGACTTACACTCACTGCAAGAAAACCAACAAAAACTTATAGACTCAGCAAATCATCAGACAAAATTCATGATTACTACCATATCGACAGTGAACCAAACAGAAGAGAGAATAAAACAAAAATTAGACAGATTCCAGACAAAGCTCAATGCAGTGCTGAGTTACATAAATAATAATAATCAATGGTACCAATCAATTGACAGTAATCACGTACAGATTCAAGTTATACAATCATACCAATTGGCCTACAACTACATTATAGAAATAAATGATTACTACTCCGGATTAATGGAAATATATATTATGAAAGCTACAGTATACAGCGTGCTTTCACCAAAAACAATAGCAGATGTTATAGATAATGCAAACAGCAAGATACCGTCACATCTACACATCATGCAGACTCAGTTACTTGACACCAGATTAACTGAAAACGATACGCATATTACAGTGTTATCGTACTTTCCAATAACAGAAAAATCGAAGTATACTTTAGTACATGTCATACCCATACCAATGAGAAACCAGGATGGTTCATTCACAAGCATAGATATTTCACAGACATTTATGGCAATAGATTACAACAATGAGAGATATTTTGAATTAACCACGAAGAATACAACAAGTGTTTACATAAACTCAACAGCTTTATCTGCTTTCCTGCGGTCGTCAAAAACATGCAATAAAATAAAAATTGCATTGTTCGCATGATCACAAAAGACGACAACTCGACGTACTGCCCTACGAGAACATACAACATCACAAATAATATTATTTGGAAACAAGTTCAAATGAAAAACACTTGGATATACCTAACGAAAAAGACAGAGACAGTGTCCATTGTGTGCGATGGAGAGAGAAGAAGGTTCCATCCATGACATCGGAATAATACAAATTTCAGAAAATTGTATTATTAAAACGACGACACACTACATTAGCAGCTAGACGAACACTTTCAGTCAATGTTTTGGCATCCTATAGCAGACCCCTCCTCTATTTCATTTAGACAATAATATTTCTTTAATTAGTGTACATAATGATATTTCTAAAGAACAAGTTGTTTTGGATAGTTCTAAAGACATATTCAATCACTTAATAGCAAAAGAAAAGAGCCAACAGACAACCCTAGACAACACTATTTGGACCACTATCAATACGCAAACTTACGTAATTATTTTTTCGACTTTATTATTAATTTTCTGTATTTGTTTATTAACATATTGTTTTTTTCCACAGATAGCAGCCAGATTACGTGCTATGGTAGCATCAAGGCGGGCAGCGGTAGTACCAGCCAGCAGTCTCCACGACGAGCTGCCTGCAGCACCGCCACGACCAGACACGCACACTTACGCGCGGCCGGCTCCTCGGAGGCATTCGCCAAGACTCTACCAAATGAAGACCTTGAAGACCTACTCTTCTGAGTCGCGCCAAGATGTTCACGCGAGGAAGTGAACATGCCGACGCAGCGGGGCAGTGACCGCAGCAGACCCAAATTGATGTCAACAATATTTAGTTGTAATTAAAATTATTTGACTACATCAGCTTTCACACAAATGCATTCGTAACAGACACACTCATACATGTAAATAGATTAATATAAATACTATGTAAATTTGTAATAAAGGCCTCTTTTACGCTACGAGCGACGCTGTTTCATTACGACAAGACCACCGAGTTCTGCAGACACACTCCTCTCACTGTTACTGCGCCTATAAATAGTTGCCGATAGCTCTAGCTTCATCTAGCTTTAGTTATTGGTTGATCCGTGAGGCTGCGGATCAGCAGTGAGAAAATCTAATCCTTTACACCCTTCATCCTTCCCATTGTCCGTCTGTTGCCTTAGGTCGCATGGTAACAGGCTTCCCGCACTATTTATATGTGTATATATGTAGCTATATGGTTAGGGCTAGGTTGTTAGGCGCGGCTAGGGTTGTTGGTAGGCTACAGTCAACCCCCTTACTGTACATTCAGGTAGCTGAACGTACAGTATATTTAGACGCCATGTTTTTAAATTGCGTCTAAATTATCTATGGAGTGTCTAAATTTGACAGGACTTAACTAATATTTGATCTTCTATCCTTTTCTTAATTAAACGGAAAGAGAAAGATGCATTTAACTTTAATTTACGATAGTTTGTGCACAAGAGAATCGGCACCAATAATAAGAAACTCACTTGATAGCGACAGGATAGATAGTGCCACCGACTTCAAAGCTACCCTTCTTGAACTGCATCACCGAAGTGTTGTTGATACAAGTGCCTTCAGGAAAGATCAGGATCGGTGGGTTGTTGGGCACTGATATGTGTTCTCTCAACCTGAAAGAGAAAATGTACGTTAGAAGGGTAAACATTTTTCATTTATCTCAATAAGGCCCGAGTCACACCGGAATGGCAGCGGCGCAGCGAGCACCTTCAGTGTGAAATAATTCTAAACTTTAACTACATACTTAAAAGACTAGTATCGCTTGAAAAGGTCGCGAGGCTGCCAGCGGCCGCGCGCCTCTTGTTTCTAGCGACGCTGGCGGCCTCGCGGCGCCGCGGGCGGCCGCTGCCATTCCGGTGTGTCTCGGGCCTAAGCGTATGGCCGATATATTTTATTGAATCATCAGAAAATCCTAATTTAAACCATATAAATCGTTTGGTAAGTTTTTTCTTCACTTTAATTGCGAAAACCTTTTTATTTCACCTTTTTTTTGCAAATAAATCTTATTTTTTTCGTTTGCGTACCGCAAGTATATTTTGTATTACTCAAATGACGCGGTTATTTTGCCAAATGCGCGTGAGGTCGCACCATATTTCAGCAATGAGGGTTTTTGCGTATGAGAAATTCGCTAGATGGCAATACATAGGCGTGAGGTCCAACTGTAGCATGATTGGCGAATTTTGACATATCTGTTAATGTCATGTCGATAGGCAAAAACCCTCATTACCCCGTAAGGGTATAGATGTTCTGTGCTCATTACACAAAAAGAAAAGCCCTAAAAAGGCCCTATATTATTATGACACTAGTTGTGCCACCGTTGTGTAATAATGAAATAATTTAAGATCCACTGTCCATTTTACAATTGATCAAGATTATTTTCCGTCAGAAATTTCATTTTGCAGAGAGACGCAACGTTTTGTATCACATCAATGATCGATTGTGGGGTACAAAAATATCTTGATCAAAAAAATATTACTGTTTTTTTATTCATAATCTCAATAAACATTTAAAAAATGTTCTACAAAACGTACGTTTTGTAAAACATTTTTTAACAAGAGTACTTTCAACATCTACCGATAACTGATAATATTATTTAATAATGAATTTAAAACCAACAGCATAAGGTATAAAATTGCATGCATTCTCACCTCCTCGCAACAGCATGTCTGTCTTTGACCTCGGACCTCTCAAACCAAATGTGCGGTGATGCTCTAGCTAGCGCCCTCTGTAGAATGCCTAGAAAACCTTTGTGTCTTTGACCGATCTGAAAGTATAGTTTAATTTATTAACTCTTATAATATAATTATATTATAATCTGTTGAAGAAACTGTATGGACTTTTACGCAATTAAATGATGTTTCTTTTGTAAATTGGTTAAAGAACATCATCCAATTTTCATATTTTATTGTCCCAAGATTGCACGACCAAACTCCTACATTTTTTTTATATTACGGTATTTTCCATCATTATCCAATAAATGTAAGACACATTTATTTCATATTTTTTTCATGGATTTTTAGTTGGTATAAAATAATAAATAGTCAGTCAATTCAATTGCTAACTTGTGACGTCACAATGTGATTTTGCTGAAAAAAATCTATTGGAAAATCGCGTTTGACAGCTCATAAAAAGTACATCAATTGATGATGGTGTCAAATACATCATTTTTGTAATTTCGGAGCTATTGAACAGAGACTGCATCAAATATTTTTAATGCCTTATTTGCTGGACACAGACCTTCTCCAAAATCGCCTGAACCACCATCATTGAGATGCTAGATATAGTCGCTGCGTCGAGCCATTATATTTTCAACCTTAAACAACAGTTTTAAGTCTCAATTTCAGAAAACTGCTGCTTAAGACATGCTTTGGATTTAACTAAAGCTAACCCAGTAACATTAACATTTCATGCAATCGAGACATACACATTTCAGCCCAACAACATAGAAGACACATATAACATTTATTTTCTTTTTACATTTTCCGATGCATTTAATGCACAAGGCGCCCCATTATTTTATATATGAAATAAAAACATATACCTGGAATTTTGTAGACCGGCAGTGTCACCAAGATATAAGATAATTCACTTAATGTCTTAAATAACTTACCAAAGAGAACAAATATAAGACCCTTATGCGTTAATTTGTACAATTTATTGATCGTCTTTCTCTCTGGTAAATTTTGCTTACAAAATTATGTTAAAGGTATAAAACACTGGAGAATACTTACACACAGCATCAGCAGACAGTCACCGGCATATCATTATAAGATTTTCTATTAAATACTTACCAACGAATAGCAGTTACTAAATAACAGGTACCAAATAACAGGTATTTTAAACTACTTACTAACGAATAACAGCTACTTTGAGAGTACTCGCCAACGAATAAGTTACTTCTTCACTATTAAACAACAATCACTAAATACTTGCCAACGAATAACGCGTGTCGTGGTACGTGATGACGGCGGATATGCACCGCGAGAGGAAGTTGGAACACATTACGGATACTGCATAGAATACTTACATTGTAACAGCAGATTCACCGGAATATTATTAAGAGATCTCCTAGTGAAATTTTACAACGAATCTGTATGTTTCGAAAATCATCAGTGAATAATAGTTACTTAGAAAATACTTACCCACGAATAACAGGTATCAAATAACAGTTATTTTAAAATACTCACCAACGAATAACAGTTACTAAATAACAGGTATCAAATAACAGCTATTTGAAAATACTCACCAACGAATAACAGTTATCGCACATAAGCACAAGCGCGTCTATAGGGCTCGTGTGATTGGCGACGCAGATCCCGTTCCGCGGCTTATAATGCGTGTCGTGGTACGTGATGACGGCGGATATGCACCGCGAGAGGAAGTTGAAACACATTACGGAGACCGCGTAGTTAACACGTTGTTTTGTTTTCCCGTCCGGAAGTGTACCGACGCACGCTGTGCAAGCGACTAACCACCACACCTAGGGGCGTAAGCGATGGTAATGATATTGTGGTGGTAAAAATACTTGTAGTGAATTTGTGAGTGACAGGGTGGAAGTGATGTTGAGGCGCAAATTATGTTTCAATAGGATACTGTATTCGATACTTTATTACAGAAAAAAACACTATTAAGAATATTTAATTATAAAAATATATTAAATTCACGCTTAAGATGTTAATAATAAAACAAAAGAGTAGAAAACAAGTTACAAAAGCTATTTTTTTGCAGTCATGAGACCTACAAGTAATGCTAAGCAAAACTGTCCCGAGACTGCAATAAAATAGCATGAAGAGGGTCTTTGAAAATTTGCGCATCAATAATCACTTCCACCGTGTTTAATAGGACAACACAAAATGGATATAGAGAAAGCAAGTAAGAAACATAGAAACATAACATAGTAATAATAGGACAACACAAGACAGAAAAAGCTAGAAAAATAACATTCACAGTACCTAAAAGCCAAATAGTCGAATAACTCCTTTCTATAATCATCATCATCATCTCCCTAGCATAAATCCCAACTATATTAGGGTCGGCTTCCAGTCTAACCGGATTCAGCAGTGTTTTACGTGAAGCGACTGCCTATCAGACCTCCACAACCCTGTTATTGGGTAACACGATACCCTTGGTTAGACTGGACGAAAATATTGATAATTATATTCTATCCCGCTTATGATTAGAGACAATACAATCAGAAGAACGCAATGCAAAGCCCTACTTATGTCTAAACCAAGCATTTTATTCCAACATGACATTAATAACCAGAAGAATATAATATATTACCCAACGTCTTAACCAGGCATGGCATGACAAGACCAAAATCATCAACAAGCAACACAAAGCCCCATTCCTACCAGGCAACAAGTCCTACCCAGAAAACGTTTCACCCAATCCGGCCATAAACTGCTATTTGGGTACAACGTGTCACCCGTTTTCATCTAAATATGTAAAGATAACATGTCACTAATTAACATAACGTATTACCCAATACGGATAAAAGCTACCCAGTTTCAGCATAATAATATCATCCATTTCCAACTGGATGTCTAGATAAAGCATGTTGCCCCTTTAGTTTTGTCTGAAGGGGCAACATGATGATTTATCTAGATATTACCACCTAATTCAGACAACGTATTTTCCAACACATCGTCTCCTTTTCATATATTTTATCGTACCAAAGAGACAACATGTACCACTAAAGACCCATATTTAGTTTGTCCAGACAACAACCCAATGCAGGCTTAACGTCCCACCCATATATGAACATAAACATAACATTCCAAAGAGACAAAACGTAGCCAAGTCCAAACAACGTACTATCCAATCTAAACAGAACGTCCCACCCAATTATGACCATAAACATTACCCAATGCAGACAGAACGTATCACCCATGTTTACCCAAGGCAGACAGAACGTCCCACCCAATTCTAACCACAACATACCAAAGAGTAACAGGTATTGATGCTGAGTACTCCGACATCTATAGGACTAGTATGATTCGCCACGCAGAAACCATTGTATCTCGGCTTGTATTTCTTATCATGAAACCTCGCGTGGATAGAGAGGCCCCTGATAAGGATCCTTATGCTCATCTTGTAGGACACCTTGCCGAGTCTATTGCGAAGACGCTCGAACGGTATGGAACTGACGACCCATGTTGAGAAGACCATTACTATGACCTGATGGAACAGACGGTATCGTCACGACGGTTTTTGTTTGAAGATATCAGCAGATATCGGTAGAGCTACAGTTATTATGGCTTTAGGAGTCATTTACCAGGCACAAGCTTCGGGTAGTATTTTGGGTAAAAATTCGAGAAACACTATATGAGCTGGAAGTTGAAACCAGGATCAAAACTATATTGTTATAAAACTACGAATTCCAGGTTTAGGACAAATTTCAACGTTTGGACCAATCATTGAATGTTGAACTTTATTCCAATGGAATTAGAGTTAAATTGGGAATTTATCTCATCATCATCATCAGAAGGTTACTGTATCAAAGTTGAAATACAGTTCAAAATACAATGACTAGCTTCAAAGCTTTGGACTTCATTCTTTCAACGGCTTGTAAATGTCGCAGTCATCTGGTTGAATCAGCCATTTGATTGTATAGCTAGCGTGTTAACTGAATAGCGACATTTAATTGAATGACTAAAGGACAATTCGTCAAGTTGTTTAATGTAACGTTCAACGTCTTGACTGAACGTCATTTAGCGTTGTCGTTGAATGGGATATAGCCGACTTTGAAAACAGTGGAAGTGCTAAGTAGGCGTGGCACGCGTGGCACAATTAAGCGTTGTAACTCTTAACCGATACCAGTCGCGTTCTGACATCGCGACGAGTTGCTTGTCTCGCCACAAATTCATATTTCCCTAGCTATGCCGTATTGTTACGTTTTAGAGAGCAAAAATGATAGTAGGAGAATAAATCTTAAAAATGGAGGTATTTCGTATTATCGTTATGTATGATTTTCACTGTTTTCCAATAAAAATCTTATTTTGTTTCAATTTACTAATATTTAATAGAACAGTTAGTCAAAATCAACCTTATTCCATTACGAGAAAGTTTATTTTGGATTGTTTTATTACAATAGTACAACCGCGCTACTCAAGTAGTGATGTGGTCAAGTCGAATATTGAATTTGTCGATTGATATCGATACAAAGAATAATTTGTGTTTACTTAAAAGTTTTTCGAAAAGAAGTGGCGATAAAACAAATAATGCGAAAGTTAATAAGAAACCTAACAATTAATATATTTTATTTCAAGGGCAATAAATACATTATTCATAACGTTGCAGTTATTGTGTAAAATTTAAATATACAAGTATACCAGCACTTTTATTTTATTTTAAATAAATAAATAAATAAATTAAATTTACCTGTCTATCTATAATTATCTATTAATTATTGTTTTAAATTAAACAGCGGTTTGTGTACCAAATAAATAAATGTAAGTACTCGCAAGAAGTCTTATTTATGCTAATTGATCAAAATATCGGGTATCTATCGATATCGATAAAGAATTATAATATGCTACGTGGTGCAGCCTTGACCGAGTAGGAGCTGAATTCGACCGATCACGCAAATGTCAGCCGTATGTATAATGCAATTAAGTTGATAATTGCGACCTCTGAGAATAGCGCCATCTGTGATCAAGTAGCGGAATTAACTTGTTAACCGAATCTTAGAGTGACTATAGACCGTAAATACGTTTTGAAGCTAAAGCAAAATAAATCTTATTTGGAGGTCACGCTATTTTATTACTAATAAGTCACTTTAATATAAATTTTGTCAAAAAAATATCAAGACAGTGCTATCTACACAAGCTGTTTTACGCCATATTTGTTTTGGTGACTACTAACGCCGCAGTGGGAAAAAAATGAACTAAATTTCAATCACCTGACTGATTTTACGTCCGCTATGTTCAAAGAGCTATGTTTCAATCCGCTATCTAGTTGGACGTTGAGCGACTCTTGTTCAATCAACGTTCGGCCTAGTCATTCAATTAAATGTCGCTATTCAGTTAACGCGCTAGCCATACAATTAAATAGCTGATTCAACCAGATGACTGAGACATAAATATAACGTACGACAAAATAAAAAAAATACGCTGTAGAACCTAAAAATAAGAATATAGGTAAATAAACATAAATATTAAGAAATATATTAGTTAAAGAAACCATTAATCAATAGTATAAGGGCAAAAATTACTTTTACAAACTTTAACCGTTTGAACACCATTGTCACATGTCAGAAACTTATTATTATTATTTATTTATTATTTTAGTGTCTTCATTTAAAAATTTAAGCTTCCGTTGTGAAAAGAATTAAATATGTTGTTTATATTATTAACAAAGTATTGAGGTATCTACTTTTATTTGCGATGAATTTGTACAAAGCGTAGAGGGCACGCGCTTGCATTAACGTTCTAGCATTCAAAAGGTTTAGAAATCTTACAGCTAGTAATTAGTGATGTTCCGGAGATCCGTATCCGTATCCGCGGATATCCACGGGAGAAATAAGGTCAGTGTCCGTATCCGTCACTTTACTCGCGGATCTTTCACGGATATTTTATATTCAATTGACAGGATAAAATACTGCATAATAACTTAGATTTTGTGATTTAGTAGCATAATTTAAAATAATCACTTCAGAGAATTCTTTATTTCTTAAAATCAAATATTTGGCAAGTCGAAACTCGTCCTGCTCGTCGCTGCGGCGGCGAGCGTGTCGTCAACTATCCTTCAAAGGTAACGCGCCGACAACAATTGACCAAGAACGTAAAGATCCGTATCTGTATCCGCGGATCTTGACACTAAATATCCGTATCCGTATCTGTGTCCGCGGATATACATTTTTGACGATCCGGCTCATCACTACTAGTAATTAATGAACTGGTACTAAAATAAATTATATATATTTTTAAACTTAACTCAATTGGGTTGCTAAATGGACCTGTGTTTTGATAGCTCATATAAAGTACATCAATTGATTAATGGTATCTTTTATAGAATGAACAGGAAAAAGTTAGAAAAAACACAAGAAAATTAGTTGCAAAATAGGGAAGATAACAGACAGTGTACAACCCGTACTTAGTCGTGTGCACCGCGCTGTGTAGCTCGCCCTCCCCCGCTCCCCGCGCGCGCGCCGTGTTCGCCGAGCTCGTTTAGTAGCGATAGCAGAGCACAGCGATACGTCACAAGCGAGGTGCACATTTAAGCCGTTTGTCCACCGCCGCCGTCACCGTTACGTCAACGAGATGACGGCGTCATAAATACATTTACTATAGCCGCATGTCCACTGCACGTCACGTCATACTTAACTCGGCACGCCGAGCAAGTATCAGTAAGTATCACCTTAAGGATATAGTATTGTAAAAGTTACAATGGAGTTGACGTATCCTTATGGATAAAATCTCCAAAACTATAAATAAAGATTAAAAAAAATATCACCTAAGTCATCTCGTTCCCGGTGACGTGACAGTGACCGCGGCGATGGACAAACGGACTAAGTCGTCCGGGTAATATTAAAAAAAAAAAGAAATACATAAACGTTAATAGAAATTGCGAAAAGAAAGAAATAATGAGGGAAGAGGGTGTGTTTTTTCGATTAATTATGTATTAATATATGTGTGTGTGTTTGTTCAACTTACCCCAATCACGAAGATCATTATTCTGAGTGGCAATAAGAACATGTATCGGACTACAAAGCCCATTGCCCAAATGATGGTTAACCTCCATGTTAGGAACTCGTATTGTCTGGAAAAGAAGTGATAAAATATTGTAAATAAACCTTATTTTTATAACGTGGTCTTGTTTCTTGCGGTTTAATAAATATTCTATTCTATTTATTCTATTCTATACTTTTTTCAGCTCGTCCCGCCAGCATAATAAATAAATAAAATAAATAAATAATTAATCTATGAGACAGGGCGCCCATACCATTTTCTGGTAATGTAATAAGTACTTTATATCCCATATTAGGAGAAGGTTGGAACAGGTTAATCAAATATCTGTTACACCTGTTACAAAATAACTGTTACTCGTCACTACTTTATGAGGCTAAAAAAGAAATATATTCAGACTGTTACTGCCTCGCCTCACAATTCTTTATTCTATCTGATTTATATTTGTCTATTGTTTTTTGTCTAGATTAGAAAGAGAAATCAATAGTAGGTACAGTTGTTGCAACAGATACGATACTCTTACTAACAGTCAAAATGAAACACGTATGGCAGTAACACATTGCCCGAATAGTCCAAACGTCATTTAACTTAGACGCTCTCAAATCCGTTGCTAACTTTGTCACTTCAACTCTTTATTAATGGCATTTGTGAAAAAGACACCACAATTCTACCACGACCATGTTTATTTTACAATATAGTAGTCAAAGAAAGATCTATAACACAAATATATGCAATAAGACTGCGAAGGTCTCCTCTCTGTGAAGATACCAGAGGGCGTAGCCAAGTGGCATTGTAGAATAGCTTGATTGACATAAGCTTTCGCGAAACAATTTGACATCTCCATACATTTGACAATCGTTTTCGTTTAGCTATCTATTCTACAATGCCATTTGTCTAGGGGGGCTAGTCCGTCAGAGCCTCGCCAGTGAATCAGCAGGGTGTACCACGTGCAGGTGAGGTTGGCTTTGACCCTGGAGGTGATGGTCCACTTTTATTTTAAGTGATAATGTAAGGACAGCAACAGATTCGCCAGCGTCTTAAAGTTAAATGAAGTTTGAGTATTCGGGGATATCACAGTTATACTATTTTCAAATACCTGTTACACTTATCTATGACAATAAATACGCCTAACTTTTGCACAGTATAAACGTCCGATAATTTCGCTGATAACCATTCAAATTCCGCAAACGTATGCGATGAATAATTTGTAATTTTACTAAAGGTTAAATACCTTTATTATAGGTACGCTAAGTAATAAATTAAGATAAGTCGACCACCAGGCGATATCTAAGTTAAGGTATTATGCATTTTATAATCGATTGATAAAATAATTAGGCATGGATTATTTATTCTCTACGTCTAATGTTAGATTAAAGTACCAGTCTATAACTGTCCCACTGCAGGGCAAAGGCCTCTTCTCATACAGAGGAGGCACGAGCGTTGATCACAACGCGTGCTCAAGGCGGATTGGCGATTTTAGACTATAGCCGCCTTATTACAAAACAAGGTTTTTCTCTAAACCAGGTTAAAACCATTGAGCCAGGTTTTGTAATTTGAATCTTATTCTGATACGATCAATTTTCGAAATACAAAACCTAGCTCAATGGTTTAATCCTGGTTTAGAGAAAAACCTTGTTTTGTAATAAGGCGGTAAAGGTTTTCATTTAACAAGATTCTCAGATAGGCAGGTTTACATATTTATAGAAGGTCTTAGAGGTCGAAATGTACTACAAAATAAGTATGTAAAGAGATATACTGTTGGTCAATAAATGCGCCATAACTTATCTAAACCTGATAAATCGTGTCACTTAAAATACGGGCTAAGCTACTAAATCCGTATTACTTAAGCTCTTGTTAGATGTTTAACATATACACACATCAAAAGTGTCTAGGGATATTTCAATTAAACCTAAACAACTAAAATTCTATTAACTTTTTGTTAAGACACCTACACATTAAAATAAACCTTGTTTAATAGCCTATCTAATCTGATAATAAACATTTAGATAAAGTTAAATTAAAAAAAAACTTAGAAGAAGAGGAAAAACTCAGACAAAATTTCAATCTTAACTTTATTTTTGAAACATCAAAACCTAAACCAAAAAAAACTATTTTTTTTACAAAAATTGTTGAAAACATAGAATTAATAATCCGTGAATCCACCTAAGACTCTCCTGACACATCTGCAGCGGTTCTGCATACTCAAAACAAGGTGTCAATATCCTGTTGTGGAATACTGTCCAAAGTCCTTTTATGATGCAAGAAAAGCTGGTTTTCATCCTCAATATCTTCAGGGAAATTCCTAAGAGCTCTTCTCAGAAGCATATCACAGGCATGCTCAATAGGATTTAAGTCAGGGGATTGTGCAGGCCGGTCTTAAGCTTAGATATCATGCTGTTGTAACCAACTTGTGACGATACGCGCCGTATGGGGACTGGCATTGTCGTGCATTAGCTGGAAATTTTGTTCCATTTGTTGTCTGTGGGGCAAGATTACAGGCTTTAGCATCTCATCTCGGTATTTTAGAGCAGTCACATTGCCTTGTATCCAAACGAGGTCCGTTCTACCGCCGAGACGAATTCCTGCCCAAACCATAATCGTGCCACCTTGATATGCATGAACTTGTTGTAGGTGCTGCAGTCGATTCCAACGTCCAGGTTCTCTCCAAACGCGTACTCTTCGCGAATCAGGATGAAATCCAAACCTGGATTCATCAGTGAAAAGCACAAGTGACCATTGAGAATGGTTCCAGTTTTCGTGTGCAATAGCCCATTGTAATCTTCTTCATTGATAGCCTCTCCTTAGCGCTAGTACCCGAATCAGCCTACGAGTACGTAGGTTGACTTTATGCAGTCGTCTTCTCAAAGTTTGACCGCTTACCAGCAAACCATACTCTCTCTGTAGCCTTTGAACCAATTGCATTGCCGTTACATTTGGTTGACTTCGTGCAGCATTTACTATGAATCGGTCCTGTACATGTGTTTTAATGCGTTGAGGTCCTCGGTGCCGTTCCACCACTTCCCTCGTGACACGATAACGTGACCAAAGCCCGGATATAACGCTCTGACTGGTCCTCATGGCTTCAGAAACCACAATTTGGGACAGTATTCCACAACAGGATATTGACACCCTTGTTTTGAGTATACAGAACCGCTGCAGATGTGTCAGGAGAGTCTTAGGTGGATCCACGGATTATTAATTTTAAGTTATCAACAATTTTTATTAAAAAAAAAATGTTGTTTTGTTTAGGTTTTGATGTTTCAAAAATAAAGTTTAGATTGAATTTTGCGAGTTTTTCCTGTTCTTCTAAGTTTTTTTTTTATTTAACTTTATCTAAAAGTTTACTATCAGATTAGATAGGCTATTAGACAAGGTTTATTTTAATGTGTAGGTGTCTTAACAAAAAGTTAGTAGAATTTTAGTTGTTTAGGTTTAATTGAAATATCCCTAGACACTTTTGATGTGTGTAAATAAATAAATAAATATACTGGGACAACTCACACGCGGTCATCTGATCCCAAGTTAAGCTCTGCTTAGAGCTTGTGTTATGGTAACCAGACAACTGATATACATACTTATATAATTTATAAATACATACATATTATAGATAAATTACACCCAGACACAGAACAAACAATTATGCTCATCACACAAAGTTTGTTCTGAGGGGGAATCGAACCCACGATCTCTTTACGGCACGGCTTAGCAGTCAGGGCTTATATACTTATGTAGCTTTCCTGAATGTAATATTTGAACGGCCCTAAACGAAGTTTCTCAGACATCCAAGGCCACCGTATCCAGATTTCACGATACTTTAAGAACAAGTTTGTAACTATGTATATTAACGTACCTATTAGTCCTTGTAAGGAGGTTCCAGCTCCTCAACTCCTCAGCCTCGAAGACGGAGGTGACCTGGTCCTCAATGATGGACTCCATGCCAGCCTTCACCAGGTCCAGGCAATTCGCCAGGTGGAACTCGATGTTATTACTCTGTAAATGTGGACAAGTAAATAAATATCTTGGGATAGTTCACACACGGCCATCTTATCCGAAACTAAGCAGAGCTTGTGTTACGGTAACCAGACAACTGATATAGGGTCGAGTTGCCTAAATGAGGCTTTTTGCGTAATAGAAATCCGCTAGATGGCAATACGTAGGTGTGAGGTCCAACTGCAGCATGATTGGTTTTTTTTCGACATGACATTGTCAGATATGTCAAAATTCACCAATCATGCTGCAGTTTGACCTCACGCCTACGTATTGCTATTTAGCGGATTTTTGTGAGGCAAAACCCCCATTGTACCACCTCAAAAGGTAGGAAACCGTAATGTTTAGTTTTAAATTGGGAATATTAAAAAGCAGTGCAACCAATACGCTCTCTGTCTTTTAGATTTGACGACACAACAGAGTAAAGAGCACGGGTAAAGAGTGGTAAACAATAATATTTTTTACACAAATTTGTATTTGTATTGGATATCTTTGCGACTGCTGAGCTGAGATTCCTGAACACTGCTACTCCTTACCTGGAATCCATTGCTGCCTCTAGTACAATCGCTTTAGACTGAATAAATAATATTCATATATACAATTTGTTATGTTAATTCTAATTTCTTATTCTGTTCAGTTTTATATAATTATTTACTTTTGATCGTCTTTTTTTTATATAATTTCAATTATCTATGTAGGTAATTCCTTTTACTGACCAATAACTTGTGTGTGTGGTTATATACTGTTAATTCAAGTTGGTTATAATAAATAAATTAATTAAATGCGTGGATTTCAAAACTTCCATTCTCAATTTTAAGTATTTTACCCCTTTTTTGGGGAGTGGAAAATCATCGAATAATTTCTCCCATCCTGGGCGGGGATCATGTCGTGATGGCCTAGTGGTTAAGGCGCCCGGCTCTCTTGCAAGAGGTCGCGGGTTCGAATCCGGGCAAGTACCAATGTGACTTTTTCAATTCATATGTACTTTCTAAAGTTTATCTTAGACATCACAGACATC
Source organism: Athetis lepigone (assembly GCA_033675125.1). Taxonomy (NCBI): domain Eukaryota; kingdom Metazoa; phylum Arthropoda; class Insecta; order Lepidoptera; family Noctuidae; genus Athetis; species Athetis lepigone. The sequence continues at coordinate 4,584,479 of CM066220.1, read as the reverse complement.
GGTGAAGGAAAACATCGTGAGGAAACCTGGGCTTGTAGTTAATATAAGTCCGAAATCGCCAACCCGTCTTGAGCAAGCGTGGTGATCAATGCTCGTGCCTTCTCTGTATGAGAAGAGGCCTTTGCCCTGCAGTGGGACAGTTATAGGCTGGTATTATTATTATTATTATCCTGGGCGGGGCGGGGAGGGCGTGTCAGACTTTTACTAAACCCACTCGGTTGCCCTTTATGTTCCGGGGTCAGGGTAACTATTATAAACATAAGGCCGTATACAGAAAGAAAGCTGGAAACTTATAAGCGCTTGCCGGCGCTTGTCAGCGCTGGTAATCCGCGCAGAAAAATATATGAACACCGACAAGCTTCAACACGCGCTGGTCAGCGCTGGGCGTTGCCATAATAACTGCAAGCAAATCATTCCGACATTTTGATTAGTCTGCTTCAACCTGCTTCCTTTGTGTAGAACGGACCAGCGCTGACAAGCGCCGGTAAGCGCTTATAAGTTTCCAGCTTTCTTTCTGTATACGGCCTTACGCAACCCCGCAGGCTTGAAATTTCTAAAAATCCTTTCTTAGTGGTTACCTACTCTTCACAAAGAACACACCCTGCAAGTTTCATGTCTCTAGGACCAGCGGTTTGGGCTGTGCCTTATATCAACAGTCAGGCAGTTTATAATTATAAAGATAACAATTATACAAGACAGATAATCTTTGCACCAAACTTCAGGTACCTGCACTTGTCCGCTTATCTGTAACAATCAACTTAGGAACGGCCGTAGCGAGATTTATGATACTTTCTTATCAATAAGTACCTACTGTATTGTTATCGACCTTATGTTACTCGTATCTCTATGTTTGTACAAAGGAAATAAATAAATTTTCAGAACTAGACCTGTAAATGACTTTTTTCACGCCGAAACTGATATATCTATTTTATTTATTTATCAAAACTTTATACACAAACAAAAAAATAAAATCCGACGGGTGTGCTGGTCTAGTAGTTAGTCACCCTGGCTGCTAAGCCGGAGGTCGTGGATTTCACGACCTCCGGATTTATTATTTTAGCATTACATTCCAAGAGACGCTGGGGACTCTGGACAGAGATCCGTGGGGGCGCCCCTACTTGGCGGTGCGGGGTAAGCTCCGCACCGCGGGCCCCCCGCTGACGCAGAGTCTCCGGCCCCAGGTCGTAGAGGGCGTTGTGAGCGCTCTGTTCCCTTCGCGGGGGGAGTTCACTCCCCCGCTCATGGCTCCGCCACCGGCGGTGTCCGATGCGGACCGCGACGGTTACGACGACGACGTTCCAGAGGTGACCGAGGTAGGACTGGGAGTGGCGGTGCTAAGGCTCAGGGCCAAGAACACCGCCCCAGGACCCGACGGCCTACCAGGGAAGGCCTGGGTCCTGGCCTTAGGGGCTCTCGGGCCTCGACTAAGGGGGCTCTTTAGCGCATGCTTGGAGGAGGGCCGGTTCCCACTTCGTTGGAAGACCGGGAAGCTGGTCCTCATACCGAAGCCGGGGCGTCCTGCGGACTCTCCGTCCGCGTACCGGCCCATCGTTTTGCTCGACGAGGCGGCAAAGCTCTTGGAGAGAGTGATTGCGAGCCGCCTCGTCGAGCGGCTGATGCGGGTGGGGCCGGATCTGGCGGACGGCCAGTTTGGCTTCCGCAGGGGACGCTCCACGGTGGACGCCATCATGCGCGTACGGGCCCTCACGACAGGGGATGCGGTGGCACAGGGCAGGGTCGTCTTGGCGGTGTCTCTCGACATCGCCAACGCCTTCAATACCCTGCCTTGGGGGTGCATAGGGGCGGCACTCCGATATCACCGGATGCCTGCCTACCTCTGTCGTGTGGTCGAGGCCTATCTGACGGACAGGGCCGTCATCTACCCCGGTCACGAGGGATAGTGGAGTCGACGAGGGATGTCGTGCGGTGTTCCGCAGGGATCGGTCTTGGGGCCGCTTCTGTGGGACATCGGGTACGACTGGGTGCTGCGCGCCGACCTTCCCGAAGGTGTCAGCGTAGTGTGTTACGCTGACGACACGCTAGTCCTAGCGCAGGGAGGGTCGTTCCAGGCGGCGGCCGACTTAATGTCGAGCGGTGTTGCGACAGTCGTGGATAGGATCCGGCAACTGGGACTTGAGGTGGCCCTGCACAAGTCCGAGGCCATGTGTTTTCATGGCCCTCGGCACCGGCCACCTCCGGGGTCTCAGATAACGGTGGGAGAGGTTCACATCGGTGTCGAGTCGACGATAAAGTACCTGGGACTTGTCCTCGACAACCGATGGAACTTTACGGAGCACTTCCGACGTTTGGGCCCCAAACTGGCGAAGGCCGGAGCTGCCCTCAAGCGGCTCCTGCCCAATCTCGGTGGCCCAAACGCCTCCTGCCGGAGGCTCTACACGGGGATCGTGCGGTCCATGGCCCTCTACGGGGCTCCGGTGTGGGCGCCCAATCTAGCCGCGGCTCCGGCCCGACTTCTGAGGGCGTCCCAGAGGGTCATGGCCATTCGCATGGTGCGGGGATACCGCACGGTCTCCTGTGAGGCGGCACGCTTCCTTGCCGGCGTCCCGCCGTGGGATCTGGAGGCAACTTGCACACACGTACGAGTGGCGCGTGGAAGTGCAACGCCGGGGTGAAGTCCCGATGCCGCGGGTTATCGCGGCACGGCTCACGGAGCTCCAGCGAGATCTCATGGCGGAATGGAGACAACGACTGTCGCAACCTAGTGCTGGGCACGCCGTTATAGCGGCGGTAAGACCCCTCTTTGAGGAGTGGCTGGAGAGGCGTCATGGCACTCTCACGTTTCGCTTGACACAGGTCCTCACCGGACATGGTCAGTTCGGGAGGTTCCTGTGTCGGATTCGGGCGGAAGCGACGCCTGGGTGTCACCACTGCAGTAACGGTCGCCTGGAGGACACGGTCGAGCACACAGTTGAGGTGTGCCGCGCATGGGCGGAGCATCGACGTGTCCTCGTAGAGGCGATCGGCGGCGGTGACCCGGCGCTGGTTCAGGCCATGCTTCGGGGCGAGACGGAATGGGATGCCGTCGCCTCCTTCTGCGAAGCAGTTATGCTAGTGAAGGAAGCGGCGGCGCGCGAGAGGCAACGACGAGCCTCTCGCCCCGGACTAAGACCCAGGCGAAGACGTCGAGAGTCGCAAGACGACTACCGGCCACCGTAGGCGCGGTTCTGCGGATGGCGAGCGATGGGTAGCTCGCCGCCCGGCTAGGACCAGGACCGCGTAGACGGCGCGTTTTGTTCCACGCGCGCCTCAAAGAGAAGGAGTCAGCACAGGAAGGGGCCCAACAGGGCCAACGCCTGCCGAGGTTGCGGAATGTTTATAATAGTTACCGTGACCTCGGAACATAAAGGGCAATCGAAGGAACATGAGTGGGTTTTAGTCAGTAAGAGTCATTGGATGATTTCCCACTCACCAAAAAAAAAAAAAAAAAGCATTACATTGGTGCCGATTCTCTTAATCACAAGCTAAACTTAATTTAAGTGCATCTTTCTCTTTCCATTTCAATAAGAAAAGGACAGAAGATAAAATATTAGTTCAATCCTGTCAAATTAGACACTCTATAGATAATTTAGACGCGATTGAAAACATGGCGACTAAAAATACGTCGATTTACTTCAGGCGCTGTTTAATTTGACAGAATTAAACTAAAATGTCTTCTTCTGTCCTTTTCTTTAAGAAATGGTTAGAGAAAGATGCATTTAACTTAAATTTAGTTAAGTTTGTGAACAAGAGAATCAGCACCAATATCAGTCAATATTTACCTCTCCATTCCCCTGTGCAGGTTTATGTCCGTTCTGCACTCGTTCTTGGCTGGTACTCCTCTTGTAGTTCAATTCTGGAGACGGTCCGAGGATCTCCTGCCGTTCTATCACTGTGTTCAGGGTACCTGGTGACAAGAGAACCGAGTTAAAGAGATAATGGAGTGTTTTTCTTGGAGCTAGAGAAGGTATGGGTCCCCATTATTTGAGGAAGGCAGAGGCAGGCTTACTCAAATAATACAGAACTCCTTTAACCATTTGAACGACACGTCAAAACAACAAAATAGTGCCCTCAGCGCCAAGCATTTTAAAAATGTAATTGCCCGGGGCTAAAGCGACTGCTGGGCTATTGTTACTAAATTCAACTTTATTATATTAAAAACCATATAATAACGAAGTTGTTAAAAACCTTCGAACACACGGGATTCGAGACACAATAGAAAGACAAAAGCAGTGCGACATGGTCGTCGAACTAGCCCCGTAGTCGCTTTAGCCCCGCGGCACGTATAAAAAAATTGTCACGGGTTCGTAAATGTGGCCGTGGTTTTTAGGGTTCCGTACCCAAAGGGTAAAACGGGACACTATTACTAAGCCTCCGCTGTCTGTCTGTCTGTCTCCAGACTGTATCTAATAAACCGTGATAGCTAGAAAGCTGAAATTTTTCAGCTTTATCATTTCACAAATGATGTATTTCCGTTGCCGCTATAACAACAAATAATAAAAATTAACAAAAATAAAATATTCTGTCGTGTAAAAATAACTCCTCATACAATAACCGTGTTTTTTTTTTCGTATTTTTTGAGATGATAGTACGGAACCCTTCGTGCGCGAGTCCGACACGCACTTGGCCGGTTTTTATACAATCATGTTATCATGTAGTATTATTGAAAGATTAGTATAGATAGCCCAGTCAAATTAGGTAAAAAATGGGGTAAACCTCGGAATGAAAGATAATAAGCTGAAAATTGGTATGAGCCTTTGTCTCGTTGTTCTAAATGTTGTCTCAAAAGTCACAATTGCTATCGTGTCCGCGTCTTGAGATATTGGAGGTCAAAGGTCACAAAAATCGGTTTTTCGCAAATATCTCGTTTTCTATTGCTTAATGAGATTTGCACCTATCACAAAAAATGTAGAGTATAAAATTCTCCACAACTTGTACCTTAACTTTTTTTTCATACGATCAACCGTTTTTGCGATAGACCGCGAAGAGTGCGCCGCGTACATTAAAAATAATAATTATTATTTATTAAAAATTTACTAACACTAGTTTGTAAGCTCGAAACTGTACTAACATATATGGATGTAATCGCAAGATGAATCTGAAATAAATGATTTATTATTATTATTATTCCATTCATTTATTTTTTCACACATATTCAATACATTTTTAAATATTATTATAAAAAAAATATAAAACATTTAAAAATATAAAAAATAGTAGCCCACCGGCATCGGGAACAGGGTCCAAGCTACCGGTGGTCAGGGCTCCAGAGAAAGGAACCTCCGGACAATGCGCGCCGTGTCCAGGAGTACCGCTTTCTGAACCAGACCCTTGACCCAGCTGCCCAGCGAGAGCCTCCTCAGATGTTGGTCGAGGCTCTTCGCTATTACGCCGTTGGCCGTCACGACTATCGGCACAATGATTGCTGAATCCACATCCCACATGTCAACAACCTCGCGAGCTAAGTCAAGATATTTGTTCTGCTTATCTTTCTCAGCCTTCACGAGGTTCTCGTCATGCGGGACAGCAATATCAACAATCACTGCGCGACGCTCTAATCGATCTATTACCACTATATCAGGTTTATTGGCAACAATAGTCCTGTCGGTGATAACAGATCGATCCCAGTACAGTGTGATATCGCCATTATCAAGAACTGGGTCGGGCACATACCTGTAGTATGGCACCTCCGATTCCACAAGACTGTATTTCAGAGCAAGTTGCTGATGAATAATCCTGGCTACAAGATTGTGTCTGTGCAAATAGTCTCCGTTAGCCAGACTAGAACACCCAGAAATAATGTGACGTATCGATTCTCCGGGACGGTGGCATGCCCGACAGATGTCAACCGTACCGTCCTTCACAATATATTTCCGGTAGTTTTTAGTCATCATAACTTCGTCCATTATTATTATTATTATTCCCTTTATTAACTTATAAAACTTAAAAAATACATTTTTAAATATTAATTTATAAAAAAAAAACATTTAAAAATATAAAATTTAGTAGCCCACCGGTATCGGGAACAGGGTCCAAGCTACCGGTGGTCAGGGCTCCAGAGAAAGGAACCTCCTTATTATTATTATTATTATTAATGTATGGCCTAATGCAAGGACAAGCGTGAGTTACGGTTATCAGTACGTTGAATTAAGTTAGTTATTTACTAAAAAAACATCATTTTGACGTACTAATTATTAATTATTTTATATTTAAATATTTCTATTTAACTATAGTATATAATTCTGAAATGTATGTTTTAGTTATATTTTGAGTTAGAACGACAGTAAGGGAACATACTTTATATTTATTTATCATTAAATATACATTTATTGAAATGTGTGTTCAATATTAAAAGATTTTTTTGTGGATTTTCATTACTTATAATAAAATTGTAAATGAAAGCTAGTTATCTTCATCTTCTTCGTGGTCTTCTTCTTCTTGTCGCTGGAAAATGTTTAATTCATTGTCACCATCCTCATTATCGGTCATACTCATCTCCAAATCTTCCAAAATTTTAGGATCGTATGCGCTTTCTTCATCGGGATTATTTGGATATAGTGAAGTGTTGAGGCAAGCTTGTCTATTGCACTGGCCACAAGCTAATAAACATAGTAGCCCTGCTTTTCTGCATCCACAGTGGGAACCACAACCGTTTTTGCAATTACAAAATATTATATTTAGTAGTTCGGCTGGCGCTGGAGGCAATAACGTTTTTATGGGCTCCAGGATTTCATTTTCGAGCATCCAGTCCCATTCTTGAGGTTCTGAGTCCTTCCCTAACCACGTTTGAATTTGGTAGTAGACTTGATTTATGTGTTGTTGTGCTGCTGCACTTGTTTACACATAACACTGTACTGGTTTATTTAGTTTAGTTATTTTATGAATTGCGTGTAGCGTAAATGATCAATGTTCTCTTCAGATTTCGGAGCAATAATATAAATAGCACTCCATTTTCAAATAATGTTTGTATGGGGAAGTTTTCTTGTTGGAATACTTTCATCAATTTATCCAAATTGGGAATTTTATCCAATACTCTAGTAACAGTTTTATTTTTCCTTTTTTAAATAGCGCAGAAGTCGTGTCACGGCCACTAAATGCGTGAAAAAATAAAATGTGTTTTTTAGTACGAGGATATTTGTCAAAACTTTTAGAAGAGTATGTTTTTGTCCTAACATTGCCTCTACCAACCTATTTAAAGAAAATTTCCTGTTGATGTGATTGAGTTATATTGAGTTGTTATTGATTATTGTTTTCGAAGGATTAATACTTGAACACACATTTCAATAAATGTATATTTAATGATAATAAATATATGTATAAAATATAACTAAAACATACATTTCAGATTTATTAATATACTATAGTTAAATAGAAATATTTAAATATAAAATAATTGATAATTGTTTGTATTGTTTAATAATTATATTTGTTACTAGATAACTAACTTAATTCAACGTACAGTACTGACGACCGTAACTCACGCTTGTCTTTGCATCAGGCCATACATGACTGTACGCGGCGCACTCTTCGCGGCCTACCGCAAAAACGGTTGATCGTATGAAAAAAAAGTTAAGGTACAAGTTGTGGAGAATTTTATACTCTACATTTTTTGTAAAAGGTGCAAATCTCATTAAGCAATAGAAAACGAGATATTTGCGAAAAACCGATTTTTGTGACCTTTGACCTCCAATATCTCAAGACGCGGACACGATAGCAATTGTGACTTTTGAGAGAACATTTAGAACGACGAAACAAAGGCTCACACCAACTTTCAGCTTATTATCTTTTATTCCGAGGTGAAACCCTAATTTGACTGGGCTAAGAATGGATTGTTCAGCAAGATAAGGGTTATCTTGGTAAGTGCATTACGAAATTAAGACGCCGATCATATGAGGCTCTGTCAGCATTTGAAGACATGCAACCGTAAATTACTCTACAACGACATAATGCCTTTGTAAGTGAAATTACGTCACGCTTTACGTAAACGTAAGCGTTTATGTTACAAAATACGGGCTATTTGAAAGTAATTTGGATTGTGTCTTGCGAGTAGGGCAGGAGTACTTTTCTAAGGAAAACTAAATTAATATAAAATAATAATAATACCAGCCTATAACTGTCCCACTGCAGGGCAAAGGCCTCTTCTCATACAGAGAAGGCACGAGCATTGATCACCACGCTTGCTCAAGGCGGATTGGCGATTTCAGACTTATATTAACTACAAGTCCAGGTTTTCTCACGATGTTTTCCTTCACCGATGTCTAAGATAATCTTTAGAAAGTACATATGAATTGAAAAAGTCACATTATTAATAAGTGTTTTTTTTTTCTATTACATTAAATAAGGTATAATTATTGAGGAGGGATGGGGGTCCTTCATGGCGGAATGGCGTATACGTGAATAAGTATATTGTTATTTTTGTTTATTCTAAACCATGAGTTCAGTAATTCCTTGTTGACTACCACTCTTAAAAGAAACATCCGAAACAAACTCAGAGGTAAAAATTTTTACCTTCGCGTTGCTATCGTCTTTTTATTGTGTCTCGAATCACGTGTGTTCGAAGGTTAAATGTAGTAGAGGAAAGCCGGGATTTTCAAAGCTTTGTAACAACAGTTCGGGAGGTAGCTTAGGATTACGGGACGGACATACATAGAATACTTTTTATCTTCTTTTTTTAGTAACCATTAAATTTGATATATTAGTATTTAAAAAACGAGTGCATAGGCATCTATTGGGTAAGCTCGCTCCATCGTAGGCCCCGTCTATGCCCTCGGGCTAATCTGGGACCAAGAGCAAGCCCATAATAAAAATAAAAAATATATATATATAGCGCGGGTGAAACCGCGGGGGACAGCTAGTTAAACATATAAGGTCGATAATCGCATGTAATGCTGACGGTTCTTAGCTTAAGCAACATCTAGGCGCGTTTTTAGATGTCAGCTTTAGAACTTTGCGCAAGATTAGTTTTCTTGTAAATTGTCGATATCCTGTGATAATATTGTAGGCTTTTAAAGTTGCCACATTTGTATGTATAAGGTACGGAGTAATTAGTGACCCATAATTCCTCGTTTAAAGTCAAAAGAAGACTACATTCAAAGTAAAAAATAAATAAATTGGTGTTAATTAATTAAACGAATCACAATCATTGTTAGCGCCAACGCTCGCTAACTGATGTCATAATGAAACCTGAATGTCATTGTCATTACTGTGGACATAAAAAGGCGTATCGTTAAAACTCACTTTTTATCCCGCAATTAATAAAGTACTTTCTAAAACCAAGTTTCTGACAAGTCTAACCAAGGGGTATCGTGTCATCGGCGGCGACGACCTCTCGCGCCCGGCCCTGGTTCAAGCCATGGTCCGGGGAGAGAGGGAATGGGACGCCGTCGCCTCTTACAAAGCAGTGATGCTAGCGAAGAAGCAGAACGGGAGAGGGAGAGAGGGCCTCTCGTCCAAGCAGCCGCCGCGGGAGACGCTCCGGGCGTCGGGGGCCACGTGATGGCTTCCGGCTACCGTAGGCGCGGGCCTGTGGATGGTGAGTATGGGCTAGCTCACAGTCTATTCGTCTTTTGACGACGACGTCGAATTTGTGTTTTACGCGCGCCTCACAGAGATGTCAGCAAAATTGCAGTGGCCCACAGGGGCAGGTACTTGCCGGGGCTGTAGTTTCTTTGATAGAAATCCTAGTGTGGAGGATAGAGTATTTTATCACTATAAGTTGTGTTTTCTGGACAATAAAGTTGTTTTTTTAAATATCACGGCTTCGAACACAAAAGGTTAAGAAGCAACATGGATGGGTTTTAGTCAGTAGAAGTTTGACTCTCCCTTCTGCTCCGCCCAGAGCGGAAGGAGTCATTTGATGATTTGCCATCGCAAATGTTGTATGGGCAAAATAGCAGGAACAGCCTTCCCTTATAAATCGAGCTATCGTAAAGGTTTTCAATACGACTAAAAGTCTACCTTTAAACTAACTATTATATTTGTAAGCAAGTAGTTTTCCAACAAAGACACATTCCTATTATTTATTATCTTTGACGTACAAACATAAAACGATAGAACAAATTTAATGGCTTACGTTTCAAGTGTGAAAACCATTAAATCCTCACAATATAGGTAGTTGTTTATGGTTATTCGTCATAACTTTTTTGTGTGTTACACTGTGTCCCAGGGCTCCCGCCCCCCCTTATCCACTAGTATACTACATAACCGTACTTGCCCGGACTTAAACCTGCTGTTATGGGTCCAAAGTCCAAATCCGGGCAAGTACCAATGTGACTTTTGCAATTCATATGAACTTTCTAAAGTTTATCTTGGAGATCACTGGCATCGGTGAAGAAAAACATCGTGAGGAAACCTGGACTTGTGGTGAATATAAGTCGGAAATTGAAAATCCGACTTGAGCGCGCGTGGTGATCAATGCTCGTGCCTTCTCTGTATGAAGAAGAGGCCTTTGCCCTGCAGTGGGAAAGTAATAAGCTGGTATTATTTTTCCCGTATGTCAATTCATATGTACTTTCTAAAGTTTATCTTGGAGATCACAGACATCTGTGAAGGAAAACATCGTGAGGAACCTGGACTTCTCCAAACTAGAACGGTGCCAAAATCCTGGAAGCTTGCTAATGTGCAGCCAGTGCCCAAAAAGGGCAGCCGTGCCGACCCCTGTAACTATCGACCAATCGCCATCACCTCCATGCTCTGTAAAGTCATGGAAAGGGTTCTAAATAGCAAATTGTTGGCATACCTAGAAGACAACAATCTACTCAGTGACCAGCAATATGGCTTTCGCCGTGGTCGGTCTACTGGAGATCTTCTAGTGTATGTTACTCATTGCTGTGGCGAAGCCATTGAGAAAAACGGCGAAGCCCTTGCCGTTTCGCTCGACATCTCAAAGGCTTTTGACAGGGTTTGGCACGCTAGTCTCCTTAGTAAGCTTCCTGCTTATAGCATCCCTGCTGACTTTTGCTGCTGGGTATCAGACTTCTTAACGGGACGGTCGATTAGAGTGGTCGTCGACAGCTGCTCTTCTGACCTTATGGCCATTGATGCCGGTGTTCCTCAAGGGTCTGTCCTCTCTGCAACACTATTCCTGCTCCATATAAACGATATGCTAAATCCTAGCATAGTCGGTTACGCAGATGACAGTACCGTTGTAGAGAGATATCTGGCCAGCGCAAAAGACAGTAGGGACGATATACGTTCACAGAGAGAGGCCATGGTAGAGCGAGTGAACTTTGCCTTGAGCCGTGTGTCCCAATGGGGCGATCACAATCTAGTGCAGTTCAATGCCGCCAAAACGCAAGCGTGTCTGTTCTCCGCTAAACGGAGCCCATTCGACCTGGCTCCTACTTTCCGAGGTGCACCTGTAAATCTAACCGGCTCCCTAGAACTCCTTGGCATGGAGTTGAGTTCTGACCTCAACTTCGCCGCTTTCATCGAGTCCAAAGCACTGACTGCGGCGAAAAAGCTGGGCATCCTTAACAAGGTTAAGCGATATTTCACGCCGGGACAGCTTCTAACACTTTATAAAGCTCAAGTCCGATCGTGTATGGAGTATTGCTGTCACCTATGGGATGGCTCAGCCAAATACCAACTGGCTGCATTGGATTCGGTAGAACGCAGAGCCAGGAGGTTGATTGGCGACAAGAAGCTGGTGGCCCAACTGCAACCTCTAGCACATCGGCGTAAAGTTGCCTGTCTGGCGGTGTTTTACAGATTGCACTTCGGTGAGTGTGCTCATGAGCTACACGAGCTCATTCCCCCGTCTCCGTTTTACCACCGGACATCCAGACGTACGGCAGGATACCACCCTTTCTTGGTCGATATTCCTCGAATCCGCACGCAGCGTTTTTCGAAATCCTTTATTATGCGCACCGCAAAGGAATGGAATTCTCTGCCGGCGTCTGTGTTTCCAAAAGCATATAACCCGGATGTATTCAAGAGAAGAGTGCATAGGCATCTTTTGGGTGAACTCGCTCCATCGTAGGCCCGTCTATGCCCTCTGACTAGTCTGGGACCAAGAGCAAGCCCATAAGTTATAAAAAAAAAAAAAAACTTGTAGTGAATATAAGTGCGAAATCGCCAATCCGCCTTGAGCGCGTGTGATGATCAATGCTCGTGCCTTCTCTGTATGAGAAGAGGCCTTTGCCTTGCAGTGGGACATAGTAGGGTGGTATAATTATCCCCGTATGGACAAAATGTATCGATGGGCAGTACTCCAGAAAAAAAACCATAAACTTACCATTAACCCCATTCTCCTTGACGATGGCTGACGGCGGCTTATCATCGGGCACTGGAGGTAGTTCCTCCTCATCAGAACTGTCTGTCCTTTGTATCTTGATCTTCGCCACTTCAATGTGTTGTCTGCCATACTGGAAATAAAGAAATAAGCTTGGGTTTATTAAAAGGAGGAGGATGATTTCCAGCCAGGACTACACAGGTATGCTTGTGTTGGGGTCCGAGCGGTCCCCACAATCTTTGTAAGTACATCGATATTTTTTTATTTCTTATTTTTTGTTGATATATAATCAAATTGACGTGGTTTTCAATGCACAAGACATTATGAGAGTAAACGATACCCCTTAAGGGTTAACCTTTCGACGACTAAGCGACAGCCGGCTGTTGCGCTGCTATTGTCTTTCTATTGTGTCTCGAGGTTTAACCTTTCAACGACCAAGCGACAGCGGGCTGTCGCGCAGCTATTATCTTTCCATTGTGTCTCAAATCACGTGTCGAAAGTTTAAGGGCGGTTTTCGTAAAGCAGAACTATACTGTACGCGTGCGCAGTTTACCTTGCTAAGCGCAGCTAAGGTCACGTAAGCGTAAGTACGTATGTCGGATCTATATTATATGATGCGCGTTTTGTTCGTTTAAGGATATTTTCATTGTTTTTCTTGCGTTAGAGCAAAAGTATGGGTTTCTTTGAGTTTAAGTGTGGGTGAATTGTGAATGTTATTGTAGAGTTATTTTGTTAAATAATCAAATATAATAATGACAATTAAATATCTACCCGCGTCATTAGGAATTAAAATAGTTTTGAAGTTTTTCAATCAAAACAATAAAAAAAAACTTCTACAAAGTATTAGAAAACAAAAACAAAGGTTTAATAAAATCCGTTAGTTGTTCTAAAGTTTTTTATAGACATGTATTAGTAGAACAAAGATGTAGTTTTTTTTTCAAGTTTTGTTAAAATTATCTCCAGAATTAGTGGTTAAGTAAAAAAAACCTTTATTGCAGTTAAATACAAGGATATAGTTAGTTACCGCGGGCCCCGCTACGGTACAAGACAGGAAAGGGCCCTTATTAAAAAAAAAAAAAAAAAAAATCTAACAAAAGAGATGATAACTTAAAAAAACTGCATCACATTCGGTTTACCCCTTTAAGAACTATGGACCCATAGACCGACAAAAAGACCCATACACTCACGTAAAGGGTAATTACTAATTAATTAAAAACGCATCTATTAAGTCACTAATCAAGTCAATAACGCGTTAGAACTAAAATTAAAATGCTCGAATACAAATTAAGGAATGGTGAATTACATAGCATAGATATAAATAAACCACAACAAAAACTGTGTCAGTAAGTTCGTATTTTGACCCGTTGAGTATATTATAATCGCCGTCTTCCTACTGAGTATGACTCATCAAAACAAACGTACAAAAGAAAAGAAGGACAAAGTTCAATGTGTTATATTCATTCATTACGTGGAATCATCTATACATAATAATGATAATAGCGACCAACCACATTTTCGCAAAGGTTTTAATTATTTTTGAAAATCTTGGCTAAGAAAATCTTTCTTTACTACAATGGTGCCGATTCTCTTGTGTACAAACTAACGTAAATTTAAGTTAAGTGCATCTTTTCTTTCCGTTTAATTAAGAAAAGGACAGAAGATCAAATATTAGTTAAGTCCTGTCAAATTTAGACACTCCATAGATAATTTAGACGCATTTTAAAAACATGGCGTCTAAATATACGTCAATTTTCATCAGGCGCTGTCTAATTTGACAGGATTAAACTAAAATGTATCTTCTGTCCTTTTCTTTAAGAAATGGAAAGAGAAAGATGCACTTAACTTAAATTTACGTTAGTCTGTGCACTAGAGAATCGGCACCAATATGCATGTTTATTTCTCGAGAATCGATCTGTCTATTGATGAAAACCTGATTAACTTTTTGGCGCCAGCCGGCTGTCGCGCTGCTATTGTCTTTCTATTGAGTCTCGAATCACGTGTGTTCAAAGGTTTAAATCAGTGGCATAATAGCTAAGAGCCAACACCTGAGGATCTGATACAGAAAGCGGTATTCCTGGGGCCCTAGTCTTCCATTATAATCGTGTCTCAAAGACCAGTCATCGGCCGGATATTTGACAACTTTGACAGTTTTTGTATGGGAAATGTGTCAAAAGTTTGACGTTACACGTCAAAAATCGATCATTGAGACACGATTGTAATAGCAGACTAGGGCCCCTGGACACGACGCGCATTGTCCGGAGGTTCCTCTCTCTGGAGCCTTGACGGCTTCTAGCTTGAACCCTGTTCCTGATACTCTTCTTCTCATTAGATGCCCCAAGTTTAGATGGTGCCTTGGAAAGCAAGTAAAGTCTTTAGCCCTGATTACTATTCGTAGATCAACAGTCGTTACGGGTAGAAGTCAGAACGTCTGACCAGTCGAACCAAAAGGTACCGTGTCGCCCAGTAACTGAGTTGTGAAGGTCTGATAGGCAGTCGCTCTGTGCAAAACACTATAGTGACTATAGTCTATTTTTTTTTAACAAACGAGTACTGAGTATATCTCTCTCACATTTCCGGTATTGACCGAGAGAGATGGGAAATTAGTCGAGGCGGAGCCAACACTTTTAACACCAATAAAAACACTTTATACTGATTATGTGGACCAATAGAAACGCAGACAAAATTTTGGGTACTCGTTAGTTAAAAAAAACAGACTATAGTATTCACAACTGGATCTGGTTAAATTGAAAGTCCATAGTTTGGAAAAGGCTAGGGACATGATGAGTGCCACAAAAACTAAAAACTCAAGCGAAATGACGTCTCGCCGGTAAGTAATACTTGCGTAATGATTTTACCTCGTTTCAATTCTAATAAGGCAATAGATAAGACCAAGTTACCGACGTTTTCCTTTACCGATGTTTGACGCCATAACAGTATCATTTAGTTGAATGGTATACGATATACATATACCTACATTATTTACTTCCCTCCTTTTATTTTCGGTAACATTGCGTGTCAACTCATCATTAGACGGTCACAGCAAACGCAATGCTCAACTACGTATGGTATGGTACAAAATTATGTAATGTGAGTTTGATTTCGACATCCATTACGTTGTCGTGAGGCAACCCGTGGCTCGGTAGTCACGTAAAGCCGTTGTTACTTGCTATAATTCTAAGATCTTCGTTGTGAGTCAGTGGTTACGAAGAAGACTAGTGTTGTCAAGGGTTATCGAGTTCGGTAGTTGGGTTGTGGAGGTCTGATAGGCAGTCGCTTCATGTAAAATGTCACTATAAAATCCCGAACATTTTACATACATTATAGAGAGCCGCGTCATGTTTTAGGCGTAGTTTCCATCAAAGAGAGAAGATGTGTCGTGCAACCAATTAGCTTGCGTCATTTTGACAGCTCAGCTCTTAACTTCAACAAGTAATAATTAACCAATAGGATAATGGTGCTGATTCTCTTGTTCACAAACCTAGCTAAATTCAAGTTAAAAGCATCTTTCTCTTCCCATTTCTTAAAAAAAAACCGGTCAAGTGCGAGTTGGACTCGCGCAACGAGGGTTCCGTTAATTTGTATTTTTTTTAGCGAAATAACTACAATATTACGGTTTTCGCAGTTTTTTCTTTACTTGTGCTTCATGCCATTGCTTCTTGCTAAATTTCATGATTATTGGTCAATGGGAAGTACGGTGAACTACACATCAAGCTATACATAACCAGTATAAGCTGACTTCTAATTGTACGAAAAACATACAAAATGCGAGGTCAGCTAAAACTGGTTTTGTATAGCTTGATGTGTAGCCGTGTGTACCCTATAGGTTTTAATTTCCTTGCAAATGTCTAAATATGCAATGTAAGCCGCCGTATCTTTTTATTGCATTGATTTAGAAACTTGATTTTTTCACTGCTTTGAGAGATAGCAGACTTGCAGCTTAATATCTCGACGCATTTCTGGGAAAAAGGGTCTTGACAGACGGACGAACAGACGGACGGACGGTTGTGAACTAACTACAAATTTACGGTTTTCGGAGTTTTTCCATTACTTGTGATACATGATCTTGCTTCTTGCCAAATTTCATGATTCTCGGTCAATAGGAAGTACCCTTTAGGTTTTGAGTTTTGATTCCCTTGCAAATGTCTAAATATGCAATATAAACCGCCGTATCTTTTTATTGCGTTGATTTAGAAACTTGATTTTTTCACTACTCTGAGAGATAGCAAACCTGAGTGTGTGATATTAATTTCAGCTTAATATCTTGACGCGTTTCTGAGAAAAAGGGTCTTGACAGACGGACGAACAGATGGACGGATGGTTGTGAACTAACTACAAATTAACGTTTTTCGGAGTTTTTCCTTTACTGGCGCTACATGACCTTGCTTCTTGCCAAATTTCATGATTCTTGGTCAATAGGAAGTACCCTATAGGTTTTGAGTTTTGATTCCCTTGCAAATTTCTAAATATGCAATATAAACCGCCGTATCTTTTTATTGCGTTGATTTAGAAACTTGATTTTTTCACTGCTTTGAGAGATAGCAAACTTGAGTGTGTGATATTAATTTCAGCTTAATATCTCGACGCGTTTTTGGGAAAAAGGGTCTTGGTAGACGGACGACCAAACGGACGGACGGATGTGAAGTAACTTCAAATTTACGGTTTTCGGAGTTTTTCCTTAACTTGTGCTACATGATCTTGCTTCTTGCCAAATTTCATGATTCTCGGTCAATGGGAAGTACCCTATAGGTTTTGAGTTTTGATTCCCTTGCAAATGTCTAAATATGCAATATAAACCGCCGTATCTTTTTATTGCGTTGATTTAGAAACTTGGTTTTTTCACTGCTTTGAGAAATAGCAGACCTGAGTGTGTGATATTAATTTCAGCTTGATATCTCGACGCGTTTCCGAGAAAAAGGGTCTTGACAGACAGACGAACGGACGGACGGACGGATGTGAACTAACTACAAATTTACGGTTTTCGGAGTTTTTCCTTTACTTGTGCTACATGACCTTGCTTCTTGCCAAATTTCATGATTCTTGGTCAATGGGAAGTACCCTGTAGGTTTTGACTTCCTTGCAAATGTCTAAATATGCAATATAAACAGCCGTATCTTTTTATTGCGTTGATTTGGAAACTTGATTTTCTCAATGATTTGAGAGATAGCAGACCTGAGTATGTGATATGAATTTCAGCTTGATATCTCAACGCGTTTCTGAGAAAAAGGGTCTTGACAGACGGACGGACGGACGGACGGACAGACGGACAACAAAGTGATCCTATAAGGGTTCCGTTTTTACCTTTTGAGGTACGGAACCCTAAAAAAGGACAGAAGATACATTTTAGTTTAATCCTGTCAAATTAGACAGCGCCTGAAGAAAATTGACGTATATTTAGACGCCATGTTTTTAAATCGCGTCTAATTATCTATGGAGTTTCTAAATTTGACAGGACTTAACAAATATTTTATATTCTGTCCTTTTCTTAATTAAATGGAAAGAGAAAGATGCACCAAAATTTACGTTAGTTTGTGAATAAGAGAATCGGCACCAATGTATATCCTTTTGTTTTATTACGATACCTCTTCTTTCCGCTTTGGTGGGAACCGGGGCCTAAGACATGCTAAATCTTATTTTGGGTTACGGAGGTCTAAACATTGTGTTACCTTTTATTTCATTATTTCATGTCATGTTGTGTGTATGTCAGTGGAAGTGGGACACTGTCAATCGGTCGAATAGCTGCCTTACAGTAACTAAAAAAACGATCAAGTTTACAATTAAGACCTTCTAAAGTCATATAAACAGGAATTAAATATAGGTAGTCAATTTACGTACGTGTGCGCCCTTCGACCTCGTACGAGTTTCCGTCTGTCAATGAACGAATCATTCTAATTAATTACAAGCAGAAATACAAAGTAAACTCCGATGTTCGAGCTATTAAACTAGTTATGAATTTATGCGTTAAATCATAGTTTTCCGGAATCCGGTCGGTTAATAAATATTAATTATGAAGATTGGCTTAGGACGCAGGAGATTATCAAAGTGCATTACTGTGTGCACCAAAGGTGCTCAGTGGCTCAAGTCTGCTATCGTGTCTCAATGACTAGTCATTGACCGGATATTCAACAACTGATAGTTTCTATATGGGAAATGCGTCAAAAGTTGGACGTTACACGTCAAAAAACATTGATCAGCTATTGCAAATCTGCTAGACTTTAGTTCTGTTCTCTCTCATTTGTTTCTCGATAAATGTGGCGCCACTTTTGCAACGCGACACAGTTATCGACCCCGTATATCTGTTCGCGGGCATGCACACTAAAGAAGTAAGGACACAAGGCGAATACATTTGTAGGATAAATAGTACAACAATGGTAGCGATTTATTTGTGCGATGCTTAGAAAAATTTTGCCTTGGTGTGCAGCCCGGTATAGTCTGATGAGTCGCATTTTGTCGACCACGGGCCAGTTGAGTGAACCACAACCATACCATAGATTAAACAACAAAATGACAGTGATCATAAGTGTCAATTTCGCGCGGCAGTCATTTGAAACACAGACATTAATGACAGCTGTCACATTGACATTTCGCCAGAGCTGTGAAGGTCACGTGACTTATCCGCAGATAATTGAATGTCATTGTCATATATATCTTGTACTTAGCGTTTGGCGTAAACGCTTACAGAAAAGTTTTTCATCTACTAAACCTTCGATCGAACGCACGTGATTGGAGACACAATAGAAACAACGACTACTACGAAAGATGCTGGCGAAGGGCGCTGGTGTGAAGCAGTGGCCACGAGTCCACAGGTCCAACATAATAACTTGTTTTCTTGCGTCACCTTCACCTTGTTTAACCACGTGGTTAAATACCACAGAAATACCATTTGTAAACAAAAAGTCAATGTTCAATCGTTTCGAAGTTTTCAACTATTTTATCGGTTGAAGTCGTTATCGTAATAACTCTGGAGGAGGATATAAAAAACTAAGGTTAATGTGTTTGGCGCTGAAGGGGCGCTGGCGAAGGTGCAATGATTTGAAATATTTTCCGGAGATTATGAAACGCTCGAAGAGTCCGCGCTTAGACTGCTCTGTGTGCCACAGAAGCGAAGCTGTGAGCGAGTCAAATATCTACCAATAGAATTGCATAAAACCTTAGTTCTTGATATTCTATTGGTGGATTTTTAAATCGTTTACTGCTTAACTTCTAGGACAGGCAGCCTTAGCACTGACCTATGCCGCTTTGTTCCAAGTCACGGTCCAAGTGTATCAAAATAACAGGTTTTCAATGCGACGCATTGTAATCATATGTTTGCTTGCGTCATCTTGTTTAGCCACGTGGTAAAATACTGAAATAACATTTCTAAGTTTGTAAACAAAAATACTGCCAAGAGCTAGCATTTGACAAACATTATTGTACATATTTATAAAAAAACAAAAAGCCTGGCTTGCAATCTTGATCATCAGACTGTCGAATCTTAGGTCAACTTTTTAACTTCAACTTTTATATATATTTAATATGGCAATCCACCGAATTTTCGGTGATTTCTGCCAATGTCCAGTTTGAAAATAATATTTCAGTATAAATGACAATTGTACGGTAATTAAATTATGGAGATCATACACGTGTTCTTTTATCCAAGAACACGAGATGACTGAATCTTAGGTCATTTAGCTACAGCTCTGCCTTGTCAAAAGTGACAGCTGTCATTAATGACAAGTGTCACAATACTCGTCGACCACTGGGGGCGTAACCGCGTAAGCCACGGACCCGAAATTAACCCTTAAGATCACTGCCGATTTTGTTGTTTCAACACTTTAAACCTTCGAACACACGTGATTCGAGACACAAAAGAAAGCCAATAGCCCGACAGCCCGCTGCCGCTTGGTCGTTGAAAGGTTAATCTTTGGTAGGCTTGTGGTTTAAATAACTGACCTGTGGCCGACAAACCATCCGTACTAATATTATAAATGTGAAAGTAACTCTGTCTGTCTATCTCTTCTTCACGCCTAAACCACTGAACCGATTTGAATGAAATTAGGTACAGATATAGTGTGGGACCCGAGAATTTTTTTAGATAGGCTATTAAACAAGGTTTATTTTAATGTGTAGGTGTCTTAACAAAAAGTCAATAGAATTTTAGTTGTTTAGGTTTAATTGAAATATCCCTAGACACTTTTGATGTGTGTATGTAGTCTAAGATAGGTCAACGGAGCCCCGCAGAGCGGGGCCCCTATTTCCGGGTGGTTTATAATAAAATAACCACGATATAACCTAACCTGTCCGAATCGGGGTACCCTGAGTCGAGGCGAGGAAAAACTAGTTTAGCCTAGGCAAAACTAGTATGTCCTGAAGTCGGGAAAAAAAAAAATATAATATATCTAACGGTCTTTACTCTTCCGCCCTAAATCTATAATTCCCACCCATGTCTGGGTCGGCTTCTAGCCTAATCGGATTCAGCTGGATACCAGTGTTTTACTTAAAGCGACTGCCTACCAGACCTCCACAACTCAGTTACTGGGCGACACGATATTCCTCGGTTATGGCATGACATATTAAAAAATGTTAATTACTATGTATATGTTAGCAATTAGTACATATTACATGACGTGTGGTTTAGTACATATTTGTTATTTAACCATTGCATGGCTAGACGGATTTAACTTATAAACAAACTAGGTTTTTTGTCTGCGAGTTCGCCTCTGCGTCATTTTATAGATACATGTTTTAATGTTTGTTGTGACAAATTCTTTAGGTATATAATTTGCCGAAACTATAGTTTGTATCGGTAATCTAGGACCTCAATACATCGATCACTTTATTAGTGATCGATGCCTCAATATAATAATAATATGCAGCTTCTAACATACACCATTTAGCCCTACCTGCCCATCTTTAGATATATCTCCCATTTTAGTTCTGACTTTCTCTGGCTTCTGACTTCAGAACAAATTCTGTCCGTAAGAGAATCTCCCAGTAATTACTCAATACTCATTTTAATTAATACGCTGGTCTTCTCTGATCTAGCGAAATGTCAATTTGACAACTGTCATTAATGTCAGGTGTCATTACTGCCACGCGAAATTGACCCTAATGATCAATGTCATTTTATTGTTTTATCTGTGCTACGGTTGTGGTTTACTCAAATGGCACTGACGAACCCATAAAGGTAGCCACCCGGCAGCCACTCCGCACCGACTCGCCTCCTGCGGCTAGTATTCTTTATATGGATTTGTATGGGCATGCGCTCACTATATCAACTCCGTAGCGTCACCGGATCGCCTCGGTTAAAACTTAAAGGCGAGTCGGTGCGGAGTGGCTGCCGGGTGGCTACCTTTATGGGGTCGTCGTTTCAAAGATTCCGAGAGACAAGCTTGACTAACCACATCTATTAGGCACCTTACATTGTTTTTTTTTTGTATATATTTTTAAAACATCATATTGATGTTTTCCAAAAAATATTTTATTGTTGGATAGACCTAGAAGGCCATAGGTTACATAACATCACGCTTAACCTACCGGAGTGGAGCAGGACAGCTAGTAATCAACTAGAACAAAAGTCTAGCTAACAGAATATAAAATTCAAAGTGAAGGCCCCAGTTCATAACCGCGCTAAAGAAAACAAATAGCGACTATTTTCAGCGTTTTTATCATTCACTAACCAGCGAATGAAATGTTTACTAATACTTTTAACGAGTGAAGAATGATGTAGACAGCTAAGTATGTTGAGGTTTAGAGTTTTATGGCGAGGTCTCGATGTCGGCGGAAAGCGGGGCGGGAGCGGGACACAAGAAATACAAATGTTTGCAGTGGGGCAAACATAATTATTTACCCCAACACAAAAAGAGAGGTGTTATAAGTTTGACCGCTATGTATGTGTCAGTTTGTTTGTTGTTGCTCTCTCGGGTAGATCGATTTGGATGCGGTGTTATTTAAAAGTAGGTTATCTAGCGATGGTTCTTACATGTTTTGTCAAAATCGGTCCAGCCGTTTCTAAGTTATAAACTCTTTTGTTAATTATAGTCACGATATTAATAACTTCAGGGGCGGGGGTATTTTAACTTTTTAATTTGCATTTGTTATGGTTATAGCTTTAAGTGAATCGAAAGCTTCCAGCCAGGGCAAAAACTATTATACTGAAGGGTACAAGTGTGCCTTCGAGGCAGGCTCGAGGCGTTTATAATCCGCACATCGCGCCGCTGCGGCGCTGCCGCCGGCGCTCCGCTGGTTGTGAGACCATAGCCTTACGCTGTGGAGGCGTGGCTCATACGTCAAACATCCATAGTGACGCGACTGCTGCCGTAGATTAATTTCGCTTTTTTTTCGATTTCAGACTAAATTCTGAACTGGTATCGTCAATCCGTCTAGAGCAAGCGAAATTTTCAATATTTTTATACAAGGCTACTAATACTAACTACTAATATAATCTGGAAGTATAAAGGTGAAAAGATGGTTTGTTATTTTATCACGCATAAAATACTGAATGGATTTAGTTGAAACTTTTCAGTAACTAAGTTTCTTCATTTTCTTTTTTTTTGGTGAGTGTGAAATCATTAAATGACTGCTCCCGTCCTGGGTGCGGCGGGAGGGCGTGTCAGACTTTTACTGACTAAAACCCACTCATGTTCCTTCGATTGCCCTTTATGTTCCAGGGTCACGGTAACTATTATAAACATTCCGCAACCCTGGCAGACTAAGTTTCTACATCAGAATAACAATTAGGATACATAACTTCACGCTAAAACCCGCGGGAGCAGTAACAAAATAACTAAAACACGGGTAAAAGCGCGTAGGACAGCAAATCCACAGTTACGACTTTAAATACTATTAAAATCGGTTCAGCAGTTCAATAGCAAAGCACAATAAAATGCCAATTAACTTTTAAATGTTGATAAGCGTATAATTCTAAAACCAAATTAATATTCAAGTTGAATTACCATAAACAACGGTTTGTGTGCGTTTTTTTTTGTTTAAACAGTTATTCAGGCATAAATTATTGTAAATTAACAGTTCCCCGCAGTTTCACTTACGTAATGTTAGGTTTTTTATTATTCAAATCTTTCATTAATATTCGCAAAATGTTATTTTCGAATAATGTTACATTTCTTTATTTGAATTTTTTGAATTTTTGAATTTTCTGCCACTCTTAACATTAGGTACATGGTATTTTCCACTATCATCAATTGACCTAACGACTTTCAAAGATTTTGTATGACGTCACTAAATAAGAACCCAATTGCCAGTTGGTCTAGTGGTTAATGATCATGACTGCTAAGCGAAGGTCATGGTTTCGATTCCCGCCCAGGACAAATTTTATGCAACTAGCATGTTGTAAAAAAAATATATAAAATTATATTAATATATCAATAGGTATAATATATAGGTATAATAATGTGTGTGCGACAAATTCCTTCAACGAACGTTCAACACTGGACAAAGCAATAGGCTGACAAAGTGACAATTATGATGAAAATGATGTAAGTCTTTCGATTCTGAGCTCTTAAACCTATCTACACTAATAATATGAACTTGTTATATAAACAATGTTATTGATTACAACATAAACATACATACACATTAGCAAAGCGTTAAACCTTCTGATATGTAGTGTGTAAATAAATTATCTTGCTGCAAATGGACATTTTGTTCGACTATTTAATCAATATTTGAGAGTCGATTGGTGCAGCTGCCAAATATTTGTCAATCTATTTATTTTATTAATATTGGTTATTTTTTAGTATTTGTTGCTATAGCGGCAACCGTGGCGGCCACAGAAATAAATACATTACATTTGAAAAGGACATTGCCCATCGTAGTATAGGACGCCGTTGCGCATAAAAAAAATGGAAACTTAGTGTAAGTTGGATATAAAAGAGGGGAGAGGTCGTACTTTCCAAGGAAATAAAAATTATCTACTTATATTTAGGGGTTTTTGTTGAATTTTGATTTATATGTTCAAGTTTTGAGGTTTATTTTGTATCATAACTTCTACCAAAAAAGTACTAATTACAACAATATTATGATTTCTATTCTCATAAAACAAAACAGAATAGTTTTAACAAACCAATGAAAGTTCCCAAGTAAATGGTAATTAGGTCATACTAAATCTAAGTGGCTTATTAATAGGCATAAAGAGTAGAAAATAAACAGGCCCCGCATAGAATAGGGTTCGCTATCCACTTTCTAATTGTTATGATTTATTTTTAAAATAATGTTTACGTGATTCGAGACACAATAGCAGGGCGACAGCCGGCTATCGCTTGGTCGTCAAAGGTTAAGGTGGTAAGACAAGGACGGACGGACATGACGAAATTATAATTGTTCTTTTTGTAAAAACTAGGGTTGTAAACTGACGGTCACATACGATAAGTGACCGTCATTTATTAATAAATGACCGGTCACATTGGACATTTATTGTCAGATTGGTCAGATATATTAAATTAGTATTCTTTACTTGGTGTAACTATTATTTTCGTAAAATATTGAATGTCAGGCTAATTCAAAACTTTATAAATGTGAAATAATACCTACTGACTTTCTAAACCAACATTATGTGTTATAAATACAGGCTACACTTTATGGAAATTTAAAACAAACGCTGAAACTGACTGATTCACTTTTTTTTCACAGATTTAAAATATGACGTGTCTTTCTTTTCAATTTAGCCATACAACTATTCTAAAACTATTTGATTTCAAAACTATTTTATTAGGTACTAGCTATCGCCCGCGGCTTTGCCTGCGTGGATGTCGAACTTCTATCCACAATTTTAAACCTTCAAGGGTTGAATTTAGAATAATAAATAAACCCGCAGGGCAGCTTGTGACGAGCTGTCGGGCAGTAGCGACCCCGCGGACCTGACCTCCTGGGAGACCCTTTGTTCTTCATCTCTGGCTTGCCTTAACTGGCCGGCCAGAGTGAACACTGACGAGGAACAAGGCTCTCACCTCACTCTTGCCTTCATTGGCTGGTTTGAGTGGAGAATCGCAAGAGGAAGGAAGTATTCCAGTAAGATGCTGGTAGGGATCTTGACCGTACTTCCGGGATTGTCCTGATAGCCGTGGAATACCTCTCCACTCCTCAAGCACCTCGATATATGTTGCCCCGTTGTCGCTACGTCACTATGTGCTAGCGGCCGTTTTCGGGGGCCCATTTACTGAGTGTGCAAGTCACCCCCTGCCTTTTTATCCGTGTTTACAAGCATTGGTCAGGCAGGGGCCATAGCCATTCAATAGCCGAAGATAATTAATCCATCTTAGCAACCCAAACCCATAGTCCAATATTTTCTTTATTCCATGACCTGCAATAGACCACCACTAACCGGGGGTTGACCTTAGGTGCACTTGAGTGGTGCATATAGGGATAATCGCCGGTTGGTGTCCCATTCCACATAAAGTTTTCCTCAAGGGGCCTCTGCGAGTTGGCTTCGGCCCCTCGTACGCCTTCCAAAGGTCCGGGACCTCAGGGTCCCGAGATACGAAAACGTAGAAGAAAATAATAATAATAATAATAATAGCGGCAACACCAAACGTCAAAGTCACAATTTTTTATTCCCGAGTTTTGTTTCACTACAAAAAAATACAGAAAATATCCACAACTAAAATAACCATAGCACGAACAAACCCGAATATCAATAAATATAAAACCTTTATTGTTATAACAAACAACAAAATGATTTTACGAAGAAATATGAAAACTGGAATTGGTGACGTATGTCACGTAACTCAATGTTACATACAAATAAATAAAATGAAATAAAAGGAATAAACTGAGATGTTAACAAGAGCCGCAGCACGTAAAACAGCACGCCCAACACCTCCGGACCCGCCGCTCAGCTCCGCCTCGCCGCCGCCGGAATCCAGCCCCACCGTGAGCGCTGTGACACCGGCCGTGGCAGTTGCGTCGAGCTCGAGCGACGAGTACTTCTCTCCGCCGACGTCGCCACCACCTGTACGTCGGCGGGGAGGTCGCCGGCCGCCGGGGGGCTTGGGACTTCGAGGCCCATCGGCCTCTGATAGGGTCCCCGCTCCCGGTGGAAGTGCGCGCATGAAATGGACCCAGTCCATTAATGAAAATGTTATGCGCGCATATTTTGGGGCTACAGAGGGGGGAAGTAACCTGACTGCGTACCGTGGTCGGATGCTCTCTCTGTTCCAGATGCTTGAACCGGCTGTCAATGCTACGGCTCAGCGACTGTCGGATCAGGTGCGTGTCATCCAGCGTAATCATATGTTGGATGACACGGTGCTTGATCGACTACGTCTCGAGTCACGGAGTAGTCCTGTCACGCCTGCTTCGCCAGTGGATGCGGTCGCCGTGCAGCCGCAAAATTTAGGTAGTGGTTTGACGCGACCGCTCTGCGCTGGTGGGATGGATGATGATAGGCCTATATCCGTGAGTACCCAGTTCAGTGATAAATTGAGGAGTGCTTTGGAGTGTGCGTGCCGGGAATATCGCTCTACACCGCCCGAGCTTAGACCGCGATTACCTCGTTTGCCCATGCACAAGAAAAACATGGCGCTGGTGTGTGCTTTGGATTCGCTGCTGTCAAGTTATTTTGATGGCAGCGAAGACCTCGCTGATACCCACTCGATTCTGTATTGCGCAGCTGTAGCAGCGTGTCGTGTGGCTAACGTCAAATTTCCAATAATGACGTAACCACACGGCCAAAATCAGCTGTACCAACGTGGCAGTGCAGAATCGAGCGCCGTATTGGTGAGGCTAGAGCACTCATCGGCAAGCTTATCTGCTTCAGGGAGGGCAATACACGCCCTAGAGTGATGCGCTTTGTGAGGCGGGCTTTCTCGGGGACTAACATTAGTCCCCAAGATTATTTGGCCGGCGTCACAGAGCGTATCGACTTCCTGAAGCAGAAGATCTGTGCATGGGCAAACCGTATTCGTCGGTACAGGCGGAGAGTTGAGCGGTACACTCAGAATCGCACATTCCAGAGCAACGAAAGGTGGGTTTACAGGGCTTGGGAGCGACCGGACCAAGGTGTGACCGATGTGCGCCTGCCGGATGATGACGCTATGTCTTCGTTCTGGCGCAGCATCTGGTCGGTGCCCGTCGGTCACGCTGAGGGCGACTGGATTCGGGATGTTGAGCGAGCGTGCGAGCCAATACCAGAAATGGGGGCAATTACTATCGGCCCCCAAGACGTAGCTTGTGCAGTCCGTTCCTTACCTAATTGGAAATCTCCAGGACCGGATGGGCTGCACAACTACTGGATCAAATGGCTTCACAGTTCGCACGTTTGCTTAGCGTCTCAGTTCCAGTCAGCCTTAGAGTCTGGATCGTTGCCCCAGTTTCTGACAACTGGAATAACCCACCTGCTCCATAAATCAGGTAGTACCATGGAACCCAAAAACTATAGACCGATTACGTGTTTACCGACGGTTTATAAGGTTCTTACATCCATTTTGAGGGGTAAAATTAACAACCATATTGAGAATAATTCTATCATGTCTGCCTCTCAGAATGGATGTAGGACAGGGTCCCGTGGTACTAAGGAGCTGCTCCTCATTGATATGGCCATTAGTCAGCAAGTTCGTCGTTCTCGGAAGAATTTGTCGATATGCTGGATAGATTACAAGAAGGCCTATGATTCTGTGCCACATACATGGCTCATGAGGGTGCTAGAGCTGTACAAAGTAGATGCAACTCTGCGCACCTTCCTGGAGTCGTGTATGGGGCAATGGAGGACGGTCCTTCACTATCCAGGGTGTCGGCACATTCAAGAGAACAGCGAACCGATAAGGATCGAGCGAGGCATATTTCAGGGCGATAGTCTGAGTCCATTGTGGTTCTGTTTGGCCCTGAACCCTCTAAGCACATTGCTGGAGGGTTCAGGTCTAGGCTATCGGTTGCGCAGAGGCGGTCAGGTTATATCTCATCTCCTTTACATGGATGATCTGAAACTCTTTGCCCCCACCGATTTACAACTGATGAAGCTACTGAAGGTAACAGAAACTTTCAGTAGCGCCATCAGGATGGAATTTGGTGTCGACAAATGTGCAGTCATGCATGTAAAGCGAGGGGAGATTGTGGAATCCGCGGGAACCCAACTTTCGGATTCCATACAACTTAGGTCTCTCTGTTCAACCGAAACCTACAAATATTTGGGTATGTCGGAAGCGTTGGGCATCAATGCTGCCGACATGAAACAAACGTTGAGGGAGCGCTTTTTTGGCCGCCTGAATAAAGTTCTGAAAAGTCTTTTATCAGGCGGGAACAAGGTGCGCGCCTTCAACGGTTGGGTCATGCCGGTTCTGATGTACTCTTTCGGCATACTCAAATGGACTCAGACCGAACTAGACGCCTTGGATAGGAGGGTCCGCAGTCTTCTGACTGCAAACCGGATGCATCACCCACGGTCGTCGGTGATGAGGTTGTATATCCCACGGAAGTGCGGTGGTCGAGGTTTCTTAAACGCCAAGACCCTGCACAACCGTGAGATATGCAGTCTCAGGGAGTATTTCCTATCGGTTACCGTGGGGATGCATCGGGATGTAGTTTCGGTGGACAAGGGCTTCACCCCGCTCTCCTTAGCGAGCGAGAACTGGCGCAAACCTGTGGTACTGGACACTAACGACCGCAGGACTG
Organism: Athetis lepigone; assembly: GCA_033675125.1. Taxonomy (NCBI): domain Eukaryota; kingdom Metazoa; phylum Arthropoda; class Insecta; order Lepidoptera; family Noctuidae; genus Athetis; species Athetis lepigone. The sequence goes on along the minus strand of CM066220.1, from coordinate 4,555,651 downwards.
TATGGCAGAGCAAGGAGCTTCACGGACGCTTTTACCGGGTCCTACATGGGCCCGATGTAGATTTCCTAGCATCCGTATCTTGGCTGCGTTTTGGTGACCTCTTTGGAGAAACCGAAGGTTTTGTCTGTGCAATAATGGACGAAGTTATGATGACTAAAAACTACCGGAAATATATTGTGAAGGACGGTACGGTTGACATCTGTCGGGCATGCCACCGTCCCGGAGAATCGATACGTCACATTATTTCTGGGTGTTCTAGTCTGGCTAACGGAGACTATTTGCACAGACACAATCTTGTAGCCAGGATTATTCATCAGCAACTTGCTCTGAAATACAGTCTTGTGGAATCGGAGGTGCCATACTACCGGTATGTGCCCGACCCAGTTCTTGATAATGGCGATATCACACTGTACTGGGATCGATCTGTTATCACCGACAGGACTATTGTTGCCAATAAACTGATATAGTGGTAATAGATCGATTAGAGCGTCGCGCAATGATTGTTGATATTGCTGTCCCGCATGACGAGAACCTCGTGAAGGCTGAGAAAGATAAGCAGAACAAATATCTTGACTTAGCTCGCGAGGTTGTTGACATGTGGGATGTGGATTCAGCAATCATTGTGCCGATAGTCGTGACGGCCAACGGCGTAATAGCGAAGAGCCTCGACCAACATCTGAGGAGGCTCTCGTTGGGCAGCTGGATCAAGGGTCTGGTGCAGAAAGCAGTACTCCTGGACACGGCGCGCATTGTCCGGAGGTTCCTCTCTCTAGAGCCCTGACCACCGGTAGCTTGGACCCTGTTCCCGATGCCGGTGGGCTACTATTTTTTATATTTTTAAATGTTTTTTTTTTTATATTGATATTTAAAAATGTAAATTATATGTTACACGATTAAATGAATGGAATAATAATAAAAATATTTTATTGACATAAACAGATTTTACACTTCATATGAAACCCTGGCTCCTGTGCTAGGTCAAACCTGTGTTACAGGAGTCAGTGTCTATACCCGTTTTTACTCTATCTAGTTATGCAATAAAAATTTAAAATTAAAAAAAAAACTTAAGTAAAGGAAATAAATGCAAAACACCTTTCTTAGTGGCTATTTACTCTTCACAAAGAATAAACCCTCCAAGTTTCATGTCTGGTAGTCGTCTTACGACTCTCGACGCCTACGCCTGTGTCTCTGTCCGTGGCGTGAGGCTTGACGCTGCCTCACGCGCGCTGCCGCCTCCTTCGCCAGCATGACTGCTTCGGAGAAGGAGTCACGGCTTCCTATTCAGTCTCGCCCCGGAGCATGGCCTGAACCAGCGCCGGGCGCGAGAGGTCACCGCCGCCGATCGCCTCTGCAAGGACACGGCGGTTGCCCGCCAATGCGGGGCACACCTCCACCGTGACCTCCAGGTGGCTGTTGCAGTAGTGACACCCAGGCGTCGCTTCCGCCTGATTCCGACACAGGAACCTCCCAAAATGTCGGTGTCCGGTGAGGACCTGCTTCCGGCTATACGTGAGAGTACCGTGACGCTTCTCCAGCCATTCCTCAAAGAGGCGTGCCCAGCACTGGGTTGCAACAGTCGCAGTCTCCATTCCGCCATGAGATCCCGCCGGAGCTGAGTCCTCCCACTGCGATTAGCCGCAGCAGCGGAACTTCGCCCCGGCATTGCACTTCCACGCGCCACTGCTACGTGTGTTCAAGGTTTGTTGCCTCATCCCACGGCGGTATGCCGTCCGGCAAGAAGGCTCGCCACCTCGCAGGAGATCGTGCGGTAACCCCGCACCATCGGAATCGCCATGAACCTCTGGGATGCCCTCAGTAGCCGGGCCGGGGCCAAGGCCAGGTTGGGTGCTCACACTGGTGCCCCGTTGATCCTCGCATACCGCGTTATGTTAGGTTTTTGGTTACTGATCGGCTCCCTTAGCTCATGGTGCAATGTTATGTAGCACAATGTTATGTGTTATTCTCATGTATATCCAATGAATTTCTTGCAAAGCCAGCCTATTTACTTTCCGTTACTGCCCGTGCGTACCATCATTATATTGCTGCGGAGTAATTTTAAAACTCTGTGATATCTCTAAAGATATTTTATTGAAATAAAATTATGTAAGCGGCAATTTTGTAAAAAATAAAAAAACTTGTATTGGATAACGTATTTATATTTATAAGGATTAATACTATATTCATGAAAACACCCCCGCAAATCATGCATTATTTTAGATCTAATTTCATTGCCATAAAATGGTCATAGAGATAGACATATGCTGTTGCGGACTTTTTTTTTTTAACTTCTACATGTACATAATTTTTGCGTAATTTCAACCATTTACGCAGCGCACACAACGGAATCTCTCAAAAGTAATATTTTCTCCCCGTTTTTGTTAAACTTTTTATTACTGCTCGGCTACTATGTGTCTTAGCGTTATGTTATATAGCCTATAACTTGCCCAGGAGTATGGATTATAATCGTACCAAGTTTTATTATAATTTTCCTTTTAGTAGTTTTTAATCCATGCGTGCTTATACAGACAGACAGACAAACAGACAAAAAAAAATCTGATTGCATTTTTGGAATCAGTATCGATCACCAATTATCCTCCAATGTTAATTTTGGATATATATATTTCAATGTACAGAACTGACCCCTCTACAGTTCAGTATATTATAAGTATAGATTTTGTTTTACTGTGTTAAAGATCGATGAATGACATGGTTAGCTTCGATAATTCTAAAACTTTCGTAGTTTTATAGAATAAAGTCTATTTATACACAAAAAAACGTTTCTGACGTTTCTGACAATAAATGACCATAAGTGACCGGTCACATTGGATAAATGTCCAATATGCTCGGTCAGATTAATCGGTCACATATAACCTGACGGTCACTTTACATCTCTAGTAAAAACCATTCGTAACTGTTGTAATATATAAATTTCGAGCCTTTCTATATTTCATTTGTTATTGTGTTATCTGTGGTCTATCTTACTCCGTGAACATTACTGCTAGCCGATGTATTGTTTTTTCATTTTAATAAAGTATTAGTTATTTTCGCATACAGAACTACATACTCGTTTCTATTATAAATTAACAGTAACTAATATATTATTGTAATCAGACAAATATTCTGGTCATCATTGCAATGCGTATAATTAAACATTTGTAATATTAATGTGTGGAAATAAAAATATTCAAAAGTCAAAGGCATTTATTTCACTTAGATTATTTACAAGCGCTTCTGAATTGTCAAAAAGTAGGTCGGTTATTCAGAAAGGTGACGCTAGTTGCTTGTGCTTAAACGTACATAGGTATAGATGCTATGGAAAAAAACAAGCAAGGAACTCTACGGACACTCTTTTCAAATCTTTGTTTTACAAAAACTGGGTACATTATTTTCGGTGCTTTGTATATGTAAAACTATGTAAATAAATGACCGAATAAACAATTTAAAAGATACTGTGTAGGTACTAAAATGCGTTACCTATGGTAACAATGAATGTTGAAGTTGTAAGTTGAATGGGTTGTGGTGGTGGTGTAGGTATTGAGAAATCCCTGATTGAATTTTCTAATACATTTTCCATTTCATGATTTGAAGAAGAAACATCTATATTATCTTGTGATACTACAGTACGAACAATATGCTGCTGTCTATTCGTATCGTACTGAGTATGTCTTCTTACACTTCTCGATGCATTAGTCCAGCAATGTAAGCAAATTACTCTTCAGGAGTTCAGAGATGCTCATTCGAGTATAATATAACATTCCTGAGAGAAGAGGATGTTCTTCTGACATCTGAAAATAAAAAATAAAAGCTTAGCATTAGTTTAATAGGAAATTCGTCCGCGTGGAAGCCAAAAAGGATTCTAATAGGATTTCAATTAGTTGTTTACGTTATCTGCTGTTACAGTTAGCTGTACAACAAAGTACAAATAGTGCTATTGACTTGGACCATTTTTGGTATTATAACAAATAATATTGTTGATAATACATACAACAATAATGCACTCATTTTCCCCTACACTTACGTCAAAAAAGCGTGTCTTGGGAAAAGCGGTACAAGATACAACACTATAATATAATGAGATACTAACCGTTGCCGGAGTAATCCAGTATCGTAGAAATGTAACCATTGCATCCGCTGCTTCCCCCAGTTGACGACGGGGTAGAGGATGTTTCAGAGCAAGGACACAGTCCACACAGTGTTGTGCACAAAGAGAGAAAGGATCCGAAGTCGTAAAAACGTCCTACACAATCCACAGGATACAGTACGAAAGTTTTTAAAAATATTGCTTAATCGCGCAGGAATCGGAAGACTCTGCTGGACACGAACTCAACGCAATGATTCGTTATCTAATAACGCAAGATAAACTATATAATTTTCAATCAAAACATTCGTCGCTTCGTTTGACTTGAAAGTGACAATTTTGACTGTTAACATTTGAATTTCCGTGGCAGTGCTACCACAGATTAATAAATAGTTACTACGTAACAGATACTTCACTCCAATACAAAAACCAAAATACCTACGCTTTAATAGCCTACAAAATCATAATAATAATACCAGTTGTTTGCAGCAAGGAGAAACGTACCATAATTACGCACAAAGAGAGTTGAGATTCTTTTGCCCGCCGCGCGACTTACGTGTGTGCGTGTCGTCCAGCAAATCTGCTAGGGTTATACGTATGATGATAATGGTAATAAAACGAATGTTTTAGAAAAACAATTATTTTTTTATTTATTGATCAAATATTTTTTAGTTTGATAAAATGACTGATGCATATTTTTCGTTCCTTGAATTCCCGACTAATATATTTTATTGTCGAAAATACCAAAACCGCGTGAATAATTTTAATAAATAATTAAAAGGGAAACAGGAGAATTGGGAAACAGGGGAATTGGACAATAATCACGCAATAATTACGTGGTTTCGGCATTTTAAAAGCCAGCGCTGTACCCGTGACGCGAGAGCACTCAGCCGGGCGCGCGACAGCCCGGTGTTCGTTGTATCGTCGACGATACGCGAAGCGGTAGGCATAAAACGCGTGGCCTTGAGCGAGTGACGGACGCCTGGTGCTACCCACAGTAAATAAAAATCAACCATAAAAGATTACTTCGACACCTAAATACTTTTTGTTAGTAAAATAACATTATTTTAAAAATGTAAAATAAATTGTTGGTAACGCAAAGAAATGTTATAGTCGTGATTTAATTATTTTTAGACATCAACGTGTGCCCTTAAAAATATAATATGTAATCTATCAGTTAAGACTGATTATGGGAAAGTTTATGAAATTGGCAACACTGTTTTCACTTAAGTACGCCATTAAAGGAAAAATGCAAGAAAGTCGAATAAATAATTAATTAAATATAAAATATTAACCCCCGGAAAGATTTTCATGAAGTTATTTTAGGAAAATCAAAATAATATGTTATGATTTATGAGTATATTTTTGTGGCTATACCCTCTTATTTTATAGCGATACTAGATTTGGTCAATCTCTTTTTAACTGACTGTCTAACTGGAACTTTTTTTTTCTTCCCAAATCTTATTTGTTTCTGATTAATTTCGTTGCGGTTTCCAAGACAGTTGGATTGTTTATCCGGGACTCCAGCTTCATTGCTCGGCGCTTTTTTGGACTCCACTGTTGATTCTGGCTTTCAGGAGTTGCGTGGTTAGGAATAGTGTGTAATAAAAAATTATGACAGTCTATCTATCATGGTTCATGAGATGCCCGTGTGACGGACAGACGAACAGCGGAGTTTTAGTAGTAAGGTCCTTTGGGTACGTAACAATAAAAATACAGCCCGAACTTATAAAAGGGTGTAATAACCAGAGTTTTTTTAATTAAAAAAAAACTGAAATCCGGGAACGATATCAATGTTTTAATCCCGGGGTTTAAAAATCACGAATAATTTATTAGACTTGAGCAATAAATGATTATTCTTACCAAAATCGGTTATAAATTATATCATAAATTGTTGGTAACTGATAACCAAATAACAATACTATAACATATAATTTTACATGGTGGACAATTTCAGCGTGTCAGTTTTTCTTGGACATCACTGACATCCCGTGCCTCGGAAAGCACGTAAAGCCGTTGGTCCCAGTTGTTATTCGTAGAACTTTGACAGTCGTGGTTAGTCAGAAACTCTGACCAGTCTAACCAAGAGGTATCGTGTCGCCCAGTTACTGGGTTGTGAAGGTCTGATAGGCAGTCGCTCCACGTAAAACACCGGTATCCAGCTGAATTCGGTTAGGCTGGCAACCGACCCCAGTTGGGAAAAGGCTAGGGAGATGATGATGGACTTTCAGCGGGTCAGTGCCAACTTAGGGACTACTTACATTTATTCAGCTTATAAAAACAACGATTTTATGCAAAAGCTGAACCTACGCGAAACGCTGAAAGGACGCGTACGCGTCTTCACACAAAACAGTTGTTTTTTATACTAAGCGCCTTACTAATAAACGCTGCATAAAGTTATGTATGACAGGTTTATAAGTCAAAAAATATATGGTTACACAGGCTTTATTCATTGCATAACTTTACACAGTGATTATTAGTAAGGGCATAAATGTATAGCTATCGCCATTTCGGCGCCATTATCTCAATCTCGTTGACATGCCGGTGACGGTGGCGGTGGATAAACGACCTACTGCCCATTTCCCACGAGGGCAGAACAGTGAGGCAGAATAGTTTGCAGTACAGAACTGCTACTGTTCTGCCTTACTGCTCTGCCCTCGTGGGAAATGGGCATAAGGGCTATAAAATACGGCTTACTACTATAAGAACATGAATGTGGCACCATCAGTCGCGCCAAAAATCCGTACTAATATTATAAATGCGAAAGTAACTCTGTCTGTCTTGCTTTCACGCCTAAACTAGGTACTGAACCGATTTAAATGTAATTTGAGAAAGGACATAGGATAGTTTTTCCGAAAAACCCCACGGGGCGGGTACTACGCGGGTAAAACCGCGGGGGACAGCTAGTAATGAATAAAAGTGTAAGGAGGGATTCTCACCTTGTGTCACCTTGGGGGCGCGACCAAGTGGTTGCCGGCGACTGAATCATCTGCGAGCAACTGGAACAAACAGTTGAAACTCTACAACCGTTTGTTCCTTCCACACCAATTAGGAGACATTTAACTTAAATACCGTATGGGCACAGTACGGGGGACTACAGACATTTCAGTACTAGCTGTCCCCCGCAGCTTCACCTGCATTTTTGGTTAGTGCTCAGCTCCCGTGGGTCGAAGAATTATTTTAACATTAACATTTAGGCTTAGAACTCACGGAGCGATTTTGAACCGAGAAGAACGAACAAGAAACTCAATGAACACTCTTTTAAAATCAATAAATTAAATAAATTGTTACACCATTCACGTCGAATCTAAAGTAATTGATATCTTTGAAAAATTTTCAGCTACCAAAATTGAATTTAAAACATCGATGGTATCGCTCATACATATTAGGTATATGGATATGCCTATAACTAGCGCACGCGGATACTAGATCCACATACAAACATGTCCTAATGAATGCACTATCTCAGAAACAAAGGTTAAATGGCCACGTGTGACCACGCGTGATTCTAACGACAGAGGTCATCGCGTATGGGAAGAAAACAGAATGCACTAGATAGGAAATAAAGTTTCACGTTTTTCTTGACTATAACCCCTCCCCCTCTTTTCTCCGTTTTTTTATGGATGGGAAAACATCAAATGACTTCTCCCGCCCTGGACGAGGCGGGAGGGACCGAGGGAGTGTCAGACTTTTACCGATTAAAACCCACCCTTGTTCCTTCGGTTGTCCTTTATGTTCCGGGGCAGCGGTAACTATAAGAACTATTCCGCAACCCGCAGTTACCTCAGTGGTTAAGTGTTTGGTTATAGGTCCGTCGTCACATAGGGTCAAAGCTTATAGGGGGATTTTTAGGACTAGAGATTGCGGCAGAACCGATAAAAAATTACATTTTAAGAATTTCGCCTACCCCCCTTTATATCCCCTACCCTTTACGTCTTGGTCATAATTAATTATGGACAGGACTGCACTAGTTTTTTTGTCAAATAACCAAAACTAGACAAGATAACTTTTTAAATAAAATGATCATCTAATCTTCAGTAAGTCATTTCTGAGTTAAGCTCGCCATTGTACACAAGTTTTATTTTAGTTCTGCTTTAAGGATGTATGTATCTTCTTTTTATGTGCAATAAAGAATATGAATATGAATAAGTCTGTCTATAAGTTACATATATTATACTACTTGTCTGGTTACCAGTTAAGGAGATGGCCGTGTGATTTGTCACAAGATATTTATTTATATTACCTACCTATTAGCCTATTTGGATGTAAACAGCTGTTCGTTTGTTAATTACAAACGTTTAAGGCCATCGAAATAACAGAAACGATTAAAAAATATTATCTAACACGTGTGCCTGTATATTTACTCTATTATACTAACAATAATTTGTTGATTAGTAAAAACTAACGATAAACTAATGCATGGGTTATCTATAATAAAAAGTAAGAAGTCCGTCAGGAAGATTATCAAAAAATTTTGGACACGTATTTTTTTTTTCTCGTAAACGAAGAATGACGACGATACAGTGCGTTGAAGTTGCGCATGACGTCACGATCTGATACAATTTTTGCAGGACGGTGACGAAAAGCCCCCACTCCGGAACTTTGTTGCTCTTTATCTTTGTATTTTTTTATTAATTTGATCAAGCAAAAAATACGTGTCCCGTATTTTTTGGCCGTTCTTTCAGACGGACCAAACAGAATGCCATTTTTTAATGTTGTCGTCATTCCTATTAGAATTAGATAACGTATAAGTATAAAACTCGGGGATGAGCTAAACAGATACGTCAATGGAAAACGGTTTTTATCACCATCTCCCTAATAACCTATTCCCAACTAAGTTAGGATCGGCTTCTCAGTCTAACCGGATCCGGAGTGTTTTACATGGAGCGACTGCCTATCAGATATCCACAACAATTAGGAAACACGATACCCCTAGATTACGACTAATTGTCTAAGATCTACAGATGACAAACGGGACCAAAACGGCTTGATAAAATTAAAAAGAATATCGTTTTCCTAGCCTTTTTCCAAACTCTGTTGGGGTCGGCTGCCAGCCAAACCGGATTCAGCTGGATACCAGTGTATTACGTTAAGTGACTGACCTCAGTTACTTAGCGACTAGATACGCCTTGGTTAAACTGGTCAGACTTTCTTTCTGACTACTACCCCTACCGATTGTCAAAATTCTACGAATGACACCGAGGCCAACAGCATTAGGTGCTTTCTGAGGCACGGGTATCAGTGATGTCCAAGATAAACTAAGAAAGTATTTCATCATTTCCGTAGCCTTTTCCCAAACTATGTTGTCGGCTTCCGGCCTACCGGACAGCTGGATACCAGTGTTTTACGTGAAGCGACTGCCTATCAGACCTCAACATCCCAGTTACTCGGCGACAATCTAACCTCAACAACCCAGCTCCCGGGCGACACGTTATCCCTTGGCTAGACTGGTGAGACTTTCTGGCTTCTGAATCTCGTAACGACTGTCAAAGTTTTACGAATGACTCTGGGACCAACGGCTTCACGTGCTTTCCGAGACACTGAATGTCAGTGGCGTCCTAAATACACTTAGAAAGTACTAATGTATTAAAAATCACATAAGTACTTGCTCTGATAATATATCTATATCGTAATCTACACACATCAAAAGTGTCTAGGGATCAACATATATTTTTGCAATAACTTTTCTCCTGATTGATATTAATTAACATTTTCTTTAAGGATTCATCAAATAAAGTGTTTTCGTTTGTCACAGTAACGATAAACCAAGTCACCTTTGCATTAATAAAGAAATTTGCCATTTTCCTAATAAAGGGATTTTTGACATTTGAACCACTAACACAAAAGTTCGAAAAAAAGACTGATATAACAGTTTTCTCTAAAATTTTATTGGGTAACTTAAACAATTAATAATCCGTGTTTCTACCGCGAACACTAACAACACAAGAACATCGGTTTGACATACTCAAAATGAGTTCATCCAAATCACGCTGTGGAATGGCCGCCCATGTTCGTTGCAACAACAAAAAAAGGTCCTCTTGCGACTGGATACCCTCCATATTCGGCAGAGCTCTTCTCTGTAGCATATCCCATGCATGCTCAATCGGGTTCAAGTCTGGCGACTGAGCAGGCCAGGGCAGGACATTGATGTTTGCTGCGGCGAGAGTCTGTCTTACAACTCTTGCGGTGTGCGGTCGTGCATTATCATGCATTAACTGAAATAAGGGACCGATTTGCACTTGTAGAGGAACGATGACGTCTGATACAATCGTCTCAGCATAAATTTTAGGGTTGAGGTTGCCTCTAATCCAAATCAACTCAGTTCTTCCGCCGATCCAAATATCCGCCCATACCATGATGGTTCCACCACTATAAGGATGGACTTCCTGGCAGGATTTTAATCGCTGTTAGCGTCCAGGGGTTCTCCAGTGTCGTACACGTCTTGTATCCGGTCTCATACCAAAACGAGACTCATCAGAAAAGCACACGAAACGCCATTGTTCTTCTGCCCAATTTCTGTGTTCAAGAGCCCATTGATATCGAATCCTACGATTGTGCATGCTATAGGTGGTACCCGTAGCGGTCTTCGGGAATGAAGGTTCACTTCATGCAAGCGGTTTCTGACTGTTTGGTCGCTAATTAAGTTCCCTGAAGAGTGATGAAGCCTCACGGCTAACATCATGGCGGTTATTGTTGGAGCTCTTCGAGTTAAGATTTGAATGTATCGATCTTGTCTCCGTGTGGTGCAGCGATACCGTCCTCCATGGCGCTCAGCCACGGTACCAGTGCTTCGGTAACGTGTCCAAAGTCGACTGATAACACTCTGACTTGTATTCAGAGCTAAAGCCACAGTACGTTGCCGGGAACCAGCTTCTATCATTCCCACGGCTCTGAGCATTTCTTCCCTGCTTAAATGACGTCGCCGCTCCATAATAACGTTGGTTTTAATCAGTAGTAGGGAAACAGTAGCACTAATAATGTCTTCAATGCGTTGTATGTTTTTATAGGGAAAATATTGACAGCTGATTTTCATCTTTTACTCGAATTTGATTCACAGTTCCTGATTCAAATTATGAAATGCACCAAAAAGGATCCATATAAATTTATAAAATCATAAATTTATTACAAAGCCACATCTCAATCTCAAGAAATCCGCATAAAAATGCTTGATCCCTAGACACTTTTGATGTGTGTACTTTGTCTAATTGACTGACTGTTAATATATCGACGCACAGTCCAAACCGCTGGTCCTAAAGACATTAAACTTGGAGGGTGTTTTCTTTGTGAAAAGCAGGTATCCCGAAGAAAAGACTTTTGAAAATTCGTCCCCAAAATGGTAAAATAGGGGACGGAAGTTCCACATCCATGCGGACGAAAGCAAGTACAATACTAATGTAACAATATAGTAAGCTATTTTCATTTATTATATCAAACAGTCCTTGTCTTTGGTAACTGACGTTTCAGGGTCAGACAGGGGTGAGGGACGTGACAAAACACAACACACTGTGTTGTGTATATCTTCGCCCCAGCAACCATTGGTACTTGCACACCAACGGGTCGATTGACGACTGCAGCAAAAAATCTACAAGAAATGCGGGCGGTTTCCTCCTTAGAAATGTCATCGCTTTTCTGTATGACCTTGTAGCTGTCCTAGTGGTCTTTTTTTCGATGATACTTTATCTTTAAAAGCACTAAAGCCCACTGAGAATCTAAAGCCTACCAGCATAGACATTTACCAACTGTTAACGACAAAAAAAAAATACGGATGATAAGGTTAGGCTCTAAAAATGGTCCAATACGATCCTCAATTTTCGATGGAGGATGAGGCATATTACACTAGGTATGTTCCTCATTATGTCTAAAAGCTTTATTAATATGATATTTATTACGTTAATACAGGTAAGGAACACATCAATATGCGTGAGAAAGCTATCATACTCTTCGCCACGAGTAGTCAAGGTCAGCACACGATAACACATGGTAAAAAGGTATTAAAAAAGCAGAGGCGTGTTAAGGGGCTTGTACCCACCGCGCTTTTTAAACGCATCGTTGTCGCGTGTTTTAGAAACGTACGTCATTGGCGCGCTTTTGCACAGAGCAATTTTTTGTTGTTTGTATTACACGCGCGTTAACATCGCATGTGCATCGATAAAAACGCGCGTCGCCGGCGCGTTTGGAACGGTACACACGAGCGTTTTTATAGCGTTTGTGTTCCTTCAAACGCTTTTAACTACATCTTGCTACTGTTGTTGAGGTTTTGCTTAGAAATGCGCGTAAACAACATTACGCCGAGTACCTAACAAAAAAAACGAACTTTAAGAGGGTGAAACTGCGTGTAGCTGTTATTATTTTTTTATTTACTGAGATTTGTGTTACTATGTTAGTGCAAAACGGTTTATTCGGCTTGTATAAGGGCCATATCTCATTGACACACCAGATTAAGCAACAGTTGGCGACTCCCTGGTTGCCCAACCTGGTGTCCTAACGAAATATGGCCCTTAAGAGCACGCCAATGTAAAGCAGAGCATAAAAACCAAAATAAAGCCAGCACAGCAACACGCATAGCTAGAAACTCAGTGTTCGGTTGCCATGGCAACCAACACCCACACAACTCACATACACAGACAACCAGACTCCGGTGATATATCTGTAATGAGTACAACCACCATTAAAACATATATTGTTAGTTTAGTACACTTGAAAACTGGTTACCTAGTTCCTTTTGAAAATGCGAGAATGGAGAACTAAATTTCGTGAAAAAATATGGTTAAACTCCTATCCCACGAACTTCCCACGAATCAGTGGCGGATTAACCTTAAGGCAAAAGAGGCACGAGCCTCGGGCGCCAGGTTCCAAAGGGGCGCGGACCAAAAATAAAAAAACAGCACTAGATAAAATCAAAACATTTTACAGAACCAACCGTCACAGAAGTTAAGACCAATTTACAAAACGTGTCATGCAATTTTTTTCTAAATTAACGCCTCCAACTCTTAATCCGCCTCTGCCACGAATACTCAAACGTCACTAAATTTTAAGACGCTCTCAAATCTGTTGCTGTCCTTACTTTATCCCTTTAGAGTGACAAAGACAGCAACAGGTTTGTTGAGAGCGTTTTAAAATTAAGTGATGTTTGAGTATTCGAGCAGAAGACTCTTTTCATGGAGGTACAATGGTGAATTTCCGCCCTTTTTCAAATTAAAAATAAATTATATCATCATCCATTGTTAGACATAGGCCTCATCTAACTTTTTCCACTGCTTGCGGATCCGTGCTGCCTGTAACCAACGGTTTCCTGCGACTTTCTCCAGATTTAATAACATATAATATCATTTATTTCTTAGTTGGTACATGAGATTTTAGTATTAAATTGGTTTCACGTATGCTGTCGTTGCCGATGTAAAAATACGATCCATACTAATATTTTAAATGGGAAAGTGTGCCTGTCTGTCTGTCTATCTGTATGTATATTTGTCTTTCTTTCACGGCAAAACGGAGCGACGAATTGACGTGATTTTTTAAGTGGAGATAGTTGAAGGGATGGAGATGGAAGCCGCGGGCAAAAGCTAGTCACAAATAAATCATAAATCTATATAAGAAATGATTCGCTAAATGTGTTGCTATTGTTGCTAAAAACACAAAACAAATTAGCTAGTTTATTTTTTAAATTATTATCATATATGTTAAAATCTGAGGAATGTTCTCATGAAGAGAAAAATTAGAAAAGGCCGAAATTTTACAAAATTCGAGTCATTTTGTGTGAAATTTAAATCCTAAGACAGTACTACTAAGTCTCTAGTAAACATAATAAAGTCGATGCACAATAGGCCACCAGACTAAAAAAACAGCCAATAGAAAACAAAATTGACTATTTTTCCCTATTATTAATTACATAAAATTACTTGTTTTGTACGCTAATCGCGTAAAGATAGCATGGTGATAACGTGCGGATATTATATAGCAGGGATATAGATTTGATACAAATTTGACATTCACGATTGCGTAAATACAATTTAATCCGATTTTTACGGATCATTGGACTGTTACATCAATATTTCGGCAGGGTAAAGTCCTAAAAAGTTTTACAAATAATAAATACCAGCCTTTTATTGGCGCCGATTCCCTCATTCACAAACTAAAAAAGAAATTTAACTTCAGTGCATCTTTATTAATTTTTTTATTTCTTACTAGCTTCTGCCCGCGGCTTCGCTCGCGTTAGAAAGAGACAAAAAGTAGCCTATGTTACTCTCCATCCCTTCAACTATCTCCACTTAAAAAATCACGTCAATCCGTCGCTCCGTTTTGCCGTAAAAGAAAGACAAACAGACAAACAGACAGACAGACACACTTTCCCATTTATAATCTTAGTATGGATGGGCTTGCTCTTGGTCCCAGACTAGCCCGAGGGCATAGACGGGGCCTACGATGGAGCGAGCTCACCCAAAAGATGCCTATGCACACGTCTCTTGAATACATCATGAAAGCTTTTTTTTTTTACCTTTTTTTTAACGAAATGGAAAGAGAATGTGTAATGTATTATTTTTTCTTTTATCAAATTAACGATAAGAGAATTTTCTTTGTTGTGCCTTTGAAGGAATGAGTAAGCAAATGTTTACTTCTATTTTTAAGTTCATTACATTGTATGGAACAAAGACATGATTTGATGTAATGCCAAAAAAGTATAAAGTTTATATGTTAAAACATGGTAAAGGACCAGACCAGAAATCTACATTTGTACAGGGTGCAATGTTTCAATGGTTATAATAATAGCCTTTATTTCAGACAGTATTTCATTACATTATCTTGTTTTCTTTTTGTTTTTTTTTCTAATATAATTTTAATTCAATCTAACATTAGCTTTTTGCTTTGCCAATAAGTGGCATACAGACAGAGCTGTCGATGCAAGCAATTAGATACTTAAATAAAGGCAAATGTTAAATTGAATTAGTTACTTTACTGTATACTAGCTGTTCGTCGCGGTCTCACCCACGTTACATTAGGTTTTTGAATACTGCTTCGATCCCATGGGACATAGCGTGATATTATATAGCTATGTTACTCGTGGACAATGTAGCTTTCGGATGGTGAAAGAATTTTTAAAATCGGTCCAGTAGTTTTTGAGCCTATTCATTACAATCCAACAAACAAAGTTTTCCTCTTTATAATATTAATATTAGTATAGATAAAATGGTAAACTGATTGACTGATGGCTGACTGCAAATATATCAACACACAGCTGTAACTGTTGGTCCAAAATACATGAAACATGGAGGGTGTTTCATTTTTGAATAGTAGGTAGCTACTAAAGAATTTTTGAAATTCCACTTAAAACGGGTAATATAGTTGAGGGAAGTTAGTATAGTTGAGGGTAGTAAGATATCCACGCGGGCATAGCTAAGCTCAAAAGCTAGTAACATAATATTCACATAAATAGCTTTATGTCTCAACAAGTACTAACTATTTATTATATACTATTTATTATTCCATAATTATTATCAATGATAAGCACAATTAGATAATAATATTCCGATTGGAACCAAATTAACCTAATTACAAGGATATCGATTGAAGTTCGTACTTTGAACTTTAGTCTAAGTGCAATAATTAAATTAAACTCATTCATATTAACTATTAAACCTTTGAACACACGTAATTTGAGACACAATAGAAAGATAGTGGTGTCGATTCTCTTGTTCACAAACTAACGTAAATTTAAGTTAAGTGCATCTTTCTCTTTCCATTGAATTAAGAAAAGAAGATAAAATATTAGTAGTCCTGTCAAATTTAGACACTCCATAGATAATTTAAACGCGATTTTAAAACATGGTGTCTAAATATACGTCAATTTTCTTTAGGCGCTGTCTTATTTGACAGGATAAAACTAAAATGTATCTTCTGTCATTTTCTTTAAGAAATGGAAAGAGAAAGATGCATTTAACTTAAATTTAGTTAAGTTTGTGAACAAGCGAATCAGCACCATTAGCAGAGTGACAGCAGGTTGTTAAAAGGTTAATTATTCATTCAAACACTAAATCTGTACATATTTTATACATATAATCAGAAAATGACTGTTGTGATGACTGTTGATATATTAACGCACAAGCCAAACCGCTGGTCCTAGAGACAAAACTGGATGTGTTCTTTGTGAAGAGACTAACTACTTCCTTCGCAAATAAATGATATTCTATTTCTACTAAGAAAGAATTTTTGGATTTGCAACCCGAACGGCTAAAAGAGAGGACGAATGTTCGATACTTTTCTTTTACCTACTTTTCAATTTATGTGGGTGAAGACAGGCTTGAAAGACCATTGATTTGTCTTCAAGTATATGACTAAAGGAGAAGGGTTGCTAGAGACAGAGTACAATGGAAATTGTTAGAGGAGGCCTTTGCCAAGAGGCACACTGAACTCAGAGATATTTTATAACTAAAGAGACAACCACAATACAAAGGAAGAAGAAAGCAGTTCAGGATAAGAGGCTTATTATTATATGACTAAACTAGCTTTTGCCCACGGCTTCGCTCGCGTTAAAAAGAGACAAAAAGTAGCCTATGTTACTCTCCATCTCTTCAACTATCTCCACTTAAAAAATCACGTCAATTCGTCGCTCCGTTTTGCCGTGAAAGAAAGACAAACATATAGACAGACAGACAGACACACTTTCCTATTTATAATATTAGTATGGACAGTACTTACTCCAAAAGTATAAAGACTTAGTGAATAAATGTTTAGAGAAAAAATGTTTTAAAGTTGCCTGACAAAAATCACATCCCATCCGTTCTTTTTATACTGAATATTATCCATGAACACTAAGTGAGGATTTTCTTAAATTCACCCTTAAGGGAGTAAAAAAAGGGATAAAATTCTAATCTGCTGGATGCAGGACTGGATGTTTACTTTGATACAGTACTGATCAAGCACTGGAATCTAGTAATAATGCTGGGGCCAGCTACTGTATCAATGTAAATCAGATCAGAAGAGACAGATAAAAACTACATGTCACCGGTAATCATTAGTCAATACATAGAATAGGGATGTTGACTACATCAAAAGAATGACATTCTGTTTAGTCCGTCTGTTAGACAGTCCAAAAATACTGGACACATGTTTTTTGCTTGATCAAATTAATAACAAAATACAAAGATAAAGAGCATCAAAGTTCCGGAGAGGGGGCTTCTGACGTCACTTCTGAGTAAAAATTATACAAAGGCGTGACGTTTCACGAAACTTCAACGCACTGTATTGTCGTCATTTTCTGTTTAAGAGAAAAAAGAAAAAATACGTGTCCCAAATTTTTTGATTATCTAACTGACGGACTAATTAGGTACTTTTTTTTTGTCATCTCGCCTATTCCTAAGAAATGTTTATGATTCCTGAAATGAACAGGACATAAATATAAAAGTATGTGATAGAGTTATTCATGATCTCTATTTTACTGACTTGACTTATTTCTATCTATAAGCTTCTGCTCTCATACCATTTTGCTTTGCCACACAGGCTCCTCAATAATCTCAATCATAACTTCAATAAAAATTAAAAAATATGTCCAAAGAGTTTCTTATCCATAGAGACCTATCTGTTGCACAGTTTTGGTACAAGCAACTAGCTTCATTGTTCTGAACGCTGGACTCTTTGACAATTCAAAAGAAGCCTGTAAGAGGTCTAAGTGAAATTAATGATTTGACTTTAAATTTATGCCCTTACTAATAATCGCTGCATAAAGTTATGACAGGTTTATACATCAAAAAATGTATGGTTACACAGGCTTTATTCATTGCATAACTTTAAACAGTTATTATTAGTAAGGGCATTAGACTTTGAGAGATAGACAGAGAGAGATACCAGAGATAGAGAGACACCCCTAAAGTATCTTCATCAAAATGCAGGTTATAAGACCCAAAATGCTTATTCTTCTAAATTGGTTCAGCTGTTACTGAGATTACCTTGTTGAAACAAACACTTCTGTTGTATAAATTAATAAGGATATCATCCACAATATTTATTGCCAGATTAAGTCATCAAAGGCAGATATATATATAGATACGATAACATGAAATTCTCAAGTGAAATAGACCCATCTGGGGAACATGACAATGTCCTAATCTTTTCACGTTATTTTAGTATGCTTTGCTACTTTTGTATTTTATCTTGTGATACGTAATTAGGAAAACATAAAATGGTGGTAGTTATTGTCACGACTTCTAGACTAATACAAGGATAATCTATAATCTTTATTCAGCAAGATACACATGGCAATCTGAACAACTCTTCGATAGCCGGCGTAATATAATGTGCGTTGCGTAGAAGCATTTCAAATATCGAAACAAAGATTATAGGGATGCAATTAACGAAATAATCCGACTATCTGTTATAAAAAAGATAAAAACTGTAAACCACAGCCAAAGATATGAGTCATACGTAAAATATAGAACGCACAGGACAATAACCTAACAAAAAAAAATCAATTTCATATATCATGAGAAAATAAAGCTTTTTTTTTTCGTGTGACCTCATGGTGTTGTTGTGTTCGACGTAAAAAAAAACGTTTATTATTTATTTATTTTTTAAGAAAAATATTTACATACCTCGAATAGTTTCAGCAGAATGTTCACATATAACCTCCTGACTCCCAAGGATTTTCCAATTGAAGCAAGGAATATTATGCACAGAATTAAAAGTAATAACGGCGTGTACAATATAGATATAGCGACGGACACAAACGGCATGATCGGCATGATCAACGCCATTTTGAAGACTGATTGATTTATAAATTGAGTGATTTGATCACGAATGAGCAAAAGCTGTATTACCGGCTGTTCATTCATTCACAAGCTGTCAAAATGTCATAATAACGTTTAGTTATACTGTTGTAAGAAAAAACTGAGCTTAAACCCTAAACTTCTTCAAGGTTTTTTTCTCAATGATAATAATTGGAAACGTATGTAAATGTACTGAATAATTTGGTAAGTTTTAAAAAATATAACGTATTGTTCTAAAATTAAGTGATCAGTCTTCATTTGCGTTTCACTTCTTCTTTTGATAAGAAACAGTATCAGCTGATAACTGTCAATTAACGTTTCGTTCGTTAGTACAATACAAATTACCAATAATCGAAACTATCTGAAACCAATAAACTGAAAATTTAAATTAGGCTATAGTGTAATTATTTCAATTCGGGTATATTTAATAGACCGATTTTATTTTAACGCTAAATTAAAACATTTTGACAGATTTTTTACATAAATTTTATTTTAGTCTGACAACACTGTTCAGTTATAACCTCTACGGCAAAATCGAATCTTGGGATTTTTCAATAAATCCTATTTGGATTTTCGAGTCCCAGATATATAAAAATCAAAATGTCTGAGCTTCCCTTTGGACCCCCAGTGCGAGTCTCACCACTCATCAGGGTAAATACAATAACCGAATTTATCATTTTTCCATAGAAAAACTACCATTATGTAACACAGTGTTTTCGAACTCTAATTCGAATTTTAAAGTGAACTCTCATTATAAATGTGCTTTTCATGAAAAGAAGTATAATACCTTTGAGTATTTACTATATGCCAGTGTTGTTTAATAATATAAGAATTACATGGAACGTCTAACCTTAATTATTATGGAACTTTTAGGCTGGGCTATAAAATTATAAAAGCTAGCAATAATTTGTATATATTCATGCTGTTTCAAACCATAAATCAATACAAAAATAGTCCAACCAGACCAAACAATGGGGCCCTTGACATTGCACTTGTATAAATTAAAAGGCCCAAGATAGCTATAACTTATACAATATACTATGATCATTCGTCCAGCCATAATGCCAGAAAGAACCTACACTAAAATTATCTTTTACAAATAAAGAGTCGAGTTTTTTAGTTGTAATTAACTCTCCGTGACAACCATTGAAGCTAGAAACATAACATTTTATGTAATTTAGATTTTTTATAGGCATACTAAAACAATTTTTAGAAATTTAACTTAACAGGGTGAAGCCACAGGAATTAATTAGTTTCTGTAATATTGAAGCCATAGTTTCTTCTCATGCACACAAAGGCTAGACCACTCCAAGAAGAACGTTAAACACTTAATACGCAAAATACAGATTTATACCACTAATTTCATTAAAATTCCCACCCCTCATGATTCCAGTTCGGCCGCTGGTCGTTCCTCGGTGCCGGCATCCTGTATGGAGCTTTCCACCAGAGCCGGCTCTCCAAGCGGGAGACTAAGCTCCGTGAGATCGAGGCCAAGGAGAAGGTCATCAGGGACGAGAAGCTTAAGAAGGAGAAGGCGATCGCTGCAGCTGGTATTTATTTTTACCTATACATAATACGGTAGTTTACATCATTATCAATTTAGGTACTTTTTATGAGCTGTCAAAACGCAATTGTCCAATAGATTTTGTATGGCAATGGCAACTTATGACATCACTAAAATAACAACTCAGTCTATCACATAGACTATCTATTTATTGATTTTAAAGCAACTAAAAATCTAATTTTATAGCAAATTGAAAATGAACTGAATTTATTGGGCCGAAATTAAAAGAGGTTTTATAGAAATTGTGTCTAACATTTATTGGTTAATGGTGTAAACTAGATGCCACATTAACCGTACTCTGATGGGACCAAAAATAGACTACTATATTTAGTAGACACGGTTCTCCCTTACGTCAGTGTCATTTTCAACGGATAAGGTGCTCACAATAAATATTTAATTATGCCGGTTTGTGCGGTCCGACAGTGTCGGAATTATGCAGGACAACCCTATAATAATACCAAGATCAGTTTTCATCTGATAGTTTTATCTTTAACCACTATTATTTTAAGAAAATACGTATTTTCAAATCGTGATTTTGAATGTCAGTTTGATTAGTCAGTGTTGTCACTTTATTACTAGGGAGATTCGGCGAAATTATGGGAGACAAAATACAAAATATCATTACATCATAATTATTTCGATCAAGACAAGCTGGTTGAAGCTAATCATTGATAAATATTTGCAAATAAGATGCCACCATATTTGTAAATCGGACAATGTAGCCTAGGCAATAAAATCGAAGAAGATGGGTTTTGATAAATTACTATATTTTATTTTTTTTACCGGATTTTTTGTTTTTCTTTTTGCGCAGCCGCGAGGCGCGAGCCGTGAAGCAGTAATATGTATTCCTGAGTTATTCATTATCTTTAAACGTTTTATTTGGTTGTTTTATGATTCTTACAAGTAACTGGAGTAATCTTTAAGTTGATGCTAAATAAATCTGTCATATAATATCATAATTACTTATATCTTTTCTTTTTTTTTCATCAATCTATAAAATCCTAAATATTTATTATTTTGTTAAACTGTCATTTTAATAAATAATGGCAGAAAGGAAAGTTCATATTATGAGCAGGCATCCCTAAACACGCACACAATGACAGTTTGACGACAATAGGTACACGAGCGGTACGCACACATGTCAGGCATTTTGTGACGTTTTTAGCGCATCGTTTGTTTGCAATTCTCCATCTAGACAAGTATATACCCAATTATATTTTCTAGCTGCCCCCCGCAGTTTCACCTGGGTTATATTCGTTTTTTTGTTACTGCCCTGCTCACAGTCATAGCGTGATATGTAGCCTATGTGTTATTCTGATGTATCTATACTAATATTATAAAGAGGAAAACTTTGTTTTGTTTGATTGTAATGAATAGCTCAAAAACTACTGGACCGATTTTAATAATTCTTTCGCCATTCGAAAGCTACATTGTCCACGAGTAACATAGGCTATATAATATCACGCTATGTCCCACGGGAGCGAGGCAGTTACCAAAAACCTAACGTAACGCGAGTGAAACCGCGAGGAACAGCTAGTAAGCTATATTTCTGTAAAGTTTCGTCAAAATCCGTTCAGTAGTTTTTGTTTGAAAGAGTAACAAATACTTACAAACCTTTCCTCTTTATAATCCGTACTAATATTATAAATGCGAAAGTAACTCTGCCTGTTTGTCTATCTTTCTCTTCTTCACGCCTAAACCACTGAACCGATTTGAATGAAATTTGGGACAGATATAGTCTGGGACCCGAGAAAGGATATAGGATAGTTTTCATCCCGGAAATCCCCCGGGAATGGAAGCTATTAATCCACGCGATGAAGTCGTGGGCAAAAGCTAGTATTAGTATAAATATAGAAGTATAGATTTACCATATATAGGGGTGTGGTTAAACTGCAGTTTTAGTTACTGCTCGGTTCCCGTAAGTTGTAGAGTGATGTTACATAGCCTGTAACCTTCCTTGATAAAAGGGATATTTAACACAAAAAGAATTTTTCAATTCGGACTTGGAGTTCCTGAGATTAGTATATTCAACCAAACAAACATTCATTAATCCTTCTACCACACGTGATTCGAGGCACAATAGAAAGACAATAGCAGCGCGACAACCGGCTGCTTAGTCATCAAAAGGTTAAACGTTTGCTTGTATGTAAATCTAAGTTTTGTTTTTATTTAAACTTAGTTAATATTTATTTTCAATCCAGTCGTAGATGCATTCGAATTAAATTATTTCATGGTTGGATTGGGTTTAGCTTTATAACATCACGCTACGACTCTCAGGGGACTAACTAGCAAAATTGCGGGGAAAACCGCGCCAATCAACTAGGAGTGCAGGAGAAATAGCACGAAATTCTTAAGTTAGTTTTATTATTTGATAATGACCTTTAATGCAAAGTCAATACAACTGAAAATTGCATGCGTGATTCTGCCATGCATTTATTTATGCAATTATCAACTCTATTTTTATAGTATTTTAGTCTGTTTTCAAAACTGTACCGGCTGGGCTTTAAGTTCCGCATCCATCATACTTGTATAGGGCTCAGAGACGCATAGTTCATGTGTTGCTTTTTTCTTTTTAATTGTCAACCATTAAGTAGAATTTAAAACATACAAACATATTGTACATTGTTATTGTTAGAAACTCGATGACCACACAGTCAAACCATTGCAACGGTTTTGTGGGGCTTAGCTTATATTATAACTTACTTTTGTGATTTAAAGATAAATAAATAAATAAATAAATAATAATATATCCATCGGTTTAAGTAATCTACTATGTAAAAGTAAGTCTGGTTTTCCTTCCTGACGCTATAACTCCAGAACGCACGAACCGATTTTCACGGTTTTGCATTCGTTGGAAAGGTCTCGGGCTCCGTGAGGTTTATAGCAAAGAAAATTCGGACAGAAGCTAGTTAACTAAGTAAAAATATTCTTGACATGTCTTTTATCAAAAAAGGCTTATTTTCAAAATTCAGCCTAAAAATCCCTCCTTAGGGGAAAACACGAATGATTTTTAGGGTCTGAAAGAAAAAAACGTTTTATTTGTCCCATCTAAGCACATTTATTCAGCTCGTGTCTATCAGCTTTCCGCATCTGTTATTTGTGCAAATTTTGTTTAAAACATCGCAACATCAAGGTCGCTAATAGGCCCTATAATATCACTGGCTATCTCCCGCGGGTTTACCCGCGTAGTGCCCATTCCCGTGGGATTTATGAGATAACATCTATCTTATGTCCTTTCTAAGTACCTCCTTACCAAATTCCATTAAAATCGGTTCAGTAGTTTGGCGTGAAAGTGAGACAGACAGACAGTCACTTTCACATTTATTATATTAGTATATACATCATAACATATTGTTGATAATTATTATTAAACTCTTTTATTTTCTTTTTCAGCCGAAATCAAAGCTTTGGAAGAAATGGTTTCCCCCAAAAAGTGAACAACCAGGGACTAAATACTAGTTTTAAGTGAATAGTGCTCGTCGCCATCTTGAAAAGTGTTGCCCATTTAGAAAATTCATAATTTTTTGAACTGGCAACGTTATTCCATCAATAAATTATGTATTTAAATGCAATATAGGTGATTATTATAGATTTGTGTTTTATTTAAATAAATATCCCTTGACAACTCAAACACGGTCATCGGATCCCAAACTAAGCAGAGCTTATATTGGGATCTTGATATTTTTTTATAAATATATACATAATAATAATACCAGCTTATAACTGTCCCACTGCAGGGCAAAGGCCTCTTCTCATACAGAGAAGGCACGAGCATTGATCACCACGCTTGCTCAAGACGGGTTGGCGATTTCAGACTTATATTCACTACAAGTCTAGGTTTCCTCACGATGTTTTCCTTCACCGATGTCTGCGATGTCTAAGATAATCTTTAGAAAGTACATATGAACAATTGAAAAAGTCACATTGGTACTTGCCCGGATTCGAACCCACAACCACTTGCATGAGAGGCAGGTGCCTTAACCACTGGTCAATCACGACGACTAATATATACATACATGTTATTGATAAATTACACCCAGACACAAAACAAACGTTCATGCTCATCACACAAACTTGTCCTGGTTGGGATTCGAACCCAAGACCTAACACTGGTAACTCACATTTTGTACTACACCATGGACGATATAAACAACATGTATTTGTGTCGCAACGCCTCCTAAATGGCTGGCAAAATCCGGATGAAATATGTTAGTGTATATGTTGTGGCGAGACGTCAAAATTATTAATATCTTAAAATGAATGCCATTATTTGATCAATAAAATGGTCTCTGGCTGGTTGACTTCTTGAAAAGAATTTTATTATTTGGCCACTTCATGTGACTAATGAGCCTGTTGGTCTAGTGGTAAGTGACCCTGACTGCTAAGCCGGAGGTCGTGGGTTCAATTCCCACCCAGGACAAACTTTATGTAGGTATCATGGCTCATCATGATGGTTTATGGATTGGCGATGGTTAATAATATGTATGTATTTATAAATTGTATAAGTATGTATATAGCCCAGTCAAATTAGGTAAAAAATGGGGTAAACCTCGGAATGAAAGATAATAAGCTGAAAATTGGTATGAGCCTTTGTTTTGTCGTTCTAAATGTTGTCTCAAAAGTCACAATTGTTATCGTGTCCGCGTCTTGAGATATTGGAGGTCAAAGGTCACAAAAATCGGTTTTTCGCAAATATCTCGTTTTCTATTGACTATTGAGATTTGCACCTTTTACAAAAAATATGGAGTATAAAATTCTCCACAACTTGTACTTTAACTTTTTTTTCATACAATCAACCGTTTTTGCGGTAGACCGCGAAGAGTGCGCCGCGTACAGTCATGTAGGGCCTAATGCAAGGACAAGCGTGACTTACGGTTATCAGTACGTTGAATTAAGTTAGTTATTTTCTAAAAAAATATAATTTAAATATAATTTTATATTTAAATATCCCTTTTTAACTATAGTATATTATAATAATTCTGAAATGTATGTTTTAGTTATATTTTGAGTTAAAACAATAGTAAGGGAACATACTTTATACAGATATATATTTATCATTAAATTATACATATATTGAAATGTGTGTTCAAGTATTAATCCTTCGAACACACGTGATTTGAGACACAATAGAAAGATAATAGCAGCCCGACAGCCGGCTGTCGGTTGGTCGTTGAAAGGCCCTATTCTTGGCACTGTATACAATTTGATACGTTGTTCTTTTAAAAAATCTAGGCACAAACTTAGAAATATTTTTAAAACTTTTATCATTTGTGGCGAAGCAAAATATTATTAAAATTCTACCAAAAATGTTGTTTCACTATTAGCAACACTGAGAAAGCAGTAGATCCCAAGATGGCGAACAGAGCGAACTCGTCTGCACATCGCAAGGTAAGAAAAAATCATTTTAAATTGTATTTTGCAATAATTTTAACCGTAAGTGAAATAATTTGAGTAGCTTAGAATATTTTACTAGTCGGTACTCTATTTTGACTGATCAAAATCGATTGTAAATATATTTTATTCACTGGTTTTTTCGAGTGTATCAGATGTGATACATTGCCAGATAACCAATATTATAGATATTTTTAACTATGTATCTAATATATGACATCGCCAGAGGTGTGAATTAGTATTTATATTTTATCATTGCAGGTAGTTGGTCAACTAACTAAGCAGCAACAAAACAGAGCTCGACAACTTGTGGCTCTTGTACCGAAGCCGGGAGCAAAATCTGATTTGGATGAAAGTGAATCATCGGGAGATGAACTCCAGTATTACGCAGGCCCAGCGAACTCCGACAGTAGTTCATCACCGCTCTCATTACCATCTTCGATAGAAAACCTCCATCTATTATCAGATGATGATATTGAGATAAATGATATTGCCGCGTCAACGTCTTTGGTGCCATACCAACAATCGTTGCCGATAACCAATCCTTGTTCGCCATTAATTTTATCGCCATACGTGTCTGCAAGTAGACAGCTGCATTCTTTTGAGACCACACCATTGTCTCCAGTGCCATCGACATCATGTCAAGTAAATTTACCATCTCCACTAGCAATGTCGCCACAAGTTCCGGCACCACTCGTCAATAACTTGCTGCGTCGGAACCAGCTGCAGTCTCCATTATCCCCAGCTACCCGCTCAAGTAGACCTAGAGTTGCCACGGGACGGCGAAGAATAATACCACCGAAAAGATTAGTACCAAATTGGCGTTGCTGTAAATTTACTGGTTCTGCAGAAGTAGAAGATATTTCATTTGAGCCTCGTGAGGAAAAGAGTGCTATTGAATACTTTTTTTTTTTTTTTTTTTTTTGGTGAGTGGGAAATCATCCAATGACTGTCCCGTCCTGGGTGCGACGGGAGGGCGTGTCAGACTCTTACTGACTAAAACCCACTCATGTTCCTTCGATTGCCCTTTATGTTCCAGGGTCACGGTAACTATTATAAACATTCCGCAACCCCGGCAGGCGTTGGCCCTGTTGGGCCCCTTCCTGTGCTGACTCCTTCTCTTTGAGGCGCGCGTGGAACAAAACGCGCCGTCTACGCGGTCCTGGTCCTAGCCGGGCGGCGAGCTACCCATCGCTCGCCATCCGCAGAACCGCGCCTACGGTGGCCGGTAGTCGTCTTGCGACTCTCGACGTCTTCGCCTGGGTCTTAGTCCGGGGCGAGAGGCTCGTCGTTGCCTCTCGCGCGCCGCCGCTTCCTTCACTAGCATAACTGCTTCGCAGAAGGAGGCGACGGCATCCCATTCCGTCTCGCCCCGAAGCATGGCCTGAACCAGCGCCGGGCGCGAGAGGTCACCGCCGCCGATCGCCTCTACGAGGACACGTCGATGGTCCGCCCATGCGCGGCACACCTCCACCGTGTGCTCGACCGTGTCCTCCAGGCGACCGTTGCTGCAGTGGTGACACCCAGGCGTCGCTTCCGCCCGAATCCGACACAGGAACCTCCCGAACTGACCATGTCCGGTGAGGACCTCCCAAGCAGCAAAATGTGGTCTAGTAATTATCCTGGAACCACCATTTATTAGGACTATAACGGAATAGTAAGCAATTATAACCACGGAAAAGGGCCCAATTTATAGGCGTATTTTACCTTATTAAATATTTATAGTAGACTTGGTGGACACCACTTTGACCAATTACGACCTTATAGATGGACTACGAGGAACTATTTCCTCCCGCGAAGCTAACTATCAGCGCTTAATAGAACCAAACACGACAATAACATACACATTGAATCCCTTACAAGCTCATACAAAGTGTTCTGTATTTGTTAATGTTGGTGCGCACATTTGTAAAGATATTCATCCATTTAATATTATAAATTTTTATACTAACTGGAATATTAATTATGGGTAGAGTGCTAGTTAACAGTAAGTCAAAATGTATAATGTGTTTGAATGTACATGGCGCACGTATATTTTCGGTGAAGTCTAATAGGTTTCTTAACAAAATTTTGACACGCCTCTTGAAATTAGCGATTTCATTAACTTGAATTTTTAAATAATGTTGGTTTTAGTAAACATACTACGAAAACTCGCCATTTTGAGAAAGTTGGTTTTAACAAATACATTAACAAACCGTTATAGGCGTACTTTGTGTATAAAATGGCGAATGTCAAAACCATAAGATTATAACAATATTGGTTTAGATTGATTCTCCGGTAAGTGTTTATGACGAACACATGTGGTAGAATTTTCAATCACTTTTTTTAAGCTTTTGAGGTTTAATTGGTGTGATTTTTGGTGTAATTTAACTGTCTGTGAACGTCTATTTTATTGTGTGTGTTTTTTGTGTGTAGTGCTGCATTGGTAAGCGTATTTATTAACTTTGTTTTCGCAAGGCCCATGCCGGGCGACCATGGAGGCTGACGAACATCCTCCTGGCCGTCCGCCAGATCCAAACCCCGTACCAAACTTAACTGATTCCCAAGATGTCTTTACATATACCCCTATTCTGACCACTACTCTTTCAAATTTTGAACAGTTGGAAGCACAATCCAGAAAGCGTGGTTTAAATGACGACGATGTTGGTGTTACACCCACGCCTAAACAGGCTAAACCTGCTGAACCCGCCCGACACAGCCGTTCACGATATTCGGCCTTGGATATTGCTCCCTTTCTCGTGCATGTTTCTGTTACTGAGTCTAATCCTGCATCCGGCACTACGTTTCATCCACTTAAATTCGGTCAGCTTATGGTCCGAATGAATATTAGGAATGTTTTACCTGATGGAGTTAAAAAGGTAGGTAGAAATAGGATGTCCATAGAGTTCAAGACACCTGAGGATGCAAATGCATTCCTAGGTAACAAACAAATATTTGACAAAGGTTTTACATGCAACATTCCTACATACAACATAACTCGAATGGGTGTAGTCAAGGGTGTCCCAAGCGACTGGTCTGAAGATGAAATTTTGGAAAATTTGAAGGTCCCTAACGGTGGTTCCATCATTAAGGTCAGGCGTATTAACCGCAAGTCAGTTCAAGACGGCACTGTTGAATGGAAGCCTACTTCCTCTGTGGTTCTCACTTTCGATGGTCAGGTCCGCCCAGAGCGTGTGTATTGTTTCTATAATTCTCTTCTGGTTGAAACTTATCAATTCCCAACCATTCAATGCTTTGGATGCTGCAAATTTGGCCACACCAAAACCATGTGCCGTTCCAAGCCTAAGTGTTACCGCTGTGGTGGTGAGCACTTTGGGGAGGGATGCACAGAAGAAGATGTATGTTGTTTTTATTGCTCAGGTCCACACTGCGCCAACAGCAGACAATGCCCAGAGTATATGAGGCAAAAGAATATCAAAACTGCAATGGCAGAAAAGAATATTTCTTATGCAGAGGCATCCAAATTGTTTCCCTCTTCCACTATCTATAGGTCCTATGCAGACATTGCATCTGCTGCCCCTTCAACTTTTCTTTCTCCCTCTACTCCCTCAAGATCCCGCTCAGCTCCCATTCCCACTACAACCTCATACAGAAAAACTGTGTTTACCAACCCCAAACCTCGCGCCACTCCCTCGCCTGGGTACGATCATCATGCCCATCGCGAACTAGTTCGCAATTACTCCTTTTCTCCCGCCAATAATGGCTGTGCACTGTCAAACAACAATAACCGCAATTCAACTGAGGATTACTCCTCAGATGATGTTGAATCTGAACTTAACCTACTCCTTTCCCTCCTTTCTAAATTTAACATACCTGAACACGTTGCCAGTAAAGTACTAAACTTAATCCCCACTATCCACAATGGCCCTAAAGCTCCTTCAATGGAATGCCAGAAGCGCACTCTCCAAAAAAAGTGAATTTTCACATTTAATTAATTTGCATAAACCAGCAATATTTGCTGTTTGTGAGACTTGGCTTTTGCCTGGTCTCCATTTTAATTTCCCTGGTTATAGTACCTACCGGGATGATCGTGCAGATGGTTATGCCGGTAGTGCTATACTTGTAAATAATGTGTTTTGTCCACTCCTTCTCTCCTTACCCCCTCATGGTGATGAAATTAATGCCATAGGCATTAATATCCTAGGTAATTTTATTTCTATTTATATTCCCGCCCCAGACCCTTCATGTATCCAGTTTTTAAAAAAATTGTGTACTTTATTCAATCCTATTATCTTACTGGGTGATTTTAACTGCCACCACGCTCTGTGGGGATCTGACCATTATGATAGTTTTGGTTGTGATCTGTCTGATCTGATAGATGAAGTTGGCTTATGTATTCTTAATGATGGCTCTGTCACAAGACTACCCCGGCCTGGTCAGAATAAAAGCTGCGTTGACCTTACTCTTTGTTCATCGTCATTAGCAGGCTCACTCGATTGGAAACGCCTTAATTTAACCTATGGTAGTGACCATTATCCAATTTGTACTACCTTTTTTAATAGAACATTGCCTCATAAAGACAAAACACCTTTGTTAAAATACCGGATCTCTGACGCTAAATGGGATGACTACCGTGTAAAGTTAGAGGATAGCGTTCATGTTCTCCCCGTAATTTCCTCGGAAAACGTGCATTCGTGTCTGTCTATTTTTTCGGCTGCTATCTCAGAGGCGGCTGACGAATCAATCCCTTTGAAAAATTCAGCCTCAGGGAAAATATCTTCTCCTCCATGGTGGGATAAGGATTGTTCAAATAGTATAAAAGCCCGAAACGCAGCCGAAAAAAGGTTTATTGACAACATGTCCATAGAGACCTTCCTAGAGTACAAACATACACTGGCTAAGTCCAAACGTTGTTTAAAAAAAAAGAAGTATGACGGTTGGAAAAAATTTTGCTTCTCCCTATCCCCCTCTACTCCTTCCTCCCTTGTTTGGCAGAGATTCAAAAGGTTTAAACGTGGCTGTTCTCCTTCTAATTCTCCAAGTATCTCCCTTGATATAGCAGAAAGTTTCTTTAATAAATTAGCTCCCCCTTTCGTTCCTTCTGTTGATGAATCTCCCACTTCCCCCAATATAGTTCATGACCTTAGTGATCCATTAGATAGTCCTTTTAGTTTGTCTGAATTAGAGCAAGTTCTTAACCATGTTTGTGACTCTGCCCCTGGGATAGATGGTTTCCCATATTCCTTCTTTAAAATGTCCGGTCCCTATTTTCGAAAATATTTCCTAAACCTAATTAATTACTTTTATAATTCTTCTACCATTCCTGAGTGTTGGAAATCTCAACTCGTAATCCCGTTGTTAAAACCAGGGAAATCTCCTGATAGTGTAGAAAGTTATCGCCCTATTGCCCTGTCCCCAACCATTAGCAAAATTTTAGAACACCTAGTAAAAAATAGATTGGAGTGGTACGTAGAGAACAAGGGGCTGTTAAGTAAATCTCAATTCGGATTCCGGAAGGGTTTTAGTGCCATGGACAGTATCGCCATGTTTATGACTGATGCGCGAATTGCATTCAGTTCCAACGAGTCTGTGATTGCTGTCTTTTTAGACATTTCGTCTGCGTATGACAATGTGCTTCTCGCCGTACTCAGGAGTAAACTACGTCAGCTGAGTATTCCGACGAAGATAGTTAATTGCATAAGCAATCTACTGACTGGACGCACAGTTAATCTTCACATCCCTGGTGAGAAATTTGTTCCCCGTACAATCTGGCGCGGTCTCCCCCAAGGGTCCGTTTTAAGCCCCCTATTATATGCCATTTACACTTCTGACTTACACAGTTCCCTCAATCTTGACTGCCAAATACTGGAATATGCAGATGATTTGTGTTTGTACATGTCCCATAGTTCTGTCCAAGAAGCTGTACCATCTATGCAAGTGTCTCTAGATTCCTTGATCAATTGGCTTACGGCTCATGGCCTTACTTTGTCCGCTTCCAAGAGCTCCGTTGTCGTTTTCACGCGTAGGAGAACAGTCCCTGATGTTCACCTGGAAATTGAAGGATCTCCCATTAAGGTTGAAGATAAAGCGAAATTTCTGGGTGTCATCCTGGACTCCAAACTGACGGGTGTCTCCCATCTTAACTACATTGCAAAAAAGTGTGAGAGAAACATTAATATGTTGCGAGCCCTCGCTGGTGTATGGTGGGGAGCCCACCCATTCTCTCTCAAACTTATTTACAATGCCACAATTAGGAGTTTGTTGGATTATGGTACATTTTTATTAGAGCCATGTAGTAAAGTCGCGTTAAGGAAACTTGAAACTATCCAGTCCAAATCTTTGCGCATTGTACTAGGATGTATGAGGTCCACTCCAATTAACGCATTGCAGGTCGAGAGTGGAGACCCTCCCCTTCTTCTTCGCAGGCAGTATTTGGCAGACAGATTTTTATACAAAGCATGTCTTCTCCGTAACCATCAACTATTGTCTAAGCTTCACTGCCTAAATGACCTATGGAGTCGAGGTGGATACTGGAGACTGAAAGACCCCCCATTAATTTTAAATACTTTAAAAGGAAAAATCGAACATTTCAATGATATTTCGGATCGACTTTCTAAAATTAGTTTACATTCGGCTTTTACACTTATAAAATACTGTTGTTTTGGCCCAAATTTTATGTATAATCTGCGCTGTTCCCCTTTGTGGACGCAGCCGCATCTCCTGGACAAAATTGACCAAATTATTAAAAATACTCTCACATCAATTCTTAATGTGGCTCTGGACGACCGAGCATGGCTACAAGCCACTCTACCGATTCGCTTCGGTGGGCTCGGCGTCCGCAAAATTTCTAGTGTAAGTTTACCGGCGTTTCTGTCCTCCGTCCACAGCACTGACAGGTTAACCAGCAAGATCTTATCGTCTTCGCTGGTTGACTTTGAGGTGCCGTGTCTGACCGAAGCTGTAAACGCCTGGAAAATGGCTTGCCCGGGGACGGATCGGCCCGTGAACCCTTTTTCCCAGAGACAGTGGGATGAGCCGCTTTGCAGATTGGTACGGAATAATCTCTTTAATACGTCCACCAATTCTGCTGAGCGTGCCCGCCTACTGGCTGTGGGTGAGTGGGAGTCGGGCCTCTGGCTTCAGGCACTTCCTTCACCCAACATAGGTACTATGATGGGTGATACCACCTTCCGGCTCGCTACATGCCTTCGCCTGGGCACTCCTTGTGGAGCTCCGCATCGCTGTCAATGCGGTGAAGCGGTCGACTGCCTCGGACACCATGGCCTTTCTTGCAGTAAGAGCGCCGGTCGGATAGCACGGCACGCAAGTATTAATGACATTATCCGTCGTGCTTTTGTCTCCGCCGGAGTACCAGCTGTTTTAGAACCTAATGGTCTGGCACGCGACGATGGGAAAAGACCAGATGGGATGACCATAATGCCTTGGAAGTTGGGTAGGCCTTTGGTGTGGGACGCAACATGTGTTGATACCCTTGCGCCATCTCATCTTCCTAGGTCTGCGTGTTGTGCTGGGGCAGCTGCTGCAAGTGCAGAAAATCTCAAACGGCGCAAATATAATAACCTCATTGGGAATTATATATTTGAGCCGTTTGGGGTTGAAACACTGGGGCCATGGGGTCCGAGTGCTCATCTTGTTTTTAAAGATATCGCCAAGCGGCTGGTTGACTCTTCACGTGACCAGAGGGCTGGTCTTTTCTTAGGACAAAGAATTAGCATTGCCATACAACGTGGCAATGCTGCCAGCCTTTTGGGCACCTGTCCTGTCGACAGCGATGCGGACGAGTTTTTTGATGCCCTGTGAGCCCTTCTTTTTATAACTTGTATATATTTATTTTAGTATTATTTATAAGTTTTGTACATATTATGTTTAATTTATATAATTTAGTTTTATTTCTATTATTAGTGATTATCCAATAAAATACTTTAAAAAAAATTAACTTACTTGAAGTAGTTGCTCCAGTACAAAAGTGCAATAAACTCCCGGTATATGAGCACCCATATAATGTAATAATGTTTTGTCCAAATTACGTCCCCCATATTAATTTAAATCACTCTTCACATCAAGCAAATACCCAATTTTCTGCGATTGTGGATGAAAAGTGGCCTGACTACTTCAGGTTCTTCACTGATGCGTCAAAACTGTCCCCACAGGGTAAAACGGGCATTGCTGTTTATAACCCTAACTCACAGATATTTCTCCAGTTTCAATGTCCACCAGAAGCATCAGTGTTTACTGGAGAATGTATTGGGATCCTTGAGGCGAGCTTGTTTATAGAGTCCCATAGTAACATCAAAAAGGCAGTAATTTTTTCAGACTCAAAAAGTGCATTAGAATCTATTATAAAAAGCCCATTTTCAGATAAATTACGCAGTCCTCTGATTTTGGAAATTAAAAAATGTTTGTACAAATGCCACATGAATAATATTGAGGTAGTATTGGTTTGGATCCCAGCTCATGTCGGTATTACAGGTAATGAGTGTGCAGATGCCTCAGCCAAGGCTGCTGTTGACAGCAGCACTGCTGACCTAAAGCATTACTCTGTCCAAGTTTATGACCTTCTCCATTCTTCTAAAACCGATTTATTTAACTCCTGGCAGGTAGCATGGTCTGAATCTAGTAAAACCAAGGGTGGTCTGTATGCCTCCATTCAGCCTGAAGTGCCAGTTAAACCCTGGTTTTATAAATATAAGAAGGTCCCAAAAACGGTGACTTCAGTGCTGTGTAGAATTCGGATCGGACATTGTTGCACTCCTGTTTTTCTTAATAAAATTAGAGTTCGTGACAGCTCATTATGTGAGTGTGGTCTGGCAGATGGGACTATCGATCATATCTTCCTTGATTGTCAGTTGAACCACGCTTTCACTTTTGATCAGGTCATTTCAAAGCTAAACATTCAAAAACCAGTTAATGTTCGTCACCTTCTTTCCTTTTTCCCAGATCCTCAAATGATATGTGCTTTTATTAAATTTATATCAGCTAACAATATAAAGTTATGATACCTACAGTATAATATATTATGTCTGTTACTATTTATATTATATAGTTTATCCACTAACAATAATATTTGTGTTGTTTTAGATCCAATCATCACTGGACGCCAAATCATTTTGTTAACGTGTAATAAATAAGATTATAAGAATCACAAGATCCCATGTGTAGCCATTACATGACACTGGCAGAATAGCTGATAGTATCGGCTGATTGCCATAAGCACAAAAAAAAAAAAAAAAAAAAAATATTGGTTTATACCACTATAAAACCGCTCCATTTTATTTATAATTGATCTGTAAAGTGAACTTATAAGCCCTTATAAAACCAAATAATAAATTCAAATAGTTTCCAGTATGTTTAGTTCTGTTTATCACTCTTATTAGCGTACTTTACTTATAGTAGTTTTATAACGCTTCTTGTTAGCAGTTATAAGTATAGCCTACCAGTTTATATACTCTTGAGTGCATTTACACCCTCGCGATACTTTTATAGGTTACTCAAGCTTATATTGCGCCCTTAATTTCAACCTATAAGTAATTATAAGTAAATGTATAAGATCAGATATACTATAAGGCCCAACTAACTCCACTCTTGCTATTACAAGCGTGGCAGCCAATACTAGAACCCTTAAAAGAACATTATAAGTGCTGGAGGCCTGTAACACCTGCATTATAGGATAATTTTGTTGCTTGGGCTGTGTCAAGCGAAACGTGAGAGTGCCATGACGCCTCTCCAGCCACTCCTCAAAGAGGGGTCTTACCGCCGCTATAACGGCGTGCCCAGTGCTATTGAATACTTCAAGCTGTTCTTCTCAGACGATATCGTCTCTCACATAACGGAACAAACAAATATCTATAGCACACAGACAAATGGTTCATCTATAAATATTACAGAAGATGATGTCAAAGACTTTTTGGCAATCCTTTTGAATATGGGAGTCGTTAAAATGTGCGCATATACAGATTATTGGTCTAAAACTCTACGATACAATAAAGTAGCTGACATAATGCTGAAATACGGTTGTGTTTATTGCCCGATCGTAATTGTTTTTTAGAGTACCACACTAAGAAGTAAAAATTAGTAATTACTATTAAAAAGAATCTCTTGAGACTGAGACTGATATGTATACGTACGTAATAAGTAGTAATTTATAAAATTGATCTCATTTTATTGATAAATAAGACTCATTAATTAGGTAAGACTTAAAGGCTGATTGTTGAGACCGATAATTATGTTGATTTTTAGAAGTTTTCTATTATACTTGTTGATTGAGAAAAAGAGTTTGTATTATTTTTATTTTTCCTTTTCTTGACAATGTGTCAAATATGATACATCGTATTTTTTCTATTGATTGTTATGAACATGGTAATGTGCCTTATGTGATACATACAATAAAACGTAAACTAAACAATTATATATTTTTTTATTATTTTTTGCCCTTCCAGTGATCACCTAGGAACACAATAATGTCATTTTTTTTTCAAAAAATTTGAAAAAAAAATCTCTGCCAAGTATAGGGTTAAAAGATTTTTTGTTGATTTTAATTACTTATAATAAAATTGTAAATGGAAGCTAGTTATCTTCATCTTCTTCTTTGTCTTCTCGTTGTCGCTGGAAAATGTTCAATTCATTGTCAGAGAAAATTCCCAATTGGATAAATTGGTGGAAGCATTCCAACAAGAAAACTTCCCCATACAAACAT
The DNA here is from genome assembly GCA_033675125.1 of Athetis lepigone. Lineage (NCBI taxonomy): Eukaryota > Metazoa > Arthropoda > Insecta > Lepidoptera > Noctuidae > Athetis > Athetis lepigone. The sequence goes on along the minus strand of CM066220.1, from coordinate 4,519,208 downwards.
TATATGAAAATGGAGTGCGTATCTTGTTGGCATTATATAATGCTCCAAAATCTGAAGACGACATTGATCATTTACGCTACACGCAATTCATATAATTAATTAAATTATATAAACCAGTACAGTTATAAATACTTCAACCAACAAGTGCAGCAGCTCAACAACACATAAATCGAGTCTACTACCAAATTCAAACGTGGTTAGGGAAGGATTTAAGATAAGATATATTTATTTGTGTAAAAATGTGTAATGTAACATTATACATATAAATGCAAATGTAGGTAAGAAAGTGAAAAATAAAGGGTGTTTCAACATGTTTTGCCACAATTGGCGAAACATAGAACCCCAAGAATGGGGCTCGCGCTCGATACTCTAAAATGAAATCCTGGAGTCCATAAAAACATTATTGCCTCCAGCGCAAGCCGAACTACTAAAAATAATATTTTGTAATTGCAAACACGGTTGTGCTTCCCGTTGTGGATGCAAAAAAGCAGGGCTACTATGTTTATTAGCTTGTGGCCAGTACAATGGACAAGCTTGCCTCAACGCTTCTTTACTACATCCAAATAATCCCGATGAAGAAAGCGCATACGATCCTGAAATTTTGGAAGGTTTGGAGATGAGTATGACCGATGATGAGGATTTTCCAGCGACAACAAGAAGAGTAATTAAAGTCAACAAAAATCTTTTAATACTTGAACATACATATCAATAAATGAAATAAATATTTGTATGTATAATAAATATGTAAATATATGTATGTTCCCTTACTGTCGTGAACATCAAAAATGAGCATTGTTTAATAATTATATTTTATTAGTAAATAACTAACCTAATTCAACGAACTGATAACCGTAACTCACGCTTGTCCTTGCATTAGGCCATACAATGACTGTACGCAGCGCACTCTTCGCGGTCTACCGCAAAAATGGTTGATCGTATGAAAAAAAAGTTAAGGTACAAGTTGTGGAGAATTTTATACTCCACAATTTTTGTAAAAGGTGCAAATCTCATTAAGCAATAGCAAACGAGATATTTGCGAAAAACCGATTCTTGTGACCTTTGACCTCAAATATCTCAAGACGCGGACACGATAACAATTGTGACTTTTGAGACAACATTTAGAACGACGTGACACAGGCTCATACCAATTTTCAGCTTATTATCTTACATTCCGAGGTGAAACCCTAATTTGACTGGCCTAATATCACTTGTCTGGTTACGCCTCTTTTTTAAACAGATTTGTCGGTGTATGAGTTGTCACAATCACACCACAAGGCATAAAAAGATATGAATAGGTACCTATATTAACTATTATACACCATATTCCAAAGAGTTACTGGATGGTATAAATCCATACTAATATTATAAATGGGAAAGTGTGTCTGCCTGTCTGTATGTTTGTCTTTCTTTCACGGCAAAACGAAGCGACGAATTGACGTGATTTTTAAGTGGTGATAGTTGAAGGGATGGAGAGTAACATAGGCTACTATTTGTCTCTTTCTAACGCGAGCGAAGCCGCGGGCAGAAGCTAGTATTTAAATAAATATCTTTGGACAACTCACACGGTCATCTGATCCCAAGCTAAGCAGAGCTCGTACTATGATAACCAGACAACTGATAAACATTCTTATATAATTTATGCGATTCATGCTCATCACACAAAGTTTGTCCTGGGTGGGAATCGAACCCACACCTCAGGAAACAATTCAGGTTGGAAAGTGGCGCTGCTATCGGTATGTGAGTAAATCGGGCCGGACCAATTTATCCGGAACTGTTATTGAAAAAAAATCAACCAAAGGTTGATTCAGTCTAACCAAGGGGCATTGTGTTACCCAGTAAACTGGCTGTAAAGGTCTCAAAGACAAATACAACACTGGTAACTGAATCTAACCAGATTTAGCTAGGTACCAATATTTTTGTGGAAAAGGCCAGGCAGACGATGATCCGAAACTATCGGATTATATAGAATAGAATAGAATTCATTTATTTGTCAGAATATTGTACAAGGTTGTTAAGTCATTAAATTACGATCATAATATTCTGCCGTTTCCGGCGTACAAATATGGTTTAAAACACAGGTCATCAATTTATACTACAAATTAGGTTAAGTCATGAAAATTACAAATAATTAGGTATAATAAATTGAACGACATTAATTAATTTAGTCAAGGAGATAAAATACAATTTATAGGCAATAATGTCAAATATTTAGGTAAATTTTTCATTCATAAAATCTTCAGTCGAGTAATAACATTTGCGAGTTAAATAATTTAATTTTTAATGCTCTGAGGTTGAGAGTTTTGAAGCCGTCAGGTAATTTGTTATAAACAGTAATAGACATAACGCAGTAAACATTATTAGAAAAAAAATGTATTCTATGTCTGGGAACATTAAGCATATATGCACTTTTCGACTGGGTCTAGATACAACATCATTATACAATTCAAATTCATGTCTATTTTGGTGTACAAAGATACAAATTTCAAAAATATACAGTGCTGGAAGTGGCAATATTTTAAGTTTTTTAAATATGGAATGGAACAGAACTGTCCAGTGGGTGCGCTCCGCAAATTGAGCGTACCTACACATTTTTTCTGAGCACGAAACACTCTTTTTAGTTCCACAGAATTACCCCATATTATTTTGTCATAGCCTTCGATCAAGTATACAACTAGATACACAGTTCCATACAAAATGGAACAAAATAGTGTCCGAACTGCAATACGTACTTAGACATTTGTATATCACTTCAAGTATTTACGTTAAGGTCCTAAGAGTCAAAGAATTTAATCAAATTTAAACCTTATCTACGTACAATGAGGTTGAAAATAAAACCTGTTTAGTTTGTTACATATCACCTTTGGTTTTAAAAGCAATAAATTTTTATGACACTCGCTGCTACGTCGAACAAGGGAGGAGTGGAGTTGCCTTTGTTAATTTTATTTTTATTTTTATGAAATATGACAAAACAGAAAATAAATGTTTCTTTCCCAATTATGTTTTTTTTGCTTATTTGAAACTTAGTATAATTTGTTGATCAGGGCCTACTGAGGTTTAAGACAGGAAATTTGCAATAAAACTAAAGAAATATTCACAGCAAATCATTTTTTTTTTCACACGAAAAAATAGAAGTGTTGACAACGCTATTGTAAAAAAAAATTGGCACGTTCTTATAAAAATTACAAAAAAATCACATATCATATAAAGTATACTTCTAAATATTATATTATTATGTTATATTATTAATTTCCTTGAAACAAATACATACATATCACATACGTGCATATATACATTGCAAGTTAAATAAAAGCTTGTAAAAATAAATTAATTAATAAAAAACAACAGCGTCTCTATCATTTCAGAACAGAGTCATCGTATAACCCAAACAAATTATGGGTTTGTAGGTTCGGCTAGTGTCTATTCAATTTCAAGGGTTATACTCTCGCCGAATGTCGTTAATATGAACTAAAAAAATGATTTATTATCTTTTCTTGGTCAAATACTAATGGAATTTCATGCATATTGTAATAATAACAAAAGTACTTACCTAAAAAATGACACTCCATATTCCTTTAACGTTCTGGACGTGTGATTTTTACATTTTTTCACTGAGCACTGCGGCATGTTTACGCTCGGAACGGACAAATGCTACTGAATGAATAGGCAACCCACAACGGCAAGTGGGCGGTCATTTGGTTAGGACGCTTTTCTGTTGTGGATTGTGTATCTAGTTTATACTTGATCGAAGGTCATAGCGTAAAATTGACGAGACATAGCCATGGTATGCACATAAAGCTGCTTCAGCACTAGCCACCCGTGTTAGCCTGTACAAAACAAAAACAAATCGATCTATCCTCTTACATAGATCATCAATATGAGATTTCCAGTTACAGTTTTTATCAATTACTATCCCCAAGAATTTCGCGTTATCAACCTCTTCAATCTACTGTCTCGTTTCTGTAACATATTTTTAAGCCGTGGGCGATTAATTTTATATGTATCGTTTTAGTTTTATTAATGTTTATGTGAAGATTATTGTGTTCAAGCCATGTAAGATGTAATAATTTTGTTTAATGACATATTTATCTCGTTTTGGTACTCAACAATGTCGTTTTTTTCGTTTATAATACTAACTGTCGTATCGTCAGCGTAAATTGTGCAATTGTGTGAAGTTACACTAGGCAAGTCATTAATATATAACAATAAGAATAGCGGCCCTAGTATGGTCCTTTGGGGAACACCGCAGTTGTTTTCCCTATAAGCGAGCTCTTGATTGCCCGATTGTGCCGAGATCTCGGCGCATTGTTGTCGATGTGTAAGATAGCTTTCTTACTTATACGAAGTAATATTATCAAACTCAAGCTCAAATAAATCCCAATTTCTAAATAATGTACCATGTACCAAATCAATCAAATAATTTATGTTAAACATTTTTAATTTTAATCCAAGTAACGCCATCTATTGAGCCAAGTTGTAGTTGGCGATGCGATTAGTTCTGGTGTATATGACTAGATGTCGCTAAATGTCTCGTTACTGCTACTATTTCTAACTACTACTATTTTCCAACTTCAAAAAAGAGGAGGTTTCTCAATTCGATCGTTTTTTTATAAAAGAATAGCTCCAATGTCCGTCTGTCTGATAGAGGAAGGTACCTCATGAATGTTATACAGGGTGGAAAGTTACAATAGGCCCTGGAAGAAAACTACCTTAAATCGTTGAGATAGATTATTTTACTAAAAGGAAACATTCCTTTATTTTTAAAAAGAAACAAAACTGCATTCATAGATTTCCGAAAATCCGCTTGTCACACTCAGGAACCGAATCTGCTAAAATCCAAAAGAGAGTAACACTCGTATTTTTATAGCATCAAACGTTAGGGCCATTCATAAGGACTAATATATTCTCTCTAACAAACATAGTTAATTAAATTAATACTGTCTTTTTGTTCATGGAATGGAAAGAGAAAGATGCACTTAACTTTAATTTAGTTAAGTTTGTGAACAAGGGAATCGGCACCAGTACCAGCCCCCTTACCATGACGTTTAAAGTAAGATTGTTTTAGTCCTGTTGCAGGAGTGTGCAAGTGACAGCGCTAGACACGTTGTCTAGCGCCGTCTCTTTCCCACTGAAAGTAATATCAAAGTAATACCACAGTTTAACGATCCATACAGTTGGTAAACGCCTTTGATGTCGGACGACACCGCCGCCGCCGCCCGTGTAGGTATTTACGCTACCGCGTGCAAATGTGCAAGGGTTGTCAAAAAAGACAAACTTTATTTTTTTTCATAATTGAATATTACCTACATGTGAGAATTACGCGGCTGTGGGATTTTATAAAGGGGGGCAAATTTTTCATTATTTTTGCGATAGGACACACCGTTTTCGAGATACAAGCTTTAGAAGAAAAAAAGACAGGTCACAGCGGCATGCGACTACGGTCATAACCTGGAAACAGACTGGTACACAGGACAGAAGGTACCTAAGTACCTTTGCTTATTGTTTTATCCGGGTTTTTCGTAGTCAGGTTTTAGTTTTTTTAACTTTTGTATATTTAAATAAATAACCTAACATTGCGTGAACAGTGTCCAAGTGCCTGAGATAGCCCGTTCGCAAAGCGTATATACCTACAATACGAAATATAAATGATGCCGATTGAAATGTTTTTCCGATTGTAATAATATAACGTATACGAATACGTGTATAACTTAACTTTACTCGTACCTACTATAATTATTATATACGTAACTATAAACACGACGAGTTTATACAAAATAAATATTAGTAGATACCCACCTGTTTAATACGAATTTATAAGAATAAACTTACCGCGTCACGGGGAAATCTATGAAATCTTAAATCCTTATTGTGTCTCGTTGTCGAGGTACATCCGTACACAGAACAAGAAGTGTGCACCATTATAATTAGTTTATTCAATGATTCTTGAAAACTCGCTCGCGATTTACACGGATTTGTTAGCCCCAGAGTTTGGCCCGCCAACTACGCGCACTCGCGGGCTGCGATCCGCGCCGCCCACTTCCCCTCGAGATCCCCGCCGTTGCTCTATGCAAGTACATTCGTTTTACAACTGTATGGATCGTTAAACTGTGGTAATACTGCTAGGGCTTGTGGTACGCCCCCAGGTAATTGTTGCGGGCCTGTTGGTCTAGTCGTTAGTGACCCGGACTGCTAAGCCGGAGGTCATGGGTTCGATTCCCACCCAGGACAAACTGTATGCGATGAGCATGACTGTTTGTTCTGTTCTGGGTGTATTATCTACCTATAATATGTATGTAGGTATTTAGAAATAATATAACTATGTACTATGTATATCAGTTGTCTGGTTACTATAGTACAAGCTCTGCTTAGTTTGGGATCAGATGACCGTGTGTGAGTTGTCCCAGGATATTTATTAGTATTTTATCTATACTTCTATACTAATATTATAAATAAAGAGGTAGAATTTGTAAGTTGGTAAGTTTGTAAGTTTGTATGTAGGGGTAATCTCTGGAACTACTGAACCGATTTGAAAAATTCTTTTAGTGTTTGATAGCCCTTTTATCGAGGAATGCTATAGGCTATATACCATCACGCTACGACCCACGAGAGCGGAGCAGTAACAAATGCGGGTGAAACCGCAGGGAACAGCTAGTTATTTATAAAGTCCTTTAAGGGGGAAAAGCACTTGTTGGCATCCCATTCACCCGGAGCCCCCCTCCCTCTCCTTTCTTCCCCTCTTTTCAGGCCTAGGTCTCCATTACGCCATTCTGTACTGCTATATAGTGACTCGCCGCTCGTAAAGCGTGTCTGACCTCGCACACGAAATAAAGCGAGATGATATTATTATGTATAAAGACATCCACACTCCTACGCATTGTCAACGAGCCACTGACGTCAGATGATAACGGAGCCATTTGTTTTAACAGTATTATAATAAGAACAGATCGCTTATTTTAATAGTCTCAGTTATGGGTGAAGTAAGAATGAAGTGAATTCACCACAGACACAGAAGCTTTACTGCAGCTGCGAATCCACTATATTTTAGCGAGTTAGCCCTCGTTAGAAGTGTTTAAGAAAGGGACTGCTGATTCAGGTATCTAGCTCCTATATATTTCAGCTTTATAATACCTGTTGGTACCTGTTGGCACATCGGCGTAAAGTTGCCTGTCTGGCGGTGTTTTACAGATTGCACTTCTGTGAGTGTGCTCATGAGCTTCACGAGCTCATTCCCCCGTCTCCGTTTTACCACCGGACATCCAGACGGACGGCAGGATACCACCCTTTCTTGGTCGATATTCCTCGAATCCGCACGCAGCGTTTTTCGAAATCCTTTGTTATGCGCACCGCAAAGGAATGGAATTCTCTGCCGGCGTCTGTGTTTCCAAAAGCATATAACCCGGATGTATTCAAGTGAAGAGTGCATAGGCATCTTTTGGGTGAGCTCGCTCCATCGTAGGCCCCGTCTATGCCCTCGGACTAGTCTGGGACAAAGAGCAAGCCCATAAGTTATATAAAAAAAAGGTACGTATAAAATATTTCTCAAGGTGGCTACTCAACTTGATTTTTTTAAACCAATTAGAGTGACGTCGCTGTTTTTTGTCTAGACTGTAGGGAAAACATGACCGTCTTTGTCCAGCTTAATAAATGCGTCACACACAGTCTGCAGTCTGCGATAAACCTTAGCTTCGTTTGCGGAGGCAGTCTTTTCAAAAATAGATAGTCCCCAAATAGAACGTACGTGATTAAATATTTAACTCGTATTAATACATATTTATTTAAACGTTTACAAAATAACAAGTAATTTGGCATTTGACACAAGCCCGTTGTTTTCTTTGGCGTTAAACTGGTGTAATTATTCTCATTGCATTTTGGCGCGTTGTAACGCCCACGGTGAAGAAATTATGTATTGTAGTAAGAAGGGATGGCGTAGTGAATATATTTGGCTTATTATGAAAATGTATAAAATTATAGGTTCAGCGACGTAAACTATTCGAAACTGCCAGTGATTTGAACCTTACTCGATAATAGTCGACTAACTGAAGTTGTTAAGCTTAACTCAGTTTTTGTGCACCTATAAAAAAAATATGCTGGGACAACTCACACACGGTCGTCTGATCCCAAGTTAAGCTCTGCTTAGAGCTTGTGTTATGGTAACCAGACAACTGATATATTATATATTATATTACCTATAATGTTCTACATTGTACAAAAGACTGTTATCAGAATGCTAAAACAATGCAGTATTCAATTTGCTTATTTTTCATGAAGCGGCGGCGTCTGTATTTCCAAATTCATATAACCCGGAATTATTTAAAAAACGAGTGCATAGGCATCTTTTGGGTAAGCTCGCTCCATCGTAGGCCCCGTCTATGCCCTCGGGCTAGTCTGGGACCAAGAGCAAGCCCATACGTATAAAAAAAAGGTATGCATCAACACCATCTCCTTAGCTTTTTGCCAACTTAATTGGAGTCGGCTATCATGAAGCGACTGCCTATCAGACCTACAGAACCCAGTTACCCGTCAACACGATACCCATTGGTTAGACGGATCAGCTTTCAACCCGTAACGACTGTCAAAGCTCTACAATGACAACTGGGACCAACGACTTTATGTGCTTTCCGAGGCACAGGATGTCAGTGATGTCCAAGATAAATTTTAAAAAGTATACATATGAATTGAAAAGTCACATTGGTACTTGGATTCGCACCCACAAGCTGACACATGAGAGGCGGGTGGGTGCCTTAAAAGAAACTTAGAAAATCCTTCGGTTTATTAATAATTATTACTGTTATCATCCCAAAAAACAACGACGGCAAGATAATAAAAACGGAGAAAAGGTAAGCCAAAGTTCAAAAGATAAAATTGCAACAAAGAAAGCGCATAAACTTTGAGTGAATGAAAAGAAATCATACAAACAATAATTCATAATATCATGCGGCGGGATTGCGGGGGCTGACCGGGAAACTATTAAATGATTCACGCGCATTATCGTCATGGAAGCCACCTATTTAAAACATAAATAACGTTATTTTATTCTCCTCGTAAATCCCCCTAAAATATAAAATCCAGAACTCGTAGTTTCGCGCGGGTGCGTTCACTTGGAATATTTTTACGTAGCATAAAAACCGTTTTATTTAATAAAAATATGTGAATTAACTTTTTTGGAAGCGTTTTTCGGAGGCTGGTTTTTCTGTATTCTATTACCTTAGATTACAGCTGTCTCCCTGTTACTGCTCGGCTTCCGCAGGTCATAGCGTGATGATAGATAGTCTACCCTTCATAGTAAAACCTTCCTCGATTTAAGTGCTATTCAACACAAAAAGATTTTTCTAAATTTCGGCCAGTAAGTTCCTAGGCTGTGATTAGCGCGTACAACCAAACAAACTCTTAAACTGTACAATATTATACATACATAAAAGTATAGTTTATCGTGAATGTCGTGATGGCCTAGTGGTTAAGGCACCCGGCTCTCATGCAAGAGGTCGCGGGTTCAAATCCGGGCAAGTACCAATGTGACTTTTTCAATTCATATGTACTTTCTAAAGTTTATCTTAGACATCACAGACATCGGTGAAGGAAAACATCGTGAGGAAACCTGGACTTGTAGTTAATATAAGTCCGAAATCGCCAACCCGTCTTGAGCAAGCGTGGTGATCAATGCTATTGAAATTGAAATTGAAATTGAAATTGAAATTGAAATTGAAATTGAAATTGAAATTGAAATTGTTTATTATGCAAGTAGGATATTAAATCACTTTTACATGTCATTTTTTTAAACTAGATGGAGTCGGCATTTCCTAGCTGACTACCTCTGAGAAGAAATGCCGAAACAAACTCAAAGGATTATCGTCTCTTTTAAAGTCCAGACATAGATTTCAAATTTTTTTGTGCAACAAACCATGCAGAATACGTTTCAGTCAGACCTCTTGAGGAAAGTTCCAATTGCAGTATTTAGGTACACCTGCCTCAACAAGCAACGTGAGCTCACTTAATCTTAAGGAGCTCCACGAACCGACACAATATTACTTGTAAGAGCTTAAAAAATGGGCTTGCAAGCCGCGTGCAAAATAGTTACATAGTGCATTCTACATGATTTGTACACTTACAATAATAATATAAATGTTTTTTTTTATACACCAAAAAAATATATTCTAGTATGGGTTAACAGAGCTTAGCAGAGCGAGCAGTGCTCGTGCCTTCTCTGTATGAGAAGAGGCCTTTGCCCTGCAGTGGGACAGTTATAGGCTGGTACTATTAAAAGTAGAGTTTTACACTATAAAAATTAAATAGATATTATTATTTAAAATATACTCTACAGCTGAGAAAAAACCAAAGACCTCACTTAACGCGGATTGTTTGTTACTTATACTTATTTATTTTGAACAATCCATTTGGTAGAATTTACGTGATTCTTCAACATACAAAAATTCACCATAATTTATTATCTGTATAGATTACTTATTAATATAAAAAGTGTAACTCATGTTGTCTGCGGCATAAAAAAAGTTACGTAACTTTTTTAAAGTGAGCACGAATGGCGGCAAAAACTAGACATTCGGACTTTTGGCATTCAGCCAATGGCTACTGTGAATCTCACCGAACCTAATTTATTTACATTACTCAATTATATATGTTTAAATATATTTTATTGCTACAAGTTGCATTAGAAAATGATAATATACAAAATGGATGAGAAAACATTATTTATTCTTGTAAGTTTTGTTAGCGCCATCTATTAGGTGGAAAAATAAACTCAGACACGAAATTATTGGAGACATTTTGCATACCTATATTTAATTAAAAAAAATAAATCCTGTTTCATTCTAAAACTTATTCTTATTCTGTATCGATGTTATGTTTAAATATAACTATCCCTCGCTAGCTATCCCTCGCAGTTTTACCTTCGTCGTTCCCGTTCATGTGGGTTTTTTGGGATGAAAAATATCCTATGTCCTTTTCCAATCTATGGACTATCTCTATAATAAATTCCATTTAATTCGGTTCAGTCGTTTTGCCGTGAGAAACGGACAAACAGACACACTTTTACATTTATGATATCAACTAGCTGCCCCCTGCGGTTTCACCCGCATTTTTTGTTACTGCTCCGCTCCCGTGGGTCGTAGAGTGGCAGATGGCATATAGCCTATAGCATTCCTCGATAAATGGGCTATCTAACATTGAAAGAATTTTTCAAATCGGACCAGTAGTTCCAAATATTACCCCCTACATACAAACTTACAAATTTTACCTCTTTATAATATTAGTATAAATATGGAAACACGGTAAAAAATTGTTAGAGGCTTGTGTGCAGCACACAGTTTTTAACGTAGGCTAAGTTGTGATAGCCCAATGGTTAAAGCACGCCTTTCATCCGTTTGAAGTTGCGTGTTCGAAATACAAAAAGACGAGTACAAATATGACCATCACTGACACCCCATTCCTCATAAAGAGCGTAAAGCCGTTGGTACTGGTTGTTATTCGTAAATCTATGATTATTACAGCCACAATATCTGACAATTAGTCTGGGTCTGTCAATTAGACTGAGTTGTGGAGGTCTGTCTGCTAGGAACTCGCTTCTAAAACATGGTATTCAGCAGGATCCAGATCGTTGCCGGATCCGAGACAGTTGAATCGTTTCTCCGGGACTCGTCGAGCCTCATTGCTTCGGCGCTTTTCTGGTGGAATCCACTATCGATTCTGGCTTTTAGGAGTTGCAGTGGTTGGGAATAGTGTGGCGGGATTGTCCCAAAAAAAAAGATCGACTGGAAGCTGGTCATTTTTTGTCAAGCCTTGGCAGCATGGCTTTCATTCATGTTATTTTAAATGATTCCTTAAATTTACAATATCTCTTCTTACATTATGACTTGTTACGTTGTTCTCACATAGTACTTTAAATTCTACAATGAATGATGTAACCAATTTTTTGTAATTTATTGATTTTTAAAAGAGTGTCCATGGAGTTTCTTGCTCGCTCTTCTCCATGAGACCTACTCCTTGGAACGAGCAACTAGCTTCATTTTTCTGACAGACTGACACTGACACCTTGATGATTCAAAAGTACAATGGTTTATTTGAATAAAAAGTTTTGAGTTTGAAAATTCTGGCCTTTAGTGTTTTTGGCATTTCTTCTCAGAGGTAGTTAGTTACGAAATGCCGACTACCTACATCTAGTTTGAAAATTATGACGTGTAAAAGTGATTTAATATCCTACTTGCTTAAATAACAATTTTATTTCATTTCATCTATATTTATTTTAATGTTTATTTAGCTCCTTACTTACATTTACATTGATATAAATATGAATAGAAGCAACAAAGATAATGTAACCACGATTTTGCGACTCTTTGACAATTCATCATAAAGCCCGTCACAGACTTAGCTATAATAATATATTACAATATCGTACTATAATATATATTATAGCAAGCTACCACACACTGAGAAATATATATTTTGCTTTCATTAATTGATGGTCGTCCTAGTGTTCGCAATATGCAATAACGGTATCGCTTGGTGACGTCACAGAAATTATATTATAGCTGAGTGTGCGGTCACGCGAAAATTAGTATAGAAAATATATAGTAATATGCCTATATAATATATATTATAGCTGAGTCTGTGACGGGTTTTTGTCTATGAATGGTTGTTATGGTCCCTAAACAGTGAAATAAATGCCTTGAATTTAAATCAAACGCCATAGATCACAGACAAAAAATCACCACGCAAATCTTTGGCGTTTTTTACAAAAACTGAAACAAAAAAATCTACAATTCTTTCCAAATTGATACATCGATCAACTGCTAAAGTAACTATCACAATAGTTTACACCTAGGCTGAATGCAGACACGCCTGTGCCTCGTCAAGATCCGATCGTAATCTGCCACATTAAAAAGGTTATAACTAACCTCTGTTTGACTTTAATTACAAACATAGGGCATAAAGCATGTTTTTTTCCGAACGGTCTGATTCCGAAAGCTTAGAAAAATAGGCGTTGATTTTAGTGGAGTGGAAAATATATTGTATCCGGTATGTAGGGCGGAGAGACTGTCGTCATGGGCCAAAGACTGTTGTAATGGACCAATACGGTAGTTTCCACCATTATCAATTGACGTTCTTTTTATGAGCTGTCAAAACGCCATTCTCCAATAGATTTTGTATGGCAATGGCGACTTATGACGTCACTAAAATAACAACTCAGTTGACTATCTATTTATTGATTTCAAAACAACTAAAAATCAAATTTTATAGCAAATTGAAAATGAACCGAATTTATTAGGCTGAAATTAAAAGTGGTTTTGGTCTAACATTTATTGGTTAATGGTGGAAACTACCCAATTGGTTAAGGCATCCGGCTCTCATGTAAGAGGTTGTGTGTTCAATTCAAATCCGGGCAAGTGACTTTTTCAATTAATACTAGGTGTATTTTTGGTCTTGCTCAACCCGCTAGAAGATGATTATACCATATTCTACCCATGAAAACATACAACTTTTACTAGGGCTCCAACTCTGAATAATAATAAAAACAACTCTGAAATCTCGAAAAAAAAAATACCTGTTTCATACATTATGGTCGGGAGGGCATTGAACTTTTCTTAGAAACAGCTGATATTTTTTTTAGAATCGAATTAGAATCATCTCCTAGCGGGTTGAGAAAGACCAAAATTACACCTAGTATACTTATGCTTTTTAAAGTTTGTCTTGGACATCACTGACATCTCGTGCCTCGGAAAGCAAGTAAAGCCGTTGGTTCCGTTTGTCATTCTACCAATCGTTACGGGTAGTCAGAAGCCAGAAAGTCTGACCGCAGTCTAACCAAGAGGTATCGTATCCCCCAGTAAAACACTGGTATCCAACTGAAACCAGTTAGGCTGGACGGCATCTAGGGAGATGATGATATATCAAGGCCTCGGATTCGCCGGGTCCTTATGTTATATCACTGTTTTTATTGCCGGCTGTCTCAAAAATGAATTAACGAGACTTTTACGTCAGCGTCTGAAATGCACATGGTATAAAACGATTTTAATAAATGTTTATTCGGCCGTTCAATTAAAAAATAAATATGAATTATTATTTTTTAGCAACCACTTGACACTTCGTCTTATGCGCTACATGCGAATAATTCATTTGTTGCTAATTCACTATGACAGCTACTAAATGATTACTTCCTTTGGCTTTCTAATGGATAAAATAATTTTGATTTATTAATATCATGATTTATCTATACGCCGTACTATGTGTCGAGATGGTCTTGTGGTTAAGGCGCCCACCCATACAACAACAAGGGCATACAAGAGGTTATGGGTTCGAATCCGGGCAAGTAACAATGTAACTTTTTCAATTGTTTTATTTTAAATTAAATAATTAAAGATTAGTTCTTGAAGTAAGAATTGTTGAAGTGCTGTGTAAATTCAATTTTTAGATTTGTTTACCTGTATATTTCCGTGTTTATCGTACCATCGAAGTTTGCACAGAACAAAATAATAACCAATTTTCTGTGGCACAGAACTTAACCACAGAACACAACCTCTTTTTTCTCTTTTGTGGTAGTTTGTAAGTTGTGCCAGTTGTGTTGCAATAGTAAATAATAGCCCGATCGTTGGGTTGTAAGTTGCCCTACAATCACCTCCAGGGTCAAAGCCAACGTCACCTGCACGTGGTACACATACCCTGCTGATTTACTGACGAGGCTCTGACGGACCATGTCTCTTCACAAGGAGGAGACCTTCGCAGTCATACTGCATTTATTTACGTTATTACTAGCCTTTGCCCGCGGCTTCGCTTGCGTTAGAAAGAGACAAAAAGTAGCCTATGTTACTCTCCATCCCTTCAACTATCTCCACTTAAAAAATCACGTCAATTCGTCGCTCCGTTTTGCCGTGAAAGAAAGACAAACATACAGACAGACAGACAGACAGACAGACACACTTTCCCATTTATAATATTAGTATAGATTCTTTCTTCGATTGAGAATTATTGTAAAATACACATAATTGTGGTGTCTTTTCCACAAACACCATTAATAAAGAGTTGAAGTTAAAAAAATAGCCCGAAGAACTTATTGCATTTTTTTTAAAGAATTGGAAAAGGTTACGAATCGTCTTATTTTTAGGTCCGTTATCAATCTAAAGTCATTCTTTGTAAAAACCTCCCCCATACAAAACAAATTAATGATTTCTATTAGTCCGTGTTACGAAGTGCCAGGAAAATCAATATTTTAGTGCTTATTTATTTGGCATACAATTACAAACAAAGAAATTTATTGTCCAAGTCGTAATTTACTGTAAATGCGCTACAAAATTAGCGAAATTAAATGGTCTGTAGTCTGTAAAGCCTAGGCAACCCGACTAGTAAAACATGGCTGACGATTCCTCAAACGGACAGTTAGAGGCTTGTTTTATATGCAATTTGTTACTATCTACCTACTAGCTAGTATTTTGTGACAATCCCGCCACACTATAATTCCCATCCACTGCAACTCCTCAAAGCCAGAATCAATAGTAGAGTCCGCCAGAAAAGCGCCGGGCAATCAATCAAGCTTCCTTCAACGAAACGATTCAACTGTAGATCCCGCAACAAAATTAACTTGAACAGCGGAGGACACTTCCCTCGGTATCAAGCAGAAGACGAAATAGGACTGAGTACAATAGGGTGTTTACAACTAGGAGAAAATCCCGGCTCTCCGTCCTTATTTTTTTTTTTTGGTGTGTGGGAAATCATCCAATGGCTGCTCCCGTCCTGGGTGCGGCGGGAGGGCGTGTCAGACTCTTACTGACTAAAACCCACTCATGTTCCTTCGATTGCCTTTTATGTTCCAGGGTCACGGTAACTACTATACACATTCCGCAACCTAGACCAGGTTCTGGTCTTCATCTCGAGTTGAATTCTCGTTGACCCGCTTGAGCGTTTTACCTTCACTATCATGCAAAAAATGAACAAAAAGCTTTTCTTAAAAAAAAAACGTCTTCTAAAACTAATTTAACAGATAAATTAAGTATATTATTTGCAAAGTCAGCGTCTTACGGGCTGTTTTTTTTTCGGGTTGTTTGCTACCAACTTCCAAAATTTAAAGATGAGATTTCGCCAACAACCATACAGGTCAAATTAATATAACCGACATCAAAAAAGGAGGTTTCCTTTTTTGATATCGGTTAAAAAACTTACACATACTCACATTTACCTAAACAAAAATTAGCTACCAATGCTACCACTGTACCAGTATGAGAAATCGGCGTAAATCCATATTTTATTTTAGTTACGGTTAGCTTAGGGATTTCCTGTAGAGATCAAAGCCATGGCTTGCTATCAAAGAAATATCGGCTAAACAACGTATCCTGCCAACTGTGATATATTTAACTTTGTAAAACACACTAATATTATAAAATGCGACAGTTTGACAGTTTGTTTGTCCTTTTCTTTTGGTCCGGAAAATTCTCAGTCTTTCAAGGGGTCTGTCAGAGTCGTACTGGCTAAACCACCCCGATATTTCTTCTTCTATCAACCGAGATCACGGGAACTTATGCGGTTTCCGCAATCTCCGGTTGCTACCGCCTCTGCAGGCCTCCTCAGTTCAGAGAAGTGTGTAAGGTATTTGACACATCAATGACGGCCCAGGAACACTAAGCGTCGCCACTGCGGTTGAATAAAAGGCATCGGAAGGCTTTGATTGAATCTGTCGCCTCTGGATTGGGTCCACGATAACTGCTTTACCCTTCACAGAAGAAGATCACTGCTCCCAGGGTACTTCGCTGCCGGATATCAAGTTGACAGCTAACAGCAGGAGGACACTGCTTACTACAGAGATGAGGGCAAGAGCTTCTTTGTAGCTTTTATTTGGCTTGGGGTCTAAAATCCTCATGGATGTCCTCAGCCCACGAGGCAAACTTAACCTAACCCCTGCCTGTAACAACTTTGATGAATATTTTTACTCAGAGGTGTATGATTAAGTCTGAGTCCAAATATTAAATCTTAATACTGAAATCCAAGCAGGCAAAGTCGCGGGCAAAAGCAATTTGCAAATAAAACAGTGATCTCATCGATTTTTATTAATGTTCCATTGTTTTATCGATTTAACGTCACAACAGAAATAATTTTGTTTTTGTCTGTGGTTATTTCGCACCGAAATGTTAAGGATGAATGCAGAATGTTACCGTTGCTTTCAATAAAAATAACACAAATATTTAATTTATGCTGAAATGCTCCGGTACTTCTACTAACATAAGACGTAGGAACTCTGGATTTTTTTTGGTGAGTGGAAAATCATCAAATGACTTCTCCCGTCCTGGGCAGGGCGAGAGGGCGTGTCAGTCTTTTACTGACTAAAACCCACTCATGTCCCTTTGGGTGCCCTTTATTATAAATATTCCGCAACCCCGGCAATTTGCCCTAGAGGGCCATAGCGCACCGTGGAACAAAACGTACCGTCGACACGGGCCTGGTCCAACTCTGGTTTAGCTTTTTCTTTTTAAAGATTATGGTGCCCACTTATTTTTTGAATCCGGGTAAGTCCCAATGTAACTTTTTCAATTCATATTGTACATTCTAAAGTTTGACATGGTCATCACAGTTCCAGTTTGATTTTTAATTATTTAAAGTCGCCAATCCGCCCTGGGTAATCGTGGTGATAAATGCTTTGCTCGGGCACTTGATGTCAAAAATAGGTAGGTAGTCATTTTGACACATAGAAATGTCCTCTTAACAGGAAAAAGCCGAATAGATCATAGACACAGCTCTATGAAGAGACCTTTATCTATTATATTATTTACCTTGGCTAAAACCAGCAATAATAAACACGATATCCACTGATTTTACTTCTGTTACGCGTTTCAGACTTTAAAAGCAGCTAGGTTTTATTATTTTGACTTTAAAAATAAACGTCTGTAGCTGAATGTACAAATAGGTAGATGGTATTATAAACTTACTGAAATCTTTAATTACACTGATTGGTAATTTAAGATCGCAGGTTAAAGTTAATTTTAGAGAAGTATGCAATCTTTGCCAAATTAAAAATAATTAATAATAATTATGATTTGACAATAAATGCAGCCAATAGGGTATTGTATTTTACATCATTTAACAATGTATGACACAATTTCTACAAAACCTCTCTTAATTTTATCTTTAAAATTCTGTACATATTCAAATTACTGTAAAATTGGATTTATATAAGTTACTTCGAAATTAATAAATAGTCGTACGTAGTTGCCATACAAAATCTATGGAAGAATCACGTTTTGACAGGCTGGTTGATGGTCTAGTGGTTGTGACTGAAAACAACAATGATATAAACAAAAACTAAAAAGACCCGTAAAGTTAAACGAACGCTGTCGCGTCTTCAAACAAAATTGTAGTTTTCTATGAAGTATACGCGTGTAGTTCCTAACTATGATTAGTACAATTTTGTATACTTAAGCAAAGCCACAAACACAGCAATTTATTGATCACTATCCGTACTAATATTATAAATGCGAAAGTAACTCTGTCTGTCTGTCTGTCTTTCTGTCTGTCTGTCTGTCTGTCTCTTCTTCACGCCTAAACCACTGAACCGATTTGAATGAATCTTGGTACAGATATAGTCTGGGACCCGAGAAAGGACATAGGATAGTTTTAATCCCGGACGAAGTCGCGGGCGAAAGCTAGTATTCTATATATCCAAGTCGCTTTCCGCTGTCTGTCTGTCCATCCCTATGGTTGCTTAAATCTTTAAAAGTACGCAACGGATTTTGATGCGGTTTTAATAGACGGTGGTTCAAGAGAAAGGTTTATATGTATGCAGTGGCGTATTATCCTAAAGGCAAAAAGAGGCACGTGCCAAGTTTCAAAGGGGAGTGCGCCTGAAAATAAAAAAACTTGAGTTAGAATCTGAAATTTTTACAGGACCAACCAGCTAATTAATGACTAAGAACCGATAATTTTCCGCCTTGGAGTAATATGGCAGAACTGAATTCGGAACACCACGATATTCCAAAACTTGCATAAGTTATGGTTACCATTGCATTATGCACAACGACCGCTGGACAAACAAAATTATCCGGGGTCTGCCCTAGTTAAGGAGGCGCGGAAACAAATAATCTGATAAGACTTGGGAGAGGACTTTTGCTTAGCAGTGGAGCAGTCAGTGTGGGCTATCAAAAATAAAATGAGGCCAGGGGGCGTCGATGAAGAGTTTGCATAGGCTTTGAACTCTTAATCCGCCTCTTGTATGTGTAGGACAATAGTAAAGAAAAGCCGAGATTTGCAAAAATTTGTTACACCCGTGCGAGGCTCGACCGTTTTGCTACAACAGGCTGTATGTCTGTATGTTGTATAAATCTGTTAACATTAAAAACAAACCTACCAAAAATATGAAACACCAATATCTGTGATGAAAAATAATAATAAGTACTCCCAAAGTCGAACGCCCCATCGATAATCTAAAAATAAAAGCGTCTTGCAGTCTGCGTAATATGTTCCAGTCGCCTGGAGTCGGCCATAGCGATTTGACATTTGGCATTCCCGATTCCCGCCAATTTAAACGTCAAACTTTTATTTCGCGCTTGAAATAAAGTGTCTGTATTGACTATGTATTTGTAAATTGTGTTATTTTTTTTAATAAATATATTTATTTTTAAACAATAAAAATAGAAAAATGGAGTCGTTTAGAACAGCAAGAATAACAGTGATAATAATTTTAATTTGTCTGTGTGTTGAGAGTAGGGCGAAATTAAATGAAAATAAAACCAACGATCATTCGGCTGAAGTAAAATCTCCGAAGAAGGTAAACTTTTTAAATATTTTTTTATTAATTTTATAAAATCTTATAGCACCCTATTTTCCATGTAAATATTTATTTATTTCTGTTCAGCCACATCCGGGTAGACTGGAAGCTGACCCCAACATAGAACGTTGGAGAAAGGTTAGGCAGACCTACGATTGCTGGTTTCTGGTTTTTTATAACCCAGTTGAAGAAAAGCTAGGCATAATTAAAATTGACTGAGATTTTTTAACAGTTTAAAGAAAACAATTGCTTTAAAAAACTAACATTAAACAGGTTTTGCGATATTTTTATTGCTGTTTTGGTTTAATATTAATAATTTACCTATTTTATTATTTGTTTTTTGTTAGGAGTTTAGAACCACAACTGAACTATTTTCGATGAATTTGTTACATTTAGTCCGAATATTCGTGCGTCCACTATAACCAGCATTCACGCGAATGAATGAAGATTCGCACAAAAATTAAATAATATAGAACAAAAAAGACAATAAAATAATTAAAACATTGACTGACACAAATACTAAAAATTTTATACTGATTAATATATTTTTTTAATCCGTTCTGAAATACCATTAGCACGTCCCATAGACAATAAACTATTCAAAACAAAATGAAAGTACTATTCAAAAACAAAATGAAAAAAAAAAAGAACAGCAATTCAAAATTCTTCAATAACTCTTATAATAATCGTTTACTAAAAAATAAACCTAATTTACGATCAGATTTACGCGCCAACTCATGACAAAAAACATTTTATTTTTACACTTCGGAGCTGTAACAAAAATATTCCGCTTTATTAAAATATTCATTTTTAAATATTAAATGTAAACACTTTGGTATCTAATACCGTTTTGTTTATGAAACGTCGATCAAACCAGTGTCTATAGTTTATCAACGCACGTCGAAAACGCATACAAATCAATCGTTAAATTGCAAATGAAAAAATGGCTAAGTGCGAGTTGAAATACACGTGTTTACTATCGTGCATGTTACCGGCCAAACCCGATTTCAGGACAAACAAGTTTTGCCTAGGCTAAACTAGTTCTTCCTCAATCGGTTTGCTATATTATACTTTAAACTTTCGCGTTGCATATTAATATTTTACTGTTTTACGGGATTTAACGCGCACGTACCTTTTTTATTTGTTTTTCGCTGGACGTTTCGGCAGGGTTACACCTGCCATGGTCACAAGCAGACTAAACCTAACCCCTGTCGAAACGTCAAGCGAAAAACAAATAAAAAAGGTACGTGTGTAGTAAAATATTAGTTCTTCCTCATCCCGACTCTGGACCCAGAGCACCACGACTCGGACAGGTTAGGTTAGAAGGCTAAGGTGGAAACTCCGCTTCGCTACGCTCCCGCCTTAGTTTTAGTACCTATACCTAGTTATTTTTTTTAGTTAATTCTATCATGTATTGTGAAGAACTAGTTTGCCTAGGCAAAACTTCAGTTGTCCTGAAATCGGGTTTGTCCGGTAACACATATACTTAATAATGTAAAAGATGAAGATTTTATAAAACATGAAGTTAGAAAGGGTATCTCTGTCATTTCTTGCTTGTTCTTTCCATAGGGAAAACCTACGTTTTGAAACAAACAACTTGCGTTCCCTTTCTGACTAACAGACCGCCTCTTTGATAATTCATCAGTGCTTGTAAATAAGTGAAATAATTTCCTTAAAAGACCGTCGGCTTGCTCTAATTAAAATAAGAGTTCCTTATTATCAATTTTTTTTGGGTTCTTTACGTTTTGTTTATGCGAAAGAAACGATTACGAAATAAATACTTGCACTGTCTGGACAGGACCACTCAAATCTGTGTGCTTCTTACCTCAAGAAACCGCCTTTGTCATTACACGGTTTTCGCATGAAACAATACAAACTGTAGACTTTAAAAGAACCTCTTAGTTAGTTTCGGATGTTTCTTCACAACCAACAATCAATGATTGAGTGATTCGAGGGCAAGTTGTACAAAACATTAATAATTTACAGAAGGGAAAAACCGGGATTTTAAAAGATTGTAACATCCGTGCGAAATTAGGGCGGGTCGCTAGTTTTAAACATAAATGGATTATTTTTAAAAATCGATTCAATATTATAAAAAATACAAGTTCGAGATTAAAAAAAAAAAGTTAGATACAAATTAAAGAGATGAGTTAGAAAATCAAGAAAATTAGAAGTTTTTTAGTACAGACAACACGCAGTATATTACACCATCATCAATTGACGTACTTTTTATGAGCTGTCAAAACGAGATTCTCACATAGGTTTTGGGCATTGGGAGTCATCTCGTGTTCTTTGTTATAAGAACACGTGTATGATCTCCATACTATAATTTAATAACCGTACAATTGTCATTTAAACTGAAATATTATTTTCAAACTGGACATTGGCAGAAATCACCGAAAATTCGGTGGATTGTCACATCAAATATAAAAGTTGTATGGCATGTCACCTTATTATGGCGTCAATAAGTTATCAACCCAATTGACTTACTATTTATTTATTGATTTTAAAGCAAGAAGAAATTCAATTTTACAGTAAATTAAAAACTAACCGAATTATTAGGGCTAAAACTAATAGAGGTTTTATTTGATAGATAATGTTGTGTCTTATATTTTTTGGTTAATGATGCTTATAACTAATTTAAATATTGGTATTTATATTCAAATATTATCATGTTTATTTTTCCGAGTAGGGGAACATGTGCAACAGTGGATCACGGGGAACAGTGAATCATTTGTTAAAACTCTGTATCTATTGTACTCAAACATACTATGCGTCGGTTTTGCTAACGCTATTCCTTGCCCCGAGCCACCCGACCAGTCGCCGTTACTGTATCACAACTGGAAGACTTGCCACTGCATGTCCGTCAGTAGGTAAGTACGAAAAAAATAATTTACGTTATGTTTGAAATTGCTTCGGTTTAAAGTTATTTAGATATTTTTAAATCTTAGCTTATTTTTCTTTAGTATGTGAGTCTATTTGTATAAAACTGTGTTAAGTGGTGTGATATAAGCGATGTATATTTTGTAAAAAAAAAAAGTTTTCCGTTATTAGTAAATGGGTTACAGTGAATCAAGAGGTAATGGGGTTCATTGGATCATGATCCACTGTTCCCCGTAAACGTTGGGTTTTAAAGTAGTGTGCCTACTTATTTACAGGTCCACATGTGACGTGATAGACAAAGTACAACAGAGGTTGGTCTTCATACAGAAGAAAGAAGAACTGAAGAATTAAAGCAGAAAAAAGCTAAGATACAGATGAAGGTTGCCGTAAAAAAAAAGTCTCAAATAGTTACAGTTCCAGTGAAGAAGACGACCGAATTAGCATCTATTCTGAAAGAAGAACCTATGTTTGAAGAGGAAGTTGAAGTTTCAACAATTAATCCGAATACAGTGGAATAAATATTCCACTGAATAGTTTACCAAAAGAAGGAGACTTCGTATTAATATTATTTGAAGTAAAGAGCAAACATATTTATTATATTGCAAGAGTTATAGGGGAAAAAGATAAAGAGACAGGCCAGTTTTTTCACAAATCTGTTAAAAATCCAAAAGAATTTCACATGCCAGTCATTCCCGATCCTGCTGCACTGCTGCAGTTCCGTTGCATGATATTAAAATCATCTTACATCTTCAAAAAGGTGTATTTTATGTTGTAAAACTAAATAAAAGTAGTACAAGTTTCGGATTTTGGTTTCTTTAACAGCCGGCTGTCGGGCTGCTATTGTCTTTCTATTGTGTCTCAAATTACGTGTGTTTGAAGATTTAAAGCAGTGACGGATAATTATAATTAATTTGTAACAAATAAACAGTTAGATTAATATATCAAATGGTTTTAAACACTTATGATCCATAGTACCCCATTTGATCCACTGTGACTCAAACTCTGATCGACTGTGACCCATTCATGGGCCACAATGGATCAATTCGCTGTGTGTGAAAAAAAAATCATATAAAATAAACTAAACTGTAAAAGACGCATTTGAAAAGATAACGTGAAAGATTAAACATGTTTTCATATATTGAATTAAAAACCTCAGTCAAAAAAGCAGAAATGCAGCCGAAAATGCCTTTAGAAAAAAAAGTGATCCATTGAACCCCATGTTCCTACTACCAGTACTCATTCACACATTCCTAAATCGGTCAATAGCTGAATAAATCCCTCAATAAATTCGTCGGAAAACTTCAACGACCGTCATAGACTATCAAACTTCCGCCACAACCACAGACTATATCAACAAATTAAAACATCAACACACACTTTACGTCCTTGCCTATTTATTTACCTATCTATCTAATCGTATCTAACATAACAAATACGTGGATTTGTTTGTTGCGCTTCTCTGCCTTATCTACTCAACAGGATTTTATGAAATT
The DNA here is from genome assembly GCA_033675125.1 of Athetis lepigone. Taxonomy (NCBI): domain Eukaryota; kingdom Metazoa; phylum Arthropoda; class Insecta; order Lepidoptera; family Noctuidae; genus Athetis; species Athetis lepigone. The sequence goes on along the minus strand of CM066220.1, from coordinate 4,495,082 downwards.
TAGTTTTACTTACCATGAAAAAAACAATGAACAAAAACGGTAATTCGGTGGTAATGCAAAAGAACAAATAGAAGCCGGGCTTTCGAAATTTTTTTTATTTTAAGTTTTAAAAAGCAGTTACTTTTTTTAAAGCTTTCTATTTACTTTACTATGTAAAGATAGTGCAAACAAGTGTCCTTAATTTAAAATTACCCCGACCCTTAAGTTATTAACGGTTAAAACGATTTCGATGAAACAGCTATATCGTCCCCGTATTTGGAAAACTAAATAACTCCGTTTTTGGCGATATTGACTTTTTCCTATTTTTAAATCATCCAAAACATGACGCATGTTTCTGTCTTACAGGGATGATTTTATCTTAATCCGTTCCAAAAATATAGCTATTTTTGTCGTTCAGATGGAATAATGCATATCTTCAAACTATAGGTGTACCAGTAACTCATGACAAAAAAAAAGTAAAACAAATAATGATTTTTATATGGTAATGTTGTCATGTCATCTGTCAAGTGACATTACGTTTGTTTGTTTACATTTGTTAATTTCAAGAAATCTTTAGTAAAAAGTGAAAGAATGACTAAGAAACCACCGCAGTCACAATCCAGAAGCACTGTTTATAACGTGTACCGATAAATCTATAAAGAAGAAGGTGTAGATTACACGCAATTTTCGATTTTATACCGCGTGCTTGCGTTGACTGGTTAGTATGACTTGCCAAAGTTGATACTTAGTTTCAAATCCATTTGTATGAGTTCAACATATGTAGATATATTACGTAACATATAACTTTGGCTTATTACAGGGGCGTGTACTAGTACTATATGACGAATTATTGCAAAAGGCAGATGAAGAAGGCAGAAGTCTTGGTGTCAGATTAACATGAGCCGCCTAAAGGTGTTTGACTTGCATTATGTGACGATCACTACCATAGTCAGTAACCTTGACAAAAAACAAAATCATTTTTCCTTAACGGGCAATCAGTTCGAATTAAACTTGCAATGCCCTAACCAAGCTGGGACACCAATCACAAAGCGAAAAACCATTTCTTTCATCTTTGTTGTGAAAATAAAGTATATTTTAGTGACAGGGTTTATCTTAATTTATTTTATACTAGCTTTTACCGCGACTTCGTTCCCGTTCCCGGGGGATTTCTGGAATGAAAACTATCCTAAGTTCTTTCTCGGGTCCCAGACTATATCTGTACCAAATATTCAAATCAGCTCAGTGGCTTAGGCGTTAATAAGAGACAGACAGACAGAGTTATTTTCGCATTTATAATATTAAAATGAATTAACCAGATATATATCCCGCTATATGTATATGTCTCACTCTTTTTAAAAAAATATCTTTATTTTGGTCACTCATGGTTAGGGGCTAAAATTAGTGCGTAAAGCCTTTGTAGCTTTACCAATAGTTTTAATAGCTCATAGAAAAATACAACTAATCAAACATCACTGTTGAATAAACTGAAAAAAATATCGCAATATTTCTGTAAAGTTTAATCAAAATCCGTTCAGTACTTTTGCGTGAAAGAGTAACAAACAAAAATACATACAATTTTTTTCTTTATAATATTACTATAGTCATAAACAATAAGTAGGTGTAATAAATTTTTAAGGGAAAAATACAAGTATCAAAACGTTTTAATCCATTTTCCCTAGTGTTGCTGTCATCATATTTTATTTACCATTTTTGTCATCAGTTCCTGGTACACCTATAGTTAAAATTTTTTGAAGAAAAAATAAATAACTCAATATATAAATCAATAACTGTGGTCAATGATTAGTTGATTTTTTAATAAATTAAATAAAATAAGTTGTTGATTTTTTCTTCAATTTACAAATTTTATCACAAAACTAACAAAGTTCTAGGAAAACTAAATAACTGTACTTATTTAATTTTGCTACTCAGAATTCTGTGAAAACGTACATTACTTTATAAACACTTGATGTTATCTATTTCTTCTACAACTAGATAATGATTAATTACAAGATGTTAGGCAAATAAAATCAAATAGATTAAGTTATTTATAATTGCCATAAAGACAAAATGTACGTGAGGAAAGTTATTAAATTTTTAGGAGAATTTGGCGCGAAATATTGTAGCTTTTAATCAATCGGAATGAGGAAGAGCGCGGGGGGCAGCGCGGGTGTCAGCGCGTGCGACTGAAGCATCGCTCGATCGCTCGCGTCGCGCAAATAAATTTCATAACACTTTAAGTAACAAATTAGGTAGTCAAAGCTTTGATATTAAAGATGAAAATATTTTGTAAAAACAATTCTTTTCAGTCGTTATGTCGTGATGGCCCAGTGGATAAGGCGCCCGCCTCTCGTGTAAGAGGTTTCGGGTTCGAATCCGAGCAAGTACAAATGTGACTTCTTCAATTCATATGTACTTTCTAAATATTATCTTGGACATCTCTGACATCCTGTGCCTCGGAAAGCACGTAAAGCCGTTGGTCTCGGTTGTCATTAGTAGAACTTTGACAGTCTTTACTGGTTAGCCATAAACTCTGACCAGTCTAACCAAGAGGTATCGTGTCGCCCAGTTACTGGGTTGTGGAGGTCTGACAGGCAGTCCCTCCACGTAAAACACCGGTATCCAGCTGAATCGGGTGAGACTGGAAGCCGACCCCAACACAGTTGGGCAAAGGCTAGAGAGATGATGAATTCTTTTCAGTCGTGCAAACAGGGTTTAATAACATTTTTAAGATAAAAACCAAAACAATTTGCCCTAAATTTCTATTCTCTGACTGACCAACTAGGGGTATTAGAAAAAGCAGGGACAGATTATTTAAGCTGTATGGCCTTAAGCCTTATAACAACACAGACACATACCTATTCCAAAATATTTAAAAATGTTTGCAAGGCAGCCAAAGCCATTATTCATTAGCAACAAGATTAAATCATCAGATAATAAAATAATAGCTGTTTGGAAAGTGATCAATAATGAGACAAATAGGAATAAAAGATATATCATTGATTACACCTTGGACCCTTCCCATGGTCGCAAAAGCAAAAATGACGATTTGACTCAGGAATTTAAGTCATTTTTTACTAATATACCAATTAAAATCGCAGAAAGTTCAAATTTATCGCCCACATTTGCTGTTGATTTACTAAAAGCAGATGTTTCTGCCTGCCGTGTAGAATTCAAGTTTAAGTTATTAACCCTGTGGCCATTGTAAAGGCTTTTAAGCAGAGCAAAATCAAAGCAACTGAAGATCTTTGGGGCATAATCATAATCATTTATTTCTTAACAAAATACATTTGTGTCGAAACATAATAATATAACATAAGCTAATACAAATTAAAAATACACATTAAAATTTGTATGGGCATGAAGGGCATGTCAATGTTTGTAATTTGATAATTGAGACAATAGCGCTCTATTTAGCATATGTGTTTAATTTGTGTATAGATCAAGGGGTTTTCCCGGATTTAATAAAGTACAACAAAGTTATACCAATTTTTAAATTCTCGAATAGCAAAGACGTTAATATTATAGACCTGTTTCTTTTTTAGCGGTTCTCAGCAAAGTATTTGAAAAAATAATGCTTAATCAAATGCTTAGTGATTTTAACTGCAATAACATTTTACGTGACCATTATTATGGTTCACCAAAGGACGTTGTACTACTGACGCCGGTGCCGCTTTAATTAAACATATATTTCAAGCATGGGAAAAGTCGCAAGATGGCGTTTTCTGCGACCTCTCTAAATCATTTGATTGCGTGAATCATGTAACACTTCTTTTGGAGCTTGAGCATTACTTCGGGCTCGATAAATTAGCGCTTAGCTTATTAAAATTCTATTTGAATGATATGCAACAGGTAGAAAGTAACGGTGTAAATTCAGTGGGCTTAAAGGTGAAAATGGGCGTACTGCAGTGATCTATATTGGGTTCATTCCTATTTTTAGTTTATATAAATGATTTACCAAGTTTACTGGAAACCAACCGCAATTGGTGTTATTTGCCGATGACACTTCACTGATATTTAAAGTGAATAGACGTGTACAACATCTTGACGAAGTAAATAATGCTATGCTTGATATCCAGAACTGGTTTACTGTAAATAATTTAGTATTAAATGAAAAAAAAAACTAAATAGATAAAATTCACTTTACAATGTGTTAGAAGTACTAGTTGTAATGTTGTATTAAATAGGGATGTACTAGAGTTCGTCAATAAAACAGTTTTCCTGAGGATTACGCTTGACTCAAAGCTGCAGTGGGGTCCTCACTTAACATCAGCCGCTTTCGCTGTCAGAAAAATCCGACAATTAACTGACGTGGATACCGCAAGACTAGTCTATTTTAGCTATTTTCATAGTGTAATGTCTAAGGATATTTTGCTTTGGGGACGTGCTGCAGATATAGATTTCATCATTATTCTGCAAAAGAGGGCTATCAGAGCCATATGTAATCTTCATAGAAGCGAATATCTAAGGAATCTGTTTAAAAATATTAACATAATGACGGTGCCTTGTCAACATATAATAATATATGAAAACATTATGTACGCTAGAAAAAATCTGCATCCTTTTAAAAAAATAAGTAGTTATCTATTGCTTAGGTAAAATATAAAATATTTTATGTTAAAATACAGCTTTTTATTTTAGATGGCACCAATACCCGTTAAACAATATCAAAGTAATAAACGTTTAACTATTACATTTAAACATATTTCTAGTTTGATAAATTCAATAACTGCATTTATTTCACCTTCTTTTACTCTACCAGATGGTCCTAGGTTGTAGGAAAACTAAATAAATAGCCGAAATAAATAACTAAGTGCAGTTACGTTACAAAAAGTAGTTGTGGCAAAATTAAACAACTTGGTTTTATATTTTTTATTTTTTTATAGTTGAAGATAAAGTCCAGTTTGTTTAAGCATAATGTAAAAGGTAATCAGGTCCACAAAATATAAAATTACCGAGGGTAAAATTGTCTCTAATTTTTTAACAAATGAACATTTACTGAAAAAAAATCACTAAATCGCGTTTATCTCAAAACTAGAAAATCGGAGTTATTTAGTTTTCCTTCTACGGGGACGATATAACCTATTGTCAAATGAAAAACGGGCGGGGTTATTACCTATGAAACAGCAATCAGCAATATTTGCGCAGTGATCGGGCGGTCACCGCGCGATTAATAAAAAAAAACCGGCCAAGAGCGTGTCGGGCCACGCTCAATGTAGGGTTCCGTAGTTTCCCGTCCGTCACAATAAGTGTACCTACTTATAAGTTAAAAAAAAAGCTATTTGTTACGTTGACATACTAAGTACGCAAAAATTATTTTGTATAACCTTTTTGTCTTTTTTGTACAAAAACTGTTCTTTCTATCAAGTTCAAAATAATTTTCCTAGAAAGTCCTTATAAAGTTCAACTTTCCAGATTTTTTTCAAATTTTTTAAACCTACGGGTCAAAAGTTAGAGGGGGGGGGATGCTTTGATTTTTCCTTTTGGAGCGATTATTTCCGAAATTATTGACATTATCAAAAAATGATTTTAGTAAACCCCTATTCATTTTGAAATACCTATCCAACAATATATCACACGTCAGGGTTGTAATTAAAAAAAAAACCACTTCCCTATTTACATATAGGGGGGCTACCCTAATAAAACGTTTTTTTCCAATTTTTTTTTTCGCACTTTGTCGGCGTGATTGATATACATATTGGTACCAAATTTCAGCTTTCTAGTGCTAACGGTTACAGAGATTAAGCGAGGACGGACGGACAGACATGGCGAAACTATAAGGGTTCCTAGTTGACTACGGAACCCTAAAAATTGTATTATGTATGAACCGATTGCTAATCGCTCGCTGATTGTTCTACTGCACTTATTGCTACGATGACGCTAAAGTAGCAATCGCTGGAATTAATTAAATATCACCTTTAACAAAAAAAACTTAACTTTGCTCTTAAAAACCATACTAAATACGAAACCACCAAACGAAAAATGCATATTTTAGTTAACTGATTGCTCCACAGAGGCAGCACTATCGCTAGATTGCTATGTGACATGACGTATTTTGAATTGACGTTTCTATTGCTAAATTATCGCGATCGCTCGGCTTCTGCAAGGTAGGTACGTAATCTCAGTGCGGATCACCCATTCAAGAGCTATGGTGCACACACACAGCCGATCAATATAACTTTTTGCGTCGGGAGAATTGCAAAACATTATTTTATAACACCCGTGCGAAGCTCGCGGGTAACAAGTAAAATAATTTGCAAAATAAACCACCTGTAATAATAAAATATTAAATTATCAACAGCTGTTCCAATTTAAATACACTCTACATTCCTGAGACTTCTGGAATTCAGGAATTACGGTAAACAGTTTTGTAATTTAAGCACGATTACGACGCATTTATTTCATACAATTCTTCGAATATATTTTTTTTTGGAAATCGTTAAATTGTTTTTATTAATACCTAATACACTTAGCGCATAACTAATAAACGCTGCATAAAGTTATGACAGGTTTATACGTCAAAAAATGTATGGTTACACAGGCTTTATTCATTGCATAACTTTACACAGTGATTATTAGTAAGACGCTTAGCGCCTTACTAATAAACGCTGCAGGAAGTTATGACAGGTTTATACCTCAAAAAATGTATGGTTACACAGGCTTTATTCATGACATAACTTTACACAGTGATTTTTAGTAAGGGCATTAGTAGCAAAATGTACCTATAAACGTCTGTGTGATCCAACTAAGAGAGGTCGTTTTATAATAAAACAAAAAAATAACCGCCTTCAAAAACAAAAAAAATATTTAAATTCCGAAACTCGGCGGCTACCGTTCGGTTATTAGCCGACTTCAAAAAGGAGGAGGTTCTTCTTTTGTTTGTTTTTTGTTTGTTTTATACCTATTGCTTTACTTCCGTATTCCGAAATTTAATTTATTTTATAAGCTCAAAAGCTACTTGCCTATTTTCACGATTCTAAGTCAACCGACAGTACCATTTGTTTTGATTTTCTTCCGAATTTATTCTACTTAGGGCCGATTTTTCAATAGCCAGATAACTTTTATCTGAAGGATATGTTTGACGTTTTGACAGCTTTTGTATAGAAAATATGTCAAACCGTCATATTTATTCATCAGATAGAAGTTAACTGACGATTGAAAATCAGCCCTTAATATCATAAAGCTGAATGAGTTTGTTGTCTGTTTAAACGTCCTGTTCTTAGGAATTATTGGTCCAAATAGTTATGAACTAATAAGCTGCACACTATTTTGATAGAATAGCAGTAAAAAAATTAATTCTCTACCCATAGTTTTGTACCCACAAGTACAAATGCGGACCAAACATGTCTAGAGTTTCACCCGGTTAAGGTAATTTTTAAATCCATACTAATATTATAAATGGGAAAGTGTGTCTGTCTGTCTGTCTGTTTGTCTTTCTTTCACGGCAAAACGGAGCGACGAATTAACGTGATTTTTTAAGTGGAGATAGTTGAAGGGATGGAGAGTAACATAGGCTACTTTTTGTCTCTTTCTAACGCGAGCGAAGCCGCGGGCAGAAGCTAGTAAGAAAATAAATGGAAACGCTGTTGGTATGTTTTTTACGCAATTATTTTTCTATACTAATATTATAAAGAGGAAAACTTTGCATGGTCGTTTGTTTGATTGTAATGAATAGGCTCAAAAACTACTGGACCGATTTAAAAAATTCTTTTACTATTCGAAAGCTACATTGTCAGCGAGTAACATAGGCTATATAATATCACGCTATGTCGCACGGGAGCGAAGCAGTAACCATAACCCTAACGTAATGCGGGTAAGACCGCGAGGAAGAGCTAGTACGAAATATAAGCAAGCCAATGGGGGGAAATCCGACGGGCTTACACTTATTTTCTTTTTTTTTTGACGGGCCTGTTGGTGTAATGGTTAGGTAGCCCTGACTGCTAAGCCGGAGGTCTTGGGTTCGATTCCCACCCAGAACAAACTTTGTGTGATGAGCATGATTGTTTGTTCTGTGTCTGGGTGTAATTTATCTATAATATGTATGTATTTATAAATTATATAAGTATGTATATCAGTTGTCTGGTTACCATAACACAAGCTCTTTCTTAGCAGAGCCTAACTTGGGATCAGATAACCGTGTGTGAGTTGTCCCAGTATATTATTATTATTTATTATTATTTTCAAGTCATTTGAGAGGGGTAGGGACAGTCAAACACTCTGCGATTCTATTCATGTTCTCATTCAAAAGACCGAAGCAGAAACCGCTCCTCAAATCAATTTTGTACCGACAACTACAAATGCGGGCCAAACACGTCTAAATGTGTCTAGAAGCGCTATCACGCGAGAACTGTCACTGCTAACTAGCTCAGGAATTTGTACATCGCGCATGTGATCACCTTGATATCTAAGTATATCTGTGTTTAAGCCATTTATAGGGATTTCTCACTGGTTACAGCTGTTTTCTTCATTATTGAAATTTTTTACACAGCTTTTGCAAGCGGCTTCGCCCGCGTTGATGTTTAGCGCTCTTATGAGGTGTCATGGGGGTGTCAATAGCCAATGGTCAAATTATTTATTTTCATTAGACCAACAAAGGCACGATGTCATTTACAAAACAAAAGTGAATCTAGTTGCCCATTCCAAAATGTTGTTTCGTATGGAGAAGAATAGGCAAGAAACTCCTCATTTACTTTTTTAAAATTATAATTTTACATAAACTTTTTACATGATTAAATGTGAATTAGAGTGAATAAGTATAATTTACAAACCATGGTGAATATTCACAAATCCTTTCTTAGTAGATACCTATTCTGCATTCACAAAGATCACCCATAATGTGTGTGTGTCTCGTCTCTAGGATGAGTTATTGAGGCTGTGCGTTGATATTCACTCAGTCTTTCAGACTATATCTGTGTCAAATTTCAATTAAATCGGTTCAGTGGTTTAGGCGAGAGACAGACAGAGTTACTTTCGCATTTGTATTAGTATGGTATGGATATGTAGGTTTAAATAAAATGAAAAACTTCTCACATTCCTTAGTATGAGCGCTTAAAACTTTTGGACAGCGCAACCGCTTTCAACCTTTCAGGGGTTGAATTTAGGGTGCCTTTATGTCATAAAAACAAAATACTGGAAAAATTTTATAGAGCTTTAGTTCTCTTAGCTGTGCGTTGATTCTTATAGATGTAGTCATTAAGATTGCGACTGCAACTAACAAAAAAAATGGTAATTTCAAAACGACAGAACCGATTTTGACAAAAACATGTCTAAGAATTTGCTAGATCCAAATCGGATCACATGTTTAAAAGCTACGATTCCACAGACAGATAATATACATAGCGGTCATAATTATAAAACTCTTATTTTTTATTAAGCTTACCACATACCTATCTGTATACCTTTAGAACTAAAAAACCGATTAACTTCACTTGACTAAGTGGTTCAAGAGAAATTTTACATATATAACAGAAGAAAAAAGCCGGGCTTTTCCAAGACCCGCAACACCCCTGAAGTTAACAACCGTGCGAAGCTGGGACGGGTCGATAGTAAAGTCTAATTTTAAACAGGTAACATGGCTGTCACATAAAATATTAAGTACCTAGGTAAATAGTTGTAACGCTACATTTCAATAGTTATGAGAATATTGGCACTGTTTGTAGTAACGTGCAATAAATATGATGATACAAATTTGAGAACACAGTAAGGATCAGCTAAATCTGGTTAGCGGAAGTCGATTCTAGCATCAGTTGGGTAAAAGCTTGGGAGATGACGAGTCTACTAATCTATACTTACTAATATTCTAATGGTGCCGAGTTTGTTTGGTTGCACGCGCAAATCTTAGGAAAACTGGTCCGAATAAAAAAAAAAATTGTGTTGGTTACACACACGCTACGACCTAAAAAATATAGTTTTTAGGTCGTAGCGTGTGTGTGGCCTTTCAAGTTTATCCCGGACAGATGTATATCTGATAGTGTGTATATGTCGCAGGTTTTTCACAAAATTAGGTTTTTGGTCAAAAACCGGAAGATGACAAATTATAAACTCAATATCATCATAAACCTGTTACAATTTACAGTCCAGATTTTTGATCAAAAACCTGAACTAGTTTAGGTTTATGATGAAGTTCTGGGCAAAATTGAGTTGTTTTATGACAAAATCAATTTAAATGAAATAAATTAAACAATCTTTCATCATTTGTAACTTAGTAGAAAAAAATCAATTTTTTAGATATCAAAATTTTACATCCATGATCCAATCAATATTCTCGTTCTTCAATCTAATTATGATAATGTTTCAATTTTACCTGATTTTTAGTTACTTATTATTATTTATTATTATTCAATAAAACTAAACAGAGTCTCACACGCGCGCCGCGCCGCCTCCTTCTCCAGCGCAGGGAGGCGCGCGTGAAGCAGCGTCAAGCCTCACGCCCCAGGCAGAGACCCAGGCGTAGACGTCGAAGGTGGTGCGGTGGCACGTGACGGGGCCCTGTAGGGCTAATGCCTGCCGGGGTTGCGGAAAAGTTCTGATAGTTACCGCGGTCCCGGAACATGAAGGGCAACCGAACAAACAAGGGTGGGTTTTAGTCAGTAAAAGTCGACACTCCTTCATAAGAAGATTTTTTTCCCCTAAATTGTTAAAATAGAGGACAGAAGTACGATATTCATGCGGGCGAAGCCGCGGGCGAAAGCTAGTTTATAATAAGAAATTTATAAAAAAGCAAGCACGTGGTAAACTTTTCTTTATTACATTTTTTTTAATTTGACTCTTTTTAGTTGTATTTAATATATATAAAGATCAGGTAAAATTGAAACATTATCATAATTAGATTGAAGAACGAGAATATTGATTGGATCATGGATGTAAAATTTTGATAAATAAAAAAAAAATTCTTTATATAAAGTTACAACTGATGATAGATTGTTTTATTTATTTTATTTAAATTGATTTTGTCATAAAACAAAGCAATTTTACTCAGAACTTCATCATAAACCTAAACTAGTTCAGGTTTTTGATCAAAAATCTGGACTGTAACAGGTTTATGATGAAATTTAGTTTATAATTTGTCATCTTCCTGTTTTCCATCAAAAACCAAATTTTCTGAAAAGCCTGCGACATATATAAACTTAAAAAGTATATTGCAAAGGTTTTATTCAATTTTTTCATGAATATTGTCCAAAAGTCGGGGGTCAACAAATGTAGCACTGTTATTGCGTGAGTGATGGCTATATTAGCATATATATCGCGCTATCATTTTTATAGGAAGAGCAAAACAGTGATGCAGATACATTTCTACTGTTAAAAAACAATATCGTCCACGCAACAAACGACGTCGCGGGTAACACCTAGTAATATAATAATAATTGAATTTATATCTTAGCTTAGTCACCGCAGTGTCTCCAATATTTTCACGTGTAGGTAAAAATGATTCATCTTTCGCGTTTATAAAAAGAAAACATACACAAATTCACGTCTCCATAAATTAGATCAATGATTCTGAAAGTGTGACAAGAAAAATGGTAGTTTTTAATCAAAGGATTTTTACAGAAAATGTAAATATATCTAGCAATCATTTCATAAAGCAATTATATTCGACTGGTCTACTTTTATATACGTATTTAGGTCAATAATATTAAACACCAATGGCGTGCCCTTCAAACTAACCGAAAGCCCGGCTTACACTTATCAAAATAAATAAATAAATAAATAATAAATATCTTGGAACAACACACACACGGCCATCTGATCTCAAGCTAAACAGAGCTTGTGTTATAGTAACCACTGATATACATACTTATATATAATTTAGAAATACATAGGTACATACACGTCATGGAAAAAAATAAAATAAATAAGTAATTACTAAGTTACGGTGAATTAAAAGCATTTGCATAAGTAAACATTTTATCAAATTAAAACCGGACAAATAAAAGTCTCATTAATTACTTTCCCGCCACAAAGAACTTAAAAACTAATGTTATCTATGCTCATCGTAAAATTTTAATCAAAATCATACAGTCGGTCTGATGAAAAACTGTCAGTCGAACTGATGCAACTTTTGACATAATAAATCCTTATCCTTACTAATCCTTACTAATATCATAAATGCGAAAGTAACTCTGTCTGTCTGTCTGTCTGTCTTTCTGTCTGTCTGTCTGTCTGTCTCTTCTTCACGCCTAAACCACTGAACCGATTTGAATGAAATTTGGTACAGATATAGTCTGGGACCTGAGAAAGGACATAGGATAGTTTTCATCCCGGAAATCCCCCGGGAACGGGAATTATTACTCCACGCGGACGAAGTCGCGGGCAAAAGCTAGTAATATATATGTTGAACACTCGGTAAGAGTTTAAAAATCTTATAAAATATTCATATCTTTGTAAAAAATATTTCACATTCAAAATATTCTTGAGCATTACGCAAATTACAATAACCGCGCGGCAGAACAAAACAAGCAAATTGTACTCCGTCCCGAATTATTCGCTATAAAACTAACCTTTTATTAGTAACCTAATAAATATATCAACACGAAAGTTTCTGCGGACAAAACGTAATTTAATTTGTTATTTTTGGATATTATATTAGAGTTTAATTTTAGCTTTTGGCTTTCTGTTGTGCTGACGCAGTCGCCTAAATTATTAAGTCTTTAAAATTCGCATTTAGCTGCAAGGAACACTAAATGTCGACGCATTTCCCAAAAAAAATTCCAATCAACGCTAATCACCCATAAATTCGATCATAAAATAGTCCACAGACATTAACGTGGGAATTAATAATCTGTGGCGTAACGTCGTTCCATAGATAATAAAATAAATAAAAATAACCACAAAGTTCCGCCATTTTTAATTTTACTTGTGTTTGTGAGTTTGTGACGTTGGGTTTTACAATAAAAGTTTATTTTCTAGAAAGATCTTTGTTTTGATGTTCCATTTTATTTTTAGGATGTTGTATCCCAAAAGGATGGTAGATTTTTTTATGGCTGCAACCCTTCCTGGTCAAGATTTCGTCTTCCTTTGGATTTTGACTAAAACTGTATGTCAGACCTAAGGTATGACTAACCAAGCCAAGGAACACCGGAGCTTCAATGTTTTTTTTTTTGGCGAGTGGGAAACCATCAAATGACTTCTCCTGTCCTTCGTGGGAGGGCGTGTATTTTTCTGACTAAAACCCGCTCATGTTCTTTTCATCTTTTGGTTTCTTTTATGTTTCGGGGCCACGGTAACTATTATTTAAAACATTCCGCTACCTGCTTCAATCTTTGACTATAACATAATAATATGCACGGACTGTACATCCGTTTTCAAGCGATACAATAGAATGAAGAAATGATGAAAACCTTACAACATCCAAAATATAACCGCTCAAGTTAAACTATTGGCAAAGCGTCTAATGTTTCGGAGTCGATGACTAGTATATCTGTTTAACATTAAATAGAATTATTTCAATACAACTCTGCCAAAACGCTTGAGTTTCGGCAAATGTGAACGATATCTTATCAATCCGGGACGTGCGCCAGCCTTCACTAACTAAACGTTTGACCGACATAATACTAATTATTGTACTTGACTACTAGTTGTCAAAATGTTAGTCTGTAGCCGGAAAGTCCGACCAGTCTAACCAAGGGGTAACGTGTCGCCCAGAAATTGGGTTGTGGAGGTCTGAAGAAACGTTACACTTAAAACAAAAGTTTAGCTGGTCTGGTTAGACTGGAAATGACCCTAACATGGTTGGAGAAAGGCTAGGCAGATAATGAAGAAAATAAAAGGAAATGATGACATCCAAACTCACAGTGATTATCAGGCTGTACTGGTGTAAAAAACTTTGTATCTTATTATAATCGGGGTAAGGGTAGGGGTAGCAGAAGATTCACATTTCGGGTGTGAAACTTCACGTGCTCTTGACTGCATTTTTAATTCATACTTTTTTATCTTTTATGTAACGTTTTTCCTTCCATCTGTACTCCATGAAACCACTTGCCTACCTAGAGTCGTCTTCTTATATAAATTAACGTTGTATATAAATTCTTTGTATGGTTACTAAGAACCTAGATTGATATCACTATTGTCCTGACTATATTTTTAAATTGAGTAAGTGGGCTTCCCCATAGATTTCAACTAGTCGCCGAAATGTTACTTACTCAAAATTTTTACAGAGAAAAAATAGCAGCCATCGAAACAAAAAAACTAAATTCCAACACATTCACTACTGAATTATCTTATCTATTCGCAAATCCACATTGTGGTTGTATCACAATTATTTTACGAGACAATTTCGCAAAAATAATAATCTATTCTCAGATGATCGTACAAAAAATTTGTCACACACATTCTTACATAAATATTGGCGTAGTATAAAAACTAGGTTTTGTTTTAAAATGACGAAGAGTACGTCTTCCGAGTTCTTTTAATGTTTTTACATAAAGACGGTTTTTTTGACGAAAATATTTATGTTTTTGGCATATCACACACAGTCTGCAAATCGCAGCTGTCGGTTGCAAAATGAAGACGTTTTTGCAATTAACGGGCTAAATCATACCGTCATACGACTGTGTCTGGTCTGACAGTACGTCTATATTGTCTATGACATGCCTTTCGGATTGCACTTGCAGCGCAGCGCCCTCGGAAGCTTTAATTTAATTATGTAAATAAATAAATAGGTAATTAAATAGTATAAAACAAAGTCTTTCCTCTGTTTTCTCTTTCTCAAAGATCTACGCAACGGATTGTGATGCGGCTTTTTTTAAATAGATACCTAGGAGTTATTCAAGACGAAGGTTTATGTGTATATTACAGTTTTATTACAGTTACAGGACGGGTAGGCAAAAATAAAATAATCAAAAAAGGATTACAAAAGCGTACATTTAGCTAATAGCTAACAGTAAAAAAACTGAGAATAAACTAAAACTACTATCTTGTTAAATAACAAGGAAATGATTAACAGTGCAACGGTGGTTCGGAAATGCATAATTTGATAGCGACTCGCCTTACCTAGAATAATTTTTAACGGTGTTATTTTTAGACTATCACTTAACAACAGTTCAAATTCAAAATGTATTTGCATTATTACAGCGTTCATTAAAATAAACAACATTAAAATTCCTTGGACGAATGAAACTCCAGCCACAATTTTTTTTCACACCAAAAATAGATTCCACATAACTTACAACACTTACATATTATCTCAAAAGTCAACATCAAAGAATCACACGCATGCATCAAGCCCACGTGGCCATATATTTCATCTCCAACGATAGACGCGCCTGCTTCAGCTAAATACTGTAAATTATTCCGTAGGTGACATAAATAATATACCTACGATTCCAGTTGCAAATTGGTGCATGTCGTCACTTCGTCAGGTGTATCTCTATGGGCTGGTAGGCAGGTAGGGTCGTCCGGGCAGTTTTCAATAGGGATCGCATGAAATCGCCAATACGGTATTTTACACCATTATCAATTGACGTACTTTTTATGAGCTGTCAAAACGCAATTCTCAAATAGATTTTGTATGGCAATGGCAACTTATGACGTCACTAAAATAACAACTCAGTTGACTATCTATTTATTGATTTCAAAGCAACTAAAAATCAAATTTTATAGCAAATTGAAAATGAACCGAATTTATTGGGCTGAAATTAAAAGAGATCTTATTGAAATTGTGTCTAACATTTCTTGGTTAATGGTGTAAACTACCCAATTATTACATTTATAAATCAAAATATTCGTCTCGTTTCGGTAAGCGATCGAGGTGTGCGTCTACGGCGCGCGGTCGAGTAATAATTATCTTTTTCTAATTATTCACTTCATACGCCTTGACCTTGAAGTAGTCCCGGCGCTCTGCGGTACCGCTATGTACCTGCAGGTCGCATACCGATTGGAAACAACAACTCGGATCGATGGACGTTAAAAAGCTAGGGTTAAGTGATACGGAGATGTCTGAAACTGACGGAGAAGAGATTATAGTACATAATGAGATAGAAGTTGAAGTTCATTCAAGAGCTGAGAAAAGAGATCTGGAAGATGAAGAAGGTGAATGGAAACAAGTAAATAGGAAGGAAAAAAGAATAAAACAACAGATTGAAAAGATTGAAATGTATGTGTCGAGCAACGAAAAATTGCCTAAACAATTTACACTGGCTAAGATGTTTAAGGAAAACGGCATTATTGAAATAGACCGAGTTAAATATATTAATCCATATAAAATCCGCATTGATGTAAGCAACGAGTTAAGTGCAGAGAAAATAGAATGCTGTGAGGAATTCAAAAACAAAGGTTGGAATGTTCAAAGAGCTATGGAAAGGAGTTCATCATATGGCGTAATTAGAGACGTAGATCTGGAGTTATCAGATGAGGATATAATGAAATATATTTCCTGCGAGAATACAGCGAAAATTGTTTCGGTAAACCGTTTAAATCGACGTGATCGGGATGGAGAAGGCTGGCAACCGAGTGAATCGGTTCGCATATGTTTCAGAGGAACATCTATACCGTCGCATGTATCAGTCGATGGTTTGCGTATTAAAGTTACCCCGTACCTTTTCCCTGTATCGCAATGCTCGAAATGCTGGAAGTATGGCCACATATATAAAAAATGCCCCTCGAGTAAAATTGTTTGCCCAAAATGTGCCGGAAGTCATGATAACTGCGAAACGACATCCTTTAAATGTACCAATTGTGGTGGAAACCACATGGCACTGGCTAAGACTGCATGCCCAATTTTTCTTAAGGAAAAGAGGTTAAGGGAACTCATGTGTGAATTCAACTGTACCTATCGGAAGGCACTGATGATCTATGTACCTCCTACAGAGCCCGAAGTAGCTGTGACCCAATCACAGCCCTGTACACCTGCTTATCATATATTTAATACCCCTAAGGATTCTACATGCTCCGACCAAAACACTTCTACTCACATACCTACATTTGCGGAGGTACTACAAGCAAAGGTATCATCTGTTCACAAGGAGGAAACAAAAACTTCTACTCCAAAATTTGAGAAAAAAGAAAAATGGCAAGGCTATCGCGTGGACAAAGCCATATTGGAGGAGCCATCTAGTGATATAACACATAATCTTGGTGAATGCAACGAAACACGTGCCCCAGAAGAAAAGGAACAGAAGTCATTTCATGTACAAGAGTTATTAGCAAAACTAAAAGAAATATTTTTTATGCGAGGTCAGTCATTAGAGTCCAAAGTCCATGCGATGTTAAAGGTTGGTTTAGAATGGTTAATATTATTAGTAGTAGAGTATATCTCAGATTGGCCCTTTGTTAAAAATCTCATGAATAATTTTTTCTCAAATGGCTAAAAACAAAATTTTTAAGATTAACTTAGTGCAGTGGAACTGTCAAAGTATTAGACCCAAATTAATTACTTTAGAACAACTTTTATGTCAGAATAAAATCCACATTGCTGCACTCAGTGAGACATGGTTGACACCGGGCAGTCAGCTTAATATTAAAGGTTACACAGTTTACCGTAAAGATAGGGATGACGGCTATGGCGGCGTCGCGGTAATAGTACACAACTCCATAAAGTCCAGCCCTGTGATACTAGATTGTGCCAATTCAGGTATTGAAATGGTAGCAGTTAAATTATACAACTGTAGTCATATAGAACATATTATATCTATTTATTGTGCTCCATCAGTTCACACCTGTCAGCAGGATTGGGATTATATATTTTCCTTTTTTTGTAGTAAACTGTTAATTCTGGGGGATTTTAATGCCCACCATACAAATTGGTCAAATAAATTTGATCGTAGAGGGTCACTAATCTTTGACGCACTTACAGATACGTCTCTTGTAAGTTTGAACGACGGCAGCCCTACTCGCATTAAGTTAGTGAACAATGTCTTGCAACAATCTTCTCCAGACATATCCATAGTGTCCGCAGATATTGCTTACAGATTTTCTTGGCATATTCTGAACGAAACGTTAGGCAGCGATCATATTGTCATCAAACTTTCAACCTTTTCAGACGGTCTACTTAAACCTATCCTACGGAGAAATTTTAAAAAAGCTAATTGGCCACAATATAGACAATTATTAGAGTTACTTTGTGAAGGTTTTAATGTAACAGACGACTTACAAAAATCATACGATACTTTTATTGATTTTCTAAACTTGTCAGCAGAGATTCACATTCCAGCCCTCAAGATTAACACCGACCCTGAATCTAATTTCACTCCAAAACCGTACTGGAACACTATGCTGTCAAAGCTGGTCGCGGAAAGACGTCTTGCGCTAGCAAAATTTAGACGTAACCCTACTCCGCATAATTTAAATATATTACAAAATAAGATTGCAGAAGTTCAACGTAGTATGCGTCGGGCGATAAACAAATCATGGCAAGAATTTTGCTCATCGATAGACGGCACATTATCACAAAGTGATTTTTGGAGAAAAATCAAATGGTTTAAGGGATATAGGGTTCCAAAATTTTTTGTAAGTAAGGAGATGTCATATGAACTTTTACAAAACTTAGCCCCAGATTACGTCATCTCAAACGATCCGGTGTTCTGTTCTAGCAATCCTAAACTTGATGAGATTATGTCGTTATGTGAGTTAAATAGATGTATACGATATAAAGACACTGCACCCGGCAGTGACCAGATTTCTTATTCAATGTTACATAATTTACCGGATAATGCAAAGGTAATTTTAGTCAGTTTTTACAATAGGTTTCTTTCAACTGGTTTTGTTCCACATCAGTGGCGGAATATTAAAATTATACCAATACCAAAACCGGGTCGTAATACTAGGTCAGGTTCGGACATACGGCCTATATCTATGATTTCATGTGTATGTAAAGTATTTCATAATTTATTAATTAAAAGAATTGAATGGTTTGTTGAGAAAAATAGTCTACTGTCATTTCATACGACTGGTTTCAGAAAATGTCGGTCCACTTTGGATAATTTATCTTGTTTAGTCTCCAATATACAATTAGGCTTTTCTAAGAAACAATCTACAGTTGCATGTTTCGTCGACATAGACAATGCATACAACAATGTTAATTTAGAACGGTTGTTGACCACTATGGATGAGATGGGAATAGGCTCGAGAATATGTACATACATTTGGAATTTTCTTAAAGAAAGAAAATTAACAATTAATGTAGGTCATGGCTTGGATATTAGCAGAAAAACTTTTTTTGGATTAGCTCAAGGTGATCCTTTATCTCCCTTGTTATTTAATATTCTAACACATAAAGTTTGCAAATCAATAGATGAAGCACATATCAGTCAGTATGCAGACGATTTTGTTATTTACGTGTCTTGTTATAAAATCGAAGAGGGCAGGCGGCGGTTGCAATCAGCATTGAATAAATTAGGTGATATTCTTTCTCTCTCCGGCTTAGAAATCTCGCCCGTTAAAACTAAAGTGTGCGTTTTTAATAACAAATTTATTCAAGATCCCATTAACCTTGTAATCAAAGAAACGCCATTGGAAACAGTTGATAACGTGCAATATCTGGGACTTTGGTTAGACAGGAAACTGAAATGGAGTAAACATATAAATGTAATAAGAGAAAAAGCCTCCAAAATTCTCAACGTTTTTAAAATATTATCAGGTTCAGGCTGGGGTATTCACCCTGCCAATTTGAGACGATTATATATATCTTGTATTCGTAGCCGATTGGACTACGGCAGTTTTTTGTATGGTAACAGTTGTAAAACGCACCTTAGTAAGTTAGATCTGCTACAAAACCAAGCTATGCGTACAATAGGTGGATTTATAAAAACAACACCGATACACGTCATGGAGTGCGAGCTACATCTACCGCCTTTATTTGTGCGTCGTCGTTATCTTGCGGGTAAAATGTGGGTGAAAGCAAAATCCTTTTCCAATCCACAATTGATAAGAATTTTAGACGATTTGAATGTATTAATGGATAACTTTTATTGGAGACGTAAAAATAAACCGATTTTAGTATTAGTGCATGCAGATTTAAAAGATACGCCGATACATATTAGCAATCTATTAGAAATGTTTACTTTGAATACCTGGGTGAGCAGGGTCAATCTTGCAAACACAATTAAAATTAATATTGATGTCGTGAATAAAGCAAAGAAAAAATATAATTTAAGTTCATTATTGGATCTATGCAATAGTTATATTCAAGATAAATTTGCTGAGTTTCACTGTATTTATACAGACGGTTCAAAAGTAAACAAATGTGGTGGTTTGGCTTTTTTTGATCCACATACTGGTAGTACATTAAAATTATGTACTGATACCAACATCTCCATAATGTACATAGAACTGTTAGCTATTTCAGAGGCTTTGTCGTATATCGGATCCTGTCAAACGGGTAAATATGTCATTTTAACGGATTCCAAAAGTGCCATTCAACATCTAGCTCGATGCACCTCGAACAGTCGAGGCACACCGGTAGCATATAGCATCTTAAAATCACTCATTGCATTAGCCGAGAGCAATTTCGAAGTTGTTATACAATGGATACCGGCCCACATAGGTTTGTTAGGAAACGAGATGGCAGATCGCCTGGCGAATGAAGCATTATCCGACGGTATCGCTTTTACTTGTTTACCGTATTACACCGACATTGTTAGCACCGTTAAAATAAAATGTGTTGATTTGTGGAAAGAATATTTTGACAGTCGTTCACTCACTAAGGGTATTTGGTATAGAACAATACAGCCTGAATTGTCCCGTTCACCATGGTTTGTTAAGTCTGACCTTACAAGAAATACCCTCGTAACGGCTATGAGGCTTCGTTCCGGACACATACCTTTAAACAGTTTTGCATATCTTATGGGCAAAGTACCATCAAAAAATTGTTCAGAGTGCGATATGGTCGAAGACGTTTATCACGTTCTAGTGGAATGCGTTAGGAACGAAGCAGAAAGAAATTCATTTAGTACTGTTTTGGGCTATAATTTATATGAGACTGGATTATGTAACCGCATTCTGGCATATCCATTGTCGAAGGAGGCCAAAATGTTATTTAAATTAGTTTGTTATGCGTTAAGAAGGAGGTAGCTTAAGATTACTTGTGTTTTTTATTGTATTCTGTTTGTTTCCATGGAGATGGCATGATCATATTTGATCAAATCTCCCTTATAATTAATAAAGATTAAAAAAAAAAAAAAAATCAAAATATTGCATAACTGCCGAGACGGCCAAGCTTCGCAAGGATGTTAAGCATCTTTGAAAATTTCTACATTTATCTTCTATGCCTTTCATATAATTTTCTTTTTACATGATATAAACCATTCTCTTAAATCACACACAATCTATTCATAAAAATGCGTTTAAAACCCGTTTAGTTATTCAAAAGATCTAAATGCCAAACCCACGGATATTTTCTAATAAAAATTTAAACTATAATTAGTAGAAAATGACTAGTTCTTCAATTAGGTTAAAATTTCATTTGAATACATTCATTGGTATTCAAGAAAACCTCAATTGAATATGACGGCCCTGCATACTTATCTACTTTGCTGACCGTACATACATATAAATAGGATAATAGGAAGCGGATTCGTAATTATAAGTAGGTTTTGTGGAAGAGTTTCGGTATACAAAAGAAAATTAATATTACATAATACATATTACTATGACAACATAATAATAGTGCTGATTCTCTTGTTCACAAACTTAACTAAATTTAAGTGCATCTTTCTCTCTCCATTTCTTAAAGAAAAGGACAGAAGATACATTTTAGTTTATTCCTGTCAAATTAGACAGCGCCTGAAGTAAATCGACGTATTTTTAGTCGCCATGATTTGATTTGATTTGATTCATGTTTTTAATCGCGTCTAAATTATCTATAAGTAGAGTGTCTAAGACAGGACTTAACTAATATTTTAATCTTCTGTCCTTTTCTTTAAGAAATGGAAAGAGAAACATGCATTTAACTTAAGTTAAAGTTTGTGAATAGGAGAATCGGCACCGGTATCTGGTTTTTTTAAAGCTGTGTAAAATCCTTTCTTTTTGCTCCGGACGGACGCCATTGACCTATACCAATTCACACTGACTACCTAGCGGAAACTCCAAAAACATTATCCTAGAATTTTTAGAATCAATCTGTTAGATCATTGCGCGTTATTAATGGAATCATGATCAAAAGGCAAAATTGAAATATTGGAACGAACGCGATTGATCTGACAATATCAAAAGACCTTTTAATTAGAGACAAATGTAAACAAAATAATGCACTAATAACAACGATAGATCACTAATATGTAGCAAAAATACTACTGGAAATAACCACATATCATGAATTAAATAAAATTAGGTCATAGGAAATCTGCTTTGAATTAGAAGAAGGCCACATTTTGAAAGGAAAGGGCCACAATTTTTTTTTGGTGATTGGTAAATCATCAAATTACTGCTCCCGTTCTGGGTGCGGCGGGAGGGCGTGTCAGACTTTTACTGACTAAAACCCACTCATGTTTCTTCGATTGCCCTTCATGTTCCGGGGTCACGGTAACTATTATAAACATTCCACAACCCCGGCAGGGCCGCAACCCCGGCAGGAAAGGGCCACACTGGTATAATAATTTTGTAGTAGGTCTTATCTAGTAGGTCCTGTAATTATATGTAGGTTAGTATTATCTATGGTTGTGGGCGGTTCGAATCTGGGCAAGTATCGATATTTCTTTTTAATTTCATATGCTTGGACATCACTGACATCCCGTGCCTCGGAAAGCACGTAAAGCATTCTCGATAGTCATTCGTAAAATTGACAGTCGTTGTAGGTAGTCAGAAGCCAGAAAGTCTGACCAATCTAACCAAGGGGTACCGTGTCGCCTACTTACTGGGTTGTGGAGGTCAGTCGCTTCACGTAACACACTGGCTGGATCCCAGAGTTTGCATCGGTGACGCTGAAGCCGACCCCAATCAAGTTGGGAAAAGGTGATGATTAAAAGCCAAAGAAGCAATGATACATAGAGATTTGAGTAAAATTATAAAAAGCTTAAACAAGGAGTTATATTCACAAAAAAGTCGCAACAAGGAGGGTTAATTCATTATGCGAGAGTAGCAATGTTTTGACGTGACAACGTCTTATAAATTGGTTTGCCGGGTGACACTTCAAGAAACTGCGTTACGCTCCGCTCACGAAATGCGCTCACAATGAGAGCGAGTGAGAGGCACGCGTCCCTTCCACTCGGGCATGGTTAGCCCGCCTAAGAGCGAGAGAGACAGACATAAAAAGTGAAAGGCACGCGTCCCTTCCACTCGAGCACAGTTAGCCCGCCTAAGAGCGAGAGAGACAGAGCGAGCGTACTATACGAATGAATATTCACATTAAAATTATTTTACCACTCAAAGTCGTTGTCACGTAAAACTTTCGCCCGTATACCGACTTTACAGGTAACTAATTTTTTTTTACGACGATGAAGGGCCATATCAGGCCGTATCTCAGTACCACGCCTGGTGGCACAACTCGGGTCGCTCCACCAACAATATGTATGAGTTGTATGGAAGGTACTTCACTATTGCAGGCGACTGAATGAACCGTAGCGCAACTGATAAAAAGTATCAAGCTTTATGGGCTATATTTCATTATTTAGGATACTAGTAGTAGTGCCACCATGTATGCCCCTCGTATTCGCGCGACTTGCTTATAGCAAAGAAACTGTCAACTCCTTGACGAAGTAGGTACCTTAGTTTTCTCGCTTACTCACTTTTACATCCGTACTAATCTGTACTAATCCGTACTCCGTACTAATATTATAAATGCGAAAGTAACTCTGTCTGTCTGTCTGTCTCATCTTCACGCCTAATAGCCCAGTCAAATTAGGTAAAAAATGGGGTAAACCTCGGAATGAAAGATAATAAGCTGAAAATTGGTATGAGCCTTTGTCTCATCGTTCTAAATGTTGTCTCAAAAGTCACAATCGTTATCGTGTCCGCGTCTTGAGATATTGGAGGTCAAAGGTCACAAAAATCAGTTTTTCGCAAATATCTCGTTTTCTATTGCTTAATGAGAGTTGTACCTTTTACAAAAAATGTGAAGTATGAAATTCTCCACAACTTGTACCTTAACTTTTTTTTCATACGATCGACCGTTTCTGCGGTATACCGCGAAGAGTGCGCCGCGTACAGTCACGTATGGCCTAATGCAAGGACAAGCGTGAGTTACGATTATCAGTACGTTGAATTAAGTTAGTTATTTACTAAAAATATATAATTTTGATGTAATAATAATTAATTATTTTATATTTAAATATTTCTATTTAACTATAGTATATTAATAATTCTGAAATGTATGTTTTAGTTATATTTTGAGTTACAACGACAGTAAGGGAACATCATTAAATATACATTGATTGAAATGTGTGTTCAAGTATTAAAAGATTTTTTGTTGATTTTAATGACTTGTAATAAAATTGTAAATGTAACCTTCCAAAATTTCAGGATCGTATGCACTTTCTTCATCGGGATTATTTGGATATAGTGAAGCACTGGCCACAAGCTAATGAACATAGTAGCCCTGCTTTCCTGCATCCACAGCGGGAACCACAACCGTTTTTGCAATTACAAAATATAATATTTAGTAGTTCGGCTGGCGCTGGAGGCAATAACGTTTTTATGGGCTCCGGGATTTCATTTTAAAGCATCCAGCCTCATTCTTGAGGTTCTAAGTCCTTTCCTAACCACGTTTGAATTTGGTAGTAGACTCGATTTATGTGTTGTTGTGCTGCTGCATTTTTTGGTGGAAGTATTGATAACTGTACTGGTTTATTTAGTTTAGTTTTGTATTTTTATGAATTGCGTGTAGCGTAAATGATCAATGTTTGTCTTCAGATTTTGGAGCATTATATAATGACAACAAGATACTCCATCCAATAGAGACTCCATTTTCAAATAATGTTTGTACGGGGAATTGTTCTTGTTGGAATACTTCCACCACTTTAACTTCCGGGAATTATCAGAATTATACTATAGTTAAATAGAAATATTTAAATATAAAATAATTTATTATTAGTACATCAAAATTATATTTTTTAGTAAATAACTAACTTAATTCAACGTACTGATAACCGTAACTCACGCTTGTTCCTGCATTAGGCCATACGTGACTGTACGCGGCGCACTCTTCGCGGTATACCGCAGAAACGGTTGATCGTATGAAAAAAAAGTTAAGGTACAAGTTGTGGAGAATTTCATACTTCACATTTTTTGTAAAAGGTACAACTCTCATTAAGCAATAGAAAACGAGATATTTGCGAAAAACTGATTTTTGTGACCTTTGACCTCCAATATCTCAAGACGCGGACACGATAACGATTGTGACTTTTGAGACAACATTTAGAACGATGAGACAAAGGCTCATACCAATTTTCAGCTTATTATCTTTTATTCCGAGGTGAAACCCTAAATTGACTGGCCTATAAACCGCTGAACCGATTTGAATGAAATTTGGAACAGATATAGTCTGGGACCCGAGAAAGGACATAGGATAGTTTTCATCCCGGAAATCCCACGGGAACGGGAACTATTATTACACGCGTACGAAGTCGCGGGCAAAAGCTAGTAGGTATTATAAATGCGAAAGTAGCTCTGTCTGTCTGTCTGTCTCTTCTTCACGCCTAAACCACTGAACTGATTTGAATGAAATTTGGTACAGATTTAGTCTGGGACCCTAAAAAGGACATAGGTAAATTGTTTTCATCCCGGAAATCCCCCGGGAACTGGAACTATTATTCCACGCGGCCGAAATCGCGGGCAAAGCTAGTAATATATAAATAAAATATTAATTTTCTTAGAAGAATCGTAAAGTAAACAGGTACTTACATCAAAAAGAAAAAAATATATAATCGGTTTGTTTTTTATTACGCCACAAGTCCACAAACTTAAACTAAATTCCTTTTCTTGTTCCTTGACTTCGATATACGTTGCTTTTTTTTATATTATTGTGTTTTGCTTTGCTCTGTATCAAGAACATTAATGTTTATAAAGGTAAAGTAATGTGCTTTTTTTTTGGACAAATGTTTAACTTTGATAATGTGTGAGGAATGTGGTTACTGTGTTATAATTTTATGTTGCTTCCTTTTGCGTACTTACTGTGCATATATTTCGACACAAATGTATTTTTGTTATGAAATAAACAACTTGAACTTGAACTTGGACTTTTATTCGGACTAAAAATTAATTAATATACATCTTTTTTGTTAACATGACCTCGGAAGCCTCACAAAAAATACACGTCACGGCTAACTGACACACGGATAGACATCCATTACAATTTTCTAATAGCCAACATATATTATCGCTTCATTTTGGAAGAATGCCAACAGAAACTATCGTACGAACATTATCGAGTGGTACGTTGGACCGTTTATTGGCTGTATGAATTATACCTGTGCGTAATATTTATAAAAGCTAATATAGAGCGCTGTCAAGGTTGTGGTTTAAAAAAATGGCTGCATTGGCGGGAAATTAATTACTGAGTTTGTAACATTTTGTGAAATGAATCAGTTTTGTAGGTATTTTGGAATGAGTGAATCTGTATCTAATATTGATGCTTCGTGTAATACAATGTTTCGGTGCTATATTTATATGTTCTATATTTATAATTAAATCAATTGCGGAGCGTTGGTCTCGTAAATATTCGAATTAGACTCGACACATTTTTAACTGTATGATTTTCAGTTCACAAGCAACATTTTGATTTAAGGTTTTATTTTTCTGTACCTATACATAATTCCATATAAAAGACTTGCTTACGCCCGCGTGAATGGTGCCGATTCTCTTGTGCACAAACTAACGTACATTTAAGTTAAGTCCATCTTTCTCTTTCCTTTTAACTAAGAAAAGGACAGAAGATCAAATATTAGTTAAGTCCTGTCAAATTTAGACACTCCATAGACAATTTAAAAACGTGGCGTCTAAATATACGTCAATTTTCATCAGGCGCTGTCTAATTTGACAGGATTAAACTAAAATGTATTTTCTGTCCTTTTCTTTAAGAAATGGAAAGAGAAAGATGCACTTAACTTAAATTTACGTTAGTTTGTGCATAAGAGAAGCGGCACCAATATTAGCGCACCACGTTTCTTGTCAGATATTTGCATCAATAGTTTATAAACCTTCCAACACACGGGATTCGAGACACAATAGAAAGACAATAACAGCCCGACAGCCGGCTGTCGGTTGGTCGTTGAAAGGTTAAAGGGCATGCGCTTGCTTGTCACTTTTGGGTGACTCTGGTTTTCAAAAGGTTGTGGTTGTTGTTTCATATGAAAGTAATTATTTATAGCTATATTTTACTTTTGTATGACGTAACTAGTATAGTTTTAGTGTCGTTATGGCCATGGCCTAGTGGGGGGTATAATCTGGAGCTTGGGCGTGAGCTCACAATTTAATTAATTCCGTATTGACGGCCCTAGGCGTGCTCTGAACTGTTTGCGAACATTGTCTATTAAAATAAACATTCCGATAACAAATGTTGTTGAATGTTTAGCATGTGATGTTTTATGCCAGTCTCATTCTTTCATCTACAGTTTGTGTAAGTTAGAATAGGAAAGGTATACTCTAGCTATGCTAGATTTGCCATTTAATCCGACCCGAACCAAGACACAATTACGACATCTCCAGGAGATTTCGAACAGACGCGGGTTATTTGACAGAAATCTCCTGCGATTTCCGACCAGGCGAGAGGCTGCTTTGATGTTACATTATGCTGTCAACCTTTAATAAGATTGTGGGCATGTTCAACCTGACCACACGTACAGATTCGCGCTTAATCTAACTAAGCCTATTGCCGTCCACGGCTGAAGTTAGGCCTCCACCAAATAACGGGAACCCTAATTGCGGCCCGTGACGATATTTTTTGTCTGTGTTGGGGTTGATTAAATTACTACCTAAATGCCTACTAATACACAGTACATTATACAATGCGGCCCGCCTACCTATATCTTATATTGTCACCGCCTATAATATTATATTATATTATTGTCACGAATTCACTATGTGACCCTTGCCTGCCAAAAGGTTGTCGACCGCTGCTAAAGATGCTACAATCAAAATCGAAAGACCTTCACAATCAATCAAACATTAAAATACTCATATTTAAGTACATCAAAATTAACCCTAGGACATAATTAGGGCAATGCTCTCTTATTATTGCCAAGATCAAAAAGTCAGTAAGTACAATGCTCTAGCTGGCAGTAATAATGCCATCAAAAATATCTAAGAAGCCAAAACAAATGACGACACTCGGAAAGCTGCTAATTATCCACTTTCACCGCCATTCATTCTCGCGGATCATTGCAATCCGACACAAATAGCGACAAATATGTCATGTCATAACGTTTTATTTTCAAAATATTATTATTCCGACTTCCTCTATTCGGTCTTTGAAGACAATGATGGATTGCGGAGTTGCTGCGAAAAATTAATACAGACACTAAAACAGTTTTTAAACACCAATTTAAAATCTAGAAGAAAAGAAAACAGTCATAACAAACACTTACCTATTTTTAAAAATATTGTCTATGGTTTTACATACGCGATTGCTTTGGCTCAATTCTAGCTCGTTATAAAAAAATTGTATAATCTGTGTTGCCACCTGTCCGTAATAATTTTCTACTAATGTTGCATTCTTACAGATATTAAAAATGTCTTGTTCTCATAATTTTGTTACATGGTTTCTACACTTTCGATGAAAATGAAAACATCGCCGTTTTTTTTTTTAAATATTTGTATATTTCTAACAGCTGGCTGTCGCGCTGCTATTGTCTTTCTATTGTGTCTCGAATCACGTGTGTTCAAAGGTTTAATGTGAGTTTGAAAATGCTAATACCAAAAAATTAAAAACCCTTTCTTTGTGCACACCTATACTATACACCACCAAAGGAATATTATATTTGTCACCACCTAAAAAAAAAGTTTCCCGCTTTCCTGTCCCCGTACCATGACGTTTAAAGTAAGATTGTTTTATTCCTGTTCAGGAGTGTGCAAGTGACAGCGTTAGACACGTTGTCTAGCGCTGTCTCTTTCTCACTGAAAGTTATATCAAAGTAATACTGCTAATAAGGGCTGGTGGTACGCCCCCTGTTTTTCTAGTTTCGTTAGTTTTAGTTAGTAAAGTTTCATTAGGATTTAAGAGGAACGTTTATAATATTACATGCTTATTGAATTAATTCAAAATGAAAACACTTTGCTCGCGAACATTTCTTCCATTTCCTAATTTATATAAATAAATAGTTACTTTTTTGTTAAGTACATTTTTGACGGAAATGGTTTTTGGATTGTGTTCGTTCTAATTCAATTTTATTATAAATTAAAAAAGATTTTGTAACAATATTATTTTAAAAGAGTAGGTATGGAGTTTCTTGCCCATTCTTCTCCATACGAAACAACATTTTGGAATGGGCAACTAGAATCACTTTTATTTTGTGAATGACGTTTCAAAGTGCCTTTTTTGGTCTAAATATAATAAATGATTTGACTATTGACTATTGATGAATTATAACACCCGTGCAAAGCTGGGGCGGGTGGCTCGCTACTTTTATTTAGACTAGCTGTCCCCTGCGGTTTCACCCGCATTTTTCGTTACTGCTCTGCTCCCGTGGGTCGTAGCGTGATGGTATATAGCCTATAGCATTCCTCGATAAATGGGCTATCTAAAACTGAAAGAATTTTTCAAATCTGACCAGTGGTTCCAGAGATTACCCCCTACATACAAACTTACAAACTTACTTTACCTCTTTATAATATTAGTATAGATCAAAATAAAAGCTTTACATAACACGGAAATGAGCACTAAAACAAAAACATACAACGCTTTGGTATTTAAAAAACAATTCAAACAAGCTTTCAAGAACAAAAAAAGCATAAAAAATAAATTTAGACATTCAAAACTTTAAACATACGCAATGAATCACGTAATAGTTTTTACCGACAAAAGAATACCAACGCAAAATGCTAGTGCGCTATAAATACTTAAAAACACACTAAAATAGTATTTCAGTGTTTATTTAACTAAAAAACAAAGGGAACTATCCAGGGCCGGACCCTGTTTGTGGGCTCCTTTCATCACACTACCTGAGGGGCCCACTTTTAATCATTTTAACCTTCGAACACATGTGATTCGAAATACAATAGAAAGACAGCACGACAGCCGGATGTCGCTTGGTCGTCGAAAGGTTAAACGTGTAAATATAGCTATTTTGTCGAGACGTTAATCTAAGCCAGTGGTAAGTGTGTATTATAGGAGCTCGTCGATTTGAATTTGAATCCGGACCCATGTGACTCTTTTCAAGCAATATGTACTTTTCAAACTTTGTCTTAGAGATCACAGTTATCACTTTATCAGTGAAGGAAAACATCGGGAGTTATAAACCTCTAAACTAATAATTATTTAATTAATTATAGTAGTTCCCCTTGGTTTTCGCGTCTAAATACAGCGATATGCTCCTTCCTGATCGTGTTTTAGAAAAGCACACATTATAAAATATACAATTTTATAATCCTTTCCTATTGTAAATAGTGAGTAAGTGAACTTGAGTAAGTATAATAGAGTTCTTTTTAAACGGGTCCCAATTCTATTTTTTAAGGGGCCCGGACTGTAGCCTACGTCCGGCTCTGCCCCACATTTCTGACTATTTTAACACTTTTGAAGTAATGGTTTCTCTTTCATCTTTATGTAATAACGTCGTTTACGAATTTTACAAAGCTGTTTACATTTACAATTCAAAGTTTAACTACGTAAACATTTGGTGTGTTTGTTTTGTTTAGCGTAATGTATGACATTCATACATAACGTTGTTATTAGGGACTAGTTGTGCGCGCGGTGGGGTTATTACCAATGAAACAGCAATCAGCAATATTTGCGCAGCGATCGCGCGATCGTCAAAAAAATCGTATTTTGTATGAACCGATTGCTAATCGCTCGCTGATTGTTCTAATGCACTTATTGCTACGATGACGATAAAGTAGCAATCGCTGGAACTAATTGAATATCACCTTTACCAAAAAAAACCTAACTTTGCTCTTAAAAACCATACTAAATACGAAACCACCAAACGAAAAATGCATATTTTAGTTAACTGATTGCTCCACAGAGGCAGCACTATCGCTAGATTGCTATTTGACGTGACGTATTTTGAATTGACGTTTGAGCAGCAAATATTGCTAAATTATCGCGATCGCTCGGCTATTGCAAGATACGTAATCCCGGTGCGATTACTTTCGCATTTATAATATTGGTACGGATTAACTGTAGAACTATCTCGCAATTTCACCCACGTTACATTAGGTTTTTGGTTACTGCTTCGCTCCCGTGGGACAACGTGATCGTGAAATTATACATATAGCCAATGTTACTCGTGGATAATGTAGCTTTCGAATGGTAAAAGAATTTTTATTATCGGTCCAGTAGTTTTTGAGCCTATTCATTACAATCAAACAAACAAAGTTTTCATCTTTATAATATTAGTATAGATAACTAACCGAAAGAAAAAAGTTTAATAATAAAAGAACCGCGTTGAAAAACTGAAAACAGTAACTCAAATATTGGAAGTCGAGAGAAATAATTGCTCCTACAAAATCGAAAATAGCCTAAAAGTACCTTTGCAATTAGTGCTAAAACACGTCTCCAGTAAAAGTTACGGCCAAACAATCAATCAAATTATAAGGGGCAATTAAAATTGTAGTAACAGGCCGATTTGCTAGAAATGTGTGTTTGCTTTGAATAATGTTCGTTTTACACCAAACATTAACTTTCGTTCCTTTTCAAAAAAAATAAGTAAAAGTTTTTTTTATTACTTTCAGCAAGAAGGATGTGCCTTTAGGGTTAATCTGATTTAGAAATAAACAATATTGTACTGTATTTTATTCTATGTGAGTTTATTTATTCCACAATAACTTCAACTGATGAACTGATGTACCTACTTAGATGTATGAAGTATCGATAGAATCTATGCACTATCTCGAGTCCGGAAA
Organism: Athetis lepigone; assembly: GCA_033675125.1. Classification (NCBI taxonomy): domain Eukaryota; kingdom Metazoa; phylum Arthropoda; class Insecta; order Lepidoptera; family Noctuidae; genus Athetis; species Athetis lepigone. Next base: position 4,463,186 of record CM066220.1, on the reverse strand, counting down.
GGTTTAAAGTTGTCTGTATCGCCCTGCTACTTCAAGCAACGTCTCAGTCAATGTGCCAGCATAGTGATGCCTTTAAATAACCCTGACAGATTTAGGAGCACCGCACAGCGGGGATCCGTTGAGCTCACCTAAGCCGATGATGCTTGATTTTTCGCATTTGTAATCTTTGAACTGCTGCATTGATTGACGCTTTCTGAAATCTGAATCATGGTTTGCTGCTCTTATTTCTGCAAATATATTTTATTTAATTTTATGTATTCTTTAAATAATGTTGCTACAAAAAAATCGGAATGCTTCAATTTCAGTGGTTTACTGTTTGTGTTATTTTGTTGTTTTGCATTCCCACCGACTGTGACTCGAAATAAAAGTTATTTTTATTCTATTTTTAGTTTTTGAAGGTGGTTATGTCCTATTCATACTAAAAAAATGGAATGGAATTTATTTCAAACACTAGAGAAAGTGGCGCCATTATCAAAACTCTGCCTCAGATCCGAAAAATCTCCGTTTCACTACTAAAAAAAAAAACTGCTTTTCAAACAAATATCTCACTACACACAACAAATCCCCCGTCATTTTCCTCAACAATTACCGCTACTAATGACGTAAACACACATTAATGTTTGTTTGTTTATCCACAGTTAAACGAGGGAGCCGCTCTTGTGTTCGCAGATGAACTCAAACAGACTCTCGACAGATATCTGTTTGGGATTTGCCCGCAAAGCTTCAAGGTAAGAATTATTTGTAAATAGATACGCCATTACTGTCTCTCTTTGAAGAGGTCCTCGTTATTTTGGTTGTCTATTACTCTGGTTTTTAGTCTGTGGTTTGTAGACCACTGATGATCTATGGCAAGGACGAATGTGGCGACATCTATCGCCCAACATTTTAAGTTAATGTTAATTTTTCTTAGCATAAAATTATAAAATTTCTTCGTTTTGATTCATGTAATAAGCACTTTTTTTATACGGAAGAGCAGGCTCTCCTAAAACAATGTTTGTAAGGTCACGTCAATTTAAATTCGAAGTTATTCTGTAACTATGTTGTTGCAGTACCATAAATAAATAAAATATATAAATAATCTACGACTCCATCGGCGTAGGCAATTCGAAAATTGCCAAAATTGGTTGGATGTTGTGTTGTCTCTCGCGGGTTCGATTGCCGCAGGGGACTTTGTCTATGTAAGTGAATGTGGTGAACGTATTAAACGCACCCAAGACACGGGAAAACTTCTCAATGTAGGACAACGATTTATAAGAAAGTCATTGTGGAAAAATCAGTAACAAAAGTTACCGCGAACTGCCGCGAAGATAAAATAACACATAGTTAGTACCTACGTCAGACCTGTCTACGTCTGCGCGTCTGTCTCAGGCATCTTTATTAAAAACAGGTCAAAGTCACTCATTTGGAATCCCCTCCAGATCTGTTTTTTTTTATTAATAGCCACCGAACATTTACGACCTAATAAAATAGTAATAGGTCGTCGCGAAAATCTCCGTGAATAATAAGTCGGAAAGAGCGTAAAGCCGTTGGTCCCGGTTGTCATTAGTAGAACTTTATCTGAATGCTGAAAATCTGAGCAGTCTAACCAAGAGGTATCATATCGCCCAGTTAATGGGTTGTGCAGGTCTGATAGGCAGTCGCTTCATGTAAAACATTGATATCTGGAAGCCGACCCCAACATTGTTGGGAAAAGGCTAGGGAGATGATGATGTTCAATTTGGAAAATAAATATGAGAAAACTAGCTTTTGCCCGCGACTTCGTCCGCGTGTAATATTAGTTCCCGTTCCCGGGGGATTTCCGGGATGAAAATCTATCCTATGTCCTTTCTTGAGTCCCAGACTATATCTGTTCCAAATTTCACTCAAATCGGTTCAGTGGTTTAGGCATGAAGAAGAGACAGACAGACAGACAGACAGACAGAAAGACAGACAGACAGACAGAGTTACTTTCGCATTTATAATATTAGTAAGGATGATAAAAAAGTGTGTTTAAACAAATATGTAATTATGTACATAGGTTCTATATAAAATCGCGTAAAACAATTCGCAGCGAATTCACCGTTTTACACAAGGTTAGGTCTACGTGAGCAAAACCATAACATAAGTAAACAGCAATATTCACTCAAATGCTAAATATAACTTCGAAAATTGTTTTCACTTCACAGTTAAAACTGAAACTCAAATTATAAGCGAGTGCGTCAAGCCATCATTCGTAAATGTTCGCGTTGGCAGTTTACATAACTTCTGTTATTGTTTATGGATTTTCTGCTAAATGCAGTCATAATGAAGTTGCTTTTTGTGTAACGACTCTAAGCTCCCCCGATAGGGTTAATCCGTGACTGCTGTTTAGTGTTCTAGATTTGTATGGAACATGAATTCATCTATTAACACAAACTTTTACATTATAATTGGTAGTAGAAAATCATTTCTACAATATTGAAGATCCGGTTTTTTTTATAATAAAATATGCCGCGTTTCGGAGATATTTAATCTAATTCTAGCAATTGTTATTTACGATTAATTTATTGTATTTATATTACTTATTTCTGTTTAACAAACACGTTCTTAGTTTAAATTCAAAAGTGTTTAATATTTACGGATGTTAGTTACCTCATAATACAAAAAAGTTTATATATCTGTTTTTAAGGCGCCGAGAATAAAAAATCTCAATGATAGACTTATTACAGTAATGAAATTCTTATGGTATTAATTTTGTTATTCAAAACGCTTTAAAATAATGTCAGAAACCTGATTTTGTTCTTCGTTCATCTATAAAAATATCTTGTAAAAGTATAATTGGATGGACAAATTGAGAAATGAATATTCTGACCCTGTAAAATCTAAGCAATGCCCACTCCATTTAAGTATCAATGGTTTACGTCAACATCCAGAAGCCACAATATCTGACCAAGGGTATCGTGTCGCCCAGTTACTAGGCTGTGAAGGTCTGATAGGAAGTCGCTTTACGTAAAAGGTTGGTATCCAGCTGAACCGGTTAGGCTGGAAGCCGACCCCAACATAGTTGAAAAAAAATCTAGGGAGATGATAATTATGGTTTACGTCAACATCGTCCCTACTTCAAGTCTCCACTCTATGCAGTAGACCGCAATGTGAGTAATCACAATATTATCATACAGTCTCGTTGGTTCCAGCTGCCTCTGAAGGGCAAGAACATCACCGCGGTACCCTGTGACGTGGATGCGGACCAGCAGGACTTGGCCGGCAGGTGAGGTTTTAAAAGACTGATAAAGTTGTGAAATAAAGTTTATTTTAGTTGGCATGGTTATTTTCAAAATTAGCCCAAAAATGTATGGAGGCTGGGTGGTCTCCTTTGACTCTGAGATGGTTACGTGATAAGCGTGATTGTACAGTGTATTAGTAGAATTATCTGACCCGCCCTAGGAGCAATCTATAAGTCAAATAATTGTATCAACATACTGCACTTAGCTACATCATTTAGGGAATAAGCATGTGGTTCAAATGGTAATTATAAAAATACACATCTTTCTTAGGTGTGTATATTTGTAACGAATAAACTAAAAATCTTTCACTTTAGAATGCCACACTGTTCCAGAGTAGCATGCTATATTTGGTACTTACTTAGGAAAAAAAAATCTCTATTAAAATTTCAATAAAGTAACCCAACTCGACACACACAAGTGAAACTGTCCACAAGTGCGATGCTGGGATGGACTTTAGTGACTGACATTTTTAAATAAATTAGGTTTCGCAAAAGTTTACCTCCGACCGACTGGACCGACGCGACGCGACGGACAAACAGACAACGTTATTTTTAAAATAAGGCCCCGTTGACCCATTCAGCGCCGGTTTCGATTCTAGAATTTAATCTGTAGTAAAACTTTATTATAGTAGTTTTTGTACTTCACAGGCTGGCCACCTTAGCGTTGCGCGCGCACTCCGCGGCGCGGTCCGACTGCGCGCGGCTCGGCGCTGCGCTCGCCAACACGCTCGGCGATCTCGCGCGCACCGCCGCTAACAGACAGCTATTAGCTGCAGGTTTGTTAGCGTACCTTGTTTTTTTTTTAAGATAAGACTCTCGGTTCTACTAGTCTTAATATTTAAAATCCGGTCATCTAATCTCAATAGAATTTTGCCGTCAACACAAATGATATATTAGTCCTTGATATTTTTTTAAATTTATGAGTAGAATACGAAACCTCGACGCACAAAATATCGATAAATGCTAATACGATGCTACAAAATCGCGATGCACGGTACCGCGAAAGATTTTCACTGCGATACTATTTAACTTCGATGCACGTTACCGCGATAGATCTTCTTTGCGATACTACTTAACTTCAAACAAAGGTGTTTTTGTATATAGGGAAACTAGTTATTAATGTACAATACTTAAACACGTGATTGTGCACATGATATTTTTTATTTATTATGGGAGCAAGGCCGTAATCGCGCAATAAAATATCAGCAGTTCAGTACAGTAAGCAAACATAAATATACTGAACAGCTGATTTTTTTCAGGTTTGTTCCCATTGCAAAAGTTGTTGGTTATCATGAGCACAGTCACGTGTTTACGTATCGTACACTAATTACCAGTCACCCTATATAGTCCGAAGTAAAAACCCTCCACAAGCTCATTGCTCTAGGGAGCAACTGCTGTCCTTTGGTGACGTTCTTCTGGTTTAAATTTGAAACCATGACAAAAGCACGGCATGAAACTTTATTGGGTGAAGCTAATGGCTTTAATTTTCTGACGGTGCGTAACCAGTATTACGGTTAGAAGTTAGAACATACATCATAAACGTAATGAGATTCTCTTGGTCGTTTCGACATTTCTAAAAAATAAAAATGTAGTTTGTCAATGTGTTTGCGTACTCAGAATAAGTAGTTGACACATAAACAGACAAATTTTACTTTATAAAAGGATTATCTATAACGGTGTACTTGCAAAAAAATCTATCAAAGGAATATAGTTAATTCCGCTATCTCCGCCTAGGCCTGCCGCGTTGTCGTTTGCTTTATAAAGAGATGCTCTTTTACATACATTTTTTTTGTAATTATTTTAAATAACTATAGGGATGCTGCAGTACTGCAGATTAACAGAATTGCGTTTTCTTGGATCCTTAATCTGTATATTATAATAAAGCTAGTCAGCAAGAAAATGATGAGTGTTTTTTCTTTTTACAGCTGCAAACAGCGAACAGAAGAAACGGAAACTATCCAAGAGTCAGAAGATGAAGATCCAAGCGAAGCAGAGGACAGCCCTCGCCGTCAAGAAGAAGGCAGCCGCCGTCGCCGCTGCACAGGCTGCCAAGATGACCGCTTAATCTAATAATAATAATAAATAAACGCTGTGGGAGGAAATATTACGTGGAGTACGGTTTTAGCAGTTCATGTGCTGCGGTTAAGCTGTATTGCTGATACCGTCTCACAACTGCCAAACTACGATGGTAAGATAAGGACAGACAATAGCTAATCCAAAGTTAGCACGTAAGGGACTTTCATTTTGGACTTATTGTCTGTGGATAACTGAAGTCATGCTTTTTCTTGAGTGGGAAACAGAGACAGAAAATAGTTCCTTTATAACTGTTGAAGAAAATATAAAGTAAATGCGCCTTTTGAGCTGTAGGAAATTGGCTCAAAGCGGAAAAGCATTTGACGAGATTTTTTTAGTTTCTTTGATGATAATAAAGCTTTTGTTTTGATCATATTATCATTTTGTAATCGGTGAGAAGTTTTGACGTCTGTCTTGTTAAGGGCCAATTACCTTACAGGGTTAGAATTACCCGCATTCACATATCTATTTATTGGAACTTTACTGTAAATATAATTTATTTTATTAATAATTTTGGTACATACAATATACAGCATATATTTTTAATAATTATAGTATATTAAACACCATATACCTATTTTTAATAATTACAGTGATAACACTGCATATATTTTTTGTTGTATAAAGATCCAAATTATTGGATCGCTTAAAGTTATTAGATGTCTAGTTACTTTCCTGATACTCAAATATGAGAGGCAGTTATGAAACAGATAATGTTTATTTGTAAGTTATGTAATAAAATTATTTGCTGGCAATTTGAACTGTCAAGGGGTCGGCCATTTTAGTAGTCGGCTAGTTCGCGCCAAAACGTGGAATCTAATGGAGATTGGAGATAGAGCAAAAAACTCCATGGACACTCTTTTCACGACGACTTTACCAAAAAACATACTTCTACAAATAAATATTACTATAGTAATTGGTGCTAGATAGAATTTTATTTAGATAATAATTAATCTAAACTGTACACTGTAAATGTGAGAAGATTTTGCACAATATTAACTAATTGTATGTTTTAAGTATTTTAACGTTAAGTTATATAATAATGTATAGACTTTAATTTCTAATAATTTGATAATAAAGATATTTTTATATAATCTACATGCTTTTTATTTATATTTCTCCGTAGCTAGATATAAGCAGGGGGTGAGATAGGGGAAGCCAATCGCGGCAGCTGACTGGGCCGGTAGGTGTCAAATGGCGTAATTTTCATAATAATAGTACGATTAAAAATAAAATTCATCGACAGGTCGGCTTACTATCAACTAGTAAGAAAAAGGCGCTAATTATGCTATAGAAACCCACTCACGGACTCATTATTCGTCCGCCTACAGTCTCTCACATCAGGCGGCCTACTGTTAATACACTGTACACACCACACTATCCTTACACTATCAGTTTCAAGTCGATGGTTTTTCATTGCCGAAAAAATTTTACAGTCGAAAAAAAGTGGAAGGCTCACGACTGATATAATTTATCACAAACGCCAGATAAAAGGGTACCTAATAGTCCCATTACTACCCCGGTTCAAGAAAATCTGAAATCCGTGGATGTATTAAGAATTTAGTATGAACAACTTACCAAAACATCACCTATAGGCGTAAGCTTTATGTCCAATTTTGTTGAACGTTCCACATTAGTCACCAATGTTTTTTTTTATGTATACAACCTAGACAAAACACTTCATTATATAAAAAAAAAATATTTTAGCAAGGATCAATTACATTACTGCTATAATATTTGCACTTCACTCCTGCTAGATAGTACCCACAATTGCACTTTTATTTATTGTAAGCCGTCAAAAATGTTATAATTTTTGAAAACAGTATTCCGCCGCGTTTTTCTTTGCGGTAAAGCTAATCTCAAAAACTAGTGTTTGAATTTTCATGCCTTTCACCAAAATCAAAAGACAGTTATTTATGAAGAAAATCTAAATGCAAAAAAAAACGAGACTATATAATTTCTACCATTTCAGTAGTTTGATTGATTCAAAATAACTGTGCTGGTAACCCTATATTGTTTTCAGTCCTGTCATAGTGTCATTATTTCTGAAAAGTCAAATTGACACACATCAAAATATGAAAATAAAGTTGCATTTTGATTGCATTTTTGCAATGTCAACAGAATTACAGAAGTAAATAAAATTAAATTTACGCATGAATTCATTTGATAACAACTACTTGTTACACGCATTATCGCAGGTAAGTTATGTCAGCTCAAAAATTGTTTATTTAGTATGTTTTTGATAATAATTTGATTTTTTTCTCTGAATGATTCATTATTATTTTTATTTACGCTCAAATAAATTATATTATTGTGCCCTAAATTATTAATAACGAGCAAGTACTCATATTTGCAGCTTTCTTAGGTATTTTCACGCATTTTCCCAAAACATTTTAAATAAGAAAATTCACGAAACGCCCTACAATGCCTTTTCAGGAAAGTTGTGTATAAATTAATTTCCCTGTACATGGAATACAATAATAATAGTTCTGTATATGGAATAGAATAATCTGAATCTTATCTTCTTAACAATACAATTCATTCTAATATGGTGTTAGGTGGTAATAAATATTTTGACTGTATATAAACAAATAAGCTAAGGGCTAAGAATTTTTTGGTCAGTGGGTAGTCTTAGGGGCGGAGTAATGTTTTTTTTTTGTTTTTCAATAAACATTACCTTTCTTTTAATTTCAGAAGTTTGTGCAACTAAACTTTTCAGTGTGAAGTTTTTCTACAAAATAAATAAAAGATGGACAGAGCCAAAAAAGGGATTATAAGTACGAGTGATATAAATACAGCTGGCAAAGACATAGAGAGGGAACACTGTTACTTTGAAACAAACACTAAAACTGTGCTTTTTTATCATTTAAGAGATCATAATTATTTGTAAGTATCTTATCTTATCTTATCTTATTGTGGGGCCGGCCCAAGCCGTAGCACTTCGACCCTTTTGGATCTTTTGTGCTGTACCCCTCCTTTTACTCAACCCCTAGCCTTCTGTGCACCTCCTTCATTAGTCCCAGTATGGCCTTGATGGGGCTGAGCCTGTAGTCCTCTGGTCTTGGGAATGGTTGGGCCAGATACCCTAATCTTTTGGAGCCTAGTGCTGCGCAATCACACATCAGGTGTAGCATAGACTCCTCTGCTTCTCCACAGAGCCTGCAAGTCGGGTCGCTTGCTAGTCCCATGTTTTGGAGCTGTTTGTTGGTGGCGTAGTGCCCTGTGAAGACTCCTGTGATTGCTCGGAGCTGTGGTCTGCTGTACCTCCATAGTTTCCGGGTCCAGCCATTATCTATGTCGTTGAGGAATAGTTTAGCATGCTTCTGGCCCGTTGTGTTGTGCCAGTGCATGCTGTGTGTCCTCAACGCAGCCTGTTTTAGCGCGTGCTTGATGACCCTTGGTGAGAGTCCTATGAAGGGTTCCGGCCCGCAGAGGGGTGTTTCGGATCCTTTCCTAGCTAGAGCGTCGGCCCTCTCGTTGCCTTCTACTCCTGTATGACCTGGCACCCAGATCAGTCTGACCTGGTTGCGCCTTCCTATCCTGTTCAGTATTTTGATACAGTTTAGTACCAGCCCAGAGTCCACTCTATTGGACGTAAGTGCCTTGAGTGTTGCTTGGCTGTCGCTTAGAATGTAGATAGTATCCCCTTTGGTATCTCTATCTAGTATTTCCTGCGCACATGCGATTATGGCGTAGGTCTCTGCTTGAAAGACCGTCGCCAGTTTGCCCATGCTTAGGCTGAGGTTGCAGTTGTCGCTGTGTACCCTGCACCTGTACCGGAGCTCATTTTAGAGCCATCCGTGTACCATATCTGAGTGTTACCTTTGTGGGGTTTTATTCCACCTTTCCATTCCTCCCTGCTCGGAATGTAGATTTTGTATTCCTTTTTAAGATTGTGGATGGTGTGTATTTTGTCACATCCCATGTCCATAATCCAGTCAAGTACCCTGTTTGGTCTTGTGTTGATATGGTTTGTTGTGCAACCGGAGTTTGTCCAGTGCCCCATACTTCTAAGCCTATGTATGGCCCTCCTCGCCTCTAGTTCCACTTCGATGTGTAGGGGGGTGAGATTGAGCATTGTTTCCATCGCCGCGGTTGGCGTGGTCCTGAATGCTCCTGTTATGGCCATGCAGGCAATCCGCTGCACTTTGCTTAGCGCTTGTCTGCATGTTGCCAGCTTGGTTCTAGGCCACCATACGATGCTCCCGTATGTGATTATTGGTTTCACCATCATGGTGTAGATCCATTTGATTACTTGGGGTTTTAGACCCCATGTTTTCCCATAGGCGGAGCGACACATGCCAAAGACCCTTAGAGCCTTATTTACTGTCGCTTCGGCATGGCTTTTCCACGTGAGTTTGCTATCCAGGATTACTCCTAGATATTTTACTTCCGTGGACAACTCTAGTGCGGTGCCGTAGAGCTTCATGGTTCCCATTTGAGTTAGGTCCCTCCTTCTGGTGAACGGTATTATCACCGTTTTGCTTGGATTGATGGATAGGTGATTGTGTTTACACCACTTTTCCACCATGTCCAGCTTTTCCTGCATAATCTCTGACACAGTGTTGGGAAATTTTCCGTTTGCTAGTATCACGAGATCATCCGCATAACCAACCGTGCGCGTTGGTCCTTTGTTCAACTCTGTTAGCAGTTCGTCTATCACCAAGCACCAGAGGGTTGGTGAGAGTACGCCTCCTTGTGGGCATCCTCTTGTGACGTGTGCCCTTTTGGTCTCGCCTAGCAGTGTTGACTCTATAACTCTGCCCTTCAGCATATTGTCCATCCAGTCGCATATGGTGGGGTCTATGCCATGTTTCTCTGCAGCTGTTCGTATCGTTCTAAAGGTAGTCCGATCGAACGCGCCTTCTACATCGAGAAAGGATGCTAGGCAAATCTCTTTGCGCTCTAGCGCCATTTCGGCGCGGCTAACCACCTGGTGTAACGCCGTTTCCGTCGACTTGCCAGGCTGATATGCGTTTTGCATCCTGTGAAGCGGTTGTTTCTTCAGCGCTCCTTCCCTGACATACTTGTCTACAAGTTTTTCCAGAGTTTTCAGGAAAAACGATGTCAAGCTTATAGGTCTGAATGACTTAGCGTCCTCGTAGTCTGTTCTTCCTGACTTAGGAAGAAAGATTACCTTCGCCTGCCTCCACGCCTTTGGTATGTAGCTAAAGGCGATGCAGGCTCTGTATAGTCTGCCAAGGTGCGGGTATAGTATGTTCCCCGCCTTTTGTAGTAGGACCGGATAAACTCCGTCCGGCCCCGGGGCCTTGAATGGCTTAAAGCCCTCCAGGGCCCACTTGATTCCATTAGACCCTACTACCTTTTTCGCGGCGACCCAGTCGGCTTTTGTTGTTTTTGACTTAATGTCATCTAAGCTTATTGAGTCCGCCGTGTCCTTGTATGTGGAAGAGCCGGGAAAGTGCGTTCTGAACATCACTTCAAGGGTGTCTCCCCCAGACTCTGTTGGTTTGCCATTCTCATCCCTGATGGATGTTAATGGGTTTACCCTAGCAGTCGCCATAGCCTTGGATAACCTCATGCTATCTGGAATGCTGCCAATGCTATCGCAGTGGTTCCTCCAGGACTGCCTCCTAGCCTTCCGTACGGCCTTGTTGAATTCCGTTAGCTTTTTGGCATATATCTCGAAATTCTTGATAGCCTTAGCCTGATTAAAGGTGGCCCTAGTTTCCCTCCGTAACCTGGCTAGGTCAGAGTTCCACCATGGTTCCCTCCTTGCTTGTACTTCTTTTTCGGGGCAGTTCCTCATCCAAGCGCTCATCACAGCCTCGGATATCCGCACCGCCTCGAATTCAACGTCTGTTGCTGAGTTTAGCTTACCTTTGGGGTCCCCGAGTTCCACCTTCAGGTCTCTCAAATAGGAGTTCCAGTCAGTGTGTCTTGGGTTCCTCCTTGTTACCAGTACCTTACTTCGTCGGGTACTGTACTTGAAGCAGATATACCTATGATCCGAGAGTGAGATCTCGTTAGGTACATGCCATTCGCTTATGCGGTTGCTAGCCCTATTAGTAGCTACTGTTAGGTCAATCACCTCCGCCCGTCTTGCATTGACGAACGTAGGTCTGCTGCCATTATTTAAGATTTGTAAAGGTGAGCTTACCAGGAAATCCAGTAGTTTTTCACCCCTCCTGTTGTTACCAGTGCTCCCCCACGTGACGTGGTGCGCGTTGGCGTCGCAGCCTATGATCAGGTCTAGGCCCTCCCGGCTGCAGTTTTCCACGAGTTCCCTCATCTTCGTCGAGACGGGGTCCTCGGCTTCATAAGGCAGGTATGCGGAGGCTATTATAAGCCCCCCGCCTCCCTCCTCCTCTCCTAGAGGGACCTTGATGGTTGTCAGGTCCCTGTAACAGAAATTATGCAGGGGAATAGCGTCTAGGCCATTTCTGACGTAGATGCACGCCCTTGCGTTTAGGTCATGACGTTGGTAGTATACAATACCCCCTGTCCTGCCCAGGCCTCTAATCTCCCCTTTGTATATATAAGGTTCTTGAATTAGAGCTATATCATATTTGCACATGTTTAGCTCGCGCGCCAGAAGGGCGGTCGCAGCCTTATTATGTTGTAAGTTTATTTGTACAAACCTTATTGCAGCCATTACGGTGTTCGTATAATTAATTTGTATTATTGGCAATTCAATTGGCATTTTAACATGTGAATTTGCCAAATTAAATAAAATAATAGTAAATTAAATATTTAGTAAAATATATGCATATTCTTAGGTCTGTAGACGTCATTGAACTCCGAGACACTCTCAAGTCTCTTGCTGTCCTTGTCATTCTAAAGGGAAAAAATAAGGACAGCAATAAACCTGAGATCTCAGAATTGAGTGACGTCTATTAATACGGGCTTTAGAGTAATGTTTACCCAAGTAATAGTAATGTTTACCCAAGTAATGCAAATGTTTTGTCAAATACACCGTATAAAGAGTACTGTGTGAACTATAGCTTGCCCTTTATACACTTTTGAGATGATTATAATTGGCCTGTTAGTAAACAAAAAAAATGTCAAAGTCAAAGTCAAAGTCAAAGCATTTATTGCGAACTAAGTGTACAGTTGGTGTTATTATATGTTAGTACTTATGACTTAGCGGCCTTTTACAAGCATTGCAATTTTCATTTACCTGGCCTTATCAGTCTTAATACATGCACATTTAATATTGCAGCAGATTTGATTAATACAATTATTACATGCAGATTTAAATAATTTATGTTGTTCGTATAATAATTAAATACAATTATTCAGTAAAATTAATGTCAATAAAATTATATAAGTCAAAATGAAATGTCAATAATATAGAGTTAACAACAATAATAATATAGTACTAGAATATATAAGTGGCTCATTCACATGCTGCAATTTTTTTAAAATTTCTATGTCTATTTCAAATTTTGACCCCTAGGCACTCTGACACACTATATTAAATAGTTAAATTTATTCTTAAAAAGTCCAGAAACCCTATTGATTCCTAAAAATATTTCCACTAACTCCAAACAATATTTTATTACAGTGTAACAAAACGCCAAAAGCCCAAGACAAAGAAAACAAAAACTACCAATCGTGAAGTCAAAATCACGGAACTGAAAGCCATCTACAACTGCAAAAGCTGCGGCTACCGCACAATGCGAAGAGACCTCTCCCTAAAACACTACTGTGATAAAAAATACATACCGTGCACACAATGTAAGAAAAATAAGATCCCCGAAGGATATCAGCAATGCACAAAGTGTACGTACTTCACTAAAAACAAAGCAAGTTTAAAAGTCCATATGCGAATACACGCAGAAGGAACTCCGTACAAATGCACCGAGTGTTCCTACTCAGCGAAGGATCTCAAAAGTTTAATATTTCATTACGATGTTGTTAAGGATCTGAAGTGTGATTGTGGGTTCTCTACGCATGTAAGGCAGCGGATGGCGGCTCACCAACAGTTTCATGTTGGTTATAAACCGTTCTCGTGTGGTATTTGTAGTTTTTGTACAGGTGACAGGTCTGTGCTGTTTAGACATATGAAAAAACATGATGTGTGATTTTGTATAGGGCCTATAGGGTGTACTAGGTAATTTAACTTAAGTATGAATGCTGGCCGTCAAACGGAAGTTAAGCAAATGTTGCTGAAAAGTTACTAGATAAAAGAATGAATTTGTGGAAAAACAACATGTAATAAGATAATCTGAGAATGCTGGCCAGCAAACGAAGTACAGTCAGCAAAGTATATAAGTATACAGGGCCGTCATCTACAATTGAGGTTTCCTTGAAAACCAATGAATGTATTTAAATGAAATTTAACCTAATTGAACAACTAGTCATTTTCTACTATAGTTTAATTTTTTATTAGAAAATATCTGTGAGTTCTTAGAAAACTTACTGTGTCTGACGGCCCTGTATACTTTGCTGACTGAGAGATACATTGAGCTAACATTATTGCCGAGAATCAACTGAAAGAAGGAATGGAATAATAAAAAGAAATCATGTAATAAACTAATAAGATAAATCAACAAAGTTTCAGCATACATAGCTAGAAAATAACTGAATGAATGAATAGGCGAGACGACGAAAAAAAAATTGTTAGTCCGTCATTGAGATTATTAAAAAATTTTGGTCACGTATTTTTTCTTTTTTCTCGTAACGAAAAATGACGACGATACAGTGCGTTGAAGTTGTGCGTGACGTCACGATCAGATACAATTTTTGCATTACGGTAGCGTCAAAAGCCCCCACTATGCCCCCACTCCAGAACTTTGTTGCTCTTTATCTTTGTATTTTTTATTATTTTGATGAAGCAAAAAATACGTGTCCCGTATTTTTGGCCGATCTACAAGATGGACTAAACGGAATATGTTGTCGTCATCCCTATTCAATTAAATAAATAAAAAATCATGTAGTCAGCAAAGTAGATAGGTGTGCAGGCGCATCAGATGTAATATACCGATGGATGTATTCAAATGAAATAGTTAAAATTTTTATTTTTAACTTTGTGTGATGAGCATGAATGTTTGTTCTGTGTCTGGGTGTGATTTATCTATATTATGTATGTATTTAAAAATATGTAAGTATGTTTATCAGTTGTCTGGTTACCATAGTACAAGCTCTGCTTAGTTTGGGATCAGATGACCGTGTGTGAGTTGTCCGAGGATATTTATTATTATTATTTTTATTATTAGAAAATATTCATAGGTTTTTGAGAAAACTTCATTTATATGTGTCTGTCTACTTTGCTGACTGTACTTACCTAATAAGATAATCTGTCGTCAAGCTAGAACTGTCTAGGGGGGGGGTTATAACCCCCATGACCTAGTCTTACGCACACAAGTCCATAATATGGGCTTTAATTTTTTGTTTTAAAATAACATTAATATTCTTTTATATGTTTCTAATACCGAATGTTGATTTATTTATAACCTTTGTCTATACAGATAAAAAAAAAAGTGACAGATGTGAAACATCGACATTACATCATCGCCACACAGTACACAAGACTGTGACTGTATATATACACCATCATATAGCGTGGCGACGCGTCGCCACGGCATGCGTCCCCACGCCAGAAATTTGTTTTACGTGCGCCTATAGATGTTTCACATCAAAAACTAGTATTTATGGCGCGTCCAATCTTAAAATTGATCATTTCATGAACACTGGTTAAACATTACATAAAATTGACAATTTTAAGATTTAACCATCACATATACGAAAACAAAATCTGAATAAAAACGCACTCACAATAGTTTATGGTAAAAACATTTCTTGACTAACAGTTATAAATGTGTGATATTGTAAATAAATAAATTGTTAATTTTTAAATGCTGTTTTTTTTTTCTTATTAATTATACCTTATAATGTCGTAAAGCTTCAATTATTATAACGGTGATTAAATTGCATATGCTTACTGTTAAACCATTTATTCTTAAAGTGGTCAGCAGTGCTATTCCGTAAGAAATCGCGTGCGAATTCGATTTCGATCTCATTCCCGATTTCTTTTGAAACTCACCTCAAGTGAAAAATATTTAGTATTCAATGTCAAATTGGACAAGTTTTCACTAAAAATTTACCTACGTTCTCATTGAGTGGCGCTAGCGTAGTTTTTATTGGGTTATAGTACTACCTAATATAGTTTTCACCGCGGAATCTGAAGTGAGATCTTACAGAATAGGCCGGCTGTATTGACGACGATCTACAAGAAAGAAATATATATAAAACTAGCTGATCCTCGCGATTTCACCCGCGTTACGTTAGGTTTTTTGTTATTGCTTCGCTCCCGTGGGACATAGGGTGATATTATATAGGTAGCCTATTATATTCAGGGATAATGTAGCTTCCTAATGAAATTTTTTTTTTTGAAATTGATCTAGTACCTAGTTTTTGAGTTATTCGTTACATACAAATCTTTTCTCTTTATAACATTAGTATAGATATAGCGCGTCACTAATAAACGCTGCATAAAGCTATGACAGGTTTATACGTCAAAAAATGTATGGTTACACAGGCATTATTCATTGCATAACTTTACACAGTGATTTTCAGGCCCGTATTAATAGACGTCACTCAAGTCTGAGACGCTCTCAAATCTATTGCTATCCTTATTTTTTCCCTTTAGAATAACAAGGACAGCAAGAGATTTGAGAGCGTCTCAGAATTGAGTGACGTCTATTAATACGGGCCTTAGTAGGGGCAATAGTGCCTACAAGATATTCGTGGACGCTCGATTAGACTCGATATATTTTTTTTATATTGTCGGTCGATAATTTCGCATGTGTTATTACGATATCTGTTTTTAGTACAAGATCGCTACTGCAACGAGGTGTCAAGGAAATAGCCAATGGTACACAGGATAAAATGAAGGTCAAAAATTATAAAACAAAACAAGAAAAACACAAGTATTATATAAAAAATGCAATTTATTTACAGAAAATCACTTGTACAAAATTCATTATTCATTTTTTTTATTTCGTATATTTTTACAAATTAAAATTCTTATCAATTAATCGGAGTATTTTTACACCCGTACGATTACGTCTAACATAAGTAGGTTATTTCGACAAAAATACTATATTTTTTCAGTGGGATTATCATTATAAATATTTATTATTATTCCTAAAAGATTACGCAGTGTCTACAAGTTTTTCAAAGTATGGGAATCTTACGAACGGTTTTTCGAACTAAAAAAGGTTAATGACCATGTTATAAAAAGAGGTATGACAATACCAGACTGACTCTTGTCTACGTCACTTAATTGCAACAATATATCTTTCTTTTTGTCACAAAAAGATTTTCAACAGTAATTAAGTTTGTTGAAAACAAATTCATGTTGAATGAAATCACGTATTTCCTCCAATTGATAAGATCTGAGCAAAATATCGTGATATTGCAGATCCGAAACCAGGCAAGTATCAATGCGACTTTTTCAATCCTAAAATTAATCTTGGACATCACTGACATCCCGTACCTCGGAAAGCATGCAAACCCTTTAACTTTAACAAGCATTACGGGTAGTCAGAAGCCAGATATAATGAGAATCAGTCTAACTAAAAGTTACTAAATGACAGACGCATTCTCGGAGTGTCATACCTTGTTTCTTATACAATCAGTCTACCAATATAATAAGCGCAGCTTTCCTCGCTCTTGACATTGGGGCACATACATTTGTCGTTCGAGAAATCGTGGTGGTTTTCATTGCGATGTCTACTGGTCGACCAAAGATATTTAAATATACGTATTATATATTACTACTGGTAGTTGTGGTATATTATTAAGCTTAATGGATATAAAACATGGATTCGGGGTCACTAGACTGCCATGAACTCGTGATGTAAGAAAGTGTAAATATAAGAATTTGGGGCCTGGTGACCCGAAACACAGGTTTTCAAAGCCATTTTGGGACTCCGGTCTCTAAGAAAATGTATAAATTATTATTAGTATTACTGTCCAGGGTTCGGTGGCATTTTCCCACTGACGTTGAATAACCGCGGGAATAGAGAGTGCCGTAATTTTGTTACCTGTGTTCACATAAAATACGCAATGCTCACGACACATAACGACGCCCCGTTTTATTTTCTACGATATTTCTTCTAATAGCCTCTTTGAGTTAATTTAAATATCTTTTAGTCGACCAAAATAACTGAGACGAGTAGTCTATATGATAAAAAAACTATATGACACGGTTTAGCAGTTGTACTGTCGACAAAATTTTATCATGACCCATTTCGACGACAAATCGTTTGAAGCTATCAAAATAATAAAACTAGGCGTGTGACATTTTATGTTTACGCGATTGACGACCTAATTGTATTTGAATGTCTGTAGGAAAATAAGCTTATGGTGGGTTATGATTCCATTTTGTCGATTGTACTAAACAGTGTCACATTGAAATGAAATAAGGCCTTTACACAAAAAATTGATTTAGACGCTTACACATTAAACTACTGCAATCTGTCTTTTTAATACATTTTCAATTTTATGGCTAAAGCAATAGGTTTAAGATTGATTGGGTTCTTATAGTTTTGGGTGTGTAGTGCTCAGTGCTGGCGTCTGTTTACAGTACAATTTACTGGTCAACCATTAATTTCCGCGACTGTACATCAGTATTGTGTTTCATGAATACGCAGATTTTAACACATTTGTCATTATACTATACTGCATAAGTGCTAATTTATTTCAGTTCACAAAACATTACCCTCTTTTAGGGCAGTCGGGTAAATATGTTCTGAATGAAGGCATGAAAGGCTACATTGAAAGGCGTTGTCTTAATCACTAAGTATCTCATTATGAAACAATTTTGGACTTTATTACGTCTCTCGAAGGCTGGTATTTCACTGGCGTTTTACGAGCGTTGGCGTTTTATCAACGTTTATGTAGCGATGACGCTGCGAAAACACGACTTTGAAGTCGGAAGTCTCTGGTCTGGTACTAGTGTGAACGCTGCACAACCGCCGCGCCGGTCGTAACCCCGTTTACGTACACACGGATAGTCACTTCAACGTAACTCTGACGTCGCAAAGTCGCAGACCGAACGCAGCGTGAACGCCGAAAAAACGCCCCGCCCGAAAAACGCCAGGGTATTAAAAGCCCAAGGTTTAAATTTGTGTTAGAACTTGTTTTATAATGATACTATAAGAGGCACATGCACGAACTACTGAGTGTACAAGACCTAGGACACCTAGAAATACTAGGAACGCTGTTTCGAACTATATTTGTTCAGAAAAGTAGGTAGTAAATTGGAATAATTATTATCTTATGGCTTTCACTTAAAGTTCAAATACCCAGAACAAGTCTTTATGTGGTGCGGTGTAAATTATTCGTAACATGTATGTATTTATAAATTATATAGGTATGTAAGTATATCAGTTGTCTATCCATACTAATATTATAAATGGGAAAGTGTGTCTGTCTGTCTGTTTGTCTTTCTTTCACGGCAAAACGGAGCGACGGATTGACGTGATTTTTTAAGTGGAGATAGTTGAAGGGATGGAGAGTAACATAGGCTACTTTTTGTCTCTTTCTAACGCGAGCGAAGCCGCGGGCAGAAGCTAGTTTACCATAAAATACATTCCATAGTCGAGGTATCTAGTATGAGATCAGATGGCCGTGTGTTAGTTGCCCCAAGATATATATTTATTGTACAAGTACATATACAACGATTCCAATTTACTATCTACTGGTACATATAATGCACAATGTTCGATAATATTTTAAAGAGAGTCCATCCTACTAAATTATCAAGCAGAACTCTAAGCCCCTGTGCGTTTTTTAGACGCGCCGTTCACGCGCGTCTTTGAAACGTGCATCGACGGCGCGATTTACACTGTTGTCGGTTTATAAGCCCCGCAAGTTGATATTGCGATGGAACCTTGTCACAATAACAGCTGGGTGACGAATCCCGTCGCACAAATAGACAGATATTGGACAGCGATTGGCTGCAATTGGCGGCAAAGATGGCCGCCAATCCCAATATCAACTTGCGGGGCTTATACACGCGCGTTATCATCGCTTTTGTAAGGATTCAAACGCGCGACACCGGCGCGGCCGTATCGCTGCACACGCGCATTAACGGTGCGTTTAAAAAACTTTAAGTGCTCAGGCCTTTAGACCTTATTTTGATTGCAAATAAGATCAAAATGTCCAATCCACCTTGAGCAAGCGTGGTGATCAATGCTCGTGCCTTCTCTGTATGAGAAGACTTTCTTTGAAAAAGTTTGGGACGAGGTCACCACCGAACATTGTGCAAATCTACGGGCTAGAGTTATCAATGTCTTCTGATACTATTATTATATACTTACTAAATTATATTGTATAATATAAGTTATATACATAAAGTCTTAAAACTACCCGCTTTTGTCGAAGCCACATTTAGTACTTAGGGGTGTGAGAGGCACTCCAGTTATCGCAATTTATAGACATCTATACATATAATAAAATCGTAAAGAAATCAAAAATGAACATTTAATATTTATTTTAAATAACACTTGATATATTGTTCTACAACCGATTCCGAAGCCAAAAGCACAGAATCTTTCGAACACGTGTGATCCGAGACGCATTAGAAAGACAATAGCAGCCCGACAGCCGGCTGTCAGTTGGTCGTCAAGAGGTTAAAATGTAAAACTAAATATTGCAATATGTTACATATTAAATTTTAATTAAACGTTTGACAGCAGTTACACATATGTAAGATATTTTTTTCTAAGTACTAAATGTGGCTTTAAATGTATGTCATTTCATTAAAATTCAGTTTAATATTCATGTTTGTTTTAGAATGCTGAAATCTCTCTAAGATGCTAATATTGCCTCTTCTATGCAGTTATTTTTAGTATAGCGCGGAATAAAATGAAATATAGTCCAGTATTACCCTACTGTCAATTTAACCTTACTAGTTACATTATCGTACTGACGGAATAACCCCACTGATTGAATTGCCACAAAATAATTTAACTGGTGTGCGAAATAGCCATGGGCTAAAATCGTCTATGTGGTAACTTGGTATAACGGGTTATTTTAGCTTTGTAAGTAAGTATGGAGTATTCAATTAAGTAAATATGGAGTTTCTTGCTGATACTTCTCTATATGAAACAATATTTTAGAATGAGCAACTTGATTGACGTTACAAATTGCCTTTGAAATGAAAATAAATTATTTAATTTAAACTATGGGGTAATATCGAAAGTTCAAATTACCGCTAACGAAATTGTCAGTTCAAATTTTACCGCCACTTACTAAAAATAACATTGCATTTGAATCCCAACAGTAATACATTTCCGGATATCATGCGTAAACCGTCAAACAGACACAATCCTTTATAAATCCTACGTACGGTCACCGATCCTTTTTCACACCTTGCTTAACTTTTGACACTCGGTTACAAAATATACAGTTACATCTAGTCTCTAACTTAACGTTATATGCTAATACTGACATATTTTGGTCTGTAATGTGATTCGGTGTTTTATTCGAGAAGCCTTAGGTTCGATGCCCTTGGGATGTCACTGCTAGGGATTTTTAGGGTGACGGAATGCAATATGTAGGTACCTAAATACCCTGACAGCAAAAAGGTCGTGGATTCGATTATCTCCCGGGATAAACTTTGTGTGATGAGCATAATTGTTTATTCTGTGTGTGGGTATAAATTATCTATAATATGTATGTATTTTTTAGTTTTATTTTAGTTGTCTGGTTACAAATTGGTGGTAATCACTGCCACTATTGAAGCTAGAAACATGATATATTGCTCAGTGATTTTTATACAAAGAGGTGCACAGACGCTGTTTCTGATAATTCAAACCCTAACAGGGTAAAATAGGGGTTGAAGGTTTGTATGAAAATAGGCGGGCGAAGTCGCAGTAAACAGTTAGTATGATGATAAAGTTATATTTTTGGCGTTCTCTGTATGATTATCTATATGAGAAAAAGTCTTTGCATATTAACATTTATCACCTAAAAATTCTCTGCAGTGTATCACCGGCATTGAGCGTCAAGCCTTAACACTTGTGAAAAGATAATTTCTAGATTATGGAAGCAGATTTATTTCTAGAAATAGTCTTTTACGATTATAGGCTTGTGTGGCGTGGGTTAGACTAATCTGACGCCATTCTAATGATATCAAATAATGAACTTTATCATTACTAACATAAGGACGATACGAATAATTCGAGTCACATAAAAAATTGTATTTTAGTCCTGAAAACTTCTAATTGTTTAATTATATGTAAAGCTGTTGTATTAGTTGCTTTGAAATATACTTGTCATATTTATACAACTGTGAAAATGTTTGGTATTGATTTTAACTTTTTGACAATTTGTCATCTAAAAAGTGTCATTTACATGACACTTAATGAAAATGTATATTCGTCTCTCCGACGCCACATCCCGAACTCAACTAAACTTGATAATGTTTGCCTACACTAATAAATGCGTTAAGTCTATTATCATCGTGCGGGCATTTTTAAATGTGTTATCTGAATTTGGTTTATTTGATCCGAGAATTGACCCCCCGCATAGTCCTGCAATTAACTCTACTAGCTATGAACTTGGCTAACTCCATTTAGGCAATCTTATGTAGAATCTTGTTTGATGTCAAATTGAATACTCAACTCAAACTCAGAACTATTGACGTGACAACGTCTTATAAATTGGTTTGCCGGGTGACACTTCAAGAAACTGCGTTACGCTCCGCTCACGTTATGCGCTCACAATGAGAGCGAGTGAGAGGCACGCGTCCCTTCCACTCGCATGGTTAGCCCGCCTAAGAGCGAGAGAGACAGACATAAAAAGTGAAAGGCACGCGTGCCTCAGTCAACGTCAGTAAGTCGTTGTCACGTAAAACTTTCGCCCGTATACCGACTTTACAGGCAACCAATTTTTTTTTTATTTAAATAAACCATTTACCTTTGAATTGTCAAGGGGTCAGTCTGTGTGCTATATGTTGTCAAGTCCTTGATATTACAAAACGGTTAAGGATATGGGTCAGAGGGGAAAGGCGGTGACGCTATTTATTAAGGGGTAGTTGTAATAATGTACGTCGCATTATTTAATTAATGGCTTGCGTTTAAACGCCGACCAGAAAATAACCTATTTTACTGCCAAAGAATCGAAATTTCAGAATGGATGAATGCTCACCAAATTGTTATTCAATGCCATTACAAGCGAGTGAAGCCACGAGCGCAGCAAGTACATCAATTCTCTTATCCCAAATGCCCGTACGATGTTAAAAAACTGTTTAGCTACAAAAATACTACATATTTTGTACAAATTGTTTTTTTTTTATAAAAATACCGTTGGTGTGCTATCTATCACACTTATTCTAAGAAGGTGGTCAGGCGGATAGGGTGTAAGACCCTATTGTCAGAAGTCTACGTAACTTTTGTGATGTTTTTCATCTTACATGCCCAGTCGGCAGTATTACCCCACTGTTTTAATTACCCCCACGTCTGCTATTTCCCTACGGTCTAAATTCCATAGCTAGACGGAATTGGCCTTTATAAGCCTACTGTCGGAATTATCTGGGTGCGTTCGATTCCCACTCGGACAAACTTTGTGTGATGAGCATGATTGTTTGTTCTGTGTCTGGGTGTAATTTATCTATAATATGTATGTATTTATAAATTATATAAGTATGTTTATCAGTTGTCTGGTTACTATAGTACAAGCTCTGCTTAGTTTGGGATCAGATGGTCGTGTGTGAGTTGTCCCAAGATATTTATTTATTTATCTCATTCACAGTGTTACCATACGCACTTCATTAGATAACTTATAACACTTCAGACAATACTTTCCTTGCAGATTGAATAACCCCAGACGAAATTACCCTCTAGACCAAATTACCCCCTAGACGAAATTAGCCCCACTTTTTAGAAAATTAAGGGTTTTTTTTCTGCCTACCCCTTTGGAAAATACAAGCGTGATGCTTTAGAGATCGTACGTTATGTAGACTTTTGACATTTTTAACTATAATATGTGGTATTTGTTAGCCATACTTCGAAGGCACTAATATTATTGATAGGGTAGACGCACCAATTGCTGGCTTATCCCGGTAGATAACTTTTATTGGAGAAAATTTCTTGATTTCTAACTATAGTAAGAATTTGTGAATAATGTGATGTTACCGCTAGTTATAATCTCAAGTAAAATAAATATAGAGACAACAACTGGTACATTTACCCTGCTACATCGTTTAATACTATTGCAGCTGCCTAAATTTACAATAAATGCAATATTTACGAGTTACGTAGATTACAACGAATATACGGATAAAATACGTCTTATACAAAAAATAATACTATATTTTATTATGCTTCTTTAACCTACTGGCCTTATGTTGGCAACATTTATTTTAAAAAATATATTGTAAAAAGTTGCCAATATAAAAAATGAACACGTAGTGTTGCTAGTTAATTCCTTAAGACTTATGTTTTTAAAAGCTGATTGAAAGTCTTATATAGTTAAAATGATAATAAATAAATTGTCTAAATGAATTATTTTAATAATACTTAATATAGCATGCATTAAAATCACCGCCCTTGGCATATTACAGGCATTTTAAATTACGTCTAAAGCATCTATCAAAAACAGTGTTACCAATGTTAAAACCTTAAAAACTACCAAAAATGTTGCCAACATCTTAACTGAGTTGCCATATCACTTAATTTGGAATATTACATTTCGATCAATCACAAAAAAATCTACCAAACTTAAAGTATTGCCAACTTAACCAATCAAAAGGGCTACTAAACTACGAAACAATCACATAATTACTAACCTAAACTTAAGAATCACATGGAAAAAAAACTACCACAAAGTTGCCAGCGTCGAAAAAAATTCTACTAAATGATAGAAAATACTGTGGGTTGCCAGCGTCAAGGTTAATAATACTACTAATTAGGGTTCCTTATTTTATTAGCTGTTAGGGGCAGTGTCTCCCCAAGTACTGAACCAACTGACGTTGAACATACCAGAGTAAGGATGTTTTCGCTTTTTGTGGAGACGAAGAGATTCTTCGGATGCATACCAGAATTGTGGAAACCGGTCGTATGGGTATTTTACTGGTTCTTTCACGAATGGTTCTGAGGGATCGTCTGTAATAAAATAAATAAATGGTAAAGAAATAAATATTAAATTCGTCTTTTGATTCGAAAAGTTACAATTTCATGGTTTTTCTCTAATTTAATTTACCGTGTTTATTTGGAAGCTTTGTTTGTTATGAATGACGCTATCGATTGACGTCACATTTTTGAAATTCACCATTGTATGTACAGTCAGCAAAGTAACAGATAACACCATTACGTCCACCACAAAGGAGGACGGTTTTAGGCTCCAATTCTCGTTACGCGAAATTTTGCAAGGTGATCAATAGTTGTAGCGACACAATCGATCTACACTTTGACTCTACAATATGCTCACATATTGAAATCTAATATTTCTAAATATATTTCAGACTTAGATTGAACATGTTTACAATAGTACCTACGTGTTTTCAATAATAATTTTAGATTAGTTTACTTTTTTTCTTACTTATACAATCCATACTTAATGCATGCTGAGTTTACCTGTAAGTGATTGTTACACCACTGTACTATTCCTATTACATGTTTCCTATAGCATAATACAAGTGTAAACAATTGTTGGTTAACCAAATAAAATAAATAAAAATAAATAGGTATGCAGAACCATCACATAAAATGAGGTTTTCTCAAAAACCGCCAAACATTTTTAATACTAGTAGGAAGGAACAACTGCTTTAATTACTTTAAATACCATTACACTACTGATGTGCCTGCATACTTATCTACTTTGCTGACTGTACATAAGTTTTTTGTATTTTTTCTATAAGTTCATGTTCTTTTTGTGTGCAATCTATACTAATATTATAAAGAGGTAAAATTTGTAAGTTTGTAGGTTTGTAAGTTTGTATGTAGGGGGTAATCTCTGGAACTACTGGTCTGATTAAAAAAATTCTTTCAGTGTTAGATAGCCTATTTATCGAAGAATGCTATAGGCTATATACCATCACGCTTCGACCCACGGGAGCGGAGCAGTAACGAAAAATGCGGGTGAAACCGCAGGGGACAGCTAGTAATTAATAAAACCAGATGTTGATGATATGTAAAAATACTTACACGGCGGCAGACAATACAAGCAGAATATCCGGTGTTTCCTGCTCTCGTGGCTCTCGAGGTGTTTCTTGTGGTGTTTCCGGCGCGTGGACACGTGAGGGCAGCACGGACACGGGATGGCGAAGTCTTTGGGAACGCACCCGTGGCGTTCTGCTGCGTGCTGGATAAGGGTGGAGGCGACGCGGTAGCCCTGGGACAATAATATTATTATTGTAAAACGGATATTTTCTGATAAAAATTAAAACTATTGTAGAAAATGACTAGTTCTTCAATTAGGTTATGAATACATTCATTGGTTTTCAATAAAACCTCAATTGTATATGACGGCCCTGTATACTTATATACTTTGCTGACTGTACATACGTTTTCTTTTGAGTATGGGAAATCTTCACAAAGAGGAGTCATCCATACTAAATTATAAATGCGAAAGTAACTCTGTCTGTCTGTCAATTCTTCATGCCTAAACCACTCAATCGATCTGATTGAAATTGGGTACAGATATAGTCTGGGACCCGAGAAAGGACATAGGATAGTTTTCATTCCAGAAATTCCCCGGGAACAGGAACTATTATTCCACGCGGACGAAGTCGCAGGCAAAAGCTAGTACTGCATATAATGTTATAAATCTTTCTTTGATTGAGATATTGTATAATAAATAAATATGGTTGTGGCAGAATTGTGGTGTCTTTGCCATAAATGCCATTAATAAAGAGTTTAATTTGAAGTTGGGAAGTCATCAAATGACTTTTTCCTCGTAGGCGGGGCGGGAAGGAGTATCAGACTTTTACTGACTAAAACCCACCCTTGTTCCTTCAGTTGCCCTTTTTCGCAATCCACAATCCACAATATTATTTATTTATTTATCACTGATTATTTGTATTTTTATTTGAATGTAGTAGTAGTAATGTACTAACATTATAAAGCTGAACAGTTATTTTTTTGCACTTATCTCAAGAAATAACGATTCAATTTGAATTGTTTTAGTGTTTGTTAGTCCATTCATAGAGGAAGTTTTTTACACCACGAAAAATATAAACTACTTACTTTAAAGCAATGTTCACACTGGTAAGGGAAGTCCTTCCATTTGGGGTTCTTTTTCCTGCTGAACACCATCTTGTAGGGCTCCGTGGGGAACCAGTCCTCAGGGTCTAGCAGTAGCTCTACCAGCTCAGTTCCTGGAAGAACAGCGATTTAATAGGTGAGGGCACTTTCAGAAACTTGTGCTTCTATGAATGATGATAAGGGTAAGAACACGAAAAGAGGCATAGTCATTTGTATTGTTGGCATTAAAACTGCAGCGCTTCAGGCATGTTTGCTGACGCAAGGGTTGACGATTGTTATGCCATAATGCGTAAAAAAAGCAGCATCTCTGATGTGTAGGATCCGGCGGAGCGCCAACGGAATTCTGAAGATGATATCAGAAAGGCCAGAGTCTGTAGTGTTGGGGAGGCTTATTCGGCTTCACATTTATTATTGTATTTACATATATTATAATTATAATTGATATTGTATATTTTATTGAATTTTGATGAATGCTACAATACTAACATACTTTTAAGATCTTTGTTACTAACATGATATGGACTGCCTGTAATGTCTGAAATAAATGTATTTTTTTTTATTAAATTACGTGGCAGCTTATTACGTGTGCCAATTGTGTTCAAGAGGATAGAGAAGAAAAAATCGATGGAAGACCATGAATTTCGAGTTTCTCTCTAGATTCATGGTATTCTATCGATTTTTGACACCGTGTTATTTAGCAAAAAATAATCCTTATGATGAAGTCTATCGATCGGTATGATATAGCTACAGCGCAATTATTTTTCTCAAGTAACAGGGTCGATTCCCAGTTCAACCACATAATTATTGAAATTTCTATGAATGCAGTTTAAATCGTGTTTAAAATTCAAATGATGTCTTCTTTCAGTAAAATGTTCTATCTAAAATATTTAAGGTACTTTACCTTTCCAATTTAATGAGACAATTAGTCAAAAATTACGGTACGGTATTGTCTTTTTTACATATTTGGAATGAGAATCGAATACTGCCTTCTGCAATATGTCCCTCGACTCAACAGTCACAGTATACCTATACTAGTATGTTTTTTTTAAGGGGAGTGGAAACCAGCGGGAGGGCGTGTCAGACTTTTACTGACTTAAACCCACTCATGTTCCTTCGGTTGCCCTTTATGTTCCGCGATCACGGCAACTATTATAACCTTTCCGCAACCATATGAGTATGATAAGCTAATGAGTGGAAACCATCATAGATGACTTCTCCCGTCGTGGGTGTGACGGGAGGGCGTGTCAGACTTTTACTGACTTAAACCAGGCGTCCGTCACTCGCTCAAGGCCACGCGTTTTATGCCTACCGCTTCGCGTATCGTCGACGATACAACGAACACCGGGCTGTCGCGCGCCCGGCTGAGTGCTCGCGCGTCACGGGTACAGCGCTGACTATCAAAATGCCGAAACCACGTAATTATTGCGTGATTATTGTGCAATTCCCCTGTTTCCCAATTCTCCTGTTTGCCTTTTGATTATTTATTAAAATTATTCACGCGGTTTTGGATATTTTCGACACTAAAATATAATAATCGGGAATTCAAGAAACGAAAAATATGCATCAGTCATTTTATTAAACTAAAAAATATATTATCAACAAATAAAAAAATAATTGTTTTTCTAAAACATTCGTTTTATTACCATTATCGTCATACGTACAACCCTAGTACATTCGCTAGATGACGCAATCGCACGTGGGTCGCGAGGCGGGCAAAGCAATCTCAACTGTCTTTGTGCGTGCTTATGGTACATTTCTCCTCGCAGCAAACAGCTGGTATTATTATTATGATTTTGTAGGTAATTATAGCGTAGGTATTTTCGTTTTTGTATGGGAGTGAAGTATCTGTTACGTAGTAACTATTTATTAATCTGTGCTTAAACCCACTCATGTTCCTTCGGTTGCCCTTTATGTTCCGCGATCACGGCAACTATTATAACCTTTCCGCAACCATATGAGTATGATAAGCTAATGAGTGGAAACCATCATAGATGACTTCTCCCGTCGTGGGTGTGACGGGAGGGCGTGTCAGACTTTTACTGACTAAAACCCCCTCATGTTCCTTCGGTTGCCCTTTATGTTCCGCGATCACGGTAACTATTATATATAACTATTCCGCAACCATACGAGTAAGATAAGTTAATAATAAAATAGAATACAAACCCTCAGGCACTTTGATCTCTGGTACAGGCTCCGGAGCAGGCAGTATCATGGGCTGAATAGAGACACCCGTAATAGTGGTGTTGTTGGCAGCCAGCAAACTGGACAGGATGGTGTTCTGTGTCTGTAACGATGTCTGCTTCTCTTAGTTATAGATAGAACTTGTTTGGGAGAATGTTTTTAGTAAAATAATGAGGAAATACGGGAAAAATGCTGAATTGATTCGCACAAAATCAATACATAGTATAAAATATATAATACTAGCTGTTCCTCGCGGTTTCACCCACGTTACTTTAGGTTTTTGGTTACTGCTTCGCTCCCGTGGGACATAGCGTGATATTATATAGCCTATGTTACTCGTGGATAATGCAGCATTCAAATGGTGAAAGAATTTTTAAAATCGGTCCAGTAGTTTTTGAGCCTATTCATTACAATCAAACAAACAAAGTTTTCCTCTTTATCATATTAGTATAGATGAAATCACAATGGTACATTAGGTAAAAAAAAACAGGTTCTTTATCGAATTTAGTAGAGCTGATTTATGTACAAACAGACAAAAAGTAAAGTGTCATATGAATAAATGGAATGAATGCTATAAAATTGTTTTTTTTTTTGCCATTACGTTGTTGTAAAAATCATAAGCTTAATCTATGTATAAATAAGCTGGCATGTAAAAATAACTAACTAATAAATCGTTCAAACGAAAAACAAAGGTTTATCACCTTTTTTAAACGATAAAAATCGCGTTAACTGTTTAAATTGTATTAGATAGTTGTTTTTGTAAACATTTTTGTTGTACTTAACTTAAGTATAAGTCGATGCATTAAAGAAAGGAATGTTAAATGGCGGCATATACTTGCGTTGACAGATAGTGCAGTCAGCATATAAAATTTCAAGTTAAAGATTTTTTTTTATTTTAAAAATATATTAAAGATTTTTTATAGTTTTCATCGGAAACAGTGCCTACTTTTACAACAATAACAAACAGGTAACAACGGAAAAATATCAGAAAACTATAACAAGACTAGCTTCTGCCCACGGCTTCGCTCGCGTTAGAAAGAGACAAAAAGTAGCCTATGTTACTCTCCATCCCTTCAACTATCTCCACATAAAAAATCACGTCAATCCGTCGCGCCGTTTTGCCGTGAAAGAAAGACAGACAGACAGACAGACACACTTTCCCATTTATAATATTAGTATGGATATACAGGATCACTGAGTGCGTCAAGGCAGCGTAGAAGCAAATCAAGACTTTTTTTTATGTTGACGATATGCGCGCGAGTGAGTATAGACGGCACTAGTGTGCGAGCGAGAGAACATGATAAGGGCCGCCATTTAAGATTCCTTTCTTTAATGAACCACGCTATAATAAACAAAACAAACTACATTTACCTGCAAAACCCCATTAAAACTCTGCGACAGCTCTAACTTCTCCGGCTTTGGTTTCCTCTTATACCCCTTGGGGGGCCCCCTTTTCTTCGCCACCTCCCCATTCTTCTTATACCTCACAATTTCTCCATTCACCACCGGAGACACCGGTGTGATTGTCAGCTTAGCTGGCAGAGAATACCGGTTGTGTAGATTCTTCACCAGACTTTCTCCATTCGGTGGTTTTGTTGTGAACGCTAAAGGGTTGGCTAGGTTCAAAGGATTGTTCACGAAGTTGGGTAGCGTGTTTGTAGGGTATATTGAGAGTGACTTCGGTGTGTTGAACGCTGGTATTTGGTATACTTGCAGGTTGAGGGGAGAGTACTTAATGCGTTTAGCTTCTGGCTCGTCATCTTCAGAGTCGGATTGTGTGATGCTGAGCGGATCTTTGTCTGAGGAGAATGTGTTCGCTCGTTCTTTCTCTTGGACGCAGAACATCTGGAAAATCGGTGGAAGAATTGGTCAGTAAAAACTAAGAACATACGTGATTCGAGACAGTAGGAAGACAATAGCAGCCCGACATCCGACTATCGCATGGTCGTTGAAAGGATAAAATATTTTTTTTTACCCCAAGAATAGGGATAGTGTGTCGTGATGGGCCAGTGGATAAGGCGCCCGCCTCGTGTGTAAGAGGTTGCGGGTTCGAATCCGGACAAGTACCAATGTGACTTTTTCAATTCATATGTGCTTTCTAAAGTTTATCTTGGACATCACTGACATCCCGTGCCTCGGCAAGCTCGTAAAGCCGTTGGTCCCGGTTGTCATTCGTAGAACTTTGACAGTCGTTACTGGTTATCCAGAAACTCTGACCAGTCTAACCAAGAAGTATCGGGTCGCCCAGATACTGGGTTGTGGAGGTCAGATAGGCAGTCGCTCCACGTAAAACACTGGTATCCAGCTGAATCCGGTTAGGCTGGCAGCCGACCCCAACACGGTTGGGAAAAGGCTAGGGAGATGAATAGGGATGATGACTACATTAAAAATTAAAACACTCTGTTTAGTCTGTCTGTTGGACTGTCCAAAAATACTAGACAAATTTTTTTGCTTCATAAAATAATTAAAAAATACAAAGAAAAAAACATCAAAGTTCCAAGTGGGCTTGTGACGTCACTGCTCTGTAAATTTATTTTTTAAAATATGTGGCCAAAATTTTTTGACCCATTATCTACTTGACAAAATATTTTCTTCGCGAGTTTACCAGAAAACAAATAAAATTACATTAGGTATAATACTAATAAGTTATTAGATTTTGGAGAAGAGTCTCAGCAAATTGCTTTGGCTTTTTAAATTATACAAAATCTTTTGGGCTTGTAATAATTTTGACCCGTTAAACACAACACACACATTTGTAAACTTTGATATGGGTTGCAAATATCTGGCACATTTTACCGTTAAACGTATGTAACGTTATAATGTACGATAACGTTAATTTTATCGGTATGAGTCAGTTTTGTTACCGGCGCGGCGCGGCGCCGCCACTACCCGCCAAGCCCTTGGAAAAAAGGGCAACGTTTACCGCTATTTTCACAATAACATTAAAAATACCGGTAATTTTTAACGCTATTTTTAATGTTATGTTACTAAATAACGCTACCAAATCATACCGATATGCAAGTATCTCTATGGAAATAACGTTACTTAACGTTATTTTTAATGTGAATTGGTAACGTTTTCAAGCCCTGCCTGGGTGGGATTCGAACCTACGACCTCCGGCTTAGCAGTCAGGGCTACTAACCACTAGACCAACAGGCCCGTCAACATTAACCTTTCAACGACGAACCGACAGCCGGCTGTCGGGCTGCCATTGTCTTTCTATTGTATCTCAAATCACATGTGAAGGATTAATGGTGACTGTGCCAAAGGTTGTTGTTTCGATTCCCACCAAGAACAAACTGTGTGATGGGCATTATTCTTTGTTCAGTGTCTGGCTGTAATTTATGTATAATCCGTACTAATATTATAAATGCGAAAGTAACTCTGTCTGTCTGTCTGTCTCTTCTTCAGGCCTAAACCACTGAACCGATTTTAATGAAATTTGGTACAGATATAGTCGGGGACCCGAGAAAGGACATAGGATAATTTTTATTCCTGGAAATCCTCCGGGAACGGGAACTATTCTACGTGGTATTATTGTATTCTACGTGGACAAAGTCGCGGGCAAAAGCTAGTTATGTATGTATTTACAAGTTACTAGCTTTTGCCCACGACTTCGTCAGAGTGGAGTAAAAGTTCCCATTCCCAGGGGATTTCTGGGATGAAAACAATCCTATGTCCTTTCTCAGTTCCCAGACTATATCTGTACCAAATTTCATTCAAATCACTTCAGTGGTTTAGGAGTGAAGCTGAGACAGACAGACACATTTTCGCATTTATAATATTAGTATGGATAAAGGGCATTACTTGTCTGTTACCATAGACTAGCTTTTATTAGTTTGGGATCAGATAGTTGTGTGAATTGTTCCAGATTTTTTAAAATGACTTTTATTTATCATATTATTTTGTTATTCATGATTTCATGAAGTATACTCTTAAGACAATATTTTTAATACAGTAAATACATAGATTATATTAGTAATTACCCCCAAATAACAGTGCTGGGGTCTAAAATGTTAATAAAAATAAAAAAACAACTTTTATTTTTAGGAATAAAGTGCAGTATTTTTTTGTACTAGCTTATTTTTGATTTATGAATGTTGGTGATCCCATAAGAAGTTATTCAAAAGAATTAACGGAATTAACTTTTTGATAGTGTTACGAAAAAAATATTAACAATTAAAAATGTGTGGTACATTTCGCATCGAACTATTTTTTTTTTGCGCGAAAGTCGGCAAGTGTTAACTGTCAAGTTCCTAATGTTTTACTATCGTGAGACGAATGTATAAAAACCCGACAATGAAAGCACTTAGAAAAACGGTTAAACAAATAATCACGACCGCGAATAGCGGTTCATACCAAAAATGTTATGAAATTATGAATCATTCGCCTAGTTCCGTGTACAATAACATATGGAAAAAAAAGCGAAAATTTCACCGAAAAGAAAGCAAAAATGAAAGGAAATAATAAAGTATAATGTAATACAAACTTTTTTCTATATTCCCAAGCGTAAGAAATCGACGCTATGTAAAAAAAAAAACATTCGTTTTTTGAAAACACCACAACACCCCACTTTGATGTAGATAACACGAAACTCCGCGAAATGAACACATAAATAACTTCTAAAGCTCACAAAATGGCGTTGTAATTCATAAATGCGAGAAACAATAAGACTTCTCATGAAATAACTGCACACGGGTATACATCGAGTTGATCTAATTATATTATATACTTATTTTGAATGAAACACTGACCTTTTATAGGTTTTTCTCACAGTATGAGTCGAAATATCGTTATTTGGATCACATTAATGGCGTTTTCCGTTGATTTTTATTGTTTTTTAGTTAAAATTATAGCGAAACATGAAAATAAAAGGTTAAGTACACCCGTATAATAATAACAAGCAAGTTCTTTTGTGTAGTGATGGGGCACGCCGAGTGAGTGAGACGCTCGACTCATGGCTGTGGTGACATAGCGATTATCGATTTTGACAGTTTATAATTTTCGTTACAAACAATGTCACAAATATTTAATATCGCACTAAGAAATAATATTGTAGATCAGGCAATAAAACCCCTAAACAACCATGTATTCTCGAGATCATTTTTATGGCATGTAAATAGTCAAATCCAAAGAGTACAGTATATGTATAATATGAAAGTCAAATCATTTATTTTCATTAGACCAAAAAAGGCACTTTGAAATGTCATTTACAAAATAAAAGTGGGGACTTGGCCGAATGTGTTGGTGGTGTACACATGCGGTGTTGTTTTTAAAATAGTTTTACAGCTGTTTTAGTGCTTTTTTTGGTGGTTTTTGAGTGTCTATTGCGTGTTTGTGTTCGTTTACTATTTATTTTTGTGTTTGTGCCGTCTATCTATCTGTTGGTAAGTGTTTTAGAAGTTTAGTTTTGCGGCTTATGCCGAGCGATCATGGGGGATGAAGAGCGGCCTCCGGGTCGCCCTCCAGACCCCCTTCCTCCAGACCCCCATCAATCTCAGGATGTCTTTTCACCCGTACCTATCTTGACAGCACCGTTGTCTCAGTTTGAGGCAATGGAAACCGAAGTTGCTTCACAGAAAAGAAAGCGTAGGGTACCGGAACAATCAAATGGCCCCGCGAACATAACAGAGGAAAATGATACCACAGCCAAACGCGACCGAGTAACACCCCCATCATTGGTTTCACGATCCAAATACTCCAATTTGGATAGGGAACCATTCTTAGTATACACGTCGCTAGTTGAATCGGACACTACTTCTGGAACTACCCTCCATCCAATAAGATTCGGGCAACTGCTTCAAAAATTAAATGTAAAAAATATAAAAGAAGGGGGTATTAAGAGATTAGGCAGAAACAAAATCTCAATCGAATTTAAAGGCCCGGAAGATGCAAATGCCTTTATTGATAACAAAACTATTAAGGAGAAAGGGTACTCAACTATAATCCCTACTTTCAATATCACCAGGATGGGTGTTGTGAAGGGTGTCCCTAGTGATTGGACCGATTTAGAGGTCATGGACAACCTGAAGTCCCCGCTTGGCAAGATATTGAAAGTACGGCGTCTCAACCGCAAAATAACTAACGATAGTAAAACAGAATGGATCCCTACCTCCAGCGTAGTTCTAACATTTGATGGTCAGGTCCTCCCCGAACGAGTCTACTGCTGTTTCAACTCCCTTCCAGTTGAAGTATACAATTTTCCCACTGTCCAGTGCTTTGGGTGTTGCAAATATGGACACACTAAAGCCAACTGCAGGTCTAAGCCACGGTGTTATCGCTGTGGTGGAGACCACTTTGGTGATAGTTGTTCTGTAGAGGAGCCAAAATGCTTCTACTGTACTGGTGCTCACACCGCTAATAGCCGACAATGCCCAGAGTACATAAGGCAGCGGAACATCAAGGCCTCGATGGCCAAGGACAACATATCTTATTCAGAAGCAGCTAAAATGTACGCCCCTTCCTATCGGTCCTTTGCTGACGTTGTTTCATCGTCCCCTCCTCCTCAGTCCGTCCATCATGCCCTTACCCATGAGCCCCGTCCTCCCCGACCTCCTCCACCTAACTATACTTCTCACTCTCAGCCTTCCACTTCTTCCGCTTCTAAGAAAACCATTGCTCCCCGTTCAAAATCCCACTTCACTCAACATCCTGGCTATGACCGAAGGGCTCACCAGGAAATCATTAATAGCTATACATTCCCATCTTCTCCTAATGGTTGTGCTTTAAATGAGAACCCCCCCACTGAAAACCAGAACACCCAGACCATTCAGACAATTATCCACCTACTCACCACCTTACTCTCATCCTATCCTTTACCAGACCACGTTGCCAATAACTTAGTTAAATCCATCCAATCACACCAAATTCCATCTCCTGCAGTGGAACACCAGAAGCATCCTTCCCAAAAAACATGAAATATCTTACCTAATAAACCAGTACACTCCAGCCTTATTTGCTGTTTCCGAGACGTGGCTTAGGCCACATCTCAATTTTAATGTTACTGGGTATAGCACGCTCCGAGATGACCGACTAGACGGTTATGGCGGAGCTGCTTTACTAGTAAATAATGTTCTTCCCTTCACTCCTCTTTCCTTACCTCCCCATGGTGATGAGATTAATGTCGTTGGTTTAAACACTCTTGGCATTAATTTTATATCTGTGTATATCCCATCCCCCACTCCCTCATGTTTCCAATATATACGTAATGTGTGTGCTTCCCATAATCCAACTATATTTTTGGGGGATTTTAATTGCCACCATTCTCTGTGGGGATCTGACCATTGCGATAGTGCGGGTTCCGAATTGGTTGATTTGTTGGAAGATTTGGGTCTATGTGTCATCAATGATGGTTCCTTTACTCGCCTTCCTAGACCTGGTCAGAGTAGAAGTTGCTTAGACCTAACCTTGTGCTCAGCCAGCTTGACCGCCCAGTTGGAGTGGAAGCGACTGGGCCTCACATATGGTAGCGACCACTACCCAATCTGTACAACTCTGACCACAAGATCCCTACCTCGCAAGGAAAACCAACCACTCCTTAAATATAGACTCTCTGGTGCGGATTGGGACCTTTACACCCAAGCCCTGGAGAGTTCAATTCCCATGCTCCCGGTAATTTCTCCAACCAGCCTGGATGCCTGTATAGCGCAATTTTCCGGTGCCATTTCTACAGCAGCCGATGAACACATCCCTATCAAAAATTCAGCAACTGGGAAACTGTCATCCCCTCCCTGGTGGGATCGTGAATGCACGAATATGATTAAGGCCCGTAATGAAACTGAACACAGCTATGTCCTTGATATGTCCATCGAAAACCTGATAGAATATAACCGGATTGTTGCGAAGTCCAGGCGTCTGTTTAGAAAAAAAAAATATGAAGGTTGGAAGAAATTCTGCTCCTCACTTTCCCCTTCAACTCCTTCTTCCCTAATCTGGCAAAATTTCAAACGTTTTAAACGTGGCTGCTCTGTCCAAAACTGTTCCTCTTTTCCTAAGGACTTAGCAGAAGCCTTTCTTGAGAAATTAGCACCCCCTTTGTCCCTAGTGCTGATGAATATCCATGTACCCTTGATAATGGGATAATCCTTAATGACCCATTAGATGCTCCCTTCTCGGCAAGCGAATTGGATGCGGTACTTAAGTATGTGCATGACTCTGCTCCAGGTATAGATGGCCATCCATATTCCTTTTTTTAAAAAACTGGGCTCTAGCGGTCGACAATACCTCTTGGCTGCTGTCAATGCATGCTTCACGTTATCACACATCCCTGAAAGTTGGAAAACACAATTGATCATCCCTATATTGAAACCCGGGAAATCTCCAGATTGCGCAGACCATTTCCGCCCAATTGCTCTCTCCCCGGTTATTGGGAAAATTTTTGAGCGGCTACTAAAAAACAGGTTGGAATGGTTTGTTGAAAGCCGAAATTTTTTGTCAAAATCGCAGTTCGGCTTCCGAAAGGGAGCCAGCACTATGGACAGCATTGGCATTTTATCAACTGACATCCGGATCGCCTTTACCAAAAATGAGTCTGTTCTAGCAGTATTTCTCGATATTTCAGCGGCTTACGATAATGTTCTTCTTTCGGTGCTCAGGAGTAAATTACGACAGCTGAGTATCCCAGTAAGGATAATGAACTGTATCTGTAACCTGCTGTCAGGTCGTAGGGTCAAAATTCATATTCCCGGTGAAGTTACTGACACTAGAATGGTTTGGCGTGGGCTCCCTCAGGGCTCAGTGCTTAGTCCTATACTTTATAGCATTTACACGTCAGATCTCCATAACTCCCTTAACTCAGATTGCCAGATCTTGCAATATGCGGATGACTTGTGTTTTATACCTTCCGACTTCATCAATCGAACAGGCTAAGGAGTCCATGCAAATATCCCTCAATTCCCTTAACCAGTGGTTAATTTCTCATGGCCTTAACTTGTCTGCTCCTAAAAGCTCCACTGTTGTCTTCTCGCGTAAACGTGCTACCCCAAATGTCGTGCTTGAAATTGAAGGATCTCCTCTGACAGCTGAAGATAAGGTGAAATTTCTTGGCGTCATCCTAGACTCTAAACTAAGTGGAGCCTTCCACCTCAACTATATAGTGAACAAATGCGAGAAAAAACTTAATATGTTACGCGCACTGGCGGGTGTTTGGTGGGGTGCACACCCATTCACCCTAAAACTTATATACAATGCCACAATAAGAAGTTTACTGGACTATGGTTCTTTTTTGCTCGAACCATGTAGCAAAGTAGCACTTGCAAAATTAGAGTCACTCCAGACAAGATCCCTCCGCATTATACTAGGGTGCATGAGGTCCACCCCAAAGAACGCCCTACAAGTTGAGAGTGGAGACCCCCCTCTTCTTCTTCGTAGACAATACCTAGCAGACAAATTTTTATACAAGTCCTTTTTTCTCCGTGATCACATGCTCCTGGCTCGACTATCAACATTGGATAGTTTATGTCGGCAAGGTGATTACTGGAGACACAAGGACCTTCCTCTTCTGATTAAGTCTTTTAGAAAAGTTCGCTCTATAGAAGTAAATACTAATATTATTCAACAATATAAATTCCCCCTTTATGCATGTTCATTTGAAATTTTAAACTTTACTCCTAATGTCTCTAGTATTGGCCTAAAAAAGGACACCATAAATGCTAATGACTATTTTCTTTCCATTGTTAATGACAAGTGGCCTAATCACTATAAATTCTACACAGATGCTTCTAAATTAACCACTGATGGTAAAACTGGTGTTGCAGTTTATAATTCGAATTCTCAGATATTTCTCCAATTTCAGTGCCCTCCTGAGTCATCGGTGTTCACCGGAGAGTGCATTGGGATCCTCGAGGCATGTCTGTTCATTTCTTCTCATACTGCAATTACTAAAGCAGTTATCTTCTCAGACTCCAGAAGTGCCCTGGAGGCCATAGTTAAAAACTCTTTCCAAGATAATCTCCGTAGTCCAATTATTATAGATATCAAGTCAATATTACTTTCATGCTCCAAAAAGAGCGTTGAGGTTAAATTGGTATGGATTCCTAGCCATGTTGGTATAAGAGGCAACGAACTTGCGGATATAGCAGCCAAGAGTGCGATCAATAGTAATGTGGCAGATAAAAAACACTACTCACTACAAATTTATGACCTACTCCACAAGGCTAAATCTGACCTCTTCCAGTCCTGGCAAACAGACTGGTTAGAGACAAGTAAAATAAGAGGTGGTCTATTTGCCTCGATTCAACCGACCATCCACCAAAGCCTTGGTTTTTATAATTTAAACTGGCCCCAAGACTGTAGTTTCAGTAATATGCAGAATACGCATTGGCCACTGCTGCACCCCAGTATTCTTGAATAAAATTAGAGTCCGAGACAGTTCGCTGTGTGAATGTGGTCTGGACGAGGGTAGTTTGGACCATATCTTTTTAAATTGTAACTTAAATAACTCATTTAACTTCGACCGAGTAATTTCTAAATTAAAAATTCAGAAGCCCGTTAACGTACGTCATCTCCTCTCATTTTTCCCAAACCCCCAAATGATTTGTGCTTTTATTAAATTTATTTCTAACAACAATATTAAACTCTAACACTGTATCTATATATACTACTTAATCAAATATATATGTATACATAAATATACTAGATAGTACTAACATTTACTAAAACAAATGTATTTTGTGTTTGTTCCAGGCCTGAAAGGATCGCCACAAAAAGCTTTAGTTTTTCTTGTTTTCATATCTTTTTTCCTTTTTATTTAAACCCATGAGTTATCACTTAGCACTGGCATAAATTGCCGTAGTCTTCGGCAGATTGCCATTATAAAAAAAAAAAAAAAAAAAAAAGTGAATCTAGTTGCCCATTCTAAAATGTTGATTCACATAGAGAAGAATTTGCAAGAAACTCCATACTTACTCTTTTAAAATAATATTGTAACAAAAACTTTTTCACTTGAAACAGTTGATTACGAATCAATTCAGATTTTTTAAAAGATAAACGTTATGATAGCTATGCAAATGAATTTCATAAAAATTATTAACTACTCTCTATAATTGCCTGTCAACTTTATTAAAATTAATGTTCTACCGATTAAGTACAATAATCGATTTCTAAGAAAATTATTTAGTTTTGCACATCACTACACCAAAGCTTCACGAGTTCACGTCCGCGCATTCAAAGTTGCATTGTAATTTATTGTAAATGAAAATTAAACTTTATCAGTACGAGATAAAGCTTATTTTTATATATGCTGTGCAATTCTGTTAAACGTTCTGTGATTGGATCAATTATAATCTAGAGCGTCATATTTATTTATCGTTCAGAAAATATTATTTACAATATTTAGACTTAATTCTCTTTTAAATTCTTATTTTAAATTCAGAATTAAATAATCAATAATAATTTACTATCTGCATTTAAATAAATAATAGTATTTTTGTTTTATTTTATTACTAAATACGAAAATAGTCAGTAGTTCATGTAAATACTAGATGTCGCTAGTAGTAGGAAAGAACTCAAATGCTCAATGCCAAATTATAGTGTTGCCAGCAATTTTACGAAAATTCTACT
This sequence comes from Athetis lepigone, assembly GCA_033675125.1. Classification (NCBI taxonomy): domain Eukaryota; kingdom Metazoa; phylum Arthropoda; class Insecta; order Lepidoptera; family Noctuidae; genus Athetis; species Athetis lepigone. The sequence continues at coordinate 4,422,950 of CM066220.1, read as the reverse complement.
ATTTTCTCACAAAAAACTGCTATTTAGGATATTTTTTTAGCGCGGTAAATAAATCTATCATACATATTATTGAACTGTTTTATCGCCTTTTACTTACTTCTTTAATAATTTAAGTCATTTATTTCATTAGTAGGTTTATCTAAGTATAGTGTGGATCACTTATTTCCGATTTAGTCTAACCAACGAAAGTGGGTCAATTTTTAATCATGCCATGTCTTCTACATTGAGTTGACTGGTAGAGAATGCGCCAATGCACACTTGTGCATGAAATTTTAATAAATAAATAAGAGATTCTTATTGTGAAGCTAAATATGACACAGCACAATAGTAATATAATAAAAAATAGTTTTAATATAATTTGAAAATGATACAGTATGAATACAGTTTATTCTAGCAGTATTAAGTTTCGATTTTTTTTAATGACACCTATTTTGTGGTCTGCTTTGAGTGTATAAGTACATATTTACTTTTATATATCAGATTAAATCCAGTATTTCAAACAGAGGTTAATTGCGTTTTTTTTTTAATTCAATTTTTTATAATAGGATGCAAAGGCTAATTTACTCTGCCAATGTCAAAAGTGAAAAGGAAAAGCAAATGAATAAAAAAAGGGGTAAAAATACGCAAAAATATTCGATAACCATTTTTATGTCAAACTTAATCTAATCTCCAACGTCATTACAGAGTGCTTGATTTTCTCAAAATAATAATAAAAAAAGGAAAATAAATTACTAAAGACTAGATGACAACGCTGTACATGACCAAGTTCCGAAAAATATTAAAAGAAACACGATATCACATACCACTTGGTCCTTCCTATTAGCATGCGACTAAGAAAAGGTCAATATTATGCCTTTTTTTTTACAAGATTTTATTTTAATACAATTCACAAAGTAAACCATTGTAAGAACTTTGACATAGATTCTTACTATGCAGATAAAAATGAACATTGAAAAGTAAACTATAATTTTCAATTACAATTTTTCAATATATTCCAAGGAATTAGAAAACAGCCTTTATTATCAAGCATTTAACGTCAAAAATGATAATAAACCACACCATTCTATGTTATTTTAAATCTGAATTGTGCAAGCTTACCTAGCCTACCTCTCAATTATGTCAAGTGTTTTGATTGGCCATTCTTATTAGCCAATCGTAGCAGGAAACAAAAATGTGAAACTTTTGGTGGTTTATTTGTCACCGTTTTAAATAACCATTCTCAGTCGCACACTAAAATTCACATTCACACATTTATATACATTTTTCCACTAAATACTACAAGATTTGGCTTTAATAGTCTGTCTACATTTTTGTCAAACTGGTCACCTTGTTTTGGTATTAAATAACATTATTTAAAAAAATGTCTTATGAATAAATAAATAAGTCTAAATTTGCGTTGCGTTTGTGTTTACATGTTCTTAGATTTGATGGTATGGTAGTAGCTTAGAAAAAAAAGGACTTTGTATTTACTAGGCTTTTGACATAATGTTAAACCTATTTAGGACTTCATTTTTCCCAGAATATAAGTATGAAATGTATATTTTTATACAGCAGAACACAAAAAAAAAACAAGTATATTGCAGATGATAGTACTTGCAAGTTCATAGAAAAGTATCATAAAACTGTTTTAAAAAAAATATTAGTGTAAACAGTCCAACAATGCCTAACAAACGCAACGCAGTACATAATACAAAAAATGTCAGATTACACAATTAAAGTTTAATATAAATTAAAGTTACAATGAATGAAACTGGCATAACGTTTGGTTTATGTATTGGTAATCAAGGAATGGTTTTATTATATACAATGAAAAGTATTTCAATTCGTTTTTAGACGTACACCGAACTTAAGAAATAATTGTCAGTTACAAACTGTTATTTTCTTAGTCATGTCAAAATATTGGCAGACGACAGCGGTAAATCAATTGTATTGAACGTTTCAGGAGATGTTTCACGGTAGCCCGCAAAATTCAAATTTTTAAACGTTTTTTGTAATTTGCCGCTAGTGTAAAGATGTGTGTTGATATAAAATGATTTGCGACTGTAATAGGCAATCAATTGAACTACATGCACTTTGAGGGCTGTTTTGATGATTATAATTTTGTAACTAATGGCCTATTGCAGTCGCAAATCATTCTATATGAACACACACCCAGAAACTGAGCTGGAAATTGCAAAAATACTTACGAAATTTGAACTTCGCGGGCTACCTTAACATCCTTCTTAACGGGATATCAACCGTACACAGAACGTTTAATATCAACCGAAGTTAAAAATATGTTATTACAAATAAATGCAAATATTACAGGGATCGCTCAGTCATAATCATTGTCAACAGCCTGATAACAGTTGATAAGGTACCAGGAAAACATGTCACACAAAGAAGTATACGAAATAAAGGTGCAATTGCATACAAAAATGATATGTCAACAATTGCTTTAGAAAGTTGAGCATTTAAGGAATGATAGTTAAAGAAAGAAAGAAATGGTGTCATTATCATCTACTTATAAGTCAAATGTTAATGATTACAAGTCGAAAGAATTACTTTCTGACAAATGTCTCTTAAAACAATTACTTTCTTCAATTACAGTTAAATAGGTTTACACAAAATCGTGTTAGATTCGACTGTTACATCATCAACAATCTACAGTCACTAGCTAGGCGGGACTAATTCCAAAACCTGTATCTACTAAAAAAAAACGAAGAAAAACCTTTATTTAAAGCTCAGCAATGCCTATTGTCGTTAAGTAATAAAAAAATGCGTCCTCACGACTTTCTACCATCGATCATGAAAATTTAACACTGGCAACACAGCGTGGTAGCATTGGTTCTACCGGCTTTACGGCTAAATTTTTGATCGACGCACACCGCTATTTAAACGATTTTTTCTAAATAGGAATATCCGATATACGCGTTGCGTTAAAAAATCGCTTGGAGGCATTTTTAGGAACTTGTTTTTGTTTAGATGCTAAATTCAGTATGATAGAGATAAATAAGTTAACTGTCGAATAAAGTACTAAGGAAAGTAACCCACGAAATCCATAATTTCTCACGTTTTCTGCAATTTGCAGCTTAAACAAATATACGTTAGAGTCGAGTTTGCTATTTTTATTCTAAAGACCTCAGTTCTGAGCAGCAAACGGCAAAAACGTGCCCATTTTGAATGTCGCGGAAACCTAACTTCAAAATAAGTTAATTTGATCTTCGATACAGTACAAATAAACAAATTGTAATTGTATTAAACAACTTTTTTCGACAATCAGCTGTCTTTGGAGTTTTATAGTTTAGATGACAGTTATGAAGATATTTTTTATAGTATTAAATAAACATATTCGAAAAAAAAACGCGTTTTCTTCAAATATTGGTAAGTAGCATATAAAAACACATTTAAACTCACCACTGTCCTCTAAACTAAACACGTTAATAATTAAAGATTATGATATGATTATTATTTAGTATTTATTAAATGCTTACAATAGTGTCATGGACGTAATAACATCGTTTCTTTATTATTTTACTAAAAATGCTGCGGCTTATATGAAAACTTAGGATAGCGCCATCTATTGGTAATTTTGGCAACTATATTTATAACCTCATTTTTTTACTAAATCATCTTTTGTTATTGAGCCTTTAATATGGACAAAATTGCTTTAAAAAGCTTGTGTTGATGTAAATAATTATTGAAAAAATAACACAGACTTAAAGGCAGTGCAACACAGAAATGTATGCTATATTATAGATATAAATGTGTTTAACATCTAGGAACCTATCACTTATTCTAGCAAAACTACGTTATTTACATTGCATAGCCTTGCTCCTTTATTGGGGCTATTTTCAACGTTTTTAGTTTAAAACTGAATAGTGTAAATCTATTTTAAAGTTCTATGTTTACCCCTTTTTATCTTATTTGAGGGTGTATTTTATTTATTTTTATGTCTTTGACTTTTACTTGAGCAAGGCTTGGATACCGGTAAACTTATCAACCAGAATCATTCGCAAAACCGATATACAGTAACAAAAAACCGGTTATTTCGATCGTTGATATCAATCAGCTCTGCTGCAAAAATATAATGTCGAAAAAGCCGGATTATTTGGGCATTTATAAAGTTCATGATCTATACAAAAGATCTGAATAAAATCCTATATAAACCGGTATATACAAGCGATTCCAAGCCTTGTGTTTGAGTATATTATTTCGTTATATCATAGTTATTTTTATTTCCATAAGGGTTAAAATAGTAACACCGATTATTTAATTCTTTATTTCTGTCAACCGCACCGCAGTGTATTCTCTCGATCCGATTACGAGAAATGTCTTGTTATTTATTTTAAATGTCATTAAAACGATGTCTATATATGAGATTATTATGTCGTATAAAATTTCAAGCCACTTCAATCCACTATAAATTTGGATAATACCCATTTTCCTAGTCCAAGCAACTTTTAAGAATAAAAATGTTTAAAGAAACTAATAAAATTAGGGGCTAATATCCCCATGTATTGTAGAAGGCGAGTTTAGATTCTATTTCTTTAAACCTACACTGTCTTTATAAATAATAAAATGAAATAAGTAATTATTTTTCGACAAAATGTCAACGCTCTTCCATATTTGGCAATATTTAATCAGAAAATATTTTTTTTTAGCTTAAACACGCAGGTTAATCGTCCAAGTGTTCCCGCCGAAACTGACAGCACCTGTCAATATTTTCTACCCAAATGTTGCCAACCAAAATATTTGATTTAACCAATCATAGCCATACGTCACTTTACCGATATTTTGTGTTACGTCACTCCAATAAATAACCGAACTACACGCGAGCCGTTTTTTATATATTATTATTAATATTGATATATTATTAATTTCTAGTTATTTTCTTTGTGTACTGAAAACGAATTAAGGGCCTCATAACATCATAGAATCACTTATTCAGTATCAAAAAATGTTTGTACAGATACACAATTATTAACGCACAACACTCCAGCCTTTTATCCACAGCCCATAGGGTTGAATTTTCCATTTCATCCCCTCCAATACTTTCCCAGTACAAAAAGAAACCAGCCTAATATAACTACCAAATATATACACAGATTTTTTGGGATTAAAAAACGAATTTGGCATCAAAACATATCAGGACTTATACGTACGGATTACATCTTTGATTTGTGCTCTACAGAGGGGGCATTGGCCGCCACCTTTGCCCCTCCATTGCTGCACAGCACAGCGATAGCACATGCACATATGCCCACACATATAGAGGACCGAGTCTATTGGGTTCTCGTAGCAAATTGTGCATTCGGTACCGGTGAGGTTTCCGGGAGCAGCACCTTCGCCGATCACGGAATATATGGGCTGGTGGCGACTAGTCGAAGGTCCGTTTTGAAGTCTGTCAGCTAATCTCAACGGCTCTGAGTGACCGTTGGGAAGCTGTGCCTGCTCGTTGATGTTGTTTTGGCTGGTTGACGAGCATTGGTTGTCGGTTCGTGGCCGGGGCGGTTGGTAGTTGCAGGTTGCTGGCTGGTTGATTGGTAGACCGGTGAGACAGAGCTGTGATGTCGTCTGGATTGGCTGGAAGGAGAAAGTAAATTATTAGTATTTTGAAATTGGAAAATGAAACTATGATTGTCTCTGACGACTCTATGATCTTACATTATTAGTTTAAACATTATTAAAACATAATAGGAAAAGTTATCTATCAGCCCACAATTATTTATGTATATTATTTGGGTACACAAGGGAAATTAAAACTAAAACCCACCTCAATATAATGCGCACTGGCAAGCGTCATCTGTTGATTGGCTGCATTCTGTCCATTCTGGGGAGGCAGGCTCACCACCAGAACAGTGCCACCAGCTCCAGCTGTTATCGGCCCTGCAGACCCAGTGAGCACCCTCAATTGTTGAGGAGGAGTTTGGGCTTGCTGCACGACCTGGGTACTCAGCATCCTAACCTTCTGTGTAGCCCCATAAATATCCACGAACGCCCACAATCTTAACGTATGGTCTACATGCATCACTGTGACAGGAGTCGAGCCATTTCTGCTGACTCTTACTTCCCCATCGAGAGTTAAAGTGACTGCTAGTTCATCGCCTCTTCGGAGACCATTCGCAGCATCTCTTCTTACCACCCAGTACTCAGGACGGTCTAGAAGAAGTTCAGCGTCATCAGGGAGATCGCAAGGTCTTAATGTGGCAGGATCGCAGGAAGTTAGACCAATGGCTAAGCTACCGGCGTACGCTGCCTCTGTAGCTAAAATCTGCACTACGATAGTCTGTCCGGGGCGCATAGGACGAGCTGTAAACACGTATCCTTGGCAAAATTCTGCGTCAGCTCTCGCAGCAACGCCTCTATCGTTCACGCATTGAACATTTCTGCCTTTAGTTCTGTGCAAACTGAGCGGCACTAAAGGATTCTGGTATCTTGGCGGAGGTAACGATTCTTCGACAGTCAACGATCTCATGCTGCCAACGAGTCTATCTTCTTCCAAAGGACTATGTCTCCTCTGGTTCGGGGCTCTAGGATCAGCGAATTGTACTGCTGTGCAGTTTCCGTATACATCTACTAAAGCCCAGAGGGGGTTTCTAGTGTCAACACCGGAGAAGAACAGTCCTTTGTCTTCTCCATTTACGCCGAAATGGACGTCACCTGAAGAATTGACGTAGTAGTATAAAATGTTGTCTTTCTCGCAGAATCTTTCGCCGAGCGCTTTGGCCCAGTTGCCTGGTTTGTTGGTGAGGTCTGGGCAGGCGTATTTAGGGAGCGCGTGCGCGAGGGTGGCGGGGTCATGGTTTGTGAAACCAAAGCGGATGACACCGCTCCAGCTGTTTGAGATTTCCACGAAGCGAAGGCACACCTGGAAAAAAAATGGAAGGATTAACTACAATATCAGAATTATTTTTAATGACTACCTCGAAATACTTTCTGTTGTATAAAATATCTTGTAAGAATCGATCGACATTGTACTAGATTCAAAGTCTAATTGGAATATAAAAAATTTATTCATGTCTTTGATACCTGCATTATAGGACTATAACATTCTTTGATAAATAGGATTCAGCGAGAGGATTACTTCAAATCAGGCCAGTTCCTAAGATTGACGTATCCTTCTAAGCAACTATTCAGCTCATTCCTTTAGACATTACTCTTCATCAAACATTCCATCAATTTTACTAACCACATTTAAATCATTCCATTCCATAACATCAGACCCACCTTTTCATTAACTCTAACCGGCCTCGCACTGAAAGCGACACCCTTGCAAAAGGACTCCACGCGGCGTGCCATGGACCCATCGCGAGAAACCCTGACGTTCTCTCCATGGATGGAGTGGAACCCAAGCGGAGGCAGGTTGTTCGGAGTACCACCAGTGCAGGACGTGCGGGGCGCTATAACAAAAGAAAACTTGAATTTAGTAAGATTGACATGGAAGAAGGATCGAGCTTTGTAGCTCAGCGCTTTTCTGGAGGACTCCACTGTTGATTCTGGCTTTCAGGAGTTGCTGTGGTTGGGAATAGTGTGGCGGGATTGATATAGACTCTATACGCTCTATGTTATAGAGTAACCATCGTCACACGAGATAATGGAAATTTTGTGAAGTTGTTTCATACAGGTCTCATTAAGAAGCTCTGAGTCAGTCAGGTGGATTTCAGGATTCAGTTCTCTCACTCTTAGGAAAAGAATGCTCAATTGTTTCAGAGGTTCAAAGGTAAGAAAAACAAAGAAAGATGAAGGTAGATGCTTCACCTTTTAAGATTTACCGATATATTTACAATTCAGAAGTGCCTGAAAATCGTGTATCTGCTTCCGCAGACCATTTCGTTATATTATGGAGGCTATGTATTATTCTAAGCTATATTATATAAAACTGTTACATTTATAACCTTAGTGGTAGTACTAGTACCTCAGGAATAAGGTAGTTTTAAAGCCACATTACATCTTGCAAATAAGATTACTTCCTAAAAACAAAACCCGAAAACCCATAGAAACATCGCGAAAATTTATAAAACAGCTCAAAATTGACTTCTAACTAAAATTATTTCTTCAAAACTACTCAGTACAATGACAATACAAAATTCTTGTACCCTACGCTTTTATACTTCCCCCTCGGTAATGTTAAATACCAATATGGCGTCGCGTCACCTGCGCAGCAGATGTGCGCAGAACGCAGCTTGCCTATGCGCAGTAATTTTGGGGCAAGTTTCTTTTAATTAAAGGACAGACAGGCCTTTGTTTAGCTAGATGATAATTATTAATTGGTTTTTATGAAGGTTAGATTTATTGAGAACTAGCCGATATTCCGGTGCTCTAATCTCTAACTACCAAGCCAGTCTTGTTTCAAAGAGTTCTAAGTTTAATTTTGACGTTCGAAAGTGCCTTTTAAATGGTCTATTACAAATAAATGATTTGAGGTTGAGTTTAATTACGTCAGTAGCTATTATCAAGTATTTATTTCGTGTAAATGACAAGTAAAAGTGCCCCTTAATGCACTTGAAATAAATGTTTTGATTGACGTTAATGAAGGAGACCCATTGTCGCCGCTAAACGGGCATTTATCTCTAAGTGATGAAAACTTCAATAGGTACCGCTTTGTTCGGTCGAACAAGACCCTTGGTTCATAAGACATGAACTCGCTACAAATCGAGTTACATATACTGTAGACTACCTAGCCTTTTCCCAACTTTGTTGGGGTCAGCTTCCAGCCTAACCGGATTCAGCTGGACACCGGTGTTTTACGTGAAGCGACTGCCTATCAGACCTACACAACTCAGTTACTAGGCGACACGATACACCTTGGTTAGGCTTTCTGGCTTCTGACTACTCGTAACGACTGTCAAAGTTCTACGAATGACAACCGGTAGCTTTACGTGCTTTGGAGTGTCAGTGATGTCTAAGATAAACTTTAGGAAAACACATTTTTACATTGGTATTTGCCGTGTAACTACAAAAAAATCAAGAGCGCTAGTACCACACAAAATGCCACACAAGTTTTCAACCCCTATCAAATAATGCTTTCGCCCCCAACTAAGCAAGGCCCGCCATTGTGCAAGCACGTGCTACTTCCTTATAAATAGGAAGTGACGTAATTGACACGTGCCGGGCTCAATTTGGCGAATAATTTGGATAGAGCGTCATTTGTTTTATGAGCTGGTAATGTTCTGGGCAGGGGGCCGCGTTTTGTTGACGAGGATTGAAGCGTGGCGTGCGTGATGCAATGCACACCTCATATATGGGCATAAATACACATAAAAAAATAAATAAAAAAGCGACCCGGCCTAGCTTCGTACGGGTGTTACAAAACTTTAGAAAACCCGGATTTTCTCTGCCTCTACGATTTAAACATTTAAACCTCTTGAATCGCTGTCATAAATAATAATAGCAGCCTATTACTGTCCCACTGCAGGGCCTCTTCGCATACAGAGAAGGTACGCTACGAGCATTGATCACCACGCTTGCTCAAGGCGTATTGAATCACTATCTATTAAAAAAAACCGCATCGAAATCGAAAACCAGACAGCTGATATACGTATACTTATTGATACATAAGTACATATAAATCGCGAGTAAAGTTAGTATTAATATAAGTCTGAAATCGCCAATCCGCCTTAAGCGCGCGTGGTGATCAATGCTCGTGCCTTCTCTGTATGAGAAGAGGGCAGAGGCCTTTGTCCTGCAGTGAGACAGCAAAATGCTGGTATTATTATCTGTTAGTAACATTCTTTAGGCTACTAAGTAGTGTCCGTGACAATTAGTTATTTGTTAACGCTGATCATTTTTAATTGCTTTAGATTAATGTCATCTGACAATTAGTTAGTGTTTAAAATACTTCGCAATTTTTTCACGTGATTTTTGCGATTTGGCGTTGTTATGGGGATAAAGTAGCCATGGTTTTTTTTCTGTATGTCAAAATTCATTAAAAATCTTACAGGTTTCCTTGTCATCTTTAAATATTTTTTATAATTGTTTTTTTTAATTCTAGGTGCAGTAATTTCATAGGTTGGGCGTACCTCTGCACATAAAATATGGTAAATAAAATCTTTCAAAATATATTTATTTTGTAAATTGATTGAATATAACACTTTTAAACAATGATGTTATAAGTAAAAAAGTGTAGATAGGTTATATGCAGTCAAAAAGTCGCACATTAAAAGTTTGCCAATTGACAAACATTATACTGAGTATCGCGTTGACAATTTGACGTTTATCTCTTTTTGACTCGTACTACGTCAATCATGTCATCCTATTTTGACGTGTAATGTATGTGTGCGTTAGTGTGCCGTTTTTGAAGATAGAATTTCGTTTGGGTAACCTATCTACACCTTTTTACTTAAAATATCATTGCTTTTAAACGTCAATATGGGCCGGTGCATTTTAACAGACAGACACACGAGTAATCCTATAAAGATTCCCTTCATAATTCAACGACGAAACCCAAAAAATTAAGAATATCACCCAATAACACTTGACCAAGTGTTACTATTCACTCCCTAAGAAATATCCTCCCCCATGAACGAACAATGGGCATTTTATTACACCCCCTTGAGAATATTTGATAATAAACACAGATGTATGGGCTGAGGGCAGTAAAATAGGTATTTGGGTCATAGTATTAATAGGATATGCGTCCATAGCTATGGCGATGTAATCCCTATAAGGGTGTGAGGGTTGAATGAATAAATTACTAAGGACATGGAGCTTTAGAAGTTAAAATTATATTAATAATAAACTCTCTACCCCTTATAACATGTCTAGTGTTGAAATAAGACAGTATGTCTTAAACACCTGAACCGCTGAACCAAATTTGATGTATTTCCGTGGAAACAATGTTAGTATACCTACTTTTGATGCAATTTTTAGGTAAGCCAATATTGTTTACACTAAGTTAACTACACAAACCGATTTGGTATTGATAAATGTATACAATTTTGGATCAATCAAGATAACCCGTGGAATGTTTTAGTCATTTGATAGATTAAAAAAGATAACGTATTGAATTTTAAATTAATTTGATAAACGCATCAAACAAAACAAACGAAATGATATTTGAACGAATAATATTTTAAATTCATTTCATATTTTCATCTTTCGTTGAAAACTCAAAATTTGCAGTTTGATTGCAACTCCTGAAAGCCAGAATCTAAAGTGGAGTCCTTCAGAAAAGCGCTGAGCAATGAAGCTCGACGAGTCCCGAAGAAACAATTCAATTGTCTTGGATGGATCCTGCAACGAAATTGATCAGAAAAGAACAGCGGAGGCGTAGGAATATCACTTCTAATATGAATTTTACTCCGAGGTCCTTGTCTTTCTAAAGTTTTCTATGCTGCAAAAGATTAGCCACTTCGAGCCACATGTAACAGAATATCAGAACCATTATCGAGACACTAGAAATCCGATTCGATTCCCCAAGTATCCGATTCCCATCGACTCCCCCAAAATCGAGGATAAAATCGGAAGTATCCGGCGGAAGTGATCCCCTCGAATCCACCCCTGCTTGGAAGTTTTTTTTCACTTCCCAATCAAAAACACCTGGTTTTTAAAAGTGCTTTGTTTCCCTCGTTTTGAAGAAACATCTGTTTTTCAGGGTTTCTACAATTGTTAGCTAACCGAAACTGGTGTGTAAGTAAATCATATAGTCTGCAAGTTTATGGGAATTGCGCATACGCAATTATATTTAACTAATGACCGCTTTTGGGTTACTTTGAAAGTCTTTTCTTTGCTTTACTATAATGTACACGTACCAATCAATACGTAGTATAAGACTAAGTCGCTCCCCGATGTCTGTTCCATCTAAGCTTAAATCTTTAAAACTACGCAACGGATTTTGATGCAGTTGTTTTAATAGATAAGGTGATTCAAGGGGAAGGTTTATATTTATATCTATATCTAGATATTATATAAAAGAAAGTCGTGTTAGTTACACATTGCATAACTCAAGTACGGCAGAACCGATTTGGCTGAACATTGGTGGGGAGCTTAGGACCAGGGGACGGACATAGAATACTTTTCATCTTCTTTTTTTAGTAACCAAAAATCTGATATAACGCGGGTGTAACCGTGGGGTCAGCTAGTGTATAATAAATACAAAATATATTAGAAAAAAAGCCGGGAATCTCAATGAATTGTAACACCGTGCGAAACTGGGGCGGGTTGCTAATATCTTCATAGTTATGGACCTTGAATAAAACGCACAACACGTACATAGGGTCAGAGGTCAAACAGTGAAAATCAACTTTGTTTCACACTGATAGGACTGTTAGCTTCGTGTCAACACGACCAAAAAGCGACTCTAGGTTCTATTCCTGATCTAGTACAGGATTGACGTCAACGGGACTATAGTTAGCCTGAGACTGCACCAGGAAGATCTGATGACGCAGGCAGTGACATTTGCGAACGCGCATCACTGCGGTACGATTAATTTATTGGCTTTGCTTTTGTTTTTTTTTAAAGGTGATGGGTGTCTGTTGCCTTTGGTGATATTACTTAATCAGAACGCAGAAAGGTGATTAAAAAAAGGTTTTAGTTTTATTTTAGACTTAATTATGGATAAGGGCAGGGGGTGAGGGCTTCGGAAATAGACACATTAGGGATCCCATGAGACTTACTGTTCATTTGGACATAAGGAACACAAAAAAAAACAATAAGTAGTTCCTGTTTTATTTATCATATAGGATTGCGATTGCGACAGGAGAAAAAGCAGTCATAGGGACATATAAACGACGAACACTAAAAATATATGTCTTCACTACAATCCGTTCAGTAATTTTGCAGTAACAGTTCACAAATATACCAAGCGCTTTACCTTTCTATACATAAGTTGTTTTGCAGTAACAGGTTACAAATATATCTTCATATTATGCATATTACTCTTTTCCTATCGCCATCTTGTCAAGCTCCACTAACCATAGATTAAAAAGGAAAATCTAACAGCGTGACACCCCTACATACAGCCCTAATAGCGGAGATCCACACCGGTGGGCGCGCGCATCCGGCATAGAGGAAATCTAATATAATTACGATATAGTTAATGATTTAGTAAGATCCTTTGTTACGGCGTTTCCGTGGGTTTTGTTAAGAATTGTGTTGAGGGTGCTTATTTTCTGCCTAGTATTTTCCTAACAAATTCAAGGCACTTACAACACCTAACCTTTCAACGACTAAGCGACAGCCGGCTGTCGCGCTGCTATTGTTTTCTATTCTCTCGAATCACGTGTGTTCGGAATGTTTAAGAGGTGACCGATATCAACTGACAGCGTTCACGAACATGACGTCTTTGATTGTGTACATAACAAGAACTTTCTTAATGATTCCTCTGTGTTGTTTTGTTATACGTCATATGATGACGAATTATCAACACAACACAATGAATGCAGTGACGTGTCTGACTGTTTGTTACGTTTGTTATATAGGAATGCGGTAAACAATACATTCTTAGATGATTCTGACGTCATTTTTGTGCTCAATGATATCTATACTAATATCTATACTAGTATCTATACTAATATTATAAAGAGGTAAAATTTGTAAGTTTGTAGGTTTGTAAGTTTGTGTGTAGGGGGTAATCTCTGGAACTACTGGTCCGATTTGAAAAATTCTTTCAGTGTTAGATAGCTTATTTATCGAGGAATGCTATAGGCTATATATCATCGCGCTACGACCCACGAGAGCGGAGCAGTAACGAAAAATGCGGGTGAAACCGCAAGGGACAGCTAGTGATATTATAAGTTAAAAGGTGTAGTTAGGTTACCTAAACGAAATTCTTTCTTCAAAAACGGCCTAACGCACACATACATTACACGTCAAAGCAGGATGGTATGATTGAAGTAGTGCGAGTGAAAAAGAGATAAACGTCAAATGTCAACGCGATACTCAGTGTCATGTTGGTCAAGTAGCAAACTATCAGGCCCGTATTAATAGACGTCACTCAACTCCGAGACGCTCTCAAGTCTCTTGCTGTCCTTGTCATTCTAAAGGGAAAAAATAAGGACAGCAATAAACTTGAGAGCCTCTCAGAATTGAGTGACGTCTATTAATACGGGCCTTAAAGTGCCACTTTTTGACTGCATCATAACCTATCTACACATTTTTACTTATAATATTATTGTTTGTGTTGTGTATATGTGAGTGAGCGTGTAGTAGTATTTGTGGGGATGGGTGTATCTCTCACGCAAAACTTACTAAACGGATTTTGGTTAAATACAGTAATATTGCTTTAAATATATCAGAGTACACAAGAATATACAATATCACGCTGTGACCAATGATGTTATAAGTAAAAAAGTGTAGATAGGTTATATTCAGTCAAAAAGTGGCACATTAAAAGTTTGCCAATTGACAAACATGATATTGAGTTGACATTTGACGTTTATCTCTTTTTCACTCGCACTACTTCAATCATGTCATCCTACTTTGACGTGTAATGTATGTGTGCGTTAGTGTGTCGTTTTTGAAGATGGAATTTCGTTTGGGTAACCTATCTTCCTACACCTTTTTGCTTATAATATCATTGGCTGTGACAGCCTAACCATTCGATAAACATTGTAATATGACCAGGAACTTCAAAAGATTATCGATTGATTTAAAAAAAGAACATGAAAAAAGCATAGACGCTTCTGAACAAAAAAGTACAGCCACTAAAGAGTTCTATTATTAGATTTGTTATTAAAAACATAATGATGCAACGCAGATATTAAAAGATTCGGTCTATAGGTCAATGCACTGGCTTCGCTTGGGAAAACTATTACTAGAGGTTGGGTTCTTTGAGAATTTGAGAAGAATCCAAAAATGCCTGACACAATGTAAAGAAAAATTTTAGGGTGGGTCAGAAAACTGCACGAGCATCCATACTCAGGGCCGTCTTTACCAGGGGGTGCAAGGGGTGCGGTGCACCCGGGCGCGGAGCGCCCGGTGGCGCCTGTTGAGCGCTGAATTTTTGGATATTTAATTGAACTTATTGTACTTGTTACTTACGACAAATTTGAATGGGCAAGCAAGAAAAAATGGTCATCAACAATAATATTTTTTTCTTCTATTACACTTTTGGCGCTTGTTATTGACTTGTTATAGCCGTCCGGGCGCTCGCACTTAAGGTGGATGTTAAAGGTAGCCCGCGAAATTCAAATTATCTTACGTATTTTTGCAATTTGCAGCTCATTGTCTGGGTGTATGTTGATATAGAATATGTATGACTCCCCCACAATATCGAAGAAGGGCGCGCGGGAACAGTACGCGCCGCCACCTCGGGTCCAGTTGAATACGGGCGACGGACGTCCCCAAGTCCATCGCCCCTGGACCCATTAAGGAGGGCCGGAGGAGGGCAGCGTACGCCCTCAAGTAAGCCCCAACGAGGCGGCGGAGGTAAGGGGCACTCGATGATATCGCGGTGCCTCCTGAATACAACTCCACGGCAGGGTGTTGAAGGCGTTGGAGATGTTCAAGGATACCGCCAACAGCACCCCGCCCCAGGACTCTTACTTCTTCCACCAGGACTCTTACCCGCGTTATTGCGGTGATGGTGGAGCGCCCGTGCCGAAACCCGAACTGATATTCGGCTAGGTCCGGCCCTTCTCCGCATAAGTGACTGACGAGGCAGGCTGCGATAATCCGCTCTAACAACTTCCCCACCTCATTGATCATTTAAATTATGTCCAGGATATCATGATGGCCCCGTGGATAAGGCCCGCCTTTCGTTAAAGAGGTTGCCCGAATCTGGCTTTTTCAATTCATATAATGTACTTTCTAAAGTTTATCTTGGACATCACTGACCTCGGAAAGCACGTAAAGCCGTTGGTCGCGGTTGTCATTCCTAGAACTTTGACAGTCGTTACGTAGCCAGTCTAACCAAGGGGTATTCGTACCCAGTAACTGGGTTATGGAGGTCTGATAGGCAGCTGCTCCACGTAAAACACTGATATCCAGCTGAATCCGGTTAGGCAGGAAGCCGACCCCAACATAGTTGGGAAAAATCCTAAAAAAACGAGGGCGCAGGCTGAGTCCCGCACCCCGGCGCAGAATAGGCTTAAGACGGCCCTGTCCATACTAATATTATAAATGGGAAAGTGTGTCTGTCTGTCTGTCTGTATGTTTGTCTTTCTTTCACGGCAAAACGGAGCGACGAATTGACGTGATTTTTTAAGTGGATATAGTTGAAGGGATCGGGAGTAACATAGGCTACTTTTCGTCTCTTTCTAACGCGAGCGAAGCCGCGGGCAAAAGCTAGTAATGATATAAGTCCTTTTCTTATTATGTAAAAAATATGATTAAACCTTCAAACACACGTGATTTGAGGCACAATAGAAAGACAATAGCAGCCCGACAGCCGGATAAGTACTGAGAACTTCAAATGTACTTTCTCATATTATTTCTAATATGATTCATAGTACTCTCTAAAGTTTATCTTGGACATCAGACATCGGTTAAAGAAGAAAACATTTTATCCCTTATTTAAGTATCTTGCCTGAAGTGTCAACAATTAGACTTTTTAGCAATAAAAAACCGTGGTCAACAACCAGGATAATGGTGCCGATTCTCTTGTGCACAAACTAACGTAAATTTAAGTTAAGTGCATCTTTCTCTTTCCATTTCTTAAAGAAAAGGACAGAAGATACATTTTAGTTTAATCCTATCAAATTAGACAGCGCCTGAAGAAAATTGACGTATATTTAGACGCCATGTTTTTAAATTGCGTCAAAATTATCTATGGAGTGTCTAAATTTGACAGGACTTAACTAATATTTGATCTTCTGTCCTTTTCTTAATTAAAAGGAAAGAGAAAGATGCCCTTAACTTAAATTTACGTTAGTTTGTGCACAAGAGAATCGGCACCAATATAACGTAAAATATCGCCAAAAATATCTTTTGAAAGGTTAAGCCCATAATTTTGTAATATCGAGACGAAATTGGATCAGGATGGCCGCTCTCCCTAGGGGTCGCATTCGATTTATTTTTAATAAGGGGTGCAGATGCTTTGCTTACACCCTCGCTGTTTACGTAAATCCTATTATCTATGTATTATCTTCAGTTTGCGGCCTAAATATTACTTTTGCTTTTGTTTAAATCTATTGTAAGGCTTCTTAATCCAATTTCCCGCACTTTTTTGTGCTTCTCAACCGCCATTGTAAAAAAAAATAGCTAAAAATAGAACCAAAGAGATTCACGTAGCTATTACATTAAAAAACTAAACCATTGAGCCATACATAACCACTGATAAGTAAAACAATTGAATCGCAAAATGGTGGTAACACCGCGTTCGAATATCAAAACTTAATAAAAAATATTCTACTCTCTATTATCTCTATAATCGATACACATAAAAAAATCATAACGGAGAAATGTATGTTAAAGCGTGGCGAAGTAAAATCTGCAAAATTCTGTATAAATTTTGAATTAATTAATATTCCCTACTGGCCTGGGCACTAGGAAGGCAAGGGACAAAACACTATCAAAATGTTAGCTGTTACTAAGCAAGTATTCTTAGTTGTATCATTCAATAATCATTTCAATACACGCGAGCAAAACCGCGGTCAAACCTAGTCTCCGAAACTCATAAAATCACATTCGAAATACAAAATCAATTATATCTCAATAAAATCGGGACCGTTTCCGAGTGGAACTAATAGAACAAAATTGAATTAAGAATTTATTTGAAAAAAAAAACCGGAGCATGGAAATTGACGATCCGGCTTGTCCGTCATGCTGGATAAGTCTTCAGGTCTATGACCTGGCGTTCCTCCATGCCGTTGTCTATAGCTGTTTGAAAAAAGAACATGACTTAGATTGTACTGAATTCCTTCGTGGGAAGAGATAATGGTGTTTGCGCGCGCTTTTTTGCGAATTAGGTTTTTAAGAACGTGGTTCTAATGTGCTTTTTTGAGCGTTGATTGGTTGGTTATCTAATGGTATTTGTTTCGATAAAGCACTAATACTTTTTCTTTATACTTCGGAAATAAAGTGCTGCACAATTTTTTACAGGTGTTTTGTCTTGCTCGTAAGCTGCGTAGAATTGCCTTATTTGGTAAACTAAGATAGAGTTAATTTTGAAAACGATAAAGTATATCGTTTCTTGGTTAGAACCTTAGAACCGGAGTAATGACAACTGTCTTGGATCCGGAAGCAATCTAATAAAAAATATGTATTTTGGAAAACTTACACACAGTCATTTGATCCCAAACTAGGCACACCCTTTAATATTGTAAAATAGTAGACAGCTGATGTGCATCATACTACAATTTATAAAAAAAAACATCCAGACAACAAACACTCATTCTCATCATAGAAAGATTTCTCTAGGTTGAGAACCGGCCTAGCAGTCAGGCTCACAAACCATTAACCAACAGGCCAACCATGCATCAGAAAGACCTAACCTATCTTTCTAACAACAGATCAGGCGCTCAAGTCTGCTATTACAATCATGTCTCAATGACCAGTCATTGGCCGGATATTTGACAACTTTGACAGTTTTTGTATGGGAAATGTGTCAAAAGTTTGACGTTACACGTCAAAAATCGATCATTGAGACACTCACTATTGCAATAGCAGATTTGAGCCCCAGTATGTCTTGCCAACATCTTTGAACCCTAAGAACATTACTTCAAGCATTCAACTCCATACAGTTCTAAAAAAACTTTCGTTACCACCCCATCCCTTTCACACTATACATCCATCTCGCTCTACCGTCACGGTACACCGCCGAGCATGCGTTCACTTCGTCACGCCCCGTGACTCTGCCCGACACACGTGAATGAAATTTATAGCAATATACCACACAATGTAACCGAAGAACCGCTGTGCGCTTCAAAACTTGCGAGAATACGGTAGTTTCCACCATTATCAATTGACGTACTTTTTATGAGCTGTCAAAACGTAATTCTCTAATAGATTTTGTATGGCAATGGTGATTTATGACGTCACTAAAATAACAACTCAGTTGACTATCTATTTATTGATTTCAAAACAAATAAAAATCAAATTTTATAGCAAATTGAAAATGAACCGAATTTATTAGGCTGAAATTAATAGAGGTTTTATAGGAATTGTGTCTAACATTTATTGGTTAATGGTGGAAACTACCCAATTGGGTATTTTTCACACGCAATCCGTTGTCTTTTTAGAGTTTTTCGCCTTTTTGGAAACTCGCAAGCAACACGCCTTTTTAGCTGTCAAAATGTGATCCCTCCATTTTGTATTGTGATGTCATTATGTCGGGTTAATTGACTAAGGGCCTGTTTCACGAGGACCTCACAATAGACGCCATTTTCCAGATATAACAGCATTTGTATGAATTAACCTGCCAGACATTTTAACCAGAACTTATTATTATAACAAAGTGACACAGGCCCTAATTCGAATTGATAAAAGAAAATAAAAGCAAAATAAGCAATGATTAAGGCGACCGGCTCCGCCTCTCACGTAAGAGATTGTGGTTACAAAATTTTTCTTGGATATCTCAGACATCGGCGAAGGAAAAACATCGAGAGGAATCCTGGACTTAATTTAAGTCAGCAATCGCCAGTCAGTTTTGAGCAAGCGTGGTGATCAATGCTCGTGCCTTCTCTGTATAAGAAGAGGCTTTTGCCTTGCAGTGGAACTGTGGAACACAAATTTTATAATTAAAACTATAATTTTATAAGTAGGTAGTTAATTGAAAATAAATTGAGTTGAGAAAAGACATAACTTCGTTTTAGCCTTGAAATAACTGAGAGCAACGATAATCTCAACAGTATTACCACTTCATAACACAAAAGCACTTTCCCTCCAATTTTAAACGACGCGGGGGCGGCCATCTTTGAAAATAAACAGTCTACGTGGGGCATAGACAATACAAGCAACAAATGTGGTGCAGATGGCTAAGTTCCACGGGGATTTCTTATGATCCCTTTATTTTGGATTGAATTTATGTTATATATGTGTCACCATTCCCCCATAGGGAGTTCAAGTGCATTAACTGCGTTTAAAAGACACTAAAGCAGTACACATGGCCGTTTTTATTTTGTTCTATTTTCAAACTTGAAATGTCATGTTTTCGTAAGTAGGTTTTATGTTTGGGTCAGGTTCAGAGCGAACAAGGAGGTTGTTTTGATCTAAGTGTTCATTTATAAAGTCTATAATGATACTTAATTTTCTACTCATACGTTTGATTAATGTACTTATGCAATTTTCAGCTTAATTTATGTTCCTTTTTAATTCATTTTTAATTGACCAAAGATTGTTTGAGCATATCGCTACTATTAAACCGTTACAGTTACGGCCCTTGTTCTAAAAAAAAACATAACACTAATACCAACAAATCCATTTTCAAATCTAGAACAAACCTAATTACCGATATCCGTTCAAATTTCGAACGCAAACCATAAACAAAAAACGTCACAGCCTACCTAAAACAGTTACCTAACCTGTCACTTCCGATGATTTGACGAGAGGATACACAGACCACAGAGTAAAACAACAACAACAGCTTTCCCAGACGTATCGAGTAACGGATGAGGTGCGGTTGGTTATGGTACACAGGATGACCATAGACAACGCCGGATGGTCACGACTTTTGAGGAAATAGAACTTGATATTAAATCATGTAACTATCTTGTACAGACATACCAAGTTATCTGTGAACTGAAGGAGGGCGACTCCGTCGATTCAGCGTTGCAAAGAGAAAGAGACAGAGAACACTCAAATGAAGTCAAATGTACGACTGAAATGTCATGTCAGCCGTAGTTCCAATTTTAGCCATTTTACAGATAAATTGGTAAGACAGTAGGCACTAGTTCATGCCCGCGTCTTAGCCTGCTTGAAGGAAGAAGAAATCAAGGATTAAAAAGTAGCGTATGTCGTTCTCCATGGTCCAATCTTTGTCTAAATCAAACTAGCTATCCCCCGTAGTTTTACACGCGTTTTTGGTTACTGCTTCGCTCCCGTGGGACGTAGCGTGATGTTTTACACCCTATAATCTTCCTCAATAAATGAGCTATCCAACACAAAAAGATTATTTAAAATCGGACCAATAAGTTCCTGAGATTAGAGCGTTTTTCACAGGCTTTAAATCTTCAAACACATGTGACACTAGAAATACAATATCACAGCCGGCTGTCGGGTGACAGTCGGCTGTCGCTTGGTAGTCAAAAGGTTAAACACGCTGTCATTTTTTGATTAATAATCAAAACAAACTCAAAAAAAAAAATAACAGTGATTAAACACGACAAGCAAAATTTATTAGGCCTCGAAGATTCTCTCTCAAAAGACTCAACCTTTAAAAAGGCTAATCATAATAAATTAAAATTAATAGCACAATAAATCATAGATCAATTGGTTAGTAATGTTAGACTTACAATGCGCACGCATAGACGCTTTCCCACGGTTAATGATCTATACATTTTATCATCACGCTTAGCTATTGAGTAAGTGTGTAATTGGCTAAATGGCGACTTTAAAAGAACATTTTGAAAGTCTATCATCTCTGCCATAATATAAAACACAGCTTTTCGCTGTCTTTTTTTGTCTGTTTTTTTGTGGGTGGAAAATCATCAATTAATGACTCTTTCTGCCCTGGGCGGGAGGGAGTGTTAGACTTTTGCTGACTAAAACCCACCCTTGTCCTTTCGATTGCCCTTTATGTAGTAACAAGATGTAGATAGGATAGTCAGCATATATATGGTACTATCGACAAAATTAAATCATGACCCATTTCGACGACAAATCGTTTGAAGCTGTCAAAATAATAAAACTAGATGTGTGTCATTTTTAATTATTACATGTTTACGCAATTGTCGACCTAATTGTATTTGAATGTCTGTAGGAAAATAAGTTTATGGTGGGTCATGAATCATGATTCTATTTTGTTGATTGTACATTAAAATGTAGCTATTTGACCAAATTATAATCGTCACAATTTATATTCGTATCTTTTTACTCGCAATACTGATGCTCGTGTACATAATATGTATGTCTACTACACCGTTCAATGTATACATATGGCTACACATCAAAATATTACTAGCGATCTTCGATTAGGTACTTTCTGCGACAGGAACTACATTAATGTAATGCACCGGGTACATCTACGTATCATCGAAATTGAATCGAATATACGCCAGATTTTCGCTTATAATATAGCCATTCCATGTTTATCTCGTTTCGCTCTTCCAGCATCGCAAATCGCTGCCTGCTATAGCCTCAGCCCAAATCGCGGCCAAAAGCCAGTGTGTTACATAAGCGACAATGGGCCAACATTGACCATGGTGTAGAGCACTGACAGCCAACAACTGGACTGCGTGTGAATCATCAAAAAAGTCACATCAGTTACCGAGAATAAGACCACACAAACGAGTTTTTAACAATTCCATTGAGAACTTCGAGTGATTTTACTGATAGAATTCGGTGGATTCAAAATTAGACTCTATACCTGTGATATAAGGCTGGTATCTCTGTTACATGAGCAGTTTCCCATGAAACTACTATAATACTGGTTAGTTTTTTTTTCATTTGTAATTTGTAACCTAGTCTGTGGGTGTTGGTGTCAAGCGTGAACCGATTTATTCGCAAGGTTCTTGAGATAATACCTAGATATAAAGAGAAAGAAAGTGAATGTTTGGGTACACAAAATGATACAGTAATTCCTGAGAAACGTGTCAGAGAGCGAATAAACAAACAAAATAAAAACTTGACTTTCAGAAACGTAAACAATGATTGCATTGCTAATTTACAAAGACATCTTTTGTACGATATTTCCTGTGATGTCTAATGTCAGGGTGGTTTATTTTAAGAATATTTTTAATATTCTGGAAGCTGACGAATGGACCTCAGTCCTTAATACATCCCATAATCCATTTGTCTATACCTTGGTTTAAATCCGTACTAATATTATAAATGCGAAAGTAACTCTGTCTGTCTGTCTCTTCTTCACGCCTAAACCACTGAACTGATTTGAATGAAATTTGGTACAGATATAGTCTGGGACCCGAGAAAGGACATATAGGATAGTTTTCATCCCTGAAATCCCCTGGGAACGGGAACTATTATTCCACGCAGACGAAGTCGCGGGCAAAAGCTAGTAATTAAATAAATGTAAAACAATATTGACAATTATGTCTTTTTTTTTTTTTCAAAAAAAAATCGTATCGTTTCGTAATTTTGTATTCGGCTTTGTTCTAAACCGACTAGGTAAGAAACTAAATAAAAACAATGTTAGTATGTCCTTTTTACGCAATTTTTTACTGTTAAAATTTTGTTAATTACCTAAACAGATAGAATATAGTAAAAAAAACAGTGCACTAAATTGCCAAATTGGTCCTTACTATAGATGCTGGCGGGAAAAATTCCGAAACATTCCCGTCGAATACTTCGGAAGTATTCCGAAATATTCTGATACTTTGGGAATATTTCAACTGCAAAAAAAAACCCGGTGAAATCATTGAGTTATAATGTACTACGTACTAGAGGAGCTATTTCAAACAAAATATGGCGCGTAATTTGGTGACAGCGGAGCATGCGCAGTGCAAGCGGGTGCCATAGATAACACCAATGCGCGCAGATGCGACATATTTTTGAAGTTGACTTCTATAGGCTTCTTTAATATTATGTGCATTATGGGTATCGTTATAAAAATAGTTATAATTAAAATAAGAAATGTATAACATAAAATTATGTGGAAAATAATAATATAACAAAATAAAAAAAAATTGAAAGGGTAGTGAGGAAGTGTAGTGACGATTGTGTGAGATAGAGTATCAGTGTCGGTCAGTGTATACGTGGAACTTAGCAGAGGCAAAATTAGTCGGGAAGTCGTGATTTTAGAAGATACATAGTATTTTCAGTTGCCTCACAATAATTATCTTGTATGATATTATATAAATGAAACGAATTTAAACTGTAAAAAATTTAATTCCCATGAAATAATATAAGTACTCTTCTTGAATTTGTGGTGTATTTCTCGTTTTCCTTGAAATGAACGGAACATATTCGTGAATATTCTATTGGCAATCACGTGACTTTGCTGCGATTCTTCTGAATAAATTTAATCCAAAATAATTCTCTAGTACTAGGACACGGCCGACGAAACCTTAAAAAAATATATATAATTAATAAATAAAAAATATTAATATTACTTAGTAATTTTTTCTCATGATTATTAATAACATTTTCTTGTTCGTAATTGTTTAATGTTACCCGACGTTAGTGTCCATTCTGCGCATGCAACAAATATTTTACTCTTTGATATTAACATCAACATGGCCGCCGTCGAGGTGACTCGTCATACATAATTACAAATAATAAAATTAGGCATGTTTTAAAGATAATATTTTGAACTTACTGGTAAAAAATCACTCCTTGAATTTTATTTATATTTCTCAAGCTGTTTGAACAGTATCTCAATGCACACGAAGGCATATTTTTTGAACAAAACTTTGCACTCGAAATAGTCTAGCTGCTGCAAGCGCTCGACATAGACTAAGTGAGTTAGGGTGCATGCACCCTAACTCGTGTTACAAAAAATTTAGTTGAGGTGACTCCTCTAGTACGAAGTACATTATAACTCAATGGGTGAAATTGTATTAATCCATTAAAAGCCACTGTACTCGATTGAGTACAGCGTAATGAAGTAAAATAATAAGGTGTATCACCTAAAATTTGCAAGATCTGTTATTTATACTTCGGAATAATGCTGTACTCAATCGAGTACAGCAGTTACCTCTAATGGGTTCATAGGGAATATAGCCTACTAGCTGTCCCCCGCGGTTTTATCCGCGTTTAATTTCCTTTGGTTACTTCTTAGCCCCCCGTAAACTGACGCTTCGCTCCTATTGGTCGCAGCGTAATGTTATAAAGCCTAATACCTTCCTCTATAAATGGACTTTAAAAAACAAAGAATTTCTCTAATCGGATCTGTAGTTCCTGAGATTAGCGCGTTTAAACAAACAAACAAACAAACTCCTCCGCGTTATAATATTAGTAGTAGCTTTCCAACAGTGAAAGAATTTTTGAAAGCGACACAATAGTTTTTGAGTTTATTTATTAGGTTTTCCTTTATTTAGTAATACCTATCTATGTGACTCGCGAATACTTAGCGATGCGAACAGCAGAGCAAACTAACCAAAAACATAGGTAACCCTTTTTCAAAAAACAAATCAAATATGCTCGGCCTGGTTTTTTATTCCACAACTAACATTTTGAAAAATAGCATTTGACTTCGATATAACCTACATAAAAACAAAAAAATAAAAATCCTGTTAATTGCAGGATAACAATTATTATGTAGATATGTTATCCCGCGATTAAAGGGATTTTTATTTTTTTATAAATATATTAACAAATATACTTAATCGATCAGATTTATAATAAAATAAACATTTATATTTTACTAACTTATGTGCCACTGAAAAATAATTAATTCACCCACCACACAAAAAATAAACACGTTTATTCTTATTGAATAATTCGGGCGAAATATTCCGCGGAAACTTTCGATTGCGGGGTATGAATCTTTCTGAAAACTTCTCCGGGGGGGGAGCATCTCCCCTCTCACCGCACCCCGCACCGCCATCGCCTGCGTGCACACAGTCAGGCGGCGGCGATCGACGGTCGATGCAAAATTCCATTCGATATTTAAAAAAATATAAAAATATTATGCAAAAAAATACAATTCTAAATTTAAATTCATTTTGAATAATTCTGATTTAAAGAAACTTTCCCAGAAGTATTCCGGAATTATTTCGAATTTTTCAGAAGTTTTGCAACTATACCTTACATAGGGTATCAATAAACTAAATAGAGCCACGCGAAATTGTGTCGTCGCGGAATGTTTATAATAGTTACCGTGACCCTGGAACATAAAGGGCAATCGAAGGAACATGAGTGGGTTTTAGTCAGTAAGAGTCTGACACGCCCTCCCGCCGCACCCAGGACGGGAGCAGTCATTGGATGATTTCCCACTCACCAAAAAAAAACCACGCGAAATTGTGACCTTTTTCAATGTCCGAAGGATCTCTAAAACAAGACAGGACGACGTCTAATATAACGGTAAAGGCCTATTCCCACGCCTTGGACTTTTATTTTTAAGCGCCATCTTTTTTTTTATTACTTTTAATTTTGCTTTCAATGGTAGTAATGATATGCTAGAACATAATCGGGCCTAGATTACTTATAGTGTTATGATTGGGTTAAGTTTTATTTTTTAATTTGTATTAATGTGTCGGCCATTAATTTCGTGTCTAGTGGCGATTTAGCGTCAATTCACACGTACCACAACCACACCACGTCGCAGCGACAAAATGTGGTCAAGATGTGGTTACGTGTGAATAGTGTCGCAGCGGCTTTTTGCAGCTGCGTTGTGGTAGCCACAAAATGTCGATGTGGTTAGCGCAGGCGCCAGCTAGGCGCGCGCGGACGTCATGTCGTGGCGATGTGGCCGCGCTGCCGCCGCGTTGCCGTCGCGATGTGGTTGCGATGTAGTCGTATTACACAGGTGGTCGATAACAACCACAAAATGTGGTGCGTGTGAATTGTAATATTCGGGTCGGGCGTAAATTTTGTATTGAAAATCAATACAAAATTTACGCCCGACCACATCGCGGCGTTGTGGTGTGGTTGTCGCTGTGGTGTGGATGTGGTACGTGTGAATTGAGCCTTAATGCACTCTGGTAGCCTTTTAATCACGTTATGTGGTAGAAATCTACGCCTTTGAGTCAGGGAAGGGAGTCACATTTGATGAACTGTCAAAAAAGGTTCACTTTGATTAAAAACTATCAGTTGTTATGACTGAAACTATAATATTGACCCATTTCAGGGCCAAGACCTCTTCTTATTCAGAGAAGGCACGAGCATTAATCACCACGCTTGCTACAGGCGGATTGGCGAATTCAAACTTAGTCCCGGTTTCCTCATGACGTTCTTTTTCCTTTACTGAATGGAAAACCTACTGAAAAAAAATATATATCATAAGTAGGTATTTGATAAAAATCTCGTCAGCTTGTCTAGAACCTATTTTATAAGCTCAACAAGACGTAACGTATTAAAAACAGTTATTCTAATTTCAAAATGAGCCAACATCTTCCATTGTGTACGCAGCCATTACCAGTTAGTTGCAACTTGTCCCGTGTGACAGGATACATTGAATACATTCTTTTTTTAAAACGCGTGGGAAGCTCACTTATTGTGCCTATTTTTTTTTAATTTTACCGTTAAAGCGAACCCTAATTATTAAGCCTGGATCTTGTATTCTGCAATGTTTTGCTTTTTTTTGGCTATGGTTTTCTGCCGTGTAATTGTAGTGCGGCCATTATCTCAAGGCGACTGTTTTACATATTGAAAACTAGTCTCACTTATTTTTTGTTTTTAGGTTGTTTGTAACTGTATTGAAGAGGTAAAGCTAGGTATTTTTGTTGTATGTGTTTATCAGTACATACAATTTTATAAAAAAAAACCGCTGTTGTCCGCTGTTAGTCTGTCCGTCCTTATGTATGCATCTTAAAACTAAGCGGATTTTAATGCGTTTTTTAATAGATAGTGATAAGAGGAAGGATTTTTATTGTGTATATTATAAACCTCCTTGAATATAGTGGAGGAAAGCCGAAATCTTCAAAGATTTAAAACACCCGTGCGAAGCTGGGACGGATAGGCTACTAAATTACAAACACACACGGCAAAAAACTACCATCCAGTACCACATTTTTCCAATCTAGCAACCCCAAAAACCTACCAATTCCAAATTCAAAATCCACAAAGACAGTTCCTAATCCACTTTCACTAAAAACAATATCAATATATCGATACGAATGACAGATCGAACGGACGAAAGGTGAAGTTCCCACGGATCGTGTGACTGTGCGAGCGAGAGGCTGCAGAGTGAGACGGAAGATGTTGCGACACGAGATAGTAATGCTGTGAATTTTGTCAGATGCGTGGAATTTGGTAAGTTTTGGAGGTAAGCGAAGATAGGTTTGGTAGAAAAGATTGTGACTGGATATGGAATAAATTCTAAGGTGAAGAAGGCGTCTAAGCTGTTGTGCCAAGGAGTCAAAACTGATAGAAGCCAAAGCAAAATTACAAACAAAAAGCCGTTGCCCGCGGTTTCGTCGGTATCTTTGGTAACTATACGTCTACGTAGGTCATAGCATAATGTTATTGTAGTCTTCCTAGATAACTAAGATATAAAACACAACACAAAAAGAAATGTAATCGACCCAGTATTTTCTAAGATTAACACGTTTAACTATTTATAATATTCGTATAGAATAGATGTTGTAGGAGATACATAAATGTAGTTCAGAATCACCCTCTCCCAATTAATTCCTGGCTACATACTTATTACGCTTAAAAATCTAAAAGGAGTTTGCCCATCTCCTTTGGCACACATATTCAAGTAAACAATCATAATCAAAATATTCAGTATTTACGTTCCCATGTGATAACAAACTAAACCCTGATAAGACCTCGAAAATTCCGTGTGAAAAAATTTGCTAATCCATTGACGATTTGCTAGTTACACAAATGGACATCGCTAACGAGAAAGGGACAATGGATTGTCAACGTCTTAAGTGATTCATCGTCGTTAGTCATCGGCAATCGTCGGTCAATAGAAAGAGTACCCTTTGTTGTAAGCGTGAGAATCAACAGATGAGCATAACAAGGCTATGCTAGGTAATAATTAAGGGAATACGGACACTTATTCACCTTCATTCGCGTTTCCCTGAACGATTTTGGTCATACTTATACAGTTCCACTTCCATCAGCCGCGTTCAGCGTCGTAAGAATGAGGAAAGCCGTCAAGCTTAAAGGACCACGCACATTTAATCTGTTCTATTTAGATTGAGGCCATGGAAAACAGCGATTTTGTACAAAAGCTAAATAGACGCGGAAAGCTGAAAGTCTTAATACAAAGCGTTGTTTTCAATGGACAAAAGCTGACCAATAATTCATGTTCTAATTTGTTTAACCTTTCAACAACCGCAACCGACAGCCGGCTGTCGGGCTGCTACTGTCTTTCTATTGAGCCTCGAATCACGTGTGTTCGAAGGTTTAAATTACATTTTTAAATGAAGTCAAGTACACAATTATGGCACATAACAACCATATTACAACACATAAACGTACCATATAATATTTCGTCATGCAACCTATTCCAAAGTACCAAAACGATTTTTTTTCTCAAATCATCTCACGTTTAGATCTCAGCTATAGATCACTGCGTGCTGTAGATCATTAGCTCGCGCCGGTCGTGATCCGAATTAAACACGATGCTACACGAAGATGACCGAACGATGCGCTTGCGTCGAAATTTTGTTGTTTCTCGGTACTCGCTGACTTTATGGCTTTTCTGGTAATGTTTTTTAGGACTTGAAGTTATGTAAATACTAATAATGTCAGGGGTTGCGGAATAGTTCTATTCTAATAGTTACTGCGGCCCCGGAACATAAAGAGCAACTGAAGGAATAAGGGTGGGTTATAATCAGAAAAAAAAATTGTGAAAAATTATTAAATGACTTTTCTCGGAAGGGGTCCGAGAAAAGTCATTTAATAATTTTTGATTCAAAATGTTTGCGGTCTCAAAAGGACAATGTCCAAAATTTGTTTATTATGAAACATATGATGATTGATTCAGTGTTTATATTATACTAGCTTTTACCCGAGGCTTCCCTCGCGTGGATTTGGAACTACCATGCACGTTTTACGCCTTTAAAGTTAAAAAAATACTGCGCGTTTTTATTTCTACAATCTCTCAGTTAATAAGTATTCCAAAACGATTTGATGAGTTATTGAACAACAAGTACTAAAGGTTTAATAGCGAAATATTTTTTCCATTTATTTTGAAGCATCAAATAGTCTTCAGTCCTTTCGGACCTCAATTACAGATAAATGCCAATTTAAACTCGACTCGGTACATATTCACCTGTCGCGTCTAAAGATAAAACTACAATAGTGAAAGGTGGCCATCATTTAAAACACCAGAATAACCTGTCTAATAACACCTTGCAAGCAGCTGATATTTCAAAATAGGCGGAGAATAACCCTTGCGGAAAAATAATTACAATACTCTATGGTCAATGACTGAAAGGCACAACCCTTTTGCTACAAAAAAAAAAGAATCAAAATTTTTAAATTTCGATTTTTCGACCGTGGGAATGGAAACGTCTAATGAAAATACATTTTTATTTTTGCTGTTGTAGGAAAATTCTTCACACAAATATGGACTTTATATCTATGAGCATAAAATTCGTGTTTTGATTTCGACACCGCATTGCAGTTGTGGTTACATTACCGAATTCTGTTTGCGTTATGTAAAGGCGAATGTTACCTTAAGTAGAAACAATACAGTACATTTTTGTATATCGCAAATTAATTCACACTTTTGCCGAAGCAGTACATAGTGTTTCCACACGCATTCTAATTACGTTCGTGAATATTGAATATGAACCGTGTACTAAGAAAATAAAGTACATTATTGAAAGTTACTGAAGCTTACACAAGTTTGTTCAATGACAGACAGAGTATGAATAGTAATATTTGTTAACGATTGTTCCCGCGTTTTCAAAATGGCGTCGACACTTCCGGGATATTAGAACTATACTATGTAATACTTATTGAATATTTTATTAGTCATTCTTTCTTTATAAGGCAAAGCAACTGTTAAATGAAAATTTACATATTTAAAAAAAGAATTCTATATTAGGCATTGTTGAAAATAATGTTGATTTTAATTCCATTATTTTTTACAAAGGAGATTGGCCAAATCTATTTTGTCTGTCAATTAAGGCTACACATCATCACGGCGAGGGGAGTGACAAAAAATAGAAATAAACAAATATCTTGGGACAACTCACACATGGCCATCTAATACAAAACTAGGCCAAGCCTCTAGTAACGTAGTCCACTAATATAAATACACAACAAATAAATTACACCTCTTAAAATATTGCAAACAAAATCGCCTCCAAAAAATTACCAGACCCACACAAACGTGTTCAACGCATGCATGTGTGTGTTACGGTCTATCTACAAAACTGTAGTAACAGTATTGAAGGTAAGGTCACAGGTCGTGGGAGATGGTTGTTCTCGACTGGTCATGGACCTACCTGATGTACTGTGAAAACTAGTTTATGGGAAGACGCATCTGTTACTTGAGAAAATAGAGATATTAGTTAAGCATGTTTTTATTGATTGGTAGGTTGTTTAGTGAAATCTGGATAAATTGGATCTGGATTTTATCATTTACTAGCTTTTGTGTATGGTTTCTCTCGTTAACAAGCTTACATCCCCCATTTTACCCCCAATGGGGTTCGGATTTCTAAAAATCTTTTTAGATGATACTTAACAAAGAACACACCCTCAAAGTTTCAAGTCTCTAGGAATTGCGGGTTGGGCCGTGCGTTGATATTTCAACAGTCAGTCAGTCAATTAAACATTTTATATTACAATAGATAGAGGCTTTCATTTATTCAGTTGTCTAAATAAATAGATGTGTTATTCATAAATCGTCTTACTTATACAGGCAAGTTGTAGGTAAATATCGAAATCTAAGAAATCAGCCTCAGTTTAAAAAATCTCAGTAACAGAGGTTTCTAAATAATAATCAAGAAATATGTGTGGATCGCAATCTCTTAAAAGAAAAGTCTGTGATGCCACTAAAATATTCTTACGATGTACTAAAATTAAAAAGTATGTAGAAGTGATACAGATCGTAAAACCTCAAAACTTTCACTGATGCACTATCAAATTTGTTCCAACTAAATCTTATTCAGTTAAAAAATAAAGCTGCTGATTTCTAGTATATTCCATTTGAGAATAAAGAAACTAGGACAATAAGAAAGTAGATTTCATGTACCAGGAAAACATGAAACGAAAATAATTAATTTAATTAAATAAACAAAAGCAAGGTCAAAAAACCAAGGCTTTTGAACATAAATCAGGAAATTATGAACGATTTGAAATATAGAAGGTACTAGGATAGCATAGAATGTAGGAAGTATCATTACCTCACTAGAACGTTTTAATATGACTCACCCCAGTAGCTATTGTAAGAAAATCATGGCTCTCTTATAAACAATTTCACCGTAATTAATATTCTAAACCTAAAAACATGTAATTAATTAAAGATCCTCCATCACGAATGAAAAGTACCAGGGTCACAGATACCAAAGGAGGCTTGCGTACAACCAGTAGGTCGACAGTCACGGTACAACATGGTACAGTAACATCGTTACAAACCATTACTTTAAGGCCATCATCGATTTGATGCACTTAAAAATCCGTTATTTTACTGCTTTTAGCAAAAATTATTTTATTTCATGAGCGGTTGCTTAGAAATGATACTTAAAGGCGGAAGGAGGAAGTGGGTAGGAAACTTTCACAGGTAGATTCATTTTTTTTCCTTATGAAATTAAAAGGAAAACTGAATGGTTTGACTTTGGGCCGCGACGTACCTTTCTTAAACCTTCGAACACACTTTATTTAAGACCCAATAAAAGACAATAGCAGCACGACAGCCGGTTGTCGCTTCATAGTCAAAAGGTTTAAATACAAGAGATCCCAAGCCAGATTTACAAGATCAAATTCTAACCTATCTAAAAAATCGACAGTAGCGCCATTCTCGTACATATCAATAAATAAAAGGCAAATGCATCCAAACAAATTCGAATTTCAAATATTTGAAACATTATTCGGAGCGGTTCGGCCGGGTAAACATTCCCGATGTTTTCTCACGATCATTAGTGAACGATTTCGGCCGTACTCGGCGTTCGGTTCGGACACCTCCGTAAATTTTATGTTTAGAATACTGAATAGTAAATGAGCTTTTAATTAGAAGTCATCATTTTTGAATTGGAATTCGACTGGGATAGACGTTTATTGATTTTTCTTATTATCATGGGATTAGTATTATGACATCAAATTCTTTCACAAGTAATTTTGAATTAGTCTAACGGACAACGTGTGTCATAAAGCAATTTATTCTGTAATTTTTAACTTGTTGGTTGTGGCTTCGCCTGCGTCGAAGCAACACCAACGAATATAGCCTAAAATAGGTACTAAAGATAACGTAGCTTCCTAAGGTGAAACTAAAATCTAAACTTCCTAGCGTCTTTGTTTAACTTTTTAGTTTAAATTTCTCTAGCTATTCTGCCCCAATTCATCCAATATCCTCAATAATTTACACCTATAAGGGCAGCAGCTGATACAAACATCTTTCTCCGCCAAAACATCACCTTTTATACCCAGAATCGAGCATTTGGTCGTTTCACAAAAACTCCGGACAATTCGGTCCACCTTTAGTACAAAAACCCGCATCTAACATAAGGACTCACCTGGATATCATCTGTTGTATATCTGTCCTTGTTTATCTCACAAAGAAGGGAATCTTGCATCTCGTTCTCGAATTCAACGGTTAAAACCAGCTGTTTTTGATGTGTAGTTTTCGATGTAATTTATTATTGGAGCATATAGACGTATTGGATGTACAAAAAGAAGGTTACTATGTGCTTTATGATACAAGACAAGCTTAGGTAATTTGTTTTTTAATCAAAATAATAAAAATTGGTGTAATGTTTTATAGTCCTTGTTTTTTCGCATTTACTTATTAGTGGACAATAAAAAAAGAGCAATGGATGCAAGCTACCCAAGAAGGGAATAGTTAGTGGTCTTTGGGGAAAGCCTACGTTCAGAAGTGGACGACAATTGGTTGAGATGATAATGATGAATCAACGAAAGTGGCGTTCCTCCTTTATTTTTCTAACCTTTGCTTTAAATTTCAAGCTTGGCTTCAAGTCTATCCGGAATTAAGATTTAATTAATCTGTATGTGGTACACACTCAGACCAAACCCCATAATAAAGTCTGGATCTAATTTAGGAATATGGAAAAACTACAAACATGTAGGTAAATCAGAAGAGTTTAACAACTGGAGAACGAGGCTATTACTAAAAAGCATGTATGCATTCTCAATTGCAGGAAAAATTTCAGCTTCTGACAACCAAAGCTTAGGTATTCCATATTTTTTCTGTAAGTATACCAAAAATCTACGAAGCACGTCCACTTTTTTCGCTCAACCATTGCACAAAATTGCAACACACATTTTTTTTCTAGATGCACAAAGACCTTTGGAAGGTCACTATAAAAAAAAAACAAAGGACCAGCTGTTGCCGTAGAAAATGAAACGTGTAAGTAAGCAGCTGACTGAAGTTATACCAGGGTTGGCGAACAAAGAATAAATATCTTGGGACAATAATTGGGTAGTTTCCACCATTAACCAATAAATGTTAGACACAATTCCTATAAAACCTCTGTTAATTTCAGCCCAATAAATTCGGTTCATTTTCAGTTTGCTATAAAATTTGATTTTTAGTTGTTTTGAAATCAATAAATAGATAGTCAACTGAGTTGTTATTTTAGTGACATCATAAATCACCATTGCCATACAAAAACTATTGGAGAATGGCGTTTTGACAGCTCATAAAAAGTACGTCAATTGATAATGGTGGAAACTACCGTATTTACACAGCCATCTGATCCCATACTATGATAACCAGATAACTGATCTATTTTATACATAAATAGCTACTGGACTAGACCCACCGGCCATTCAAAATTAAACCTTTCGACGTCCAAGCGACAGCCGGCTGTCGGGCTGTTATTGTCTTTCTATTGTGTCTCGAATCACGTGTGTTTAAAGGTTTAAAGAGTAGATATAAAATCTAGGTAGTACTAATTAGCCCAATTGTTTTTAATACTTAATTAATTTACTATTCTTCTTTAATAGACCAATAATCTATTTGTTTCTCTGAACCATTAATAACGCAGTACCTAGCCCACAGTTAGAAACCACTTCTACCAAATAGGGATGTTGACTACATCAAAAGAATGACATTCTGTTTAGTCCGTCTTTTAGACAGTCCAAAAATACTGGACACATATTTTTAGCTTGATCAAATTAATAACAAAATACAAAGATAAAGAGCATCAAAGTTCCGGAGAGGGGGCTTGTGACGTCACTCCTCAGTAAAAATTATACAAAGGTGTGACGTTTTACGAAACTTCAACGCACTGTATTGTCGTCATTTTCTGTTTACGAGATAAAAGAAAAAATACGTATCCCAAATTTTTTGATTATCTAACTGACGGACTAATTACTTTTTTTTGTCATCTCGCCTATTCTTACCAAGCAATTAAGAAGTAATCTCTACTTATTCACCTACCTATATCCAATTCACCCCAAAACCAAAGCAACATTTTCGTCTATTTTCAGGCCCTCTAATGTAACATTATCACCACTTAAACCAATAAAACTTAAAACTATTTTCCTCCAAAACCACAAAAAAAATATCCAAAAATAATCTCCTGCCACCCCTACATGCGCGGGCGCACGCCAAGATCCCGTTGCGAAACAGCTGTTGCAGTTTGTAAATACGAGTAAGCGGAATGGAAGATTCAATTTCTGAATGCTAGAGTGAGATGGAAACAGGACATATGCACCGAGCGATAACGCGCTTCCGAATGTTAGACAAGTACATAAAACTTTACACAACTGAGTAAACCTTATGTGATAGTGTTTTTGGGAAATATTTGACATACATAGTAAGTGTTTGTAATCTGTGTGTACGCAGCTTTTTAGCTAGGCTTTTACACCTGGCTGCGATTCACGTGCCATGTTTTTTATAGCTTTTTAGGACTACCCGCATATGTAATTTTTTTTAGTTAAACATCTATTTTGTTCTGTTTGAGTATATTAGATTGATAGATTAATAGAACAAGCTTACTGTCTCCTATTTGCTCGATAATTATTAATATCCAACTAAGGCGGGACACAGAACCTGGATCCGTAAACTTTAACCACTGTGTTATAGCAAAGCAGAAACCAAAAAACTTATTAGTACAAGTTAAAATTTTATTACGCCTTCACGACAATAAATAGCGTTGTTTAATACATAATTATTATTCCATTACAAAACAATAAAAAGATAATAAAACACATGCTGGGAAAAACTACAAAACGGATGAGACACGATAAGCTGTATCCGTTTTAAAAAAAATAATAAGAGTTTTTTTTTATTTAGAAATAATCTCGCAAATGTGTCCCACAGTCAAACTGTGAATACAGTTTTGTGGAACTATTTTTTATTTTTTTAGTTAAATGTAATGTGTTTAAATCCATACTAATATTATAAATGGGAAAGTGTGTCTGTCTGACTGTATGTTTGTCTTTCTTTCACGGCAAAACGGAACGACGGATTGACGTGATTTTTTAAGTGGAGATAGTTGAAGGGATGGAGAGTAACATAGGCTACTTTTTGTCTCTTTCTAACGCGAGCGAAGCCGCGGGAAAAAGCTAGTAAATAATAAAGTGGTGCATTTCCACCGGCGAGAGTAGATGAAGCAAGGCGGAGCGTGATAATGCGAGAATTAAAATTTTAATTATCTCTTAATGCATCTTTAGAATTGATATCTAAAAACAAGATAAAGCACTTAAATGCTGTGCTATTCACAGCAATCTTCAGTATCAATGGTCGAATTCGAGCATTATGTTTACTATCATATATTTTTAAACTTTAACTAAGTATGCCAAATTCTCCTGCTTAAAAGATCTTAAACAACAATAGGGATGACGACAGCATTTAAAAAATGGCATTCCGTTTAGTCCGTCTGATAGATCGGCCGAAAATACGGGGCACGTATTTTTTGCTTGAAAAAATAAATAAAAAAATACAAAGATAAAGGGCAACAAAGTTCCGAAGTGGGGGCTTTTGACGTCACCGTCCTGTAAAAATTGTATCAGATCGTGACGTCATGCGCAACTTCAACGCACTGTATCGTCGTCATTCTTCGTTTACGAGAAAAAAGAAAAAATACGAGTCCAAATTTTTTTGATAATCTATCTGACGGACTAATTACTTTTTTTTGTCGTCTCGCCTATTGTATTTACATATTTAATCTAGTTTAAGTTAAAAAAAAAAAAAAAAGTTAGTTTAAGTTAAATGTCATTTATCTGTGTATATTTTATTCGACATCCTAATAACACAATACTAAATGTTGCCTCACCTCATCACGGTTGGTAACACACCTCCAAACGGCTAACGGGAGCTTTGATTCGAGGAGAAAGATCCGAAGGACCAAACTCCGGAAACACAGAGAGGTGTTAACGGACCACGCAACTTTAAACTTAGAATCAATATTTATTTAGTTCAACTTCCGTTTAGTAACAAGAACAACGCAACCAGGGTTTGTATAAACTTGATTAAAAAATGTCCGTGGAGTTTCTTGCTGACTAATGGACCACCATTGGTGATTAACGTAAGTCTATTGAATTTTATCGGATGAAGCTCAAGTTTCAATGTGGTCTCAATTAATTCTCTCAGATCCCCTAAAGCTGCAAAACGTACGCTCGAAGATCTTGTTAAATAGGGGCCCGTACTATTTTCACATTGACCCATCATCTTTTTGAACAAGCAACTAGCTTCAATTTTCAGATTAACCGACCGACTCTTTGACAATTCACAATTGTTCGTAACTGGTAAAAATAAATGCTTAAAAACGCCTACGTAACAGCGACTACCAACCAATAAATATCCTAAAATCTAGCCATACTGTAATATTACAAAACAATACAAGCAAAGGTAATTTTTTCAGTAAAAAAAGGACCAAACGTCACGATCTACTCAGCGAGGTGTAATTTAGACCACACATAGCAATCACGACTCGAGGCCTCATACACAAGGTAATAAGGCGGGGAGGAACAAAGGCTTAGGAAAAAAAGATGGCCGCTATGTCAAAAAGTTTGTTAGTACTGTCGCCGATTAGTGACAAAAACGGTCTTTAATATGTGACAAAACAAAGGGTAATGCCCACAGTTAAAAACAAAATGTTTACGTTTAGATTCTAAGTAACGAATTGTCTTCGACAAAAAAAAATACATCTGGTAATTTATTGTTTCTATTCTAAGCATAAAATTACGAAACTTCAGATAGCAAAAAAAAAGTAAGCATCTGGCGTGGCGAAAAGTTAAGGAGCTCGCTACATCTGGTCTTTTTGTTAAATTGGTCCTTTCCGGAAATATCCCCAGGTTTTAGGATATAAAGACGGAACACCGTGTGGGAGCGACAACATCTGGTACGATTCCATTACGGCATTGTTCGCTAAATTGTATTTTTTCAGAACTTTGGACATGTGTCTTTTGAGTTCGTGGTGTTTTTCGAAAGGGTTTGGGACTACGTTTTGCAAATTAAAAGTTGTATATTTTAATCTACCTGTTCCTCGTGGTTTTTGCTCCGCTCCCGTGAGACACAGCATCATAATGTTATCTATATCATATATATAAGTACAAACTGGTAAACAGACTAACTGATATCAACGCACAGACCAAACTGTTGGTCCTAGTCATGAAACCTTAAAAGTGTTTTGTTTAAAAAGAGTAGGAGGAGTAAGAAAGAGCTTTATTTCGACCCCTAAAGAAGTGGAATATTGGATGGAAGATTGAGAACATAATAATGTTATACGCTGATAATGTAGCTTTTTGTTGGTGAAAGAATCTTCAAAATCAATTGAAAAGATTTCCCCTACAACAATAGTTTTAGAGTTCATCCATATAAACAAAGAAATCGTTTATACAATACTAGCTTCTGCCCGCGGCTTCGCTCGCGTTAGAAAGCGACAAAAAGAAGCCTAAGTTACTCTCCATCCCTTCAACTATCTCCACTTAAAAAATCACGTCAATCCGTCGCTCCGTTTTGCCGTGAAAGAAAGACAAACAGACAGACAGACACATTTTCTCATTTATAATATTAGTATGGATGAGTACCGACGAATAGATTACATCGTTTAACTCTCAAACCAAGAAATTGTCACAGCAAAACAATCGAAAACCATTTTCAAGACATTATGAAATTGATTGCACCACAGTTACCATTCTATATTTTTTTAAAGAGGTCATGCGCATTGCAGACTCGTACACTTGTTATTTCTTAATAGTTTTACTCTACGCCATCTTTAATAATACTTTTATTAGTATGAGAAAATGTAATTTGCATTTGTGGTCCAATTACGAAAGAAATCCGAGTATTTTACATTATTTACCAATTATTTTAAGACGCTGCGCATTAAAAAAAACTTTATAGCCTTGAAAACACGATTGATTTTCAATTCAATGTATTATTGAATTTATAAGTATGTTCTTTGAAAATAATAAACCATTTATTCCATTGTGTGATACAAAGCCCAGTGCTTCAAAGTTTACATTATCTTTTCGCCAATGTGCTGGTAAAAATGTTTGTTATTACAGCATGTTTGGTCCTTCCATACATCTGTACCAGCAGTAATCTAGTGGCCCGGCTACACGCTCCGTCTTGCCTGCGCAGTCCGGTTTGTGCATTCATGACTGTGCATAAAGACGGAACACCGTGTAGTGGCCATACGGTGCAGGTAAGCTCGTGCAAACTAACTGTGCAGTCAATATCGAAAATGATTACGTCGGACTGTTGCGCGGCTTGAATAACCGGCCACACGTTCAAGTAAAACCGTGCAATCAAGTTTGCGCAGTCAAAATCTTCAGCATGTCGACGATCGCACAAGCCGCGCTTTCAGGACTGCGCGAGCTACCGTCACGCCGTCCACACGCACGCGCTTACCTGAGCAAACAGGTTTATACAGGCATGCTCGCAGGCAAGACTGAGCGTGTAGCCGGGCCTTAAGTATATACCGCTTTATATCTATAATTATTATCTTTTACAAATCTGCCCATCTTATCTTATAGATTTACATTCTTATAACTGCCCATATTTAGACCCAATTTTTTAAAGCTTTAGTACAAAAAGAAAGTTAAGTAAGGAAAGGATAAACCCTAACTCAATCATAATTCAATAGGTCCATATCACAATTTTTTGCCTTCTTAGGTGTATGAGAAACCCCGCAAAGCATTTTGAATCTTTTTCCTTAAAGTAAAGAAGTGCTTTTTCCTTGAGAAGGGTTGACGGTAGTCATTTTGTTTATAATATTGCAACATATTATTTCTGTTTTGCATTGATTACGTGGACCCCTAATGTAAATAAAAAAGAGTTACTTAAATGATGCAATACAATGATCATTCCTCATAGCAAACAGGTTACTTAATACCTTGAATTAAAATGAGTACTTTCTTAATACAGGGAACTGCATTTGGTTTGAGTACCTGCCTTTACAGAAATAAATAAAACTTTTTTTGACGTGACAACGTCTTAAATTAGGTTGCGGCTGGGAGTCACTTATGAAAAAGTGTAACGCTCGGTAACGTTACGATGAGTCACCGAACGAGAGAGAGGCCCGCCGAATGCCTTGCGTCTCTCTCCCACTCAACTATGATCGATATGAAAGACGTTGTCACGTAAAATCTTCGCCCGTAAAACCGACTTTACAGGCAACCATTTTTTTTTTACAAAATCCATACTACTAATACTATAAATGCGAAAGTAACTGTCTTTCTGTCTGTTCTTCACGCCTAAACCACTGAACCGTTATGTGATTCAAGGGGAAGGTTTAAATGTAAAATAAATCCATACTTCCATACTAATATTATAAATGCGAAAGTAACTGTCTGTCTGTCTGTCTTTCAGTCTGTCTCTTCTTCACGCCTAAACTACTAAACCGATTTGAATGAAATTTGGTACAGATATAGTCTAGGACCAGAGAAAGGACATAGGGTAGTTTTCATCCCGGAAATCCCCCGGGAACGGGAACTATTGTTCCACGCGGACGAAGTCGCGGGCAAAAGCTAGTTACTAATAAAAAAAGAAATAATACCATAAATCAAAAAGTTTAAGTCAAAAATACTCAAAACATGATGACAAAATAACAAAAGCAGTATACCTATTAAGAATTCTTGCAAAAAACCGTAATATCTAGTCAAAATTACTCAAGGTGCAAAAGGCAGGTGGTCATCAACTTTAATTGCTAAAAAAATCTAAAAAAAACTCGATCATCGCCGCAATAACACGCAAAGGCAGATGGCACGCGCTGAACAAGTTTTTTTTTGTAGAAAAAAACTTTTTTGCATTTTTTCTATATTTTTTTTAAGAAATCAAAGTTTATGACCAATAAAATGTTTCTCCAATTATAGACGTCTAGCTTTTTTTTTATTTTTTTTATTTTACTGTAAAATACTCTTACGATTATGATTTTATGTTGACTTTCTTATCATTTCGGTATCACAGACCTCAGTAAAAAAAACATCGAAAGAAAACCTGGATTTGTAATTCAAGTCCGAAATCGCCAACTCGCCTTGAGCGCGCGTGGTGATCAATGCTCGTGCCTTCTCTGTATGAGAAGAGGCCTTTGCCCTGCAGTGGGACAGTAATAGGCCGGTATAATTTATTATTGTTAAAAGGAAACATTAAGAAACAAATTAGTGTGGTACGACTTTATATTAGCATAGATTTCAAGCAAAAAATCTTGCAAAACATTTTTTGTTCGTAATTTTTTTGCTGATCTAAGTTTGAGATTAAAATTGATATACGCGATATGGTTACAGACTTTTATTACTTTTATAGTTTGTCATAGTCGTCGGTTATACATTTTTTTTTACTATTTACTACCTTTCGACGACTAACCGACAGCCGGTTGTCGCGCTGCTATTGTCTTTCAGTTTCCGAATAACGCGTGTTCAAATGAAATTTACTGTAATACAACTAAAGTTTAAGTAATAAGGAAAAACACGCTTCAGCCCTCGGTTTCGTCCGCGTGGAAACCTTAATTAGTATAAAACAAAGACCTGCAATGTGTCTGTCTGTTAGGTAGCGATAATCTAAAACACTGCTTCACAGTTTTCATAAATAAACCGAGTCATTACCGAGGAAGGTGTAGGTGTAAAATACATACAAATTGCAAACATTTGTAAGACCCGTGCGAAGCTGGGGCAACGCTAGTTGTATCCAAATACTAAATAATTGCTTTACACTATCTTTAATACAAGACTACAAGGTCAGTGGGCCGTCTTAGAATTGAATTTGAACAAAAATAAAAACTAGAATCATGCTTAATTTCTTAATAAAAGCTCACCTCTGACTCTCAGGTACATAGTTGTATTAAAATCATTTAATCTACAATATTCAAACCAATTAAAAAAACACTCTACTTTAAAATTATTGCGATCACCACTTAACACAATAAACTAAGCCGGTATACTAAAAAAAAAAGACAAAAAAATTCAAATACCGAATCCGTTTATAGCGACTACCTTCATTTTTTTTTAACCACAGGTGGCTCTAAAGTAGAGGTACTTAGATAAAATCTTTAACACTATTAAGTCCGTTACAACTTCATTAAAAATCTACAAACATTAATTACTATTAATCCTACTTTTTAACGCGAAAAATAACGAAAAAAATCATAAAAGGAATACAATGTTGATAGTTAAAAAAATGCTACAGATAACAAATAGAAAAAAAACCGTTAAAAACTTACCCAGTCCAATTTTTTTCTTAATTTTCTTCAGGACCTTCATTTTAGATCCTTTTTTATCCTTAACGGGGGTGGTTTCAGGCTCTAGGGCCATTGGGGGGAGTACAAGCGTCGGCGGAGGCATCTGCACCCCATGGCCCGAAGCCCTAGGGCACGCGGGGCAGTGGCACGAGCCCCTCGCCTGCCTCACGCTCATACAACCACTAACGCCCATCATTGAAACGGTTACAATCCCAAAAAACGGTTTACGACGAAAAAAAGAACTTCTAAAACATATCTATGTCACACCGAAAATTAATAGTACACGATTCAATTACAATTAAATTAAAAAGCACGAAACGTAACGAATTAATTTTTACGAACTCACGATATCCATAACGCACTAACACGGTTCAGTTTAAACGCGAGACGTCCGCGCGCGACGGTTGACAGCCGCGGAGTGAGAGATGTAGTAACGTTTGCAAGGGCTTTGGGAAAGCTGCGTGCGCATCCAAAGCCCTTATTCCCTCTCTTTCTCGCTAACCACATTAGAGCGAGAGGTTGAAAAGTAGAGGGAGAATGTCAACAACGTATAGGTATTTTCAGCACAGCAGATGTGTACAAAGGGATGGTGTTGGAAAAGTTTATTTGATGTGACATTTAGGACTCTTTGTTTAGGAGTTGGTCAAAAGGTGATCGGAGTTGAGCGAATAATGACTTGAAGGGTGCTGGTTTAGCTCGTGCTATTAAAGTTAAATTGTTAATTAGATCAAACGGTACTCGAATGCATAAGAGAACGATATAATCTAAAAACGTATGGAGCCTGGATTCCTTAATAAACATAAGATAATATGAAGCATTGTTTTTTATATCAGTAATATCGGGTACAAATCTTTGGACGTCGTATTATGTGTTCCTTTATAACAACAACTAGCTTCTGCCCGCGGCTTCGCTCGCGTTAGAAAGAGACAAAAAGTAGTCTATGTTACTCTCCATCCCTTCAACTATCTCCACTTAAAAAATCACGTCAATCCGTCGCTCCGTTTTGCCGTGAAAGAAAGACAAACAGACAGACAGACAGACAGACCGACAGACAGACAGACACACTTTCCCATTTATAATATTATATTAGTAACAACAATATTCTAACAAATAAATTTTATTTACCTAATATTAATACATTTATTTCAGAACTGGCTTTTGCCCGCGACTTCGTCCGCGTGGAATAATACTTTCCTTTCCCGGGGGACTTCCGGAATGAAAACTACCCTATGTCCTTTACCGGGTCCCAAACTATATCTGTACCAAATTTCATTCAAATCGGTTCGGCGGTTTAGGCGTGAAGAAGAGACGGACAGACAGAGTTACTTTCGCATTTATAATATTAGTAAGGATTTTATTTTTATTTGAAAATCTCGGCTTTACTTATGTATGACATCATTGACATCCCGTGCCTCGAAAAGCACGTAAAGCAATTGGTCCTGACTGTCATTCATAAAACTTTCGTTACTGAGGGCCTAGCCAAGTGGCATTGTAGAATAGAAAACGAACGATAGTCAAATGTATGGAATTGACATAAGCTTTCGCTAAACAATTTGACATCTTCATACATTTGACAATCGTTTTCGTTTCGCTATCTTATTCTACAATGCCACTTGTCTAGGGGGGCTGGTAGTCAGAAGCAAAGAAAGTCTGACCGGTTCAACCAAGGAATATCGTGTCGGCAAGTCACTGGGTTCTGGAGGTCTGATCGGCAGTCGTTTCACGTAAAACACTGGTATCCAGCTGAATCCGATTAGGCTGGAAGCCGACCCCAACATAGTTGGGAAAAGTATAGAGAGATGATGATGATAAGACTATAACAGGCACTTATGGAATATCCAAGATTCGGCCGATTTGTCAGAATTAGAGCTAGTGAACCTTTCAATAACCAAGCGACAGCCGGCTGTCGGGTTGCTATTGTCTTTCTACTGTGTCTCGAATCACGTGAGTTCGACTTCGAAGGTTTAAATTCCAGTAAAAGATTAATATGTCTATTAAAAATGTTCCTACTAACTGATTAGTACTTCCCACACAAAGAGCAGTAGATACTTAACTAATTACT
Source organism: Athetis lepigone (assembly GCA_033675125.1). Taxonomy (NCBI): domain Eukaryota; kingdom Metazoa; phylum Arthropoda; class Insecta; order Lepidoptera; family Noctuidae; genus Athetis; species Athetis lepigone. The sequence continues at coordinate 4,378,481 of CM066220.1, read as the reverse complement.
ATTGCTAATTTAAATCCATGTTTCTTTGAATATCGGTTAATAAAACTAATAGATAATTAAACCTACGTTGAAATAAAAAAAAACGCATCCAAAATAATCCAAATCAGTTCACCCGTATAAGAGCTACCTACGCTACCACAGACAGACAGACCAACGAACATACACACACTTATGGTGAGACTAGCTTTTGCCTGCGACTTCGTCTGCGTGGAATAATAGTTCCCGTTCCCAGGGGTTTTCCAGGATGAAAACTACCCTATGTCCTTTCTCGGGTCCCAGACTATATGTACCAAATTTCATTCAAATCGGTTCAGTGGTTTAAGCGTGAAAAAGAGACAGACACTTAGGACAGACAGAGTTACTTTCGCATTTATAATATTAGTATGGATAGTTTGGATAAATGGCGCACTGACTTTGGCTTAATTAGCACTATACTATACCTGTCACTGTTACACAACTGCCAAACGACAAATGTACGATTGAGACGGAACATGGCTAAGCCAAAATCAGTGCTTAGTAACGTCTATTCATCTCGTCAATAGTGGTCAAACTTAAGACTTTTTGCGTTGGGGTCAAAAATATAATATTAATTTAATATCTAGAGTAGCCTGTTGGTCTAGCTAGTGGACCTTCAGTTTAGCAGTAGATCGTAGCTCCAACCAAAGTAGTACGTACAAAAAAAAATTTAGGTAAATTCCGACATCAAAAAAAATAATATAATAGGGGTTGGAGCTAGTTTAAAAGTACCCCTGTATACATATTCATTAGTTATTTAAGTTGTATATTAGTTATACGGTTACCATGTACAGGCTCTGCCTAGTTTGGAATGAGATGGCCATGTGTCAGTTTTCCTAAGATTTCTATAATCGAAACAATTTACTTCTATTGACTCTTAGACAGGCCACAGCAAAACACCTTACTCTTAATCCTAACAGTACTCATTGAACAAAGGCTCAATAGCCACAATACCCGATCCTAATCTACACATTCTTAAAAAAAATAACTTTGACAGATGCGAAAGAAATTAGAGGGAGGGCACGACGCATGCGCGCTACGCAAGGTGGCTTGTAGCATCTGGACTTTGGCAATGTGGCTCGAGACGACATATTTGAACGCAAAATAATAAGTAAGTGCACTTTCTATAACACATCTAGTGCTTATTGGGAGCCATTTTAAATTGTCTTTCTATAGGTTGAGAATATTTTTTTAAGAAATAAAAATAAAAGGAGGTTGTTCAGTTACGCGCCTGTGTAGCGTGACGAAGCTATAGTATATAAGTTGTTTTCTATTCATTAGTTTCCCCTAGACAAGTGGCATTGTAGAATAGACAGCGGAATAGAATAGATTGTCAAATGTATGGAGATGTCAAATTATTTAGCGGAAGCTTATGTCAACCCCATACATTTGACAATCTATTCTAATCTACAATCTATTCTGCAATGACACTTGTCTAGGGGGACATATGTACTTTCTTTAAAGTTATCTTGGACATTACTGACGTGAGACGTCCCCTGCCTCGGAAAGCACGTGATGACTTACTGACCAGTCTAACCACGGGGTATCGTGTCGCCCAGTAATTGGGTTCTGGAGGTCTAATAGGCAGTCGCTTCGCGTAAAACACTGGTATCCAGCTGAATCCGGTTAGTCTGCAAGCCAACCCGAATATAATTGGGATAAGGCTGGGAAGATGATAAAGCTGATGACCAAAGGACACATCTACCAGGGGCCCTAGTCTGCTATTACAATCGTGTCTCAATGATCGATTTTTGACGTGTTACGTTGACACATTTCCCATACAAAAACTGTCAAAGTTGTCAAATATCCGGCCGATGACTGGTCATTGAGACACGATTGTAATAGCCGACTAGGGCCCCAGAACGTAGGTTTGTTCGCGATAAACTAAACTTAAAAACTAAAGAATAGATTTGTACGACAATTTACTTTTACTGAATTCAAGTGGGAGTTCAATTTGCACACCGAGTGTTCCGTACATACAACAAATTTACAGTTTTCAGATTATCGACATAAAGGGTCTTGACAGACAGACAGACGGACAGCAAAGTGATCCTATAATAGGGTTCCGTTTATTCCTCATGACGCACTAAATTCTTAAAATGTATAAAAGTAAACTTTCATACTGCAAAAAACGGCACCTATCAAAACCCTGATCCCTACAAGTCATCCAGTAGCAAAGGAAGTATTTAACCCCGCGACATCACCCGTCTAATTGGAGAAATTAACAGCACTCCGCCTCGATTAATTCTTCAAATGAAATGACATCACTATTCATATGACATTTCGTTGGCAGGTGGGTTTTAACCTTTACTTTATTACTTTATAGATGAGCCCACATCATGTTATCTTAAGAGGTAGGTGGGTAATAATAATACACCTACATAGTTAAGAAATACGCATACTTATTCAGCTCCATTTTAAGATTTTGGTCACACTTATACAGTTCGGCTTCTATCAGCCACGTTCTGTCCAGTAATGAAATGAAATCGAAATTAAATGAAATCGTTTATTATGCAAGTAGGATTTTAAAATCACTTTTACATGTCATATTTTTTATAAGCTAGTTGGAGCCGGCGTTTCCTAACTGGACTACCTCTGAGAAGAAACGCCGAAACAAACTCAGGGATTATCGTCTCTTTTTAAGTCCAGACAATTTTAAATCTTTGTGCAACAAACCATGCAGAATAACATTCGGGCTAGCCTTTTGAGGAAAGTGCCAGTAATAGTTTGGGTAAACCTGCCTCAAAAAGCATCGTGAGCTCAACTTTAATCTAAAGGAGCTCCACAAACCGATACCACATTACTGCTTGTAAAATCACGCATTCTAGATGACTTGTACACTTACAATATGGTATGTTTTGTTAACAAAATAAATATATATATAATAGTTGGCTAAACAGTGCTTAGCAGAGCGAGAAGTTCAATCCCAAGCTTTTTTGTCTTCTAAATAATCTGATATTTTATAGTACCCTTTTTTATAGAGTTTTGTTTTAAAATACTCTATAAAAAAGGGTACTATAAAATATCAGATTATTTAGAAGACAAGTAAGAATAAGAAAAGCCGTCAAGCTTAAAGCTGGGCATCGACGGTCGTTTTTCCGCGTCAGTTAAACTGACGTCCATCCAAAATTCGATCGTGAGTGTCGAATCGTCACTCCAGGGTAGGAGACGCCACAGTTTTACGACTAAACTGATGCGAAAAGTTACCGTCAATGCCCAGCTTTGAGCTTGACGGCTTTTCTCTTACTGGACTGAACGCGGCTGAACACATTTATTCAGCTTATGTTGATAGAAAACAACGACTGATAGACACGAACGCGTCTTCTTTCAAATTCGTTTATTTTCTAATTACGTGAGCTAAGCGAAGTCCCTTATTCATCAACTCATCTTCTTCCTATCGTTTCCTTAAATATGTTGGGTTAAGCTTTCAGTATAACTGAATCCAGTAGACACCCAGTTACTAAGTTTAAAACCTTGGCAGACTGGTATTTTTTTTTTGGGACATTCCCTCCACAATATTCAAAACCACTGCAACTCCTGAAAGCCAGAATAAACAGTGGAGTCCATCAGAAAAGCGCCGAAGCAATGAAGCTCGACGAGTCCAGGAGAAACGATTGAACTGAATTGGATCATGCAACGAAATTAATCAGAGAAGAACAGCGCAGTTAAAACATGTTTTCCACTTTCCTCCATATCAAGCAGGAGACAGAACAGAACTAAGCAAATAGGCACAAATGGGCGTTTACAACTGGGAGTTGCCCAGATCGCCTAGCACCACGGAATAGAATGTGATGAAATCACTGGGTTCTCAAACCTGGGCAGACTGATTTTCCGACTTTCTGGCTTCTGATAACCCAGTCCTGCTAAGGGCCGAGTCACACCGAAATGGTAGCGGCCGGCAGCGGCCGCCAGAGTCGCCGCTGGCGTGGCGGCCCCGCGACCTTTTCAAGTATTTCAAGCGATATTGGTCTTTGAAGTATGTAGTTAAAGTTTAAAATTATTTCACACTGAAAGTGCTCGCCGCGTCGCTGCCGGCCGCTGCCATTCCGGTGTGACTCGGCTCTTATGCGTGGCAAAAGACGGCGACACGTGCCGTCCGGCAAAATTTGGCGGCTCGTGCCGCAGGCTTGTGTGGAACAGTCTTTAGTTTCTTAAATAAAAGGCAGAATATACCGTATAACTACAAAATAAGCAATTTGAGTCTTTACATATTCACAAAGGGAAAATCTATTTATAAAACAAAGCTCATTGTCCATTTAACATTTTGCTCTCGAAATAAACCTTCATTAAAATAAATACAAAGAGAAATTATTTATTTAGCTGTATTTTCTAAGTTTGTAAGAAGGGCGTTTTCTGCAATTTTAGGTTTGCGCTGGGCAAAGTGAAAATCAAAAGGATTTTTAATAGAAATATCATTTTAAAGACCGTAAAATTAAGGTTGTAATTCAATTCATTAAAGTTGTACACATGTTTTTTTTTAGGAACTAGGTATTTACCCTCTTACCAATAATGGTTTAACAAGTTTAAATGTAAAAAAAAAATATGGTTACCTACTCAGGCATTAGGCACTAATCATGCCATAATTTTATACAGTGATTATTAGTAAGAATGTTAGAAAATAAATACGTTTAAAATCTAGTAGCAATAAAATTAAGTTTTACGATTTTTTTTTGTAGAATGACAGGTCTTAAACCTGTAAAAAAATATATTAAGTATTGGAAAATATGAAAGCGATATAAACTTATTTAAATAATTAAGTCAAAAAAGCCACAAGAACACATAGTTACTGAAAAAAAAAACAAAATCGATTTTAATTTTAGAACCGAGTCAAAAACCTCGCAAATGTCAAACACAATACGGTATTCGAACTTCGAACGCAGCTTTCCTATTGGCTGTTGCCACGCGCCGGCGCGTGCCTATCTGACAGCTGGTGAAGTTTTTTTTACTTTTTTTTACAACGCGTCCTTGTCCGGCCTTTTAGTAAGGAGTTTGCGCGTTTTGGAAGAAAGTCTAAAGCAGGTTTGGGGTCACTTGGAGTCAATATATTGGGGACCGGCTGTCAATGTGACAGTTGGCTCGAAAGTCTGACAGCTGGCTTGGTTTAGGTTATTGATATTATCGTGTTTTTATTAGGTAGCCATTTTCACGTTGTAATTACAGTTTCTGCATTCGTAAAGTTACACGAAAGTTAGTTAGTGTGTATTAAACTTGCTCACGAAGTGTCTACTATTTGTTTGTCTTTATAGCGTAAATGGATATATACACACGGCAGATAGACGGACAGTCAGAGGTGGTCTAGACTAATCTATACTTCTATACTAATATTATAAAGAGGTAGTTTTGAAAGAAAGAGGTAGTGTTTGTAGGTTTGTAAGTTTGTATGTAGGGGGTAATCTCTGGAACTACTGGTCCGATTTGAAAAATTCTTTCAGTGTTAGATAGCCCATTTATCGAGGAATGCTATAGGCTATATACCATCACGCTACGACCCACGGGAGCGGAGAAGTAACGAAAAATGCGGGTGAAACCGCAGGGGACAGCAGCTAGTATTATTATAAATGCGAAAGTAACTCTGTCTGTCTGTCTGGCTCCTCTTCACGCCTAAACCACTGACCCGGTTTGAATGAAGTTTGGTACACATTTAGTCTGGGACCCGAGAAAGGACATAGGGTAGTTTTCATCCCGGAAATCCGGGAACGGGAACTATTATTTCACGCGGACGAAGTCGCGGGCAAAAGCTAGTAATTTATGTGGTACTAATCACCGATACAGAATACAGAACCTTGAACGGTACGTCAAATTTCGATTGATTTTTAGACTTTAGTATTTTAGACGTGGTTTGCTATCGCAGATGCAAACGTCTTAGATTATTAAGTGTCCTGTTCTTTTTTGGGATTCACCTGGTCCATTCCAAATTATATCAAAATCATTTCAGAAATTTAGCACCAGACCAACAGTTACTTTCATACTTACAAAATTAAACCATCGAACACACGTGATTTGAGACACAATAGAAAGACAATAGCAGCGCGACAGCCGGCAGTCGCTTCGAAAGATTAAATATGGAATAACGTCCTATGGCGCCTGTTGGACCCTAATAATAATACCCATCATAATATCCACTTCAATTTCATTCTACGAACACAAATGATCTCATTTACTCAAGGTGTACTACCAAAAGGTGACAGCATCAATTCATAATTCAAATATCGAACGCGCATCAATAGTAATGACAGATGCGCGTGCGCATATGTGCCGGAAGTTCACGAGAAGTTCGAAATTCGAATTAAGGCTTCTGTTTATAATCATCTGGTGGATCAGCTGGTTGTGGGTTTAGGGGTTCTTGTCTTAATGGTCGTTGACCTCTAGGGGGAGGAGTCTGAAAAGTTGTCTGAAGTTCTCTTGAGGGTGAAACTGCCGACAACAATTATTTAACAACGGGTATACTTCCGATTTTAATTTCGGAAGTTGCTAACCAAAAAAGGACCATAGCCGCCGACTTTTAATTTATTTTTTACCTTCTAGCTTATTAACTTGATTATATTTTAATGAAAAATGATTTTAAGACATATATTTTATTATTTACGTAAGTGTGATCTACGTAAAAGTTTTGGCAATAGATAGGAGATGGACCATCCCCACTCCCTATCCCACAGTGTTGATCTTTAGATAGCGCATTATGTCTCAACCCCCTACCTATCAGAAGATACAAGGCAAGCTTAAGCTTAAGTTTAGTTATTGGACCATTTTAGCGACTGCCTATCAGACCTCCACAGCCCAGTAACTGGGCGACACGACACCTCTTGGTTAGACTGGTCAGACTTTCCGGCTTACCCGTAACGACTGTCAAAGTTCTTCGAATGACAAACGCGACCAACGGCTTTACGTGCTTTCCGAGGCACGGGATGTCAGTGATGTCCAAGATAAACTTTAGAAACTACATATGAATTGAAAGTCACATTGGTTCTTGCCCGGATTCGAACACACAACCTCTTACACGAGGCGGGTGCCTTATCCACTGGGCCATAACGACATCCTAAGCCTTGACCTAAGGCATCCCAAGACATCCATTGGTGCCGATTCTCTTGTGCACAAACTAACGTAAATTTAAGTTAAGCGCATCTTTCTCTTTCCATTTCTTAAAGAAAAGGACAGAAGATACATTTTAGTTTAATCCTGTCAAATAAGACAGCGCCTGATGAAAAATGACGTATATTTAGACGCCATGTTTTTAAATTGCGTCTAAATTATCTATGGAGTATCTAAATTTGACAGGACTTAACTAATATTCGATCTTCTGTCCTTTTCTTAATTAAAAGGAAAGAGAAAGATGCACTTAACTTTACGGTAGTTTGTGCACAAGAGAATCGGCACCATTATTCGATCTAACAAACACCAAGATTTATTTCTATAAACATTACCCATCTTTTTCCCAGTCGGGCAAACCCACGTGCTTAACTGTACTGTAACGATGTTTTTAAACCGTGGGAGAGGCAAAGGTATCGCATTCATACTGCCATTGAATAGGCCGCTTTATCTAGAGGTTAACGAGTGAGTGGGATGCTTTATTGTGTTAGATTTTTATTTATTTTGAATTTGGAATCAGAGATTGGGTTAAAAGTATTTTAGATTTTTATTTTATTAGTTATTTTTGACTTTTTATTTTAATTTTGTATTTGTTTATTTTGTTACATACCTACTTACATTGTTTTCACATGTAGAAGCACCAAAAAGAAAATGTTACCAGGACTTTGTAAAACATGATATTTTTAAAAGAGTGTCCGTGGAGTCGCTTGCCTGTTCTTCTCCATAGATATCTACGTTTCGGAACAGGCAATTAGCGTCACTTTTCTTTTCTGACTAACAGACCGACTCTTTGACAATTCATAAGTACCTGTACTATCCGTGCGAGCTAACATGGCACCTGGGTTAAATGAGTGACATTTAAAGTACTAAGTGCAAAAAAGGAGACTTTCGATTTTGGGGTAACACAATGACAGATGACAGTTATACACTAACACCATTTAAAAAATAAAAAATATAGCCCGGGCTCCATCCTTTCTGAATTTTATTTTAGTATTTTAAATAATACAATTTATTTTGTGCTTAGTTGTTTCTCATAGCATACTACGACGTTTCAAACGTGACAAAACAAACCGCTTACAAACAAAGTTGTAAAAAAAATTACGTGCACGCCTGAAAATCGGTTTCTGCACATCTGCCATTTTAGTTAAACTTGTGCCGTATAATGTAATAGTGCTAACGCTACTGGTAAGACGAGAGCGGGGCGCCGCGCGGGGTCGCGGGGAGAGGTTTGTTTTCGGGCCAGGTGCCATGTTATCTCGCACGAGTAGTAAATGGTCTAAGTGAAATAAATGCTTTGAATTTTGAATTTTGGGTAGACACTATCTGAACAATTCTATAATTGAAACCGATTCTAAATTCAAAATGAGTAAGTTTTTCGAATTTGGAATCTATGCAATAAACTATTTGAAATTGGAATACGAGCTTTTATTTTAGAATTGGTTCACTTTTATTTTTGAATTTGGAATCTGAACTGTCTGAACTTTGGATTTCGAATCAGTTCTTTGGCTTAGTTATCTCGTTGGTCTAGTGGTCGTAAGTGCCACTACTGAGCATGGGGACCTGGTTTGATTCTCAGTTCAGGTAATTCCATAAACAGCTGGTTGATATGGCTTACGCCTTCAAGAAAACTACCGTGATGTTTTATAAATAAAGGGTAGGCAGAGTTATATTTCAAAAACACACCACAGGGTAAAGGATAACCCATATTTTGCTTAGCAACAACTACTACACAAAGAAATAAAACCCATACAACCAATATGCCACCTTATCTCCATTAAATTAGGGTACAATTTTCCAACGCATATTCCCGTTTACTGGACAATGGAGTTTGAACTTTAAAAAGAAAATGTTAAGGTCGATTATTGCCTGTTTTTTAGCCTGATGTAAATTCTTCAGTAACAGCTGGTTAGTTCATTGGCTTTAAAGTTTTTGTTTTAATTAAGAAGTAAATAATTATGACCTTATTTCTTTGTACACCTGATCCTTTAAACGGAGCAAATACCAATATAATGTTGCTGGGACAACTAAAGCCGCAATTATATTATGCTGACGCCGCGTGTCGCAACGCGTGGGTAAGCTATCGGTTACATACATTTAGGCCGGTTACAGTGCTCCACCGATCGTCAGTACGTACGGTCCGTCCTGACGATACGCTTGGGCCGGTTTTAGTGCTCGACCGACCGTCGGTGCGTACATCGGTCGCGCTTCTCATTTGTATGAAAATTCACAAGTCGTCACAGTGCTCGACCGACCGTACGCACGCGTATATTGCTACGCACTGTGTACGAGGACCGTCGATCGAGCGCGTCCGCATGCGTGCCGTCGGTCGACAGACGCGCTATGGAAACATATGAACGCGTTCAGTGCTGCACCGACCGGTGGACTGACCGCACGGATGTGCGTATCATCGTCGACGAAAAATTATTTCGGTCAGTTTGTTGGTCAGGAGAGCACTGAATGATAGAAACTGACGGTCGGTTCAAGCGTATCGTCAGGACGGACCGTACGTACTGACGATCGGTGGAGCGCTGTAACCGGCCTTAAACCGACCGTCACGTCATACAAATGAGAAGCGCGACCGATGTACGCACCGACGGTCGGTCGAGCACTAAAACCGGCCTTAGTACTGGATTGATTACATTAGTCCCGTCCCGCGTGTCGCTGTGTCGTGCACTAAATGTATGTAACCGATAGCTTACCCACGCGTTGCGACACGCGGCGTCAGCATAATATAATTGCGGCTTAACTCATACACGGCTAACTGATCTCAAATTGGGCAGTTTGTGCTATGATGACCAGTCCACTGATATACATAATTATTACATAATTATATAATTAATAAAAATATTGTATAATTATTATAGAAAAATTCACCAAGAACAAAAAAAAATTGTCGAAATTTTCATAGACGATGTGTGCTTTGTCTTCAAGTTTCTATCTTCGTTTTATAAGATTGTTAGTAGTTTTATTTTGAAAATAAATTACTTTGAAAGATACTATACACAGACAAACATTGGGAGTCGACACTAAAAACTAATAAATAAAAAACTTTTTTCAAAAAAAAAATAACCGCCTTCAAAAACTAAAAACCCAATAATAACGAAAATTTCGGAAGTCGGTGGTTTCTCTTCTGCCATTCAATTTGTGTTGCCACCGACTTCCGAAATTTTCGTTATTATTGGGTTTTTAGTTTTTGAAGGCGGTTATTTTTTTTTTGAAAAAAGTTTTTTATTTATTAGTTTTTAGTGTCGACTCCCAATGTTTGTCTGTGTATAGTATCTTTCAAAGTAATTTATTTTCAAAATAAAACTACTAACAATCTTATAAAACGAAGATAGAAACTTGAAGACAAAGCACACATCGTCTATGAAAATTTCGACAATTTTTTTTTGTTCTTGGTGAATTTTTCAAGAAGCACTGAATCGATCGCCACACAATTTATATGGGACCACCCCTGAATCATGACTTATCAAACAAAAAAAGAACCATCAAAATCCGTTGACAATTGACGGAGTAATCGATGAACAAACATACAAAAAAAAAAAAAAAAACATACAAACAGCCGAACATAGTACCTCCTCCTTTTTGTGAAGTCGGTAAAAAACTAGCTTTCGCTCGCAGCTTTGCTCATGTGAATGTTGAAGCTCCCGCCCCTATTTTACCTCTTTCAAATTGTCGTTTCCAAGAAACCTTTCTTAGTGGATACTTACTCTTCATAAAGAACATAACCCTTCAAGTTTCATGTCTCTAGGATCTGCGGTTTTTACCGACTTCACAAAAAGGAGGAGGTACTATGTTCGGCTGTTTGTATGTTTTTTTTTTTTTGTATGTTTGTTCATCGATTACTCCGTCAATTGTCAACGGATTTTGATGCTTCTTTTTTTGTTTGATAAGTCATGATTCAGGGGTGGTCCCATATAAATTTTGTGGCGATCGGTTCAGTGCTTCTCGAAAAATTCACCAAGAACAAAAAAAAATGACGAAAATTTCATAGACGATGTGTGCTTTGTCTTCAAGTTTCTATTTTCGTTTTATAAGATTGTTAGTAGTTTTATTTTGAAAATAAATTACTTTGAAAGATACTATACACAGTCAAACATTGGGAGTCGACACTAAAAAGTAATAAATAAAAAACTTTTTAAAAAAAAATAACCGCCTTCAAAAACTAAAATCCCAATAATAACTAAAATTTCGGAAGTCGGTGGCTTCTCTTCTGCCATTCAATTTGTGTTACCACCGACTTCCGAAATTTTAGTTATTATTGGGTTTTTAGTTTTTGAAGGCGGTTATTTTTTTTTTAAAGTTTTTTATGTCAGTTTACCGTTTTATTTAATACAGGTAGATTAGAATAGATTACGCCCGGCGCCCAGATGCGGAAGTGGATTGGCCACACTCTTCGTAGGGCAGATGTTATTACCGCTGAAAGCGCCTTTGAGTGGCAGCCAGAGGGTAGGCGAAGACGGTAGTCAAAACTAGAAAATCTATCAATCTGTCTAATCAAGCGGTATTGAGTTATCCAATAACGGGTTTGTGGAGGTCTGATAGGCAGTAAGTATGTAAAATGCTGATATACTTACAGCTGAATCTGGTTAGACCAAAGGCCGATTTTAACATAGTTCGGAAAAGGCTAGGCTAATAAATTTCTTAGGCATTCAGAATTTTCCATGTCCAATTTTTGATCTCAGATAGGTAACCTATATCCTCTGCTCGTTCAGAGATTTCGACCAATGCAGGTAAATTGAATGTAACAAAAGTAAATACACATAATAACAATAGGAAAGCTATTCAAAACCAATTGTTGTTTAGGGTTCTGTACGACAAAATGAAAATAAACGTATTCCGTTCAGCTTTCGTATAAAAATCGTTGTTTCCTATGGACACAAGCTGAAATACCCATAGACATTAAACAACAGAATCGACAGTGATCATAAAGGTGAATTTCGCGTGGCAGTATTGTTACGCTTGACATTAATGACAGCTGTCACGTTTGATAGAGCCAGAGCTGTGGCCAAAGCAGACCTGCGCCTGAGCTCTATTCAGTCGAGTCATCTCGTGTTCTTGGTTATAAGAACACGTGTATGATCTCCATACTATAATTTAATAACCGTACAATTGTCATTTAAACTGAAATATTATTTTCAAACTGGACATTGGCAGAAATCACCGAAAATTCGGTGGATTGCCATATTAAATATAAAAGTTGAAGTTGAAGTCTATTCAGTCAAATCTGTCAGTCAGTTTAAATATCGTTTTTTTTTTTTTTTTGGTGAGTGGGAAATCATCAAATGACTGCTCCCGTCCTGGGTGCGACGGGAGGGCGTGTCAGACTCTTACTGACTAAAACCCACTCATGTTCCTTCGATTGCCCTTTATGTTCCAGGGTCACGGTAACTATTATAAACATTCCGCAACCCCGGCAGGCGTTGGCCCTGTTGGGCCCCTTCCTGTGCTGACTCCTTCTCTTTGAGGCGCGCGTGGAACAAAACGCGCCGTCTACGCGGTCCTGGTCCTAGCCGGGCGGCGAGCTACCCATAGCTCGCCATCCGCAGAACCGCGCCTACGGTGGCCGGTAGTCGTCTTGCGACTCTCGACGTCTTCGCCTGGAGTTTAAATATCGTAATATTGTAATCTGCGGGCGGCACGCATGCGGGCGCAACAAATATGGCCGCCTGGTCCGCACTTTCATGACAATGACTCTTTCATTGTTACTATGAGAGTGAGGAAAGAGGGAGTGTTTCTGTGTTTGGTGTTTGCATTTGCACATACACTCATCCGTTATATTATCCTGAATCTATACTTATAAATGGAAAAGTTTGTTTGTCTGTCTGTTTTTCAGTATTTCGTGGCAAAACGGAGCAACAAGTTGACGTGATCTTTTAGGTGGACATCTGTGTGTTGTCTTTTTTTAACGCAAGCGAAGCTGCGGGCAAAGTCTAGTATCTAATAGAACGTAAGTATCCTATAAGAACGGAACCCTTTCTATAAGATGGCGACTCGCACTTGCCTTGGTTTTTTTATACGCAATCTTTGTAACAAATTGTCTGTGGTCAATTGTCACAGACAACGTTTTTTTTTTATCCTTTTCTGTAGTTGTGCAAGGCTACCTGTTATCTTTGAAATCAGCTGATGTATTGCTTTCTTTTGGCAATCAGCTGTTTTTATTCCCCTTTAAAATGGTTCCTTACCATTCAAATCATATGACAGTACAGGTAGTGGTAGAACCATACTAGACTAGAGCCAATTCCCTTGTTCACACTAATATTATAAATGGGAAAGTGTGTCTGTCTGTCTGTATGTTTGTCTTTCTTTCACGGCAAAACGGAGCGACGAATTGACGTGATTTTTTAAGTGGAGATAGTTGAAGGGATGGAGAGTAACATAGGCTACTATTTGTCTCTTTCTAATGCGAGCGAAGCCGCGGGCAAAAGCTAGTCTAAACTAAATTTAAGTTCAGTGCATCTTTCTCTTTCCTTTACGATAAGAAAAGGACAGAGAATAAATCAATTTAGTCGCCGTATTATATTGGCTATGTTTTTAATCGCGTCTTTCCTACAGGTAGTGTCTCAGCCATCCTTAGCCTTTTCCAGACTATTTCAGGGTCGGCTTTCAGCCTAACTAGATCCAGCTAATTACCAATGGAAAAACGGAGAAGACTGTAGCTTCCGCGGGGTTATTACCTATGAAAACAGCAAGCAGCAATATTTGGGCAGTGTGCGATTGTCAAAAATAATCGTATTATGTATGAACCGATTGCTAATCGCTCGCTGATTGTTCTAATGCACTTATTGCTACGATGACGATAAAGTAGCAATCACTGAAACTAATTAAATATCACCTTTAACAAAAAAAACTTAACTTTGCTCTTAAAAACCATACTAAATACGAAACCATCAAACGAAAAATGCATATTTTAGTTAACTGATTGCTCCACAGAGGCAGCACTATCGCTAGATTGCTATTTGACGTGACGTATTTTGAATTGACGTTTGAGCTGCAAATATTGCTAAATTATCGCGATCGCTCGGCTATTGCAAGATACGTAATCCCGGTGCCGTTCTGTTTATTGTTTTGTATTGCAACCGTCTGAATCTAGTCCAGTTATAAGTTGGAGATAGACTAAAGACTGATCGATTTTTTTGAGAAATTCCGGTGGTCATTTATGCGTCCTCACCAGCCCTACTTGATATGATACTTTCTGAATGCAAACGCTGCTGGATTAAAAATTTAAGAATTCCCTCGATTTCTTCAGGATTCCATCATGAGATTCTGATCTGGTGACTATGGCCTTTCCTGTGAAGGAACGTTTTCCCTATCAACCAAAAAAAGAATTTTCCAAATCGGTTACAGGGTATTCGAGAAATCTAAACTATTCTAAGCAAACTGCTTTGTATTTTAAATTCTCCCATCTATTGACAGACAAGAAACTCCTCACTCAATTCAACGCAGTCCTTTGCACAATTTGCACAAAGAGTTTTTTGTCAAACGGTTTGCCTACCTGAAATCTTTAAGATCAGCTGACGGGCTGTGCTTTCTTTCGAGTCAGCTGACGGTGTATCTCTTTGCATTTCTATTCAAATCAGCTGAGATGTGTTATTGTATAAGTATTATTGTTAAACGGTAAAAGGATACGCAGTGACGGTAAAAAGGAAGACAAATTTCTTTTTTTTTTGTGTTTATAAAATGGTTAACTGACTCGATGATATAACAACGCATAGGTCAAACCACACACTAGAGACATGAAACTTGGAGGGTATGGTCTCTGTAAACAGTAAGTATTTAACTAACTAAGGAAGGGTTTTCGAAAATTCGACCCCCAAATAGTGGATGGAAGTTTGACAATCCGCGGTCAAAGGCCTCTTCTTATAGAGAGAAGGCACGATTTCGGACTTTGATGTTCTCTTCACCGATGTCTGTGATGTTCTAGAATCTAGATCAACTTTAGAAACTACATATGAATTGAATAAGTCACGCTACTTCTCAACATGAGATGAGAAGCGGGCGCCTTAACCACTAGGCTATTGCGACACAAGATTTTTAGTTTCTTGAGTCGTCAGGAGTACAAAGAGTTTTGACAATAGACAACTCAGCTGATTGAAAAAATAAGAAATCTTCGGCATCAGCTGACTGTGGGAAGCACACAGGTAGGCGACGTAATATGCAATTGTGTTAAATAAAAAAAAAGAATGGTCAAGCGAGAGTCGGACTAGCGCGAGGCGGGTACCGTACCATCATCGACAAAAAATTCAAAAAGAAAAAAACAGACTACTAAAAATAAAACCCAAAAAAAAAATTCGGAAACCGGTGGCTCCGTTCTGATTGTTGTTTTGCATTGTCACCGACTTCCGAATTTTAAGTAACACGTAAAAGTGTATTTTAAACTCCTCCTTTTTGAAGTCGGTTAAAAATACAAAAAACGTTTCCCACTTAAATGTCTTATTTTTTTCGTTTTTAGTATATTAAATAATAAATAATAATAATCTTTATTAACAAAAAAGCCAAATACATTTTTTTCCATCTCAATAAAAACATAAAAACGCCATATTTATGTTAAATGCTATGCCTAATTTGAGACAGAGTGAACGTCTGTGTCTGTGCTAGTATAAACTGTGTTACAGACACAGGCACCTTCCTCTTACAGTTTATTAGCAGTTTGCTGCATTATCTGGGTGAAATTACATTCAAACATAAAAACTTAATTTAGCTATGAAAAGTTTAAAGTAAATAAATAATAAATAAAATAAAAAGCAAGTTAAAAGGTAAGTATGTGCGCGCATGCGCGCGTGCGTGTGTTTGTGTGTGGGTGTGTGTGTTGTGCACTATATAGGTGATACAGTGTTAAAAATCCTACTAAGACAGTTCGTTCTAGTTACGTAGTAACTATTTATTAATCTGTGGTTCTAGTACGATCTTTTCGCAAAAAGCAATTCAGTCTCATCGTACGTTAATATGCAGTTATAGCGGCAACAGAAATACATCGGCTGAGAAACTGTCAACAGTCTAGCTATCTTGGTTGTTGAGATCCAGTCTCAGTTTTAGTATAAGGGTCCCGTTTTACGTTTTAGGTACGGAACCCTAAAAATAATAAATCTTCGGGATCAGCTGACTGTGAAGCACAGGTAGGCGACGTAATAAATATGCAATAGTGTAAAAAAAAACATCATTATGTTGCGTACATTTCAAAAGGTTTCGCAGTTAAATAGACAAACGAAATCGTTGTTATAAGACCGAAAAAAGAGTTGAAATTCTTTGAAAGACAGTTTGTGTTTGAGTATTGTTTCATTGTCTAAAGGCTGATTTACATTAATAGTAATACACAACTGTAACAAAAAAAAAATGAAATTCGTTGGATCCGGACTGGGACCAAGATCCTAGTTAATTGCGGTCCCAGTCGCGCGCAAAGACAATAGCAGCGCGACAGCCGGCTGCGTCCGTCGCTTGGTCGTCGAAAGTTTAACCTTTGATACATAGTAGATTAGATGATACCCGCGACTGGGACCGCAATTAATTAGGACCTTTGTCCCAGTTCCCGGATCCAACGATTATTAATTTTTTTTTTGTTCTAAAATCTCGCGATAGGAAGTTTTATGCAATTCTATTGGTAGATTTTTGCCTTGCTGACCGCTTCGCACTGTCTCGGTCCGCTTCAATAGACAGGTGTCCTAATTAATTCATAATTTGCTATAGCAGTCGCTTCTTTTTTATTTTATTTTTAACTTGTTTACTATTACTGTAAGACAGACATTATTATCATATTTTCTGGTTTTCATATGCTAATAAAACGCTACCTTTCAATCCGTTTAATATCTTCAAAAACCTTTAATACATTTCATCAAATACCCTAAAAACACAGAAAACTGAACCTTAAACTCCGGCAATAAGATTCAAAATCGTCTACCACAACAATCGCAAATCGGAAACAATTAAAACTCCACCTTAGCACTATCAGAATAGGGTTTAATTTAAAAAAATAGCTCCAACAAGTCCATTTTGCAATGAAAATATGCACGTGCGCTTTGATGGGGCAGAATTAAAAAAAAATACAGGTATACAATTTATACAGCTGACAGTCAGCTGTTTTGCTTTGAAAGTAGGATATTGAGCCTTATACTGTGGACGTAAAGTTCATTTTTGTGTGGCACGGGGGTTCGTTCTTATTATTTTGAAGTATAGGGAATAATAATCATATTCTTTTGAAGTACTAGTTTTTTGTTCGGTCTTTGTTCATATTTAGTAATTATACTAGCTTCTGCCCGCGGCTTCGTTCGCGTTAGAAAGACACAAAAAGTAGCCTATGTTACTCTCCATCCCTTTAACTATCTCTACTTAAAAAATCACGTCAATTCGTCGCTCCGTTTTGCCGTGATAGAAAGACAAACATACAGACAGACAGACAGACAGACACACTTTCCCATTTATAATATTAAGTATGGATAAGTTATATAGAGCACTAGCTTTTGCGATCGTCTTCACCCGCGTTTTATTGCCACAGACATAATAGAGATTAAGCCCCGCCTTCGAATTTATTAAGAACTGCAGCTAACAAAATCCATACTAATATTATAAATGCGTTTATAATATTAGTAGGGATTAGTATGGATAATATTGGTATGGATTACATCAGTTTTAGAGAAAAAGGCGTGTGGGAGAAGAACAGTCATCCGCTTGGCAACATGTTTCCGCTTCGCCAATTTAAACATTGATAAATAATGCAAAAATTAGCATTCCAGTGTGCGCATAAACAAAATTCTTAATTACATTTTAAATATAAATGTTTTAACATAATTAATTTTCCAAAAACCTGCTTAATATATTTTTGAAACGCGTGTTTCTGTCGATAACGTGTCGCTTTATAAATCACTGCGTAATAGGCGAGACGACAAAAAAAAAGTAATTAGTCCGTCAGATAGTGTATCAAAAAATTTTGGACACGTAATTTTTCTTTTTTCTCGTAAACGAAGAATGACGACGATACAGTGCGTTGAAGTTGCGCATGACGTCATAATCGGATACAATTTTTGCAGGACGGTGACGTCAAAAGCCCCCACTCCAGAACTTTGTTGCTCTATATCTTTGTATTTTTTTATTAATTTGATTAAGCAAAAAATACGTGTCCCGTATTTTTCGCTGATCTACAAGACGGACTAAACAGAATGCCATTTTTTTATGCTGTCGTCATCCCTATTGTACTGTATTGACTGAAACTGAATCATTGGCTTTAATACCAGTGATTGATAGGCACAGCCAGCCTGGTTTAATAATGAATGCATGCTCCCAAGCCATAGCCTTATTTGTTACACATTTTATATACTATTATTATCCATCCATACTAATATTATAAATGGGAAAGTGTTTCTGTCTGTTTGTCTTTCTTTCACGGCAAAACGGAGCGACGGATTGACGTGATTTTTTAAGTGGAGATAGTTGAAGGGATGGAGAGTAACATAGGCTACTTTTTGTCTCTTTCTAACGCGAGCGAAGCCGCGGGCAGAAGCTAGTCTTCTATACTTCTTTTAGCTGACCCCCACTTTTTCACCAGTTAAGCATTATGTTATGTTTTTAATTATTACTCCGCTCCTGTAGGTCACAGGCAGTGTGATGTTATGTTATTCAGACGCATAAGCTATAATACAATAAAGTTTCATCAAAATCCATTCAGTAATTTTGGAGTGAAAGAGTAACAAACATCTACACACTAATGCCCTTACTAATAATCACTGTGTAAAGTTATGCAATGAATAAAGCCTGTGTAACCATACATTTTTTGACGTATAAACCTGTCATAACTTTATGCAGCGTTTATTAGTAAGGCGGTAAAAATATACAGCATTAAACAAGATTGTATGGGGCTTTAACCATAAAAAAATATTATACCAGGTAGTGGCTGTGCCTTCTAAGCTTTCCTATATGAGAAGAGGCCTTAGTCCTGCAGTGGGTCCAAAATATAATAGACAAAATATAGGATTTCTGGACTTTTAAGATTTCTTGGACAAGTGGTCTCACCATTTATCCTTTCGACGACCAGGCGACAACCAGCTGTCAGGCTGCTATTGTCTTTCTATTGTGTCTCGATTTCTCGAATCATGTGTGTGTATTTATTGTTTTTTTAAAATTTCATGTTTTAGATAAAAATAATACAACCATGAAAAACTAGGTCAATGGTAACGTTATCAGCCCTAATCAGCTCATTATCATAAAGTAACTAGCTATCTTCTTTGGTTTTATTCGCGTTATTGGCTACTACTCCACTCCCGTAGGCCGTAGCGTGATGATAAAGTGGCTCATTACAGCCACCCGGCAGCCACTCCGCACCGACTCGCCTCCTGCGGCTAGTATTCTTTAAATGGACTTGTATGGTTTTTTTTTTTTTTTTTTTTTGACTAGGGCATCTTGCAGTTCAGCTCGCTAAGGCTGTTTACTGCTTAACCGGACAATCCTGTGGCTGCCAAGAGTGACTCTAGGCCTCCAGCCAGGGGGACTTGTATGGGCATGCGCTCACTATATCAACTCCGAAGCGTCGGTATAAGCCCTTCGCGCGCGGTCGGCGGGTGGGCCACTCGGTGACAACTCGCTGCTCGAATGCTTGCCTTGCGTTGACCGGGCATAGATAACGCGCGGGTCCCGAGTGCACCGCGCGCTGCCCGCGCGTTTCTTATTTTTGTTGCGTCTTTCATTTTCTTTTTCATCAAGCGCGACAGCTATGATTGCCAATTCACGGTTTGTAAAATTTGACATGACAAACACACGTGTAGAACTAGTGCCATTATTAACAGACTACTCGAAAATTCGTGGACCAAGCGGCAGCCACTCGTTGACCACTCGGCGTTCACTCGTTGACCGCGTGGGGTCCTCTGGTTGACCGCGGGACGTTTATTGGTGATAACGCGACGTCCACCCGTGGGTTACCTGTCGACAACGAGTGGGTGCCGTGCGATGAGGCGGTGCGGGGTGGGTGCCGCCGGGTCGCTCTAAAGAGCTGTGACCTTTAACCTTATAGCCTTCCTCGATAAATGGGCTATTCAACACATAAATATTTTTTTCAATTCAGACCAGTAGTTCTCGAGATTAGAGTGTTTAACCAAACAAACAAACTTTACATCTTTATAATATTTATTTATTACACAGATTATGATAAGCACAGGAGCTTGATGGCTAAAGTTTATAATTTACATAGTAACATGGAAGTAGAAAATTGAGGTACAATAATAATATGTGTATATTGTCCCACTACTTAGCAACGGGTTCTAGTCATATCATTCATTGTTGTTAAGAAGTGACTTATTTGAAGGGCCTGTTGATCTAGTGATTAGAGACCTTTACTGCCAAGCCGGAGGTTGTGGGTTTTTTTTTTTTGGTGAGTGGGAAATCATCCAATGACTGCTCCCGTCCTGGGTGCGGCGGGAGGGCGTGTCAGACTCTTACTGACTAAAACCCACTCATGTTCCTTCGATTGCCCTTTATGTTCCAGGGTCACGGTAACTATTATAAACATTCCGCAACCCCGGCAGGCGTTGGCCCTGTTGGGCCCCTTCCTGTGCTGACTCCTTCTCTTTGAGGCGCGCGTGGAACACTAACGCGCCGTCTACGCGGTCCTGGTCCTAGCCGGGCGGCGAGCTACCCATCGCTCGCCATCCGCAGAACCGCGTCTACGGTGGCCGGTAGTCGTCTTGCGACTCTCGACGTCTTCGCCTGGGTCTGAGGTTGTGGGTTCAACTCCCACTCACGACAAAGTTTATGTGATGAGCATGATTGGTTGCTCTGTGTCTGGTTGTAATTTATCTATAAAATGTGTGTATATAAGTATCTTGATCAGTTGTCTGGTTACCATAGTACAAGCTCTGCTTAGTTCTCAACGGGCCTGTTGGTCTAGTGGTTAGAAACCCTGACTGCTATAACGGAAGTTGTGGGTTCGATTCCGACCCAGGATAAACTTTGTGTGATGAGCATGATAGTTCTGTGTCTGGGTGTAATTTATCTATAATATGTATGTATTTACAAATTATATAAGTATGTATATATGAGTTGTCTGGATACCATAACACAAGCTGGGGTACTATCAGTTGCACTATCCTCTTATTAATCCTTCGAACACACATGATTTGAAACACAATAGCAGTCCGACAGCCGGCTGTCGGTTGGTCGTTAAAAGGTTATAAAATGGTGAATAGAGTTTACATAATTAAAATTCAGTTTGATTAATTACATAACTTTTTCTTATAGTTAAATTGGATAAAAAAACAGTATTATAGTCACATAAGGAAGATAAGCATACTAAATAAGTAAGTAAAATAGATAGCCATAATGTTCAAACTAATTTTACTTCTCATAATATACTTATGTTAATAAGTTTCTTTTTAACTTTTATTTAAATAATGACCCCCATACTTGGTCCGAAGGGATAATTACCCACAGGTTCAGAACCAATGCCCTAAACTATGCTTGGGGAGGTAAGACCCCAAGGATCTGTCTTTGAGTGTCAATTTCTTCATAGAACTCTTTATTTTAATTTAGTCAACAACACAATATAACAGGTTGAAAAAATCAATAGTATCCGTGCAAAGTAAACTTTTTAGACAAAAACCTTATTGGAGCCTGGACAGGTTCAACAATATTATACCAGCGTGAACACTAAACAACGTGAGTAAGTTACTATTTAACTAAGTGTTGCAATAAATGCAGTGTTAATCATTGACAAACAAACATAGAGGTTATAATCAGGAAACCCTGTTTATTCCACTTAGATTCCAATTAGAACATTCTGGAGTATGTTTAGAGAGTAATTAATAGTACTTACCAGGCACCGTGCTGCCAGTTTGACCCATTTTTCAATGTATCCACGGCAATACTGCTCGCCTCAATTATCACAGATAATTCTCTATTTATACAACGTTTATGTCCTTTTAGCACATTTAGGGACTCAAATGTCTCATAACACACACAAACTTGACCTATGAACCGGTTGCACGCATGTTTGCTATATTTATTTAATTAAAACACGATTGTCGAATTACCATTTGCAACTATTATGTGTAATTTTATTGGATTTTTGCATAACTTATGTTCTATGTTCGCTAGGAATTAACTTATATTGTTCTATTATTAATATTGCACACGTTATCATATTATTATTGCGATTAAATTATATATTTTTTTATATTAATTTACATTATGTACGACCACTATGTTCACTTTGACAACTGTGGTGCGATAAAAATGATCGTTCGGATACTAATTATTTTACGTCATTCATTTGCGGATATATTTATTTTCTGTGTGGTGCAGTTTTGGAAAACACATGTTTGTAAAATATATAGCTGTAGTTTGGTGATGGGAGAAGTATTAGTTCATATTTTTTTAACATATCAATTTCAGACTTTATTAATTGATTTTAAATTTTAGGACGTGTATCCAAATAAAATAAAAGTCATTTTTATAGAGGGATGCCATACTTTTTTAAAACCTATTGTGGTATAAAAAATACGGTTCGGATTTTTCATTCTCTTCTTGGTATGTACACATTAGAATAAATACATCGATATATTATGAATTGCACGTTTAGAAATGTCAATTAATATTTTTCCCGATAATTTATAACTCGAATTTCTAAATTCGATTAGTGGTAGAAATACAGAAATGTAATAAACAACGTTGTAATTTCATTCTACCAAATTCAGCGTTGTGGAATCGTCTGGTAACATTTATTAAAAAAAACAAACGAATTGACTTTTTGGCGGGAAGTCTAACTAAGCGGGCGGCAAATTTAACATTTTTTGCAAATATTGCCTAAGTACTGTGATATCTCGCTGAAATACTGAATAACACACACAGACCTGTAATTTACCCATCCTAATGGGTACACAAAGCGACGGGGAGCAGGAGCTCCCCGTTGAACGGAAGCGAAGGTACAATCAAACCTTACCTTCGGAAGAAAATAAGTATCTGCAGTACTACAAAACAAACTATACTCGACTATTTCTCGAAAGTAGCACGAACTTCGAC
The DNA here is from genome assembly GCA_033675125.1 of Athetis lepigone. Taxonomy (NCBI): domain Eukaryota; kingdom Metazoa; phylum Arthropoda; class Insecta; order Lepidoptera; family Noctuidae; genus Athetis; species Athetis lepigone. Next base: position 4,355,384 of record CM066220.1, on the reverse strand, counting down.
TACACCGTATACGTCGAGTCTAAGGAGAAAGAGAAGATTGGAAATAAAAATCCCTTTAAGCTGACACAACTGTTCACCGACAATGTCAAGGGCATCACCGGGGTCCACCGTATAAATGCTTATAAAATTGGCGTAACATTTAAGAAAGCTGCAGCAGCTAATGGCTTTTTAAAACAGGAGAAGTTTTTTAGTGCAGAAAAAATGAGAGCATTTATTCCTGCCCACCTGGTAGAGCGGGTTGGCATCATCAAACATGTACCAACAGACATCTCTAACGAAGACATCTACAAGTCCCTATGTTGTGATGCTGATATCATTTCTGTGAAGAGATTTATGAAGAAGGACTCAGAAAAGAAATTACAGCCTATGACCACTGTGGCTATCACCTTTTCAACAAACTCTCTTCCTGAGTTTGTATACCTCAAACTTTTCAAATATCAAGTGTACACTTATGTGCCACCATTAGTACAATGTTACAGATGCTTCAAGTTCAACCACTCTGCCAAAGTCTGCCGGGGAGAGCAAATGTGTTCTTCTTGTGCTGGGGCTCATCTGTACAAGGAATGCACATCAGAGTTCATTCAATGTATCAACTGCGGTAAAGATCATCTAGCGATTTCTCGAGACTGTCCAGTAAAGAAAGCTAAAATGGAAGAAAAACGGAACAGGATCCTGAACCAGAATCGCACATTTGCCTCTGTAGTTGGTAAGTTTGATGACAAAAATTTCCCCCCTCTAAAATCTAAAAATGTAAATACTTCTGTAAATAAAAATGTAATCTCATCTACTGTATCTACACCTGCTATTGTCGAAACTCCTAAGTCTCCCAGCTATGACGTACAATCTATTGCCAACAATGAAATTATTCTTAAAGCTATTGTCAAGTCCTTGGTAACCTTAGCAAACTCTTCTGGTAATGAAGCTATTACAATGAAAAAAATTAAAGATGTTTTCTTGCAAAATCTTATTTAATTATGGATATTGGATCACAACAAAATTCTAACATTAAATCTTACATTACAATAGCTCAGTTTAACATTCAAAGTGTCAACAATAAAAAACCTTTATTAATTAACTTTTTAACAGAATCAGATATCGATATTTGTTTATTAAATGAAACTTGGTTAAAAGAAAAGTCAGATTTCCGTATTCCTGGTTACAATACAGTTTTACAAAATGGTCCTAATGGTCATGGTGGAGTAGCAATTTTAATTAAAAGTTCTTTCAAATATCGTATTTACAGCACTCCCTACTACGATTTTCTGCAAACAGCTGCTATTATTTTAAAAACAAGTTCTGGTAGCCTCTCACTGGTCTGTGCTTACAGCCCTCCCGGCGGGGGTCGCTTCAAGTGCAGGAGATTGAAGCAGATCATAGACAGCTTGCCCAAACCACTCATTCTTCCTGGTGACCTGAATGCACATCATTTAGCTTTTGGTTGCATTTCTTCTAACTCAAGAGGTAATGATGTTTACAATTTGTTGGATGAGTGTGATTTATGCATTTTAAATACTGGATCTCCAACTACTGTAGGTACTATTCACCACAATCCATCAGCAATAGACATTTCCTGTGTGAGTCCCAACTTAGCTCCCTTGTGTGAGTGGAAGGTGCATGATGACCCAATGGGTAGTTATCACTTTCCCACCATAATTACTCTTCAAGTTTCCACTGAACAATTTATTATAGGTCCTTCAACTGAGCGCTTCTTATACAGCAAAGCAGACTGGCCCAAGTTCTTTTCTGTAAGTGAAACAGCTTTTAACAACATTTTGTTAGACACACAAGATCCCCTATCAGTTTACAATAGTTTCTGTGATAAGTTAAATGATATCAAGTCAGATTGCATCCCCAAGTTAAAACCAAATCCAAACCCTCATAAAATTAGAAAGCCAGTCCCCTGGTGGGACAGTGAGTGTAGTACTGCAGTGCAAAACAGTAAATTAGCTTTGCAGAATTATAAATCTATACCTACATTAGCTAATTACATTGAATATAAAAAAATAGATGCTCGTAAAAAGAAGCTGCTTTGTGAGAAAAAGAAGAATGGTTGGAGATTGTTGTGCGAGTCATTCAATAGGTACACACCTGTTAGCATGATTTGGAACTATATAAGGAGATTTAAACGCGCTGCTTGCAGTAGATCCTCCAAAAACGATGAATGGATCCCATCATTTTTAAATAAATATGCTCCACCATCTCCTCCTGAAAAAGGTGTTGACACAACAAGGTTAAAACATATTTTTGATTCCATGGGTAGTTCTGAAGGAAGTTTTTTAACTGAACCATTTTCAATATCCGAATTAAATGTAGCTTTAAGATCAAGAAAGGATACGCCACCAGGTCTTGATGATATAACTTATAAATTAATACGCAAATTACATCCTATTGCGCGTGATAAGCTTTTACAGATTTACAATTTACTATGGAGCTCTGAGACCATTCCAGAAGCCTGGAAAACACAATGTGTAATTCCTATTCTAAAACCAGAGAAGCCAGAAAGCGATTGCAATTCCTATAGGCCAATATCTTTGTCGTCATGTGTTGGGAAACTTTTCGAGTGCATGCTAAAATTGAGACTGGAATGTTTTAGTGAAAAGAATAACATATTACCTAAACAACAGTTTGGTTTTCGCAGAGGCAAGAGTGCCGCTGATAACTTCACAGCTTTCATTTCAGACATAAAGAATTCTTTCCATAGTCATTCATATGTAGTTTCAGCTTTCCTTGATGTCAGTGGTGCTTTTGATAATGTAAATCCATCCATTCTTGTCCAAATTCTTAGCAAAGTAGGTGTCCCAGGCAAAATCTGTAAATGGATTTTTTACTTTTTATATGACAGACTTATGTATGTTAAATTTAATAACATTCTACATGGGCCAAGACATGTTTACAAGGGCACTATGCAGGGGTCCACTATATCACCGTTGCTCTACAACCTCTACACCTCTCAAATAGCTATACATTTAAATAACTCTTCTATTAAATATCTGCTATTTGCAGATGATATTGTAATTTATAGTGTAAATAAAGATGTCAATATAGCCATTAACAACTTAAATTTTGGCCTTAGAGAGATTCATTCTTACTATAACAGTTTAAACTTAAATATTGATGTGGGAAAAAGTAAAGCAATGGTGTTTTCTAGACGCCTCTTGGATTTGACAGAGATACTATCAGTAGAGTACAATAACAACCCATTGTCATGGGTAAAGGAGAAGAAATTCCTTGGAGTCTATTTAGATTCTAAGTTAACATTCCAATCTCATATAAATTATATTATTAAGAATGCTTGTAAGGGTTTAAACATCCTCAGGTCTTTGGCTAGGGTTCATTGGGGTGCTGACCCTAAGATTCTGGCCAATTTGTACAAGAGTATAGTCAGAAGTCATTTTGACTACAGTAGTTTAGCTTACATGAATGCTAATATCTCTTTATTAAATAAACTGGACACAATTCAGAACAAAGCACTCAGAATCATCACTGGAGCCATGTGCTCCACTCCTATAAACTCAATGGAGGCTGAGTCTGGAATCATGCCACTAAAGTTAAGAAGAATACAGATTGCAAAAAAATTCTGCCTCAAACTATTGACTTCTGACAATAATCTAGTACTAAGTCACATTTTGCCATCTGGTGACCTCCCAGACATGTTTGTAAATAATTCTAATATAAGTGTAGAGGAAATTGTATCTGGGCATTCGCCTGAATTATTAAAAGTTTGCCTTAATGTTAAAAACCTGTGTAAAAATGTAAATAGTCATTCTGTGTTGCCTTTGTATAATATTGATTTTAAATGTGTTTCCTCAAAGTTACTTAATATAGATTTAACAAGAGATATTGAATTTCTAGAATACTTAGATTCTCATGTAGATATGTATAAAATGTACACAGATGGCTCTAAAGGTGATAACTATGTTACATCAGCCTTCTATGACCCTCAATTAAAGATGACAAAATGTTATAAATTAAATAGTAATTGTAGCATATTCTCTGCAGAATGTTATGCAATTGTATCTGCTCTTAAGCATGTAATTAATGTAAATAGTTCTAGTATTTTAGTTATAACAGACAGTATGAGTGTTTTGTTAGCTCTCCAAAGTAATATTCTTAGGTATAGTTTAAATTATATTCTTTTTGATATTTTGGAATTATTGTTAGCTTTAATAAACAGAGGCAAATGTGTGAAATTCAAATGGGTACCTTCACATAGTGGAATATCTGGAAATGAAGAGGTGGACAAGGCAACTCGTGGAACCATCGATGAAGACCACTCCCTGGCAGTAAATGTTCCGTTCACTGACTACCACTATAAGCTTTCAGAAGACACTAAACAATTATGGCATGAGTACTGGAAGATCATCAGTCTCGAGAAAGGAAGATGGTATGCTTCGATCCAGGATGTCCCGCCGCCCAAACCCTGGTATAACAAACACAAGCAAGCCAACAGTAGAAACTTTATTACCACCATCAACCGGTTACGGTTCGGCCACTGCAGAACCCCGGCTCATCTTGCAAGACTTAAAATATTTACAGACGCTTCGTGTCAGTATTGTGGAAGTGATATCGGTGACCTAGAACATTTAATATATAACTGTCAAAATTTTAACTATGAACGTTTAGTTTTTGCTACTGAATTAGACTCTGCAAATAATGGTACAGTCCCCTCAGATTTAAGACACATTTTAGGTCATCCTAAAAACTTTTTTGCCATTTATAAATATATTCAAAATACTATAGGGAATTTGTAAATATTGTTTATTGTATTGTATTGACTGGTAGAGAATGCCTAAGGCATTAAGTCCGCCTCTGTACATGAATTTTGTGCATAAAGTGTAAATAAATAAATAAATAAAATTGTTAAAAAAATGTTTGATTTTAAATATAGGTAGGTAGTTTACTTTTAAGTTAATTTAATCTCTTTATGTAATAGGCTAAGGACTTGTATCCATTGCCAATAAACGTTTAAAAAAAAAAAAAAACAAACGAATTATTTTGAAAAATTTCGTTACTTGTTTGTTGTTTGTATGTGAAATGTTTTGAATTGCTTTTAATTAAACAAATAAGTAAAAATGTTAAATAACAATGTGATAAACGAAAAGAAAAAGGCTCTGTTAGCCTACAAGGAAAAGATTCTGGACGAGATCAAGTATTATGAGAGAAGAATAGTTGATTTTCGAACAACTCATAAAAACGAGCACTTTTACGATGATCACGCGGATAGGTAAGATTCTAAACTGAAATAAATACAAATTAATGCCTTATATTATAATATTATTGAGACAGTTCTTTTACCAAAACAATATTTACAATATTTAAGTTATAATTGCGAACTTTTAAAACTTAGTCTGTAAGGCTCAATTCACACGTACCACAACCACACCACAGCGACAACCACACCACAACGCCGCGATGTGGTCGGGCGTAAATTTTGTATTGAAAATGAATATTACAATTCACACGCACCACATTTTGTGGTTGTTATCGACCACCTGTGTAATACAACTACATCGCAACCACATCGCGACGGCAGCGCGGCCACATCGCCACGACATGACGTCCACGCGCGCCTAGCTGGCGCCTGCGCTAACCACATCGACATTTTGTGGCTACCACAACGCAGCTGCAAAAAGCCGCTGCGACACTATTCACACGTAACCACATCTTGACCACATTTTGTCGCTGCGACGTGGTGTGGTTGTGGTACGTGTGAATTGACGCTTAGCTGTTTCAAGCCTCAAGCTTGGTTAAAACACTGAAAAAATGTTGATACTTCATTTTTAAGAGTGTCGTAACTATTATTCCACACGGACGAATTCACGGGCAAAAGCTAGTAAATAATAAAGTTCTCCCTCATAGCCTTGTATCATCATCACTGTTCCTATCATCATCATCATCATCAGCCGAAAGACGTCTTTGGGCAAAATCCTCTCCCAAAGATCTCCACATGCATCGGCACTGCGGTCCATGTTGTGGCGGGCTTGTCTACACTATGTTGCCCGTACTGACCTCTGTACTAATTTTAAAAAAACTTTTATATCCTTTACAGCTCAGACTCCGAAGATGATTTCCCAAGCACCATCGACACTGGCCCTTCGATCCCACAGCTGAAGCTACAGCAAGCGATGATGAAGACCTGTCTCCATGCCACCCAGGAGTTAACCAGCTTGATGGTACTGCAGTCTGAAGTAAATGTACTGGTTGAGGAACCTAAGTTTGAGGGGTAAGGAGTTTAATAGGATTTTGTATAATCTAAGTATGAGTATTATTTTTCTAGCCAATATGTCCCACTGCTAGGTTATGGCCTTTTCCAAATTTAATTTTATTAATAAGCTTTATTTTTTTCAATCTAGACATTTTTATACACAAATGACTTTTACTCTACAAGAGAACAATATATAAAATAAACTAGCTTCTGCCCGCGGCTTCGCTCGCGTTAGAAAGAGACAAAAAGTAGCCTATGTTACCCGCCATCCCTTCAACTATCTCCACTTAAAAAATCATGTCAATCCGTCGCTCCGTTTTGCCGTGAAAGAAAGACAAACAGACAGACACACTTTCCCATTTATAATATTAGTATGGATTCCAGCCTATTATTGTGGTCACTAATGTCTGTGAAGTCCAAGCGTAATTTAAGATATTTTTTGTACGGTTTTTTTTAAATCATGGCATGGCAAACAAAAGCTGGCTGTCTACCTGACTTTAAGTGGGAACTGCCTTATAAACATCTGCAGTACCATTTTTTTTTTTTTTTTTGGTGAGTGGGAAATCATCCAATGACTGCTCCCGTCCTGGGTGCGGCGGGAGGGCGTGTCAGACTCTTACTGACTAAAACCCACTCATGTTCCTTCGATTGCCCTTTATGTTCCAGGGTCACGGTGACTACTATACACATTCCGCAACCCCGGCAGGCGTTGGCCTTGTTAGGCCCCTTCCTGTGCTGACTCCTTCTCTTTGAGGCGCGCGTGGAACACTAACGCGCCGTCGACGCGGTCCTGGTCCTAGCCGGGCGGCGAGCTACCCATCGCTCGCCATCCGCAGAACCGCGCCTACAGTGGCCGGTAGTCGTCTTGCGACTCTCGACGTCTTCGCCTGGGTCTTTGTCCGGGGCGAGAGGCTCGTCGTTGCCTCTCGCGCGCCGCCGCTTCCTTCACTAGCATAACTGCTTCGCAGAAGGAGGCGACGGCATCCCATTCCGTCTCGCCCCGCAGCATGGCCTGAACCAGCGCCGGGCGCGAGAGGTCACCGCCGCCGATCGCCTCTACGAGGACACGTCTATGGTCCGCCCATGCGCGGCACACCTCCACCGTGTGCTCGACCGTGTCCTCCAGGTGACCGTTGCTGCAGTGGTGACACCCAGGCGTCGCTTCCGCCTGAATCCGACACAGGAACCTCCCGAACTGACCATGTCCGGTGAGGACCTGTGTCAGGCGAAACGTGAGAGCGCCGTGGCGCCTCTCCAGCCACTCCTCAAAGAGGGGTCTTACCGCCGCTATCACGGCGTGCCCAATCTGCAGTACCATAGCTCCTGTTCATTGCCATTCCAAAGACAATGAAGTTTTTTCTTGTGCCTTTAATTACATCTACAAAAATACCCTTTAAACTGGACCACAGCAACCCTTCGTTGTAGCAGAAATAGTTTCTATAGTGTATGAGATTAATATTTATTACAACGTTAATTTATTTTCCAGGGAGCGTCCAGTAAAAGAACCGGGAACATGGCGGGAAGTGACAGCTGATTGCAGAATAGACCTTGTACCCTTCACCATGACATTCTACATGCATACTCCTGTAAGTTCCATCTAACTATGTATTTATAAGGTGACAAATAAGATAACACATTTGATCTGTTCTTTACAGCCAAAAAATTACCCTAAGAAAAAACTTTTTTTGTCCTATCTTTTCACATATCTGAGAATAACTTAGTATGCTGTAGGTAGGGTAGGGTAGAGGGCAGTATCGTCGATTTTGGTATCTTTAACCTGTACGTCGTGTAGTGTAGTGGTCGCTGAGTAGCAGACCCTCCCCCGCTCCCCCGCGCGCGCGCCGTGTTCGCCGAGCTCGTTTAGTAGCGATAGCAGAGCACTGCGGTACTCACAGCCACACATGCACACTTCACGAGTACGGAGTACTTCTCAATGTCTGAGACCTCCAAACCGAACATTACGCGGTTTACTTAATTACTTACTTAATGGAAAAAATATAGTTCCTTTTGGAAAGTTATTCAAGATATTGCCAAGTGGCTGGTTGACTCTTCACGTGACCAGAGGGCTGGCCTTTTCTTGGGACAAAAAATTAGCTTTGTCTTTGCCATACAATGTGGCAATGCTTCCAGCCTTTTGGGCACCTGTCCTATTGATAGAGATGCAGACGAGTTTTTTGATACCCTGTGAGGCCTTCCCTTCTTTATACAAATTGTATATATTTACTATAGTATTATTTATAAGTTTTGTATTATGTTATATTTCGATTATATTAACTCTAGTTATTTACAAGGGACTTACATTGCAATAATACATGTATAAATAACTAAACTACGAATATATATTAATTAGTGATGGGCCGAATGTGGTTTGTACCGAATACGAAGTTCGGCCGAACATTCGGTAAAATTTAAAAATTCGGCCGAATTTCGGTTATTTTTGGCGCGCTTTCTAGGGAGTGATATTACCTATGTCGGTTGTAGAAGATCCTGGATTTAATCGATGAATGGCTATATTAAAGCCGAAATCATTTTAGTGAGACTATTCTACCTCAAATACCATAGAGCATTCATCTTAAAGTTATACTTACTATTACTTACTACAGTTACTTTTAAAAATATAGTTAGTAAGTAGACCTTAATTATTTCAATGTCCATGTCATGAGGTCCATTTCGTTAATAATAATTATCATATTTTCGTTAATAATAATAAAAAGTTTATTTAATTTTCTAAAAAAGATTGTGGAGTGGTATCTATTACTAAGGTTATTAAATGACTGATTTAATTATTAGTTTTACTGGTTTTTTGTTTTTTTTTTTAAATAGTTGAGTTACTTATATGAGTCTTATCTTGAACCGAATGTTCGGCATTTGAACCGAAAGTCGGCCGAATGTCGAAGTTCGGTTCAAGCCACCGAAATTCGGTTAAACCGAATGTGAATGAATTTCGGCCCATCCCTAATATTAATGTATCAGTTCCTAATATTACCAGTCACCGTTTATTTTTTCTAATAATAAAAAATAATTGTACACATTCTTCCCAGGACCGTAAATTCGCTCCACCGTCGTACCGCGGTCTCCGAGTGGTGCCCGTGAAGAGTTCTCATGAGATGGAGCTCTCGTCATCCGTGCTGCACAGTTTGAAGGTGCCCAGCGATGCTGTAGAGGTGAGTTTAACTTTAACCCCTTTTGAACTATATAGGGATGTTTCTTTCCCCTCATCAGATCCCTCCTAACTAACTTCTAACTCTCTACTCCTTCTTCTTATTCTCTACAGGTGAGGCCAAACGAGCGTAATTTTATTTAGAGAGCGTAATTGACTTCGTGAGTCGCAGGATTTCGGTCGCTTTCATAGAAAAAGACTCGCAACGCAAAATATGAGTGGTCTGCACCGTCTTATCTTATCTTTTTGTGGGGCCGGCTCAAGCCGTAGCACTTCGACCCTTTTGGATCTTTTGTGCTGTACCCCTCCTTTTACTCAACCCCTAGCCTTCTGTGCACCTCCTTCATTAGTGCCAGTATGGCCTTGATGGGGCTGAGCCTGTAGTCCTCTGGTCTTGGGAATGGTTGGCCCAGATACCTACCCTAATCTTTTGGACTGCACCGTACCAGAATACGAAATTCTGCGACTCACGACTCACAAAATTACGCTCGTTTGGCCTCACCCTACTTCTCCTTTACTAAGCTCCATAGACGAAGTCGTGGGTTCGAATTCCACACAAAAAAAACTATGTGTGATGATTGTTTGTTCTGTGTCGGGCTGTAATTTATTTATGTATTAATAAATTATATAAATGTGTAATTGTTTATCAGTTGCCTGGTTTCCATAACACAGCCTAGCTTGGAATCAGATGGTAGTGTGTAAATTGTCCCAGGACATTTATTTTCTGTGTTTTACTGTCCAACCATATTTTTTTCTACATATTTTTTAAAGAATCTTATTCACTCAAAACGTTTCTTCTCCCAGGTACTAAGAAGTTACGCGGCCGGTTACCGCTCCCGACGCACGACGCTCGCTCGACTCGCCAACAAATATACCAACGCACTGTTCATGGAGCCACATGTAAGTGAAAACATCCATACTTCCATACGATATTATAGCGAAAGTAACTCTGTCTGTCTCTTCTTCACGCCTAAACCACTGAACTGATTTAAATGAAATTTGGTACAGATATTGTCTGGGACCCGCGAAAGGACATAGGACAGTTTTCATCCCGGAAATCCCCCGGAAACGGGAACTATTATTCCACGCGGACAAACACGCGCAATAGCGCGGGCAACAGCTAGTTATTTTATAAACCATCCATTACTTCTCCCGTCCTGGGCGGGGCGGAAGGACGTGTCAGACTTTTACTGACTAAAACCCACTCATGTTCCTTCGATTGCCCTTTATGTTCCGGGGTCACGGTAACTATTATAACTATTCCGCAACCTTCATTTCGTCCTTACTTTATTGTTAACAAAGTTTGCCGCGTTTTTCTGTCTGGTCGAGATAAACTCGTATAATTGCTGAACGAATTTTCATGTCGTTTTCTTCAATAGAAAGAGTGATTCCTGAAGATGGTTTCGGTGTATAAATTATAATCTACTAGCTTTTGCCCGCGGCTCCGCTCGCGTTAGAAAGAGACAAAAAGTAGCCTATGTTACTCTCCATCCCTTCAACTAACTCCACTTAAAAAATCACGTTAATTCCTCGCTCTGTTTTGCCGTGAAAGAATGACAAACATACAGACAGACACACTTTCCCATTTATAATATTAGTATGGATTAGTATGGATTTAATATAAAATAAGGTAATGACTGATTGGCTGTTGAAATATCAAACTACAGCCCAAGTCGATGGTCCTAGAGACATGAAACTTAGAAAGTGTGATATTTATGAAGAGTCAGTAGACACTAATGTCCAGATAAATAGACGTTACTAAGCACTGACTTTGACTTAGCACTATATCTGTCACTTTCAAGTGTACGATAGAGAAGGAACATGGCTAAGCCAAAGTACGTTCTTAGTAACTCTGGCCATTAGTGTTGATTTTTGGACTTTCGGCCCCTAAGGGAGTAAAATAGTGGACTGTAGTTAAAAATCGGGCGCAGCCACTGCTGTAAGCTAGTTAAATAATATTTATAATAGCACTACTATACCATTGACGTATTTATTCATTTGTTTATCCCATAGTACATCAATCATTACAGCTTTTTTTGGGTCAAATGCGACAGTTTACCTATATAATACTATACTATATCCATACTAATATTATAAATGGGAAAGTGTGTCTGTCTGTCTGTATGTTTGTCTTTCTTTCACGTCAAAACGGAGCGACGAATTGACGTGATTTTTTTAAGGGAGATAGTTGAATTGATGGAGAGTAACAAGGGCTACTTTTGGTCTCTTTTTAACGCGAGCGAAGCCGCGGGCAAAAGCTAGTAATATTATAAATGGGAAAGTGTGCCTGTCTGTATGTTTGTCTTTCTTTCACGGCAAAACGGAGCGACGAATTGACGTGATTTTTTAAGTGGAGATAGTTGAAGGGATGGAGAGTAACATAGGCTACTTTCTGTCTCTTTCTAACGCGAGCGAAGCCGCGGGCAAAAGCTAGTTATTTATATTTTTAAACTTATCACCAGAACTATTAGAATTACCTAAATCCATCGTATTAATACCTAAATAGTTTTGACTATGTACTTTGTTATTAATGTTTTACAAATACATTTAATAACGACTTCTCTCAGGCTGAAGGTGGCTTCGTGCTGAAATGCGCGGATCTTCTAGAAGTATCTTGGAGGCTGGAGAACAAATGGTCTCCCGTCGCTCCCTTCCACCATAGAATGAAGTTCGATTTGGAGTATATGGGTGAGTTCCACGAACGTTGTAAAAATTATTATAATATTTTTTATTAGGTAAAAAGAAGTAATACATGGCTTGTTTAATAAAAACCTGTTTTATAGGAACAAGCAAATATTAGATCAAAATATCTATTAGGAAATAGCGAATTTCCTTGTAGATATTTTGATCTGATAATTAAAACATATTTTTTATTTATTTTTTACTTTTTTTTTGTTATCTTGTTTTTGTTTATTTGTAATAAGGGCTGTATTTCGTGAGTTATTCTGAGATGTAATGTAGGAAGAACCTGTTGTAAATACTTAAAACCTAAAAAAAATATGATATATATGTATATATCATAATATACAAACATATATAATATACTTTAAATTGTATTCAAAATCTTCAAGAAACAATGTTGCAACATAATTTTTCGCTTATTTTTTAATTATATCTTTTCGAATCTTTCGTATTGAAGTCTGTTTAAAAAAAACCTTATAATAAACTACCATGTCAAGAAAAATATCTTACAATAATATTTAAATTCCAGATGAATCCTACATCAAAATAATAACGCAAGCACACAAACAACTCTTAGACCCAGCGTTACAGACGGACGAACGCACCTTACTATTAGCTAAAATCATCACCACATGTCTCGAAGCGCGCGGTCCTATAGACCCCGAATCAGACTTAGAGTCCAAAACGACGGAAAGAGACAACGATATAGATAAACGGGAAAGTGAGAGTGAGAGGCGAGATAGCGAAGTTATGGCGCCTCCTAAGAGTCTGCCTAAAAAGGGGAAACAGAAAAATAAGGATAGTTTGCAAAGTAATGCTGTAAAGAGGGGTATAGATGATGATAACAGTCAGAGCGGAGCTAAAAAAATGAAAAGTAGTGTCTCTAATGAGCCTAAAAGAAGTATTGTCGATAATAATGAGAGGAAAACTAATGATGTAACTGAAGTAGGTAAAAAAAGAAAATTGAATGAGGCTGATAAAGTTGCTAGTGCTAAAAATAATAAAGATGTTGATGGTGACACTGAAGGGAGGAACGTTAAAGAAATTGATGATATAACTGATAATACTCATTCTAAACCGAAAGTGGTGAAAGAATCTGTAACGACGGTTGATATGAATACTAATATCAAAGCTGCTAAGACAATAAAAAGTAAAGTTACAAAGGAAAATACAGATACAGCAGCTAAAAATATAAATTCTAAAACTAAAAACGTAAAAGAAGCTGCTAACACTAAACTAAAACCTAAAACTATTAAAGAAACTGCAATAAATCAAGAAATTGATGACAATGTCACGAAAGATAAAACAAAAGATGACAAAAACAAAGATAATGCAACTAAAAACACAGGAAAAGGAACTATTGACACAGAAAAGGTTAAGAAAGCTAAAAATAAAGATAAAGATGGTAATTCTGAGAATATCAATGAAGCAAATATTAAATCTATTGATAAAAAGAAGGCAAACACCGTAGCTAAAGGAAAAAGTAAAGAAAATATAGATTCTAATAAAGACGCTGCTCAACCAATGAGTAAGATTGCAAAAAGTACTGATAATGGCAAAAATATTGACACAAATTCCAGTAAAAAAGACAAAGCTAAGACTACTGACGCAACTAAGGCAAAAATGGTTACCAACGTTAAAAATGGCGTTCAAACGACTGCAGCAAAGGTTGTTGGAAGCGCAAAAAACCAAGAGTCGACAGCCAAAGCAAAGAATGTTGCCAATGCAAAAAACGATGAACCTAAAGCTAAAGTTAATAAAGTTCCTAGTGCTAAGAATGATGAGCAAGCTACTAAAGTAAAGAATATTGACAGCGCAAAAAGCGACGACAAAACAACTGAAGCAAAAAATGTGGCCAGTGCAAATAATGTTGAACAGACAAGCAAGGTGAAGAAAGTTGCAAGCGCAAAAAATAACGAACAGGCAATTAAAAGAAATGGTGTTGCTAACGCAGAAAATGATGAGCCAGCAACTAAAGTAAAAAAAGTTGCTAGCGCTAAAAATAACGTACAAACTACCAAAGCAAAAAATGTTGCTAACAAAAATGAACAAATATCTAAAGCTCCTCAAAAAACTACTAATGTTGGCAGTACTAAAAACGACGAACAAGCCAAAAAGGTTTCGGAGAAAATTGTTAAAAGCAAAGAAAAGTTACCAGACGTGGCTAATAAAGTTCCTGAGAAAATTGTTAAAGAGAAAACAGTAAAAAACAAAAATGACGTCCTAACTGTAAAAAGGGTTACAGAGAAAAATGCAACTAACAGAATTAAGGATAAAATATCTCAAATAAATACTAAAGCTACCGAGAAAGACGTTAAAAATGTACCTGAAAAAGTATTAAACAGCAATGTATTAACTAAAAACAGTAAAGAAACAACTAATACAAAAAATACAATTAAAAAACCATTAATTAGCAAAATTGCATCACACAGAAATTCGTTGAAACCACAGAATTCTATAAAATCTTTTAAACCTGGTAACACTAAAGCTGGCACTGGCAACACTCAAAAAGAAAATGGCGGGAAAGCGACAAGAATCCCTCAGAAGAAATCGTCGATAAACAGTGAAGGATCTTCTAAGAAAAATATGCTGAGAATGAGTCCTAGTAAGTATAATAGGCGAGACGACGAAAAAAAAAGTAAATAGTCCGTCAATTAGATAATTAAAAAATTTTGGACACGTATTTTTTCTTTTTTCTCGTAAACGAAAAATGACGACGATACAGTGCGTTGAAGTTGCGCGTGACGTCACGATCTGATACAATTTTTGCAGGACGGTGACGTCAAAAGCCCCCACTCCGGAACTTTGTTGCTCTTTATCTTTGTATTTTTTTATTAATTTGATCAAGCAAAAAATACGTGTCCCGTTTTTTTGGCCGATCTACAAGACGGACTAAACAGAATGTCATTTATTTATGCTGTCGTCATCCCTATTTTATTGGTTGTTTATTGGCAGAATACTCAAACCTCTTTACTATTCGTTGTTATAGCGATAACAGAAGTACGGTGGGCAAAGCAGATAAATATCCAGGGCCGTCAGATACAATTTAAGTTTTCTCAAAAACCCACGGATATTTTCTAATAAAAATTTAAACTATAGTAGAAAATGACTAGTTCTTCAATTAGGTTAAATTTCATTTGAAAACATTCATTGGTATTCAAGAAAACCTCAATTGTATATGACGGCCCTGGATACTTATCTGCTTAGCCCACTGTACATCATTTGTGAAAGTTTTAACTGTGTAGCTATCGCGGTTCTTGAGATACAGCCTAATGACATACTGACGGACGTATAGACAGCGAAGTCTCAGTAATAGGGTTCCGTTTTTACTTTTTGGGTAAACCCTAAAAATTAATAGTGATCCTCATACAAGAATATGCGAGGCGACTAAAAAAAACAAATTAGTCCGTCATTGAGATTATTAAAAAATTTTGGACACGTATTTTTTCTTTTTTTTCGTAAACGAAAAATGACGACGATACAGTGCGTTGAAGTTGTGCGTGACGCACGATCAGATACAGTGTTTGCATTACGGTGGCGTCAAAAGCCCCCACTATGCCCCCACTCAGGAGCTCTGTTGCTCTTTATCTTTGTATTTTATTATTATTTTGATGAAGCAAAAAATACGTGTCCCGTATTTTTGGCCAATCTACAAGACGGACTAATAAGAATGCCATTTTTAATGTTGTCGTCATCCCTATTGTGTTTTTAGAATTCCTGACGAATAAAAAACGATACCCATAATGGGATGTCATTTGTCAGATTTATATGAGACTCTATTTTTAAAACTCCTCGAAAAAAAGGTCTTTGAACATAAAAATTCGTAAATATTTATTTACTTATACATTTTTATTGTATGTAGTATTACATATTTTATTGTATTAGGGGTACCTTCGACTATGACCATTGACCAGTATTTTAAAGTATATTTATTTACAGGACAAATCCCGTCAAAATTCAAGACCCTATCTCAGGAAACATTTAAACAGAAAATGGTTAAAAGTACTAATATACCACGTAAGTATAAATAACACCTATTTTTAGTACAAGTTAATTTGGCTCAGTAGTTTTAGAGTCAAAACAATCAAATATTTACAAATTCATGTATTATTATAGTATTGTCATAGTATAATGTGGGTACGTATCAAAATCCCGAAAGTTCATAATACCTATGATTGAAATACCGACGTCCAAAACACCGAAATTCAAAATACCGAACGTTTTAAATGCCGATAGTCGTTGTATCGAGACACAAAATACCGATGTTCAAATGCCCGAAAGGACGAAATCCCGAATGGACGAAATGAGTCAAGATACTTTTAAAATGTTCAAGTCTCAAAAAGGTGGATTTAAAGTACAGGTAGGCGGTTTTGTGTTTACAAAGAACCGGCAAACCACGGATAAATGCTATTGGAACTGTGAATATAAGAGACATGATGTTTATAAGTGCAGAGCTACATATTTTTATAGGTATAACAATGAAAAAATTATTAACACCTAGAATATTAGACACTATACACGCATGCAAGCAAGCAGCATGCAAGCAATCATTCAGCATTCAAGCAGGCATGCAGCATGCAAGCAAACATGCAGCATGCAAGCAAGCATGCAGCATTCAAGCAAGCATGCAACATGCGGCAGGCAGGGTTTCTGTGACGGCTCCGGCGCTGCGGGCCTCCGGCGGCCCCACGCGTTCTAATCGTCGCAGACGGCTTTCGCTCACCACCTCAGCTTCGGCTTGTTGGCCGGCTTTGCCGGCCAGCCTCAGCCGCGGTGGCTCGCTCGCAGCCGCCTGCTCCTCAGCCCGCGGGCCGCCTCGCCCCTACGCGCCTACGCGATTTTAAATAACACTAGTTGTAGGACAAACAAGACTACGTGGAGTCGGTTTTGCAGCAATTCGGTTTTGTCACTAACTTTTGTTGCACAGCATATTAATTTGGGTACGTATCAAAATCCCGAATTTTAAAAGTCTTAGAGATTTTAGTCTTTGGATCAGCGAGTGAAGCGATCTCGGGACCTTAGGGCACTCCGTTTTTTGAGGTAAGGTTTACAAAAATTCGTTTTTCTCGGAAACGGTGGCAATTTCGGGTTTTGTACTTCGGGATTTTAAACTTTCGGGCAAATGAACTTTCGGGATTTTAAACTTTCGACCAAACAACCATTCGGCGTTTCGATTATCGGGATGTCGTCCATCGGTATTTTAAAATTCGGTCTTTTAAAATTCGGTCTTTTAAAATTCGGGATTTTGATACGTACCCAATAATGTAGATACTGCAATATTTCAAATTCAAAAATTCTATATTAATTTTATTTAGGGCCCATTTCACCAAATTACTTTACGATTAAAACGTACATAATTTTAATTATTTTCTTGTTTCAGGATTACTGAAAAAGCCAGCTCCAAAGGTGATTTAGTTGATAGTTTTAAATAAAATACAGGGTGTAAAAAAATACGTCACATTGCCAAAGTTTATTCGTACGCCCGAATTAACTTGTTTTTATTGATCTAAACTGGATTGTACGCTCGATTTTTTTTGGTGAGTAGGAAATCATCCAATGACTGCTCCCGTCCTGGGTGCGGCGGGAGGGCGTGTCAGACTTTTACTGACTAAAACCCACTCATGTTCCTTCGGTTGCCCTTTATGTTCCAAGGTCACGTTAACTATTCTGAACATTCCGCAACACGCTCGAAACATTCATATAAAAGTTTCTCCACAATCTTTGGACCTTCAATATTTCCACAATCTAAGGTTCCCAAGTACTACCCGTACTCGTGAAGTGTGCCCGTGTGGCTGTGAGTACCGCTGTGCTCTGCTATCGCTACTAAACGAGCTCGGCGAACACGGCGTGCGCGCGGAAGCGGGGGAGGGCGAGAGCGAACAAAATACTATAGTCTGTTTTTTTTAACAAACGAGTACCCAAAATGTTGTCCGCGTTTCTATTGGTCTACATAATCAGCATAAGTGTTAAAAGCGTTGGCTCCGCCTCGACTAATTTCCCATCTCTCTCTGTCAATACCGAAAATGTGAAAGAGATATACTTAGTACTCGTTTGTTAAAAAAAATTGATTATAGTACAGGTTGTATGTTTGTAAATGCACCCACGATAGAATTTTCTAGAATTAGGGCCAACGTTTCTTTTTAATTTTTCAACGACCAAGCGACAGCCGGCTGTCGCGCTGCTATTGTCTTTTATTGTGTCTCGAATCACGAGTGTTCGAAGGATTAGTTGGCGAGGTGATGTATTTTTTTTACACCCCGAATATGTGCCTATTTAATTTTTAAATGAATTATGTTAAGTGAAATCATTATTGAATAAAATTACGTTTTTTGTACTAAAAATGTCTTTTATTTGTTAAAATTATTATTACATTGTAAAGTCATAAGAATAATTAATCTAAAAATTATTACAAAATATTTTCGACGAGCGAAAATCTTTTTTCTGCCATACACTTGAAATATTTCACTTAATTGATAAAAAATAATCTTAAAATCAATTTTTGTCAAAATTATTCTAAGTAATTATGTAAAAATATTCTTAAAATTGATTCAATTATGTCAAAATCACTAATACCTAAAAAGTAAGAAAAAAAATCATAAAATAAGAAATAAAATCAAAATAAAAGTCACAATAATATTTCGTTACAAAATTATTTGTAAATTAATATGTCGATAAGAACGGATAGTTCTTGTGAGTGTCGCCCATTCTGTAAATAAAATAAAAGAAAAGTGTAAAACACAGTTGTAAAAAGTATGCTGCCTTAATTTTAATATCTTAGTTTCTATCTTATAATAATAATTGCTGCATAGCGAGACCCATTGCAGGTGGGAAAAACTCAAATGACTCCTCCCGCTCTGGGCGAAGCGGAAAGGAGTGTCAGACTTCTACTGACTAAAACCCGCCCATGTTCCTTCTTAAGGTCATAGCTCATTACAGCCACCCGGCAGCCTTCTTCCAGTATTCTTTATATGGACTTGTATGGGCATGCGCTCACTATATCAACTCCGTACCGTCACCGGATCGCCTCAGTTATAAGGCGAGTCGGTGCGGAGTGGGTGCCGGGTGGCTGTAATGAGCATTGACCTTTAGCCTTTTGTGTCCGGGGCGGTATCTCTTTCTAATAACGCTGTAATTTTTTTCAAAGTTGTTTTTTTTTTGTTGATTTTTTCCATAGAATGAAAAATTGCTCTGACATTTTTAGGGTAGAGAATCTTTTAAAATAACTCACCCTTTGAAAGTAAAGGTACGTTTGTTCTTGTTAAGCGCGTGCAGTGCATCAATTTGAAGCTTGTCCAGTGTGAAGGTAAGCGCTTGGAGGTTGTCCCACATATGGGCTGCTGACGAGGCCTTTACTACTACGTTGTGGCCGCTCTCGATCTGGTATCTAGAAAAAAATATCGTAGTATAAGAAGTATCCTTTTTGAAATTTGCAGCTCAGTGTACTACAGCCTTCAATTCACTAATAGGCGAGACGACAAAAAAAAGTAATTAGTCCGTCAGATAGATTATCAAAAAATTTTGGACACGTATTTTTTCTTTTATCTCGTAAATGAAGAATGACGAAGATACAGTGCGTTAAAGTTGCGCATGACGTCACGATCAGATACATATTTTGCAGGACGGTGACGTCAAAAGCCCCCACTCCGGAACTTTGTTGCTCTTTATCTTTGTATTTTTTTATTAATTTGATCAAGCAAAAAATACGTGTCCCGTATTTTTGGCCGATCTATCAAACGGACTAAACAGAATGCCATTTTTTGATGGTGTCGTCATCCCTATTTGTGCCAAAAATCCGCTATTCTGTTTTCTTTTTTTTGAACACTGATCAACACTTGGGTTTTTGAGACGAGCTACATGTCTGTGAAGGGCAAAGTTAAATAATGATTTAAATAACTATCCTAAAAAGCTTATTACTGCTATAAAAAACTAACCTAATAAGCAGTTGCGCAGGCGACACTCCTAAGCCAGAAGCCATGACTTTGACCAGAGCGTCATCAATCACAGGCGTTGTAGAATTCTTGTACTCTGCTGGCGTACCCTGTAAATTTAAGTGTTATATTATTTTTATAACTTTTCCAATACAAAAACTGCTAAGTTGTCAAATATGCCATCAATGACTGGTCATTGAGACACGATTGCAATAGCAGACTTGTGCCCGTGATTGTAAAACCTACCTTGGACCCGAGAACTCCAAAACAGCTTAGCATGATGTTTCGTTCAGCGCAGAAATTGTGTAAGCGTTGTTGCGATAGGTAGGGATGACACTCCACCTGCGAAGAAAATTTAAACATACATCAACTGTAATGTAAAATGTAATTTCAGCCAGGCGTTTTAAACTGATGGCAGTTTCATTTGCTCATAGTTAACAATTAAACGAACGAATTATACGACTTTTATTTTGTAAATAGGTAAAAAAATACACTTTAACAATTGTGAATTGTTTAAAGTTTTACAACTTGTTAAAATGACACTCATTTTGCTAATATTTTTAGGGTTCCGTAGTCAACTAGGAACCCTTATAGTTTCGCCATGTCTGTCTGTCTGTCCGTCCGTCCTCGCTTAATCTCTGTGAGCTGTGACCGTTAGCACTAGAAAGCTGAAATTTGGTACCAATATGTATAATCAACCACGCCGACAAAGTGGTAAAATGAAAATTTAAAAAAAAATGTTTTATTAGGGTAGCCCCCCTATATGTAAAGAGGGAAGTGATTTTTTTTTTAACTTTAACCCTGACGTGTGATTTATTGTTGGATAGTTATTTAAAAATGAAAAGGGGTTTACTCAAATCAGTTTTTGATAATGTCAATAATATCGGAAATAATCGCTCCAAAAGGAAAAATTAAAGCGTCCCCCCCCTCTAACTTTTGACCCGTAGGTTTAAAAAATATGAATAAATCTGGAAAGTATAACTTTATAAGTACTTTCTAGGAAAATTATTTTGAACTTGATAGAAAGAACAGTTTTTGTAAAAAAAAGACAAAAAGGTTGTACAAAATAATTTCTGCGTACTTAGTATGTCAACGTAACAAATAGCCTTTTATTTTAACATATAAGTGGGAACACTTATTGTGACGGAAGGGAAACTACGGAACCCTACATTTTTCGATTAAACATCTGAAGTGTTGCTTGAAAATTTCAGTTATTTATTATGTAAATAGGTACAATTTACAATACCTGATTGACAACCGGCTTCAACTTCCCCTTGTCCAAAATCCGCTGTATCTGTTGAGAGTTGAAGTTGCTGACTCCGATACTCTTGACGAGACCCTTGGCCACCAGGCCCTCCATGCCAAACCAGGCGTCCAGGTAGTCACTCTGAGAGTACTGTAGTACTGTTGCGATTTTAGGTATCGGGTCTGACCCTTCCTGTGGAAAAAGAAAGAACTTACATGTAAGTATTATTTACTTGCTTTGCAAATTTTTGCAAGAAGGAGAGAAGTACTGCATCTTCATCAAGTGCTATTGTGTCTCTTTTACTATCGTAGTTTGACAGTTCAGTTAGACGTTACTTATTGCTCTTTAGCTGATGCATAAAATGTTTTATTTATCTGAGACAGTAGTCTGGTGTTCAGTGGTGGATTAATTATCGTGAGCGCAAGGCAAGTACTCGTAGGCGCCTTAAATTCCACATTTAATTTTGTCAATTTCGAAAAGTTTCTGCGCTTGAGCTCCGTTGTAACCTGGCGACTAGGCTAGGGCCTAGTTTGTCTCATAGCCCGCGCAGACGAGGAACAACGGCGGACAAAAAGTCCGCGGTGCGCATTTATAAGTACTACAATAAGGTTACACTTGGTCCGTGCAATACCGCACCTCGCCTGGCGGACTGCAAGCGGGCAAAAGCAACCTATAATAATGACGGTAAAATAAGGGCGCACCGTGGTTATTTTCTTCGCCATTGTCTCTCGTTTGGCTAAATTGCGCAGGATAAATTGGTAAACCTTTGTTGGTGTCATTACAATATTATTGTCTTGTTGACTTACCTTGAAAGACATTGGGTTGTGAATCAGATATAGGTCGAAGTAGTCGAGCCCCATGTTCTCCAAGGAAGTCTTGCAGGCCACCTCCACGAGGTCAGACCGGTGAAACGTACTCCAGAGCTTCGATATGATGTACAGGTCCTCGCTGTCAACATT
Source organism: Athetis lepigone (assembly GCA_033675125.1). Classification (NCBI taxonomy): domain Eukaryota; kingdom Metazoa; phylum Arthropoda; class Insecta; order Lepidoptera; family Noctuidae; genus Athetis; species Athetis lepigone. The sequence continues at coordinate 4,333,204 of CM066220.1, read as the reverse complement.
TCAAGATATAATTTAGTAAGCATGATGAAAAGACAACTGGAAAATTCCTTTAGCTTTCCACTTCCTTATTTTACCTCCTTTTTTGGGATGGGAAACCATCATATGACTCCTCCAGCTCTTGGCGTAGCGGAAGAGAGTATCAGACTTCTACTGACCAAAACCCGTGGGTATATCTCTATCGAACAATCCGAAGCCCCGGAATACACGGTATTACCCCTCTTTGGGGTTAAATTTCCAAGAATCCGTTTTAGTGCTCATCAATTTTATTTTATTAGAACATCAGGTTGCTTAATGTTGGTCAATTTGGTCGCGCATTCGTGCCACCGGCACCGTGGTGTCTAGAGCCCAAGTTGACTTCATGTGCAGTGGACACGCGGCTGTAGTAAATATATGTATTGCCAGGAGCCGTGTCCTCCTCGGTAAAGTGACGGTGACGGCGGTGGTAAAAAAACGACCAAAGGTTGTCACTTTCAAAATGTAGTCGCAGAGTCTGGTTGTGTGATTGGGTCGCCGGCAACAACTTGGAGGCCGGCAACAAGAGTGTCATAAATTTTGTTGGTGACGTAACCCATGTTGTTTTGAACCTGGTGCCCTAATGAGATAAATGTATACCCTAAAGTAAAGGCTGAATTTCGGACTTTTTACCGACCGCCACTGGCATATTTAAGGCCAGGTAACAACCAAGATTAAACCCTAAAAAGTTGCCAAAATAATGAACGATATTTAACCATCTTTATGAAAAAGAAAAGAACTACTTACCGCTTTACGGTGCCGTCGTCAATCTTAGCTTTGATAGCCTGCCCTATTTCTTTCTCGTTGCCATAGATGTATGCCGTGTCGATAGCTCTGTAGCCCAGGTCGATGGCTGCGCCAATCAGGTATGGAAGTAAGCGGGGATCCACCTGTGAATATATAACGAATCAAACTCTCAAACTCAACTCAAACCATTTATTTTTAACTAGCTTCTGCCCGCGGCTTCGCTCGCGTTAGAAAGAGACAAAAAGTAGCCCATGTTACTCTCCATCCCTTCAACTATCTCCACTTAAAAAATCACGTCAATCCGTCGCTCCGTTTTGCCGTGAAACAAAGACAAACAGACAGACAGACAGACACACTTTCCCATTTATAATATTAGTATGGATAGACCATTTAAAAGGCACTTTAGAACGTCAAAAAAAATGAATTTAGTTGCCCATTCCAAAATGATTTGTTGTAGTTGATTCGTGTGGAGAAGAATGGGCAAGAAACTCCATGCTTACTCTTTTAAAATAATGTTGTTAAATTAATATTTGTACATGGTTAAGTATGAAGAGAAGATTGTATGTAATGCCAAATAATCATATTTTGAATATCATGTGTTTCGCGATTCTGAGACTTGGCTTGAGATTAATGGCAAGGCGTATTGGCAAGCGCAGCTCGAAAGGCCTCCCGCCAGATGGACGCAAGACTTTATGAAGGTCGCAGGAAACCATTTGTTACAAGCGGCACGGAAACGCATGTTATGCAAAAAGCTAAAAGAGGCTTGTATCCAGCAGTGGACGTCCTCTATTGGACCAACAGTCATTGGAGTACTAAAAAGCCAGAAATTACAAAAAACTTTCCTCCGCCTTGTTTGAGAAAAGATTTTTGCGATGTCTGGATTCTTGGTAGTTTCCAATAAACTAAATTTTGACCAGTATTAGATTTAGGATTGTTTGGCATCAAAAGAAGTTTTTGAGTAAAATGGCCATTTTCTTGCTATCTGTACATATTTTTGAAAACTATTTAAAAAATATCGGAGGCCGTTTTCGTGTAGCTGCAACGGAGCTAAACCCTTTTTCCAAGATAGCGACCATGGGACAAGGGTTACATTACAACCCCACAAACTTGCAAACTTTAAACGCATTGCCATCTCTTGCTTAAAACCCTAAAACTAAAATTTGACAAATGCAACCCTTAATGTACCTAATTTTCAATGGACTTAAGTGGAATTGTGTCTTTTTATTAATTTTGATACACAAGTTTCATAAGTTACTTACCAGCGCGGTACCCAAAGCCAGGACAGGAATTTCCGTGCCATCAGCTAAGGGTAGATAAAGCATGTCTTCTAGCCTGCCAAATTTCGTCTTTCCAACAGTGATCTCCTCAATTTTCCTCAAGTATTCTTCTTCAGATATCACAGGCGCGGCACTGGGCTTGGTTGTGGATGTTTTTCTGGTGGTCGTTTCGTATCTTGCACGCGCTGTTTTGCCCTGTAAATAGTTTTTTGTTTGTAACTGAAGTTCTGTGATGTCGAATGACAGGAGAGTTTTTTTTTTTGACTGCTCCCGTCCTGATTGCGGCCGGAGGGCGTGTCAGACTTTTACTGACTAAAACCCACTCATGTTCCTTCGGATGCCCTTTATGTTCCAGGGTCACGGTAGCTATTATAACCCTGGACAGGAGAGATTATAACGTCGATGAAGCTTTGTTCGGACTATGCTATAATATATTAAACGGACTCTTGCCCGCGGCTTCGCTCGCGTTATAAAGAGACAAAAAGTAGCCTATTTCACCCTCAATCGCTTCAACTATGACCTCTTAAAAAATCACAAACAAACACACACTTTCCCATTTAGTAAATCTGGATGGATGTAAATAGCATTGTCTAGGTATACTAGTGTTATAACTCGGAAAAGTTTGTTTCTTTGGTTGGACGCATTCTTAGGAAATACTGGTTCGAATTAAAATATGTTTTTGTGATACATAGACCATTTATCGAGGAAGGATATAACATCACTTTACGACCTACAGAGGCAGAGTAGCAATCAAAAATGTGAAACCGCGAGTGACCCTCTCCCGCCCCGCACAGGGCGGGAGAAGTCATTTAATTATTTCCAAATAAAAAAAAATGCCAAACTGGCCTAGTTCAGTTCAATTGCCAGTCACCAGTTTCTGCAACAGTCAAAGGGCTCTTTGCTAGCGACAACCAATATCAATGAGGCCTTTTTCCGCCACGCCTAGGGTGAAAGTAGTTATTTGACGATTTGCATCCATACATAAATAAACCGCGGGGGTCAACTACTTAGTTTTATAAAATAAAGTCTCTTCGTCGCGGTCAGACAGTCTCTGGATTCAACTTAAAAACTAGCTACTAAACAGATTCTAGAGGAAGGTTTAATACTTCAACCTTAAGGTTGTATATTATGTTTAATATAATAATATAAGTAACACATACTAAACATAGCAGAGAAAAGTCAAGATTTTAAAAGAGTTATCAAGTAACTGTTAGTGTTATGTAGTATTTCATAGATTTCAACTAAATCAATTAGGTACTTACGATCACAAAACACAAGCACACAGTTAACAACAATTTAGTTAAACACTTCATTTTAATTAATTGATTGACTTACTTTTTCAAATACTGTTTAAATTATATATTTTTAATTAATATGCGACGCACATATTGATCTTTCGCAAAGATCACAATATCATTGCGTTTGTAAGCAGTGATTTTTGTATACTTTTTGCTAACGAAGCAAAAATACCCACATATTTTTATTAATGAGTCGTTATTGACGGTATAATTATGCCTTAAAAAAATAAGGAAGTTTGTAGGTCGATATAACGTATAAATTTTAGTAGCTTCGAATTTTTTACCGATTTCTTTCATCTACTAACGGGTATTTCATATCGTATATTTGTCAATTATGATTCTGGATCCTTCTGGATGTACTTTTCAGGAACAAATAAAGACTGTTTAATGTAGTAAAAAATATCAAGAGATTCAGAGTGTCAGACTTTCACTTACTAAAACCTGTCCTTGTTCCTTTGGTTGCCCTTTATGTTTCGGACTCGCGGTAACTATTATAACTATTCCGCAACCCCGGATCGCTCCATGTTCAAATACTAAAATTGAGCTGAAACCGGTTGGGAAAAGGCTAAGAAAATAGGGATGATCAAAACTTACCTCAAAAAGCGCTATCTTCTCAATCACAGACATTTTTCTAGGCAATTCTTTGACATTAATCTCTGTTTTCACACTCTCTCTCCTACTAAAGTCTACAGACTTTATTCTCCCAACTATTCTCTTCACCTGACCATGTACGACTTCGCCTACATCTAATTCAGCTAAAGATTTAGCTCTTTTTAACTCTTCTGTAGATTTCTTAAAATCATCGCCATAAGCACTCCTTGATAACTGATTTCCAGCTTTAAGAACATCAAAATTGAATCCAAATTCATTTGTTACGTATTTATTATTATGGGTCTTATTTCTGTCTGCAGCAGTGTGAGGTAAATCTGTTAAAGAAGTTATTAGGTTATCTAGTACGAATGGATCGCTTTTAAATTCACTTTGAACTTGAAACGTATCGAAATCAAGGTCATATTCAGCAACAGAGTAATTTTTGTCGTCATTTATATTGTCCGCATTATTTTCTTCAATCGTGTCAGTTGTTATTTCATATGACTTAGCTGTAGCTGAATTTATGTAAGTCCATGTATCAGTTTCATTGGGTGGTAGACCTACGAAGTCTAAATTAATAATTTCTTCAACTCTCTTTTCAGAATGTTCACCGTCAGATTCTAATGGCATCGGCGTGTTTAGAGGTGTCTTTATGTGACTTTCGCTACTATTGTTATTAGTTATAAAGTACAATTTCGTTTTTACGTTACCTATAATAGCATCTCTCTTTTGTTTGTATTCAATCGGATTTTCTTCTATAAGTTCTGGATCGCTAAGTGTCTCTGGGTTTGATTCCATTGGAAATTCAACCTTAGCAACGTTACCTTTTAAGTCCATATTTTCTTGTGAATTGAGACGCTTAAGCATAGTTATAGGATTAATCCGGGGCGTGTGTTTAAAAGGATCTAAATCAATTGGTTCAGGTTCTGGATTTGATTCAATTGGAAATTGAACCTTAGTGACGTTACCTTTAAAATCTATATTTTCTTGTGAATTGAGACGCTTAAGCATAGTTATAGGATTAATTCGGGGCGTATGTTTAAAAGGATCTAAATCGATCGGCTCTGGTAAAATTTTGGGAACTTCATCATCGGCATCTATTTCGGTAATTTCAACTTTATTTTCGTCCGCATTAAGGTCTACTGGTGCTTGAAAAGTTCTAGGTTTTCCAACACGAGTTTCATACGTTATAAAATTCACTTTATCTGGCAATATATTAGCTATTTCTTCAAGATGTTCGCCTTTTACTACATTTGTTTTATCAACAAGGGTTTTATTAACTTCTACCTGATGTTCCCAAGCTTTTAGATCGAGTTTTCCTACTCTCTCAACGCTGTTCTGTGTTGACAGAGTAGTAGCCTTTTCGGTTTGATATTCAATTGAGCTAAAGTAAATATTATCTAGTAGCGTTTCGTTTACTTCTGCTTTCGATTCGTTAACTACGAATTCCGGTTCTAATTCGATTTTAGCTGATAAGATTGTTGGTGTTTCTAGTTCTGAAGAATTATTAATTTCTCCTAGTAGTGCCATAGCCACTTCTACTTGGTTGCTAGCGAAACTTACCATTTCTGGTAAAGTCTTGACAGATGCAACTTCAGTTTCGTTGCTATTAACATCTACAAAACCCACTAATGATTTTGCTGAATCAGTTTTCGTCTCATCCGATTCGAGTTTGCCTGGCAAAATACTGGCTTCTTTACTTAGGCTTCTAGAAAGACTTTGATAAACTTGACCAGTTGAAGTTATAGCAATTTCAGCTTTATTTTCTTTGCTACTAAGAACGTTACTACTTTGAACGGTCTCAGTAACTCTAGGTTTTCTTTTAGGTTTGAAGTCAACTCTTCCAGATAAAGCTTTTGCTATTTCAGCGTCTTTAGCTTTTCTAAGGTCAGTTTTACCTACAAGTGTTTTATTGACTTCTACTTGACTTTGCCATAAACTGAAGTTTTTTTTCCAGGTTTGGGTTTAGCGTTAACTTCTTTTGATTGGTTTTCGGTTTTAAGTTTTCTTTGATGTTTGTTAATTCTTTCGGACGCTCATTGGTATTTTCAATAGCAGTATGACCGATTAAAGGTTTGGCTATTTCAGTGTCAGTACGGACTATTTCACCTGGTAGCGTTGATGCAGTTTCAGTTTGTATTTCAAAAGATTTAAAGTTGATTATTTCTGGTAGAGGTCTGACATCTTCTACTATGTAGTCATGAGTCAAACCTGATAAATTTTCACCTACTTTAGGGTGACTATCGTCAATTTGACTATCAAGTCTCTTTATTAAGGTGCGTGCTATTTCTTCACTGTTAAAGTCTATTTTTGCAGGCAACATAGTGACAGCATGAGTTTGATTATCATTTTCCGTTAGGCCAACGTTTTCTGGTAATTCTTTGCTTACCGGGACGTGACTAACATTGGTATTAATATCAGTTTTGCTTGGCAATGTTTGAGCAATTTCTATTAGACTCTCTTCTCTAAATAAATCAACTCTATCTATGGAGTGTTTGTTTATTTCGACATGAGAAGACCACACGTCAAGATCAATTTTGCCTGGCTTGATTTTGCCAATATCCGATTCATAGTTAATTCTAGCTGGGAAAATTGTTGGCATCTCAATTATGCTACCTTCTCTTTGAATTGGAGTTTTATTAACGACACTCCTAGTAATTTCAATTTGACTTTCTTGCGTCTTAAAGTCAACGATTTCAGGTAATACTTTTACAGATTCTAAATCTTGTTGATTAAGACTGGTTTCTTCAATTGTTTCAGTATTTAGTAGTTTTAAATCGTTTTGTCCATATCTCTTTTCATTTCTCCAGTATTCTTTACTAGACAGTGCTTCGCTTCTAAATGTGACTTCATCGTAATTTGGACTAATTTCAACCTTACTAGTAACTTCTGTAGGTTCATGTTGTGTTGGTTCTTTTAGTATCTCGTCTACTATTTTAGGTCGGTCTACGCTATTTAGCCGGCTTAGGTCCGGTGGTGTATATTTCTGTTTTATCTTCGAAACGTTTACCTTTGGTTGCGGTACTGTTTTTACTGGATACGGTTCATTTGGTTCTAGGCGCTGAAATTAAAATAAATTTTTAAGATCGTGTTTTAAATAATTACATGTCTGTTATATTCATACCAATCCACTTTTTGACGGGTTGTAATGAAAATATGTCTGGTGATAAGCTCGGAGTGTAAGTGAAGTGAGTTTGTGGTAAGCTATTATTATTCCAACCTTTTTTTATAATGTTATTCAATTTATAAAATGGCCTTTAAAGTGTATTTAATACATTATTGTGAAACCGTGGGGCCAATTCTCGGTTTTAGAGATGATGTCGAATTCGACAAAAAATACGAATGACGTCATTTTTTCGTCAAATTTTAAAAGTTGCTATTCTGGGGATGTCGAGTTCGACATTTGTCGAAGGCTAACGTTAGAGTTCATGTCGAGTGCTTCTGAGCAGTAGAGATGTCATGTCGATTGTAGAGATACGTAATTTCTGTGTGAATTCGTTGAGTTTTGGATTGTACCCTATTTTTTTTTTTTTTTTTGGTGAGTGGGAAATCATCTCTTTTCATTTCTCCAGTATTCTTTACTAGACAGTGCTTCGCTTCTAAATGTGACTTCATCGTAATTTGGACTAATTTCAACCTTACTAGTAACTTCTGTAGGTTCATGTTGTGTTGGTTCTTTTAGTATCTCGTCTACTATTTTAGGTCGGTCTACGCTATTTAGCCGGCTTAGGTCCGGTGGTGTATATTTCTGTTTTATCTTCGAAACGTTTACCTTTGGTTGCGGTACTGTTTTTACTGGATACGGTTCATTTGGTTCTAGGCGCTGAAATTAAAATAAATTTTTAAGATCGTGTTTTAAATAATTACATGTCTGTTATATTCATACCAATCCACTTTTTGACGGGTTGTAATGAAAATATGTCTGGTGATAAGCTCGGAGTGTAAGTGAAGTGAGTTTGTGGTAAGCTATTATTATTCCAACCTTTTTTTATAATGTTATTCAATTTATAAAATGGCCTTTAAAGTGTATTTAATACATTATTGTGAAACCGTGGGGCCAATTCTCGGTTTTAGAGATGATGTCGAATTCGACAAAAAATACGAATGACGTCATTTTTTCGTCAAATTTTAAAAGTTGCTATTCTGGGGATGTCGAGTTCGACATTTGTCGAAGGCTAACGTTAGAGTTCATGTCGAGTGCTTCTGAGCAGTAGAGATGTCATGTCGATTGTAGAGATACGTAATTTCTGTGTGAATTCGTTGAGTTTTGGATTGTACCCTTTTTTTTTTTTTTGGTGAGTGGGAAATCATCCAATGACTGCTCCCGTCCTGGGTGCGACGGGAGGGCGTTTTTATTTTCTTATTTTTTTAATAAAATACGGCTTGGCATCTCATACCTACTGGAAATTCGAATTAAACTTTTTGATTTGTGCATTGTGTTTTCTTGAAACGACGACCACGATTAGACTTGAAACCACTGAAAGATGGACGAGTTTATTTGTTTATTAGAATTTCTATCTTGCACACCCTAAAGTACCTAAATTACGTATTTGTTGACTGCACAATTATTGTAACCGATTTTATTATAATTGATTTTTTGTATGACTTAACTATTTTTATTTTAAAATAAAGAACTTTATCATTTACTTTCTACCTTACACTTGAATTCCGTCATTGAGTTTGACAGACAGTCAACTGTCAAACTGATTATTTTTACACCGAACGTTTCGTTTTATACTTAAATATTCGTATATTCAGCATTTTAAAACAAAATCATTTATTCACTTATGCTTTTACTAAGCTACCAAAAACGGAACGTGCGATTCTTCATAATGGTAACATTGTCTTCACTCGACTCGACATTTTCGTGACATTTATTTCTATTTTGACTGAGAATACGGAATTCTGCTCAATTCGACATTTTCTGGTAGAGATAGAGATATTTTTGATAGACATTGAGATAGACTTACAATCTCGAACTCGAGATAAATGGCGAAAATCGAGAATTGGCCCCCGTGCCTTGGAAAGCACGAAAAGCTGTGTATAGGTCCCAGTTGTACTTCGTATATCTTTGACTTTTGACTGAGTTGTGGAGGTCTGATAGGCAGTCGCTCCTTATAAAACACTGGTATTGCTGGATCCCATTAGATTAGAAGCAGCTCTAACATAACCGTGAAAAGATTATGGAGATCATTATGTGTTTAAGAATAATTGTTTAATTTGGTTTACTATTCTCCTAATTATGTTGTTACACAGAACAATTTTTTTGTTGTAAAAACTCTTGTCCAGAAATTTCAGTAACAGTGATGGATGAATCTCGAAGTCGCATTCTTTTTCTTTACATAAGTAAGTATATACATATACATATAAGTATACACAGTTCTATCATACCGCTGTCTATACTTACCTCGAACAAAGCAATTTTAGATAATATAGTTTTCTTTTTAGGAAGTTCTTCATCAGGGTCTTTCTTAGAAACGACCACAGATTTTTTCGCTATCTTATCTTTCAGCCTACTTACATTTCCTTTTAGGATTGTGACTCCTTCGTTGTCACTATCCTTGTCTTCCGTTGTCAAATCAGTATTTTCTTTCTCGCTCTTTTCGTGTATAGTGCCCGTTACGGTGGTTTGTTTTGTTGTTGTAGTATTTTCTATAAGTTTGGTTCCTTCCAAACTCATTTGAGTACTAATCTCTTTAGATATTTTAAAATCTTTATCATCAATTTTACCTACAACGCTCATTTGCGTGCTAATGTCTTTGAATGTTTTAATATTTCCACCAACAGTTGAACTGGCACTTTTACTTTCAATACTCTCTTTGGCTAGTTTAAAGTCTTTATCAAAAGGTGAATCTAGATATTTACCATCTACACTCATTTGTGTACCTACCTCTTTAATAAACTTGTAATTTCTTTCACCCGCTTTGCCATTTAAGCTCATTTGTGTTCCAATTTCTTTAGAAGCCTTTATATCTTTTTCAATATCCAAATCAACATTACTATTAAGAGTATACGTAGTCTTCTCAACATTAGTTACCTGCTCTTCAGTTTTATATTCTGTCACTTTTTTGGATGTTAATTTACTGGCAATGTCTTTAACTGAATTTTCTATTTTACTTTCTATAGCTGGGTCCTTTGGTGTTATATCAATTTTCTCAGGTAGTTTATTATTTACATCAGTAACTTCGCTAATAGCGGTTGGTATTTCATATTTCCATTTGCCAGTGTCTTTTAGCTCTTTCTTAGTAACCTTCTCACTAACGCTCCTCGAGAAGTTTTTAGTTTTTACTTCGGCAGCAGGTTGCCATTCAATGGTTCTACTCATTTCAACATTTTGTACTCTACCTTTAGAGAAACTTCGAGTAATTTTGGTAAATACTGGTATGCCTACATTGATACCTTCTTTTTCTATCTGTTCAGTCTTCATGCTTTCTTGTCTAAGTACTTGTTTATTGTCACTAGGGATGGAGTATTCTGCTTCGGTAGCTGCCAGGAATTCTCTACTACGTCTTAGATTTATGTTGCCCATTTCTCTACTGATACCTCTAGTAAAACGTTCTGTTTTTACAGGAATGCCTGACGCGTTTTCTCTGACGTGTGTTTCTTTAATGACTTTCTTACCGCCATCTCTAGTTTCTTCAATAGTTGTAACCCCTATGATGTTATTTTGACTTTCGGTAGTTATTTCTCGACTAATATTGCGAATAACTTTTTCAGTTACAACTGGTGTTCCTATTTTCAGACTTTCAGTTGTTTTTGTAGTAACTGTGCGAGTTCCACCGTCGTTGAGCTCTTCAACGGTTACTGTTTCTGTACTGTTAATACTTTTACCGTCTTTACTCATTTCTCTACGAATTCCACGAACGGTTTTTTCTGTTTTCACAGGTATTTCTTGATTGTTTTCTTCAATAACCACTGTTTTAATGTTTCTATCATCTATACTCATGTCTCTTGCTATACCATGAACTACTTTTTCCGTTCTTACTGGTATTTCTGAAGCCATTTTAGTTATTGTACGTGTTTCGCCATTATTCAGTTCTTTAACAGTAACTGTTTCAGTTCTGTGAATATTTCCATCTACGCTGATTTCTCTAGATATCCCACGATCAATTTTTTCCGTTCTTACAGGTATTTCTGAAGCGAATGAAGTAATTGTGCGACTCTCACCGTTATTGTGTTGCACAACAGTTACTTTTTCAGTGGTGTTAATGTTTTTACCATCTACGCTCATTTCTCTAGATATACCACGAACTATTTTTTCTGTTTTTACAGGTATATCTTGAGTAATTTCTGTGACTGTAGTTTCTATAAATTCTGGATCAATTCTTGCATCCTCAATCTGGTCTCTAAACTTTCTTCTGATATTTTCCAAATTTCTACTTAATTCTCTATTTAGATTTCTTTCTTTTCTCTCTGTACTCATAGTGCGAATAATCCTTTTAGTTTTGTTTTGTGTACTATCTTTTTTGTCCGAATTTTCGGTCACAGTTGCTGGACTAGCGCTGTCTTCAATCACTTCTGTAGTTTCTACAGTACCAGTCTTTTGATCTGCGACAACTCGCTTAGAAATATTGCGAAACCTCCCTGGTTTAGCAGGTACAGTCTTCACAGTTTCCTTAACAAACACCTCGTTATCATCACCCTCTTTAATATCAATAGTTTCTGTTATTTCTACATGTTGTTCTTCTCCGCTCAAATCTCTGCTACCTCTTGAAAATCTCTTAGTCTTAATAGAAGAAGCAGTCACTTTGAACCCTCCATCTTTGAGTTGGGTCTCTGTTTTAACAGTCTTTACTTTGGCTCTATCAATCATAGCTGTGATTCTACTTGATCCGTCTTCATCTTTTCTTATCAAGGCTGGAATTTTAGATACTCTAGCTATGCTATGCTTTTCATGTTCATCTTCATCGTATGCGTGAATTATTTCTTCGAATTTAGTCTCTATTTTCTCTGGGTCTTCCATTGTAACTGATGGCAGTTTCTCTTCAATATCTTTCTGTTTATTGTCGACTATTTCTTCGTATAGCTTGTCGAATTCATCGTCTACTGCTGGTTGAAAGTTGAGGGAGGCATCTCGTTTGATAACTTTTTTAGGGTCTTTTAGTGTTGGTATTGATGATCTGCGAGGCTGGAAATTACAAACGGTAATTTATTCTTTATTGTATTATTTAAGACAAGAATCATATTGATATTAATATATTTATTTCGAGCACATTTTTAATTGATCAATAAGAAAGAAATTACGGTTGAAGTCGGAATTTTGTATTATATGCTTACTAACGTCGCGACAAACTCTGATTGCGAGATGTAGAATATCAGTCGTAGATGTCACTACAAATTAAATGGGTCAATAAGGGGAAATATATAAGTATCAATAAAATGTAAGGGACTTACTTTATCTTTATCTTTCTCTTTTCGTGCTTCTCTCTCCCTCTTCACCTTTTCAGCTGCCTGCTTCAGTCTCATCATTGGAATCTTGGATTTTTTTTCATCTTGGCTCTTTTCTGTGAACACATCAAAAAATAAATAATATTTATTCATTGTTTCTATATATTTATTCATTATTTCAAAAAATATCAGCTGTTTCTAACAAAAGTTCAATGCCCTCCCGACCATAACGTATGAAACAGCTGATATTTTTTTCGAGATTTCAGAGTTGGTTCCATAATAATAGTTGTTTGTTGTTATGAGTAGAATCATCTCCTAGCGGGTTATGCAAGACCAAAAATACTCCTAGTATATCAGTTAACTGTATAATAATTAACTGTATATCAGTTTATGAGTCTGTTTATATAATGGTGAATTGACTGACTGACTATACCAACGCAGAGGCCAAACCACTGGTCCTAGAGACATTTGGAGGGTATCTTCGTCGTGAAGAGTAGGCGTCCATCCCCTAAGTGAGGATTCTTGGGGATTTCAACTCTAAAGAATAAAATTTCCAAAAAAAAATCTTGGTTACTTTCGCTTTACAGATATACATCCTGCAAGTTTCATGTCTCTAGGAGCAAAGGTTTGGGCTGTGCGATGATATATCAACATTTAGGCAATCAGTCATTCAGTTTGCCATTTTATACATATACAGGGCGTCCCACGGCTATGCCACATGGAGGTAAAGTCCTTAAATGCTGTAGATAGAGTATTTTACTGAAAGAAAGACATTATTTGAATTTTAAAAACAATTTAAACTGCATTCGTAGATATTTAAATAATTAAATGGTTGGGCCGGGAATCGAACTTGTTCCACGAGAATAAATAATCAACCTGTAGTTTTATTATACCTATCGAAAGGATTATTATTTATAATTATTTCATCATAAGGATTATTTTCTGCTAAATAGCATAGCCGTGGGACACCCTGTATTACACCTAGATAACCGTCATGACTCACCTTCTCCCTCCATATTCGTTGTGTCTCTTTCTCTTGTCGCGATAGTTACACAGTCTGACTGTCCGTCTGTCTGCGTCACGGTTTCAACTTCACGTGAAATACTGTATCCACCATTCTTCGATTCTTCATCCTGAAATTCATTAATATTGCAGTTTTAGATTAATCCTTCGAACACTAGAGATTCGAGACAATAGAAAGACAATAGCAGTCCGACATCTGGCTGTCGCTTGGTCGTCGAAAGCTAAAGATATTTTAAGGCTTTTACTGCAAGGTCACCGAAAACGAGATGGCGGCGCCGAAGTAGCGACACATACATTTACTATAGCCGCGAGTCTGCCGAACGTTACATCATCTCAATAAATACGCGCCTAAAAATCTCATTCTCAGTGACGTGACGGTGTCGGTGGCGATGGACAAACGGCCTTAGCTAAGATAAATATTGTGTGAACTGTGTGAAGCTAGCTTTTTTTTTATTTTATTAATTACTATTTATCCGTATCCCCCGTGATTCCACTGGTTACTGCTCCGATACCGTAAGTTATAGCGTCATGTAAATATAACCTATATATTGTGTTATTCTGATGTGTAAGCTATGTCAGTCACATAGTTTCATCAAAATCCATTGAGTGATTTTTGCAGAGTAACAGACATCTACATACATACATACAAATACCATCTTTATCATCATTATAAGCTGCTGAGAGTGATTTTTGAGACATAAACGGATGTAACTTGTTTCCGAAACTTAGAAGTTTGATTTCTTAACAAGTTTCCCGACTGACTTTTACCGTGTTCTCTAGATATGGGGCCTTGGCAAACATAAGGCAGACTAACAACAAAGTGGTCCTACAAGAGTTTGGTGTTTTTTCAAGAGGTTAGGATCCCTAAAACATCTCAGTCTGACAGTTTGAGTATTTGATACCGCCCCTGTTCAGGCCATGCACCGGGGTGAGACTAAATGGGAAGCTGTCCATCGCCTCCTTCTGCAAAGCAGTCATGCAGGAAAAGGAGGTGGCGGGGTACGTGAGGCAGCTCAAGCCTCACGCCTCGGACAGGGATCCAGGCGTAGGCGTCGATAGTCGCAACACGACGGCCACCACAGGCGCGGGACTGCGGACGGTGCTGCTTTCATCTCTAAAAGGTATCTTTCTCAAAGTTGACATCTGTTTTTTTTTTTTGGGGAGTGGGAAATCATCCAATGACTGCTCCCGTCCCGAGAGGGCGTGTCAGACTTTTACTGACTGAAACCCACTCATGTTCCTTCGGTTGCCCTTTATGTTCCGGGGCCACGGTAACTATTACAAACATTCCGCAACCCCGGCAGGCGTTGGCCCTGTTGGACCCCTTCTCGTACTGACTTCTCTAAGTTGACATCTGATGACAATCGATTCTGTACAATGTGATGTGAACATTTGCTGCCACTATTGTATGTTTTTGCTTAGGGCGCCTGCAAAATTTCTTGCTCGAGGTTCGCAACTTTGCCCTACACTAAGAATTTTTCCTACACATTACAGTCAAATAATCAGACTCGTAACAAAAACAGTCTGTGCCAATCGTGTTGATTTCGTAATTCTTTTGTCAATATAAGAGTATATGTGGCTTGTTATAGAAATCCGGGACAAAGAATGGCTAAGAAGAAAGAAAGAAAGAAAGAAAGAAAGAAATCATTTATTTGCAATGAATATGGGTACAAAATAAGGTGTTAATATTATAGACAGTTCCAACATAATCTACCTTACGGCATGCAAAAAGAGAAAAAAAAATATTACCTTAACTAACATACAAAACAAAAATGAAATTACCAAAGAACGCTAAGTTATTATAAGTTTTATAATTACATTAACAAAGTTTAAGCAACATTAAAGACTGTCGTCATTCAAGAAATTCTGTATTGAGTAGTAACATTTATCTATTAGTAGTGATGTGAACTTCTTTTTAAATAGACTTAATGTTAGTTCTTTATATGCATGCGGTATTTTGTTATATATGATAGGTCCCATTGATAATATACTTTTCTTTAACAATGCTATTTTGTATATACCTGTGAACATTCGATTTTTATATTGAGATCTAACTAATCCCGGACGTGTTCTAATATCGTCCATTAGGGTAAAGAGATGAATGTTCGTTCTAACAAATATTGCAACTTCAAATATGTATAGGATGGAAAGGTGAGTAATTTTAGGGATTTGAACACAGGAACACAACTATCGGTATTTTTAAGACTAGTCATTGATCTTAAACAACGTTTTTGGCTTTGAATATACTCTCTCTTTCAGTACAGTTACCCCAGAATATCACTCCAAACCTTAAAATTGATGCTACAAGACCATGATATGCTTCAACTACAGTGCGATTATTTACTTTTTTTGACAAATTATAAAGTAGGTATGCTGCTTTACTTAACCTTTTACATACATCCTCTGAATGCGGTTTCCACGTCAATTTGTTATCAATGAGAATACCAAGGAATCTTGTAACATTTGTCGGGTCTATATTTTGCCCATTATATTCAAAATTATAATCTTCAGTTGCTAGAAGCTGATGAAAATGCATGATCTTTGTTTTTTGGATATTTATAATTAAATTGTTTCTGTTAAGCCAATTTATAATGCTATGTATTGTATTATTTATATCATTTTCGTAAGTTAATTTATTATTACATTTTACTATGGCCGTACTGTCGTCTGCAAATAATACCATAGAATGATTAGTTTGTTGAGGCAAGTCATTGATATATAGAAGAAATAGTAGGGGACCGAGGACACTTCCCTGAGGTACTCCATACTCCACTTTTCTATAGCTAGATAAATATTTATGTTCCTGTTTTGTTGACACACATATTCTTGATATTTCTGTGCATTGCATTCGGTTAGTAATATATGATTTTATTAGATTTAGAACATTTCCTCTGATACCATACTTGTATAGTTTATTTAAAAGAGTTTCGTGGTTTACATAATCGAATGCTTTGGTCATATCAGTATATATGGCGCATACCGGCGTTTTTTTATCTACACTTGGCATTATATTACTTAATAAATCGTAAATTGCCATATTGATATTTTTATTTTTTCGGAACCCCTTTTGCTCGTCACATAAAATGTCATTTTTTGTTATGAAATTGTAAACTGCCTCATAAATAATTTTTTCGAAAACTTTAGAAAACACTGGAATAAGGGCAACTGGTCTGTAATTAGAAAGATCTTCTTTATTTTTTTTTTTTATGCAATGGTTTAATGATTACTTTTTTAAGGCTATTTGGGAATGCGCCGGTGCTAATACTTGTATTCATGATATGACTTAGAGGTGCCGCAATTGTGTCAGCTACAAATTTGACTACAGAGGTTGTTATGCCATCATATCCATGACTTTTTTTATTTTTTAATGTTTTTATTGACCTAGTGATATCTTGTGGAACTACAGGTGGCATGAAGATTGAGTTAGGATTATTGTCCATTCTTATGACATTATCTAATTCTGTTTTGTTATTGGGAATCTCTTTAACTTGGTCTATGAAGAAGTTATTAAAAGTATTTGCAATTTGCTGAGGGTCCTTAATTATTGAATTCTCACTGTTGATTTGTAAAATAGGATCTTTCGTGAATTTAGTATCGTTAATTATTTGCCACGCTGCTTTACTCTTATTCTCTGAATTATTTATAGTATAGTTGTTTTGAGCTTTTTGTGTAAGTCTAATATTTTTTTTGAGTTTCTTTGATTAGGTTAGAAAAGTATTTTTGTTTTTAGAATTTAGGGAAAGGTCATACAGCCTAATAAAATAAAGCCATAATGGCCAGGCAGTGCATATTATTAGCATAGGCTAGGAAACAAAAATAAAACCTAGAATCTCAATCCATAAGGGATTACTTATTCAGCTTGTGTAGAAATCAACGATTTCGTATGCAGACGCGTAGGAGTACCTACGTTCAGCTTTCGTATAAAATAATAGGCAAGACGACGAAAAAAAGGAATTAGTCCGTCAGTTAGACTTTCAAACAATTTGGACACGTATTTTTCCTTTTTTCTCGTAAACGAAAAATGACGACACGATCCTAGAGCGTTGAAGTTTCGCGTGACGTCACGGTATATACATTTTTTTCTGACGGTGACTTCAAAACCCCCACTCCGGAACTTTGTTGCTCTTTATCTTTGTATTTTTTTATTATTTTAACAGGCAAAAATACGTGTCCCGTATTTTTGGCCGGTCTATCAGACGGACTAAACAGAATTCCGTTTTTTTAATGGTGTCGTCATCCCTATTGTTTTTAAGCTGAATAAATGTGTGTAGTCGCTTAAGCTTGACGGTTTTTCTTATTCTCACGACGCTGATCGCGGCTGATAGAAGTAGAACTGTATAAGTGTAACCTAAATCGTTCAGGGAAACGCGGATCATATATCAGATCTGAATAAGTGTGCGAAGTCCCTATCTCTAGAATTAAGGTAAAATAAAACTCAACAACACATTTAATACTTATATTCAAGTTTTTGTACACTGGTAACAACGGTTTTACCAGGTTGCACCTCTTTTTTGAACAAATGCCGGTAACTCACCGCAATATCTTCGGTTACAGTAACTTTCTGTAACTTCAAATCTCCTTTAGTGAACGTAGACTCATTTTTGGTAACAGTTATAACAGGTGACAGCGTAAAATCAGCACCTGTTACTGTTATTGTGGAACTGTTATTTGCATCGTCAGTTATTTTGGTATCGTAACTGTTATTCGCAGCCCCTGTTGTTTTTACGTCAGAACTGTTATTTTTTTCGTCATATTTTCGTATTTTTTGCGTCCCAGGCACCTCTGCTTCTACGTTTGGCGGGTTTTGATAGTCCTTTGTGATTTTTATTGCCGGTATTTCCTGTGATTCTGCCATTTCGGGTCTGAAATGTTATTAATTGGTTAGTAAGAGCTGATTGGTTTCGGAATATTGTCACCATCAGTCCTCTGCTAGATAAATGTCTACAAAGTCGAAACAAAGCGGTTAATAACGCTAGGATAAATATACGTTTTTTAGCTATTACGTCGGCTTAGCTATACCATCTCGCTGACAGTTTCATAGCTCTTTGTTCGACTTAGGAAGCTAAATGAGCATTGGAACTTGCAATCAATACAAAGCCACTTGTCTACAGTTGCTGGTCAGTCACGGTTGCGTTGCTTTTTTCCAGAAGGTGTGGGCTCTTTTCTTGAAAGTTCCTTAGAGTCTGCGCAGACGACAGACAAAGACGAACAAAAAGTCCGCGGTGCGCCTTTATTAGTACCACAATAAGGCTGCAATACCGCACCTCAGATGGCCGACTGCGAGCGGAAAAAAGCAACCTAATGACAGCAATAATGAACTCACCGCGGACATTTCCTCCGCCATTGTACCTCGTCTGCGCCGGCCCTAACTCTCACACTATAGTCGGATAAATTAACAATACTTAGCACGTACTTTTTCTTAGCTATGTTCTATCTTTCTCACCATTGTATTTTGACAGTTGTGAGACAATGACAGCCATATTGATTAACTAAAGCAATTGCTATGGCTAAGCAACGTATATTTATCTTGGTAAATTGTTGACAATTTTAAATGAAAATGAAAAGATAATATTCATAAACTTACTTGGTTTTGCGGGCTTCCTTGAAAAACCTTAACAACCTACTATGCTCCACTTCCATTTTAATGATATACAGTTTATCACACTGATAATAATAAAGATATCATGTTTATTAAATTATCGGCTCTTAATTTAATCTAGAAATTGAAACGTCATGTTATAAGTATGTAACAATAAGTAATAATAGTATTAGGTACTAGTACGTATACTAGGTACTCTATGTATCTATCAATCATTTTTAATACTTCATGAAGATTATGGCTGATTAAATGAGTACTTAATTTCTAAAAGTAACGAAAATTCACAACGTATTCTATATTACATAGGTATTTATTTAATGTCAATGATTGGCAAATAGCTGACGATCCACCTGATATTAAAAAGTGTAAACCGTGACCGCGGTAACATAGCTGGAACATGTAGCTATTTTCCATTTTCACAATATTCTAGGTAGGTAGGTAGACTAGGTAGGTACTACGTGAGGATGACTAATGAAATTTCAATTCACGATTACACGACATTTCTCATAGTACGACTCACCAACGTTCGAATGTATTGAAGTTCAACATCTTTCTTGTTCGACACTGAATAATTATATGGCCAATAGTTATGATCACCCGTTCCTTTCAACGACCAACCGACAGCCGGCTGTCGCTCTGCTATTGTCTTTCTATTGTGTCTCGAATCACGTGTGTTCGAAGTCTTAACTTAGTTTTACACACTTAAAAGTATCAAAATTCGATTTTGGGTTACTTATTTAAATTTCACGTCACTACGGTTTTTGTATAGAAAAACTGTCAAAAATTCTCACTAGAATATAAGAGCACTAGAATATAGAATAATAGAATATAAGGCACGGATGCGTAATGACACTTGTTTAGCTCTATTCGCGTTTCGCTGAACGATTTTGGTCAAACTTATACAGTTCTTCTTCTATCTCCTGCGTTCAGAGTCGTAAGAATGAGAAAAGCCGACTAATTTAAGGGACTACGGCACATTTATTCTGGGGGCGCCAAAATCATAGTATTATTATAAAGCGTCTAGCATACCTACAGAATAACTTTTACCTGACGCTGACTGCACTTGCTAAAGTTTATCTAAGGCGATTCACACACGGCACCGCGCGCCGCCGTGGAGGGCGGTGAAGCGGATGTCATGTTGTATGAGACACTTAGAAATCCGTTGATACCTAACACACGTACACCGCTCGACCGCGCGGTCGAGCTAAGAATATTCGCTACACCGCCACTGCCCTCCGCGGCGGCGCGCGGTGCCGTGTGTGAATCGCCGACATCCTTGAAATCCCGTGCCTCGTAAACCACGTAAAGCCGTTGGTAACCGGGACCAACGGCGTTAGTCAAACTTTGACAACGTTACGGGTAGTCAAAAGCCAGAGTGACCAATCTAACCAAGGGATATCGTGTCGCCTAACTGATGCCTGCCTGACTGACCAAGAAGGGCGACACGGTTCCCTACTGCGACTGCCTATCTGAAGCCCTGATCGAGTCGCTTCACTTAAAACAGTGGTATCCAGCTGAATCCGGTTAGACTACAAGCCGACCTTAACATAGTATGGAAAAGACTAGGTCTAGATGGAAATTGTCAGCGCCTGACGTAAATTGATGCAATTTTTATTTTAATAGGAAATCATCAAAAGACTTCTCCCGCCCGCGGCGCGGTGGGAGGGCGTGTCATTCTTTTACTGACTAAAACCACAGATTAATAAATAGTTACTACGTAACAGATACTTCACTCCAATACAAAAACGAAAAAACCTACGCTATAATAGCCTACAAAATCATAATAATAATACCAACTGTTTGCAGCGAGGTGAAATGTACCATAAGTACGCACAAAGAGAGTTGAGATTCTTTTGCCCGCCGCGCGACTAACTTGTGTGTGTGTCGTCCAACAAATCTGCTAGGGTTATACGTATGATGATAATGGTAATAAAACGAATGTTTTAGAAAAATAATATTTTTTTCATTTGTTGATCAAATATTTTTTCTTTTAATAAAATGACTGATGCATATTTTTCGTTCCTTGAATTCCCGATTATTATATTTTAGTGTCGAAAATATCCAAAACCGCGTGAATAATTTTAATAAATAATCAAAAGGGAAACAGGAGAATTGGGAAACAGGGGAATTGCACAATAATCACGCAATAATTACGTGGTTTCGGCATTTTGATAGTCAGCGCTGTACCCGTGACGCGCGAGCACTCAGCCGGGCGCGCGACAGCCCGGTGTTCGTTGTATCGTCGACGATACGCGAAGCGGTAGGCATAAAACGCGTGGCCTTGAGCGAGTGACGGACGCCTGCTAAAACCCACTCATGTTCCTTTTTTTTTGGTGAGTGGGAAATCATCAAATGACTGCTCCCGCCCAGGGTGCGGCGGGAGGGCGTGTCAGACTTTTACTGACTAAAAATCACTCATGTTCCTTCGGTTGCCCTTTATGTTCCGGGGCCAAACTAACTATTATAACTATTCCTCAACCCCGGCAGGAGGGAATCAGTACCATTCTGTAGACAATTTAGACGCGATTAAAAACATGGCCGCTTAAAATGTGTCAATTTACTTCAGGCGGTATATCGAGGCGGTATGTCGTACACTCGTACTGACAACGTTGATGTACGTGTCAAGACTGCATCATTCCACGAAAGTTGAAGAGGTCGTGGAGTACATGCGAGTGAAGACCAACTGGACTTTGAGGGTCGAGATGTTGGAGCCGCGTCACAAAACGAACTTCAAGTCGTTCGTGGTGCGTGTTCCGACGCAACATCTGGAAAAATTCCTCAAAGAAGAGTTTTGGCCGAAGGGTGTTATGTTCCGCCGGTTTCGTGGCCAGCTACGTGACACCAGTCAGCGAAACATGACGCCGACACTTCGTGTACATCAGTATTAAGTTTTCGTTTTTAAAAATATATGTATTAGTTTATTTGTTTAAGATTATTGTATGTATTTTATACTATGGGCCTCCGATGCCTGAAATAAAATGATTATTATTATTATTTTAAAATATGTTTCCATATCTCGGGACTCTGAGGTCCCGGACTTTTGGAAGGCGTACGAGGGGCCGAAGCCAACTCGCAGAGGCCCCTTGAGGAAAAACTTTATGTGGAATGGGACACCGACCGATGTGGAATGGAACACCGACCGATTATTATTATTATTATTATATCTAATTTGACAGGACCAATATATATCTACTGTCCTTTTCTTAATGTAATGGAAAGAAAAAGATGCACTTAACTTTATTTTAGTTTAGTTTGTAAACAAAGCAATCGGCGACTATCAAGTTACTGCCCCGGTTCAATAAAAACCGTGGATTTGGGGCTGGTAACATTATTACATTACAGTAAGGCAGAAGCATTTTAATATCAAGTACTTATTTTAACGTCGTTATCAAGGAATTATTGCAGCTGATTATGATAAGCCATGCCAAGGTTCTGACAAACATTCTGACTGATTATTATATAATAGTTAGCAGTATTAGTAATCGTGTTCCGTACGGAAGGGCAACTGTTCTTCCCCCTAGATAGGGTTTTTTTTGGGGAGTGGGAAATCATCAAATGACTTCTCCTGTCCCCTTCGTGTCAGACTTTTACAGACTAAAAACCACTCAAGCTCCTTCGATCGCCCTATATGTTCCGGGGTCACGGTAGCTATTATAACCATTCCGCAACCCCCTAGATAGGGTTGCCAGATAGAAACCTATCATATCCGGGACAATTCTGGATTGAAAAAGTTTCATGGGTACCTACTTGCCCGGATTCAAAACCACAAGAGGCGGGCGCCTTATCCACTGGGCTTCGAGGTACACGGGAGAAGACGTAAACTACGGGGACAATCACAGATTTCCAGGACATCTGGCAAGTTTACCCAGTACAGTAACGCCAGTATGCGTTGCTGAATGGGTCCAACGCACCTTGTAAGTAGTTTGAAATAATAAGTCACTGATAGCCAAATAACTTCAGGTTTATTGAATAGTTTTAACTACCACGTAACTAATGTAATACGAATGTAAGGTAATGAGTACAATTGACTATGAACGCTGATTGTGTCTTGTGTACTGCCGCGATACAATACTTATAATTTGTGCAAGGCGACGGAAAAATGTTGATTATAAAAATTTTAAGTGCGCGTGTGCCATGTAGGCGCATGTACGATGCAAGTCTCGTACCTACAGGCGTTGTAAGATTAAGGGACTGCGCATATTTATTCACCTTCTTTCAGCTTATGTCCGTAGAAAACATCGATTTTGTACGAAAGCTGAATATACACAGAAAGCTGAACAGATGCTAACGCGTCTTCATACAAAATCCTTGTTTATAAATTGCCATTACAATATCGTGAAGATCTGATGTCCTACATCCTACAGCATCCTACTGATTCAAGACACAATAGAAAGCCCAGAAAGACAATAACACCGCGACAGCCGGCTACCGCTTGGTCGTTGAAAGGTTAACAAATAGTAGACGTAGTGTTTTGGTTATTGTACTACTACTAAAGATTGCTGGTTATTTACTCGTACTATTCGTGATCATCGGAAAACTGCGTCAGCTATGCGAGCTAAGCTAAACTAACTTAGCTTAGCTCTTCTGTGTCTGGACTTTCTATTGTGCCTTGAATCAGTAGGATGCTGTAGAATGCTAAGCTAAACTAACTTAGCTTAGCTCTTCTGTGTCTGGACTTTCTATTGTGCCTTGAATCAGTAGGATGCTGTAGAATGCTAAGCTAAACTAACTTAGCTTAGCTCTTAGTCTGCAACACGCATAAGATTTGAAACCCACGTGCGAAGCTAGGACGGGCCGCTAGTAGCTTAGATAACTTCACGCTATGCCGTACGGGAGCGAAGCAGTAGCCAAATATGCGTGCGCCTCCTGCGGCTAGTATTCTTTATATGGACTTGTATGGGCATGCGCTCACTATCAAGCCCGTATATATCTCCGTAGCGTCACCGGACCGCCTCGGTTATAAGGCGAGTCGGTGCGGAGTGGGTGCGGGGTGGCTCTAATGAGCTATGACCTTTTACCGTGCCGTTTTCCTACTAATTTAATATTATAATATGTGAAAGTTTGTATGTGTGGATGTTTGTTCCTCTTTCGCAAATACCTACTACTGAACAGATTTTGATAAAATTTTGTAGTAATACATCTTATTTTTATTATAAGTAATATAGCTTATATGTACATAAGAACACCACATAGGCTATATAATATCACGCTATGACCTACAGGTGCGGAAAAGTTTCATAATGCGGGTGAAACCACGGGGGACAATTAGTACCTCCGTAAATTACGCGCGGAGAAAGTTATGCGGGTTAAAGTAAGTAGAAAATGAAGAATTTCATTGTATTAAAATAATTGATAGATACTTACAATATTACAAATACATCCTTTCCTGAAATATTCCTATCACACTTAATCTCAATGCACTTTTTTTTTACTTTTAATCAGTTAATCACTTAAGATAAAAATATTTACGTAACTGCACTAAAATGAAAAAAAAACGCGCCACTTTTTATCTACGAACTTAACTAAAAACAAATGAACTATTCATTAAATAAATGTAACTTAACGAACTTAAATGTATCATCTGACGCGATTAAATGTAAATAATTAGTGAAAAACACACAAAATGTATCTATATATTGGTCGACCGGGAAACACTAAATATTTTCAAAGTTATTTACCTAGCCCGGCTATCTTTGCTATCGGGATTTTTGAAGTGATAATGCGATGATAAATATTTGTAGTCATCGATAAGTTACATGTTTTGTGTAGTTGTTGACTTTATATTATATTTCGTTGTTCAAAAGCTTTTTGATGTACACAAATGAATACCGATTTATTTAGAAATTGGTTTTTCTAGAGCTGGCCCCCATAATAGGAATGACCACAACATAAAAAAAATGGCATTCTGTTTAGTCCGTCTTGTAGATCGGCCAAAAATACGGGACACGTATTTTTTGCTTCATCAAAATAATAAAAAAATACAAAGATAAAGAGCAACAAAGTTCTGGAGTGGGGGCATAGTGGGAGCTTTTGACGCCACCGTAATGCAAAAATTGTATCTGATCGTGACGTCACGCACAACTTCAACGCACTGTATCGTCGTCATTTTTCGTTTACGAGAAAAAAGAAAAAATACGTGTCCAAAATTTTTTAATAATCTCAATGACGGACTAATTACTTTTTTTTCGTCGTCTCGCCTATTTCTGTCATTGAAAATAAAAAGGCGTTAATTTTTCGGATTTATTAGTCTTTCTGCGCACTGGGCCATTTTCGGAAATTATTTGAAGTAATAATAATAAATAAAAATTTATATTAATACGAATTTATGTTATGCAAGTAGAATATTATAAATAACTAGCTTTCGCTCGCGGTTTTGCCTGTGTGAATGTCGCTATTTCCGTCTCCCTATTGTACCCCTTCAGGTTTGGATTTCCTGCAATCTTTTCTTAGTGGTTACCTATACTTACATGTAAAATTATGGTTGACCTTCTAAGACCATTTTCGTGTAGAAATGGCTAAGCTATTTCGCCTTGTTGCCCCGCTGAAAGTTTCCACCCTGTAAGTATAAAATGCATAAAAAAAAATATTATTTTGTCTGCCTGACCCAAACGATCTTTTATTGCCCGCAGATTCTAAATAGGCCAGGGGGCCTGGAGGACACCGGACACGGTAGAAGTATTAGTATAAGCCCCGCTTGGACGGACGCACCTTTTTCTTTCAGAGGCAATCGGTGACCTCTCGCGCCCGGCGCTGGTTCAGGCCATGCTCCGGGGCGAGACTGAACGGGAAGACGCCGCCATCTTCAGCGAGGCAGCCATGCTAGAGACGGAGGCAGCGGGGCGCGTGAGGCAGCCTCAAGTCTAATGCCCTGTACAGTGATCCAGGCGTAGACGTCCAGAGTCGCAGCACCGTAGGCGCGGGACTGCGGACAGCAACTATGGGTAGCTCGGCGCCCGGCTAGGACCAGGTCCATGTCGACGGCGCGTTTTGTTTCACGCGTGCCTCAAAGAGCAGCCAGCACGTGACGCTCACGATCCCCCTACGGCCAATGCCCTCCCCTTTTCTCAAAAGTAGAAGACAGGTTGGAAGCCGGAGGAACCGAGGGGATGGGGGGGGGGAGGTGGACTCTTCTTTGAAGACCTTGAAGTGTGCATATCACCAAAGATATTTATATAACATTCTTACGTACCACCGTTGTTGCTTATGCATTATCTGTGGTAAAAGGTGCGGAGTAAATGATCCGTTTATTCTGCCGGAAATTAGATTAGATATACCCCAAAATACCTACCAACCAAAGTAGGTACTTTGTTTTATACATGACTAGCTGACCCGACAGACGTTGTCCTGTCAACTATGAATATTGAATTCAAATTGACATACTACCGACGTACTACCTACCCATTACCTATCCACTACCTACCCACTACCTACCTACTACCTACCTACTACTTACCCACTACCTACCCACACCCACTACCCACCCACTACCTACCCACTACCTACCCACTACCTACCCACTACCTACCTACTACCACATCAAAGAGACGTTCCTTTACATTTCAAGTGACATTTTACGTAAGATAATTCGTTTTTGACGACGATACGATACTAACGTCACTCAATTGTTTTGGCTTCCCGAAACGTCTCGACTAACACTTGAACTTTATGGTATGGTGTTAAAGCTCAAATTGACTCTACGTTTTAGTTAGAAAACGTTTGTATGGGAAAAAGAAAAGGGCTGTTTTTAGGGCTTTCCCGACAATTATTCGTTTTTTTTTGCCGTATAAACCATCCTTGAACTACAACGAACATTTTAAAAAAAAAAGCAGCCAAATCGGTCAAGCCGTTTTCATGCCAAGTCGTGACAACGGAAAATGGGTTTCATTTTTATATATAAGATTATGCCTTGTTATTGTAAAGTAGCAGTTCAATGGAGTATGAGGGACTTTACACTCTGTTCCTCATACTCCCAAAGGCTACACTGGGATCTTGTGGACACGGCAGTGCCCCCGCCAAGAGAAGCCAAGCGAAGCGCAAGGGCACTACCTTACCTTTTCTCGTAGTGTTTCGTCGTTTTTTTGGAACCATTATAGAGTTGGTGTCCGTTGCACCAGATTAACCAGATAGTTCATTCTCAGGCCGTATACAGAAAGAAAGCTGGAAACTTATAAGCGGTCGCCGGCGCTTGTCCGTTCTACACAAAGGAAGCAGGTTGAAGCAGACTAAGCAAAATGTCGGAATGATTTGCTTGCAGTTGTTATGGCAACGCCCAGCGCTGACCAGCGCGTGTTGATTTTCCTGCGCGGATTACCAGCGCTGACAAGCGCCGGCAAGCGCTTATAAGTTTCCAGCTTTCTTTCTGTATACGGCCTCAGGATAATGTTGTTGATGTAATTATGTCATCTAAGCTTAGAACCTACTAGCTGTTCCTCGCGGTTTCACCCGCGGACGTTAGGTTTTTGGTTACTGCCTCGCTCCCGTGGGACATAGCGTAATATTATATAGCCTATAGCACTCAGGAATAATGTAGCTTTCTGCCAGTGAAATTTTTTTAGAATTGGATCATGAATTCCAGAGATTACCCCCTACATACAAACTCACAAATTTTACCTCTTTATAATATTAGTATAGATACAACCAACAAAAAAAAACATAAACTTATAACTTTCACCCTCCATCCCCTAAAATGCCCCCCCCCCCCATTTTAGGGGATGGAGGGCTGTCTACTCACCAAAGGCCCGGCAGGCAGTACGAACCTGGCGGGTGCCGGCGGGTAAACCCTGGAGGCTTCTGAATGTTGAGATTCAGAAGCCGGCCTTACCCGGCAGGAGCGTGCCGGCGGGCCGTGCTTTAGTGTGTAGACAGCTGTAGATTCAGGAGCAGATTTCCCACCCATTAAAAACCTCAATATAAATTCGTGAATGTAGCAATTAGTAAGCAATATTAAATGTGCATGTATTAAGACTGATAAATAAGGCCAGGTAAATGAAAATTGCAATGCTTGTAAAAGGCCGCTAAGTCATAAGTACTAACATATAATAACACCAACTGTACACTTAGTTCGCAATAAATGCTTTGACTTTGACTTTGACTTTGCAATTATTGATTCGATACAACAAACTTTTAGAAATGAAAGTGGAGGCCGCCATCCATCCTGACGGCAGAATGGCTGGTCAACAAAATATTCATAATATTCATATTTCTCTGAATGTATCATAATAAATAGCAATTAGGTATTTAAAAAATGTAGAATCAGCTAGTTAAATAAAAGAATTGCATATTTTTAAATGGTTTTATTTCTCCATAAAATGTTAAGAAATACCAATTCGGTAATGATATTCATTTTACCTACCAGTGTTACAAGCTGGTTGATTAAGTCACTTAAATTAACTAGTTGGTGGTAGATTCGGTAACTACCCATATTGCCACATATATGTGACAAGCAAGCATATGCCATGTACAGTAACAACTCAAATATATGACAAAAAATGTGGTGCATGACTTAAAAGCTACTTTGATTACAAATTGAACTTATTATAACACAGGAATGGCAGCATTAGAATTACAAAGAAAAAAATAATCTTAATGTTAGTCAAAACAAGAATGTCTTTACTTAAAAACTATATAAAACATCTCACTATCTGGAGAGGCTTAAAATCTACATTTAAAGGATTTGTCACACTGGATGCGATCTGCGGCCTGCGGTCAGGTCAAAGTGAACGCAGCCCGCATCATGTATGAACAACATTGTCGGTCTCCATATATTTTGTATAGAATGCGATCTGACCGTGCGAGCACAACCAAAGAACGCATGTTGGGCCGACGGGGCGGTGGGAAGGGAAGGACGCGTACGGACCGGTGGACTGCGGGCACGCGGGCTTCGGGCTCAAATGACTGAAATAAGATGGCCGCTGTTTGGCCTGCCTGCATCGCCCGGACTGCTGACCGGTTGCCCTGCCCGGATTGCTGACCCCGACCGACAGCGTTGTTCATACATGATGCGGGCTGCGTTCACTTTGACCTGACCGCAGGCCGCAGAACGCATCCAGTGTGACAAATCCTTAATGCTAAAATAGAAATATTAAACTTTACATTTTTATAATCAGTTTCACTGACTTATTAATCACTCAAGTCTTAGGAGTCATTCCAGGACTGGAAAGCTTAGAAGGATAAGAAATTGTCACAGAATTTATCACCTAAACAATGATTCATATAAATGCTTGTTTCAATGTTATATTTTATAGAAAATCCAAATAAGTAAAAAAAATATTGCTGATGTAATCACCATCTAGACCCATTCCCCATGACATCAAAAATAAGTCAAGACCTGTTTCCCTGTAGTGAATACTATCTAAAAAAAGGTCAATACAAAAGTCTAGGCACTTTCAGAATTGTAAGCATAAAAATCTGTGGTATAATGCACTTTTAGCCCTAACGCGTTACTTTCAAATTATTAGTAATGCGTTAGGGCTAAAAGTGCATTATACCCATATGCGCCTGAGCACAACGACAAGCTCTGCACGACTGCAGCAGGGGACTGTGAGTCAAAACGACGAATAGCAAAAGAAAACGACCTAAAGCACATTTGTTTATTGAATGTAGGATACTAAATGGAGATTTCTTGTTTAGTTAATTAATAATAAAATGACACTAATTTTGCTTATATTTTAGCACTAAAATAAATGGTGTTTGCCCCATGCAATGGAGAACTTTTATAAAGAACCATGCTGGCATTCACTAAAAGTAATTCCAGCCCCTAGAATATTCATCTTACCTACCTAATTCATACAAAAATATAGATTACTATTCTATAGCAAGTAACAAAAGAGTCAAAATAAAAATTAGCGCATTACATACTCATAAAATAGATCAAAAAACTTAACTAATCATCCCAGTACTCATTCTCTGGATCGTCCTCAGGCAGATACTCTTTTTGCAATATCGGTCTAGGAGTTGTAATCGCTCCAATGGTATCAGTTTGTGCTGCCATTGCCTTAGGCCGCGGTCTGTCAACCGGTTTGTCCGGACAGGTCGCACAGTGTTGCTGTTTCAAGTAGTCCGGGCATCGATGTGTAGCGTTGAACGGACAGATCCAGAGTTCTGGATTGACTTTCTGGCATTTGACTAAATGGTGCTGGATTCGGGAGCGAGGTATGCGGTGAGTTGGATTGTAGGGACATGTTGTGAATTCTTCGTTGTCCATTTTGGTGCTGTGAAAAAAAAGGCAGTTTGAGGTTATTTTTGTGTAATTTATGTTACATGTTTATCTCAAAGTAAGTAATAATTTAAAGACTAACACGGAAATCTTCTTGAATCACTCTATAGATTAAAACCGCAATATAATTCGTTATGTTGTTAAAAAAATCTAAGCGTTCACAGTTAGGAAACTAAGGATGCAGCAGAGCAAGAGGAAATTAATTTAAAATTATAACTCTAGAAAACTTACTCGTTTTTTAATTATTTTTGGTACAAGAGTATACTGGAATGCTTATATTACAAAGTTATCAATGAATTTACTAAATAAACCGGCAAGTTTGTTTACAAATTCAATTCCTGATGTCAAAAAATGGATGAAAAAAAAAACGAAGTCTTTTTTTTTTTTTTTTTTTTTTACCCTAATGGGAAGGCTATAGTCTTTCAACCATATTGCCTAGTCTTTCGTCTTGATATTTTCTTCCGTGATATATTTGTGTAATATTGTCTTTCGTTTTTATTTCTCATATTTTTTTGCTTTTTTAGTATTTTAATTTTATTTTTTAATCGTCTTTCGTTATAAGTCCATTCAATGTAATTATTCATGTCCGTTATATAGGTATATCATTAGTTTTTGTCAAATCCGTGAGCGTCATTGTCAATGTCAAGTCAAACATGACTTGAACAAACATGTCAAATTTATTTGTAGCCGTAGCTTATTTCCTAGTTTCCTCTAGCACAAAATATAACCTACAAAACTATGTACACAATTTATTTAGGTTTAAATAAAGTATATTATAAATGCATAAAATATGTAAAAGCATAACCTAAATCTCATTTACAGTTTCCAATATAAATTTGTACAAATATATATAAGTTGAGGCATTCATAAGTAGCTCCTGAATGCATTGCGGGACCATATCAGGTTTTTTATAAATTTTCAAAAGTTCATCCGACAACACAAGGCGCTGAATGTTGAAAGACGAACACTCAAAGAAGATGTGATGTAAAGATTGCACTTTTCCCAATTGACAGTATTCACAATAAGGCGAGTTAACCATTTTAAGACGATGAAGATGATAATTTAAACGACAGTGACCGAAACGCATACGACAAATAAATGAATAAAATTTTCTATTTATAAACTTGCTATTCTTACAAAACCAAGGTATGGAGTTAATTTGTACATCCAAAGTAGCAAACCAAGTGCCTTTATTTTCTACATGTGTGGACTGGTAGGAATGTCTTCCCCACGCCTGATACATACGCTGTTTTAAAAGACTAACTGCGTCTGTATGTGGTATGGAAATACTCATATCAGTATTTGGAATCAATTCATCTAGATCAACGATTTTTTTGGCCAGATAATCTGCCTTTTCATTTCCTGTAACGCCAATGTGTGAAGGTACCCAAACAAAACCAACTTCAATATTAGAATAAGACAGTTCTATCCATAACTCTTTTATCAAGTAGATAATGTAATTAGTGTTAGCATGTAGTTTGTTGTTTGCCAGATTTTTAAGTACACTCATGCTGTCACTTACTACAAACCACCTGTTGTGGCCTAAATTGCAATTTTTTATATGTTTTAAAGCACCCAAAATAGCAACAGCTTCAGCTGTAAAAATACTAGCATTTTTGTCAATTTTTCGACCTATACCAATGTTTGAGATTGGCTCATAAATAGCAAAAGACACTGCTCTATCATTTTTCGAGCCGTCACTGTACACAAATTTATGATCTGGCCACTTTGACAATACTGCACTAACTTCCTCCTTTGAAGAAAGATCCTTTTTGTTTTTTATAATGATATTTATTTCTGGAAATTTAGCAGCAAATGTTCCTTGATAACATGGCAGAATGTGTTGTGATTGATATATATTTGTATTTTTAATAAAGTTTATGAAATTATGAAGGTCCTCTAACAAATAAAATGGTTTTATACCCAAACTAGGATTCGAATGCAACAGATTGGCTAAAAGACTATTATTGGATGTGCTATACAGTTTTAGTATGAATCTTTCTTTCAGGTAATGAAATCGAATTTTTAATGGTGGTACATTACATTCAATCTGCATTGCATTTATAGGAGTACTTCTGAATGCCCCAGTGATAACACGCAAACATTTATTTTGCAGAACGTCTAGACTATTTACAAATTTAGTATCTGCAGCGAAACAATAAAAACCATATTCAAAATGACTACGAACTAAAGATTTGTACAACAGTAGCAAAATTTTTGGGTCTGCACCCCAGTATGAACCAGCTAAAGATTTCAATATATTATAAGCTTTATTTGCTTTACTAACAATATGTTTAATATAGTTGTTCCATGTTAAATTATGTGTAAATAGAATCCCTAAAAATTTAACTTCTTGTGAAATAGACAATGCACAATTATTATATTGTACGAGGGGCAAGTTATGACACTGTTTACCAAATACTACCACTTTAGACTTGGATGGATTGACATTAAGGTCAAGATAGGAGAAAAACTTGTACAAATTTGTCAGGGCATCATTAACTTTGTGAACAACCTGTGATAAATTGTTTCCAGAAGCATAAACTACCAAATCATCAGCAAATTGTAAATTTTTGACCTGAGATCCTAAAATTAAATTTAATCTACGTATATACAATATAAATAATAATGGTGATAATATACCTCCTTGACAAACTCCTTTAGATGCAACTCTAGGACCATAAAGATGTCTATTAAATTTAACAAATACTTCTCTGTTGCACAAAAAGTTTCTAACCCAAATTATGAATTTTTCACTGATCCCTATTTGTAATAATTCATGACATAAAATATCTATATTTACGCTATTAAAAGCACCAGCGACATCAAAGAAAACTCCAACCAAATTCTCATTGGCCAATAAAGCATTATGTATATCAAGCTGCAGTTGACAGACACTTTCTCTAGCCGACCGATTTCTACGAAATCCAAATTGATTAGAAGGTAGAATATGATTTTTTTCAACGTAAAACTCTAAACGCTGCTTCAACAATTGCTCAAATAGTTTTCCAACACAAGAAGTAAGTGCTATGGGACGATAGGAATCAGGACATGATTTGGGTTTGTCTGGTTTTAAAATTGGTACAAGACAATCTACTTTCCAGTCTTGGGGTATAATATTGTTTTCCCATAGCAAATTCAGGACTTTCATGAATATTTTTAGACCAGTAATGCTAAGTTTTTTAAATAAAATGTATGGCATGCCATCTAGACCATGAGTAGTGTCTCTTCGAGATGAAATAGCAGATATTAATTCACTGATTGTAGAAGGATCTAGCAGAAAACTATGATTGGACGAGTTGGACTTGATTGTATTATTAAATAAGGATCTTGGAGCATTAGACACAAAATCTGGTGAGTATTTCTTCAAAAAATCTAAAATCCAGGCGTCATTTTCATGATTATTAGAATTAAATGTTTTATTATATTTGCGCATGAAGTTCCATATAATAGATATTGGTGTGCATCTATTGAAAGTTTCACATAAAGTCAACCAGCTTTTTTGTCGTTCAGTTTTTATAATTATTTTTTTAAGTGCACGAAGTCTTTTAAACTGTATATATGTTTCTTCAGATGGGTTATTTTTAAAATTAATGTAAGCTGTTTTGAAATTTGATACAGCGTCTGTACATTTTTGATTCCACCAAGGAAGGGAAGGTCTTTTATTCCTATTTGTGGGACATGAGCGATTGCTGGCATTCAAATTGCCATTCGAATTTTGGATGGAATTAGCAGCGGCTGTGCGTAAAACTGTACAAAAATGATAATATAAATCAAGAGGACTTGTGTTATCTGTTTTGAAATCAACTAAAATTTCATCCACCTTATTACTAAACATTTGCCAGTCCACCATTTTGTAATTTGGATAGACAGGCAAATGTTCAGCATTAGAACAATCTCTATAGGAATCATTTTGACTATTGTTCATTGTAACTTTTATAATTGCAGGAATGTGGTAACTACTACCAAGAGGAGTATCATGCATGTGCCATTCACAATTAAGTGCCAATGATGGAGAGACTAAAGACAAGTCCAATGCATTCGCACGCCAAGTTAAAGAGCCCACTGTTGTTGCCTGACCATTGTTAAGAAGAATTAAATTATTTTCGTCAATGACCTCTAAAATATTTCGACCGCGTGGAGAATCAGAACCACAACCCCAAGATGTGTGATGAGCATTAAAGTCCCCAGCAAATATAAAAGGACCAGGAATAGACTTGACCAATGAATCAAAATTATCTTTATTGAAAGCTGGATTAGAAATCGAAGGACTGTAAAAACTGACTATACTTATTTCCTTATTATTAATTAGAACTTTTACACAGATATTTTGTAAAGAATTGTCAAAATAAGTATTAATTTTAGTGTAATTAATACTTTTATGAATAATAATGGCAACTCCATTGTGTTTGTTGCCACAGTCATTTCTTTCAATATTATAGTTTTTAATTTTAAAGTTTTGTTCTGGTTTGAGCCATGTTTCACTAATTATTGCAATGTGAATATTGTACGTATAGAGGAAATTTATAAATATATGTTTGTTGCTATTGAGGCTTTGTGCATTCCATTGCATTATGTTTAAATTTGATAAATCCATTATGTAGGTGAGGGAATTTTGTTACTAAGAGTTGTTTTTAAAACCTCTTTAATTGAAGATGAGTTTATAGGGACATCTTTATTACTAACTATTTTGGTAATTGTTTCTACTAAGATATTTATAAATTTATCAGATTTCATTAAATTATTAATTTGTACATCTAAATTTTTTGCAGTTAGAGCTGGAAAAGCATTTACATTAAAAAGATCAGAATATGTGGCGTTTCTTGACTTTATTTTATTTTCTTCGATTTTTTGTTTTTTTAATGGACAAACTGAGGAAATAGCTATGTGATCACCCTTGCAGTTCGCACACTTAGCGTCCTTAGGGTCAACTTGACAATTTTTAAAATTATGATTTAATGTGCAGATCGAACATACCTCCGTATTGCGACAAAATTTTGCAATATGACCATACCGTAGGCACTTCAGACATTGCTTAACAGGTGGAATATAAGTTTTCACCTCGTGACGCCATGAGTCCAAGTATATATAAGCTGGAAGAATAGTGGACGCAAAGGTAACAGCGACCGCTTGTGTAGGTGTGAATTCTACACCGCCGAAACTCTTTACCCTGCGCATAAAGCGCCTGACCTGTACAACATTTTTCGAGCTTCCTATCAGTGAAAATATATCTGCATTCGACATATCTACAGGAACTGAAGTGAGAACTCCAGTAACCTCTGTATCAACAGCAGGGATGGATGCTTTAAGACCCAACTGATCTAATATTTTTTTGTTTTTGAGGAACATATTGGCGTTGTTTGGAAGATCAAATGTGATGCCAACCTTATATTTATTTATTGAACGCATGTGCAAGACGCCTGAAACGCCGTGTTCGCGTATGCCTTTCGACAACGCCATGCGATCTCTGTCGGTGAAAAAACGATTTTCTTCAACATGGTTCAAGAAAACAACCAGCTCTTTTTTCGTTGTGTCCTCCGGATACTTACGGCTGTAACCCTTTACCTTATAGACCGCGTATTTATCCTTCGGGTCCTTGTTCTTATTTACGTCCCTGTAAGAGGAACATGTTACCGCCGATTCCGCTGAGTCGGAATCGGTTGATGCTTGCTGAAGATCCGGTGGCGACTCATCCTCCTTCCTCTTTCTTTTTTTCACCATTTTTGACTATTTAATATATATTTACACTTAAAACTAACTATAGAAATAAGATTTTACAAAGAAATTGTACAAAATTAACAAGTAAATATTTTTAAAATCGAAAAGCGCGCCTTTCTATGCAAACGATTTCCCGCCTTTTTTCTGTCCGGATTTTTATCAAATCAAAAAAAAAAAAAAAAAAAAAAAAACGAAGTCGTCAAATGACATTGACAAATTCAATTCTTGGATGGATCATGGAAATGAGCTTGTGGAAATAGTATGTACTGTTGAACTGTTCCCCCATCCATACCATATTGCTTGCTGGGGCTGGCGCTGCTGGCCGGTGGGAAATCTAATAAAAATTATTTTTGTTTGTTACAGAAAGCCGTCGCGTCGTCGTGGGCGTTGTATTATTGATAGAGTTACGTTCTTTAAAATATGCATAGATAAATGGAACTATATTTCAGAACGGAAGCATGAACTTCAAAATATTAGGGGTGCGTTCCAAAAAGGGTAAGAATTACACGGAGTAGTGCGAAAGTTACTCTAGAGCGTTCCGAAATGAGCCGAGTGAAACCGAGGGTAACCGAACCATTACTCGACAGCTACCCGAGCAGTGTTTTGGAACGCTTTCGGTAGAGTCTTTTCGCACTGACAAGTGCGATTTCTCACCCTTGGCTGAGCGTTTTAAAAATTGCCTGACATAATGTCAAAATCATATATGCGCCAATGTTGAAGTTTGATGTTGAAGAATGGATTTAATAAAGTAGAAACGAACAGGTAGTACTTATTTATTTGCATAATATGCTTAAAAAACACGATTTTCCTTCTTTGCAATAGACAGATAAGGTTATGTTGACAGTGTCATCATACGACCCTAACCATCATGACCCTAACCCGTTCCAAAACAGTAAATCGCTCTGTAGCGTTCAAAAACAGTATAGCCGTTCTCTTTCTTTGGTTGTTTCTATCTCTTTCTAATTTTCGAGTGAATTATTCGCACGTTTTGGAACGCACCCTAGCTCACCACCACCACAACGTCAAGCTGTCAATTTTGAATTTGAAAGCTGCCAAGTTATTGTAATAAAGTTGAAAATATTTTTGAAACTGTTAGAGAAATAGTTAATAATTAAATTGCCTACCCGCTATGAGTACTCCGGCTAAACGCAAAGACGCAATGGAAGGTAGTGATTACTATTTCCGACAAAAACATTGTTAATTCTCATACAATTCGTGTCCGATTTTAACAAACATGTTTTTGTTATTTTCAGATAACAAAACTGCAAAACGACCTAAAACAGAATGTCCGTATGGAGAGAAATGCTTCAGGCTGAATCCTATACACTTCAAAGAGTACAGCCATGAACATTGTGAGTAATTAAATGCTTTTTTCTAAGACACAATTTAGCATATGGGGTCACAATTCGAAAATATGAGCAGACTGGTTTTGGTTAAGTATCTCATCCATACTAATATTATAAATGGGAAAGTCTGTCTGTTCTGTTTGTTCGTCTTTCACGACGGCAAAACGGAGCGACGAATTGACGTGATTTTTTATATAAGTGGAGATACTTGAAGGGATGGAGAGTGACATAGGCTACTTTTTGCCTCTTTTCAATGCGAGCGAAGCCGCGGGCAAAAGCTACTTAAATAATAAGTCACTGTGTTAATAAAGTACTTACTGTTTTTTTTCTCACTCAGGATGATGTGTGACGAGTATGATTGTTTGCTTTATGGCTGGGGTAATCTATCTATGATATGTATGTAGCTTTAAATCTATAAATAAGTATCAGTTGTCAGTTTATTATAGCACAAGCTCCACTTATCTTGGGATCAGATTGCTGTGTTGTCCCAAGCTATTTATTTATTTTTAACTAGCTTTTGCCCGTGACTTCGTCCGTGTGGATTAATAGCTCCTGTTCCCAGGGGATTTCCAGAATGAAAACTATCCTATGTCCTTTCTCGGGTCCCAGACTATATCTGTATGAAATTTAATTCAAATCGGTTCAGTGGTTTAGGCGTGAAGAAGAGACAGACAGGGTTACTTTCGCTTTTATAATATTAGTACGAAGCTAGGGAAACCATATTAACCCTGAACTTTATACAGCCCTGAGCCGTTCTGCAATAGAACCAGTTATACCTGTAATCTGGAAAATGGAGAATTGAAATATTCTTTTAGGGTTGTAGCCCATTCATTAGTTAAGGTATAGTCTATACATAACATCACTACAATCTATGAGAGTGGAACAATAATAATAAACAGTTATTTCATTATTTTTTTAGTTTTTAACCTTTCTATTGTGTCTCTAATCACATATGTTCGAAAGATTAAACAAAAGAAATGTCAAGATTGTTCACATTTAGTTTATTACCTAAACCGATTTATCATACATATTGTGTGCTGTACTTAACCTTTCAACGACCAACCGACAGCCGGCTGTCAGGCTGCTATTGCCTTTCTATTGTGTCTCAAATCATGTGTTTTGAAGGATTAATGTATGTGGCGACATCTATCGCTGAACATGTAAACTACGACTCACATCCTACATCGCGATATGTAAGTTTCCGGCGATATTAGCATAATATGTTCAAAAATTCCGACTAATACCCGTCGGGCAGTAGCCCACCAGACACAACACCCGTCTGGTCGGAGGATCCTCCCTTTTCAACGGTGGATGAGGGACTTTACACTCTGTCCCTCATACCTCCAAATGTATACCCTTACCAACTTAACTACCCCATTTGACTATTTCGAGAATGCAATCATCATTAGATGAAAAGACAATGAGCAGAAGTGGTCCAAATTTCCACCACTGTTGGGGGCTATGTAAGCTTTTTAACCTTTCTATTGTGTCTCTAATCACATATGTTCGAAAGATTAAACAAAAGAAATGACAAGATTGTTCACATTTAGTTTATTACCTAAACCGATTTATCATACATATTGTGTGCTGTACTTAACCTTTCAACGACCAACCGACAGCCGGCTGTCAGGCTGCTATTGCCTTTCTATTGTGTCTCAAATCATGTGTTTTGAAGGATTAATGTATGTGGCGACATCTATCGCTGAACATGTAAACTACGACTCACATCCTACATCGCGATATGTAAGTTTCCGGCGATATTAGCATAATATGTTCAAAAATTCCGACTAATACCCGTCGGGCAGTAGCCCACCAGACACAACACCCGTCTGGTCGGAGGATCCTCCCTTTTCAACGGTGGATGAGGGACTTTACACTCTGTCCCTCATACCTCCAAATGTATACCCTTACCAACTTAACTACCCCATTTGACTATTTCGAGAATGCAATCATCATTAGATGAAAAGACAATGAGCAGAAGTGGTCCAAATTTCCACCACTGTTGGGGGCTATGTAAGCTTAAAGTCGGCTAAATACCATACAATTTTGACTACTAGGTGAAAAAAAAATATTCACTCAGAAAAAAGTTATGACTGTTTTAAAAATACGACTTTTTCTTATTTAACTGCTTATTTTTTTCGCACATAGCCATATTTAAAGTAGTAAAAACGCATAGCCTCTGGTCTGTAATGCGTTCAAATCGTCTGCAAAGTGTACAATGATAACGTTAGCGTAGCGTGTATCAGATTGAAGT
Source organism: Athetis lepigone (assembly GCA_033675125.1). Lineage (NCBI taxonomy): Eukaryota > Metazoa > Arthropoda > Insecta > Lepidoptera > Noctuidae > Athetis > Athetis lepigone. Next base: position 4,293,736 of record CM066220.1, on the reverse strand, counting down.
AGCAAGAGACAGAATGCATTTAGTGAAATAGTTGATTTTTGCATTGAACCCGATAAGTGCTATGTTACTATTGTGAAATATTTTATAGGTATAAGACGTTTCATTTGATCAGAATAGAGTTAGATTTTCTTTCACATGATAGGGTTTAATCTTTTCGACGCAGCGAAGTGCCTACTAAGTTTTTATTTTGATGTCATATATGTAGCTTATATCAACCAGAATAACGTGTGAATTACAACGAAATGTCATACGCCTAAATCAGTAGAGTAGTTTAATAGATATAGTGAAGTAAAGAAGCGAAATAAGGTTTTAAATTGCAAGTTTTCATAGGGTCATAACTTTTTACTGAGTAAATATTTTTGGTTGCGGTCTTCATATAATGATTCAGTACGCAGTGCTCCATCATATGCCATAGTTCTTATTGGTGGTGGAAATTTGGACCAAGCTCCATACATTTTTGCCCAATCCCCTTTATCAAACACAATTGGTTTTCAGTGGAATCCATCCTAGATAATTACACAGGAAGCGGAGACTTCCCCATACCCTCGAAGCTGTTCAGTCAGAAACAGATGTACGAAGACCAGCTGAAGATGATCATACACAAGCAGTTATACACTCCTGGTAAAAACTTTGAGAGCGGACAGAGTTGCAGGTTAGTTAAATTGTATTGTGTACGGGAAATTAGAATATCTTATTTAGGCATTCATAGTGAAATGGGGAATATTGTAGGAAATATCTTGATTGCCCAGTATTTAAGGCAATTGCATGTCGGCGACTTGCCGGCGGCAGGTTACGCAAGCGCTTAGTTGCCCGGCGACATTTGGGCTGTACCGACGTGCTAGTATTTTTAAGATTTTGATGTCGAGCCGCCGACATGCCGCCGGCAAAGTTTTGCGACTTGCAATGACTGAAGCCGCCAACCTAGCCCGCACATATGCCGCCGGGCTTTGGTGTGTAGTGCGACTAAGAGGTTATGGGTTCGTATCTGGGCCAGTACTAGTATGACTTTTAATTCATTTACACTATCTAAATATTATTTTGGACGAAGGTGTAGGAAAACATAGTGAGGAAATCTGGATTTGTAGTAAATTTAAGTCCGAAATCGCCAATCGCGTGGTTATCAATATTCGTGCCTTCTCTGCATGAGAAGAGGCCTTTGCCCTGCAGTGGGACAGTAATAGGCTGGTATTATTATCTATTAGAAATCAGAATATCATAGTTATTCTTTACCAGTTAACCTAGAGCAGTAAAATCAACTGTTAGCGAGTCGGACTCGCGCATGGAGGGCTCCATATCATTATCGGCAAAAAATAGCAAAACATCTCGTTTGTTTTATGAGAGCCCGTTAAATATTTATTTTATTCTAGGTTTTAGTATTTATTGTTATAGCGGTAACAGAAATACATACGTCATCTGTGAAAATCTTTCCAGCCTGGTAACAGTCAGACTGAGGAATTTTAATAATAATGTCTCGTTTTACTCTTTGGGTATTAAACCCTGAAACTAGGAATTGTTTTTGTCCGAATTTCATTTTACCGAAAACTATTGACCGACGTTTTTTTGTCTGTACGCATTGTTTGACATATTTTTCGAACATCAAATCATTTTATGCCATAGGTATTATTTTTATTAACAGCTCACCAGACAAGGGTACCGAAGAGGAAGTCAACACCACAAACGCCCTCAGCTTTCATTCGGCCCAAACCGGTTTAGTGGCCGTGGCTGCGGACACCGGGAAAGGCCATACCACACACACAAACCCAGCCCAAACTGGCAGCTCTGAGGTTCAAAGTGCGGGTACCAGTGAGAGCCTCAAAACTATCATCTCGGAAAGCTCAGTGGATCCATCTGCGGGTACCCGAAATGGTATAGACACTCTTAGGCAAACAACCCCTATGAGCCTAAGTCTTCCGCTTAAGGAAGAACCTCGCGCGAGTCCGGTGGCCTCCTCATCCAGCCTTACCACTGGGCAGGCAGACACTAGCCAACAGGATCCCTTTGAGGGCTGGCAACTGCCCAAGAACGAAGGGTCAAAGACCAGCTCGCCTACCCAATCCACCGACGTTGATATGTCAGTAGCTGTACCTACCAAACTGAACAGGAAGGAGAGGCGCTTGGCGGCCAAATTGAAGGCTGCGTCCCTCTCTCAGCCGCTTGTCTCAGGAACGGAAGTCCACGACCCTCTAAACGTTGCTGCTGAGCCGAAAATACCGGTCTCCGACGGGCCTCAACAACAGGTTGGTAACGGTCAGGCCGCTGACAAGCGTGCTCTTGAGACATCGCCTTGCAAGAATACCACAATCGCCCTCAGCTTTCACTCGGCCCAAACCGGTTCAGTGGCCTTGGCTGCGGACACCGGGAAAGGACATACCACACGCACAAACCCAGCCCAACCTGACAGCTCAGTGGAACAAAATGCAAGTACAAGTGCGGGCTCCATAACTACCTCTTCTGAAAGCTCAGTGGATCAATCTACGGGTACCCAAAATGGTATAGACACTCTTAGGGAAACAACCCCTATGAGTCAAACTCTTCCGCTTAAGGAAGAACCTCGAAGTCCGGCGACTTCTACATTCAGCATTACCCCTGGGCAGGCAGACACTAGCCAACCGGAGGATGCCTTTAAGGGGTGGCGACTTCCCAAGAACAAACGGTCAAAGACCAACTCGCCTACCCAATCCACCGACGTTGATAGGCCAGCTGCTATACTTACCAAACCGAAGAGGATCCGTAAGACAAGGAAGGAGAGGCGCTTGGCGGCCAAATTAAAGGCTGCGTCCCTCTCACAGCCGCTTGTCTCAGGAACGGAAGTCCACGACCCTCTAAACGTTGCTGCTGAGCCGAAAATACCGGTCTCCGACGGGCCTCGCGCGAGTTCGGTAGCCTCCTCATCCAGCCTCACCCCTGGGCAGGCAGACACTAGCCAACCGGAGGATGCCTTTGAGGGGTGGCGACTTCCCAAGAAAAAACGGTCAAAGACCAGCTCGCCTACCCAATCCACTGACATTGATAGGTCAGTAGCTGTACCAACCAAACTGAACAGGAAGGAGAGGCGCTTGGCGGCCAAATTGAGGGCTGCGTCCCTCTCTCAGCCGCTTGTCTCAGGAACGGAAGTCCACGACCCTCTAAACGTTGCTGTTGAGCCGAAAATACCGGTCTCCGACGGGCCTGAACAACAGGATGGTAACGTTCAGGCCGCTGCCAAGCGTGCTCATGAGACATCGCCTTGCAAGAACACCACAGTCGCCCTCAGCTTTCACCCGGCCCAAACCGGTTCAGTGGTCTTGACTGCGGACACCGGTAAAGGACATACCACACACACAAACCCAGCCCAACCTGACAGCTCAGTAAAACAAAATGCAAGTACAAGTGCGGGCTCCATAACTACCTCTTCTGAAAGCTCAGTGGATCCATCTACGGGAACCCAAAATGGTATAGACACTCTTAGAGAAACAACCCCTATGGGTCTAAGTGTTCCGCTTAAGGAAGAACCTCGCGCAAATCCGGTAGCCTCCTCATCCAGCCTTACCCCTGGGCAGGTAGACACTAGCCAACCGGAGGATGCCTTTAAGGGGTGGCGACTTCCCAAGAACAAACGGTCAAAGACCAGCTCGCCTACCCAATCCACCGACGTTGATAGGTCAGTAGCTGTGCCTACCAAACAGAACAGGAAGCAGAGGCGCTTGGCGGCCAAATTGAAGGCTGCGTCCCTCTCACAGCCGCTTGTCTCAGGAACGGAAATCCACGACCCTCTAAACGTTGCTGCTGAGCCGAAAATGCCGGTCTCCGACGGGCCTGAACAACAGGATGGTAACGGTCAGGCCGCTGCCAAGCGTGATTTTGAGACATCGCCTTGCAAGAACACCACAATCGCCCTCAGCTTTCACCCGGCCCAAACTGGTTCAGTGGCCTTGGCTGCGGACACCGGGAAAGGACATACCACACACACAAACCCAGCCCAACCTGACAGCTCAGTAAAACAAAATGCAAGTACAAGTGCGGGCTCCATAACTACCTCTTCTGAAAGCTCAGTGGATCCATCTACGGGTACCCAAAATTGTATAGACACTCTTAGAGAAACAACCCCTATGAGTCTAAGTGTTCCGCTTAAGGAAGAACCTCGCGCAAATCCGGTAGCCTCCTCATCCAGCCCTGGGCAGGTAGAGACTACCCAACCGGATCCCTTTGAGAGCTGGCGACTTCCCAAGAACCAACGGTCAAAGACCAGCTTCCTTACCAAATCTACCGACGTCGATAGGTCAGGCGCTGTACCTACCAAACTGAACAGGATCCGTAAGACAAAGAAGGAGAGGCGCTTGGCGGCCAAATTGAAGGCTGCGTCCCTCCTCTCTACACAGTCTTCTGTCTCAGAAACGAAGGCACACGGCTCTATAAACGTTGCTGCGGAGCAGAAAATTCCGGTCTCCGACGGGCCTGAACAACGACCGGACGATAACGGTCAGGCTGCTGCCAAGCGTGCTCTCGAGACACCGCCTTGCAAGCAGCATAAGCGGCAGAGGTTGGATCTAGCCAAAACTGTCGCGAGTCGAACATACTCCCGAGTTAGCACGACCCTCAACGTTGCAGTAACTTGCGAACGCACAGGGTTTATCAGTAATGACGTATCTGAAAGAGTATTAAGTGAGATACAGGACCGTATCGTCAGCGAAGCCCTAATTCGGAATCAGGAACAACCCCCAGTATTCAATGGCAGGCCGCTTTATACAGAGGGGGTCTTGAAGCTGTGGTGTGCGAATGACTATACTCGTACTTGGCTTCAGAGTGTAGTTTCTGAGCTGAAAATCTCGCCAGACACCAAGTTGGTCGTAAGAAACCAGGCGGATATTCCTTTAAGGTTACGCTGCGGTATTTTGGTCCCGGATCAACAGAAGCTTCTGAAGAACGCGCAAGATATTGGACGCATTCTGGCCTACCAGAATTCTGGAGTTGATTTCTCCAAGTGGACCCTTATAAATTGGTTAAAACTAACCACCCGCGCCGCGTGGTTTTTGGTTGTCGGGGTCCCAGAAAAACAGATTCCGGCCCTGATGAAAGCTGGACGCCGCCTCGCATTTGGTGTGGGGACAGTGTACATTACATTTCAGGGTCGGACGGGTGGGTATACCGATGTGCCACAAGGATGGGACCCAACCACGGCCACCATCAAACATTAGCTAAAGTAATCGCCCACAATACAGAAGTTGGGTTGCCAACCGTATCTTAAATAAAGTGTTTTACTCAGTTTCGGGTAAACGTACCTAATAATCTTTATTTCTAAGAGTACCCTAAAATATTTTTTCAATTTTTACTTTACTAATACCAGTTGTCTTATTGACAATGCTAAGAATAGTACGATTATTTTTTTTTAATCCTGCTCTTTATTTACCCTCTCTGAAGTCAGATTTCTCTTAAAAAAAGTTGGCAGCCCTATTATACAAGAGGCTACTCCGCAAGCGGCTACTCCAGAAATGGGCAGGGCCCTGGCCTTCATCAACCACTCTCGCTGGCGTAAGACAGAAGGTTGACCTTATGGTGGAGGAGTCGTAGAAAGTTCTGATTTCTATCTCCGACCGTTTTGGGGAAGAATCGTCTTCCCCCGAGTCCGGTGACCTCTTTGCGTAGTTTAAACTCAGGGGAACCAGGAGGCCTAATGACATCTTAACGCCAGAGTAGTTTCACTGAGCGAAAGAGACAGAGCTACACAAGTTGTCTAGCGCCATCTCGTATAATAGGCTCTCTGTAATGGAGTCCCTTTTATCGAAGACAACTAGCCCCCTTTAAGCAAACGGTTCAGTTGCGGAACTGACTGAAGGTTCAACATACGGCCATCGCCCTCTAAAAGTCAGAGCTATATCCAGAGGCTTATAGTGGCTGGTGACTACGATCACCCTAGAACATGTATGGGTGGCAACTGACATCCTACATCGCGATATAAGAGTTTTCGGTGACGTTAGCACATGTTTAAAAATTCCGACTATCACCGTCGGGCAGCCCACCAGACACAACACCCGTCTGGTGGGAAGACACTCCCTTTTCAATGGACGATGAGGAACTTTACACTCCGTTCCGCATACCTCCAAAATGTCACTAATAACCTAAAAAACGCAGGTCCTCACAGAATTCTATCGCAGAGATCTTACTGGTATAAGACTGTACACACAGTTAGACGTTGAGGATAAGATGGTGATCCTTACCTCAGCTTACATGCCCAGAAAGGGCTGCCCTGACGAGCAAAACATCATGGGTGTCATCATTAGGACGGACACCAACGGTCACCACTCTTTTTGGGGCATGAATACTCAAATGGACAGAGGTAAGTCCTTTATTGAATATTTCTTTTATTACTAACCTTACTAAACACCAGGCTTTTTTTTTAAATCGGGGTAGAAAATCCTCAATGATGTCCTTCACCTTTACCCACAGTCTGTCAGACTCTTGCTGACTAAAAACCACTTCAGTATTCCTTACACCGAGAATCGAGGGAACTGATACAATTTCCGCGCTAGCTAAACACCGGTCTGAACTACCTTTCGTCATTAAGAGGAGCGCACGTTCATGGAGTTAATAGCAGTGACAGAAAACGCAGCGGAAGCAGTCATGGACTGGCATAAATCCAAAAAGGTCTCCTGTTCGGGCCATTGGTGGCCAACGCAATCCGAGAAAAACAGACAGTCTAATATGAGCGGCAATGGTTTACGAAATTTAGTTGGCGCCACTGTAGCGGGAGGTCTAACGACACGAAATGTAGGCGTTTTGACACGTGCTGTCAAAAGTGACTGAGTGCCAATATTTATTTTTGTTTGGTTTTTGGACCTTACGCCTCAGTGCTGTCGTCTGGTGGGCATCATTTCAGTAAACCTTCATTGGAAGACTGTCTAGCTTAACGGCGCTTTCTACCGTCTTTTTTTTATTAACACAATCCCGCCACACTATTCCTAACCACTGCAGCTTGCAACCAGGCATATATCCTATTAGCAAACACGCTATTTTTTTGGCAGACATGCAGTGAACAAGCAGCAAAAATACCTCGGTCCATAGTTTTCGGTAAATAAAATTCGGACAACAATAATAGTGATGACAACTGCATAAAAAAATGGCATTATTAATGGCATTTAGTCTGTCTATTAGACTGTCTAAAAATATTGGACACATATTTTTCGCGTAAAGACCGTGTAAGTTTCATGTCACTTGGACCATCGTTCAGGGCTGTCTTGTTTGTCCGCGATGGACTCCTAAACTACTCAACCGATTTTAATCGAATTGTACACTGTATGCAGTTTAATCCAACTTGAAATAGACCACCATATTTTATTTCGATACCAACCACAGCAACGCGTGGCTGACTCTGCTAATTTTATACAGGGCGTGCCACGGACACGGACAGAGAAAGACACCATTATTTTAAGTTCGAAAACCATTCAAATTGCATTCAAAGATATTTAAATAATTAAATGGTTGAACCGGGAATAGAAATAGAACCTGTTACTTCATGAAATCCTCATCATAAGGATTATTTTTTGGTGAGATGGTGTTAAAAATAATAGAACACATATTCTTTCAGTAAAGCGTTCTATCCATACTAATATTATAAATGGGAAAGTGTGTCTGTCTGTCTGTCTGTATGTTTGTCTTTCTTTCACGGCAAAACGGAGCGATGAATTGACGTGATTTTTAAAATGGTTCGCCACTTAAAAAATCACGTCAATTCCATCCCTTCAACTATCTAGTTGAAGGGACAAACTTTGTGTGATAAGCATGAATGTTTGTTCTGTCTGGGCGTGATTTATCTATAATATGTATATAAGAAATGTATTTATTTATTATTTATATTATTCTACAGCACATCTTCTCAAGACGAACAGAAGACTACAAAAGAGAAATCTCCAGTGAGGAGGACTGAGGAGAAGAGTAGAACCTCAGATAAAAGAGGAGAGAGTACTACGCATGGAGGTAAAAGAGGAGAGAATAGTACGCAAGGGAGCAGGAGTGGGGAGAGCAGTAAAGCTTCTAGTAGCAGAGAGAATAAAAGAGGTAATTTGAAATATGATATTTATGTAATACTAGCTTCTGCCCGCGGCTTCGCTCGCGTTAGAAAGAGACATAAAGTAGCCTATGTTACTCTCCATCCCTTCAACTATCTCCACTTAAAAAATCACGTCAACCCGTCGCTCCGTTTTGCCGTGAAAGAAAGACAAACAGACAGACAGACAGACATACAGACAGACACACTTTCCCATTTATAATATTAGTATGGATGGTATTTTACACCATCATCAATTGACGTACTTTTTTTGAGTTGTCAAAACGAGATTCTTAATGGGTGTATCTATTAATGGTATTAGTGGTTTGGTAATTCATAAGTTGTTTAGCCAGATTTTGTATGGTTAATGCTTATAATGTGACTAAGTAAATAGCTCAATTGTCTAACTATTTATTGATTACTACTATTTATTTTAGCCTTAAAAATCTAATTTACCTTTAAATTTAATATGACCTCCTCCTATGAAACAGCAATCCGCAATATTTGCGCAGTGATCGCGCGGTCACCGCGCTATTAATCGCTTACGTCAAAAAAAAAAACGTATTATGTATGAACCGATTGCTAATCGCTCGCTGATTGTTCTAATGCACTTATTGCTTCGATGACGACAAAGTAGCAATCGCTGGAACTAATTAAATATCACCTTTAACAAAAAAAACTTAACTTTGCTCTTAAAAACCATACTAAATACGAAACCACCAAACGAAAAATGCATATTTTAGTTAACTGATTTCTCCACAGAGGCAGCACAATCGCTAGATTGCTATTTGACATGACGTATTTTGAATTGACGTTTATATTGCTAAATTATCGCGAATTGACGTTTATATTGCTAATTAATCGCGATCGCTCGGCTTCTACAAGATACGTAGTATCCCAGTGCCGGAGGGGATTTTTTATTGAAATATTATTAATTAATTATGAATAATTGTCTTTCATTTATTGGTTAATGGTGCAAAATACCCTATTGTTTTTAATAAAGAGAGTAGCAATATTTTTCTAATTAACAGGCCAACTGTTTAGTTTTTTAAGGTAAAAAAACTTTGGTTTTGTTAGTTGATTTTTCCCGACTACTGAACTTTTATTTTCTGGACGGGCCTGTTGGTCTAGTGGTCAGTGACCCTGACTGCTAAGCCAGAGGTCGTGGGTTCGATTCCCGCCCAGGACAAACTTTGTGTGATGAGCATAAATGTTTGTTCTGTGTCTGGGTGTTATTTATCTATAATATGTATGTATTTAAAACATTATATAAGTATGTATATCAGTTGTCTGATTACCATAACACAAGCTCTGCTTAGCTTGGGATCAGATGGCCGTGTGTAAGATGTCCCAGGATATTTATTTATTTATTAGTACTAGAATTAGAAAATCAGGCCATGTACGAGTCAGACTCACGGAAGAAGGTAAAAATGACAAAAAAAAACACATTTCTTGTATGGGGACCATTAAAGATTTATTTTATCCTGTTTTTTAGTATTTGTTGTTATATCCACAACGGAATGTACAATCGACAAAATGGAATCATGACTCACCATAAGCTTATTTTCCTACAGACATTCAAATACAATTAGGTCGACAATCGCGTAAACATGTATTAAAAATGTCACACGTCTAGTCTTATTATTTTGACAGCTTCAAACGATTTGTCGTCAAAATGGGTCATGATTCAATTTTGTCGATAGTACATTGTCTCTGAAAATTTCAACCTGAGTTTCAGCTTAGTGACAGACGGACACACAGACAGACGTACAGTGGAGTCTTATGGCAAGATAAATAGACGTGACTAAACACGTACTTTTTTTTCTTTTCATTGGGAATTCATAACCGAACAAATACATAGGAGGAAAGAATTTGTGGGCGTCAGGAACTAGTTGTTTCCTGTGGCTTCCCCAGCCATTTTAATTCAATATTTTTTTCATATTTTACCCCATTATATAGGGTGACTGGTAATTAGTACAAATGAAATCGCGAAAAAATGAGCTGTTCAGTACTTTTTTTTTTGGTGAGTGTGAAATCATCAAATAACTCCTACCGTCTTAGGCGGGGCAGGAACCCACTCATGTTCCTTCGGTTGCCCTTTATGTTTCGGGGTCACGGTAACTGTTATAACTATTCCGCAATTGCGGTTCAGTATATTTATGTTTGCCCAATGTACTGAACAGCTGATATTTTTATCGCAAGTATAGCTTGACTCCCATAATAATAATTCTTTGCAATCATAAAAATAAAAATCATATTTATTTTGTAAACAGGTTATATAAATATAACACACTTTTACACGTCAATATTTTGTTTTTATTTTTATTTAAAGCGAACGATGGGGCCGGTGTTTCCTAGCTGGACTGCTGGACTTCTCCTCTCTCTCATGAGCCCATAGTCACCCTATATTATTTTTTCCCAGACAGCGACTACCGTCCCATAGTGCAGCCGACGCGCCGAGCGGAAGATTTCTTGTCTGTGGTCCGTCCACGCGGCAAGATGGCCGACAAGCACGCCGCCAGCGCCCCCTACCACATCTTTTACACAACTATCACGGATTGCAAGGAAACGCATACTCAGCCGTATTCTATCACTTTTCAAGGTAAATTTCTGTTACTTATAAATAACTAGCGATCCATGCCGGCTTCGCACGGGTGTTACAAAGCTTTAAAATTTCGGCATTTTTCTACTATAATCAGTCTCTCCTTAGGCTTTTCCCAACCATGTTGGGAAATGAAGTAGTTGGCGTCTAGTCTAACCGGATTCAGCTGGATATTTTGTGCTTTACGTAAAGCGATTGCCTATTAAACTTCCACAACTTACACGTACCGAGTAAAAGGGCGAGACAGTAAAATGTTGCTCGGCCGAGACAGTGATGTAAGCGAGTTATAGAGATAAGTGGTAGGCCGAGCGCACTCGGCGTTGTTTACACGTACCGAGTACTCGGCCGAGAGCACTCTGTCTCACCAGTTTACTCGGTACGTGTGATCAAGGAGACTGGTCAGAATTCTTGTCTCCTGACTACCCGTAACGGCTGTCAAAATTCTACCAATGACAACAGGGACCAACGGCTTTACGTGCTTTGCGAGGCACGAGATGTCAGTGATGTCCAAGATAAACTTTATAAAGTGAGAGTCGGGCGCCTTATTCATTGGGCCATCACAACTATAATAATTATGTTCTTTATTATAATATGCATGTATTATCCATGTAAACATTCCTCTTGAATCATTGTATCTGTTAAAACCGTATCAATATTCGTTACGTAGTTTTTAAGATTTAATTGACATAGAGACGCACATGTATAGTATACTACTTGCGTAGTATACAAGAGAAAAACTGAGATTTTAAAAGATTTGTAACATTATATAATGAGGCAGAATTTTAACAAATCCTTATTTTATCAGAAATTCTAGACCGAAGTTTGGGTGAGCTCAAATGTTCTCTACAAATTAATTTCATGGTGGAAATCGGATGGCTTCTGGCTCAATACTACTTTGCTGGTTATAGGTATGTATATCGGACGATTTATTGGTCGATCGGTCGGTCGGTAAATCGGAATGTTGATCGGTGCGACATTCTTCACGGTCGGTGGTTTGGTCGGTCGTACGGATGGACAATCTGTAGTTCTGTCAAAATAATAGCTTATCTATGCAAGCGAGTATTGCTAATTTGATCGTTATTTGTATAGAGATAAGGTTCATTGTAGTCTACCAGACCAACACTATTTTAACTTGAATGTAACAAGGTTGAATTTTATGTAACAAACAACACTCAAGTTAGTCTTATTTGAGCTTTAATTGTACAGAAATATAGATAAATATTGGTGCCGATTCTCTTGGTCACAAACTAGACTAATTTTAAGTTAAATGCATCTTTCTCTTTCCATTTCTTAAAGAAAAGGACAGAAGATACAATTTAGTTTAATCCTGTCAAATTAGACAGCGCGGAAGAAAATTTACGTATATTTAGACGCCATGTTTTTAAAACGCGTCTAAATTATCTATGGAGTGTCTAAATTTAACTAATATTTTATCTTCTGTCCTTTTCTTAATTAAATGGAAAGAGAAAGATGCACTTAACTTAAATTTACGTTAGTTTGTGAACAAGAGAATCGGCACCATTGTCTCCTAAATAAACTGTTCTAATTTGAATGTAATAAAGTTGAATTTCATCTGAAACCCAAGCTGTTTTATTAGGAAAATTTTGAACTTTAATGTGATACCTATAGGGTTGGATATTTTGTACTAAGTACCAAAAAGTAATTTGTGAATTTTTAACTGTAAACAGGTTGAATTTCGTCTAACAACCCAAATTTGAACTTTTACAATATCCAAATAACACTGAATATCATCTAACACACCGCACATTATTCTAATTTAAACTTTAACACCAAACAAATAAGGTTCACGTTCTTTCAGTGAGAAGAAACTAACGATTCTGTACGGCGATGATTGCTCCGATCTCAAAGATATAAGTAAGAAGAAGCCACAAGTAGATGCGCATTATATCACAATGTCCACGCCTTTTGGGAAACATCATACGTAAGTATTACATTTAAATGGTATTCAGATGTTATGTATGCCATATATGCTTATGTTTAAATTACCAACAGATATACAGGGCTAGATTGCCGTTTAGGCATACAAGGCACTAATACTTGAGCCAAATTCGATAAAGAATAGAGGTAAACAAACTTTATATTGGTTTTTCGAAATAACGAGGTAATATGCATATTATTTAAGTGATTTTAGTGAAATATGTATGCTGCAATAGGATTTCTTAATAAATACCTACATAGTTAGCGTGAAAAAGGCGATAATCATGTAAATAACAGAATATTTGTAAAAGTGAGTTGTCATAACCCTAAATTGGTTTCTTTACCTGTATTCTTTATCGAATTTGGCTTAAGTATAGAGACCCGGCAACCTTAGAGGAACTAGCCACTCTAGAAACCTCGACCTTGCCTGCCTAATAAAAAATAGCTCAAAATTTCCAGTGCATATTATTTGTATAATTTCTAAAATGGTGTCTCTAGGACCAGCGGTTTGGGCTGTGCGTTGATAATAATAATAAAATAAAATTTATTGTGTCAAATAATTGGTTTACAATTTTTGTGTTTGGAATCTTCTTTTAGACAAAAATAATGTCTGTAGTAGACGACTCCGCCCCTCTCTATTTTGTACAGCTTGATAATTAACACAATATTTTTAGAATCTTAAAATTAAGCTTAGGATACTAGTCTAACAAAAACAAGAATTCTGTTTAAAAAGAGAGTATGCCATAAAGATTTGTGAGTGAGTGTATGTGTGTGTGTGTGAGCATAAGTGGGTGTGTGTGTCTATATGTGAATAAATCCGTGTTATAACGTGTCAACAGTCAGTTTACCATTTTATATACATCAATGTAAAAATGTATATTTGTAGTCTCGTTACCATAGTAAAGGCTGTGGCTAGTTTGGAATCAGATGGCCGTGTGTAAGAGTTGCCCCAAAATTTTACACATTTTGACTGTAAATTAAATACAAAATGCATTCTGCCTCCGTATTTTTTTAATTAGTATACGATTTTTTTATCCATTATTGTTTATTTCAGTAAAATGATGATCCTATGCTACGAAGACGGGTCTCTGCGAGTGGTGATATCTACAGCCAACTTGTATTTAGACGACTGGGAGAACAGAACCCAGGGGTAAGCAGTTATATTATTTATACAATGTGTAACTGAATTAATGCACTTTGAGAAAATAGTTTGTTCAGAATCGTTTACTGAATCGATTTTTGTAATTTTTAATATAGGTAATATTTTATCCCAAAAATAATATTAAAACTATGTAAACTGCTGTCACACTTCCACTGTACAGTCAAAACAAACTAAAATGGATGAAATACCTACTACGCTAGACCAGGCTAGACCCTTATGCAAGTGCGACTGTGTGCATGCGTAGATTTGTAAGGTGACTATAATTTTCTCCCACAATCTGTACAACTAATTTATAAAAAAAACAGTGTTTTAAACATAATAATAAAAATTCATTGTATGTATTATGATTATAACATAATATTCAAATTGGGGTGTCTGGTGGTGTGCGTTTATTCCGGGACATGTTGTATATTAGCTGACCCGTGCCCACTTCGTTGGGATCGCCCAACGAAGTGGGCACGGGTCAGCTAGTACTAATAAACAATAAACATCCGCCGCCTGGCTAGACAAAATTGAGATAATTCGGCTAATAGGCATGATATCTTTATAATTTATAGCCTATAGCACTCACCAAAAATGTATCTTTCTACCAGTTAAATAATTTTTTAAATTGGTTCATTACTTCCGGAGATTACCCTCTATATACAAGTTTTACCTCTTTATAATATTAGTATAGATTAGTGTAGACTAGCGAACCGCCACAAATCGTCGGTGTTAGGTAAAACAAGGGACCGAGGTTGCGAAATGTTTATAATAGCTTTGGGGTGGTTTGGGTCTACCTCCTAGCGGTCCACCCCGGGCAACGGCACCACTTGTGGTGACGGCTGAACGACCCAACCAGCGGTGGTAGGTCTCGCAAGAGTCCGCCTGGTAGCTACCACCTTCCCGCCGGAGTCAGGTGTCAAGCAGCTTGCTGTGTTTCATCTGTGCGCGGGAACACCAAAGCCTTTTGGGGGATGAATGGTTGTTAGCTATGCTGCATATAGCCGGTTTTTGTGGGTCCTTGAGTGACACCGGACCGAGTAGCTCACGCTGGAGGGTAGCGGGATCCGTGGCACGGTCTTGCCGGTGACCGACCGCAGGTAGTTGGGGGCCCAAGTAGCGCGCTAGCCACGTGCCAAAGGCTGCCCCGCCACCTCGCGAAAAATCCCGGAATAGCTCCACCGTGCCAGCTGGCGACTGGATGGGAGGACCCGGTGGCTATTTCGGGGGGGCTCGGGCGTCCCCGCAGTCTCCAAGTGAACTCCTCATTATTCGGTTTTCACTCGTGCAATCCACTTGGCGAAAGCAGCGCCTCGACATCCAAACGTCCCCCAACCCCCGCACTACTTAACTCAATATGAACAATAAAAAGAAGAATAGGGTTAAACACCGGCGGCACTTCCTCCCGCTGAAAGTGCACCTAACCAACATACGTGGGTTGCACTCAAATCTCGACGCAGTCCACCACCACCTCGAGACTGAAAAGCCGCACCTGTTCTTCTTGACGAAGACGCAAATTAAAACCCCAGCGGACGTGGCGTACCTCAACTATCCAGGCTACTCGCTAGAACATAAGTTCAAAGAGAAAGCTGGGGTCTGTGTGTACGTCCGCGACGACATCTGCTGCAAGCGTCTTCGCTGCTTTGAGACTTCCGGGTTTTCTACTCTGTGGGTCATCGTAGACACAGGATCCCAGAAGACCTTATATGCCTGTGTTTACCGATCGCACGTCGGAGACCAGGAGACAACCAGGCTATTTGACCATCTTGCCGAGACTGCAGATAGTGCCCAACAACGGTACCCTGCTGCGGAACTAGTATTTCTCGGGGACTTCAACGCCCACCACAAGGAGTGGCTATTCCCGTTTGAGAAAACCTGCCACGCTGGCAAGGAAGCACGCAAATTTGCGCTGTCGTTAAACCTCACCCAGCTGGTAAACGTTGCGACGCGGGTACCTGATGTTGCTGACCACACACCCAATTGCTTGGACCTTCTACTGACAACGGATCCGGATCGGCACTCTGTCTCGGTCTCAGCTCCGCTGGGGTCGTCAGACCACTGTCTGGTGAAATCCGTATCGGTCTGCTCCCCTCCGGATCTCAGCCCAAAGGGCACGAGGAGAGTGTGGCGATACGAGTCAGCAGATTGGGATGAGATGCGGCAATTCTTTGCGTCTTTCCCTTGGCGGTCGGTCTGTTTTTCTTCTTGCGACCCCTCATGTTCTGCTGAGGCTATCGTGGATGTGATTCGGCAGGGAATGGAATATTTTATTCCGTTCTCCGACCTCTCGCTTGATCACAGAACTCAAGCATGGTTCAATGCGGATTGTGCTCGGGCTGAGGCCCTTAAACAGTCTGCATACCTGGCTTGGGTGCAAGCCCGCGACACCAAAGCAAGGGCCCAGAGGGTTCGTAGGAAGAAAAAAGCCTATAATACTGCCGCCAAGTCCTGCAAAAAGGTGATTCGGAAGGCTCGATTTGACCATATCAGTCGAATAGGGGCCAGACTTGCGTCCTACCCTCCTGGTAGCAAGCAATTTTGGTCCCTATCCAAAGCGGTCGAATCCAACTTCTGCCGTCCCACATTTCCACCGTTGCAGAAACCCGACGGTACGCTGGCCCACTCCGCAATAGAGAAAGCGAACCTGTTTGCTTCCCTATTTGCGAGCAACTCGCGTCTTGATGCAGGCCTCCATCAACCACCTACTATACCTCATTGCGATTCCTCAATGAAGGATATTGCTGTTCACCAAAAAGAGGTACGGAGGGTTCTGCTGAATTTAGACGTAAATAAAGCCAGCGGACCAGATGGAATACCTGCGCAAGCAGTGTGCGCCTGAGTTGTCGCCTGTATTGACACGTCTATACCGCCTCTCTCTCCAAACTAGAACGGTGCCAAAATCCTGGAAGCTGGCTAATGTGCAGCCAGTGCCCAAAAAGGGCAGCCGCGCCGATCCCTGTAACTACCGACCAGTCGCCATCACCTCCATGCTCTGTAAAGTCATGGAAAGGGTTCTAAATAACAAACTGTTGGCATACCTAGAAGACAACAATCTACTCAGTGACCAGCAATATGGCTTTCGCCGTGGTCGGTCTACTGGAGATCTTCTAGTGTATGTTACACATTGCTGTGGCGAAGCCATTGAGAAAAACGGCGAAGCCCTTACCGTTTCGCTCGACATCTCAAAGGCTTTTGACAGGGTTTGGCACGCTAGTCTCCTTAGCAAGCTTCCTGCTTTTGGCATCCCGGCTGACTTTTGTAGCTGGGTATCAGACTTCTTGACGGGACGGTCGATCAGAGTGGTCATTGACGGCTGCTCTTCGGACCTTATGGCCATTGATGCCGGTGTTCCTCAAGGGTCTGTCCTTTCTGCAACACTATTCCTGCTCCATATAAACGATATGCTAAATCCTAGCATAGTCGGTTACGCAGATGACAGTACCGTTGTAGAGAGATATCTGGCCAGCGCAAAAGACAGTAGGGACGATATACGTTCACAGAGAGAGGCCATGGTAGAGCGAGTGAACTTTGCCTTGAGTCGTGTGTCCCAATGGGGCCATCACAATCTAGTGCAGTTCAATGCCGCCAAAACGCAAGCGCGTCTGTTCTCCGCTAAACGGAGCCCATTCGACCTGGCTCCTACTTTCCGAGGTGCACCTGTAAATGTAACCGGCTCCCTAGAACTCCTTGGCATGGAGTTGAGTTCTGACCTCAACTTCGGCACTTTCATCGAGTCCAAAGTACTGACTGCGGCGAAAAAGCTGGGCATCCTTAACAAGGTTAAGCGATATTTCACGCCGGGACAGCTTCTAACGCTTTATAAAGCTCAAGTCCGATCGTGTATGGAGTATTGCTGTCACCTATGGGATGGCTCAGCCAAATACCAACTGGCCGCATTGGACTCGGTAGAACGCAGAGCCAGGAGGTTGATTGGCGACAAGAAGCTGGTGGCCCAACTACAACCTCTAGCACATCGGCGAAAAGTTGCCTGTCTGGCGGTGTTTTACAGATTGCACTTCGGTGAGTGTGCTCATGAGCTACACGAGCTCATTCCCCCGTCTCCGTTTTTCCACCGGACATCTAGACGTACGGCGGGATACCACCCTTTCTTGGTCGATATTCCTCGTATCCGCACGCAGCGTTTCTCGAATTCCTTTATTATGCGCACCGCAAAAGAATGGAATTCCCTGCCGGCGGCTGTGTTCCCAAATGCATATAACCCGGATGTATTCAAGAGACGAGTGCATAGGCATCTTTTGGGTGAGCTCGCTCCATCGTAAGCCCCGTCTATGCCCTCGGGCTAGTCTGGGACCAAGAGCAAGCCAATATGTAATAAAAAAAAATTAAAAAAAAATACTAACTAACTGTACCGTGACCCCGGGACATAAAGGGAAACCGAAGGAACATGAGTGGGTTTTAGTCAGTAAAAGTCTGACACGCCCTCCCGCCGCACCCAGGACTTGAGCAGTCATTTGATGATTTCCCACTTCCCAAAATAAAAACAAAAAAAAAGGCAAAACAAGGGAAAAAAAGGGATATTGAAGGAGGCTACAGTATTCATTTGATTCATTTCTCAGTCCATATGTAAAAAAAAAACTTTAACTTTATACCAAATGCTTCATACAATTAATAAATTGTTAACACGCTAGACACTGATCGAAAGAAGAACGGATCATACCTTCTTCACTCTTATCATAGCTAAGTGACCCGATGCAAAAGCGCTAGGGTGTCAGTGCCTCCATGGTCTAATGGAAATAAACAATTTGACGATGTCCATTAAAATTTATAACAAACTTCCTAATGATTTAAGAGAAATAAAGAAAACACAAATCTTTATTAATAAATTGAAACAATTTTTGGAGTCAAAGTCATACTACTCAGTAAAGGAGTTTTTAGATGACAAATTGATTGCTAAATAAAATGAATACCCACTAATATAATAACATAATTTTAATGATAATAAATATATTTAAAATCCATATGATAATGAATTATTTTTAAGCCTAAAATAAAATATATAAATACCTAACTTATAAAATTACCTTTATAACAAATAATATAATAATACACACAATAAAATACTAATTAAATCACATATTTCATTTATTAATTTAATACATTTTTAATTTGAATTAATACTAATTCTAATAATAACTATTTAGCCCTCTTCCTCTCTTCTAATTTTGCTGTGCCCGACAGGGTCCATATTGTTCTCTTTATCTAACCTCTGTAACAACTTTCTTTACATATGGAATGCAATAAAGATTTGATATTTGATGTTTATTGGTAGTCTATAGTCTTATCAGGCCAGAAGATACCGAGAATCTGTCGAAGGCAGTAGTTACTAAAAACCTGGATCCGACGCGTGATCTCTTGTTGAAAATATGTAGCAATCACAAAAAAATGGTGCCTTTTGGCCTGCTGGACTCTATTACTAAACTTCCTCTATCCATCTGTCGATGTGTCAGTCAGCTGGCTGTGTCTCATGAACTCGAACCTTAAATTTGCATAGAGAATCGTGCTGATTCCCTTGTTCACAAACTAAACTAAAATTAAGCTCAGTATATCTCTCTCTTTCCATTGAATTAAGAAAAGGACAAAAGATACATATTAGATTAGTACTGTCAATTTAGACAGCGCCTGAAGTAAATCGACGTATTTTTAGTCGCCATGTTTTTAATCGCGTCTATATTATCTATGGAGTGCCTTCATATGACAGGTCTTAACTAATATTTTATCATCTGTCCTTTTCTTAATAAAACAGAATGAAAAAGATGCGCTGAACTTAATTTTAGTTAAGTTTGTCAACAGAATCGGCTTTATAGTCATTTTATTGTGTCTCGAATCTAGTGTCAAACTCAAACTCAAAACTATTTTATTCAAATAAACCATTTACAGGTACTTTTGAATCGTCAATGTGTCAGTCTGTCAGAAAATTGAAGCTAGTTGCTCGTTCCAAGGAGTAGGTCTCATGGAGAAGAGCGAGCAAGAAACTCCATGGACACTCTTTTAAAATCAATATACTAGGTGAACTTTTAGTCCCGTACCACCCGCTAGGAGATGAATCTACCCATGAAAACAAACAACTTTTATTATGGAACCAACTCTGAAATCGCGAATAAAATATCAGCTGTTCCTAACAAAAGTTCAATGCCCTCCGACCGTAATATATGAAACAGCTGATATTTTTTTCGAGATTTCGGAGTTGGTTCCATAATAAAAGTTGTTTGTTTTCATGGGTAGAATCATGTCCTAGCGGGTGGTACGGGACTAAAAATTCACCTAGTATTACAAAAATTTGGTTACATCATTCATTGTTGCATTGTAGCTAAGGTACTATGTGTGTACGAAGGTTTACCTATGCTATGTTCGTAGTCTATGGTTCAGTCCATCGTGCCCCGAGCTGCCTGTGGACGCGATGCCTCATGACGGCGAGTCGCCGACGATGTTCAAGAAATGCCTCTTACGATATCTGAACCATTACCATATGCCTCAACTAGCGTTCTACGTGGAGAGGGTGAAGAGATGCGATTTTAGCCATATTAAGTGAGTATTTATTTTATCCTTTACATACTCTATAATCCATACTAATGACTAATATTTCACTATTTTGACTAATTATATTATAAATGCGAAAGTAAATTTGTCTGTCTGTCTCTTCTTCACGCCTAAACCACTGAACCGATTTGAATGAAATTTGGTACAGATATAGTCTGGGACCCGAGAAAGGACATAGGATAGTTTTAATCCCGGAAATCCCCCGGGAACGGGAGCTATATCCCACGTGTGCGCGCAAAGAATACGAGACAGTGGCCTCTAGTGGTACAGGCTAGCCTTACGGACAGACAGACATACACGAATAATATCTCATAAGACTGACTTTAGCTTTAAATTTTTGATTTTCTGACATCGATTTTCTGACTTTGACTTTCTGACGTTACTTTCTGTCTTTGGTTTTCTGACTTTGACTTTCTGCACTTTCATTTTTAGCGTAGGTGTTCCTAGTGACGTCAGTGCCTGGCTCCCCACTTCGACATGGACTGGGGACTGACGCGAGTGGGCACGTTGTTGCGCCAGCACTGCTGTGTGCGCGCAGAGGAGACAACACAGTGGCCTCTCGTCGCACAAGCTAGACTTACGAACAGACACTGACGAATAATCACATAAGACTGCCATTAGCTTCCAGTTTTTGACTTTCATTTTCTAACTTGACTATCTGATTTCATTTTCTGACTGACTTTCTGACTTTCATTTTCTGACTTTCATTTTTCGACATTAACTTTTTGTTTTTGACTTTCTGACTTTCATTTTCTGACTTTGACTTTCATTTTCAGCGTATTCTTAGTGGCGTCAGTGCCTGGCTCCCACTTCGACATGGACTGGGGAATGACCCGCGTTGGCACGTTGTTGCGACAGCACTGCTGTGTGCCCACAGAGGAGACGAGACAGTGGCCTCTCGTCGCACAAGCTAGCAGTATTGGGAGCTATGGGAAGGAGGCCAAGGTGAGAGTACTTAAAATGTACTAGCAAACTCAAACCATTTATTTCTAACTAGCTTTTGCCCGCGGCTTCGCTCGCGTTAAAAAGAGACAAAAAGTAGCCTATGTTACTCTCCATCTCTTCAACTATTTCCACTTAAAAAATTACGTCAATTCGTCGCTCCGTTTTGCCGTGAAAGAAAGACAAACATACAGACAGACACCTCTTCCCATTTATAATATTAGTATGGATAGACCATTTAAAAGCCACTTTAGAACGTCAAAAACAAAGAAAATTGAATCTAGTTGCCCATTCCAGATTAGCGATCCGCCCTTGCTTCGCACGGGTCTTGTAAATCTTTGGTGGTAGAATACTCTAACATGACTTAACTTTAACCTTTCAACGACCAAGCGACAGCCGGCTGTCGGGCGGCTATTGTCTTTCTATTACGTCTCGAATCACGTGTGTTCGAAGAAATCTAAAAGATCTAAGCGAACTATTTATATCTGTACTAATATTATAAAGAGGAATACTTTGTTTGATTGTAATGAATAGGCTCAAAAACTACTGGACCGATTTAAAAAGTTCTTTCACCATTCGAAAGCTACATTATCCCTGAGTAACATAGGCTATATAATATCACGCTATGTCCCACGGGAGCGAGGCAGTAACTAAAAACCTAACGTAACGCGGGTGAAACCGCGAGGAACAGCTAGTAGATTTTTATGTTATATAGATAATAACTCCATACTCATTCTTTATTTATGTTTTTTTCCACAGTTATGGCTGACGGGAGATTTTCTACACAACTTCACTAAAATCAAGAATCAATCACAATTATTATCCAGCCCTCCGGAATTGAAGATCGTGTATCCATCTTTAGGTAAAATATTTTTTATCAATTTTATTAAAGCTCATATCATAATGTACCTTCCTTTTTTACTCGTAGTTTTTTTCGTTCGTTAATTTTTCAATTCATTACATTTTTAATATTTATATAAAAAAATAAACATTTAAAAATGATATTACCATTTAAAAAAAAATATAACCGACTTCAAAAACTAAAAGCCTAAAAACAACTATTTTGGAAGTCGGTTGCAACACATCAAATAGACCGGCAGAAGAGAAGCCACCGACTTCCGAAATAGTTATTTTTGGGCTTTTAGTTTTTGAAGTAGGTTATCTTTTTTTTGGAAAAGCTTTTTATTTTTTACTTTTTAGTTAGAGTCTCAATGTCTCAATGTCAAAAATAATAAAAATGTACGTCTGTCTATAAAAAATGAGGAGTTCCCTCAATTTCGGCATGATACCATCATCAGATCCTGGACCTGATGACAATGGGACTATTTGGGAAGTCTACCCTTTCAAACAAAAAAAGAATTGTTCAAATCGGTTGGTAAACGACGGAGATATGAGCGAACAAACATAAAAAAAAATACAAACTTCCGAATTGAGAACCTCCTCTTTTTTTTAGAAGTCGGTTAAAAAAGCCCTTGACTAAGAATTTCTCTTGCATCAATACTCAATATTATTATTGATTTTTCATAAGCAGCATAATTGGTAACAATATTAATGAGATCAAATGAACTCTGTAGAACACAGCTAAATAGGGTAACAGAGGAAGAGAAAATTAAAAACATGGCCTCTAAAAAATACGTCGAGATACTTCAGGCGCTGTCTAATTTGACAGGACTGAACTAATGTTTTATCTTCTGTCCTTTTCTTAATGAAATGGAAAGAAGAAGATGCACCGAACTTAACTTTGGTTTAAAAACAAGGGGATCGGCACCATTTATTAGAAAGTTATTGTATTGTTATAGAAAACGTGCGTCAATCTCACGACAATCTGCTGGGGGGAGGTTGTCTACCGTATGCGGCCGACGCACACGCGAAACAACCGTGGCTCAACGCTTTCTTATAGTAAGTATTTCATTACTATTTAATTTATCATAAAAGAAATAAATATATTTGCGAGCAACGCTTATTCAAAACTAGAATGATCTTTCTCTGAAAAAAAAAAGAGGAAATTTAACAATACAAACCTTTATTGGAATAATGATTTTTTTAAACTTGAAAGCTGGCATAATGCACTGGGTGCGATATAAATAAACTGTGCTAATTTACTAATACTAGGTCTATATTTGGTCTTGCTCAACCCGCTAGGAGATTATTCTACCCATGAAAACAAACAACTTTTTTTATGGAAGCAACTCTGAAATCTCGAAAAAAATATCAGCTGTTTCATACATTATGATCGGGAAGGCATTGAACTTTTGTTAGATGCATGTGGGACCTGTGAAAATACCGCCACCCAGCAAGCTTCATACGACCGCGCGCGCCGAGCGCGCGGCCCACACTGAGTAAGGTACTGCGGTACCTCAAGCAATGGAATGCGGCCGGACCACCGGCGCGCGCGCCACACGACTCGTTCGCATCGACGCTCATCGGAGACTGCGGACCGCACGGGGGCGCTGACCGTATTTATAGTCGGCGCACTCTAAACTCCAGAAGACCAGGAACCTCATACCTGATTGGCTGGTCAATTTTGTGTTTGTTCCACAACCACCACTTCTCCGACAACCCATTTTGTAAATATAGTAGCTAAGATTTTGACAATAAAACAGTTCCATGTTGAATCTCCATTGGTCGTTTGTATTTACCCAAAACTCCGAAAATAAGTCGTGGGAGGTACCCCACATGCAGCTGATATTTTTTTCGCGATTTCAAAGTTGGTTCCATAACAAAAGTTGTTTGTTTTCATGGGTAGAATCAAATCCTAGCGGATTGTACAGGACCAAAAATACACCTAGTGTAAAATTTTATAAAGCTGAAGAGGTTGTTAAAAAATGGTTTTGGATAATCCATTTATCGAAGAAGCTATGTAACATTACGCTTCAATCTACGGGCCCCGAGCAGTAACCAAAAATGCAAGGTGACCGGTTTTTTTTGGGGAGTGGCTAATCATCAAATGACTGCTCCCGTCCTGGGTGCGGCGGGAGGGCGTGTCAGACTCTTACTGACTAAAACTCACTACTGTTCCTTCGGTTGCCCTTTATGTTCCGGGGCCGCGGTAACTATTATAACTATTCCGCAACCCGTGGTGACCGGTGACAGTAAATAAATATTTGTCTTTTTTCAGCCAATGGCGCGCAGAAAGCACAAAGAGAAACCGCGCGATGCCCCACATAAAGTCTTACACGCGTTATTGTAACAATAAAGCTGCTTTCTACTTATTGACGTCTGCGAACGTCAGTAAAGCTGCCTGGGGACAGATCAATAAGGGCAATGGAGCGCTCAGGATCATGAGTTATGAGGCTGGGGTTCTGTTTTTGCCTCAATTTGTGGTAAGTTTTTTAATGAATCCATACTAATATTATAAATGGGAAAGTGTGTCTGTATGTCTGTCTTTCTTTCACGGCAAAACGGAGCGACGAATTGACGTGATTTTTTAAGTGGAGATAGTTGAAGGGATGGAGAGTAACATAGGCTACTTTTAGTCTCTTTTTAACGCGAGCGGAGCCGCGGGCAAAAGCTAGTTTTTATTATAAAAAGCAAAGCCGAATTCTCGGAAAAAATATCAAAAAAATATTTTCATTTTTATTTACGTTTAATAACATCCGTAATAATTTAACTTTTTTCTTTTGTTTCAGATAAAAGAAGACTTCTTCCCTTTACACCCGAATGCGAAAAATCGTCTCATAATTCCCTACGACCTACCTCCTGTGAAATATACCCCAGACATGTCAGTTTGGGTACAAGATTATTTAAGATAGAGTCTAGTACTTAAATATACATTAAAATATGTGATTTTATTGTTAAAATTAATATGTAAGTACCCATTTGAGTTTGTTTCTAACGCGAGCGAAGCCGCGGTCAAAAGCTAGTAGTAATATAAATGAATGAATGAATGAATAAATAACCATTATATCAGGCTGTATAGATCTATGTATGCCGCTAACCTAACGTACGGTCAGCAAAAGAGATATGTTACCAGGGCCGTCAGATACAATTAAATTTTTTTCATTAACCAATGGATCATCATCATCTCCCTAGCCTTTTCCCAACCGTATTGGGGTCGGCTGCCAGCCTAACCGGATTTAGCTGGATACCGGTGTTTTACGTGGAGCGACTGCCTACCTGACCTCCACAACCCAGTAACTGGGCGACCCGATACCTCTTGGTTTGGCTGATCAGAGTTTCTGGCTAACCAGTAACGACTGTCAAAGTTCTACGAATGACAACCGGGACCAACGGCTTTACGTGCTTTCCGAGGCACGGGGTGTCAGTGATGTCTAAGATAAACTTTAGAAAGTACATATGAATTGAAAAAGTCACATTGGGAACCCACAACCTCTTACACACGAGGCGGGCGCATTAACCAATGGATATATTTTAATTAAAATTTCAAATGTTGTAGAAAGTAATTTGTTCTGCAATCCATTTAAATTTCATTTGGATACATCAATCGGTGTTCAAGAAAACCTTTATTATATCTTATGGCCCTGGTAACGTATCTCTTTTGCTGACTGTACATACAGGTTTAAGTAAGGTGCCGATTACTTAACCTTTCAATGACCAAGCGACAGCCGGCTGACGCGCTGCTATTGTGTTCGAAGGTTTGATTAGCAATTAGTAGCCGATTGCCGTCGGTATTTATCTAATAAATAGTGGCTTAAAAGTTGGTAAAACCAACCCTTACAATTTTTGTATATTGAATATTTTGTATTAAATCATTTGTTTGTACGTTTGTCGTTTCTTTTTAACAAATACTACTAACACCCGATAATAATAGTATAGCCAACGGACATGACTACATAAAATCGGTCAAATACGAATGGACTCCGAACCAAACTCTGTACATCTCCTGCCTCGAGTTGTTATTAAAAACTTACTCGCTAAGGGTCAACTCACACCTAAACACACACAATAAACTATACGTATCTTCTGTCCTTTTCTTAAGAAATTGGAAAGAGAAAGATGCACTAAACTTCAATTCAGTTTAGATTGTGAAAAGAGAATCACAACAATGGCGTTCGAAAGGTAAGTAATCCGTGGCTATATTTGTATCAACATATTCACGTAAAAGTATATCAAAACGTTCCGTCTCCGCTTCAACAATAATATAACTTGAACTTATATTAACTACAAGTCCAGGGGGCGTACCACAACCACAAGCCCTTAGCAGTATTACTTTGATATTACTTTCAGTGGGAAAGAGACGGCGCTAGACAACGTGTCTAACGCTGTCACTTGCACACTCCTGCAACAGGACTAAAACAATCTTACTTTAAACGTCATGGTAAGGGGGCAGGTTTCCTCACGATATTTTCCTTCACCGATGTCTGTGATGTCTAAGATAAACTTCAGAAAGTACATATGAATTGAAAAAGTCACATTGGTACTTGCGCGGATTCGAATCTCATAAGAGGCGGGCGTCTTAACCACAAGCATCGACATTAAACTACAACAGTTCTATTCTATTGAACTGTCTAACTATAATACGGTAGTTTCCACCATTATCAATTGACGTACTTTTTATGAGCTGTCAAAACGCCATTCCCCAATAGATTTTGTATGGCAATGGCGACTTATGACGTCACTAAAATAACAACTCAGTTGACTATCTATTTATTGATTTCAAAACAACTAAAAATCAAATTATATAGAAAATTGAAATGAACCGAATTTATTGGGCTGAAATTAAAGAGGTTTTATAGAAATTGTGTCTGACATTTATTGGTTAATGGTGTAAACTACCCAATTAAACGATCTCAATCACAAGTGAATGAACAACGCCTTTTATTGATAACTTACATCACCGTTATAAACAACGGAAATAGGATGTGAATTATTTATAAGCTAATACTAAACGAATCAATAGTCGTAACTGTAATTAGACGTTATTAATAGGTAATCACTTTCGCGCAATTTGGTGATTCAACAAACCCATCTGTCTGGCCTTTGGCAACTTATCTGCGTTTGGTATTTGGTAGTGCCAGAGGCGGATTAAGAGTTGCTTGCGCCCTAGGCAAAGTTCTCATCGGCGCCCCTCCGGTCTCTTTTTTTTGTCTAGCCTATACTGGGACAGTATAAACTGTTGGGCAAAGGCCTTCCCCAAGTCTTATCAGATAAATAAGTACAAGTTGTCGCCTATACTTTTATAGGCGGTGACCATTTCACATCAGCTGGACTTGAGCTGAACCGTCCGTCCAAAGAAAAAAACGCAACACACGCTAGGTTAACTGTTTACAACTGAATGAAACAGGTGTTTTAATCATCTGCATAATATTTTCTCAGAAATTTTATTTTATTTATTAGACATACATACAGCTATCATTACAAATTAATGTTAGGATCGGCATAGCGGAGCGTGGCAGTAACCACAGATGTGGGTGATTCATTCATATAGTATTCATATTAGACCTGTGAAATTGGACAGCCCCTGAAGTTTCGGCGTATTTTAGGGCTTGTACATACACAAAACTGCGGTGCGATGTCGCAACGCAAAAATCTGCGAGCATATACTACGCATCGCAAGAACTTACGGATTGATTCGCATCGCGCATTTCTGCGATGTTACGTGACACTTGTTGATGCTATTTTTAGTTCGCTCTGAGACAGCTCTTCGAATGAAAATATGCACTTTCGAGAAAAATAACTTTTTTTCGTCAGTTCTAAAAGCTTCATATTTTCGATGAAAATAGGTCCTTTCGGCGTTCATAATAATAATAATGTATGAAGCTAAAATGTTCATTGTTTCTTTTGCTCGTATCTCCTAAGCAATAACAAAAGTGCACACTTCTTATAACGATCCATGTCACTTCGCAAATTTAGTACCTTTACACGACCTAGTTTTCAAAATTCGTCCAGTACGGCTAACGGTCGTCGAAGGAATGGTCACCCTAGGGAGCTACTTGCCGCACGAATTCGCATCGCAGCAATACGTGTCGCAACTTTCTGCGTTGCGAATCCGCATCGCGTCGCATCGTAGTTTTGTGTACAAGCCCTTAGTGACCATGTTTTAAGTCGCGTCTAAAGTGGTGAGTCTAGTGTCTTAATTTGACAGGTTTAAAAGAAATATTTTATCTTCTGTCCTTTTCTTAATGGGAAAGAAAAAACACTGCACTGGACAAGGAAATCGGCACTACTGTCTACCTTCCGACGACTATCTGTACGGAAAATTTGACTGTCAAAGATCTAAATGAAAACCGGAACCAACGCTTTTTCGAGGTACGATATGCAATGCGAGTGATGTCCTGCTAAATTTAGAAAGTAGGTATATACTTCATCTCCCTAGACTTTTTATTCCAACTATATTGAAATTGGCGTCCAGCCTAACCGGATTCAACTGGATACCAGTGTTTTATATGAAGCGACTGCCTATCAGACCTCCACAACCCAGTAACTGGGCGACACGATACCTTGGTTAGACTCGTCTGACTCTCTGGCTTACCCGTAACGACTCTCAAAGTTCTACGAAAGACAACCGGGACCAACGGCTTTACGTGCTTTCCGAGGCGCGGGATGTCAGTGATGTCCAAGATAAACTTAAGAAAAAGTCACAGTGGTACTTACCACTGTGACTTTTTCAATTCATATACAGTACCTAATTTTCCCACATTCGAACCCATATATCCTCTTACATGAGAGGCGAGCGCCTCATCCGCTTTATAAATGAAAAAAAGTCACAATAAACGCACAAGAATCGTGCGCCTCAACCACAGGATCAAATTTCGTTTGCATTTTGGCGATAGCAGAAATATTAAGTCCAGGTTTCCTCACAATGCTTTCCTCAATCGCCATTCGATCTCCGATTACGTTGAGTCCTAATTATGAACTAACGTACTGACCCAGAGTAATTAAAAGTATGAACATTATTATGTAATGCAATTATTAGCCCGACCATCCGACCGCGTTAAAATTAACCTGGTCATATAGCAATTGTCGGAACACACGACAAACGTAACTTTGTGTGATTTGCAGACTGGGATCTACGATTCTTTCGAAATGAAGAAAATGTGATAATGAGCGCTCTTGACTTGAGATAACTTCGTAAAAAATGTAATTAAATAGTCAAAAACCCGACTGCAAGTCGGTGACTTTGTTTCAGACAAAAGAAATTAAAATTCAAGGCATTTATTTAACATAAACCATTTATAGGCACTTATGAATTGTCAAAGAGTCGGTCGGTCAGTCAGAAAAGTGACGCTTGCTAATCCAAAGCGCCTGTTCCAAAACGTAGATCTCTATTGAGAAGAACAAGAAAGAAACTCCACAGACACTTTTAAAAAAACATTTTTTACAAAATCTTGGTTACATTCATTTTGGTGCTTCTATATTGAAAACATAAATAATAATAAAAAAGTCATGGCAGTTAAGAGATGACTGATCTCAACTGACAGCGCCCGTTCACGAGCATGACGCGTGACATCAGCACCATCCAACTCGACCATTTTGAAGGAATCCGAATGATCCAACGCACTCGCCACTATCAGCGAGACTTCTGTTTTATGTAAGTGCCACCAATTCTGAAATTGCAGTTGGGTATTTTGATTATTTAGTTATGTTTATTTATTTATCCTATTTTTACAAATTAATATACCGTATGCTCCCTTAACTGATACGAATTCAATGGCACCTCATATGTCGAAATCCATTTAACGGTTTAGGCTGTAGAGCGTCTCATAGAATGAGATATACATACATATATAATTTACTCGTAGACATTTATTATTCTCGAAAGACTACTGTAAAAAATGGGTAATGAGACCATAGCTGCTGCAACTTTATTTGTTTACTATCTACTTATAACGATTGCTTGAATGTATCGAAAAGTTAACGGCTTCGAACCAATTTCACAATAAACAAATCAATGGAGCAAGGTTTTACTAACAACTAGAACTACCTATAGCAAACAAATGCTTATATTTGAAGGAACAAAACTTTATGATGAAGTATCCTCAATAATAAAATATGTATACTTATTTCTAATGCATTTAAGACTCAGCTCAGCTGGTATGTTAACACTTCTGTAAAAATAAAAAAACATTTTTATTTTTTACTTTTAATGCACAAATCTGTTGTTTGAAAGTGTAGTCCAAATCTAATCTAAACTAAACATAACATATTGATTGTGTTATAAAGTTTCGTTTAGCGTCACATATTCAACCTTTTATTCAACGACCAACCGACGGTCGGCTGTCGTGCTGCTATTGACTTTCTATTGTGTCTCGAATAATCACGTATTTCAAAGGTTTAAAATAAAAACTGTTCTCTCGTTTTCTCGAGGATACCACTGTCAGATCCTGACGATGACTATTAGGACATACAAAGGAAGAATGAAACAAGAAGAGAATTAAAATTGATCCACGCGTATTCGAGTAATCGGTTAACATCAAAATCGGCCAAGTGCGAGACGTTTCTCTCTCAGGAAGAGTTCCGTACCATTATAGGCCAATATAGGCCAAAAATTGCGATTTATATGTGACTTTATCAATTCATAAGTACTTTTTAAAGTTTATCTTAGAGACTCGGGGCTGGCTGGGCCGACCCAACACGGGGGTACCCGTAAACCCGTGAGGGATCGACCTGACCGCCATGCACTTCTTCTCCTGCAACCGAGCAGGTGGGCAGGTTGCGGATAGCCCAATAGCACCCCGGACAAGAGAAGTGCCCAATAGTCCAATCCCAGACTGTAGGGTAACCTATACCCCCTTTAGGCGTTTATCGTATTGTCTATGTAAGTTTATGATTCTATATTCTTAATTGAAATCCGCCCAATTTTACACCTACACTACCTTATATAACATACATGCAAATCTATTCGCTATTGACATAACACTACACCACACACACCCAATTAGCTAACAAGGCCTATCCCTTTCTCCCTGAACAACCAAAGACCCTCCCACCTATCCCACCCTCCTGTCGTTCTAGAGGAAGGGCAACCTCGATGCCAAAAATCGCCCAACACCTTTCAACATGGAGCAGCAAGGGAAAAATATTAAGAATCCCCAGGTGGGTCCCGGCCAAGCCGGGCAATCCCATGCCGACTCGTCGGTTGCCCCCGTCGTAATCTGGGGGGGGGCACTTTACTGCTTTCAGCGCCTTCAGCGCATTCAGCGCCTTCAGCGCAAACGGCTGCCTCGGCGCCGGACATGGCTGCGACTTCCGCGCCATCCAAATGCAACCCAAAGGCTTCCAAGCCAACCTACCGTGATTCGGCAGCGGCACCAGCTGCGCCTGAGTCACGAAGTGGGAGACCTCCCGCGGGCGCCTGGCAACAGAAACTCGTGCGGAATAGTCTCGCCAACAACCCAAAAAACGACACTAAAGACGCCCAGATCTCTAGTCTTCAAGGGGAGCTGCGAGTACTGGCTACCTGAAACGAACACGGACAATGAAAGGACAGGTGATGCTGATGCCCAAGGGACTACACTATTCCTGCCTCCCACGGAGGAAGCACGCCGCCTAAGAAGGAAGTGTGCCAAAATCCGCGTACAAGAGCGGGAACTCGAAAGTCAGATCCGCAACATCCGCGCAGGCGAAAGCAGGCGTGAGGCGATGATGGCTGTCGAACGCAAAGTACGCGACCAGACCCAGTCTGAAGCGGAAAGCGATGTAGCTCCCGCAGCTGGTAGAAGCGGAACTGACACCGACCGACCCAGACAGACCAAACGTCCGCCGCCTCTGAGGAAGAGGAAAAGGTGGCCTGGATTAGCGCACGCCAAGGTGAACCCCAGCAAGGCCCCCTCTGAACTTCCCGCTGGACCAAGCGGGGTTGCGGTGAAGAGGGTGCGGCCCGATGACACGGCATCGCCGTCCACGCTACAGGGTGAACCAAAGCGTGTGAGGATCCAGGCTGCCCAAGGGGAGCATAAAACCTACGCGCGAGCCACAAAGGATATTCCGGCGCGGCTAGCCGTAGCAATATGCTTCTCTCCTCCATCCAGAGACCTGACAAATGAGGAAGCCCAGACGATCAAGACCAAACTAGAGGAACTACTGATGGACCCGGACTCGACAGGACCACTCCCGGCCTTCCGCGGATATCCCAGGATAGCGGATGGCACCATGCAGATGTGGTGTGAGGACGACTACGCACTGACTTGGCTGACCCAGAACGTGACATGTATCACCTTACCCGACAACGACTTGACGCTGACGGTAGTTAAACAGTCCGACGTCCCCACCCGAGTCCGAGCCGCGCTGTTCGTCCCCAAGCACAATGGGGAGATTAACCGGCTACAGAACCTTCTGATTCGTCAGAACAACTGGTACGACATAGGGCGCTGGACGTTGTATAGGGCAACTACGGTCGGTGGTGCAAACCCGGGGACGTATATGACCCTGGGTTTGCCACCGGACGAAGCCGAGAAGGTTTTGGGGCGGGAGCGACGCATATCGTACCTCTTGGGGTCGATATACCTTCGCTTCTACCCCAACACCCGACCCTTAGACAGTACCGGAGGCACTGAGCCGACGACACGAACGACGACACCGACGGGGGATGACTTGGGGGGCTTGGAGGAAGACATGGCCAGGGCGGCCATGGCCGACAACGATGCTCCGCCGGAAGAACCAGGGTGGCCCGGGCACCTCTTGTCTTCCTCACCCACACCCACACCTAGGCACGAGGTCGACGAGACGGAGGAAGATCTACTCGATGGATCCAGTTCCGCCTAACTCCGCATCGTCGACGCCACCAGTAGGAGGCCTGCACATCCTGCAGGCTAACCTCCAGCATAGCCAGACTGCCACGGCCAGCTTGCGCAGGGCGCTGGAGGTAAACCCTCAAACCATCGCACTAATACAAGAACCATGGATCAGAAATAACAAAGTATGCGGCCTCGGTAACATAGGAGGTAAGCTGATCCTAGACACACATAGCACAGAAAGGCCACGTACTTGTGCGTTTATACCCAAAAATATCCCCACGACACCACTTACACAATTCTGTTCCAGAGATCTGACCGCCGTCAGACTCCAGACCGAAGGTGATGACCCAGATATAATACTAGCCTCGGCATACATGCCAGGCGACGCTGCGGACTGCCCACCCAAGGAGGTAATCGACCTGGTGCAGTATAGCGAAGACACGAACCTAGCCCTGATCATCTGTACCGACTCCAACGCTCATCACCCCATGTGGGGTAGTGCTGCACCAAACGCAAGAGGAGAGGTACTGTGCGCTTATTTATTTTCCACTAACCTTAACATTGTAAACCGCGGCTCGGAACCCACCTGGGTTACAGCCCGCGGACAAACGATAATAGACAGACACTAGCCTAAGAACGAGAAAACTGGCACATATCAAACTGCCGTATCCGAGAGTCTCAGACCACAGAAGAATCCGATTTACCTTATCAGCTAACACAAAACCACCCACACCGAAGCGAAACCCCCGCCGCACCAATGTGCCAGGGTACAAGCGCCTACTAACTGCACTACTAACCAGATACAACGCAATAGGCACCCTAAACAACCCCACACAAATAGAAAACACCATAAAAACACTCTCTAAACACATAACTGAAGCTTACCATGAATGCTGCATCTTAAAAACACCACACAAGAAGGGCAAGAGGAACCCGTGGTGGAATGCAGAATTGGAAAAACTCAGGAAAGAACTCCGTAAACAGTTTAATAGAGCGAAAAATTCGCGACTTCCTGAAGACTCGGATATATACAAAGAAACCCAGTACACATTCAAAAAACAGATAAGGAAAGCCAGAACAACAGCCTGGCGGAACTTCTGTGAAAGCATTGAAGCAAACAACGAAGCTGCGAGGGTCAGGAAGGTACTATCAACCGACCAAGACAGAACCCTCGGCGCACTGAAAAAGAGAGACAATACATACACCATAACTGACAGCGAAACCAGCAAGGTTCTGTTGGAGACGCACTTCCCCGACTGTCACATACTAGATGACAAGACGTGGGAGGATGAGAATACCTGGATACCAACGGAACAAGACTGGGCCATAGCACGCAAAATTGTAACACCGGAAAAGACGAGATGGGCAATCGAGACTTTCAAACCATTCAAATCTGCAGGCATCGATGGAATCTTCCCAGCCCTACTACAATGGGGTATCGACCCGATCACACCATGGCTAGTGGAGATATACCGAGCATGCATAGCACACAGATACGTACCACACACATGGCGGGAGGTAAAGGTCATCTTTATCCCCAAACCTGGAAAACCCGATTATACACAACCTAAGGCATACAGGCCAATAAGCCTAACGTCATTCCTACTAAAAACCCTAGAGAGACTATGCGACCGACACATCCGGGACGAGCCTCTCAAGAAGAAACCACTACACAAACAACAACACGCCTATTCCACAGGAAAATCAACCGAAACTGCGCTACACAGTGTAGTATCGAGGATAGAATGTGCAATAGACCACAAATGCTCCTCCCTGGCGGTGTTCATCGACATCGAAGGAGCCTTTGACAAGACCACGTTCGAAAGTATCAGTTTAGCACTTGAGAAATATGGTGTTAACTAAACCCTGAAGGGATGGATTACAAATATGCTCAAACTAAGAGCCGTTCAAGTCACTGTGAATGACACCACGAGAGAATAGTGGCGAAAGGATGCCCCCAAGGGGGCGTTCTCTCGCCGCTCCTGTGGAATCTAGTCGCTGACAGCCTCATCAGGCGGCTAAACGACGAAGGTTTCTACACCGTGGGATACGCGGACGACATCACGATAATAATCAACGGCACACTTGAAAACACACTCTGCAACCTTATGCGCCAAGCTCTCAGAGTAGTAGAAAACTGGTGCAGGGAATATCAGCTCACAGTAAACCCAACGAAAACTGAACTACTCCTTTTCACAAAAAAGAGGAAACTGCCAAACCTACAACTACCACGGTTCCTCAACACCACCATGAACCTAGCGAGCGAGACCAAGTACCTGGGAATTTACTTGGATAAACAGCTCAATTGGGCAAGGCACATCGACTACATCATAACTAAAGCCACCCTATCCCTGTGGCAGTGTAAACGACTGCTAGGTAGGAACTGGGGCATAAGTCCCAAGATCATGCACTGGCTATACACAACAGTAATACGACCAATCATTACATACGGCTCGCTTGTCTGGTGGCCCAGGACAGACCTAAGCACAGCCCAAAAAGACCTCGATAAGTTGCAACGGCTTGCCTGCGCTGCCATCACTGGTAGCATGAGAACTGCACCCACAGCCACTTTACAGGCAATGCTGGGCCTACCACCACTACACCTCTTTGTTCAGAAGAAAGCTGCCTCAGCAGCCTTTAGGCTCCACACTGCAAGCAACTTAAGCCAGGATTCCAGAATCAAGCACACGTGAATAAAAAGGGACGCTGTCGAACGACAACCTCTCCTAACAGCCCCCAACGACAAAATCCAAAAAACCTACCACTTTAAAAAGCACTACGACGTACAGCTCTTTGAGGAACCTCGTGAATATTCGGGACCTAAAGAATTGAGGATCTACACTGACGGATCAAAGACCAGATCAGGAACTGGTGTCGGAGTCTTCTCCAACGACCTCAACATGAAGATATCCCGCCCACTGGGCATGCCCAACACCGTTTACCAAGCGGAGTGTATGGGCATAATCCTTGCAGGACTAGCCATAGAAGCTAGAGGAATCAAGGATGCCCACATACGTATCCTTTCTGACAGTGCCTCAGTACTACAATCCCTAAACCAGAAATGTTTTACCTCAGGACTACTCCTAGAATGCTACAATACACTAGAACGTATTGCAGTGCTCAACCGCAACACGATAACACTACAATGGATCAAAGGACACAGCGGATCCCTGGGAAATGACGCAGCGGATGAGCTGGCAAGGAGGGGATAAAATACAACACCGATTGGACCCGAACCGACAATACCCATTCCCTTTAGCCAGATACGTAAATGGATAGGGGAACACACTCACACACAAGCTGAACACTTGTGGCACTCGGCACCAGGCTGCAGACAATCCAAGGAAGCTATGCCGACCCTGGATCGTAAACTGGCCAGACGCCTTCTGCGACTGGACAGACCTAGTCTGCGCCTGTTGACGGGGACCATAACAGGACACTGCTCACTCAACAAACATTTCCACAACCTAGGTATCACAGATAGCCCTCTTTGCAGAGCGTGTATGGATGCCGAGGAGACGGTCGCACATGTACTTCTTGAATGTACAGGCGTGACCGAAATCCGGAAAGAGATTCTTGGTTCCCCAAGTTCACTCCCGGATGCCCTGAGAAGTCTACGGAAGGTGATCTGCTTCTGGAGGGAGGTGGGCTGGCTGGAGTAGCGGCCGCCGTGGCTCACGTACAATGGTCCTACCTAAGAGGACTAAGTGCGGAAACCAAACCTCCCAGAGGGAGGTGCATGATGAAGATTATCTTAGAGATCACTGACATCCCGTGCCTCGGAAAGCACGTAAAGCCCTTGGTCCCGGGTCATTCGTAGAACTTTGGCAGTCGTTGCAGAAAGCCAGAAAGTCTGACAAGTCTAACCAAGGGTATCGTGTCGCCCCGTGACTGGATTGTGGAGGTCTGATAGGCAGTCGTTTCACATCAACCACTGGTATCCAGCTGAATCCGGTTAGTTTGAAAGCAGACTGCCAACGCCAACATAATTGGGAAAGGCTAGGGAATTGACGATAGTTTAAACCTAGCAGCTGGATCTACGTTTTTTAACTGGGACAGAAATTCGAAAGCGGTACCCTTAACCTTTTGACGACCAAGCGACAGCCGGCTGTCGCGATGCTATTGTCTTTTTACTGTGTCTCCAATCACGTGTTCGAAGTTTTAACCTTTTGACGACCAAGCGACAGCCGGCTGTCGCGCTGCTATTGTCTTTCTATTGTGTCTCGAATCCCATGTGTTCGAAGTTTTAACCTTTTAACGACCAAGCGACAGCAAACAAAAGGTTTAATTAACTTTTCAACGACCATGCGACAGCCGGCTGACGCTCTGCTATTGGTGCTGATTCTCTTGTTCACAAACTAAACTAAATTTAAAGTTAAATGCATCTTTCTCTTTCAATTTCTTAAAGAAAAGGACAGAAGATACATTTTAGTTTAATTCTGTCATATTAGACAGCGCCTGAAGAAAATTGACGTATATGTATTTAGACGCCATGTTTTTAAATCGCGTCTAAATTATCTATGGAGGGTCTAAATTTGACAGGACTTAGCTAATACTTTATTTTCTGTCCTTTTCTTAATTAAACGGAAAGAGAAAGATGCACTTAACTTAAATTTACGTTAGTTTGTGAATAAGAGAATCGCCACCATTGTCTTTTTATTGTGTCTTAAATCACGTGTGTTTGAAGCTTTATCCTTTCAACGACCGAGCGACAGCCGGCTGTCGCGCTGCTATTGTCTTTCGATTGTGTATTGAATCACGTATGTTCGAAGTTTTAAAATAATTTTACTCGATCTTCGCCATCAATAAGGCCGGTGTGGGTCTCGGTCTATTGACCGCTTGCCTCACGAGTGTATATGTATGAGCTCGATCGTTATTGCAACGCATTTTCTGTCTGTTTGTCTGTCAGTGAGGTGCTAACGCTGGTCAAAATGAGGGTGAGTTTTTTATACATTGTAGTAATTGAGAGAATATTTTGACTGCGGATTTTTTTAGTACTGAATTGTTAAATAAAAAAATCGTGTCAATAGTTTTTGTTATTGAAGATCAAGAAAAAATTGCCGCATATTTTTTAAATGTAGGAAATCAATTTTTTAACTTATCTAATCTCATAAGTCTTAAAGAAAAGTAAACAACACTGCTAAATAAAAGCTTTTTGGAAAAAAAGATCACTTTCGTCTACACAATTATATTAAACAAGTTTTAAATCAATTTGCTGTCTTTTCATTCAATAAATAATAAAAATATGATCAAGTAACCTTTTACAATGTTTCATCACTTTGTACCCGGCTATTCCAGAATAAATACATAATACTTTTTGTTCTTGAGGATCAGTGGGTGTCCACTGACCACAGGTTGGTAACCCCTACACTAGACCAACATTTCTCAGATCTGTTTGGTCTCCTGCTTGATAAATCATGTTTTTCTTTGTCCTCCGCTGTTCTTTTCTGATTATTTTCGTTGCGGGATTCAAGACAGTTTAATAATTTCCACGGGACACGCCGTGCTTCATTGCTCGGCGCTTTTCTGGCGGACTCCACTGTTGATTCTGGCTTTTAGGAGTTGCAGTGGTTGGGAATAGTGAGGCGAGATTAGACCAACATTTCCGTCCCATTGGTCCTTATCACTATCACTTCATAGTATAAAACAAAGTCGCTATCCGCCGTCTGTCTGTCCTATGTATGCTTAGATCTTTAAAAGTACGCAACGGATTTTGATGCGGTTTTTTTTAATAGATAGAGTGATTCTTAAGAAAGTTTTATATGTATAATACGTGCATAATATAGTAGAGAAACGCCGGGATTTT
Source organism: Athetis lepigone (assembly GCA_033675125.1). Lineage (NCBI taxonomy): Eukaryota > Metazoa > Arthropoda > Insecta > Lepidoptera > Noctuidae > Athetis > Athetis lepigone. Next base: position 4,255,090 of record CM066220.1, on the reverse strand, counting down.
TAAAGATATTGTAACACCCGTGCGAAGCTGGGGTCGCTAGTTTTATGTATATTCTGCAGTTATCTGGTTACACTGGCTGTGATCAAACAGCCGTGTGAATGGTCCCATAGTACCTATTCAGTGTATGTAATGTAGTTCTAATGTCATTATCATCTCCCTAAGCCTTTTCCCAACTATGTTGGGGTCGGCTTACAGCCGAACCGGATTCAGCTGGATACCAGTGTTTTACGTGAAGCGACTGCCTATCAGACCTCCACAACCCAGTAACTGGGCGACACGATAATGTAGTTCTAATGTATTCTAACAAATAATCTGTTTTGTTTCAGTTAATATGTTTCTGGTGTTTTCTCCTGGCGGCCGCCGTGCGCGCGCAACACAGCGGATATTACACTCCCCAAACATTTAGACAAGTAAGTTAATCCTTATTAAAACTGTTAGTTAGACGGAGTTCTAAAAAACCTTTTAAGGTGGCAATTGACGGTATTTTTGGCGCGTCAGTTGAACTGACGTAAGTACGTCCAAAATTTGGTCGTGAGTGTCGAATCGCCATGCCAGAGTTACTTAGGGACAACGCACACCGGAATGGCAGCGGCCGGCAGCGGCCACCCGCGGCGCCGCGAGGCCGCCAGCGTCGCTAGAAACAAGAGGCGCGCGCATAGCGCGCGGCCGCTCGCGGCGCCGCGGGCGGCCGCTGACGGCCGCTGGCAGTCTCGCGACCTTTTCAAGCTTTTCAAGCGATACTAGACTTTGAAGTATGTAGTTAAAGTTTAAAATTATTTCATACTGAAAGTGCTCGCCGCGCCGCTGCCGGCCGCTGCCATTCCGGTGTGACTCGGGCCTTACCTAAACCATTTGGAGTGACGCCACAGTTTTAAGACTAGAATGACGCGAAAAATGACCGTCAGTGCCCATAAACACACGTTTTTGATAAGCAAATAAAAGATTTGATTACTTGCAATGATGTTTTTACTTATAACTTCATTGATTACTTGACAAGAAGTGTTTATACCTACTTTATTCTGTAGTCTCTGCCCTTTTTCATACAAACTATAGCCCTTAGAGTTTCTAGCTAGCGTTTTTAGTGGTTAGTTGTCCTATAAAAAAACCTTTTAGTCTCTTTTATATTAAACCTTCGAACATACGTGATTCAAGACACAATAGAAAGACATTAACAGCCCGAGAGCTGGCTGTCGCTTGGTCGTTGAAAAGTTAATATAACATTACATAAATTGCGTCCCATCATAATAATTATTTCTATTAAAAGTGGAGAAAAAGATCTGTTGTGTTCATGTTTCCATATAAAATGCTAACATTAACGATATGAATACTTTTTCGCAAGTTGTTCGTGCTTGGGCTACTGTTATTTCATGGTTAAATACAAAACAATCAAAACATCAAAGGAGCATCATTTCCCTGCCATTTCCCAACAATGTTAAGGCCGCTTTCCGGTCTAACCGGCTCCAGTTGAATACAAGTGTTTGACATGAAGCAACTGCCTATCAGACCTTCACAACCCAGTTTCTAATAACTCGAACCTCTACCTAAGACTGATTGTCAGACTTTTCGGCTGCTGGCGACCTTTAACGACAATCAAAGATACGGCTATAAGGGCATACGGGAAAGGACGTAAAACCGTATACGGGTATACGCCTTTACGTCCTTTCCGAGGCTGTTGGGGGTTACAACTTTGAAATTTCGGGCTGCCACTGAAAATTTCTGTTTACAGTTTTCCCGATCCGAGAGAATCGTATCACGAGATTTGATCTAATACCCCATGGTTTGTAATCATACTTTCGAAGACGGGGCAAGGGCAATAACTTCTTTATATGGTGTAAAATGAAGTCGCTTCCGCTATGTGTTCGCTTGGATCTTTTAAACTTCTCAACGAATTTGAATGCAGTTCTCAGCAATAGATAGAGTAATTTAAAAAAAAAAGACGGGTTGCACTCCGGGAGTGCCGGCAGAAGTGAAAACTTGATTAATCGTCCTACGCTTTTTCGATCAGGTCACGTGTCCTGACGCGAGTTTAAGATTTTATACCCATTACAGAAAAAGTGCTCAACGCCGCTAAAGAAGTTTTCACTTCAAAAATCATATCACGCCGGCAAAGCTACGGGCAAAAGCTAGTTACTTTAACATAATATTATTGCTTATTAATAATAGATTTCAATGATGTTTTAATTTATAAAATACATATTTCTACGCCTACGAGGCGAACATTCGCGCAATCTTTGTCTATATTGAATATCCTATTATGTACCCTATTTTACTACCTAATAAATAATTAGAAACCTGAAATCAGCACATTACAATCAGCCCCGATGGCCATCGCAGCCGTATCGGTAGCCCATCAGTATTCGTAGCGCAACGGTTGCTTAACTCAATTAGAACACAACATTGCGTTGTTCACTAAATACTTGTTGAACTGTATCAAAATAGTTCGCGATCAACCGTGTGTGGTTAATTAGTCTTGAGTAATTGTTTGTACTTTCTTCGATGACTTACTTATTACCATATTACGCTTTTAGAGCAAACCCTCTGCCGGGGTTGCGGAATAGTTCTAATAGTTATCGCCGCCCCGGAACATAAAGGGCAACCGAAGGAAAATGAGTGAATTTTAGTCAGTAAAAGTCTGACACGCCCTTCCGCTCCGCCCAGGGCGGAAGAAGTGATTAGATTATTTTCCATTCACCAAAACAAAAAGGGAAAACCCTTAGTAGGTTATCGATAGATTAGTTATTGTACAAGGCTAAATAGAACGATTATATGATAGTCTGTAGACGGGAGACAATACGATATGTGGTCCAATGGACTTTGATCATCAACTTCCTAGCTTTTTCCCAACTACCTTGGTAACCTACGTAACACCGATGAGTTTAAATAAATAAAATAAAATAAGTTTACGCTTTTAACTATCTAAGATTTTCTTATTTCCCTAGACTTTTTCCAACTATCTTGGAGTCGTCTTCCAGCCAAGCCGGCTTCAGCTGAATACCAGTGTTTTATGTGAAGCGACTGCCTATCAGACCCCCACAACCTAGTAACTGGGCGACCCTTAGTGAGACTGGTCAGACTTTCTGGCTTCTGACTACCCGTAACGTCTGTCAAAGTTCCGCGAATGACAACCGGGACCAACGGCTTGACGTGCTTTCCAGCACGGGGTGACCAAGGGGTACCGCTTGTTGGTTAAACTGGTCAGACTTTTTGGCGACGACTGTCAAAGTTCTATGAATGACAACCGGAACCAACGGCTTTACGTGCTTTCCGAAGCACAGAGTGTCTTTGTCGCCCAAGATAGACTTTAGAAAGAGTACATCTATATAAAAACATCACATTGGTACTTGCCCGAATTCGAGCCCACTTTAAACCTTATTTTAATAAAATAATTACGTATAAGAAAATAGCTTTAGTCGCTCTATGTTAAAACACTGGTACATAATAATAAAAAAATAATAATAAACATTTGACGGGCCAGTTGGTCTAGTGGTTAGTGACCCTGACTGCTAAGCCGGAGGTCGTGGGTTCGATTCCCACCCAGGACAAACTTTGTGTGATGAGCATGATCGTTTGTTCTGTGTCTGGGTGTAAATTATCTATAGTATGTATGTATTTATAAAGTATATAAGTATGTATATCAGTTGTCTGATTACCATAACACAAGCTCTGCTTAGCTTGGGATCAAATGACCGTGTGTGAGTTGTCCTAAGATATTTATTATAGATATATTTATATTTATTTCACCAGCACAAAAACAGTAAGTTTTATGCAAAGGTGAACAAGAGCAATCCAAATAAACATAAAATTATTAGGATTAGGACATTGCTTTCCAAAATAGAGCGGCGATGGTGGTATATCCAGGTAAATCCGGTTAGGCTGGAAGCCGACAACGACACAACTAGGAAAAGTCTAGGGGGATGATGATCAGTGTCCCTTTATTGTTCTTTTATTCCTTAATTCTGCACCTGCCATGTTATATCTCCTCTACTGGGTTGACTGGTAGAGAATGCCTAAGGCATGAAGTCCGCCCTTGTACACTTGTGCTGAAGTTAAAATAAATCAATATTTTCTTAGTAAGTAGGTAACATGCTGATAAACCACCACTTATGTAACAGGTAGAACCAGTACTCTTCAAGCCCTTGGACAGGCCTTGGAACCAAAAGATTTCCGTAAGCAAATTTGGATACTGGCCTTTTAGATCTACGGATAGAAGTATGACCTATCTTTTAGAATATTTTTTACTTACTAACATTATAACATGGTATTATTATTTATTAAAATAGGGATGACGACAGCATTAAAAAAATGGCATTCTGTTTAGTCCGTCTGATAGATCGACCGAAAATACGGGACACGTATTTTTTGCTTGATCAAATTAATTAAAAAATACAAAGATAAAGAGCAACAAAGTTCCGGAGTGGGGGCTTTTGACGTCACCGTCCTGCAAAAATTGTATCTTATTGTGACGTCACGCGCAACTTCAACGCACTGTAACGTCGTCATTCTTCGTTAACGAGAAAAAAGAAAAAATACGTGTCCAAAATTTTTTGATAATATATCTGACGGACTAATTACTTTTTTTTGTCGTCTCGCCTATTATTTACTACCTGTTTTATTTAGGTTATTATCTTGTTATTATGCTCACGACGCTTGCTCAAGGATTATCGATTTCCGACTTATATTCATAAATTGCACGATAATTTGTTAGTTAAGGGTAGAAAAACAAGCTTGCTTGCTACGTAAAAAGGAGTCGATGTCGCAGTAAGATAGATGAAGCCGTAATATAGTTATATCCCTAGGGATATAATTATATACCGTAACATAGTAGTAAACTATGTTTTTTTTTTTTTTTTTGGTGAGTGGGAAATCATCCAATGACTGCTCCCTTCCTGGGTGCGGCGGGAGGGCGTGTCAGACTCTTACTGACTAAAACCCACTCATGTTCCTTCGATTGCCCTTTATGTTCCAGGGTCACGGTAACTATTATAAACATTCCGCAACCCCGGCAGGCGGCTGCATATAATTATATCCCTAGGGATATTACTATATTACGGCTTTATCTATTTTACTGCGACATAGATATATTATAGGTAGTCAACATTTGGCACTTTAAAATATAGTTATTTCACTAAATTATAATTGTCGCAAATTAAGTAAATATATTCGTCTCTGCTTCACTCGCAATATTTGAATTATGCCATTCTACTTTGACGTCTAATTGTATTCGGAAATAGAATGTCGTATAATTATAGTTCGCGTCACGTAAGATTGCCCCTCTGAAGTTAGGCTTTTGAGACGACCGCGCAGGTACAATCACGTAAAAAAGTGTTACGTTCGTAGCTTTTTTTTGTTTTATACAGTATTGAATGAAGTTGTAAACATTGCGATTGTAAAGGTGCTTCTAAACGGGCAATATTTTACTGCAATTGTGTTGCCGCAATACATTGCCGGCATATATTTCCGGTATTGTCCGGCCACACTTAAAATGTTTCCGAACTCTCTGCATTACGTTAAATAACACCCACTTCTAGTTTTATTATTATCATTATAAACAACAGCGTTAATATTTAATTATATTAGCAGTTATTTGTTTATGTTGTGGCGGTGAAAGTAACTAAAATAATTAAAAACAATAACAAAGTTTAACAGTTTTGGCAACAACAGTACTTTTGCATTGAGCAAGCAGGACAGAAGTAAGCATCGAACGTATGCGAGTGACAGAGACGCCATTACAGGCGCCATCTTTCACGTGACCGCGCATGCGCGGTCTGCGTTTGGTTGTAAAATCGACTACTGCGCAGCCAATTGCGTCGAACTTCAGAGGGGCAAGTTTACGTGACGCGAACTATAATCCACACCTTTATAATTATGTATAATTTCTTCTACAGAACGACCCATATCAGTCAGCCTTGTTTTCTCCTGCCCAGAATGACGTCAACGCTCAAAGTACCACCGTGGACCCTTGGAGACCAGCTCCAGTCAACGAGCAGTATAGAGGAAGCCAGGGTATGAAGCAACATCATTATTACCCTAGTTTTTACACTCTAGACTTCTAGTTACACCAGATAAATACCAGTATCCATACTAATATTATAAATGGGTTGCGGAATGTTTATAATAGTTACCGTGACCTCGGAACATAAAGGGCAATCGATTGGATAATTTCCCACTCACCAAAAAAAAAAAAATATTAATGGGAAAGTGTGTCTGTCTGTTTGTCTTTCTTTCACGGCAAAACGGAGCGATGAATTGACGTGATTTTTTGAGTGGAGATAGTTGAAGGGATGGAGAGTAACATAGGCTACTTTTTGTCTCTTTCTAACGCGAGCGAAGCCGCGGGCAAAAGCTAGTTTTTAATACCAAAAAGGTCTTTGAATTATGGATACATTTTTTACGTACATTGTTTTCGCATATAGAATTACCTAGATTTTTTTAAACTTAACTAAAAATGAAAGGTAGTTCTCCATCGGAAACTATCTACGGAATAAGTAAGTAGCTCAACTTTCTGACTAACCATCTATCTGTAATGGTTATACAGGGTATCCTTGGAAATATAGTTTAAATAGAATAGATAGAGTTGTGCGCATAGTTTTTAAACTTTTTAACCCTGAGAATGTCGGTGCAACTTTTTACGGTTCAAAATTATGAGCAATTTAAGTTTTTTTTTTCAGTAATTGATTTGTTCCATGTATCGTGTGTGCAAACCTTTATTTGTGTTATAAACTTCAATTTTATTATTTAATGAATTCCTGCAGATCGCAACGTAGGCCCCAGCGCAGCGGCGTACATCCCTAAAGCTGAACCGTGGCGCCTCCCATACGGCCCCAGTCTGTCGAAGGAACAGCAAGCCGCTATTATACACCACAAGCAGTCTTTAACTTCAGGTATGTACTTACTTCTGACGTTCAATGATACAATTCACTGTGAAACAGACTTCATAATGTAACTTTTCTATTTAGCTAGCAATAGGCGACACGAAGAAAAAAAAAATTAAACCGTCAGTTAGCTTATCAAAAAATTTTGAACACGTATTTTTTTCTTTTTTCTCTTAAATGAAAAATGATGACGGTAAAGTGCGTTGAAGTTTCCCGTGACTTCACAATTAGGTACTATTTTTGCTGAACAGTGACGTCAAGAGCCCTCCCCCCCCACTCCGAAACTTTGTTGCTCTTATCTTTGTATTTATTTATTAATTTAATGAAGCAAATATGTGAAAATACGTGTCTCGTATTTTTGGCCGGTCTATCAGACGGACTAAACAGAATGCCATTTTTTTAATGTTGTCGTCATTCCTATTTTTGACGGACCTGTAGACCTAGTGGTTAGTGACACTGACTGCTAAGCCAGAGGGCGTGGGTTCGATTCCGTCCGGACAGACTGTGTGATGAGCATGATTGTTTGTTCTGTGTCTTGGTGTGATTTATTCGTTCGTAGTATATTTTATTTATAAATTATAAAGTAACACAGGCTCGGCCTAGTTTAGAATCAGATAGCCCTGTGTCAGTCTTCCCAAGATATTAATCAAGCTATGACGCCAAATCAAATACGACAAAATAGCGAGCGAGTGAAATACCTGTGTAGGGTGGTCATTATTCAATACTATACGTTACTTTATAAAAAAAATACATAGCATATCTTCTTTTCAGTTTAGGACACAGTTTCTATAAAACCTCTCTTAATTACAGCCCAATAAATTCGGTTCATTTTCAATTTGCCACAAAAAGAGATTGACCAAATCTAGTATCGCTATAAAATAAGAGAGTATAGCCACAAAAATATACTCATAAATCATAACATATTATTTTGATTTTCCTAAAATAACTTCATGAAAATCTTTCCGGGGGTTAATATTTTATATTTAATTAATTATTTATTCGACTTTCTTGCATTCTTCCTTTAATGGCGTACTTAAGTGAAAACAGTGTTGCCAATTTCATAAACTTTCCCATAATCAGTCTTAACTAATAGATTACATCATTATATTTTTAAGGGCACACGTTGATGTCTAAAAATTATTAAAATCACGACTATAACATTTCTTTGCGTTACCAACAATTTATTTTACATTTTTAAAACAATGTTATTTTACTAACAAAAAGTATTTAGGTGTCGAAGTAATCTTTTATGGTTGATTTTTATTAACTGTGGGTAGCACTGCCACGGAAATTCAAATGTTAATAGTCAAAATTGTCACTTTCAAGTCAAACAAAGCGACGAATGTTTTGATTGAAAATTATATAGTTTATCTTGCGTTATTAGATTAATGAATCATTGCGTTGAGTTCGTGTCCAGCAGAGTCTTCCGATTCCTGCGCGATTAAGCAATATTTTTAAAAACTTTCGTACTGTATCCTGTGGATTGTGTAGGACGTTTTTACGACTACGGATCCTTTCTCTCTTTGTGCACAACAATTTTGTTAAAAACGACACGCTGTGTGGACTGTGCCCTTGCTCTGAAACATCCTCTACCCCGTCGTCAACTGGGGGAAGCAGCGGATGCAATGGTTATATTTCTACGATACTGGATTACTCCGGCAACGGTTAGTATCGCATTATATTATACTTATAGTATTGTATCTTGTACCGCTTTTCCCAAGACACGCTTTTTTGAAATTGGGAAAATGAGTGCATCATTGTTATATGTATTATCAACAATATTATTTGTTATAATACCAAAAATGGTCCAAGTCAATAGCACTATTTGTATTTTGTTGTACAGCTAACTGTAACAGCAGATAACGTAAACAACTAATTGAAATCCTATTAGAATCCTTTTTGGCTTCCACGCGGACGAATTTCCTATTAAACTAATGCTAAGATTTTTATTTTTTATTTTCAGATGTCAGAAGAACATCCTCTTCTCTCAGGAATGTTATATTATACTCGAATGAGCATCTCTGAACTCCTGAAGAGTAATTTGCTTACCTACATTGCTGGACTAATGCATCCAGAAGTGTAAGAAGACATACTCAGTACGATACGAATAGGCAGCAGCATATTGTTCATGAAGAATCTGTAGTATCACAAGATAATATAGATGTTTCTTCTTCAAATCATGAAATGGAAAATGTATTAGAAAATTCAATCAGGGATTTCTCAATACCTACACCACCACCACAACCCATTCAACTTACAACTTCAACATTCATTGTTACCATAGGTAACGCATTTTAGTACCTACACTGTATCTTTTAAATTGTTTATTCTGTCATTTATTTACATAGTTTTACATATACAATGCACCGAAAATAATGTAACCAAGTTTTTGTAAAACAAAGATTTGAAAAGAGTGTCCGTAGAGTTTCTTGCTTGTTCTTTTCCATAGCATCTATACCTATGTACGTTTAAGCACAAGCAACTAGCGTCACCTTTCTGAATAACCGACCTACTTTTTGACAATTCAGAAGTGCTTGTAAATAATCTAAGTGAAATAAATGCCTTTGACTTTTGAATATTTTTATTTCCACACATTAATATTACAAATGTTTAATTATACGCATCGCAATGATGACCAGAATATTTGTCTGTTTACAATAATATAATAGTTTTGAATGGTTTTTACAAAAAGAACAATTATAATTTCGTCATGTCCGTCCGTCCTCGTCTTACCACCTTAACCTTTGACGACCAAGCGATAGCCGGCTGTCGCCCTGCTATTGTGTCTCGAATCACGTAAACATTATTTTAAAAATAAATCATAACTCATATTGTGGATAGCGAACCCTATTCTATGCGGGGCCTGTTTATTTTCTACTCTTTATGCCTATAAGCCACTTAGATTTAGTATGACCTAATTACCTTTTACTTGGGAACTTTCATTGGTTTGTTAAAACTATTCTGTTTTGTTTTATGAGAATAGAAATCATAATATTGTTGTAATTAGTACTTTTTTGGTAGAAGTTATGATACAAAACTAACCTCAAAACTTGAACATATAAATCAAAATTCAACAAAAACCCCTAAAAATAAGTAGATAATTTTTATTTCCTTGGAAAGTACGACCTCTCCCCTCTTTTATATCCAATTTACACTAAGTTTCCATTTTTTTTTATGCGCAACGGCGTCCTATACTACGATGGGCAATGTCTTTTGATTTTTAGTTGCTTTGAAATCAATAATAGATAGTCAACTGAGTTGTTATTTTAGTGACGTCATAAGTTGCCATTGCCAAACAAAATCTATTGGAGAATTGCGTTTTGCCAGCTCATAAAAAGTACGTCAACTGATAATGGTGTAAAATACCGTATTGGGGTGTAAGTGGCCCTACCATTACCTCCAGGGTCAAAGCCAACGTCACCTGCACGTGGTACACCCTGCTAATTCACTGACGAGGCGCTGACGGACCAGGTCTCTTCACAAGGAGGAGACCATCGCAGTCATATTGCATATATTTTTCTTATATATCTTTCTTCGTTTGTGATTGTAAAATAAACATGGTCGTGGCAGAATGGTTGTGTGTTTTCCGCAAATGCCATTAATAAAGAGTTGAAGTTGCCAACACTTAATTCTAGACGGAGCATTCCGCTTCGAATACGCCTCAGACAATGGTCTCGCAGCCGGCGAACAGATAGAGCCTGATGGCTCCAGGGTCGGCGCCTACCAGTACAAGGATCCCAGCGGTCAGCTCGTCAAGCTCAAGTACAGAGCTGGCAAGGATGGCTTCCAGGTAGGGGCTCTTTTTTATGCTTATGCTTGCTCTTGGTCCCAGACTAGCCCGAGGGCATAGACGGGGCCTACGATGGAGCGAGCTTACCCAATAGATGCCTATGCACTCGTTTTTTGAATACTTCCGGGTTATATGAACTTGGAGACATCGGCAGAGAATTCCACTCCTTTGCGGTGCGCATTATAAACGATTTTGAGAAGCGCTGCGTGCGGATATGAGGAATATCAACCGAGAAAGGGTGGTATACCGCCGTACGTCTGGATGTCCGGTGGTAAAATGGAGATGAGGGAATGAGCTCGTGTAGCTCATGAGCATACTCACCGAAGTGCAATCTGTGAAATACCGCCAGACAAGCAACTTTTCGCCGATGTGCTAGAGGTTGTAGTTGGACCACCAGCTTCTTGTCGCCATCATCAACCGTCTGACTTTGCCGTTCGGTTCGAGCCTTTTGAGTTCGGGGCCGCGCTATCTCTTTCGAACACCCGCGGCTCTGGCTGTTTTTTGCCCCATAAATACATATTACTATGGGTCCCCTGGTTATTTAGCAAAATTACTGCTGTGAACATTTTTTTTTGGTGAGTGGCAAATTATCAAATGATGTCTCCCGTTCTGGACGCGGCGGGAGGGCGTGACAGACTTTTACTGACTAAAACCCTCTCATGTTCTTTCGGTTGTTCTGGGGTCACGGTAAACTTTTCGCAACGCCGGCAGGCGTTGGCCCTGTTGGGCCTCTTCTCGTGCTGACCTCTCTTTGAGGCGTGCTGTGAACATTAAAAGTCTAGAAATTGACTCAGTTAGGGACATGAATTTTTGAAACTCCAATACTTTTCAGGAGGTAGTTATAAAATTCGTAAATCTTCTTATATTTAAATTCTCGTGTCACAATGTTAGTTACCGCACTCCTCCGAAACGGCTTTACCGATTTTTGCCAAATTTTATATGCATATCTAGTAGGTCTGAGAATCGGCTACTATCTATTTTTCATACCCCTAAGTGATAAAGGTAATAATTATTTTTTGCAGATTCTGGAAGGCAGTCACTTACCCAAGAGTCCGGAGCCAGTCGCCCCAAGCAGCGGAGGTCAGTACCATTGTATTTTCTTCACAAAAATTCGTTTAACTTTTCAGTTAGTTGTACCTTTTTAATATTCTAAATGGTCAAAGTCTGGTCGAACTAAGAGAAGATTGAATTATATTGTGTGTTGAGTCATTAGCTTGCTAAAAAAAATTGATCGATTTTTGACCACTTGGCGACCACTGTCTTTCTTATTGCTCAGCGATAGCTTTTTAAGAGCATTGATCACCACGCGAACTCAAGGCGGAGTGGGGATTTCAGACGTACATATACTTCTTCTTGATGAAACCCCAGCTTCTTTGGGATTCTGTTTCCCATTGAATTATACACACAATTTTTAGTCACAATAAAATTATACCCCAGAGAAATTAGAAAGGACTTCATTATCAAACAGATGTATAGAAGAAATACTTATGCTGAAATGAGTTGTTTTTGTTTCAGACAACTACTACCAACAGGCGTACGCGCAGCAGCGACAACAGTACAATCTGCAGCAGCAGTACAACCAGCAGAAACCTAACCCGCAGCAGAATTGGGGACAGAACCAGGTAAAATTTGCATTCATGCTGTAACCAGTAAAGGCAGCTACAGATCGGCAGCGCTGTCACCATGATGAAGAAAAAAAATTTTCGTTCCAAAAAAAAGATAACCGACTTCAAAAATCGGTTATCTTCTTTTTGGAAAAAGTTTTTTACTTTTTAGTTAGAGTCCCAACTACCTTTTAGAGTAACTTTAAAAAAAACGTACGTTTATCTATAAAAATTGAGGAGTTCCCTCGATTTCGGCATGATACCATCATCAGATCCTGGACCTGATGACAATGGGACCATTTGGGAAGTCTACCCTTTCAAACAAAAAAAGAATTGTTCAAATCGGTTGGCAAACGACGGAGATATGCGCGGACAAACATAAAAAAAAAACATACAAACATCCGAATTGAGAACCTCCTCCTTTTTTTAGAAGTCGGTTAAAAAGATATATTGCTGCTGTCGGGACACTTCGTGCGAGAGAATGATTGATCTTGCGCTTCCGACTATGGTGTAATTTATGTTTAGAAGCGCAAACTCGTGGGATACCTTTGTCTCCTTTTTGCTAGGAGGTAACGCAAAAGAGGCCGTGGAGAGGGAGAAGTATTGAACTTCTTACTCTATCCGCAATAGAATGGTGGCCGGGTACCGGACGCTCTGCAATTTTCCACCTAAGGACTTCTCCTTGTCAAGTGGCGAACTTGGGGCAGTTCGCCACTCGATAAAATATAGGCTGGTGATGGCGCATGCATTGTTATGCAGGTCATTTGCGCTAGATTATGCATGATGGTTATGCATCAGCATCTCCCCAGCTTTTTCCCAACTATATTTTTTTTTTGGTGAGTGGGAGATCATCAAATGACTACTCTCATCCTGGGTGCGGCGGGAGGGCGTGTCAGACTTTTACTGACTAAAACCCACTTATGTTCCTTCGATTGCCCTTTCTGTTCCAGGGTCACGGCAACTATTATAAACATTCCGCAACCTTCCAAACTATATTGGGGTCGGCTTCCAGACTAACCAGATTCAACTGGATACCAGTGTTTTACGTGAAGCGACTGCCTATCAGACCTTCACAACCCAGTAACTGGGTGACACGATATCACATGGTTAGACTAGTCAGATTTTCTGGCTTCTAATTACCCTTAACGACTGTCAAAGTTCTACGAATGGCAACCGGGACAAACCGTTTTACGTGCTTCCGAGGCACGGGGTGTCAGCGATGTCTAAGATAAACCTAAGAAAGTACATATGAATTGAAAAGTCACATTTGTACTTGCCTGGATTCGGGCAATAACCTCTTGCATATAGGTACCATATGAGAGGCGGGAGTCTTGGGCACACAACGCCTTTTTCACCACCGGTATAACAAAGAAATTCCCATAAAATTCATTAGAACCTTAGGGGAGATCTAGTATTTTTCGTGCCCATAAGTGGTGGGGACTATTTGCAGCCCAATTCTTAGTGCCTTCTCTTTGGTTGCAGGGCCCCGTAAGTGAGCAGCGACCGGCTGGTAATCAGTACTTCGTGAATAACTGGAGACCCGGAGTAGGCGCTGAAGATGATGGACAAGTAAGAATAATTATTTATTTTCCAACACACTTGCTCCTTAAGTAACTCTTATTGCATCGTCTTTAGGAACGGTCAATAAAGTAGAGAGGCTCTTCAGATATAAGTCATAGAACACAATATAAATTTATTGTAGAACAAATTGTTTCCACCTTTATTTAGATTTACAAAGTATATTTTGGGTCGTGGAAAACCCGCTAGGAGATGATTCTATATTATTTCGCGATTTCAGAGTTGGTTCCTTAATAAAAGTTGTTTGTTTTTATGGGTGGTATATCATCTCCTAGCGGGTTCCCGAAGGATTTTCGGGATGAAAACTATCCTATGTCCTTTCTCGGGTCCCAGACTATATCTTTGCCAAATTTCATTCAAATCGGTTCAGTGGTTTAGGCGTGAAGAAGAGACAGGCAGACAGACAGACAGAGTTACTTTCGTATTTATAATATTAGTACGGATAAGTTTATGACTTTTTTTAGATACATATGTATTAAGATACGAATGTTTTTAATATAAACATATTGAACAATATTTTTGTTTCAGTACCGTGAAAATGAAGTAGACAACAAACAACCCCATAGTTTCGGCGAAGGCTACGCTTTTGCATTCCAAGGATAAAAGACATAAGCAGCTCTAAAGCCAAGATAAATATACATTACTTAGCCCTTAAGCTCCGTCTCTTTCTGACCATTACCATTTGACAGTTGTGTGACGGAGACAGCAATACTGCTTCGCTGAAGTACTTGCCAATTAATGTATATTTATCTCGCTCTAAATCTAGCACGATGGCAAGAGACCATTCATAAATTAATCACAAATATTATCCCCCCGCGACGATGTAACGTCATATTTTGACGTTTTACACCGAGAACTTGTCGTCTCTTTAGCTTTTTCTCATATTTTGCGGTCTTACACAAAGAACTTATAATTTTGAACCCTTCTCTCCTCTTCTTTTCACTTCTTTCTTCTCGGTTTTTCTTTTTTTTTCAAACTTTGTTGGGGTCGGCTCCCAGTCTCACCGGCTATCTGAATACCTACATGAAGCGACTGCCTATCAGACCTTTACAACTGAGTTATTAGGTAACACGATACCTCTTGGCTAAACTGGTCGTCGGCTTCTGAATACCCGTAACGACTGTCAAAGTTCTACGAATGACAACCGGGACCAACGACTATGAGGAGAGAGGCATGTACGTACATATTCATGTATTCGTTTTTGAACTATGAAGGCCGTTTGTCCACCACCGCCGTCATCGTCCCGTCACCAAGAACGGACTGAGTTTTATATGAGGAGACGTGACGTGCGGCGGACACAAATCAATTGTAAATGTATGTGTTGCCACTTCGGCGCCGTCAACATATTCTCGGTGACGTTGAGTGACGGTGGGAGTGGAAACCAATGCAGTGCTCACCTTCTAAGCACGTCACTGCCTTCACCCCTTGTTATGTGTCAGATTTATTACCCCCTCTGCCCCTGCAAGTGTGACGTAATTTATGCATGGTCTTGACGTAAAAAGTATGAGATTCGAATCGATCATGAGATTGGAAATACGCCTTAAAATGAATAAGGCAAATACATGAAAGGATGACGACTATATTAAAAAAATGGCTATCTGTTTAGTCCGTCTGATAGACCGTACAAAAATATTGGAAACATATTTTTCCTTAAACAAATTAATAAAAAAACCAAAGATTGAGTGCATCAACATTCCGGAGTGGGTGCTTGTGACGTCAATATTCAGTAAAAATAGCACCTAGGCATAACGGCACGTGAAACTTCAATACATTGTATCGTCGCTACACGAAATAAGAAATTTTTGATAATCTACCTAAAGGACTAATTCGTTTTTTTTTTGTCTCGCCTCTTGTAAAAGATAATTCCAAGACGACTTTTAAACAAGCATTTTATTAAAGCTCTGGGGGCCAATTCTCGATTTTCGCCATATAACTCGAGTTCGAGATTGTAAGTCTATCTCTATGTCTATCAAAAATATCTCTATCTCTACCAAAAAATGGCGAATTGAGCAGAATTCCGTATTCTCAGTCAAAATAGAAATAAATGTCACGAAAATGTCGAGTCGAGTGAAGATAATGTTACCATTATCAAGAATCGCACGTTCCGTTTTTGGTAGCTTAGTAAAAGTAGCATAAGTGAATGAATGATTTCGTTTTAAAATGCTGAATATACGAATATTTAATTATAAAACGAAACGTTTAGTGTAAAAATAATCAGTTTGACAGTTGACTGTCTGTCAATGACAGAATTCAAATGTTAGGTAGGAAGTAAATGATAAAGTTCTTTATTTTAAAATAATAATAGTTAAGTCATACAAAAAATCAATTATAATAAAATCGGTTACAATAATTGTGCACTCAACAAACACGTAAATTAGGTATTTTAGGGTGTGCAAGATAGAAATTCTAATAAACAAATAAACTCGTCCATCTTTCAGTGGTTTCAAGTCTAATCGTGGTCGTCGTTTCAAAAAAACACAATGCACAAATCAAAAAGTATAAATCGAATTTCCAGTAGGTACGAGAAGCCAAGCCGTATTTTATTAAAAAAATAAGGAAATAATAACACAGGGTACAATCCAAAACTAAACGAATTCACACAGAAATGACGTATCTCTACAATCGACATGACATCTCTACTGCTCAGAAGCACTCGACATGAACTCTAACGTTAGCCTTCGACAAATGTCGAACTCGACATCCCCAGAATAGCAACTTTTAAAATTTGACGAAAAAATGACGTCATTCGACTTTTTTGTCGAATTCGACATCATCTCTAAAACCGAGAATTGGCTCCCTGAAAGTCCGATTAATTAACAGTTACTCTAAAAATAATTACAAGCTTTGAAAATAATAAATTGTTACACAATTTATTGACTTGTAAAACCTGGTTTGCATGACATTGAACGGAAATTCCGGCGCGGATGATCCGCGGCGGAAATTCCGTTTTAGTTCTATGTAAACATGTGGCATAGCCTAAAGGTGTCAATTGACGGTCGTTTTGGCGCGTCAGTTGAACTGACGTCCATCCAAAATTTGATAATGAGTGTCGAATCGCCAGAGTTAGTTGGCCGTCTCAACCATTTGGAGTGACGCCACAGTTGCACGACTAGACTGACGCGAAAAATGGCCTTCAATGATTCTCCTGTTCACAAACTTAACTAAATGAAACTTAAATGCATCTTTCTCTTTCTATTTCTTAAAGAAAAGCACAGAAGATACATTTAAGTTTAATCCTGTCAAATTAGACAGCGCCTTAAGAAAATTGACGTATATTTAGACGCCTTGTTTTTAAATCGCGTCAAATTTATCTATGCAGTGTCTAAATTTGACAGGATTTAACTAATATTTTATCTTCTGTCCTTTTCTTAATTAATTGGAAAGAGAAAGATGCACTTAACTTAAATTTACGTTAGTTTGTGAATAAGAGAATCGGCTCCAATGGCCACCTTTATGTGTGAATCATATTTCGACAGCTAAGAACTGTCAAGAAGATAGTATCACCTTGGTTATTGGCTACAAAAAAAAAATGTGTGTGTTAAAATGTTCAAACAAAATGGTATTTCCAATTAAAGAATCGGTCGAATAAGATACTTTTACTAAGCGATATCGTGCTAGAGTTTTCGATAAATTCTAATATTATAACTAGCGATATTTATGCAACAGTTTCACACGGCAACGATTTATCTGTGCGTCAAGTTATTGCAGTTTTTAAAACTTAGATATCGTTAGTTATAATAATTATGTAATTTAATGTACTGACTCTTACTTAAGGCTGTACTTATAATTATTAAGTAAATTATATTCTGAATGTATTTTTGATGTGTTTTTCTTTATTTTTCCCTTTTGACAACAGACTGTTAATATTTGTAGCTAAGAGTCATCATCTCCTTAGGCTTTTCTAAACTGTTATGCTACCGGGATTCAGCTAAGCGACTGTCTTGAACTTTGACAGTCGTTACTGGTAAAGCCATAAAGTCTGTCCAGTTTGACAAAAGGGTATCGTGTCGCCCGGTTACTGGGTTGTGGAGGTCTGATAGGCAGTCGCTTCACGTAAAACAATGGTATCCAGCTGAATGCGGTTGCGGAGATGATAATGTCTTATATCTTACTAGCTTTTGCCCGCGACTTCGTCCGCTTGGAATAATAGTTCCCGGTCACGGAGGATTTCCGGGAATAAAACTATCCCATGTTCTTTCTCGGGTCCCAGACTATATCTGTACCAAATTTCTTCCAAATTGGTTTTGTGGTATAGGCGTGAAGAAGAGACAGACACAGAGTTACTTTCGCATTTATAATATAGCTTTTGGCCGCGACTTCGTCCGCGTGGACAAGTGTTACCGTTCCCGGGGGATTTCCGGGATGAAAACTATCCTATGTCCTTTCTCGGGTCCCAGACTATATCTGTGCCAAATTTCTTTTAAATTGGTTCTGTGGTATAGGCGTGAAGAAGAGACAGGCAAACAGAGTAACTTTCGCATTTATAATATTGTACGGATAATAGAGACAAGCTGACATTTTCAAAGATTTGTTATAATTAATAAGTTATAATTTCTGTTATTATATAAAGTCACAACTGTAGGTAGACCTAGAAAACATCCGTATTGTTATTTAGAGGAATTCCTTCTGATCGAAATAAAATAAATTAATAAGTCTTCAATTTATTCTCGCGCTATCCACGTCGCCTCCGTCGCCTGTTGAACGTATTGGATAGGGTTTACATGTTGCGAATTGCTATTGGTGACTTATTCACAAATTTACCTAAAATTAAGTGCATCTTTATCTTTTCACTTAATTAAAAAACCGGCCAAGAGCATGTTGGGCCACGCTCAGTGTAGGGTTCCATAGTTTCCCGTCCGTCACAATACTGTTCTTTCCATCAAGTTCAAAATTATTTTCCTATAATGTCCTTATAAAGTTCTACTTTTCATATTTTCTAAACTTATGGTTCAAAAGTTAGAAGTGGGGTGGGTGGGGGGGGGTGGGGTTTAATTATTATGGGCTTGCTCTTGGTCCCAGACTAGCCCGAGGGCATAGACGGAGCCTACGATGGAGCGAGCTTACCCAGTAGATGCCTATGCACTCCAATTAATTTAATTAACAAAAAAATAATTAATATAATTATTAAAATAATTAATTAATTAAGGTTAATTTCCAAAACTATTGTCATTATCAAAAATGATTTTAGTAAACCCCTATTCATTTTTATACCTATCCAACAATATATGTCACGTTAGAAAACCACTTTGTCGGTGTGATTGACATACGTATTGGTACCAAATTAGACAGAAGATAAAATTTAAGTTAAGTTCTGTCAAATTAAGACACTCTATAGATAATTTAGACGCGATTAAAAACATGGCGACTAAAAATACGCCAATTTTCTTCAGGCGCTGTCTAATTTGACAGGACTAAACGAATATGTAGCTCGACCGCCCAGTTACTGTGTGACACACTATCTCTTGGCTAGACGGGTCATATTTTCTGGTTACGGACTATGACTGTCAAAGTTCTACAATTGACAAACGGGACCAACGTCTTTACGTGCTATGCGTGGCACGGGATGTCAGTGATGTACAAGATGGGGTTGCGGAATGTTTATAATAGTTCCCGTGACTCCGGAACTTAAAGGGCAACCGAAGGAACATGAGTGGGTTTTAGTCAGTATAAGTCTGACACGCTCTCCCGCCGCACCCAGGACGGGAGCAGTCATTTGATGATTTCCCACTCCCCAAAAAAAAAAGTGATGTACAAGATAAACTTTAGAAAGTACATAAATATATGAACTGAAAAAGTCACACTGGGCCATTTTACGATATGTCATAGCTTGTTTGCTAGATCCATGGTATAAAATATAAATATTATTATTTTACTTATCGTCATATAAACCTTGTCTAACTGAAGTGCTTCGAATTATCCTTAGTATTTGACCTCCCCTTCTGCCACAGAATAAATAAAATACAGACGCGACATTGTGTTGTAACGACATCTATAAGTTTCGAACATCGTGCACTTAAACTAATATTAAGTAACTACCTTAAGCCTATTTTATGTTAACCTGTCTTCCTGTTCATTTTAGAGGTGCTAATAAACATTTTTTTATTTTTATTTTAAACCTTTGAACATTCGAGACACAATAAGAAAAATAATAGCAGCGCGACAGCTGGCTGTCGCTTGGCCGTTGAAAGGTTAAATATCTACATTATACAAAACTAGCTTTCGCCCGCGGCTTCGCTCGCGTTAAAAACCAGACCTTCCTAACACATTTGGTTTGGACGATCTTAATCGCCATTTCGCCACTGTTCCCATTCTTGATAGATTAACTAAATGTCAAACTATTCACTACCTTGATGGTCTGACGCGTCCCAAGATAGCACCCTTTGCCTTCACCCCAGTCGATCCGGGAGAGATCAGAAAGATTATCCTTTCCATAAAATCCAAAGCTGTGGGTTGTGACAACATTAGCCGTTACATGATTGTGACGGCTCTTGACCAGCTTCTTCCAGCCATCTCCCATGTCATTAACTTCTCACTTTACTCCTGTGTTTTTACTTCGTTATGGAGGAAAGCTCATGCACAGACCAATTTCTATCCTTCCCTTTCTATCTAAAGTACTTGAGGCCTGTGTCCATAAGCAGTTCTCTCACTTCGTTCTCCGAAACTCCCTTATTAGCCCTTTCCAATCCGGGTTCAGACCGGGTCACAGTACTGTTTCTGCTCTCCTTAAAGTGACTGACGATATAAGGCGGGGAATGGAAGATACTAAAGATTCTATTTTAGTTTTGATCGATTTTTCGAATGCTTTCAATACCGTCAGTCACGAAGTCCTTTTATCCGTCCTTTCCTATTTAATGGTCTCTCCTGAGGTCCTGGTTTGGTTTTCATCATATCTTCGAGGGCGTCAGCAATCAGTCCTTGCGGGAGATTCTTCTTCCAGCTGGGTTGA
The DNA here is from genome assembly GCA_033675125.1 of Athetis lepigone. Taxonomy (NCBI): domain Eukaryota; kingdom Metazoa; phylum Arthropoda; class Insecta; order Lepidoptera; family Noctuidae; genus Athetis; species Athetis lepigone. Next base: position 4,234,300 of record CM066220.1, on the reverse strand, counting down.
TCTTGTTTCTGGCGTCCCTCAAGGCGGTACATTATCTCCACTTTTATTCTCTATTTTTATAGATCTTATAACCACTGAGCTTCAGTGTGCGTATCATCTATAAGCTGACGACTTACAGCTTTACAGTCAGGCAAGTGTTGACAACTTATCTGATGCGATTGAGAAGCTAAACCAGAATTTATCTGTGGTGAAAGATTGGTCTAATCGTTTTGGGGTAGCCGTTAACCCAACCAAGTGTCAGGCTATTATTATAGGGAGTTCTTGTAGCCTACGCAGGCTGAGTGGTTTAGTGGTGCCTCCTGTTACCTTCGATGGCACAGTCATTCCGTTTAGCTCCGACGTCAAGGATTTGGGTCTGCATGTTGACACTTGCCTGGGCTGGCGAAAGCAGGTTGCGACTGTGAGCGAAAAAGTCACTGGGACGTTGCGGTCGCTGTATAAGCTGAAAAATGTTCTTCCGTCACACATAAAGGCAATGCTTGTTCAATCCCTCATATTCCCAATCCTTGATTATGGTGATGTGTGCTACTTCGACCTGAATGCAGATCTACTGAATAAACTTGACCGACTTCTCAATAATTGCATTCGATTCGTGTTTAATCTTCGCAAGTATGATCATGTCTCCGCTTATCGGTTGATCCTAAAATGGTTACCTATCAGACAGCGCAGAGCGTTAAGGGCTTTGACTACCTTGTTTTCTCTTTTAAACAATCCCAGTTCTCCTTCTTACCTGACTACTCACTTCCAATACTTATGCTCTGCGCATACCAAAAATCTTCGTTCCTCTAATAACCGCCTTCTTCGATGTCCTTCTCACCGCTCTGGCTTTCTTAAATCTTCTTTTCTCGTTCAGGCGGTTTTTCTTTGGAATGCGCTTCCTCAGAATATCAGGACGGTGACCAGTCGATTTACTTTTAAGATAAAAGCTCGTGAACATTTACTGAAGGTGTTGGCAGACTCGATTAATAGTTAATTTGCAGTTCTCCACCACCTTTGTAATTATATCTCTCAATGACTTTGTTATGTATTTATATGTATGTATATATGTATTTATTATTATTGTATATATGTATAATATTTGTATGTTTATATATATTCTACAGTTACTTATGAAATTTTATTTATATCTTTGCACCTGCCATGTTTGTCTCTGCATCACCCTAAGGTAGACTGGTAGATAATGCCCATGGCATTAAGTCCGCCGTTGTGCATTGTTTTTATTACATGTGCATAAAGTTTTGTATAAATAAATAAAATAAATAAATAAAAAGAGAAAAAACGTAGCCTATGTTACTCTCCATCCCTTCAACTATCTCCACTCAAAAAATCACGTCAATTCGTAGCTCCGTTTTGCCGTGAAAGAAAGACAAACATACAGACAGACAGACAGACACACTTTCCCATTTATAATATTAGTATGGATTCTACCCAGCCCTGACGACACATTACCGCTGCTTGGTAGAAATATTCTCTCTATCTTGCCTCTAAAGTAATATTTTGCAAATTCTATTATCGGCATTTTAGTTTCTTTTTTCACAAAAAATACTTTTGATTTTTTATTAACTTTTAGTTAGGATTTATTTAGTAATAGTAAGCTTTAGGTTTCATTAAGTACTAGTTTTAGTAAAACTTTTTGATTACCGCTCCGCTCCCTTGAGCCATCGTGAAGTCATGCAAAGAGTACAGTAGAAGCAACAAAAAGAAAATGTAACTAAGATTTTGTAAGACATGATTTTTGAAGTGAAAACTTCTTTAGCGGCGTTGAGCACTTTTTCTGTAATGGGTATAAAATCTTAAACTCGCGTCAGGACACGTGACCTGATCGAAAAAGCGTAGGACGGATGGATAGTAGACAGCTATAATCAAGTTTTCACTTCTGCCGGCACTCCCGGAGTGCAACCTGTCTTTTTTTTTTAAAAGAGTGTCCGTGGAGTTTCTTGCCTGTTCTTCTCCATAGAGATCTACGTTTTGGAACAGGCAATTAGCGTCACTTTTCTTTTCTGACTAACCGACCGACTCTTTGACAATTCATAAGTACCTGTAAATGGTTTAAGTGAAATAAATGCTTTGAATTTTGAATTTTGAAAAAGTACAATATATACTGAAGTCATGTAGCTTTTATTTAATTCGAATATGCAGGCTTCAGTACTGTCAAGTTTTAAAACCTTTAAATTTTTTTTTAAACGTAGATCTAAATCTTCTAATATTATAAATTCCAAAGCTTAATTCATTTAAACTTTTACATTCAAAATATAGTCGTGATGGCCTAATGGTTAAGGCGGTCGCCTCTCATGCAAAAGGTTGTCGGTTCGATACCGGTCAAGTACCAATGTGACTTTTTCAATTCATATGTACTTTTTAAAGTTTATCTTAGACATCACAGACATCGGTGAAGGTAAACATCGTGAGGAAACCTGGACTCGTAGTAAATAAGTCCGAATTCGCCTATCCGCCTTGAGCAAGCGTGGCCATCAATGCTCGTGCCTTCTCTGTATGAGGAGAGGCCTTTGCTCTGCAGTGGGACAGTTATAGGCTGCTATTATTATTATTATATTTAAAATATTAGTAGAATAAACCACTAGAACATCGGCGAAAAGTTGCCTGTGTGGCGGTATTTTACAGATTGCACTTCGGTGAGTGTGCTCATGAGCTGCACGAGCTCATTCCCTCGTCTCCATTTTACCACCGGACATCCAGACGTACGGCGGGATACCACCCTTTCTTGGTTGATATTCCTCATATCCGCACGCAGCGCTTCTCAAAATCGTTCATTATGCGCACCGCAAAAGAATGGAACTCCCTGCCAGCGTCTGTGTTTCCAAATTCATATAACCCGGAAGTATTTAAAAAACGAGTGCATATGCATCTTTTGGGTGAGCTCGCTCCATCGTAGGCTCCGTCTATGCCCTCGGGCTAGTCTGGGACCAAGCGCAAGCCCATAAAAATAATAAAAAAATAATAATAATAAAGAATAGTAGAATTATTTATCGAATTTGCCAGAAATAAAGATTAATATTACTGTACTCAGTAAAAACAGAGTAGGTAAATTATATACCTATCTCTTTTCTACCTACCTACCCCTCTACGCAACTAAATCTCTCCCCCTGGGGGGTTCAATTATCATCCCGTTTATTACCAGTAGCTGCGGTAGACACGTTCAATTTTATCCTCGATAGCCCAGTGCGGGTAGCCGGGAATATATTAGGAATCCTTTGTTACCCCCTCCGTGCTCAAGGGAGAAAATTACTATTATAATGATGTAGATCTTTACGTGCGTCAATGTGAAAATATTGCGAAAACCGACAATCGTAAGGAAATTCAAATACCAGTGGATTATTGTTTTAATACTAAGAATTTTGGTAATTCATCCCCTAATGGGGTTATAAATAGGGGTTGGACATTTGCATACACACTAATATTATAAGTGCGAAAGTTACTCTGTCTGTCTGTCTCTTCTTCATGCATAAACCACTGAACCGATTTGAATGAAATTTGGTACAGATATAGTCTGGGGCCCGAGTAAGGACATAGGATAGTTTTCATCCCGGATATCCCCCGGGAACGGGAGCTATACCACGCGGACGAAGTCGCGGGCAGCAGCTAGTTGCTTATAATCTAAATATGACTGACAATCTCACATTACTGATATTTTCGTTGGTCCCGAACTAGGCTAGGCCTGTATCTTGGGCACCTCAGGTACAAACAGATATACCTTAATAAAACAAAATGCGACATTACAATAGATTCTGCTTATAGGTTTGCTTACATCAATAAGTTAACAAATTAACAAATGATTTTAATTAAACAATGTAATATTATAAGTAAAAAATTTATAATTTATGAGTAATGTTAGTGTAAAATTCAGACACTATGTCAAAACGTCTATTTAGCAAAAAAGAATCCTTATGATGAAGACTTTCTTTTTGTAAGTTCGATTTCTGGTTCAACCATGTACTTATTTAAAAATCTATGGATGCAGTTAAATAGTTTTTGAAATTGAAATAATGGTGCTGATTCTCTTGTTCACAAACTTAACTAAATTTAAGTTCGCATCTTTGTCTTTTCATTTCTTAAAGAAAAAGACAGAAGATACATTTTAGTTTAATCCTGTCAAATTAGACAGCGCCTGAAGAAAATTGACTTATATTTAGACGGCATGTTTTTAAATCTCGTCTAAATTATCTATAGAGTGTCTAAATTTGACAGGACTTAACTAATATTTTATCTTCTGTCCTTTTCTTAATGAAATAGAAAGAGAAAGATGCACTTAACTTAGTTTACGTTAGTTTGTGAATAAGAGAATCGGCACCATTGTCTTCTTTCAGTAAAATGCTCTATCTAAAACATATTATTATTATTATTTAAGGTACTTTCCCTCCATGTGGATTGTCCGTGTTACGCCCTGTATAAAACATATAAAAAGTTACGACGGTCAAACTCAAGCCTTCAGCGCAACCCAAAGTCTAAATCGCCACCCTCGGCACTATTCACAACACACCAATTCACATACAGGGTGTATTATTCAAAACATACTTATTCATATACAGGGTGCGGATATTGATCTACATTCCTAGCTAGCACATCGTCGCGAGGCGTGGGACGAGGCTTTATTAAATAACTGACGCTTTCTGAATTCTATTGAGCACGGACGGTTATGGGGTGTATGATGGCAGAAAATGACGGAAATTTCCAACTATGGAGAGCGTTTTTATTTTTATTTTTGGTAGTGGGCCTCTTTGTTAGACGATGACGGTCTAGCTAGAGGTTCCGAGACACTGGGTATCAGTGTGACCTTTTCAATTCAAAGGTGCTTTCGGAGTTTGTAAGATTTAACTGGCATCCCGCTTCTGAAAGCACGTAATACTGTTGGTCATGGTTGTCATTCGTAGAACTTAGACAGGCGTTACATTGACGGGCCTGTTGTTCCAGTGGTTAGTGACTGTGACTGCTGAGCAGGAAGTAGTGGGTTCGAGTCCCACCCAGGTCATACATGATGACTGCCTATAATGTATCTACACCTTTTTACTTATAAAATCATTGTAGCAATGTATATTTCGCGATCAGGTCTTAATTTTGATCATTTTATGAATTGGTTATGCTATCAATCAAGGGCGTACTTGTTGAACATTTCACAAAATTATTAATTTTAAGATCCCCACAGATACACGACTACCTATCCCTTGGGAAATAAAGCGTAATGCTATGATTAATAACGATGACTCATCGTCTCCAATAAATTTAACAATAACTTACTGTAAACTCGAAATCATTGTCACAATAACGAGACCTAATGAATTGGAGGCGATCTTCAAACCATTTTCCACTTTAACTCCGCTAAATAAGACCTCTTTTCCTGTACTTACATCTTCATTTCACTGACTGAGAAGAATTTTTCGAACACACTTGGTATTTTGAACTCTATTTCAAAGATTTTAAGGTTGGATTTCGTGTAGTGGTTAAATTTGAATGTAAGGGTCGAATTTTCTATAGATAAAATATTTAGATGTATAATCAAATTGGCGGCGAAATAAATTCAATACTAAGTTGATAAAGACTTTGGAAGTAAGTATTATCTTCATCTCGTGTCAGTACGAGTAGTACGAGTTTATCTCGCGCCGTTAAATGAGGTGGACAGCAACATGGCTGGTGGAAATGGAGGAGGAATCGCTTTCTTATGGTCGATTGTGAATTTTACCTTCCAGGAGTTCCAAAGAGTAAATAAATAGTGCTTGTCCTAGAAAAAAAAACCTACACTCTATACAAAATGCGAGGAAACTCGAACTAAATACACATTACGGAACATCAACGAAAATAAATTAAATAAACCACTATCTCGACTCAAAATCCACTCCACGAGCCCTTTAGTTATATCTATAAAAATCTATAATAATTTACCTAACAACATAAGAGAACAAAGCAAAACTGCCACATTTACCCATAAATTAAAGGTATTTCTGGAAAGTAAAGCATACTACACCTTAACAGAATTTTTTGATGATAAATCAATAAGATAAATAAAATACCTAATTAAAAATTATAGTAAAAGTACAAAACTTAGTTAAATACCCACTTAATGACTTAAAAAAAAAAAAAAAAACTTTATATAATATAGCTCTCTCTTCCTCTCTTCTACTTTCCCTTTCTGTTACATAACACCTAATTGTAAACATATGGTATGCAATAAAATATATTGAATTGAATTGAATTGAGAAAAAACGGCCAAGCGCGAGTCGGAATCACTAATTTTACTTCTCTAGAAGTGTCTCTCTTCAGTTTTGAAATAAATCCGACCTATTCATAAATAAACAGTTGTGAAAATGAGATGATGAAAAAAAAATTGAGTATGCGAACCCCCATCATTTATTGTTTTTTTTTTTTATATTTTAAGTGTAAATCTTAATGCGTTTCACAGAATACATATATTTACAAAGTTTCATCGACAGAATACTCGTAGTTCTTATAGTTTCGGAAAAAACTGGCTGTGTCATAAGTACTGCCGGAGTCCTCCATCTCCCTAGCCTTTTCCCAACCGTGTTGGGGTCGGCTGCCAGCCTAACCGGATTCAGCTGGATACCGGTGTTTTACGTGGAGCGACTGCCTATCAGACCTCCACAACCCTGTAACAGGGCGACACGATACCCTTTTGATTAGACTGGTCAGAGTTTCTGGCTGAACCAGTAACGACAGTCAAATTTCTACGAATGAAAACCGGGACCAACGGTTTTACGTGCTTTCCGAGGCACGGGAGTCCAAGATAAAGTTTAGAAAGTACATATGAATTGAAAAAGTCACATTGGTACTTGCCCGGATTCGAACTCACAACCTCTTAAACGAGAGGCGGGCGCTATATCCACTGGGCCATCACGACATACTGCCGGACTAAAAAGTAAAAAAAAAATGAAAACCCAACTGCAATTTTGGAAATTGGTGGCAAACTTTCACTTTTTTTCTACTTTAATTGCAGTTAGATTTCTTGATTTTTCAAAATAAATTGTTTTTGTTACTTGTTGAGTATCATGACATTCTAATGTAATAAGGCCCTATTTTATTAGAATACCATTTGTCTTGCCACAATACATTTTTCCAGTCATTTGTAGTGCGCGTCCTGTCTCAATATATTGAGACCTTTCTCAGCCAAGAATTTTGGGCGAAAGGTGTCTTATATTCTATTTCGGGGGTCTACGTGATACCTCGCAGAGCCACACGAAGCCGTCTTTTCGCTTAGAATAGTTTTAAAAATCAACATTTTATGTGTACCTACAAACATAGTAGTAGTTCATGAACTTGCGGAAGCTTTTCTTGTGAAGAAAAACATCGTGAAGAAATGTGAACTTATAATGAATATAAATCCGAAATCGCCAATCCGCTTTTAACAAACGTGGTGATCAGTGCTCGTGTCTTCTCTGTATGCGAAAAAGAATTTGGCCTGCAATAGGCCAAATTCTTATTAATAGTGAAGGTCTGGTATTAATCAAATAAATAGTAAATTGGTTGACTAAATGACTGTTGATATATCAACGCACGGCCCAAACCGTTGGTCCTATAAATGTGTGTTCTTAGTGAAGAGTAAATATCCACTTAGAATGGATTTTTTTATTTATTTATTTAAATAGGAAATGGAAGTTTCGACATCCACGCGGATGAAACCGCCGGCGAAAGCTAGTGCTAATAATAATAAAACAGTTTGAATGTCAGTCTGTCTGTCATCGATCGATCAAAAACTCCAAATCCAACGCAAAAGCTAGAATATTCATTCCTAAAGTTATTCTTTGAAGAAATTAGTTAAATCTAGACGAGAGCACGTGCGATAGGTAACAGATAACTTGCAAGATCTTCCAAAGATTGTTCGCAGATCATATATTATTGTTACATATCTTTTTTTTTGTGAGTGGGAAATCATCAAGTGACGTCTCCCGTTCCTTCGTGTTCGACTTTTACTGACTAAAACCCACTCATGTTCCTTCGGTTGCCCTTTATGTTCCGGGGTCACGGTAACTATTATAAACATTCCGCAACATTGTTACATATCTTTAACTTATTTTTTTCAGTACATATTTTAAAAGTAAGAAGGAACAGGATCTGTTGAAACCATTGGTCTCAGAGACATAAAAGCAGGGTGTTCTTCGTAAAGAGTAGGTGACTAAGAAAGGATTTTTGATAAATTCCTAACTCAAAACAAGGGATGTAAGTATGCGCCCGGCGCTGCGCTGGTTCAGGCCATGCTTCATGGCGAGACGGAATGGGATGCCGTCGCCTCCTTCTGCGAAGCAGTTATGCTTTCGGCCCGGACTAAGACCCAGGCGAAGACGTCGAGAGTCGCAAGACGACTACCGGCCACCGTAGGCACGGTTCTGCGGATGGCGAGCGATGGGTAGCTCGCGGCCCGGCTAGGACCGGGACCGCGTCGACGGCGCGTTTTGTTCCACGCGCGCCTCAAAGAGAAGGAGTCAGCACAAGAAGGGGCCCAACAGGGCCACTACGCCTGCTGGGGTCGCGGAATGTTTATAATAGTTACCGTGACCCTGGAACATAAAGGGCAATCGAAGGAACATGAGTGGGTTTTAGTCAGTAAAAGTCTGACACGCACTCCCGTTGCACCCAGGACGGGAGTAGTCATTTGATGATTTCCCACTCACCAAAAAAAAGGGATGTAAGTATTGAAATGCGCGCGGGCGAAGCCGCGGGCAAGAGCTACTAGGGTATAAGACCCAATTTAAAATTTGGCAAAATTAAGTAGCCGAATTTATAACAAACTAGCTTTTGCCCGCGACTTCGTACTGTTACTGGCCTGTCCCCGTTTGTCTTTTTAAAAAAAAAACACGCAAATCTACCAAACCACTTTTATTAAGCCACAATGCAAAATTATACTTTAACTACAGTTAAATTATCATACACAGACGGAATTTTGAGGTTTACGACTATATTGAAAATATGTCCCTCTTGATTGCTCCCGAATTTTGGGCACAATAGATTACGCGGCGGCGTCCAGAGTCTAACTGACAAAATTATGGAATTACTTCTGCGAGTAATGTAAAAATGCAGCATCAGCAATTAAAACAAAGGAAAATTACACTAGTTATGTGTGTTTGCTGATGTAGGCTTTGTTGCCTTGTAATAAGGGTTATAACAGCTCCCCCTTTTAAACGAAGCTTTATCTCATTAAGATGAAGCGAGGTAAGATAAGATTGAAAATGTAGTAGCTATCAAAAGAGACATTTTAAGTTTAAATTAGAATTTACATGATTTTGAATAAAAGTTGGCAATATAAACAGTGAATTAGTAATAGTTATACAAATACGTTATAAAAATTAAAAAGTTATACATTAAAAGTTTAGGTTTCTACTTGACGGAAATCTAACTTTATTAAGTTTACTAGTAGGTTTACAATTTGGGTAATGAATAGGTAAAGATTGGACAGACTTATTGTCTTCCTCAGATGTTGAAGATATTTCCGTCATCTCAAAACTATTCGAAACTTTGGAATTGCGTTTAGATTTTTTTATTATAACATTGATTGAATATTTGCACGCAGCATCCAGAATTAGTAGAATTTTTGTTCTTAAAATATCTATATAGTTTATAAACTATGTATAAAACTAGAAACACAATTAAAATATAAGTAAAAGTAGAATAGTAAGGGCCATATTTAATAAAATGAGATTCTTTTTCTAAGTTAGTCAATTCTTGCTCTAAACTATCCATTTGATGTGTTGCATATTTGAGAGAATCTAAGTTGATTTTACTCAAAGAGATTGGAGACAAATGAGGTAAACTTTTATTAAATATGTCCTTCTTGCAGCAATCGTCTGCCGTTATATCAAAGCTTATATCTAAAGGAGACTTAGCAAATATAGAATAAGAATTAGTTGGTATTAATTGAATAGTTTTAGAATATCCAATACAATTAGGAGACAATTTTACAATTCCTGTACCGGTAATTGAATGATCATTAATATTTTCATCACATTTAATAGTCAATTTGTTTGTATTTGATTGTACATATATCCATTTATTATTTCTTAATTTTTGCCAAATATCGATTTGACCATACAATATTTTAGCATTGCATTCTGTAGGTAATGACAATGTTACCTCAGTTAATATTTTAGATTCACAATTAGGGTTACTTATACATGAATAATAATATATAGTACTTAATTCACAAATAGAATAATTGTTATTTATTATCTTACACTTATCAAGAGTGTCCAACATAGCATAATGCATTCTGTCATCGCTTAGTGCAATGTAAGAATTAGAAGGTTGAATTAACGCGAATGTATTATGTGAGTCATCGTGTGGAGTAGGTAGAGGTATGTTTTTATAAGTCATGAACTGATCAGGTGTTATCAAGGGAATTTGCAATATAAAAATGATCTTATTATTAAAGTAATAAGAGCTAAATTCAGAGACGTCAATTATAGAATGAATATTCTGAATACTTAAAGGGACTGGAAAGTCTAACCTTTTGCTTACTTGACTACTATGTTTATTTAATTCTAAATATAGATTTAAAGGACTTATAACACTAGGATGTAGTACATTAACCTTAGAAAATAAAATAGAATTTAACGTAGTATCTAGTAAATTAGATATAGCTAATAAAGAACCTTCAATAATGTTAAGAAGGTTGTTAAGTTTTGTAGTATATAGTAATAGGTTATCGGTTTTCGTAATTTGGGAAAATATTTCATTCATCTGATTAATCTGAGCGTTTAATTTAATCTCGTTTTGATTAAGTTTGTAAATAGTAGTGTTAAAATTATTTATAGTGGACTTGACAACATGAATGTTATCTCTCATTAAATGAAATATTGCTGATTCGCTCTTTTTGCATGATTCAATTGCAGAATCGTATTTTCGGGCATCATCTGCATCTAATGTGCCGAAAAATAATTTTAAAAGTTCACCTCCAAATTCTAATGCGCGTTTTACTTTATTAGTCGATTGATTGGAGATGATATGCGATAAAGATTGTAATTTAATAATATTAGCTTGGATTAAAACTTCAATAGGGCTAGACATGTCTTTACATGTACCTAACTCTTGTGGTTGAATTTTGCTGCACAAATTTAGAGTATCTTGTAATAGAATTTCGATTTTATTAAGATAAGGTTCTAAAGAAATTAAATCAACGTGGGTGATCACTTTCCAATGATCAGTATAAAAATGAATATTAGTAGTAGGTTCAAAATAGATCCCGGGGCTATGATAGATCGGGATGATGCTTGATTCAGTGCGGCTGAGGCATAAAGTGCCATGGCAGCATATAATTCTGAAAAGAAATACAGCGTATTTTTAAGATGTAGAAGGTTTAATTTCGTTAGTATGGTATTTAACATTTTTACGACCTACTTGAAGGGTTACATTATGTTTATTATGTACTTTTAAAATTTTGTATGGGCCTTTCCATACAGGCGATAATGCTTTGCGAAGTCTATGATGGTGTTTTAGGTACACCATATCTCCGGATTTATAAGTGACGTCACGAGAGTTTGCGTCATAATATTGTTTAGATTTTTCTTTACTATTTAAAATGTTTTGAACAGCTTTCTCGCGACTAAAGCGCATTCTATATTGTAAAGCTCGAATATATTCGTTATATGTAGTATTACCGGAGGTTTCGTATAAAGAATTAGGAATTTGTGGTTTATAACCATATAGTAACTCATGAGGAGTAAAATTAGTAGTACTATGAGGAGTAGTATTATATGCTAATATAGCAGTAAATAGATAACAATGCCAGTCGTTTTGATTTTCGTTAACAAATGATTTAAGGTATTCTTTTAACATGGCATGTGAGCGTTCAAGAGCTCCATTAGTTTGTGGGTGATACGGAGTAGTAAAAAGTGCTTTAACCTTTAGTATTTCGGTTAATTGTTTAAATAATTCCGATGTAAAGCATGTACCTAAATCTGTTAGGATGGTTTTAGGAAAACCGAAAAGAGACATAAAATGAACGAGGTTTCGAGCTATTTCTTCACTAGTAGCTGTAACCATAGGATAGGCGCTAGTAAATTTAGTAAGATCATCTTGTAATGTTAAGATGAATTTAAAATTTTGAAAACCTGCGTCGGGTAAAGGACCTACGACGTCAAGAGCTAGTCGTTCAAACGGCCTAGTAGATGTGGAGGTTATCTCCATTGGGGCCTTATTTGATTTCCTTAAAGGTTTATTAATTTGGCAAAGTTTGCATTTCTTTACGTACTGTTCAATGTCAGAGCGCATGCCCTTCCAATAATAGGCAGCTTTGATACGTGAGTACATGCGTTGTGATCCTGGGTGACCAGCGATCACAGAGTCGTGATTTTCCTTTAATATTTTAGGAACTTCTACAGGAGTAGGATAAATTAATTGATTTTTGTAAATATGAATTTTGATGTTAGTATCGTGAAAAATGTACGATATCATATTATAAATTTTAGTATATGCTAATTTAGAAAATGGATCACTAAAATCTGGTAAAGCGAGATCCGTAATATTTGGACAATCAATTAGTAGATTTCTAAGTTTAATTAATAAATTGTAAACATCTCTAAAGTTAGTTTGTTCATAATGATGAACTTTTGTAAATAGAAAATAGTATGATTTATTTTTATCATCGACGCGATGTATTGTTAGAGGTTCGCGTTCGGAGTTTAGTAAGTCAGCGGAATTGTCGAGCTGCGATAATATTTCTTCGCAGTGAGGCATAGAGTAGTCAAAGTCTAAAGAGACGGGACACGTTATTGTACTTAACTTAGACAAATGTAGACTTTGAGTGCATTCCTCAATAATAGTATTAGAAGTTGGAAGTTGATTAGTAAATTGAGCCTTAAAATATTGTTCATAAGATAAGTTATTTAAATTATTTACGTCAATAGTATTAATAGGGCAACGGGATAGCGCATCGGCGTTAGAATTGAGACGACCTTGTTTATAAACGATTTCATAATCGTATTCTTCAAGTTTGAGACGCCAGCGAATGAGTCTGCTACCCGGATCCTTTACATTAAATAACCATACGAGGGGTCTGTGATCTGTAATGATCTTAAATTTATTTCCGTATAAGTATGGTCGAAAAGTTTTAACAGCGAATAAGATAGCTAGAAGTTCTTTTTCTGTAGTTGAATAATTGCCTTCGGCTTTATTAAGAGTACGCGATGCGTATGCAATCGGCTTGTCTTTGCCGATAGGACCTTGAGACAATATTGCGCCAATGGCGTAATTACTAGCGTCAGTAGTAACATTAAAAGGTTGTGAAAAATCAGGGTATTGTAGAAGAGGGGCAGTAATTAGTTTTTCTTTTAAAATATCGAATGCGTGTTGTTGTTCTATGTCCCAGTGGAACACAACATCCTTTTTCAATAGAGACGTAAGTGGTTTAGTTAATTTGGAAAAGTTTTCAATAAATCGGCGATAATAGCCTATTAGGCCTAGAAATGACTTAATATTTTTAGGATTTTTAGGAACTGGAAATTGGGATACAGCGCTAACCTTTTCAGGGTTTGGAGAGACACCTTCATCGGTAATAATATGGCCAAGGTAAGTTACTTCACGTCTAAGAAACTCACACTTGTCCGGTTGTAGTTTTAAGTTATATTCACGAAATTTGTCGAATACTAATTGTAATTTATGTATGTGATCTTGTAAATTTTGACTATATATAATACAATCGTCAAGATATACATAGCAATGAAGGCCTTGTAAGCCTGATAAGACAGTGTTCATAAGACGCTGAAATGTGGCAGGGGCATTTTTCAACCCAAAAGGCATTCTGGTGAATTCATAGTGTCCAGACATGCTTGAATTTGTGCTAATCGTAAAACCTGTTTTAGGCGCGTCCTTGGGACTGGTCTTCAGCTGATGAAAGCCACTGGTAAGGTCCAGGGTGCTAAAATATTTAGAGTGACCTAATTGGTCCAAAATATCAGTGATAAGAGGCAGCGGATAAGTTTCGGAAACAGTGACATCATTGAGACGGCGATAGTCAATAACTATCCTCCACTTTTGTTTGCCGGATGCGTCCATCTTTTTCGGTACTACCCAGACTGGAGCACTCCAAGGCGAAATAGAAGGTCTAATTATATCTTGATTTAGCATTTTACGAATTTGGGAATCGACTTCCTCCTTGTGGCATTCGGGGAAGCGATATGATTTTACATTAATAGGCGGTGCATCGCCTGTGTTAATAGTATGCTCTATAGCATTTGTAAAACTTAGGGGCTCACCTTCAATATGGAAGATATCAGTGTATCGTGAGCAACATTCTAAAAGAGATTTTTTCTCTTCATCATTTAAATGAGAACAGCGAATTAGACTTAGAACCGTATTTATACGATCAGATTTATTTGAAGAAATAGTATTAATATTGTAGCAAGATAAATAATCTGAACAATTATTTTCAAACGGTGTCGCTTCTACGTAATAATCTTTGACTTCGATGTCATTCTCCGTAGTGTTTAAAACGGACACGTTTGTTTTACCATTCGGTTTAATTGAGACAATGCAATTAGCGACATAAACACCTTCACTTAAGGTATGATCTAGTATAAGAGCCTCATTATTATGATAAAGCTCGGGAGAGTAATTTGATACAGTGCACTCGATAACTGCTTCAGATCGAGCTGGAATATTATATGAAGGTTGTGAATAAATTATAGGAATAGAATGATGTAATATTGACATTGACTTTGAAGAATAGTCGATGTTTGTTTTAAAATGGCTGCAAAAATCGCTGCCGATTATTCCGTCATAATTAGTAAGATTAATGTCGTCTTCAGTGACATGAAATTTGTATTTAAGTATGTTATCTGATAATTTGAACTCCATTTGGAAAGTACCTAAAGTTTCTACTGGAGTTTCAGAACTGTTAATACCTTTTAATTTTACAGTTTCAGTAGAAAGATTTGGAATTTTTTGTAAACAGGACTTTTTAACAATACTGATAGTTGATCCTGTATCAATTAAGAAACACAACTGTTCGACAGCGTGATTAGTATGCAGGTAAGTATGAGGTAAGGCTACCTTTTTACAGTAATCATTAATTTCGAATATAGGTATAGGTTTAGGAGTTTTATTTAAGTTAGATGTAAGTAGGTTAGTATTAGAATTTAAGTTAGTTTTAGAATTAGTATACGATGTTTGTAATTTTTTATTACATATTTGACATTTTGTTTTATTATTAGTTATTTTAGAACTCAGTTTAATTGACTGAGATGTAGGTTTGATAGGATGCATCTCTTTTAGATGCGTTGTTAATTTAGGTAAACTCATCTCTTTTGGATGAGGTGTAATTTTTGGAGAACTCATCTCTTTTGGATGAGGTGTATTTTTTTGAGAACTCATCTCTTTTGGATGAGGTGCAAATGTAGTAGAACTCATCGCTTTAGGATGAGATGCGAATTTAGAAGAACTCACCTCTTTTGGGTGAGATGTAAATATAGTAGAACTCATCTTTTTTGGATGACATGCGAATATAGAAGGACTCACCTCTTTTGGATGAGATGTAAATGTAGTAGAACTCATCTCTTTTGGATGAGATGCGAATTTAGAAGAACTCACCTCTTTTGGATGAGATGTAAATATAGTAGAACTCATCTTTTTTGGATGAGATGCGAATATAGAAGAACTCACCTCTTTTGGATGAGATGTAAATGTAGTAGAACTCATCTCTTTTGGATGAGATGCGAATTTAGAAGAACTCACCTCTTTTGGATGAGATGTAAATATAGTAGAATCGACTTCCTCCTTGTGGCATTCGGGGAAGCGATATGATTTTACATTAATAGGCGGTGCATCGCCTGTGTTAATAGTATGCTCTATAGCATTTGTAAAACTTAGGGGCTCACCTTCAATATGGAAGATATCAGTGTATCGTGAGCAACATTCTAAAAGAGATTTTTTCTCTTCATCATTTAAATGAGAACAGCGAATTAGACTTAGAACCGTATTTATACGATCAGATTTATTTGAAGAAATAGATCTGATCGTATAGAAATAGAAATAGATCTAATCCTGCTGATTCACTGACGAGGCTCTGACGGACCAGGTCTCTTCACAAGGAGGAGACCATCGCAGTCATATTGCATATATTTTTGTTATAAATCTTTCTTCGTTTGAGATATTGTAAAATAAACATGGTCGTGGCAGAATTGTGGTGTGTTTTCCGCAAATGCCATTAATAAAGAGTTGAAGTTGAGTTGAACCACTGGACGGATCGGACTGCAATTTGGCATGCAGGTAGATGTTATGACGTAGGCATCTGCTAAGAAAGGATTTTTGGGAATTCCTAAACAAAAGGGATAAAATTGGAGATGGAAGTTTCGTAATTCACGCGGGCGAAGCCGCGAGCGAAAGCTAGTTATAATAAAATCGTAACGAAATTGTAAATTGAATATTTTCAAAAACCGGCCAAGAGCGTGTCGGACCACGCTCAGTGTAGGGTTCCGTAGTTTCCCGTCTGTCACAATCAGTGTTCCCACTTATGAATTTAAAAAAGCCTATTTGTTACTAAGTACGCAGAAATTATTTTGTACAACCTTTTTGTCTTTTTTGTACAAAAACTGTTCTTTCTATCAAGTTCAAAATAATTTTCCTAGGAAGTCCTTATAAAGTTTTACTTTTCAGATTTTTTTCATATTTTCTAAACTTATGTACACTTTACATATACCTACTAAAACACCCTAATAAAAAAAGTGAGCCGTCACGGGACGCCTAGCAGATGTGAAACATCGACATTATTTTGTAAAAGTAATATGATTAAAAAGAAAAAGCGAGGCGACGCATCGCCACGGCATGCGTCGCCTCGCCAGAAATTTGTTTTACGTGCGGCTATAGATGTTACACATCAAAATTTTTATACAATTTTTATTTTACCACTTTGTCGGCGTGATTGATACCCTAGTGCTAACGGTCACAGTGATTAAGCGAGGAAGGACAGACAGACATGGCAGAACTACAAGGGTTCCTAGTTGACTACGGAACCCTAAAAAGGATACTTGATATATGTTCTACAACCGATGCCAAACCCGAGGGTTGAGAATTTTAGTCTGTATTTTTGTCAGAGATAAACTCAAAAAGTATTACATTTCATTCAAATTTTGCATGAATTTAACATTATTATTACACAGATATACACATAAAGATGTTTTTTGGAGTGTTGTATATCATTAAATGATTTCTCTGGTCCTGGGCGGTGCGTGAGGGCGTGTCAGACTTTTACTGGCTAAAACCCACTTATGTTCCTTCGGTTGCCCTTATGTTTCGGAGTCACGGTAACTATTAGAACTATTCCGCAACCCCGGCAAAAGAAACAGTGATGAAGGAGTAGTATTTTAGTATTTTTATAGTATTTTTGTGGCTTCATGGAATCCTATAAAGAATATAATTTACTAGCTTTTGCCCGTGACTTCGTCCACGTGGAATAATTCCCGTTCCCGGGGGATTTTCGGGATGAAAACTATCCTATGTCCTTTCTCGGGTCCCAGACTATATCTATAACAAACATTCAAATCGGTTTAGAGGTTTAGGCGTGAAGAAGAGACAGACAGACAGACAGACAGAGTTACTTTCGCATTTATTATATTAGTACGGATTCGAAATAAAGAATATGCGACTTCCAGTAACATTTGTCAAAGTCAAAGTCAAAGTCAAAGTCAAAACTATTTTATTCAAATAAACCATTTACAGGTACTTTCGAATCGTCAAGGTGTCAGTCTGTCAGAAAATTGAAGCTAGTTGCTCGTTCCAAAAAGTAGATCACATGGAGAAGAGCGAGCAAGAAACTCCATGGACACTCTTTTAAAATCAATATGCTTATTACAAAAATTTGGTTACATCATTCATTTGAATCTAAGTTACTATGTGAGAACAACGTAACAAGTCGTACATGTTAGAAGAGGCATTGTAAATATAGGAAATAAGCAGAACAATTTTTAAAATAACTGTGGCAGTTAAGAGATGACCAGTCTCAGCAGACAGCGCCCGTTCACGAACATGACGTATGGATCGGCACCAAATAGCTCAACCATTTTGAAGGGAACCAAATGATCCAACACACACGCCACCGTCGGTGAGACATTTGAGTGAGCATGACAAACTCTCAACGGCCAGAGTACATTCAGTCAATGACAGACAGACATAGTATATGCGTATAAAACTATCAAGTACATAGTGCTCACATTGTATGCTATGTGAATTTATATAAAACAAACACTGTGACTCGATACAGTACTATTATTTTTGTAGTTTACAATCTTCAAACGGTTGTGGAGCAGGACCAGCAGTCAGCCAAGCATTTTGATCATTAATATAATCCCCTAATTTATAATAAGCCCGACTACATAATGTGCGTTTTATATAAGATTTAAATTTACTTTCGGTTAATTGAATGATGTGGGGAGGTATTTTATTATAACATTTTAAACAGTACCCCATAAAGGTAGAATCTACTTTAGCCAGCCTAAAACCGGGTTGAACTAATTCGTCCCTATTTCTTGTACAATAATTGTGTCTATCGCCTCTTCTACCAAAAAGATGGAGATTTTTTCTAACATACATGATGTTTTCATAAATGTATTGACAAGGTACCGTCATTATGTTAATTTTCTTAAACAGTTCCCTTAGAGAATCGCGTGATAGTTAATGCTTATGTATAGGCATAGATACATATAATATTAGTAAATAATAAACCTATAAATAATTATAGTAAATAACAGTCTCAAATGTTACTTTTAAATTAAACGAACAGCCAACGTTCGAGCGGTAACAAATAAGTATGACTCATCACTAAGTTGTTTGTTACCGCCTATAAAAGCCCCTGCGCCGACCGATCTGGGTCATTCTTGTTTGAGACGTTGAACGGTGCGGAGCTCTCCGAGATTGTACATAAGTTAAGTATAACTTCTTGTGTATTGTGATAATGCTACCTATATTTTAGAAGATTATTATGTACCATTATTTAAGATATTTTAGATTATGATGACTATATATGATATGATAAATATGACTATAATTTGTGTATTATGTACACTGTGTTCTTTGAATAATGTAACCGAATAATTGTAATATTTTATCAAGTTTAAAAGAGTGTTCATGGAGTTTCTTGCTGGCTCTTCTCCATTAGAACCTACTACTTTGGAACCAGCAAATAGCTTTTCGTTTAATTGAATAAATGATTTGAATTTTACCTAATGTTTATTTTATTTTAAAAATATATTAAAAATGTAGTAAATAGAAAGATTATTAATGATAAATTGCTTTTGTTTCATACAGAAGGCTTAGTTTCAATGGCAACTTAAACTTATAACCAAAACTGGTTTAAATTACAATAAATGCTTTTCACATGTTTGCTTTTATGTTTATATATTTAACCCTCCTTTTTAATAATCTAACATCAGAAGTCGGGATAACCCATAGGCCCAATATAACGATTCTAATACTTATAATTCTATGTTTAAGGATGGATGCTGAGACAACTGGAAATCTTCTTATGGCTACCCGAGACGTTGCTCAACAACATCAGCAGAAGGATGTTGACATCGTTTCTCTGCTGTTCCGTGCGGATGAAAATGTTTTTGCGGATCGAAAAGTTGGTGTAATAGCATCGAGACACTTCGTGCTGATTTGAGGTGTGTGAAACTCCAGTGTTGAGATGGCAGCTTAAGCCGGTAAGGCCTTTAATGGTTTTGTGTATAATAATAGTTTTAAATTGTTAGAATAATGTTACAATAGGCCTTAAACGTATGTCCATATTATTCTACCGTTTTCGGTGTACAATTACTGATTACTACCTACGGATTATATAAATACAGTGTACGGATTATGTGTAGTGGTCGATATCATTGATACTAATCCGCTAAAAGAAAGTAGTCCAAAAACTTTGCAGGGCATTGTGCTATTTAATGTTTACTATAAATATCATAAATGATGATTATTTGTTCAAAATATGAGAATATTATTACAGGAAGGTATTAGGCCCAGCGTGGCAAAGATAATTGATTAAATAAACTTCCCTAGCAAGTGAGGCAGTTTATAGGTCTAGATAGCTACTTCCGATAACTTATTTCCAATTTCGCAAAAAAAAAATAACGTGAAATAGGAATAGGAAATCGAACAAGATGCGGCAAACAAAATTGTTCTAAAACATTTATCTAGTCCATCTGAACGTGTCAAAAGTTGTAGCTCATTATCGTCAAAAAAAAGTTACCTGCGGAATCAAAATATTGTTCTTATGATTTCAAAAGTATACTATTTATGCGGCTTTGAAAATTAAAATCAGTTTTCGCACGGTCAGCGAGCCGGTCACCTATAAACTTGTTTACGTCTTAGATTTACACTTAGCCACTATTTTTTTTGTCTCTTTCTAAAATAAAAATTGTTTAGTAGGTACTGTCCAAATAATCTTTTTGTTAAATTCTCAGAAAGTGAATTATTGTTACTTTAAGATTGCCTAGTCTCAAAATTTTTAAGATTTCGCCAGAACCGACGATGACATTTGTCATAAAAAGGAAATAATCAAAGAATTTTATGGAGAAAAAAAATTGTAGTCGTTTATGTCGACCACTAAATACGTCTTATTTAAACGGTCACATCAAATAAAGTACTAATAATTTAATAAATGACTTGTCACATATTCTCACATAAAACATAGCCTGTCTATGTATATAAAAAAAAAAAACAACACGTATATACATTTTACCCATTTATTATTCCGTTTAACAATCATTTCAATCTGTTTATAACGATTATCATCGCATAAAAAAAAAATATATTAAACCGTAAAGGTTTTATGGACTAAAAGTTCAGGTATCCAAGTGCGAAAAGCCAGGTCAACAAAAAGTTCTGGTTCAACAGTCCAGGTAGACGTAAATGATAGAAAAATCGGAGTCCGGATAAAGCAATAAACACAACTCCAATAAAATCACGGAATCACTTTGTCGCCATTATTAATTTGTTTGATATTTTATTTGACAATTCGACAGTTACTCGATGTCCAAGTTTAACTTTTGCGTTGCCTACACTATAGTTACATTTATTAGATTAACGGTATCGATGTATAAATTTTAAATTATTGAATCAATAAAAATATGATTTTATACAGAAATAAAAGTATTAGCTGTTTATTATTTTAAATAAAATTCGAGTTACGAGTCGCTTCTTACATTGTAGGAAGTAATATTAATTTGAGTAGGTACCTTCTTATGATAATATTTTTGGCATAGTTTTGAAAGTGGAATTTCGTACAGATATCATTATATTTTGGTATTGGTTATAATATTTCTGATTGAAAATTGTAGTTAGGAATTGTGTTACTATTTACAATTCCTAACAACGGCGTACTTCTATAGATTTTATTTATATTTTGTAATTCATAGAGTTTTTTTATGAATATTCATAAATAGTCCAGTATATCGGTCGCTACCGTGGTTAAATCATTTTCCTTTAATTTTTTTTCTGTAAATTTCTTAGAACCCCCATTACTAACACTGATGGTAGGGGTTTTACAAGTTCATACTTTTTAAATTTTATATATATATAAAGGATAACAAATAGATTAATCACGTGAAAGTCATTTTATCATTCCTACATCAATATCTTGCTCTTATCAAAATCAATACTAGTTCCAAAATAATTAATTGTTTTACAAAATAAGACCTGTATGTGCTAAAAATTTCCAAATTTAGCCTTTTTAAAATATTGCACAATGAAACTCGTCAGATTGGCCAAGCGGATCAATTATTTATTTTCATCATTATGGAAGGTACAACAGTCGATTAATACCGCAATTCAGAGTTCTACAGGTTTCACATCGATTAGTGTATTAATAGGCTGTAATGCTAATATCCTCTCAACCCAAGCCCATTTGAATGAAGTTAATAATGTGTCCGGAGATAACGTAGACTTAAGCGTAAATCGTAAACTAGCGTATAGGTTTGTGTACCGAGGCAAATAAATTCAAAACTTGATTTGATACATTAGGTACGGTGGAATAATAAAATTTTTGCAGTTGGTACGGTATATATAAGACTAGATTTAAAGATTCTTACGAAATACCTTTAGTCCTTCCCAATGACCATTACACTCTCAAAGGTCAAGGCAATGTAAAGAATGTTATTGTAGTAAAAGAAAACTCACGATTTTGGCCAAGAGAGTTGGTTGATAAAAACAATACTAGTTGAACATACCATTTAAAAGGAAATAATAATGCAGATAATTTGTGATTATTTAATTATTCAATGATAATATTATGATTATAAAAGCTTTTTAATGTAACTTTATAATGTGATTTATAAACTTTATGATGTTCTGTATTAAGGTCTTTTTTACAACCTATGTTCTTTCATAAATAAAATGTTGTTAAAACATATACATGATACAAAAATAAATTCTATTTAACTTTTCCTTCAGAGACTGCTAGAGTATATCAATGCTAGAACCAATATGTCACATTGTGAATGAGTGAAAAATATTGACTTGACTTGAATTTGACTTTAAGTTTTATCAGTCCGAGTACCGCTGGTCGGCCTACTATTTGGTGTCAATTATCTCACAGGCAGCGGGTGAATGTGATTGACATGACTATGTAGTTGGCATTACTCCATAATTTTATCAGTCCGAGTACCGCTGGTCGGCCTTCTATTTGGTGTCAATTATCTCACAAGCAGCGGGTGAATGTGATTGACATGACTATGTAGTTGGCATTACTCCATAATTTTATCAGTCTGAGTACCGCTGGTCGGCCTTCTATTTGGTGTCAATTATCTCACAAGCAGCGGGTGAATGTGATTGACATGACTATGTAGTTGGCATTACTCAATAATTTTATCAGTCCAATAACCGCTGGTCGGCCTTCTATTTGGTGTCGATTGTCTCACCAGCAGCGGGTGAATGTGATCGACATGTCTATGTAGTTGGCAAGCATACTCTGTTACCTATTTGAACCATGTCTATGCAAATGTTTGACTCGACTTGGTTTGACCTGACTCGACCTGAATAAAATTAAAAAAAAAAAGAGAAAAAAATATAATGGTCTTTGTTTTGTGTCATGTATATGTTCATTAATCAATAGCATGTGCCTAGACTAACATAGGAACACAATACTTCGAGGACGAAGTACTGTCAGTATGGCCGTGATAGTTAATGCTTATGTATAGGCATAGATACATATAATATTAGTAAATAATAAACCTATAAATAATTATAGTAAATAACAGTCTCAAATGTTACTTTTAAATTAAACGAACAGCCAACGTTCGAGCGGTAACAAATAAGTATGACTCATCACTAAGTTGTTTGTTACCGCCTATAAAAGCCCCTGCGCCGACCGATCTGGGTCATTCTTGTTTGAGACGTTGAACGGTGCGGAGCTCTCCGAGATTGTACATAAGTTAAGTATAACTTTTTGTGTATTGTGATAATGCTACCTATATTTTAGAAGATTATTATGTACCATTATTTAAGATATTTTAGATTATGATGACTATATATGATATGATAAATATGACTATAATTTGTGTATTATGTACACTGTGTTCTTTGAATAATGTAACCGAATAATTGTAATATTTTATCAAGTTTAAAAGAGTGTTCATGGAGTTTCTTGCTGGCTCTTCTCCATTAGAACCTACTACTTTGGAACCAGCAAATAGCTTTTCGTTTAATTGAATAAATGATTTGAATTTTACCTAATGTTTATTTTATTTTAAAAATATATTAAAAATGTAGTAAATAGAAAGATTATTAATGATAAATTGCTTTTGTTTCATACAGAAGGCTTAGTTTCAATGGCAACTTAAACTTATAACCAAAACTGGTTTAAATTACAATAAATGCTTTTCACATGTTTGCTTTTATGTTTATATATTTAACCCTCCTTTTTAATAATCTAACACGCGCATACGAAGATTGTAAATGGCTCTGACCGCTCTTTTCTGCAG
This sequence comes from Athetis lepigone, assembly GCA_033675125.1. NCBI lineage: Eukaryota > Metazoa > Arthropoda > Insecta > Lepidoptera > Noctuidae > Athetis > Athetis lepigone. Next base: position 4,210,382 of record CM066220.1, on the reverse strand, counting down.
AATAAAAATAGACTCGATGTCTGCAGCTCGTCCCCATAGTAAAATCCCGTAAGACATAACACTGTGAAAATAACTAAAGTAAACTAACCTCGCGGTGTCTACATCAGTATATTGCCGGATTTTTCTAACAGCATATGCTGCCGAACTTAGGCGTCCTGCGAGAGATGTTAAGTGAGGACTCCATTGTAGCCTTGAGTCAAGCGTGATCCCTAGGAAAACAGTTTCATTGACGACTTCTAGTTTCTCCCTGTTCAATACTATGTCACAATCATTGCTTCTAACATTTGGCAAAGCGAATCTAATGCACTTAGTTTTCCTTCCATTTAATACTAAATTATTGGCCGTGAACCAATTGTGCACTTGAAGTAAGGCGTTATTTACGTAGTCAAGATTATTGGCCTGCCTATTTACTTTAAAAATTAAAGATGTGTCATCAGCAAATAACACCATTTGTGGTTGGCTTTTTAATAAATGAGGGAGGTCATTTATGTACACTAGAAAGAGAAAGGGACCTAATATAGACCCTTGTGGAACTCCCATTTCTACCTTTAAACCGTCTGAATTTATCCCATTTATCTGAACTTTTTGCAGCCTGTTATTCAAATATGAGTTTACTAAACTTAGCGCAAGTTTGCCCAGTCCGTAATGCTCCAGTTTCAAAACTAATGTGTTGTGATCTACGCAATCAAACGCTTTGGAAAGGTCACAGAAGATCCCTATGGCATCATGTGCTTCTTCCCATGCGGTATATATGTGTTTTAATAAAGTAACACCGGCGTCGGTTGTGCAACGTCCTTTGGCTTTTTGAACAGGATTATATAGTTATAGTTCAATATACATCTATAATTTCACCAATATTCCAACCAATCTTTGTTTTAAAGTGCGACAAAGTCTTTGACTATCTTCTTTTGACCGCTTAGGCCCAACTTAAGAGTAAAAAAAACTACTTAAAGTATTAAGTACCGATCTAGAACAAAGGCTAGTAGTTACAAAGAATAGAACGGACTTTCGAAGCCGCAGAAATAAATGAAGTCGTCCGTTGAGAACGACTTTGTGTTAGAGAAAGATGGCGAGATATTTATGGTGAAAATCTGTTGGTTTGTCTGGTGATTAGAATTTTTTATGTAATTTTATTTCTAATTAGCGATCCAGCTTTGTACAGGTGTTACAAATCTTTGAAAATCACTGGTGCCAATTCTCTTGTGCACAAACTAACGTAAATTTAGGTTAAGCGCATCTTTCTCTTTCCGTTTAATTAAGAAAAGGACAGAAGATAAAATATTAGTTAAGTCCTGTCAAATTTAGACACTCCATAGATAATTTAGACACAATTTAAAAACATGGCGTCTAATTATACGTCAATTTTCATCAGGCGCTGTCTAATTTGACAGGATTAAACTAAAATGTATTTTCTATCCTTTTCTTTAAGAGATGGAAAGAGAAAGATGCACGTAACTTACCTTAACTTAGTTTGTGCATAAGAGAATCGGCACCACTGCTTTTCTCTATTATAACATATGTAAGGATAGATGTATGTTTCCTCCTGCACGCTTAAATACTAAACGATTTTTCTGAAACGTTACAGTATCTGATATATCTGGTCACATAGCCAAATGGCATTGTAGAATAGAGCGGAATAGAAGAGATTGTCAAATGTATGGAGCTGTCAAATTATTTAGCGAAAGCTTATGTCAACCCCATACATTTGACAATCTATTCTAATCTACAATGCCACTTGTCTAGGCCCTCTGGTATATAAAAGTTACAACTTATACATCACTAACATCCCGTGCTTCGGAAAGCACGTAAAGCCGTTGGTCCCGGTTGTCATTCGTAGAACTTTGACAGCCGTTACGGGTAGTCAGAAGCCAGAAACTCTGACTAGTCTAACCAAGGAGTATCGTGCCGCCCAGATACTGTGTTGTGGAGGCCTGATAGGCAGTCGCTTCACGTAAAACACTGGTATCCAGTTGAATCCGGTTAGGCTGGAAGCCGACCTAACATAGTTGGGAAAAGGTTAGGGAAATGATTAAAGAATAGTTACAACTATTAAATTAATATATTTAAGTAAGTTTTTTTTTATTTTTATTAAAAAAATAATTTTCCAGGCAAAGTCAACTGCAAAAGCTAGTTATATTACGTCGGAACCATGGTATCGGACTTGTAAGTGATGAGAGAGAAAGCAATATATATTGTAATGAGAGAGACAAGGCTAGAACGAGAAATTAAGTACCGGGACTCGGTTTAGAGGTATGAGGGGGGAAGTGCACTTTTGTATCTATATTTTATTATATCCCTGGGACTTTTTGTGTAGCGTGGGATCCTGGGATCAACCTCCGGTAAAGTAAAGTAATGTTCTGGTGGTCAGTAGATGTTTTTGGAAGGGACCACTTTGCTGTCTGACGCCTTGAAGTAAAGGGTTTATATGAATAAACTGAGCTTGAGTTTTTTGTTATAATGAATGCAGGATTTGCCTAAGGGTAAAAAATTGTACAAGCCTAACAAATGCATTAATCCATACTAATATTATAAATGGAAAAGTGTGTCTGTCTGTCTGTATGTTTGTCTTACTTTCACGGCAAAACGGAGCGACGAATTGACGTGATTTTTTAAGTGGAGATAGTTGAAGGGATGGAGAGTAACATAGGCTACTTTTTCTCTTCTTAACGCGAGCGAAGCCGCGGGCAAAAGCTAGTAAAATAATAAAGACGTAAGCTTATTAATGAAGAAAAATATTGTATACTACATTAAAACATGTTAGTACTAAGTAGGATTTTTTTTGTTATATTTTCTTAGATTTGACAAATAATATAATTGACATAATAATATTGACATAATAATGTATCTGACAGTATAGTTAAGCAAGGAGTATAGTATACACTACAAAAAATAGAATATCGTTTCTAACATCATAATGCTAAAGATTTATTTTTATAATTGAAAGAAATATACAACATATCCCGGAATAAACGCACACCACCAGACACCCCAATTAGAATAATGTTATAATCATCACTGAATTTTTATTATTATGTTTAAAACACTGTTTTTTTCATAAATTAGTTGTACAAATTGTGGGAGAAAATTATAGTTACATTATAAATCTACGCATGCACACAGTCGCACTTGCATAAGGGTCTAGCGTAGTAGGTATTTCATCCATTTTAATTTGGTTTGACTGTACAGCGGAAGTGTGACAGCAGTTTACGTAGTTTTAATTATTTTTGGGATAAATTATTACCTATATCAAAAATTACAAAGTGCATTAATTCAGTTACACATTGTATATTAAATAGCCCATTAATCCAGGAAGGTTATATAATTGCTATGTTACATCACGGCTACAACATATGAGATCAGAGCAGAAACCACAAACGTAGATGCGACCGCGGGGGGGGGGGGGGGAGCTAATTTTTTTTTATTGGGAAGTGTGAAATCATAATACTGAAATAATAACTTCTCCCGTCCTGGGCGGGGCGGGAGGGCGTGTCAGACTTTTACTGACTAAAACCCACTCATGTTCCTTCGGTTGCTCTTTTTGTTCCGGGGTCACGGTAACTATATTATCATTCCGCAACAGAGCTAATAAAATAGGTACTTAATAACTAGCGACCCACCCTAGCTTCGCACGGGTATTACAAATCTTTAAAATCCTGGCTTTTTTCTACTGTAATATGCACGTTTTATACACACAAACCTTCCTCTTGAGTCACTCTACCGTTTATAAAAAACTGCATCAAAATTCGTTGCGTAATTGTAAAGATTTAAGCACACATAGGTACGTACATACAGCGTGGTTTGATGAAGGGCACGACTCTGATACACTGTTTTGTCTATAGGTGCCTTCCAATTATATTTAAGTAAAAACGTGTAGATAAGTTACTTACACGACATTCTATCTTCAAACACGGCACACTAACGCACACGTACAATTAGAAGTCAAAGTAGGATGACAAGATACAAGTATTGCGAGTGAAAACGAGACGAATATAATTTGTGACAATTATAATTTGGTCTACTAGCTTTATTTTAAAGTGCCACATGCTTACTGCCTATAACGTATCTACACATTTTTACTTATTGGTGCTTTTCTAGTCTCGACCATAATCCTTTAATCACTTACACCCATTATATTCGCAAAGATAAAGCAATAAATCAAAACGTGACAAAAAGAAAGTACATTTGCCCCATTTTCCCTGATAACGCTCCGCGCAATTTCAGCGGAAACTTATCGAAAACCTGTAGCTTTTGTATTAAGTTCACACCAAAATCAACCTTACTGACCACGTAGTACCTCACAAAATCCCTTGCAGAGTTCAGTTGTGTTGGAAAATTCATCTAGACAGAGAAAATTGAAGCGTAACTTAATAGGAATACGGTGGAGGTTCCAATAAAGCTGGCAGCGGTCTCTGATAAGACGCAACCAGTCGTCTAAGATCCACCCCGCCCCCCGTGACGTCAAGTATTGACTTATATAAGAAGGGATAGCATTGTATAAGTCAGAGTTCAAAGTAGATTGGTCTTCGGGATTCGGGAACGGATCTCTTTGGATCCAATTCAGTCGCTCCGCGGACAACGCGCGGCGCGGACGTCTAGTTAGTAATCATTTTATAAATATTTTTTTATTTAAAAGCAATATATATTTTATATATTAGTTTCTCATCCAAAATGTTGGTTGGTGTCTTTGAGAAAATTATTTAATGTGAGTATGACTGTTTTATTTGTTTAGCTCGAATTAAGAAGTTAAATTGTCGTTAAGTTGCCTAAAATTTTCCAATTTTCTGCGCAATTTTCTTAATTTTTCGTCCCTTAGGGACCTTTTAGAAGGTATTAAAAAACATAGAAGCAAAATTTGAATGAAATCGCTTGAGTTTTTCTCAAATTATGGCGTGACCAAGGGATATTGAGATTCATTTTTATGTGTAACTAGTGACTCGCTCCGGCTTCGCACGGGTGCAATATATTGTATACTAGCTGTCCCCCGCGGTTTCACCACGATATATCAGATTTTTGGTTACTAAAAAAAGAAGATAAAAAGTATTCTATGTCTGTCCCCTGGTCCTAAGCTACCTCCCCACCAATTTTCAGCCAAATCGGTTCTGCCGTTCTTGAGTTATAAAATTTGTAACTAACACGACTTTCTTTTATATATATAGATTATATATATAAATATTTCTCTTAAATCACTCTGTCTATTAAAAGAAACCGCATCACAATCCGTTACTTGGTTTTAAAGATCTAAGCGTAGGTATATATGGACAGAGAGACATCGAAAAGACACTTTATTTTATACTATGTAGTAAAGATTTTTGAACTTTTATTTAAATAAGTTTGAAGGTTCAAATATTTATTTCTATAGCTATAAATAACTGACAAATTGATTTACAGACTGCTCGAAAAACGCACATTTAAAATCGCAGTCTAAATCTAGAAGAATAACATTATGTAAAAATGTTCCATAAATATCCTTGTTATGTAAACTTGGAAATAAATTTTAAATAATTTACCCCTAGGGGGTGAGACTTAGAATGTAAGTTTGTGTCTAAATCTGTCCTTATCGGACGAAGCCCCTGTCCATAGTTAGTTTTCTATATTCATATGCGTCTCAGCGACTAGAATTTAGATATATACTTTACTACAAGGTATATTTTTTTATATTTTTTATATATTTTTTTTGAAATATAAAAAAAAATAAAACGAAGGTATAAAACGAAGTCGCTTTTTTTAGTCTGTCTATGTATGCTTAGATATTTAAAACTAAACAGCGAAACGGATTTTAATGCGTTTTTAAATAGATAGAGTCAAGAGGAAGGATGTGTGTATAATATAAATATGCATATGCGTAAAAAAAAACCAGAATTTTCAAAGATTTGTAACACGAAGATGGCCTTTTATTCTATAAATTCATCTATTATTCTGACTAGTTTTGTCTTGTATTGGTGGTTATTATTTTTTTGAAAAAAGTTTTTTATTTGTTACTTTTTAGTATCGAATTCCAATGTTTGACTGTGTATTAAAGTATCTTTCAAAGTAATTTATTTTCAAAATAAAACTACTACAATCTTATAAAACGAAAATAGAAACTTGAAGAAAAAGCACACATCGTCTATGAATATTTCGTCAATTTTTTATGTTCTTGGTGAATTTTTCGAGAAGCACTGTGCCGATCGCCACAAAATTTATATGGGACCACCCCTGAACAAACAAAAAAAGAACCATCAAAATCCGTTTACAATTGACGGAGATATAGCGTAACAACCATACAAAAAAAAAACATACAGACGAATTGAGAACCTCCTCCTTTTTTGAAGTCGGTTAAAAACGATGTAATTAATTTTAATTGAAATTAATTAATTTTTGCCTACCTATTCAAAAAACCCATGCTCACTAATACTTTGCCGGTGTGATTAAAAAGTCATGAGTCATTTTAGATACGGCTCGGTGACAAACAGACGTAGGGTTTAAGCTCGAAATAAAAAGGGTTCCATTGCCAAATTGCATACGGAACGTCGAAAAATATAAAAATATCTTAGTTACGTACCAATTTTAAGATTAAACAAAAAAGACTTGTCATGTGAATGTATCAATTGTATTGTAATGTATTTTTATGATTTGTAATATAACAAACTTACGCCCGCGGCTTTGCCCGCGTGATTATAAAACTTCTATCCACTATAAATTGTATTTCTTTAGCGGTCGAAATAACAAAAAAATTTTTTTTGTGGTTACCTACTTTTTAACAGACTTCTAAAAAAAGGAGGAGGTTCTCAATTCGGATGTTTGTATATATTTTTTTTATGTTTGTTCGCGCATATCTCCGTCGTTTACCAACCGATTTGAACAATTCTTTTTTTGTTTGAAAGGGTAGACTTCCCAAATGGTCTCATTGTCATCAGGTCTAGGATCTGATGATGGTATCATCCCGAAATCGAGGGAAGTCGGTTTTTTTTGCAAAAAAATATTTTGTCACAAAGAACACACCGTCCAAATTTGTAAAATGTCTCTAGGACCAGCGGTTTGGGCTGTGCGTTGATATATTAACAATCAGTCAGTCCGTTTTCTATTTTATATTTTACTAGCTTCTTCCCGCGACTTCGTCCGCGTGGAATAATAGTTCCCGTTCCGGGGGATTTCCGCGATGAAAACTATCCTATGTCCTTTCTCGGGTCCCAGACTATATCTGTACCAAATTTCATTCAAATCGGTTCAGTCGTTTAGGCGTGAAGAAGAGACAGACAGAGTTACTTTCGCATTTATAATATTAGTACGGATAGATATGGAGGTGACGCTCTGTGAAAATTACAATATTCTAACTACCCTGTCATTCTCATGATCTGAAGCACGACTGCTAATCGTGAGGTCGTCCTAGTCATATTACACCAGTAAAGAAAAAATCGAAAAACCGTAAATTATTGGATCTCAATAGAAAAATTAATACTTAAATTACTGACAAGATTTTTATCTGCAAGGAACCCTAGGTGCGAGATCCTATTTGACAGGTTTTTATTGTGCTGCTTAGCCACCAATGAGGGTTTTTTGGCAGCACGTAGGCGTCAGGCCTAACTGCAGCATGATTGGAGAATTTTGACATATCGGTCGATAAAACGGCATGACATTGACAGATTATGTCAAAAATTCACCAATCATGCTGCAGTTGGACCTGACGCCTACGTATTGCTATCTAGCGGATTTCTCATACGCAAAATCCCTCATTACGGAAATCAAAGCGTCTTCAAAATTAATAAGTTTCTTTACAATACATTCCTCATCTCTTGCCTAAAGAACCTCAAAACTAAACCATTCAAATTCATCATCACACTCATCTCCCTAGCCTTTTCCCAACCATGTTGGGGTCGGCTTCCAGCCTAACCGGATTCAACTGGATACCAGTGTTTTACGTGAAGCGACTGCCTATCAGACCTCCACAACCCAGTCACTGGGTGACACGATACCCCATGAACTATTCAAATTACAAGTCATCCTACTAATATTATAAATGGGAAAGTGTGTCTGTCTGTCTGTCTGTCTGTTTATCTTTCTTTCACGGCAAAACAGAGCGACGGATTGACGTGATTTTTTAAGTGGAGATAGTTGAAGGGATGGAGAGTAACATAGGCTACTTTTTGTCTCTTTCTAACGCGAGCGAAGCCGCGGGCAGAAGCTAGTTATATCATAAATATTCCGACTTGGATCTCCCATTTACTGAAAATATTCATTGACAAATTCCTTTCAAGCGTCTTTCTTATTAATATTACAATCTTTCACGTAACGATGCCTTAGGGGCTCTTTTTAGCATTTTAAAGACCTATTAAATACGGTAGGGATATAAAAGTGACGTAATGAGGGTTCTTTTATTCGATTGAGGGACCCTAAAATGTAAGGAATTGTATTGAAATTTCCTTTTGAATGTGACGAAATTGAATTTAATCTGTACTAATATTGTTAATGCGATAGTAACTCTGTCTGTTTTCACACATAATATTTGAGTTATGGGCAGTAAATTGATGATATTGTTAGTTATTTGATTATGGTAATTGTGGTTAGGCTTGAATAAACATTTAATATTATTTAAACTGTATTGAAATTGCAGTTTTTTTTTAGAAATCCAAACTATGCGAATGTGTGTGAGTCTATTTGTCCGTCACGGCAAAACGGTGCGACGAATTGACTAGATTTTTTAGTGGTGATAGTTTAAGGTGTGGTGAGTACCATAAGCTACTTTTTTTCTCTTTCTAACGCGAACAAAACCACGGGCAAAAGCCAGTACTACATATAAATAGCCGGAACCATCCAAAAACTATAGGGATGACGACAGCATAAAAAAAATGGCATTCTGTTCAGTCCGTCTTGTAGATCGGCCAAAAATACGGGACACGTATTTTTTACTTGATCAAATTAATAAAAAAATACAAAGATAAAGAGCAACAAAGTTTCGGAGTGGGGGCTTTTGACGTCACTGTCCTGCAAAATATGTATCTAATCGTGACGTAACACGCAACTTCAACGCACTGTAACATCGTCATTTTTCGTTTACAAGAAAAAAGAAAAAATACGTGTCCAAATTTTTTTAATAATCTAATTGACGGACTAATTACTTTTTTTCGTCGTCTCGCCTATTGTCAAATAATTAGTCGAACAGACCCGTTTTGTAAAGATTCAAAACAGATCTCTAAAAAAGATTAAAATAAGGCGACCAACTTTCTGAAAACTGAATGCGGGACTTTTGGTGAATAGGTAGAGTTGGGGGGAGTGTTAGGGATTAGTCGATATCATTACCAAAAATACTCGGAGTGACACTTTATAACAAGCTCAGGATTTTTATTGAGAATGTCATAAAAATCTTCGCAACTATCTATATTAAATTTAAGTACAAGCAGAGCTCGTAGTGTTTCCACTTTTAGTGACGACTTTTCGGACGTCCACCACCGAGCATTCATCAAAGAAAAAACTCTTTCGGTAGGCGCGTTCGTCCCTGGTAAGCAAAGCAGATACTGGACAATAAGCAAGCAGTTCTTAATCGGTATTCCAGTTTTTTTGCAATTTATCGAAAACCTCTAACCATCGTTTTTCAGTGCTGTACTTGTTCTCCTCCCAGCCCTTTAGGATATCACTGTTTACGTAATTAGACACATAATTAACTTCGTCAAACAAGTTATCTTCGTTTAAAGTCGTAGCCAAACTAGGTATCTGCACTAATTGATGAATGATAAAATAAAAACTTTAAGCAAGAAGCAATAATATAACCTATCAATATCGTGTCACTGCGTGCACTAAGGTCTAATTTTTAAAATCAAAACAATTCCATTACCCGTGCGCCCCTTTCCCGCTCTTACGCCTCATGAGTTCAGTAGAGAGAAAGAGAACGAGATTAAGCGCGATACGCTTGTCACTATTAAAATCTGTGTTCCTGCGCTGTTGACCGTGCGCGCGTGTGGGTGTTGTGTAGAAGTGTGGTAGAAAAATAGGATTGCGGGACATGCGGGACGCATACAACGTTTTACGGGACTATTTTACTAATAATTTCAAAGCGGGATTTCGTCTAGCATTACGGGACGGTCCCGCAGAATGCGGGACGGTTGGCCGCCTTAGATTAAAACTACCATTATACGACAGCCGTGGTTCACAAGATCGATTTTTCAAGAGATAAAACTTCGGACCTAGATAGAAAACGACCAATAAGAGATTACGAATTTCTGTGATAACTGCGGGGCTTTGAGTGACGTAATTATCAAGCTATAACTGTCCCACTTTAAAGCAAAGGCCTCTTCTCATACAGAGAAGGCACGAGCTTCAACACGCGCGCTCAAGGCGGATTGGCGATTTCGGACTTGTAACCTTTCAGCAACCAACCGACAGCCGGCTGTCGGGCTGCTATTGTCTTTCTATTGTGTCTCAAATCACGTGTGTTCGAACGATTAACTACAAGTCCAGGTTTTCTCACCTTGTTTTTCTTTCACCGATGTCTGTGATGTCTAAGATAAACTTTAGAAAGTACATATGAATTGAAAAAGTCACATTAATACTTGCCCGGACCCGCAACTCCTTGACATTTGTTCAAAGTTAAAGTGAAATTGTGTTATTATATTAGACTACCAAGTTGTTGTTTAATTAATAACAATAAAAAACAAATTATTTATTCAATAAAACAATTACAAAAACAATTTAAAACTAAAACAAAAGGCACTTCGAAACGTCAATAAAATTATATTTAAAATTGTTGATTCTAGTCGCTCAAGGTGGATTGGCGATAGATTTAAAGCTTAATACTTATTGATTTTTATTAAGCTGCTCCCGCGGTTTCCCCCTTGTTTTTAGTTACTGCTCCGCTCCTAATGGTCATAGTGTGATGATTCATAGCCTATAGTTCCTGAGATAAGCGCGTTCAACCAACAAATTATTTAGCTTTAAAATATTAATATATGAATTTGAAACGACATATTGGCCTGGATTCGATCCCACAACGGAGGAGGCCTGTGCCTCTAGAAACACTTGGCTACAACGACAAAATATAGATATTTAACATGTAGGTACTATATGGTAAACTAGCTTTTGCCCGCGGCTTCGCTTGCGTTAGAAAGAGACAAAAAGTAGCCTATGTTACTCTCCATCCCTTCAACTAACTACACTTAAAAAATCACGTCAATTGGTCGCTCCGTTTTGCTGTAAAAGAAAGACAAACAAACAGGCAGACAGACAGACAGACAGACAGACAGACACACTTTCCCATTTATAATATTAGTAAGGATGTACAGTTATCTATGCACATAAGTAAAAATAAATCCTAAATTTGTTACGCGCAACCCGAAAAGGAATGGATTGTTTAAAAATGTATGTTGAAATGTCAGGACGATTTTTATGAAAAGAATAAAATGAAAATTATAAATAAAATAAATAAAATAATAAAATAAAACGGGCGATTTTTCGGTTTCGGTTTTAATTTCCAAATTCGGGAAAGCTGGATGTAATTTACTACAAAATATACCTACATTTTTTTTATTTATTTTTTATACCTACATTTTAAGTTCTTATGCTGTAAAACTTTAGCTTAACTTAGCACGAATAAACTGTTTTTCTTTCTTTTCTTTCTTTCTTTCTTTCAAAATCTTTGAGTGGAATCATTTATCTATAAATTCATATAAAAATATTTTTAAGTTTTCGTACATATTATATTTAGATTTATATTAAGTTGGTATCGTATTCAAATAATTCGTAAAATATAAAATAAACAGCTGCTTAATCTAATAGAAATAGCTCATACCCTGTCCTACTCCGTTTTCTAGTAAATAATAATAAACTAGTAATAAATAATTATGACATTATTCGACCCCAGAGTTCCCTCAAGCGAGGCCTAAGATCCATCACACATTAAATAGAGTCGTAACCCTGGTTAGGTTGATAAAGATGAGGAGGGTCGCCGCCGTTTGAGTAAGGTCGACCTTCTACCTTTTAAAATGGTTTCAGTACATCTAGATATGTGTATGAATAATGTTCTAGTCGATATGGTTGGCTAACATATATTATACTGGCTTTTGCCCGCGACTTCGTCCACGTGGAATTATAGTTCCCGTTCCCGGGGGATTTCCGGGATGAAAACTATCCTTTCTTGGGTCCCAGACTATATGCTGTTAAGGCGTGAAGAAGAGACAGACAGACAGACAGACAGACAGACAGACAGACAGACATACTTTCCCATTTATAATATTAGTATGGATTTAGTAAAAATAATAATATAGTATATACAGTACGGATTAGTACGTGGCACACAAGAGGTTAAATTACATCTAATCGATACATAAAATAAAATCTTAACAAATTCAAAACTGAAATTAAACTAGGCAGAGCTATGATAACCAGAAAACTGATATACATTCTTATAAATAAAAATAATGAATAAATAAATATCCAGGAACATCTTACACACGGCCATCTGATCCCAAGCTAAGCAGAGCTTGTGTTATGGTAATCAGACAACTGATATACATACTTATATAATTTTTAAATACAAACATATTATAGATAAATAACACCCAGACACAGAACAAACAATTATGCTTATCACACAAAGTTTGTCCTGGGTGGGAATCGAACCCACGACCTCTGGCTTAGCAGTCAGGGTCACAGACCACTAGACCAACAGGCCCGTCACAAGCATGTAAATTAATTTACAAAGAAATTACAGACCATAATGGTTCTAACGTAGTTAGGAATAAGTGAAAGAGATGAGGTTATCCCTTTAGGAGTCGAATTTCAAAAAATTCTTTCTAGTTAATGCTCCAAGAACACCCTGCAAGTTTCATGTCTCTAGGACCAGCGGTTTGGGCTGTGCGTTGATATTATCAACTGTCAGTTTACCATTTTATGTTATATATTCAGATAACAAAATAATATATCTACACAAAAAGCAAGTTTCCCGTGACCCAAAGGCTGGCTTTTATCTTGGCCAGAGGATTGGCATTGCCATCCAACGTGGCAATGCTGCCAGCCACTTGGGCACTTTACCGGTTGACAGCGATGCGGAGGAGTTTTTTGATGCCATTTTATTTTAATTAGTGTTTTTTTTTTCTTTTTTTTTTAGTTTAGTAATTTATTTTGTAAATATTGTAAATACTACATTTGTAAATATTGTAAATACTCCACTCCACAGTTATTACAAAAGCAAGTTATAGTATTTCAAATTTTATAAAATAAAAGTTGTTAAATATTTCAATAATTTGTAAAGCACTCCATACTACTCCATCGTAGCAATGTATCGTAGCATCGTAATCATCGTAGCATCGTAGAGGCGGTTACGACGTAGCAAAGCTCGTAGCTTCCAAAATGCAAATTGCCAAATTATTTTTAAATATGTCCCATATTTTAGATACGTATGAAAAACAGATCTTCCTTCAGATTTCTTTTTATATTTTACTTTTGCAACGACGCGGCGACGCTTTTTGCCGCTACGAATTTGCTACGTTGTAGCACCTCAGCTACGGCGTAGCGAATATTGCTACGATCGGAGACTGCCTACGCAATTTTTGAATTACATTTAAAAGTATGAGAGTGGATGCTTAAATGTTTGTTATTTCGCCAAGTTACAACTACTGAAAATTTCTCAGTACTACAACATACTTTAGACCGCGGCTTCGCCAGCTCTATTGCTCCTTTAGGTGTCGAATTCAAAAACTCTTTACAAATAACATACCCTCCAAATTTCCAGTTTTTAGTCCAGCGATTTTGACTGTGCGTTGATTGATATAATCACCCAGTCGGGAACACCCAAATACTCCGAAATATTTCATTACGAATTTTGATATTCCGATTTTCAAAAGTCCGAATTTTATCATCTCCCTAGCCTTTTTCCAATTACGTTGGTGTCGAGTTCCAGCCTAACCAGATGCAGCTGGATACCAGTGTTTTACGTGAAGTGGCTGCCTATCAGACCTCCATAACCCAGTTACTGGAGGACAAAATAATTCTTGGTTAGGCTTTACTTTTGAAAATTTTGAGGTGACTAATTAATGTGATAATGAGTTATTTTTATTAATACTTAATCCGTACTAATATTATAAATGCGAAAGTAACTCTGCCTGTCTTTTCATTACGCTTAAACCACTAAATCGATTTGAATGAAAGGATCATGGGCATTTTTGTATGAGAGCTGGGCGTAAAACCCACAGCAATAAAATGTGTTGTAATTCACTTTATTGTACTTCTAAATACCCCCTAAATACTTGTTAACTCCAATATCGACCGGGTATGACTGCAAAAAAATCCCAAAGATTGGTTAAATAAAACACACATATTTTTTAAAAACTACTGTATATTGATACCTTTTATTTAAATATCAATGGTTATCATCAACTATAACATCTATTAAATGTTCTGCGGGTGCAATGAAAGGTTCGTGCCGTCCTAACCCTAAAAACCACAAAACTGAAACTATGTGGGCACAACTTCCTACTGTTCTTCTGCCTGTTAAGCAAGTACAGTAATGCTCAACTATCGCATTTCTACCGATTTGATCTTTATCGATCAAAATGTAAGTATTATATATGCGCGATCTGACATGCGCGACTGTATTTTAATTCGAAGCAACCACACATTAGTTTGCAGAATATTACATCTGTTTAAATCATCTAATGACTCCTCTCTATATAATTCAATTAAAATAAACACCATCGCGGAAATGTTCTGCGACATACGATTTTGCTAGTTTCATATGATAAGTTCCCAAAGCGTGAAGCACTATACATTCCTATGTTAAACGTGGAAAATCATTTAGGAATGGTAGATTTGCTTCCATTCTTATAGTCTCGACGTTGTCGATTCAGATTTTTAAGTTCGACGTAATCAAATAAACGATTCGGGTTGTTCATTTTTTCATCAATAATGTTTATTATATCCGAAGCTAGTCGACGGTTTTCAAAAACTGGGTGAAAAGCATTTAAAAGGCTAGCACCAATTTTGAAATCTACAAACATATGGGGAAGAGTTCTATTAACAAATACGTTTGAACATCACTGAATATCTCTGCTCACCGGTTGTTTGGGTGATTGCCGTCATAGTATAAAATTAAGTAATAGTCATTAGCCTTCACATAAAATATATTTTAAAGCTGTTGGTTTTACGCCCATTTTGACCGTGACTCTTTGGTACAGAATTACAGATATAGTCTGGGACCCGAGAAAGGACATAGGATAGTTTTCATCCCGGAAATCCCCCGGGAACGGGAACTTATTGTAGTAAAGCTAGTACTGAATTCCTTTTTTTTTAATGTTATATACAGATACTAGTGTAGATATCAGTGATCTGGTCACCATAGTAAATGTTTTGCCTATTTTCAAATCTGATGGCAGTGTGTGAGTTGTCCCAAAAATTTTTTTTTAGTGTAAATGTTAAATGTTTCACATCCATACCCGCTGGCTAACTAGCTAACCTAACCTATGAAACAGCAATCAGCAATATTTGCGCAGTGATCGCGTGATCACCGCGCGATTAATCGCTTAACGTAAAAAAAACCGTATTATGTATGAATCGATTGCTAATCGCTCGCTGATTGTTCTAATGCACTTATTGCTACGATGACGATAAAGTAGCAATCGCTGGAACTAATTAAATATCACCTTTAACAAAAAAAACTTAACTTTGCTCTCAAAAACCATACTAAATACGAAAACACCAAACGAAAAATGCATGTTTTAGTTAACTGATTGCTCCACAGAGGCAGCACTATCGCTAGATTGCTATTTGACTTGACATATTTTGAATTGACGTTTGAGAAGCAAATATCGCGCAATTATCGCGATCGCGCTCGGCTTCTGCAAGATACGTAATCCCGGTGCCGATCATATTTCTAGTTTTAAAACCTTGTTACCATCAGTTGTTCTGAGTATAAAAATTGTTTGGAAACTCCTCTGCGACCTCAATTTCGTTTCATACTCCAAAAATGTTTACAAAGGCTTGCTTTGCGAGCATTTTGACTGTGGCAAAAGACGGAGAAATTTTTGTGAAATATTCTAGGCGGCTTTGTCTGGTAGGTTTGATTGCTCAGTTGGGATTTTGAAACTGCTGGGTCTAAGGTTTGATAGTCGGGTAAAGTATATTGGGTTGTTGCGGAATGTTTATAATAGTTACCGTGACCCTCGAACATAAAGGGTAATATAAGGAAACTGAGAGGGTTTTAGTCAGTAAAAGTCTGACACGCCCTCCCGCTGCACACAGGACGGGAGCAGTCATTTGATGATTTCCCACTCAACAAAAAAAAAATAAGTGTATCGGGTTTTTTGCTCAGCCCGGAGCTTGGACGGTGTGGCTTTAAAAGCATGCAAAAAATATATATCTGTAGCTGGCTTCACTCGCCTGGATACTTTGAAAAAGTAGAAATTTTCATATAAACCATAATTTTTCTTATACTCTTTACTATCTTTTGCCCGTTCCCGGAGGATTTCCGGGATGAAAACTGTCCTATATCCTTTCTCGGGTCCCAGACTATATCTGTAACGAATTTCATTAAAATCAGTTCATTGGTTTAGATGTGAAGAACAGACAGACAGAGAGTTACTTTCGTATTAATATTATCAGTATGGACTAGTACGGGTTACATTTAAAAAAAAATCGGAGTTGGCTTCCAGTCTAACCGGATTCGGCTCAATACCAGTGATTTACATGCAGCGACTGCCTATCAGACCTTCACAACCCACTGGGTAACACGACACCCCTTGGTTAGACATCCATATATTGCTTCAATTTTCCCAAAACCTCAAAAATATCTCCAAAATCATTCAAACACATCTTAATTAATGAAACAAAAGCAGACGAAGCGGAAGCGCCGCCATATTGGTGGAAACGGCTCGTTACCGCCGTCGACTAACTTCCGGCAGCCATCTTGATACGTCACCAGCGCCATTGTGGCCGCCATTTGTAATCTGTTAATTGGAAAGATACCTATTTCTGTTTAATGATTGAAGATTTTGACGTTTTCGATGATAAGTTATTTATATTATGTACAGTCAGCATTAAAAGTTGATGAACACATTTAGATTTTCAAAATCGCTGGACACCGTAAATTACCTAAATCGCTCAACATGATAAGTGCCAAAAATAAATGATCTAGGTATATTACGGTGTACAGCGACTTTGAAAATCTGAATGTGTTCATCAACTTTTGATGCTGACCGTACTAGCTGACCCGTGTCCACTTCGTTGGACGGTAAACATTTTGGCTTGTTTTTTTTCCGTCTGGCTAGACCAAAATTGAGATAGTTCAGCTAATACGCATGATATCTTTATAATTTATAGCCTATAGCACTTACGAGTAATGTAGCTTTCTACCAGTAAAACAATTTTAAAAATTGGTTTAATACTTCCGGTGATATACAAACGTAAAAACAAATGTTACCTCTTTCTTTATAATATTAGTATAATAGATATATATCGGGGGGTTTATAAATACCTCTACATACAAACTTACAAACAAATAGTTTATAATATTAGCATAGATATGTTTATAAATTACCAGTAGTTTTTCCTTTAAACTGGAACATACTTTTAATTGTCATTATATGCACAGTCAGACTCTGCCCTATTTATTTATATATATAAAACAAAGACGGGTTTGTTACAACACTTATAACTCGAGATCAGCTAGACCAATTTTCATGGTTTTTGGTTCGTTGGATTTGTCCCCGCCCCAAATAGCAGAAAACATCTTAAAAATAATGAAAACTCGACGAGAACATAATTATAAAAGATTTATTTATTTATTTATTTATTTTTATTCCCAACAATATCCTTACAGACTAAATCCAAATTGATATTGGGGTTTCTTATACTAAATTACAACTAAAACCACAGATTAATAAATAGTTACTACGTAACAGATACTTCACTCCAATACAAAACCCAAAATACCTACGCTATAATAGCCTACAAAATCATAATAATAATACCAGTTGTTTGCAGCAAGGAGAAATGTACCATAAGTACGCACGAAGAGAGTTGAGATTCTTTTGCCCGCCGCGCGACTAACGTGTGTGCGTGTCGTCCAGCAAATCTGCTAGGGTTATACCGTGTATTATGACAATGGTAATAAGACAAATGTTTTGGAAAAACAATTATTATTTTATTTGTTGATCGAATATTTTTTAGTTTGATAAATTGACTGATGCATATTTTTGTTCCTTGAATTCCCGACTAATATATTTTAGTGTCAAAAATATCCAAAACCGCGTGAATAATTTTAATAAATAATCAAAAGGGAAACAATAGAATTGGGAAACAGGGGAATTGCACAATAATTAGGCAATAATTACGTGGTTTCGGCATTTTGATAGTCAGCGCTGTACCCGTGACACGCGAGCACTCAGCCGGGCGCGCGACAGCCCGGTGTTCGTTGTATCGTCGACGATACGCGAAGCGGTAGGCATAAAACGCGTGGCCTTGAGCGAGTGACGGACGCCTGCTAAAACTAAGTATAACTAATTTTAAAAAGTGCTATCTTCGTAAATGAAAAAAGAATAAATAAAGATGAATCATTTTCCCTTAATGTTACTTTGTTTCGTACCTGTCAAACATTTGTTGTCCATCCTGTCAAATACTATAAGTATAACGGTTGACATGCGTTCAGAAATAATGACAAAATGCATTCTTTCCCACCAACTATCCAATTGAATTTTTAAACTCCTTGGATGTGCCTGGCTTACCACCGCACATAGCTCATTACAGCCACCTGGCAGCCACTCCGCACTGACTCGCCTTATAACCGAGGCGATCCGGCGACGCTACGGAGTGATACGGATAGTGAGCGCATGCCCATACAAGTCCATATAAAGAATACTAGCCGCAGGAGGCGAGTTGGTGCGGAGTGGCTGCCGGGTGGCTATAATGAGCTATGACCTTAAAGGGCAACCGAAGTAACATGAGTGGGTTTTAGCAGGCGTCCGTCACTCGCTCAAGGCCACGCGTTTTATGCCTACCGCTTTGCGTATCGTCGACGATACAACGAACACCGGGCTGTCGCGCGCCCGCCTAAGTGCTCGCGCGTCACGGGTACAGCGCTGACTATCAAAATGCCGAAACCACGTAATTATTGCCTGATTATTGTGCAATTCCCCTGTTTCCCAATTCTCTTGTTTCCCTTTTGATTATTTATTAAAATTATTCACGCGGTTTTGGATATTTTCGACACTCAAATATATTAGTCGGGAATTCAAGGAACGAAAAATATGCACCAGTCAATTTATCAAACTAAAAAATATTTGATCAACAAATAAAATATTAATTGTTTTTCTAAAACATTCGTTTTATTACCATTGTCATCATACGTATAACCCTAGCAGATTTGCTGGACGACACGCACACACGTTAGTCGCGCGGCGGGCAAAAGAATCTCAACTCTCTTTGTGCGTACTTATGGTACATTTCTCCTTGCTGCAAACAACTGGTATTATTATTATGATTTTGTAGGCTATTATAGCGTAGGTATTTTGGTTTTTGTATTGGAGTGAAGTATCTGTTACGTAGTAACTATTTATTAATCTGTGGTTTTAGTCAGTAAGAGTCTGACACGCCCTCCCGCCGCACCCAGAACGGGAGACGTCATTTGATAAAAAAAGGGTGATACACTAAAAAGTGCAATCCATGCAAAAAAATAAATAGCAAATAAAGTATCACTGAATTATTAGCCTATTTTTTAAAATTATCCTAATTTAAAAAGTAAAAAATGTGATCATTTGTTGCCTATAGGGCGAAACAAAGTTCGCGGGGTCAGCTAGTTTATTTATAGTTAGTATGTGAGTTGTCCCAAGATATTAATTAACATAATTATTTTAGATAAAAAAGTCTGTCTAATGAGCCTGTAGTCTGTTAAAAGTAATAGTTTTTTGAAGTTTGTTAGTAAACTAATTCGTTCTTAATTGATTAGGACACTAATTTATAATTAATACTCCAGAAGCAATAACTGTGATTTACGAAATAATACACTTGGTATCTATACTTAAATATCTTTACCTTACTTTTTTTACTAATAGAAGCAACACGAATAATGTAACCGAAACTCGTAAAACATGATAATTGAAAAGAGAAGCATGAATAATATGTATGTATATATATATTTATATATATTTTTATTTATTGTTGTATTTAATTTTGTATTATGTATTAAATATTACAATTATATATTAGTTAAGAGTTAATAATTATGTTTTATTCGTGCACATAAGCACATCCCCCGTTGCAAATCTCTCTATAGCATTTTGGTTTGCTGGTAGAAAACCCATTTCTGGGTTAAGCTCGTCATTGTACATAAGTTTTTATTTTGGTTTTGCTGATGTTTGTACTTTATTTTTTATGTGCAATAAAGAAAATGAATATGAACATGAAGTTACTTGCTTGCTCTTTAAAGATTTACCTACGTTTTCAACAAGCAACTAGCTTCAACTTTCTCGGGTGAAACCGCGAGCGTAAGCTAGTTATAAAATAAGAACAATACGTTGTCCGTCTGCTCGTATGTGTGTATAAACCTATCGACTCTTTGACAGTTCGTAAATGCCTATAAAGCGGTTTGAATTTCGCAAAAACAAATCACTTTTCCTGAAGAACGAGTGTCATGTTTGGCATGATACCATCATCAGATCCTGGACTTGATGGCAATGGGACCATTTGGAAAGTCTACCCTTTCAAACAAAAAAAGAATTGTTCAAATCGGTTGGTAAACGACGGAGATATGCGCGAACAAACATATAAAAAAAAATTTAACATTCGAATTGAGAACCTCCTCCTTTTTTTAGAAGTCGGTTAAAAAGTCACACCTACAAGAAAATAAACACACCAATCCCACCATTTTTATTTTATTTTATAGAACACCAATTCACCACCATGGGTGTCGCATCAGACGGTTTCACCAGCGGCTGGAAGGCGAAGATAGCAGCTCTCAGGGAGTCAAGGAAACTGGTGCTGGTCATCGTTGCCATCGCGCTTCTCCTGGACAACATGCTGCTCACCACTGTCGGTAAGTTCATTTTTGTTTCTATTTAATACCTGCCTATTACTGTCCCACTGCAGGGCAACGCCTCTTCTCATACAGAGAAGGAACGGGCATTGATCACCACGCGCGCTCAAGGTGGATTGGCGATTTTGGACCTATATTCAATACAAGTTCGGTTTCCTCACAATGTTTTCCTTCGCCGATGTCTGTGATGCCGATGGTGCGGAATAGTTACCGAGGCCCCGGAATATAAAGGGCAACCGAAGTAACATGAGTGGGTTTTAATCAGTAAAAGTCTGACATGATGAACGGGAGAACTCATTTGATGATTATCAAAAAAATGTCTGAAATGTCCAAGATAAACTTTAGATTTTTATTTATTTATTACAAAATCCACAGCTCTCAAAACATTTATCATACATATTTAAATGCGTTGATAGATATCCATTTATTGGGTGCATTAAGACAGCATTACACCCAACATTACAAATAAAAGTACAAGCTAAATAACAAATTTAAAACTTGGCGCCATAAAACTATTATATAGAATAAAAAAGTGAAAAGAAGTACTCTCAAGGTTGCACCAAATGGGAGTCCAGCTCAGCATGTGTCAGGCAAATGTACCTGAAGTTGATATTCTGCTGGAGCCTTCGGTAACATACGGACGTCGAGCAAACGAGATAAATTGATATTATTAATATCTGATAGCCAATTACGGATTTACAATTTAATAACCTTTCATAGATTTGCCTTCTGACTGACTGACAGATTATTGATATATCAACGCCCAGCCTAAACTACTAGTCCTAAAAATATGAAATTAGAGGTTGTGTTCTATTTCCCCTAAAGAAGTAAAATATTGGTTTTAAGTTCGACATTAATATGCTAGCCATTTACTACCCATTTATTTATATCTTTGCTACATATTAACTAAAAACGACGAAATAAACGTCCATTTACGAGCAATTATGATAAAAAATAATATACGATATAACCCTTTAAGCCTAAACACTATATTACCCTCTAAATATATACCTAACTTTCGCACCGTAGTCATTTAGATACCTTTCCTATCCAACGTGAATTCGTTAAGTATTTCCCAAGAATCTTTTACAAGGAAAAATGGGCCATTACGGAATCCAATGAATTGCAGATGAAGTGAACCACTCCTCTGATTGTAAGGCGCCATCTTGGATTTTGCCTCCATCTTGGATTGTGGTTCGCTGGATAGGAAGCGGTTGAGAGCGGTTCGTTCTAATTTTGAATTCGAAATGCGTTGTATAAGTTAAATGTATTATTTGTAAAATATTTTTAAGAACAAAATATTGCTTGTTTATTGAGACTTTTATTTTCATTTTGTTTTTAACAGTATTAAATATTTTTTATGTAGTCCAATTAGGTCAAACATTATGGATATACAGAGTTAGCAAACAGAAAATTTCAGAGTCTTATATTTTTTATTTTATGTTGTTCGGTGTTGCTGGTCCTTACCAAAAATACCGCAAAACTGAAAAAAAAATACCAACATAAAGGCAGATATTATTAAAAAATTAAACGTATTATTAATAATTTAACAAATCAATTATTTAGTTGTTTTCAAAATGTAGAATAAGACAAAAAATATATAATTAGAATGGCTTGTTGTTTTAGTAGTTGGCGACAACGACTGGCAACTAGAAGTCATGTCAATTTAATCCCCTTACTAACCCAGTTTGGAATCAGAAAGGCACGTGTGAAATGTCCCAAGATTATAATGTATTTATCGTTTATAACGCGGCCAAATCGCAAGGAACTAGTATTAAAATAAAACATAATTATAAGAATAGGTGACTAGTAATAAAATGAGTTTCCTGTCTGAAACACACAATTCACTTCCAGTGAAGTCGGTAAAGCACGGAAGCTGGGGCAATTTCCCCGTCGGCGAGATCAAAGTGAAATTCACTTAGCCGCCTCATCAAAAGAGCCGACAGCTAGTGTTGGGACATGGTTTAAGATTGTCGATATATTTTTTATTGTTAAGCTTTTAAATTTTTAGAAGTTAATTTGATTTGGGATCTATGCGAATATATAAAATTAACTTATAAAATTATATTTGCAAAAAAATATGTGACGTATTTAGCAAATATTTATTTTGCTTGCTATTGGGCCTCAATTCATGACAGCGATGCGGACGAGTTTTTTATGCCCAGTCAGTTTTGAACATACCTATATCTACTTAAGATGTATCTATTTATGCAAATAAAAATATATCGCTAAAAAAATTAAATAAGCTCAATTCTTGAGAACTGCTGGACAAATCCATTTATTTTTTATGTTCAAATATTCAATGATGTCCGAAAAAGGTTCTTATCGTTATAGCTATATACAATGTGTAACTGAATTAATGCACATTATAAAAATAGTTTGTTCAGAATCGTTTACTGAATCAATTTTTGTAATTTTTAATATAGGTAATATTTTATCCCAAAAATAATTAAAACTATGTAAACTGTTGTCACACTTCCGCTGTACAGTCACAACAAACTAAAGTGGATGAAATACCTACTACGCTAGACCCTTATGCAAGTGCGACTGTGTGCATGCGTAATTTGTAATGTGACTATAATTTTCTCTCACAATCTGTACAACTAATTTAAAAAAAACAGTGTTTTAAACATAATAATAAAAATTCAGTGTTTGTATTATGATTATAACATAATATTCTAATTGGGGTGTCTGGTGGTGTGCGTTTATTCCGGGACATGTTGTATCGTTAATGTTGTAAATATGTTGACTAACTACTTGGGTACTGATGATTCTTAATTTCTTATGTAGAGAAAATTTGGAAAAGTTTTTATATTCGGGAAATACTGATCGTCATTTTTTACGGGGTTTTATTGTGACAGGAAGTGGCAAGGAAATTAATAATAGTACAAAACGGAATAACAATATTTAAAAAAAAGACGTAATACTTTTGTGCTGTTTCGTTTACCTAACGGTCCAAAAAGAAGCCTAGCCCTCATTCGTCTCCTTTTTTATCGACAACAAAATCTATCGACACAAGTCCCCTCCCTACTCAAGACAGGGTCCTCGCAGTCGCATTTCAAATCATATTTCG
Source organism: Athetis lepigone (assembly GCA_033675125.1). Lineage (NCBI taxonomy): Eukaryota > Metazoa > Arthropoda > Insecta > Lepidoptera > Noctuidae > Athetis > Athetis lepigone. The sequence continues at coordinate 4,186,320 of CM066220.1, read as the reverse complement.
TTGAGTTTTCACCCTTTTGCTCTCGGGTAGCGTTTAACTCTGTTTAATAGTTTCAAATTGCCTTTTGGGCACTAACTCTGTTTAATAAGAGCTTGCTGAGGGCCTGATATAAACAGTAGACAGTTTTATATTTCATTTTAGTATTTTTTGTAGTCTTTTGGTGAATATTAAATAGTTGGTCCATTGTCCATCTCGTAGTTTCTGTAGTTTCATTGTCGGGTAGATTGCCTTATCCGGGAATAGACCCAGTTATTGAATTCATCATTAGGAGTTTTTCAGTAGGAGCAACTTTCAAACTTTGGTTTGGAAGTTGAACGACGTAAAACTCATATTTTATATATGTTGGCTACAGGGATGGTAAATATTTTAGAGAACTTAAAAGATAGTATTTTACTTAATATTATTTAGTAAAACCTTCCGACAATCAAGTGACAGCCGGATGTCGCGCTGCTATTGTCTTTCTATTGTGTCTCGAATCACGTGTGTTTGAATTTGTGTTTTTTTATTTATTACATAATAATATGTACTACATTCTAAGTTTTTCACTTATGATTCGTGGGGGTTCATTAATCTTGAGAAAACGAAGTATTAAATCTAAATTTCGTAAAGACATAGTTGATTTATCAGTTGAACATATTATTGAGCTGTCTTGTGTTGAGCTAGATAAGTATGTCATAGTGTGTGTTTACAGACCCCCAAATCATCAAAACTATTCTGTGTTTGAGTCCACAATGGAAGATGTTTTGACTAAACTCGTAGCTGGTAATAAATCAATAATAATCTGTGGCGATTTTAATGTTAATATTTTAGATAATAATTCTAATAGCAGTAGATTAGTAAGTCTATTTAAGTCGTTCAATTTGTCAAATGTGTTTCTAGAACCAACCCGAATTACCACGACTACTGCTACATGTATTGATAATGTTTTTTGTTGTTGCGACTATTTGGATAAAGCCATAGTAGATAATCTCCCGTCTGATCACAGTGGACAAATCGTTTCTTTTGAGTCCTATATACCATTACAAAAAATACAGATTCAGTCTAGACCAATAACATTGAGTAATTTAAATAAATTTAATAGCACTTTGATTGATAACTTAAATAGCCAAAGCTTTGACATGGAGAATGGAAATATTCTGTATGAACAATTTTTTGCAGTCGTGCAAACTGGGTTTAATAATATTTTCGAGAAAAAAACCAAAACTATTTGCCCGAAATTTGTATTCTCGGACTGGGCAACTCGCGGTATTAGAAAAAGCAGGGATAGACTTTTTGAGCTGTATGGCCTTATAACAATACAGAAACTTTTAATAAGTTTGTTAGCAATTATTCAAAAATATTTAAAAATGCTTGCAAGGCAGCCAAAGCCTTATTTATTAGCTACAAGGTTAAGTCAGCAGACAATAAAATAAAGGCCGTATGGAAAATTATTAATAATGAAACAAATAGGAATAAGAAAAACAATATTGATTATACTCTGGAGACGTCGCGTGGTCTCATAAGTAGTAACATTGATGTGGCTCAGGAATTTATGTCATTTTTTACTAATATCCCAACTGAAACCACTAAAAGTTTAGATTCCTCACCCTCTCTTGCCGTTGATTTGCTAAAAGCAAATGTTTCAGCCTGCCGCATGGAATTTAAATTTAAACATATTAACCCTGTAGTTGTGGTAAAGGCTTTTAAGCAACTGAAAATCAAGGCTACTGAAGATCTATGGGGCATGTCTACTAATGTGTGTAAATCGGTTATAGAGACAATAGCCCCATGCTTAGCTTGTATTTTTAATTTGTGTATAGATCAAGGAGTTTTTCCGGATCTAATGAAGCATAGCAAAGTAATCCCACTTTTTAAATCTGGAGATAGCAAAGACACTAATAATTATAGACCCGTATCTGTTTTGCCGGTTTTTAGTAAAGTATTTGAAAAAATCATGTTTAACCAGATGCTCAGTCATTTTAACAGCAATAATATATTACATGATCAACAGTATGGTTTCACCAGAGGTCGTTGTACTACTGACGCCGGTGTCACTTTAATTAAACATATTTTTACAGCATGGGAAGAGTCGCAAGATGCTATTGGCATTTTCTGCGACCTCTCCAAGGCTTTTGATTGCGTGAGTCATGAAACACTTCTTTTAAAACTTGAGCATTACGGGCTCGGGGAAATTAGCGCTAAGTTTAGTAAAATCCTATCTAAATGATCGACTGCAGCAGGTTCAAATTAATGGTGTAAATTCACTGGGCTCAAAGGTAAAAATGGGAGTACCGCAAGGATCAATTTTGGGTCCTTTGCTTTTTTTAGTCTATATTAATGATTTACCAAGTTTGCTAGAAAACCAACCTCAAATGGTGTTATTTGCTGATGACACTTCACTGATTTTTAAAGTGAATAGACGGGCACAACACCTTGACGACGTAAATAACGCTATGCTTAAGGTTCATAACTGGTTTACTGTTAATAATTTAGTACTAAATGAAAAAAAAAACGAAATGCAGAAGATTTACTTTACCGAATGTTAGAAGTACTGAATGTAATGTTGTATTGAATAAGGATATACTAGAGTTCGTCGAAAAAACGGTTTTCTTGGGGATAACGCTCGACTCAAAGCTGCAGTGGGGCCCTCACATAACATCTCTTACAGCGCGGTTAAGTTCAGCTGCTTTCGCTGTCAGAAAAATCCGGCAATTAACTGACGTAGATACCGCAAGACTAGTCTATTTTAGCTACTTTCATAGTGTGATGTCTTACGGTATTTTGCTTTGGGGACGTGCCGCAGATATAGATTCCGTCTTTGTATTGCAAAAGAGGGCTGTCCGTGCTATATATAATCTCCGCAGCCGCGAATCTCTAAGGGATTTGTTTAAAAGTATTAACATCATGACGGTACCTTGTCAATATATATATACGAAAACATAATGTACGTTCGGAAAAATCTTCATCTTTTTAGTAAAATAAGTGACAGGCATAATTTTAATACCAGAAATAAGAACAAATTGGATCAACCAAGTTTTAGATTGTCAAAAGTCCACACTTCTTTTATGGGGTACTGTGTAAAATGCTATAATAAAATACCACTCGAAATTCTCCATCTAAATGAGAAAAAATTTAAAACATGCATTAAGCGCACGCTATGTAAACAAGCTTATTATAAGTTAGAAGATTATATCAATGACAAACATGCTTGGCTAAATGCTGGTCCTGCTCCACATAAGCTCACAAATTAGAAATTTTAATCATTGGAAGATAGAAAATGTTTCTTGTCCCCTTAATTTTTGACATTAATATTCAAGATCTTTATTATTATAAGTTTTATAAGCAATCAAATTTCACTTATTTATATTTATTTACAGTACAAAACTTTGGTTTGTGTAATTTAGATGCATATTTGAGTTTTTGTAAATGTGAGTACGATGCAGTGATTTATTACGAGAGTTTTCTACTGACACAAATAGACATGGCGGTTAGGAGCATTGTCATGCTCGCTCAAAAAGTCTCGCTGATGGTGGCGAGTGCGTTGGATCATTCGGTTCCCTTCAAAATGGTTGAGCTAAATGGTGCTGATGTCACGCGTCATGCTCGTGAACGGGCGCTATCAGTTGAGATGGGTCATCTCTTAACTGCCATGACTTTTTATTTTAATTTTGTATTTGTTTATTTTGTTATATACTTACATTGTTTTCACATGTAGAAGCACCAAAAAGAAAATGTAACCAAGACTTTGTAAAACATGATATTTTTAAAAAGAGTGTCCGTGGAGTTTCTTGCCTGTTCTTCTCCATAGAGATCTACGTTTTGGAACAGGCAATTAGCGTCACTTTTTCTGACTAACAGACCGACCGACTCTTTGAAAATTCATAAGTACCTGTAAATGGTCTAAGTGAAATAAATGCTTTGAATTTTGAATTTTGAATTTTTCCGGGACATCACTTATTGAACTGAATATCAGAAGTCAAAAATTCTAACAATTACTAACCAAGGGGTAACATGTTACCCAGTAACGAGGTTGTGGAGATCTGATAGGCAGTCGTTTCACGTAAAACACTGACCGGTATCCAGCTGAATCCGGCTAGGGTGGAAGCCGACTCTAACATAGTTGGGAAAAGGCTAGGGAGATGATAAATGGTCAATAAGCTGATGGTCTATGTGATGATATGGTCACAGCTGCCTAAAGACATCTGCAATAGCAGAGGTCTTGCAGTTGCTTTGTCATCTTGGATACTATGGCCCGTATTAATAGAGGTCACTCAATTCTGAGACGCTCTCAAATCTCTTGCTGTCCTTGTCATTCTAAAGGGAAAAAATAAGGATAGCAATAGATTTGAGAGCGTCTCAGAATTCAGTGACGTCTATTAATACGGGCCTATGATGATAGGTCTCAAGTTTCTGTGGGGGATATGGATGACTACTACATTAAAAAATGCCATTCTGTTAAGATCATCCAAAAATACTGGATACATATTTTTCTCTCCGTGAAATTAATAAAAAAGTACATAGAGCATCAAAGTTCAGAGTGAGGACTTGTGACGTCACTGTTCAGCAAAAAATGTACAATCAACCCAATGGAATCATGACCCACCATAAGCTTATTTTCTTACAGACATTCAAATTCAATTAGGTCGACAATCGCGTAAACATGTATTTAAAATGTCACACGTCTAGGCTTATTATTTTGACAGCTTCAAACGATTTGCCGTCAAAACGGGTCATGATTCAATTTTGTCGATAGTACCTATGTGTGACGTCACGTGAAACTTCAACGCACTGTATCGTAGTATTTTTTTAAACATCCTATATTTCTATTTTTTCTCGTAAACCAAGGAAAAAGCAAAAGATACGCGTCCAAAATTTACTGATAATATTGAAAAATTTTTGGTTATCTAGCTGACAGACAAAATTATTTTTTTTGTCGTCTTTCAATTCATGTTTTTCTTGTCATACGGATACGACACGAAACGCATAAATTCAAAGAGCCCATAGGTATGCCACACATGACACATGGCGCATAAAATTGTATCTCAGTAACTGTGGCGGGCGCCACATTTGCAACGCGACACATTTATCGGCCCTGTATATCTGTTCGCGGGCACGCACACTGACGACACATTTGTTGCGGGCATAAAGGAAACAACCAGTGGTTGTATAGTCTTTGGTTGCGGGCGTATACGATCCATTTGTAGCAAACAATTGAGTATTTTAATCATCAACCAGTAAATGTAAGATATAGCTATAAAATCTCTCCTAATTTAGGCCTTAGCGCCAGGCCACACGGTGCGGTGCGGCTCCGGCGCGGCGCCTGAGCGGTGCCGCAACGGTTTCCTACATATAAAATTGGATGGTATGCCACACGGGACGTCCGGCACCGCTCCGGCGCCGCACCGCAGGCTCACCGGACAACGGCGTGAGGCAGACGAGGCGGGGAGGGGTGCAAGCAGTGCGGTGCCGCAGCGGCGCCGCTCAGTTCATGGGGATGGCAGTACAGTACTTTGAGCTTGTTGCGGTGCCGCAGCGGCGCCGCAGCGGCGCCGTAAGATCATTGCGGTGCCGCAGCGGCGCCGTGCGGCGCCGCACTGCTCGTGTGGCCGCCAGTGCGGTGCGGAGTAATGCGGTGCGGCGCGTTGCCGCACCGTGTGGCCTGGCACTTAATAATGTGGTTCATTTTCAATTTATCAATAAATAGTTAGGCAATTGCGGTACTTAGTGACGTCATAAAGTGACATTGCCATACAATTATGGGAGAATCTCGTTTTGACAGCTCATAAAAAGTACGTCAATTGATGATGGTGTAAAAACCGTATTGTGACGAGCTACTTACTCATATAACCAAAACAGCAATGCTGCTTTTTGACAGATTTAATCCCAGAATTGGACTTGTAAATCAGTTACCACAGTAAATAGAATTGCAAATTTCCTCATTTTAACCTTTCAATCCTTCCCATAATATCTCGTTTTAAACCTATTATTAAAATCTTCATTGAATATGTAACTTCAGTACTTCTGTCCGACCTATTAACCCTACAAGTGGTTCGGGGAAGTTCGGCAAAGTTCGGCAATTCCCGACAAGAGCCGACCACGTCATATTCGGAATTAACTGTCGTTTCACGAGCACTCGACGAAGCGAAGGGCTTTTCAAATTTGGAACGTCGATCGAATTTCGTCTGGTTTCAAACGGTTGTTGATAAGGAATTTATGAATTTAATTTGTTCTATTTGGGAAGCTTTCAAATTATCTATAAGTCTGGTTATAATTTAAATTATTTACCAATTCTTGAGCCAAATCTTGAGATGTCGTGATGGCCTAGTCTATAGAGGGGTTTGCGCTCTCGTGTAAGAGGCTGTGGGTGCGAATCTAGGCAAGTAACAATGTGACTTTTTAAATTCATATGTACTTTCTAAATCTTGGACATCACTGACATCCCGTGCCTCACAAAGCACGTAAAGCCGTTGGTCCCGGTTGTCATTCGTAGAACTTTGACGGCCGTTAGAAGCCAGAAAGTCTGGCCAGTCTAACCAAGGGTCATCGTGTCGCCCAGGCACTGGGTTGTGGCGGTCTGATAGGCAGTCGCTTTACTTAAAACACTGGTAACCAGCTGAATCCAGTTAGGCTGGAAGCCGACCCCATATAGTTGGGAAGAGTCTAGGGAGATGATGATGATGACTTGAGTTAAATCTTGGAAAGGATATTTAAAAAAAACTGTCAAATCGAACAATAGTGTAGGAGAAAATTTCTACTGTATCTGACCGTTCTAGATACTCATCTACTTTACAATTTGTACAAAAATAATTCCAAAATTATTATAAAGCTGGTCTGATTTTCGCAAAAGCGTCCACATAAACCTCTTTAAATAGGTAATGGGCCATCTCACTCACAAAAAAAGTGGCCCGCGGGCAGGCTGTCAACTTTTTAAAATGTGCATGGATAAAGTTGCCCGGAAAATAATTACTGTTTAAATAATTATGTTTATCAGTTGTCTGCAGACAACTGGTTACCATAGTACAAGCTCTGCTTAGCTTGGGATTAGATAACCGTGTGTATGTTGTTGTGTGAGACATTTGGCCCATTCAATAAACTGGGCGAATCTATACCCACACATATTAAAAAAACCGGTCAGGTGCGAGTTGGACTCGCGCAACGAGGGTTCCGTTAATTTGTTTTTTTTTTGCGAAATAACTACAATATTACGGTTTTCGGAGTTTTTCCTTTACTTGTGCTACATGATCTTGCTTCTTGCCAAATTTCATGATTCTCGGTCAATAGGAAGTACCCTTTAGGTTTTGAGTTGTTAGGTCTGGACCTAGATGTTCATATGACATGGAAAGCACACATACAAAAAATTAAATCAAAATTATCGAGTTTTATATATGCACTACGTGAGCTCAAAAAATCAACGGATTTAAAAACTGCCCTATCCACATATTACGCTTACGCATACGCATGGCTTAAATACGGAATAATTCTTTGGGGAAATAGTGTTGATACCAACGAGTTGTTTATCTTGCAAAAAAAATGTGTTAGGATTTTGGTCCATATTGAAAATGACGAAAGCTGTAGACCACATTTTAAGAAACTAGGCATTCTAACTCTGACATCTATCTATATTTTAGAAATATGTAAATTTGTGAGACAGTACTCACATTTCTTTATTAAAATCTCTGACCAGTCTCGCCGATATGCACCTCGTTCAAGATTTGAAAATACGCTCGTAGTACCCCAATCAAAGTTAAAATTACATAGCACTACAAAATTCCTAATGAAATACGAATTGAAGAAAATGACAAAATATTTATAAAACGAGTCAGAAACCTATTAATTGACAATTGTTATTACTCACTGAATGATTTTTTTAATGATGACTTTAATATGGATTGACTTGTACTAACCACTTATTTATTGAATTTTGTTTTGTTTTTATTTAATTAACATTTTAAATTTGAGTAATAATTATTTTATATTGTATTTGACCATATTTTATTTTATTGAAATTTAGTTTTTGATTATTATTATTTTTTGATTATAAATGACATGTATTTGATATTAAGTAAGAATTTTATTGTATTCGACTTTTTAATATCTTTTTTTTTTTTTTTTTTTCTTTATTTTTTGTAATTATTTTATTATTTAAATTAATTTATTATTATTGATACCTAATTTTAAAACTACTGTCGACATTTTATTTGAATTGTTGTGCCCGACAGGGTCCATGTGAACATTATTTTTAATTTTAAGAACTTACAATACACATGTGAATGCAATAAAGAATTGAATTGAATTGAATTGAATTGAATTGAGTTTTGATTCCCTTGCAAATGTCTAAAAATGCAATATAAACCGCCGTATCTTTTTATTGCATTAATTTAGAAACTAGATTTTTTCACTGCTTTGAGAAATAGCAGACTTGAGTGTGTAATATAAATTTCAGCTTAATATCTCGACGCGTTTTTGAGGAAAAGGGTCTTAACAGACGGACGAAGAGACGGACGGATGGTTATGAACTAACTACAAATTTACGTTTTTCGGAGTTTTTCCTTTACTGGCGCTACATGACCTTGGTTCTTGCCAAATTTCATGATTCTTGGTCAATAGGAAGTACCCTGTAGGTTTTGAGTTTTGATTCCTATGCAAATGTCTAAATATGCAATATAAACCGCCGAATCTTTTTATTGCGTTGATTTAGAAACTTGATTTTTTCACTGCTTTAAGAGTAGCAAACCTGAGTGTGTGATATTAATTGTAGCTTAATATCTCGACGCGTTTATGGGAAAAAGGGTCTTAACAGACGGACGGACGGATGTGAAGTAACTTCAAATTTACGGTTTTCGGAGTTTTTCCTTAACTTGTGCTACATGATCTTGCTTCTTGCCAAATTTCATGATTCTCGGTCAATGGGAAGTACCCTATAGGTTTTGAGTTTTGATTCCCTTGCAAATGTCTAAATATGCAATATAAACCGCCGTATCTTATTATTGCGTTGATTTAGAAACTTGATTTTTTCACTGCTTTGAGAAATAGCAGACCTGAGTGTGTGATATAAATTTCAGCTTAATATCTTGACGCGTTTTTGAGGAAAAGGGTCTTGACAGACGGACGAACAGACGGACGGATGGTTGTGAACTGACTACAAATTTACGTTTTTCGGAGTTTTTCCTTTACTGGCACTACATGACCTTGCTTCTTGCCAAATTTCATGATTCTTGGTCAATAGGAAGTACCCTATAGGTTTTGAGTTTTGATTCCCTTGCAAATGTCTAAATATGCAATATAAACCGCCGCATCTTTTAATTGCGTTGATTTAGAAACTTGATTTTTTCACTGCTTTGAAAGATAGCAGACCTGAGTATGTGATATTAATTTCAGCTTGATATCTCGACGCGTTTCTGAGAAAAAGGGTCTTGACAGACAGACGTACAGACGGACGCCTGATGTGAACGAACTACAAATTTACGGTTTTCGGAGTTTTCCCTTTATTTGTGTTACATGACCTAGCTTCTTGCCAAATTTCACGATTCGAGGTCAATGGGAAGTACCCTATAGGTTTTGAGTTTCGATTCCCTTGAAAATGTTTAAATATGCAATATAAACCGCCGTATCTTTTTATTGTGTTGATTTAGAAACTTGTTTTTTTCACTGCTTTGAGACATAGCAGACTTGAGTATGTGATATTAGTTTCAGCTTGATATCTCGACGCGTTCCTGAGAAAAAGGTTCTTGACAGACAGACGTACAGACAGACGCCTGATGTGAACTAACTACAAATTTACGGTTTTCGGAGTTTTCTCTTTACTTGTGCCACATGACCTTGCTTCTTGCCAAATTCTTGGTCAATTGGAAGTACCCCATAGGTTTTGATTCCCTTGAAAATGTCTAAATATGCAATGTAAACCGCCGTATCTTTTTATTGCGTTGATTTAGAAACTTGATATTTTCACTGCATTGAGAGATAGTAGATCTGAGTATGTGATATTAATTTCAGCTTGATATCTCGACGCGTTTCTGAGAAAAAGGGTCTTGACAGACGGACGGACGGACGGACAGACGGACAACAAAGTGATCCTATAAGGGTTCCGTTTTTACCTTTTGAGGTACGGAACCCTAAAAATGACTTCAGGCCAGTTTTTTTGAGGGCGAGATGTCACATACCCACTCACTTCACGTGAGTGTAAATCAGTAACTCATGAGTGGCTCAGTTCTCTGGATTATGAAGTGCTTGAACATTTCGCAAAAATATAACAAGAAAAATGATAAATATCTCTTCCATTCCATTGTCTTCCAAATCACCTAATAGACAGACACACATATACTTACACATACATACCTTATATACACATTCAATCACACGCATACACATACCACACATTAACTCACTCGCATAGACACACTCACATTACAACCCACCCGTATACACTAACATACTACACTCACATTTCCTCTAATACTGTACACATTGTAATTAGTACTTAAGCTTTTATTATTTTTTGTACAACTTTTTACTTTTATTTTTATTTTCCAATCTATAAAAAAAAATGTTTGTTAATATAAAGTTTGGAACGCTGTCGTCTCCCTCCTAGAGGTGGGCGCTAATGGCCGCGACACAGTATTCCTTACTAATGCGGTCGTTAACGTACACAATATTGTAAACTAGTTTTTGTTCCAATAAATATTTAATTTAATTTAACATAACTTTAAATAAGTACCTAAAAACTTTTCTGTTGCAGTGCCCATCATCCCGGAGTTCCTGTACGACATCCGCCATCCTGACGCTCCCCTGTCGATGTCTCTCGAAGACATCACGCTGCCTCCTCCATCACCGACGCCGTACTGTCCCTGCATGCAAGTCAACAACTCCAATCTTATACAGAATGAAACGCAGCCGTGTAAGTATATATCTACACTAATATTATAAAGAGGAAAACTTTGTATGTTTGTTTGTTTGATTGTAATGAATTAGCTCAAAAACTACCGGCCCGATTTTAAAAATTTTTTCACTATTAGAAAGCTACATTGTTCACGAGTAAGAGTAACATAGGCTATATAATATCTCGCTACGTCCCACGAGAGCGAAGCAGTAACCAAAAACTTAATTTAACGTGGGTACGATACCGCGAGGAACAGCTAGTTACATATAAATTGCAGGAGGGCAGTAAGAACCGGCGCACGTTTGGCGGAGCGCAGCGTAGGCATGCCTTCGAAGTGACTAAGTTACTAAACGCTTTAGAAGAATGTCTACCTGAGAATGCGCGCGGATGCACGAGTGTGCGCTAGACTACGCGCGTTGTGTTAATTGATTTAATATATTATTTTCATAATGACAATGTCTATAATTTATAGTCTGACAGTGAAAATGCTCTGCGCTGCGCTCCGACATGTGTGCGGGTGTAAGGACAACTGCTGCTTTTTTAGACTTAATAATGGTTGGTCTAGTAACTAAAAGCTTTTGGTTGTATAAGAAGCAGGTTTTTAAAGTTTTTGCAATTTCTGACTTTGTATAGTACAGGCAGCGTTAAAAATATCGAGACGAACAGAAAGTTTATAAAATATATAGGAACAACACAACACAAGTCTTGTCGAATTGGACAGCGCCTGAAGTAAGTCGACGCATTTTTAGTACAGACATGTTTTTAATTTCGTTATCTTATATTTTATCTTCTGTCCTTTTCTTAATGAAATGGAAAGAGAAAGAAGCACTAACCCATTTAGTTTAATTTGTGAACAAAGGATTTGGCACCAATATCGTTCTTTTCTACGCACATAAGCTGAATTTAGCTTATTTAATGTGCCCAGTCCCCGAATGTTAAACTTACTATATTCTTCTTCTTCTGAGCCCAGTCCCCGAGTGTTAAACTATTACTCTTCTCCCTAGTGAACCTGACAGTGCAGCGTGAGGAACGACATCAGGAGCTGATTCATGAGACGGTGGCGGTGGGCGTCATGTTCGCCAGCAAAGCCTTGGTACAGCTCCTTGCCAACCCTTTTGTTGGGCCTCTGACACATAAGTAAGTGGTTTCTGTTTCGGGAGATATATATGCTGTGGCCATTAACGTAATAACGTAATGAATTAAAAAAGAAACAGATTGCTCATAACTTTGAACAGAACAAACACACCAATTATTTATTGTATGTAATTGTACTTACTTGTTTATTTCTTGCGCGTTACAGTGCATAGCAGTTTACATCCCATATATGCATACTAACAGCTTAATAAATATTTTTTTTACGGGCCAAGATATACTAACAACACTTAATGCACTTCCTTGAATCCCAGCTGTGTCCCAATGATTCCCAGTCACCGTAATCGTTGGCGGTTCGATTTTTTCAGTGTGGTTATATTAGAACATAAGTGATATTGTAAAGGATATAGAGACTATTAGAGACTGATGGTTGGCGATTCACGCCTAAGTGTACAACTATTTGAAGTGGAGGCAATAAATTCCCATATGCACCTGGTGGCAACTGGGAATTTCATTTTTCTGAATGAATTTTTCTTCTTCCGATTGCCACGTGGCAAACTATGTAGGTGAATTGCCTTGCAGTCTCCCATGCATGGGAGAGTGGTTCTGAGTTAAACTTTTGATCGTCATCAAATAACTTAACTCTTATGTACTGACATTTGTGTTTTGTTTCAGAATCGGCTACAGCGTCCCAATGTTTACTGGTTTCATTTTGATGTTCCTCTCGACCTTGAGTGAGTACATAGATTACTTAATAAACAGCAAATATCTATACTAATATTACTTATATAGAGGGAAACTTTGTTTGTTTGATTGTAATGAATAGGCTCAAAAACTACTAGACCGAATTTAAAAATTCTTTCACCATTCGAAAGCTACATTATCCCTGAATAACATTGGCCATATAACTTCACGCTATGTCCTACGGGAGAGAGGCAGTAACCAAAAACCTAAAGTGACGCGGGTAAAACCGCGAGGAACAGCTATAACTCATAAACTTAATGATAAATATAAGTCTTTGAATTTAAATAATTAATCAAGGTTTTCATTTCGTCTCTATGTGTTTTTTTGTATGTTTGTAACGCGATTTCTCTGCTTGTGTTTGAATGTCTGTATTATTAGAATGTTGTTTTTATTCGGAAGAAGACTTCATTGGGCTTATTCTTAACTGAAAAGCCTTTTTTTGTAATAGAAGCAAAACATTTAAACCTTGTTCTCAGTATTCGCCTTCGGTCGGTCCTACTCAGTGCTGTTCATTGCGCGAGCGCTGCAGGGCATCGGGTCTTCATGCTCCTCTGTCTCCGGCATGGGGATGCTGGCAGAACGATATCCTGACGACAAGGTAAGGATCTTGATTTGACCCTGCTAGCTTTTTCGTAGGCGAGATGTGTCATAAGCTAATGGTGCCGATTCTCTTGTGCACAAACTATCGTAAATTTAAGTTAAGTGCATCTTTCTCTTTCCTTTTAATTAAGAAAAGGACAGAAGATCAAATATTAGTTAAGTCCTGTCAAATTTAGACACTCCATAGATAATTTAAACGCAATTTAAAAACATGGCGTCTAAATATACGTCAATTTTCATCAGGCGCTGTCTAATTTGACAGGATTAAACTAAAATGTATCTTCTGTCCTTTTCTTTAAGAAATGGAAAGAGAAAGATGCACTTAACTTAAATTTACGATAGTTTGTGCACAAGAGAATCGGCACCAGTATTTGTAAGAATACTTCGTTCACAATACTTTATTCTTCTTTAGACACAAACAACATTATGTAGCTTAATTACCAATGTTTACGCGCCCTAATCGTACCGCTGTCCGTCTAGAATGTCCACTCTTTTATTAGTGCTTTAAATTCAAATGATCTTTTTTGTAGGCATATGATTCTTCAAGTCATTTAGCCATAAGGTGCAGCAGTTTCTAATGTTTGATACAAAATCTTATCAAAACTTTATCAACTATTTGGAAGTTTTGTCTTCAAAACAGTTTTTCCGTCCTGCCCAAAACTACACTTGGCGTATTTGGCAAAATATTCGCGTAATACATAATTTACGTTGCATGAAACACGCCAATATTATAAATACTAGCTTCTGCCTGCGGCTTCGCTCGCGATAGAAAGAGACAAAAAGTAGCTTATGTTAGGCGGCTTTCACATTAGGACGTTTGCAGCGCGACAGCAGCGCGGCAGAAGCACATTCCTCCACATTATAAGAACATGCCTTAGTTTAGTTCAGTGTGGCGCTCTTCATTGCAAAAATGGATTCCGATGGGAAAACATTTATGGTCCTGCGCAACCGCCGCGCTTCTGTTTAAAGAATGAAATTCTGACAGCGCTGCTAAAGTCGCCTAAGTGTGAAAGCGCTCTTACTCTCCATCCCTTCAACTATCTCCCCTTAAAAAATCACGTCAATTCGTCGCTCTGTTTTGCCGTAAAAGAAAGACAAACCAACAGACAGACAGACGGACACACTTTCCCATTTATAATATTAGTATGGATTTTGCCAGAAAGAATTGAAATTGCACCTATTGACTCAGCATTCTTTATTATACATATTTTTTTACATATTTTAAAAAAAAAAGAAATTTCATTATAAATTGCACCTTATTATTAGTCATACAATAATTATGTAGCATTTATGATGTTTACCAATCGATTGTTGACCGAGTTTTATTATTGTTCTTTCAATAGATTTTCACATATCCATAATTTATAAGTATGTTAAGTTAAACGATTATTGACTAATGCCTGCCCTGTCTGAACAAGTCCTCTCATTATGTGTTTTTCTCTCTTCTAAAGCACTTTGGTCATTAACCTAAATAATCTTTTCATGATTTGACTAACACGGCAGACGAATGATTGTGGATTTTGCGCCATTCTTTCATGGTCCTACTTATTTATTTGTCCTATTAGTAGGACCACGAGGAAGACCTACTTCTGTCTGTCCTATTTTTTGATTATTAAAGAAGTAAGCAAACAACAGCGAATATTTATACCACCTGTATATTATATTATGAACAAAAGACAAAAGCGAATAAACAAGACTGACAGCCTCATCTATTTTTTTCTAAAAAGTGGCCTACTGATATTTCGCCGTGAATTATATAACTGTAATTGACATGTTAATATAAAATCATCTCGATCTATATCTTCTTCGACGACGTGATGCATCGCTTGCTTGTATAGCTATTTAAATCATTAAGTAGTTCTTATCATAAGTACCTATACACAGCCTATAGGTACAGGAGGTAAATTTTAGATTCTTCACGTAATAGGACGGACAGAAGTAGGTCTCCCTCGTGGTCCTACTAATAGGACAAATAAGTAGGACCATGAAAAAACCGGGGAATTTTGATCATATAACACAGTTAAAATTCCGAACTTAATGAAATTCTACAGGAACGTGGTAACGCGATGGGCATAGCTCTGGGAGGTCTGGCGCTGGGAGTGCTGATTGGTCCTCCGTTCGGAGGTCTCATGTACGAGTTCGTTGGAAAGACTGCGCCATTCCTGATGCTGTCTGCTCTGGCTCTCGGAGATGGATGTAAGTGGGCTTAAAATTATTCTGTGAGCCTCTGGAATGCACTCTTTGCTTTACAGTCCTTTCTTAACAGTGTTCAGAAAGGAATGAAGGGACTTTACCTGTCTGTTCATTAGCGGTTAAACAGCTAAGCCTGAGGTCGTGGGTTCGATTCCCAGCTAAGACAGACTTTGAGTGATGAGCATGATTGCTTGTTCTGTGTCAGGGTGTAATTTATCTATACATAATATGTATTTAAAATTATATAAGTCTCTTTATCAGTTGTTTGGTTGCCTTAGTACAAGCTCTGCTTAGTTTGGGATCTTGAGCGCGCGTGGTGATCAATGCTCGTGCTTTCTCTGTATGAGCAATTCTTTTGCAGTGGTATAGTAAAAGACTGGTATTATTATTAAACATTAGCAGAACCTTTAATAATTGGATCTGCCACGAGTCGCGTCTATTAAGACGTCTATCAACTAATGCGTATCGTATTGCTTGCGCACATTACCGCCCACGCTACGGCGACTGTAGGAAGTGAATTATTGTGGCCATTGTTTACAATGACCGAGAATCTTGTTACTCGTGTAGTATTACGGAATAAGAAATATATGATGTTGCTCGTGTTACATAAGTTTATTAGCTCACTAGGTTCTGCCCGCGGCTTCGCTCGCGTTAGAAAGAGACAAAAAGTAGCCTATGTTACTCTCCATCCCTTTAACTATCTCCACTTAAAAAATCACGTCAATTCGTCGCTCCGTTTTGCTGTGAAAGAAAGACAAACAGACAGACAGACAGACAGACAGATAGACACACTTTCCCATTTATAATATTAGTATGGATACCAGCCTATAACTGTCCCACTGCAGGGCAAAGGCCTCTTCTCATACAGAGAAGGCACGAGCATTGATCACCACGCTCACTCAAGGCGGATTGGTGATTTTGGACTTATCAAAGGTGACTGACTGACTGACATAGTGATCTATCAACGCATAGCCCAAACCATTGGATGGATCGGGCTGAAATTTAGCATGCAGGTATCCGCTAAGAATTTTTTTTAAAATTCCAACTCTAAAGGGATAAAATAGGGGATAGAAATTTCAACATCTACGCAGGCGAAGCCGCGTGCGGAAGCTAGTTGTTTCCTTAGGCATCTTGATTGGAATTAGATGGTCGTGTGTGTGATCTTTGATAGTCGTCGAGGGTCTATCCTACATTTAAATTCTCTTTTATATAATTTCTGTTGCAGTGCTACAGCTGATGATCTTACAACCGGGAGTAGTTCGCCAGGAGACGGAGCCACCTTCTCTTAAAGCCCTGGTCTGCGATCCTTACATCCTTATTGCGGCAGGTTTGTAGTTAATCATTCGCAAATCATACGTATATAATGCACCTAAAAGCCAGTTGGCCGCCGTAAAGTAAAATATCGACAACCTGAAAAAAAATCTCTTCTAAATCGCGAAAATCTGTTTTTCACGATTTAGAATAGCATGTCTCTGAGACACTTCTAATTATATTACACTCTCTATTACACTTGTCATTTATTGGTTTATTATTGATTATTTTAAATTCTTATTAGTATCGCATTTCGGCCTGCAGAAAGCACGCCACACGACTACAAATTAGGTATTTGCATCTAGTTTTTGATTACGGCGGCCGCGGTCAATCTCAACGGAGGCATAGCGACATCTATCGCCCAACATTTGAACTACAAGGCATTCGACATCGCGCAATCAGAGTTTGACGCAGCATTATCGTTGATTTTCAGGAGCCATAACCTTCGCGAACGTGGGCATAGCGATGCTGGAGCCAAGTCTTCCGATCTGGATGGCTGACACCATGGAGGCGCGACGATGGCAGCAAGGAGTCGCCTTTCTACCGGCCAGCATCTGTTATCTGATTGGTAAGTTGCCATGACGACGACACAAGCACAGAGGCATGAGTCCATTTGTCCGCCGCCGTTACCGTCACGCCAGCGTCACCGAGAACGAGATTATTTCGGGCTGAGTTTTATTTGACGTGACGTGACTTGCGATGGATTATGGATACATGGCTATAGTAAATAAATAATAACCGATTCAGCGTATATAATAAATGGCCTTAAGTAGATGCTAAAGGCCATTTATCACTTGCACTTTGTAATTACTTTATGTTTGGTAGATACTTAACAGTGCGTTATTTATTGTTCGATAATATCGCATGCGTTATTGCGGAATGGTACCGGGGTTGCGGACTAGTTACTGTGACCCCGGAACATAAAGGGCAACCGAAAAAACATGAGTGGGTTTAGTCAGTGAAAGTCTGACGGAAAGGGAGAAGTAATTTGATGATTTCCCACAATGATAACTGTCGCATTATCTCTCCTCTAATAGCCTGCTTAGTCCTTACCAGTCTGGATTTCGTCCTAGCCATAGCACTGTGTCTGCCTTACTCAAAATAACTGATGACATCCGACTGGCTATGGAAAACCGACTACTTACGGTGTTGGTTCTGTTGGACTTTAGTAGTGCTTTCAATTCAGTTGATTTTGACACCCTCTTAGGTATCCTTTTATCTCTAAACATATCTCCTCCTGTGATTTCGTGGTTTGATTCTTATCTTCGTGGTCGCTCGCAGTCGGTACACTTGAATGAGTCTTGCTCTGATTGGTGTAACCTTTCTGCGGGTGTTCCTCAGGGTGGTGTCCTTTCTCCTCTTCTTTTCTCCGTTTTCATTGACGCTGTCACTAAGGTATTAACTTCTCATTTTCATCTCTATGCAGACGACTTGCAGCTCTATCGCCATTTTAAAATCGAGGAGCTTCCTGAAGCCATTGATGCCGTCAATAATGATCTTGTTAACATCAGTCAGTGGGCTAAAAGTTATGGACTGTTAGTCAACCCTGCAAAATCACAAGTCCTCATTATTGGTGGTAGATATTTTGTCAATTTAGTGAATAATCTCTCCCTTCCGCCTGTTCTGTTTGAAGGTACTGTTATAGATTATTCCAGTAAAGTAAGGGATTTAGGCGTATTCTTGGACTGTAACCTATCTTGGAATGTTCACATTGCTGAAGTAAGCAGGAGGGTTTTCTGTTCGTATCAATCTCTTAAGCGTCTACAGAAGTTTCTGCCTTTTAAAACTAAAATTACTCTTGCTCAGTCTCTTCTTCTGCCTCTTCTAGATTATGCTGATGTCTGTTTTCTTGATGCGACTGAGGAACTTCTTAACAAGCTTGAACGTCTGCAGAATTTATGTATTCGCTTCATCTTCGGCCTCCGAAAATACGATCACGTGTCGGAGTTTCGGAGGCAGTTGAAGTGGCTACCTATTCGGCAGCGTCGAGATTGTCACACTCTTTCTTTTCTCTTTTCTGTTCTTCACAATTCTAAGGCGCCCTCTTATCTTCGCGAACGTTTTGAGTTTCTAGTACCGAGAGATAAACCTTGTCGGTCTACATCATCTCTTCTCCTTCGTTTTCCTTCTCACTCTTCAAGTCGGTATGATGGATCATTTACAGTTCAGGCTGTGCGTCTTTGGAATGCACTTCCGCACTCTTTACGAGATAGCCCTTCGTTAGAGGTGTTCAAGAGGAGGATTAGGGAACATTTCCTGTCTGTTGATTGATATATATATGTATTTTATATTATATGTATTTATTTATTTATTGATGTATTTATTTATTTATAGTATGTATACTTTTTTTTATATCATAATTTAATTTTAAGATAAAATTGTATTGTTATTGCACACAGCCATATCCTCTATTGCAATCTCTTTTATAGAATTAAGGTTTGCTGGAAGATAACTCAAATTTGGGTTAAGCTCGCCATTGTAGGTACATATAACTCATATATTTTTGCTATTTTATATGTATTTTTTTTCTTGTGCAATAAAGAATAAAGAATAGAATAAAGGATAATTTAAGTAAACTTTTTTACTTAAAATATCATTGATTTCCCACTCCCCAAACAAAAAAAAATCCGTTGACGAAACTGCGATAATTATCGCAGCAGTGTGTAAGAGGTAATGATAATTTAAGTAAACTTTTTTACTTAAAATATCATTGATTTCCCACTCCCCAAACAAAAAAAAATCCGTTGACGAAACTGCGATAATTATCGCAGCAGTGTGTAAGAGGTAATGATAATTTAAGTAAACTTTTTTACTTAAAATATCATTGATTTCCCACTCCCCAAACAAAAAAAAATCCGTTGACGAAACTGCGATAAATATTGCAGCAGTGTGTACGAACATAATCTACTAAAAACAGATAACAATAATGCATGCGATGTTATCGACCAATAATAATTGTGAGCGTTATTAATCACGTCACGTATGCGGTTGCTGGGTATTAAACCCAGCAAATTCTAATATAAGCTTATATCACAGACATTGGTGAAAAAAACATGGTGAGGAACCCTGGACTTTTTTTTTTTTTTTTTAATTATTATGGGCTTGCTCTTGTGTTATATTATGATGTAGGGGGGCAGGGAACTCTCCAGTAAAACTAGTATATTAATAAATCAGCTTCAGCGAACCACTCTTTTATTCGGCCATCTTAATTCCACCCCTGTTAGCAGTCTGTGTTGCCAGCGAATAGATACAGATACAATAATACAACATCTTTCCCTTTTTAATAAACAAAATCAGCAATAAAAAGGACATCAGTTTTACTCACATACATAATCATTTAAGTAATTTGGTTTTCTTACAACTCTCTCAGATCTTCTATTTTCCTGACTAATGGGGGCTTCTTCTTGTATTTGCTCTGTATTACTGCAGTTGGGACTGCTTTCACCATCTGAGAGAGTTGTAGGATTACTCAGACTAACATCCATATCGTAATCTAGAAAATTATTACAGTTTCCTTCCCCTAGTGAAGAATTTGGAATTTTATTTAAATGAAATCTATTTCTCCTATATTTCCCCCTATTTGTTTGTATAATATATGAACGAGGTTCCTCACATTTTCCTACTACAGTTCCATATGCTTGCAGATCAGTTATCCAGACTTTGTCATTCTCACTTAGTTCTGAAAGATTTTTTGCTTTGTGATTTTTATTATAATAATAGGCATCTTTATACTTTTTCTCAGTTTTTAAATCTTTTACAATCTCTTTAATAATTACTGGATTGTTTAATTTAGTAGGTATTATAGGAAGATTATCCCTAAGCTTTCGATTAAACATAAGTTCTGCTGGACTGTACCCTGTCTCTGTGGGGGTGTTTCTGTAAATTAACAGTGCCAAATAAATATCATCATTTTTTGATAGCAGTGATTTAGCAATTTTTACACCTGATTCGGCCATCCCATTGCTTTGTGAAAAATATGGGCTACTGGTTATTAATTTGAATGCATAATCTTTGGCAAACAAATTAAATTTAGTTTTAAACTGAGTGCCACAATCTGTTCTCACTATCTCTGGTATACCATACCTTGAAAATACTTCCTTACATAATAGAATTACAGTTTCTTCTGTAAGGTTTTTTAATTTAAAAATTTCTAAAAATCTTGAAAAGTAGTCTATCATAACTAAATACCAGACATCATTAAATTTAAACAAATCTAATCCAATCTTTTGCCATGGCCTATCTGGAATATTATCTATAATCATTGTTTCTCTGTGATTTTTATACATTTCTATACATTTTAAACATGTTTTTACTTTTTCTTCAATTTGTTTAGAAAGACCTAGCCACCACACACATTGTTTAGCCCTTTCCCTGCATTTGGATATGCCTAAGTGGCCTGCATGAATTTTATTTAAAATTTCACTCTGTAGTGATTCTGGTATCACAATTCTAGAATTAAATAAAAGAATACCATCTTCTACAGAAAAATTGTCCTGATATTGATAGTAACTTTTAAAAACACCTAGCTGACTTTTATTTGGCCATCCATTTACAATAAAATATTTCAATTTCAGGCACACTTTACATTTTTGTTGCTCTACTCTTATTTTATCTAATGTGTCATTTGGAACAGTTTCACAAGCAAACATATTTAGATTTATTTCATCATTATTTTCTGTGTTACTAGATAAGGTATCAGATTTTAAAAGAGGTTGCCTAGATAGAGCATCTGCTACAACTAATTGTTTGCCTGGTGTGTACATAACTTCATAATCAAAACGTGTTAACTTAAGCCTAAATCTTAAAAGCCTTGGGCTGAGGTCATCAAAAGCTTTTGTTTGCAGAATTTGCAATAAAGGTTTGTGATCCGTTTCCAACTTCACATGAATCCCTATAATATAATCACGGAATTTATCTGCTGCCCATGTCAGAGCTAAACATTCTTTTTCAATCTGAGCGTAATGTTTTTCTGTCTCTGTAAGTGTTCTACTTGCATACATAACTACAGCTCTTTCACCTTTATCATTTTCCTGCATCAATGCTGCCCCTAAACCATAAGAGCTACTATCTGCTGAAACAATTATTTTTGAAGATGGATTATAATGAGCAAGGGTAGGTGACAGTAAGAGTTTATTTTTTATTGTTCTAAATGCATTTTCTTGTAGTTGTCCCCAAACAAATATCCTATCCTCTTTTAGTAATACATGCAATGGTTGTAAAATATGTGACTTGTTCTCAATGAAACGACCTACAAAATTTACCATACCCAGGAACTGAAGTAATTCATTTTTATTTGAGGGTGCTTTAAACTCACTGATTGCCTGTATTCTTTCTGGATCTACTTTAATACCTTCTGAATTTATAATGTGACCTAAATAAGAAATTTCTTTTACCCCAAACATACATTTGTTTTTATTTATTGTTAAACCCTCCTTATGTAAACGTTTTAAAACCTCTCTCAACATGTTATCATGTTCCTGTTTTGAAGCCTCATGAATTAAAATATCGTCCATATGAATTGCTACATCTAAATCTTTGAATAAGTTAGAAAACTTCATAGAGAAGTATTCAGGGGCACAATTCAATCCGAATGGCAAGCGATTATAAACATATCTACCAAAAGGGGTGATGATGGTAGTAAGCTTTTTAGAAGATTCATCTAATCTAATTTGGTGGAAACCAGAAGTAGCATCAATTTTAGAAAAGTACTTCGCTCCATTTAGCTTTGCTAGAGTATTTTCCACTTTAGGAATGGGATACACTGGTCTAAGAATATTTTGATTTACCCGAGTGTAGTCCCCACAAATTCTTACTTTCTGATTTTTAAATACAACAACTATTGGTGACACAAAATCTGTAGCTTCTTCTATTGGACTAATTATGCCTAAACTTTGTAATCTATCTAATTCTTTTTTTACTAAAGGCAAAAGTGGTACTGATACATTTCTTGGAGATGCATGCACATATGGTTTAGGATTGTCCACAAGTTTAATATTAAATTCCTGTTTGAAAACCCCTAACTCATCAAAAATTCCTGGAAATTCTTTCTCTACTTGAACATCACTTGAAAATTCTTTACTAGACAATGCACAAATTCTTATTAGATTCATACTTTCAATAGACGGTCTACCTAGTATAGCAGTTTTTAAACCTTTAATTACATAAACTTTCCCTGCATACTCACTATGATTATATGTTAATTTTAAATGTACAGTTCCAACCACTTGTAATCTGGTTCCATCAGGTCCCTTCACTGCGTCCCCACACTTCACCAACGGAAGACTGTTTTTCACTGCTAGAGTTTCAGGGATTGCACTTATATCTGCTCCTGTGTCAATAAGAAAATTCTCTGTGTCGATATACTTGTTTTCATAATAAACACTGACTTTAATCATGTAGTTTTCCTGCTTTTGACAAAAACAAACCTCAAAAACTTGCTTCGGATCCTTTTCCTCACCTAGCTTTCGGATTGATTTTGCCCGACATAGTCTGGCAAAGTGCCCTAGCTGTTGACAATGGTAACATGTAGCTTTTACTGCTGGGCACTTATCTCTTTTGTGTCGATCTAGCCCACAGAACCAACATTTGTCTATCTTGTTTTGTTTATATGGGCCACTGCTATTAATCTTCTTATCTTGTCTAATTCTATTTATTTCCACCCTTTCTTCGTCGTCTCCTCTAATAATTTTACTTTCTTCTTGTTGAATTTCTGCTTGTTTGCCCATAACTGTGGCGTCTTTCAATGTTAGATCTGTTTTTAGTAACATTCTGTCACTAGTATTTTTATCTGATAGTCCAATTACAATTTTGTCTCTTATTAGTTCTTCTTTTAGACTTCCATATTCACAATGTTCCGCTAGTTTGTGCAAGTCCGTTACAAATTCATCAAATTTTTCTCCAGATTTTTGGACTCGGGAATTAAATTTATATCTTTCGTAGATAACATTTTTCTTTGGAGCAAAAAAACTGTCAAAGCTTGTTAACAGCTGTTCGTAAGTGAACCCTTTTTCGAATTGAATTATAATATCCTCTGCCTTTTCCCCCATGCAATACAGAAGACAATCAATTTTTTCTTCATCACAATTCTTGTCTGAGTGACTTAATTTCATGTACCTGGTGAACCTTATTTTATATTTGGGCCATTCCTCTGGCACAAAAGTAAATGGACCAGGACTCGCTATTTTCATGTTTGCTTCCCTTTTTTCTTTGTCGGCCGCCATTGCTCTCGGATTGTTCTTTGATGAATAGTTTTTCACTTAATACGGTGTTAAAGTCGCTCTTTCTGACTTCCCTTATGGACATTTAATTTTACCGCTGCCACCATGTTATATTATGATGTAGGGGGGCAGGGAACTCTCCAGTAAAACTAGTATATTAATAAATCAGCTTCAGCGAACCACTCTTTTATTCGGCCATCTTAATTCCACCCCTGTTAGCAGTCTGTGTTGCCAGCGAATAGATACAGATACAATAATACAACATCTTGGACTATTCGTAAAGTAATATAAATATAGTCAGAAATCGCCAATCCATCTTGAGCAAGCGTGGAGATCAATGCTCGTGCTTTCTCTGTATGAGAAGAGGCCTATGCTCTGCAGTGCCGGATCCTTAGACATCATAAACGGTGGTGAACTAAAAATAAGGTTGTATATCTTTTAATTTCAGGTACTAACCTCTTCGGACCTCTGGGCCACAAGATGGGGCGCTGGTTGGCAGCTTGTTCAGGCCTGATTATCATCGGGTTGTGTCTTATCCTGGTGAGATAACAGTCGAATATAAACGCTAAATGCAAAAAGAAATATGTAAACGGTGTGATGACACCGTTTACATATTTCTTTTTGCATTTATTGGCCGGTCAAGGGAAGATGGCCATTAGGCAAATACTATTCGTAGAAAATGTGCCTTCTTTGTCATCAGAAACCATTTATTTGGCTACCTTTTTACATCCCATTTACACTTGACTCCAACAAAAATAACACTTTAAAGCTTAATTTTTAAATACATAATGATAAAAATTAAATTGTTTTCGCGTATAAGAAACGTTTTTGCCCGATCTTAATATTGTATTTTTTTTTATGGCAAGTCATCAAATGACTCCTCCCGCTTTGGGACCTTGTGTCTGGGGTCGCGGTATCTATGTCTAACAACCCACAGCCCCTGATTTAGTTCATCCCTTGGTTTGAAAATAGGACTCGTCTACAATGAAAATTCTATATTGGTGCCGGTTCTCATATTCACAAACTAACTTAAATTCAAGTTTAGTGCATCTTTCCCTTTCCATTTCATTAAGAAAAGGACAAAAAATAAAATTTTAGTTAAGTCCTTAATTTTAGTTATTATTTCTATTATTAATAATTAATGTTTAATTGTTAAGTCCTGTCAAATTAGATAACTATAATAATTAACCTAGATAATATTTTAGACGCGATTAAAAATATGGCGACTAAAAATACGCCAATTTTCTTCAGGCGCTGTCTAATTCGACAGGACTAAACGAATATGTATCTTCTGTCCTTTTCTTGACGAAATGGAAAGAGAAAGATGCACTTAACTTTAAATTTACGTCAGCACCGTACAGATTTTTATTATATCGAACACGGTGGGTTGTTCGATTTGACTCAACAAACTTTTTCCTCTAGATCCCAATGGCGCGTAAACTGGAACATCTGATCATCCCCAACGCTGGTCTCGGCTTCGCTATAGGCATGGTGGACTCTTCGATGATGCCAGAGCTTGGTTTCCTGGTGGACATCCGTCATGCGGCCGTGTATGGGTCTGTGTACGCTATCGGAGATACTGCCTTCTGTCTTGGTTATGCTGTTGGTGAGTTATGAACGCCTGGTACTTTTGTTGCGTACGTAGGTGAATAAAAAGATTTAAATTTGTATTTATTGGAGTTATTTTTAGACCAAAGTAAAATGAATATAGATAGGTCTTAAAACCATATCCTACTAGTCCTACTAATATTATAAATGCGAAAGTTTGTGAGGATGGATGTATGTGTGTGTGTATGTATGTTTGTTACTCTTTCACGAAAAAACTACTGGACGGATTTGGATGAAACTTTACAGTAATTTAGGTTATTTATCAGAGTAACACATAGGCTACCATTTATAATGATTTTATGTAATTTTGATCATAATTAAACGATAAGTGTCAATTAAGTCGGAAAAAAATCTTTCATCTGAGAGCTATCTTGGCGTGCGCTGCCTAAACCAATAGAGTTACATAAAGATGATGTACCACAGAATTGTTTGTCTTAAATAGATCTAAATAAAAGTCCGCGATAGCATATATCTACCTCTTATGTGCAAGCCAGTACGACCAAAATTGTGAACCATAAATTAAATTAAATTTGGTACTATTTTACAATGCACATATTAGTATATAATTATCAAATTCTTATCAAAATAAATGCATTTCTCGCATTAAGTATATAATGAAGATAAACTTTGTCTTTCACATTAAGTAATTTGGCAGAATAGTTTAAAAGTTATCACGATATGATTGACTTGAACGGAGCGCTTAATGGCAAGCAACAGAACATCCACGATGAAAGTTGGCTATGTGAAAGAACTATACTAGCACCAAGAAATGAAAAAGTTGCGAAAATCAATAAAATTATCTTGGGCCAAGTACCTAACCAGCGGTGCAACAACCCAACTCCATCTATCGACACAGTCATGTCATCTGAAGACTGTACGAGCTACCCTGGGGAGTTTCTTAACTCTTTGGAGCTATCCGGGGTGCCATTACATAAGCTCAAATTAACCTTTCAACGACCGATTGACAGCCGGCTGTCGGGCTGCTATTGTCTTTCTATTGTGTCTCAAATCACGTGGTGTTCGAAGGATTAAAAGTCGGTATACCCGTTTTGTTAATGCGCAACTTGGACGCCCCGAGACTATGTAATGGCACTAGATTGCGAGTCATTGAACTAGGCACCAATTGTAACTGGAGAAGCTAAGGGTGAAAATGTTCTTATTCCAGGCATTCCAATAATACCCAATAACTTTACCCTTTAATTTCAAATGTTTACAGTTCCCACTTAAAGTTGCATTTTCTATAACTATTAATAAATCGCAAAGGCAAACTTTGAAGATAGCGGAGATACATTTAGGCACGCCCTGTTTTTCCCATGCTCACATGTATCTAAATCCCAAAATCTACATATTTACGCTGAATAAAAAAAAACAAATAACATAGTGTACGGGAGTATATTGCAGATAATTTAACACAGAAATGTTCACCTATTCCAATTACATACATATTAATTCTTTACTTATTACAAAATCTATTAACAAAACCGCATCAAAATCCCTTCCGTAGTTTTAAAAATTTAAGCTTACATAGGGACAAGAAAACTACTTTGTATTATACTATGTAGTGATTAAATGCAAGTAAAATTGGTCCGACCTGTTTATTAGTCAGTGTTTAGTAATCCGTTTGTGCTGGATAGGATAATCTCAAGCCCGGGGAAGGACATAGGGCTACTTTTTATGAACACACCATACAGGTAAAGATTGATGAAGAAACCACTGGTCTTAGCATTTTCAAATTCGCAGAGTTCTATTATAGCTTAAATAATGAGCACTTAGAAAGGAATTCAGATAATTCCACCCTCAAGAGATTCCCACTAAATATTAGGTGTAGGATTTCAAAGATTGTCATCATCATCTCCCTAGCCTTTTCCCAACTGTGTTTGGGGTTGGCTGCCAGCCTAACCGGATTCAGATGGATACCGGTGTTTTACGTGGAGCGACTGCCTA
Organism: Athetis lepigone; assembly: GCA_033675125.1. Taxonomy (NCBI): domain Eukaryota; kingdom Metazoa; phylum Arthropoda; class Insecta; order Lepidoptera; family Noctuidae; genus Athetis; species Athetis lepigone. The sequence goes on along the minus strand of CM066220.1, from coordinate 4,158,756 downwards.
TCTGACCTCCACAACCCAGTAACTGGGCGATACGATACCTCTTGGTTAGACTGGTCAACGTTTCTGGCTAACCAGTAACGACTGTCAAAGTTCTACGCATGACAACCGAGACCAACGGCTTTACGTGGTTTCCGAGGCACGGGATGTCAGTGATGTCCAAGATAAACTTTAGAAAATACATATGAGTTGAAAAAGTCACATTGGTACTTGCCCGGACTCGAACCCACAACCTCTTACGTGAGAGGCGGGCGCCTTATCCACTGTGCCATCACGATTTTCAAACGCATTTCAAAGATTGTATAGAAACTAATTTTGAAGTTAGAAATTTGGGATGTACGATGTGAAGTTACTTACATAAAATACAAGTATTTAAAAAAATATCACGCAACCTAATGTGGCAGACCAAATTCTACGCGAGCGAAGCCGCGGGCAAAAGCTAGTTGATAATAAATGCTAGTGATACGTACCGGTTTCGCATGGGAGTTACATATCCTTAAAATTCATGGTTTTTTTTACACACTTAAACTATCTGCGTTGTGCACTAACCTCTGAATCACTCTGTCTATTGAAGTAAACGACATGAGAGTTCGTTAAGTAGTTTTTAAGTTAATCTTGGGCAGACAGACTGAAGTGGCAAGGAACTTTGTTTTATAACTCGTATATTGATAATGAAAGTAGCCAAATTTATTACAACATTGGTGCTGACTCTCTTGTTCACAAACTTAACTAAATTTAAGTTAAATGCATCTTTCTCTTTCCATTTCTTAAAGAAAAGGACAGAAGATACATTTTAGTTTAATCCTGTCAAATTAGACAGCGCCTGAAGAAAATTGACGTATATTTAGACGCCATGTTTTTAAATCGCGTCTAAATTATCTATGGAGTGTCTAAATTTGACAGGACTTAACTAATATTTTATCTTCTGTCCTTTTCTTAATTAAATGGAAAGATAAAGATGCACTTAACTAAAGTTTACGTTAGTTTGTGAATAAGAGAATCGGCACCATTATCTGCCAGTAAAAGCATTTTAGAAACGGTTCAGCCCTTTCGAAGCTCAGCCAAGAAAATAAATATTATTCAACGGCCATGGTTTTGCATCCTGCTTTATTCACTTTCCAGGACCGGCCCTATCAGGTGCCCTGATGAATAGCATCGGCTTCGAGTGGATGCTGGTCATCATAGCGGTCCTCAACTTCGCGTACGCTCCCTGTCTGCTGTTCCTGAGGTCCCCGCCAGCTACGAATGAGAAACAGGTGAACTTCCAACTTCTTTTTGGACAATCCCGCCACACCAAACTCAACCACAAGTCCTGAACGCCAGCAGAATACCTACATTCAACAGAAAAGTGCGGACCAATTAAGCTCGACAAGTCTGGAGAAACAATTTCACGGATTTGTATCCCACAACAAAATTAATCAGAAAGAAAAATTGTAAGCACAAGCGAACGATTACAACTTGGAGAAGCCCAATCAGGGGGCCTACCACAAGCCCTTCTACCAGTATTACTTCGATATTACTTTTAGTGGGAATGAGACAGCGCTAAACAACGTGTCTAAAGCTGTCACTTGCACACTCTGGAACAGGAATAAAACAGTCTTACTTTAAACGTCATGGTAAGGGGGCTGGGCTGGGAATGCAGTAGTATGGTTTTACCACAGTTTTACCGTCAAATTATTGTACAGCCTAGTTTATAGACGAAAAGAAGTCTAATGTTTGTTTCGGATGTTTCTTCTCATAATAGTCAGCTTGGAAACACTGATCCAAATATTCGCTTAAATAAAGCAAAAAAATACCCACTTGCAAAAGTATAATATTTTACCAATTTATAAAATAAATATCATTTCATTTTCAGAGCTTAATAGTAAGCGAAAAATCGTCTGTCCGCTACGTGAGCTATCAAAACGAAGAAGAAGAATAGAACCGCCAGCCGCCATCTTGTTCCCACCAATGACACCCGCCATTTTGAATTTTAAAACTCGGGAGTTAACGGGGTTTGCTTGACGTCTTAGGAGTCAAAATTAAAGACAAATAAGGAATATTATATTTATATGTATACTGTAGAATATTGCCCAAATGTATAGGTATTTAAATCATATCTAATATACATATTAAATATTAGATTATATTTTATGTCTGTCCGTATACAATGTATTTAGATACTTCGCTGTACTCTTCTGACCAATTTTTGCTCTGTGACCTGTCGTATATAAATGTGTGTATATTTTATGTATACTAACGGCTTATATTTATAAATTATATACATTATACGAGGTTGTTTAAAATATAATTAATGATTACGACTGTCAACAACGTTTAAATCAAAATATTTATACAGCTAAAGATAATTCCCAATAAATGGCTAGAAAATTATGAAAAAAGATACAAATTGAAAAGAAAAATATTTTACAACCTCGTATAAAATATAGAAAACATATTTATGCTGCCGATGAGTAGACCAGGGTGTACATTCTTAGTTAAGTGAATACATATTTAAAAAACATATTCATTTAATGTATACTCAGCAAATAATGTACATTTAAATGTAGTGATGATATACAATACTCTACCAAATATATCTTTATAAAACCCTGATAAAAAATTAACAAAATGTAATAATTTTAAATTCACTTCTGTCATTATTATATGTATTAACTAAAAACCAAAGTAAAGCGTCTCAACTGCTATTTTGCGTATAGATATATATAATACGGCTTTCAAATATTTATATACAATATACCTATACTATATGGCCTTTAAATTATTTATATTTATAATATCATATATCGTGTATGGATAAAAAGTATTTATAATTTAATTTTGCAAAGGTGACTTTGACAATATTTTTCTCTATACATTTTTAAAATAAATATGTATACAATATAGACAATAATGCTTTATTTTGCATTAAGACTTCTGTGTAAAAATATGTATATTTCATACCACTCAAAATCATTTTTCAAATATTGAACGAATGAAGTAATAATAAAAACCCTGTTTTATAACTTTTTAACATTTATATATATTCTCCAATTTGACAATAAATTAATAGGAAACAATAAAATATTTTAATCAAGAACATTTTCATAAATTCATTTTATTGGATTATGGACCAAATGGATGTAGAATTTTATCATTTTTAAAATGAGCTTAAAATCTCCTGTAAATAATGCAATAATGATTTTAATGACAATATATATCACAATAATATGCTTAAATATATATAATGTACATATTGTGGTTCATGTTTTGAGAATGACCGGCCTATAATTTATCACATATTGTAAATTTTAAACCATTTATTTTGCGACACATACACACAAAAAAAATTAACATTTAGAAAAAAAATACAGCGTAGCAAGGGGTCCATCTCAGTATAATATGCTGATGCACAGCACTGATTTTTGAGGTAGATGGCCCCTGACTGTTGAGGTAACATGTAACACATCTGCGCGCACACGCATTTTTACAACTTAACAGAGGAAATCAACAGATCTATACTTTTATAATTGAATAAAATTGTATAAAGTAAAGGGTAAATAATGATAAGTACAATTATCCCTTTTAGATAAAGAACTAAGTTTGTATTATTTGATTGATATAAACTCAATATCTAGAGTGAGTGTTATTTAATGACCGTAAGAACGATTATTACAAAGAATTGTTTTTGCGATTTTGCGAAGTTTTGTTGTATGCACCTTTTCTATTACTTTTAACTGTATAGAATCGTTATTTTTATCTATCTCAAATAATGTTTTGTGTATTTAAATAATTTCTTTACTTTTATTATAAAACAAGCGCACTTATTTCATTTCAATAAAACTAAATATAATTCGGTAAGTATTTTGAACAATCTTTTTGAAAAAGGTTTTTGGTCGTTTTTACGAATTCGTATCATGTGTGGATGTCTCAAAAAATATTAAAATATATTATTTAAAAAAAAAACTCTGGTGTGTAGGTATAGTTTAACTTAATTATTTAATTGGCCGGTAATTCATAAAATCTGAATACTAGCAGTATTTTAGTAGGTAATATGAAGTGTTTTGCTTCGAGATTGAAATCTTACTGTATCGAAGTATTATTAAAAATATTAATTTAAGACCTATGTGTATCAATAATTTATTTTTCATGTGAATATGTCGAATATGAATGGTTGTAAATATAATGTCGTAAGTATATAAATATTAGAATAATATAATATATAAAATACTTTATAAAACTTAACATTTCCTTCTTATAGATTTCTGCTGTAATTACAAATATTTATTTATTTTCTAAATATTTTTTTTGCATTTACATCAGTTAATTTAATATAACTTAAGCTAACGTTTTAGAGTTTTAGGTATATAATATACATTGGCATCATCAACAATTTATCAAATATATTATACATTTTCACAAATTGTTATACAATATTTATGCACATATACATCTCAAATAATTATCAGAAGCTTAAATTAATATAACTGTGACTTTAGAAGTAGAAATATCAAATTAATACCGTGTCTAAATATTCAAGAATTCGATGGACATATTTCTTTATTTAGTGTCTTCATCCTTACATAATATAAAAGAAAGTCCCCTGCGTTTATCTTCGTTTAGTTTCAATGTAAAGGTCAAGCATTTCAAATATTTGTAACACTTATGTGAAGAGGGGTGGGTCACTAGCAACAAGGGAATTAGTTCCTACTCGTATATAATATATATATATATATATACTTCCCAGCCGATTTCGGCTATGGTGACTACTACCGATCATCACTTGCAGAAGAGCCAAGGTGGTCAGTTCTCTTGTGCGCCCTTTGATGGCTGCAGTATCCTATCTTATTAGTAAATGTGCGCGCGCATCGGCTGCACGTGAGGACACCGTCGACATAGTTATAAACCATGGCTGCTGGTGGTCTGGCCTTAAGGGCATCACGCGCATCCAGTTCGGACCACCTTTGCTCCTCGAACCCATGAACCGCATTCCTCACCATGCACCTCCAATCAGGGCGGCAAATGGCCTTTTCCTCCCATTTCTGGGGATCAATATTGTAAAACAAACAAGATAAAAAGTTTTAGATTTTGGGTGGAGTAAGTACTTTTTAAGTTTTCGGAGATATCACTGACAACACATGCTTTGTAAAGCACATAAGGCAAAGCAGTCACTCGGTTTACTCAGGGAGTGTCTCAAATTATCTAGTTTCTTGAGTTGTCTGAAAGTCAGTCACTCAATGCTACACACTGGTATTCATGAATCAGGTATAGGGAATGGCAGCTGTCCCTGGATTGAGCTAGAGAGATATAGCGAAGCTTGAAACTTAAAATAGTGATACCCTGGTGCCTCAGAAATACCGGGGTTCCCAACAGTCTTGAGCAGATTTTTGACAGGCATTGCTATGAGTTTTTTCAACGTCTAAAATTTTTAAACGAAGACACGTTCAAAGCAAATTGTGTATGGCTGCACAGTTCGTTTATAAAAAATGTAGAAAAATGTCCATTTCATTCTTATTTTCTTAATAAATGTATCTAGTATGTAATAAACATTGATTCTATCACATTTCCAGTAGATAACGCATACATTAAATTATACATTTGTCATTAACCTCACTACAGTACATTTAAAGTTATAACGAAATTGAAATATATAATCACATAATCTTCCAGTGTTAGGTTATAAAATATGTAGAGATATAACGAAAATATCTACGTAAATATTTGTATTTATAATATAACTTCATTTAGACAAACCTACGCTACAAGCAAGCAATACATTTTCAAAATAATTCTTAATGCTAAAAGTTGGACGTAAAATATTGTACAATTCTTAAATAATTTGTATAGAATATTCAACGAATGTATAAGTTCAGTTTTGTATTATTATTCGTAGTATTTAAATATAGAATATCGTTATAATAGTAATAGTAATTTGACATGTCATGTTGAACGTAGAATAATATAAAAATAATCTCTTGTAGTATTTTAGGTGTATTTTTTAATTAAATTGTAATGTTACAATCATTCATATTTGATCATGTTTTATTAAATGATACAATAGCAATAGCTGGGTTTGGGTCCTGTTACAGAATTGTGTATTTTTAATAATTTGTCGTATTTAACTGACAAGTAAATTACATTGTGTTAAATGTTTAAAATAAATAGATTCTATCTGTTTTTAATGTTTAATTAGACGTGTAGCGTTGTTAAGTAGCGTTATTTTTTAAAGTTATTTCGGTTTAAAAAACTATATTAGCAAATGGTTTTCCAAAATTTTAACGAAATATTTACAGTTTTAAATAAATATTTCAACATCTATTGTATTTTACAATTTAACTTTGAAAAATAACATTTATTATATTATAAATATAATAAATAATTGTTAGTACAAGAGCCTCGAGCTGAAAGTGTATCGTAGTAATAATTCGAAATCTTTGTAAGATATAAAACTTATATTTATATAACATTTAATATACAATATACTTATTATAAAATATAATATATAATACACAAAAATATAAAATATAATATACATTTTACCGGATAATCTGCGAATTGCGGTGTTACATGAATTATCTAGTTAAAGTGGTACTAGTGAGGTAGTAAGTATAGGTTGGAAACGTTTAGAAATATATATTTGTATAGTATACATTATCAATATAAAGCGAATTTATACGTTGCCAAAGTTAAATATTTATACTGCTTAATATATGTAGGTATTTCTTATAATTATATAATATTAAATTTGTAGGCTTATTACATTAATATTTTTTGTCAATCTTGACGCTTTGCACATTAGCCGGTTTTTATAGAAAGTGAAGTCCTGTCGCCATTTCGCTAATATTGTATATATTATATATATAAATATATATAATCCTTAAATGTGATAGATTAGTGATATTTTCTGCTTTTAGTCTTTTAACATAATACTAAGATACCTATAGAAATAAGTATTTCAAATATATATTTGTTAGATGAGTCATATATTACTTAATAATTATTTGAAAAAAAAAATGTAAATCGATGTCCTTCATTGATAGAGTTCAAATCCTTTTATTTATATTTTTAATGTTATTTTTATTAAAGTTAATAACTATTTCGATGCCTCTACCCTGTGATATTTTAAACTACTTTTATTTAATATGCCATAAAATAGAGAACTTGGTTTTGTAAGAAAATAATAGCGATTTCTTTTCGTTTATTCGGGAGTTGTCAAGCGTCATTGCTCGGCGCTTTTCTGGAGACACCACTGTTGATTCTGGCTTTCAGGAGTTGCAGTGGTTGGGAATATTGTGGCGGGATTGTCCCAATAAAAAAGATGTATGAAACTGCAGTTTTTTTAGAACCTACGAAAAAAAATCAGCTCTAGAAAAAATGATTGTGTATTTCAATATTGTTATGTTAAGTTGTTATTTTTGTAATGTTATATTACTTTAATGAATGTTATTTTTACTTTGTTATGTAGATATAACATATCTAGTCCTGCCCTGAATGTCTAAATCATAAACTTAGATTTAAAATTTATATTTATAAAAAAACTTACTGCGCTTATTGATTTATCTTGGCCGAACTTGGCTGTAATTTTCAAGCATTTTTCATCAAAATTTCAACATAACTTGGCTAAATGTCAATGTGACACTTGGCAACTTACTCAGCCAAGTCAAAATATCTTGGCTTGGCCAAGATGTTATCATCATCATCATCATAATACTTGTTCAGTATTTGCATATTATTAAATAAATAATGTTTTTAAGTGTCTTGGCCTATGTGATGACAATACAAGCTCTTGGCCAAGTAGCCAAGTATGACGTCCAAGTTTTGGAGACAATAATGAGCGCAGTATCAAATGTGTTGGACTATAATTTATTAAAAATGTGGGTATATGAACTAATTAAGTGTTTTATTTTTCCTAAATAACCTTTAATCAATTTGACATTCCTTTTATCTTTAAACCTACTGTATCTAAAATTTTGGATAAATATCAATATAAAAACAGTTCTTTAGACATTGGTTTTTTATATTAATGTCTGTAGTGCAAGTAATTATGTTTTTTTTTTAAATTCTACTTCTAAGTTTATCTTGGACACCACTTAGGCCCGAGTCACACCGGAATGGCAGCGGCCGGCAGCGGCGCGGCGAGCACCTTCAGTGTGAACTAATTTTAAATTTAACTACATACTTAAAAGACTAGTATCGCTTGAAAAGCTTGAAGAGGTCGCGAGGCCGCCCGCGGCGCCGCGAGCGGCCTCGCGCCTCGCGCTTCTTCCGACGCTGGCGGCCGCTGCCATATCGGTGTGACTCGGCCCTAACGTTGAGAAAGGCGGAAATTATATAAGGAAACCTCGATTCAATATAGTCTTAATTCGCCAATGAGCAAGCGTCATTACTCTATATAGCCTTCTCTGTATAAGAAGAGGTCTTTACCCCGCAGTGGGACAGTAATTGACTTGGCTACATTTATCATTAAAAACAGTTCTTTTATATTTTTAAACCCTACAGGATTTTAACAAAAATAACACCAGTTTCATTTAAAATATTTCCTTTATTATCCATATAAAAATAAATTTTGGATTAAATAATAATATTTTCACATAATATTAAATTAAATACAATATTATTCACTGGGCTGGCTCGGGGTGGCGGCTCGAAGCGACTTTTCTAGATTTTTTAAAGATGGGGTGATAGTACTGCCTAGATCTTCTACTACGCTTGATAAATATACTGAAAATAGAAATAAAATATGTTAGAGGATTTGTGTAGTATGACTTTTATATTTTTATACTAATTTTGCTGTGCCCGAGGATCCGTTAGGCCCGAGTCACACCGGAATGGCAGCGGCCGGCAGCGGCCGCCAGCGTCGCTAGAAACAAGAGGCGCGCGGCTGCTCGCGGCGCCGCGGGCGGCCGCTGGCAGCATCGCGACCTTTTCAAGCGATACTAGTCTTTTAAGTATGTAGTTAAAGTTTAAAATTATTTCACACTGAAGGTGCTCGCCGCGCCGCTGCCGGCCGCTGCCATTCCGGTGTGACTCGGGCCTTATTCTACTAGCGATCTCTTGCGGTTTTACCTGCATCGCATGAGGTTATATAGCTTATAGTACCACGATAAATGGGTCATTCAACTCAAACATATATTTTTCTAATCGGACCAGTAGTTTCTAGTCTCTCTATAGTCTAGTTGGCGCGTTCAACAATAACAAACTCTTCAGCTTTATAATATTAGTATAGATTACCTGATTGTTATAGAGTTGAATAAAAGAATAAATTTCTTAACATATGGCAAACGTTTATTCTACACACGGTAGACATTTGTAGCAGCCAAGAAAGCAAACAACGACGAAAATAACAACGACCGATATTCAAATAACGTACAATTTACAAACTATAAAGTTCCTATTCAACACTGATCGGCACATCAATATGTCATTGTAATACATATGTATTGCAATAAATAATATAGTATTGAGTAGAGATTAAATATCGTTCATATAAATAGACACGAATACAAACTTGTTGCTTACTCATTTATAAACCTACGAAACCGAATTTAATTCGTTTATCTATACTTAATATTATAAATGGGAAAGTGTGTCTGTCTGTCTGTTTGTCTTTCTTTCACGGCAAAACGGAGCGACGAATTGACGTGATTTTTTAAGTGGAGATAGTTGAAGGGATGGAGAGTAACATAAGCTACTTTTTGTCTCTTTCTAACGCGAGCGAAGCCGCGGGCAAAAGCTAGTAATCAAATAATTCAAAAAAGACTAAAACTAAGACTAAATATCTAAAATGAACCTTACCAATATCATTGAGACACCGCTTCGTCCCCAAGGCATCCATGTTTTTAATATTCAGTATCTTCTCTGCGTAAACTTCACAAGTATGCGTGCACACCTAGAAAAAAGGGCATTTTATTACATAAATAAACAAATATCTTTCGGACAACTCACACACGGTCATCTGATCCCAAGCTAAGCAGAGCTTGTGTTATGGTAACCAGACAACTGATATACATACTTATATAATTTGTAAATCCATACTAATATTATAAATGGGAAAGTGTGTCTGTCTGTATGTTTGTCTTTCTTTCACGGCAAAACGGAGCGACGAATTCACGTGATTTTAAGTGGAGATAGTTAAAGGGATGGAGAGTAGCATAGGCTACTTTTTGTCTCATTTTAACGCGAGCGAAGCCGCGGGCAAAAGCTAGTTGGTAATAATATAATCACTAACCTCTGATAAATACTGTAGCGGCGCCTGTTTCTCTGAGATGTGCATCTCAAGATGTTGCGGCAACGTCATCAGGTACTGGCCGATCTGTACGAAAAAAAAAAGTTTTGTCTATATAAAAACTGAAGGCGGAAACATAACTAAAATTTCGGGAGTCATGTGGCTGACCGAAATTTTAGGAATGAAATTAAGAAAATCATAGAAATACGGTATTTTACACAATAGGCGAGACGACGAAAAAAAAGTAATTAGTCTGTCAGTAAGATTATTAAAAAATTTTGGACACGTATTTATCCTTTTTTCTCGTAAACTAAAAATGACAACGATACAGTGCGTTGAAGTTGCGCATGACGTCACGATCAGATACAATTTTTGCAGCACGGTGACGTCAAAAGCCCCCACTCCGGAACTTTGTTGCTCTTTATCTTTTTATTTTTTTATTATTTTGATGAAGGAAAAAATACGTGTCCCGTATTTTTGGCCGATCTACAAGACGGACTAAACAGAATGCCATTTTTTTTATGCTGTCGTCATCCATAATGTACTTTTTTTGATATGTCAAAACTAATTCTTACATAGATTTTGTATGACAATGTCACCTTATGACGTCATAAAGTATGCAACTCATTTGCCTAACTATATATTAATTAATTACAAAGCATCTAAAATTCGAATTTTACAGTAAATTGAAAATGAACCGGAATTATAGAGCTAAATAAAGAGAGGTTTTATAGAAATAGCGCCTTACTAATAATCGCTGCATAAAGTTATGACAGGTTTATACGTCAAAAAATGTATGGTTAAACAGGCTTTATTCATGACATAACTTTACACAGCGATTATTAGTAAGGGCAATAGTGTCTTACATTTATTGGTTAATGTTGAAAAATACCCAATTATCAGTTGAGGTTTTAATCTACATTTTGGCGAGAACTAAACGATTTAAATTGAACTACGGGACCCTAAGAAGTCTTACCTCAGTAATGTATTCTTGTGGTGACAAAGCGAAATCCGGCAAGTCCGTTGACAAGGCATCGTTGTTGTTCCATACTGACAACTGCGGTATTTTATCTGGAACAAACAAACAATTCGATATTTGAAATAATAACGAAAGTTGAAAATAAGGTTAATTATTTATTTAAAGTTTATGCACATATGTACAATGGCGGACTTAATGCCTTAGGCATTCTCTACCAGTCTACCTAGGGTGGTGAAGATTACATGGTAGGTGCACAAAAAAAAAGAAAAAAAATAATAAAATCGAAGAATTTATTTATTTATTTATTTATTAACACTTCATGCACATAAAAAAAAATGTACAATGGCGGACTTAATGCCTTAGGCATTCTCTACCAGTCTACCCAGGGAGGTGCAGAGATAACATGGCAGGTGCAATATAAAAAGGGAAAAAAAAAGAAATAGATCGGAAGAATACAACTTAAATTACAAAAAAATACACATATATAATTACCTACTTATATATATAATGAAGTATATAAAATATACTATATATGAATATATACAAATACATACATACATATATATATATATACAACAGAGAGTGTAGTGATTGGTCAAAAGACTCTGCTCAAATGTTTCGAAAATGAATCCTCAATTTCCGCTTGAACCCATAACGGCTAGTGGCCGTCCTGATATCGAAAGTAGGAAGCGCATTCCAGAGAAGAATGGATTGAATCCGAAAGGAAGAATGAACTAAATCCGAAGTATGAGAAGGGCAGAGTAAATGAAGATTGTTGTTGAAGAATTCAATTTAAAATTAAAATTACCTACTTAATTATATATTAAAGTACATATATTCTCAACTTTCAGTAAATAATTGTATATTTAACCTGCCTGCGGTTAGTGACCTGCTAAGCCGGAGGTCGTGGATACAATTCCCAACCAGGACAATCTTTTTGTGATGAGCATGATCGTTTGTTCTGTGCCTGTACCCAATTATAAACTGTATCATTATGTTTATCAGTTGTCAAGTTACCTAATTTTGGGATCAGATGGCCGTGCATATTATTATGTCCCAAGATATTTATTATTATTTATTTTACCTAACTACTCGTGAATGCCCCAACGATTAAGGCGCCCGCCTCTCATATAAGAGGCGATACCAATGTGACTTTTTCAATTCATTTGTACTTTCTAAAGTTTATCTTAGACATCACTGACATCCCGTGCCTCGGAAAGCACGTAAAGCCGTTGGTCCCGGTTGTCATTTGTAGAACTTTGACAGTCGTTACGGGTAGTCAGAAGCCAGAAAGTCTGACCAGTCTAACCAAGGGGTATCATGTCACGCTCCTGGTATCCAGCTGAATCCGATTAGGCTGGAAGCCGACCCCAACATAGTTGGGACAAGGCTATGGGGAGATGATATTTAAACATTTGTTGCGGAATGTTTATAATAGTTACCGTGACCCTGGAACATAAAGGGCAATCGAAGGAACATGAGTGGGTTTTAGTCAGTAAAAGTCTGACTCGCCCTCCCGCCGCACCCAGGACGGGAGCAGTCATTTGATGATTTCCAACTCACCAAAAAATAATTTAAAGAGTATTCATAAAGCTTCTTGCTTGTCCTTCTTAATTCCTATTTTCCCACTCAGGGTGAAATTTTGGGAATAAGCCTTCATAGCGACCAACCTACGTTTTCGAACAAGCTTCAATTTTTTGACTGACCGACCGATTCTTGACGCAAGTGCCTGTAAATGATCTAAATGTTTTGATTTATTATCTTACCCAACTGAACATCGATAGGGTTCCTCAGTATAGCCCTGGCCAAGCCCCGGAGCTGTTCCTTCGTGCGTCGGAGGACGGCGGCGGAGGCCGGGGGCTCCGTTCTGAAGGATGACAGCCGCTGTCGCGTGTCAGCTTCCAATAAGAGGGCTGGGAGGTCGTGGAGGGGATCTGGGTCTTTGGATTCTGGAAGAAAAATAGTAGTTTTAAAGTTTTGCATTGCTTGGAAACTTTCAGCCAGTTTATTACTGCAAAGTTCTTACAGAATTCCTTGAGTAGTTTTTGCGTGAAAGAATAATAAACATTAATTCATTCAGTCACACAAATTTTCAAATTTTGAAGATTTATTCATTCAGACATACGGTTTTATCCGTGTTATACAGAGTGGATATTTTGAGAGTGTAAAATAAGGGTACCTTACCGTTGCAGCAACAAGAAAATGGTTTTAAGAGACATAACATCTATCATAATATTAAAAAAAAACCCATACTGTTGTATTTCATTTAGGAATTGTGTTTGTGTAATAGGGATAACGACAACATAAAAAAAAAATGGCATTCTGTTTAGTCCGTCTTGTAGATCGGCCAAAAATACGGGACACGTATTTTTTGCTTCATCAAAATAATAAAAAAATACAAATATAAAGAGCAACAAAGTACTGGAGTGGGGGCATAGTGGGGGCTTTTGACGCCACCGTAATGCAAAAATTGTATCAGATCGAGACGTCACGCACAACTTCAACGCACTGTATCGTCGTCATTTTTCGTTTACGAGAAAAAATACAAAATACGTGTCCAAAATTTTTTAATAATCTCAATGACGGACTAATTACTTTTTTCGTCGTCTCGCCTAATAATTAATACACCCCAAATGAATTAGGTGATTTTTTATTAATTTAAGAATACTTAAAAATCTATAAGAGGAAGCGCGTTAGAGCTGCCCTCTATACAACGTGTATTTTTAGTCTTCCACAACCTGCTGTGAGATGATTCTACTCATAAAAACACACAACTTTTATTATGGAACCAACTCTGAAATGACGAAAAAAATATTAGCTGTTTCATACATTAGGGTCAGGAGGGCATTGAACTTTTTTTAGAAACAGCTGATATTTTTTTCGCGATTTCAGAGTTGGTTCCATAGTAAAAGTTGTTTGTTTTCATGGGTAGAATAATCTCCTAGCGGGTTGGGCAAGACCAAAAATACACCTGGTATAATACATACCTTCTTGCGCATCCTTCATCTCCGCGATCACACCAAGCACGCTATCAGCGGCCTGGTGCAGCACGAGCGCGGCAGGGAAGCTGGCGCACAGCACGCCGGTGAGCTGTCCCGCTGACGCCGCCGACAGAAACGCGCTCTCTATGCGCCGCGACTGACCAGAGATCAGGGTCGATAGGGATGAAGTGAAGTTCTGGTGACGAGACGACGTTCTTAAGACTTTAAGGGGTTATTTGGGGTTCAAGGGGTCTTTTGGGGTCTTGGGGATCAAGGGGCAATTTTGTATTTCGGGGTCTTTTGGGGTAAGAGGGGTCATTTTGGGATCAATGGGGTCACTATGGGGTCATGGGGTCAGTGTGTGGTTATATTCTCATTCGACGTCAAGGTGGTCACTATGTCATGGGCTCATTTAGGTGTCACAGGGTTATTTATATCATGACATAGTCATAAGGGTCCGCCGTTACGCCGAGCACGCTATCAGCGGCCTGGTGCAGCACGAACGCGGCAGGGAAGCTGGCGCACAGCACGCCGGTGAGCTGTCCCGCTGACGCCGCCGACAGAAACGCGCTCTCTATGCGCCGCGACTGACCGGAGATCAGGGTAGAGAGGGATGCCGTAAAGTTCTGTCGGCGAGACGACGTTTTTAGGGCTGGGTGTCATTTTTGGGCTCAAGGGGTCTTTTGGGGTCAAAGGGGTTATGAGGGGTCAAGGGGTCATAAGGGGGTTTGCTGTCATTTGGGGTTTTGGGGGACAATTGCAGTCTGCAACTCGTTTGGAGTCACATTGGGGTTAATGGGGTCACTATGAAGTCATGGGGTCAGTGTGGGGTTATAGTCTCATTCGTCGTTAAGCTGGTTACTATGGTTTCATTGGCTCATTTGGGTGTCACGGGGTCATAAATGTCATTATAAAGTCATGACGGGTCACAGGGTCCGCCACTACGCCAAGCACGCTATCAGAGGCCTGGTGCAGCACGAGCGCGGCGGGGAAGCTGTCGCACAGCACGCCGGTTAGCTGTCCAGCTGACGCCGCCGACAGAAACGCGCTCTCTATGCGCCGCGACTGACCGGAGATCAGGGTCGATAGGGTTGATGTGAAGTTCTGGTGACGAGACAATCTTTTTTAAGCCGAGGGCGACGTTTGGGGGTCAAGAGGGTTATGAGGGGTCAAGGGATCGTTTTGTGTTTAAGGGTCATTTGGGGGGTAAAGTGGTCATTTAGTTTTTAAGGGTAATTTAGGGTAAAGCCGGAGTCAAGGAGGCCAAATGGGTATATTGAGGGTCATTTGGGGTCACAGTGTCAGTTTGAAGTCATAGGGGTCATGTTGGGGGTAATAGCATTACTTTTGGGTCATGTGGTCATGGAGTCATTAAGTTCATTATGAAGTCATGTTGGTCATGTGTAGACCCGATATTAGGGTCGATGCAAGAGATATATGTAGTTCTGGAGGAGATACTGGGCAGCTTGACAGGTCCACTGAAATTTGCTCAGACCTTCACGGTTAACACATTACTTGTTTCGGATGTTTCTTCTCTACCTATGGCTAAATACTCAAACGTCACTCAATTTTATACTGATAGATACTGGTGCCGATTCTCATACGCACAAACTAACGTAAATTTA
Organism: Athetis lepigone; assembly: GCA_033675125.1. Classification (NCBI taxonomy): domain Eukaryota; kingdom Metazoa; phylum Arthropoda; class Insecta; order Lepidoptera; family Noctuidae; genus Athetis; species Athetis lepigone. The sequence continues at coordinate 4,142,970 of CM066220.1, read as the reverse complement.
AGCTGAGTGCATCTTTCTCTTTCCATTTCTTAAAGAAAAGGACAGACAGAAGATACATTTTAGTTAAATCCTGTCAAATTAGACAGCGCCAGATGAAAATTGACGTATATTTAGACGCCATGTTTTTAAATTGCGTCTAAATTATCTATGGAGTGTCTAAATTTGACAGGACTTAACTAATATTTGATCTTCTGTCCTTTTCTTAATAAAACGGAAAGAGAAAGATGCAATTTACTTAAATTTACGTTAGTTTGTGCACAAGAGAATCGGCACCACTGTCAGTCATATAATATCTCTCTATAACTAGCAACTATATGCCAATTATTTCCGACAATTATAGCCAACCACTTCGACTCCAACTATAGCCTAACTATCGCTATTAACTTACCTCGACAGCAGGCATATAGAAGACATACATGGCTTCTCCTGCTATCTTCTTAGCTCTGCCGTGCGCTGTAGACAGCTAACCTTCACATCTCTCTGATACTGTCAGGATAGTTCTGGATAGTTCTAGAAGGCTTCTGTATAACTAGCCACTATGGGCCAACTATAGCCAACCACTATCGGATAACTATCGCGTCCAACTATAGCAAGCAATTTTTGACCAAGTATAACCTGCCTCTCGGCCAACTCTAGACAGCAATCTTCGACGAACTGTAGGCCAACAAACGCACAACCATCGGCCAACAGTTGTCAGTGACTTACGCGCAATTATTCGCCAGCTTCACTAGCGATTATCGTTCAACTAACGCGCGACTGTTGCCCATCTATTGGTGAGTAACTTTCGGCCAACTATCGCGCAACAAACTCGCAACTATCGTTAGTTGAGCGTTTTTTGCGCGATAGTTGGTCGTTTCTACTAACTTACCTCGACAGCGGGCATATAGAAGACATACATGGCTTCCCCTGCTATCTTCTTAGCTCTGCCGTGCGCTGTCGACAGCCAACCTTCACACCTTTCTGATACTGTCAAGATTGCTCTGGATAGTTCTAGAAGATCGTCCTGTGAGGGAAAAGAGAGTTTAGCGCCTTGTGATAAGGTTTAGTTTTCGTTGAAAGTTTGTTAATTATAAAATCAAATCAAATCATTTATTTTTGTGATGCATTGGTATGTAAAAGTTTAAAAACACAAGTATAAATATAGTTCATTTTGTGATCAGCCACAAGGGCGTGCATGCACGGTGGGCTACATATCAAGCTTTACTTAACCAGTATAAGCTGACTTCTGATTGTACGAAAAATATACACAATGCGAGGTCAGCTAAAACTGGAATTGTATAAAAACAAATAATAATACAATTTAATTTAAGACTAAATTGTATATTATTCCGTAGGTCATAGCGTGATGTATAAGCTATATTCGGGGTTGCGGAAAAATTCAAATAGTTACCGTGGCCCCAGAAAATAAAGGGAAACTGAAGGAACTTGGGTGGGATTTAGTCAGTAAAAGTCTGACATGCCCTCCCGCCCCGCCCAGGACGGGAGAAGTCATTTGATGATTTCCCACCCACAAAAAAAAGCTATATTACTGTAAACTTTCATCAAAATCCACTCAGTAGTTTTGCGTGAAAGAGCAACAAACATACACACACTTAAACTTTTACTTTTATAATATTAGGAAGTAAGTATGTTTACCTGCTTCAATTGCGGATCGTAAAGATGATCTAATAACAGTTGTGTCTGTAGTTCTGTGTATTTCGGTAACAGTTCTCTGAGCGGCGCGTACGCAGCCCTGCCGAATTCTCGCAGAATCGCCGGCAGGAGTGTTTCTGTCATAAAAATATGACAAGTAAATATATTGTCTTAATAGCTTTAAAAATATAAGTAATCTTCCTAGTACGGCGTGCTGTGCCGGTGCTGCCGCCTTGGCTGCGGAAAACCTCAAGCGGCGAAAGTATAGTAACCTTACTGGAAACTATATTTTCGAGCCGTTTGGGGTTGAAACCCTTGGGCTATGGGGTTTGTGTGCCCACCTAATTTTTAAAGAGCGGTCAGAAAGACTAGTTGACTCTTTTCGTGACCCAAAGGCTGGCTTTTATCTTGGCCAGAGGCTTAGCATTGCCATCCAACATGGCAATGCTGCCAGCCTCTTGGGCACTTTACCGGTTGACAGCGATGCGGAGGAGATTTTTGATGCCATTTTATTTTAATTCTAGGGTTTTTAATTTAGCTTCTCCGTAGATCTAGGTTATTTATTATGATAATTAGCTAAATAAACTTTTCAGTAATCAGGTATTTCCTTATAACATGAGCTATCTGGCCGGAAAATACAGAAAATGAATATTCTGTTATAATTATTTCAACAAGTTCAGAGAGTACTCTTGGTACTCTACAAACAGACAAATAAAATAAAAATAAAATGTCTTGACAATAGGCATGACGATTACATTAAAAAAAATGGGATTCCTTTTAGTACGACCGTTAGACTTTCCAAAAATATTGTGTCACATATTTTTCGCTTAAAAAATTAATAAAAAATCTACAAAGATAAACAACATCAAAATTCCGGAGGCTTGTCGTCACTGTTCAGTGAAAAAATGAAACTAGGCGTGACGTCACACGAAAGTTTAACACACTGTATCTTAGTAATTATTCATTTACGAGAAAAAAAATGTTTATTTTTTTTACATCGACGATAGACTAAATAGTTTTTTTTTAGACGTCTCGCATACTACAAATCATGTAAAATTCTCATCTAAACTTAAAAAATCTCAAATATTCGTATTGCAATAAAATATTTTAATTTTATTTAAGTGTATACAACATAATTATCCTTGCACAAAACTTAAAAATATATGAAACAGATCAAATAATCAAACATACCCTTATTCTGCCTCGGCGCATCAATAATACCTTGGATACAAGTAATAAAGGCATCGATATCAGTTCTCAAATCTGTCAGCAATAATATCCCTTCATCTGGAGACGAACACAACTTCAGATTCGCTGAAACTACCTGAAAAACAATAATAATATCAGCCTATAACTGTTCCACTGCAGGGCAAAGGCCTCTTCTCATACAGAGAAGGCACGAGCATTGATCACCACGCGGATTGGCGATTACGGACTCATATTAACTACAAGTCCAGGTTTCCTCACAACGTTTTCCTTTACCGACGTCTATGATGTCTAAGCTAAACTTTAGAAAGTACATAATGAATTGAAAATGTCACGTTGGTACTTGCGAATTCGAATCCACAACCTCTTGCATGTGAGGGGGCGCCTTAACCACTAGGCCATCACGACATTGAAATACAATAAATAAATAAATATCTTGGACACTCATGGCGAAATAAATAGACGTTACTAAGCGTAAGCACTGACTTTGGCTAAGCCATGTTCCGTCTCTATCGCGCATTTGACGTTTGGTGGTTGTGTAACAGTTTTTTTTTTTGGGGAGTGGGAAATCATCAAATGACTGCTCCCGTCCTGGCTGCAGCGGGAGGGCGTATCAGACTTTTACGGACTAAAACCCACTCATGTTCCTTCGGTTGCCCTTTATGTTCCAGGGTCACGGTAACTATTATAAACATTCCGCAACCCCGGCAGGCGTTGGCCCTGTTGGGCTCCTTCCTGTGCTGACTTCTCTTTGAGGCGCGCGTGGAACACTAACGCGCCGTCTGCGGTCCTGGTCCTAGCCGGGCGGCGAGCTACCCATCGCTCGCTATCCGCAGACCCGCGCCTACGGTGGCCGGTAGTCGTCTTGCGACTCTCGACGTCTACGCCTGGGTCCCTGTCTGGGGCGAGAGGCTCGTCGATGCCTCTCCCGCGCCGCCGCTTCCTTCACTAGCATAACTGCTTCGCAGAAGAAGGCGACGGCTTCCCATTCTGTCTCGCCCCGAAGCATGGCCTGGACCAGCGCCGGGCGGCGTATTGCCAAACTGTATGCTGACCCAGACCGGGGTTGCTCTGAGTTCGATCGCAGTTTGCCTTTTTAGTTGAAGAGCAAACTGTATACCTATTCAGAGAGTGTCTGAATCAAATTACATTTCGCTTTAAAATACTATACCCCCCATACCACTCCCAACCTTAGGAGCCCCATGGTTACGGAGATATCGATGATCAAAGTTTGACGGTTGTCTATTGTTTGCCCGAAGATTATATGCCATAATCATCATTTTCCCGAATTTCATTTACCCGAATTTCATTTGCCCGAATGTTTCATTTGCCCTAAAAGACATATGACATACTTTTAATTGCCCGAATTTTAGATACCATAAGATACGAATGCCATAAGTATTGTTTGCCATAATTTTATGTGCCATAATAATTATTAGACATAATATTTAAATGGCATAATATTTAAATGGCATAACAAGTATTAGACAAATATTTAAGCCCCGTAATGGTTTTTTTTTCTGTGCATGGTTGATGGTGGGCTAGGTCGACGGAGCCCCGCTTCGCGGGGCTCCTACTTCTGTGTGGTTTATAAAAAAATAACCACGAAGGGGATGGCGGGGTCTATTCGCTCGCTTCGCTCGCTCACACGACCCCGCCATCCCCTTCTAACCTAACCTGTCCGAGTCGGGGTGCCCTAAAGTCCCAATTGCATCCAATTTCTCTTGATATAAACAACCGTTATACACCCGATGTCGATGGCAAATTATGTTATGGCATATCATAATTATGGCATGTGATAATTAGGACATGTGATAATTATGGCTTACAATGATTATGGCAAATGATGTTATGGTAAGTGACTTTATGGGAAACAATGATTCTGGCACGTGACTATTATGGCAAATGAGAGTAGGGCAAATGAGTATTATGTCGTATGATATTATGGCTGTTGACTATTATGGCAAATGAAATTAGGGCAAATAAAATTCGGGTAAACGGCGGTATACCAAGTTTGACGTTATGTTACGTCAATTTTGAGGTTAAGTTAGAATTTTTTCGTGTAAAATTAATTATTTTTCACTCTAATGTCTAAAAAAGATAACTCGACGGAGCCCCGCTTCGCGGCGCTCCTACTTCTGGGTGGTTTAAAAAAAAATAACCACGAAGGAGGTGGCGGGGTCTGTTCGCTCGCTTCGCTCGCTCACTACGACCCCGCCACCTCCTTCTAACCTAACCTGTCCGAGTCGGGGCGCCCTAAAATTTTGATCGATCGCTCTCGGATTGACGATCCTTATTAGTTTCTCAGAATGCTCTGAGCTCGTATGTACATTGCTCCAATTTGTTTGTGATTTCAATGAGCACGACGTAGTTCAGTACAGACTATGGGTGTCTGGGTCAGCATACAGTTTGGCAATACGCCGCCGGGCGCGAGAGGTCACCGCCACCGATTGTGTAACAGTGACAGGTAAAGTGCTTAGCCAAATTCCGTGCTTAGTAACGTCTACTTATCTCGCCATCAGAAAGCCATCTGATTCCAATCTAAGCAGAGCTTGTGCTATGGTCACCAGACAACAGATTTATTTATCCTTTATCTGTTAACATTACAGGTAGGAATACCCAATGCGATAACAGAAACTATACTAACATAAAATATACTTAATATTAATTAACTTTTTCAAACAAAACAAAAAATAAAATAATATTAAATAAAATCAAGATACTGAAACAGCAATGCTATTGACCTTACAATACACTTATTAAAAAATTAAATAAAATTATTACTTTAATCATTTATCTATCTCGATAACACAAATTATATAACAAAATCTTTGTGAATTCACTCGGCTGACTTGTAAAAATATCTATTTATATATATGTATATTTCTGATATACATACTTATAGAATTTATAAATACAAGTGGAGTCTTTCCGTAATTTCTGAGACACACAATGTCATGTCCTAGATAAACGACGGGCCTGTTGGTCTAATGGTTAGTGACCCTGACTGCTAAGTCGGAGGTCGTGGGTTCGATTCCCACCCAGAACAAACTTTGTGTGAAGAGCTTGATTGTTTGTTCTGTGTCTGGGTGTAATTTATCAATAACTAGCTGTCCCCCGCGGTTTCACCCGCGTTATATCAGATTGTTGGTTACTAATCCGCTCGAATTTTACTCGAAACCACGTTTTATGTCACGTCCCACGGAAACAGGATAAAAACAAAAAAAGAAGATAAAAAGTATTCTATGTCCGTCCCCTGGTCCTAAGCTACCTCCCCACCAATTTTCAGTCAAATCGGTTCTGCCGTTCTTGAGTTATAAAATGTGTAACTAACACGACTTTCTTTTATTTATATAGATACTAGCTGACCCGACAGACGTTGTCCTGTCAACTATGAATATTGAATTCGAATTGACATACTACCTACCTACTACCTACCTACTACCTACCTACTACCTACCTACTACCTACCTACTACCTACCTACTACCTACCTACTACCTACCTACTACCTACCTACTACCTACCTACTACCTACCTACTACCTACCTACTACCTACCTACTACCTACCTACTACCTACCTACTACCTACCTACTACCTACCTACTACCTACCTACTACCTACCTACTACCTACCTACTACCTACCTACTACCTACCTACTACCTACCTACTACCTACCTACTACCTACCTACTACCTACCTACTACCTACCTACTTACTACCTACTACCTACCTACTACCTACCTACTACCTACCTACTACCTACCTACTACCTACCTACTACCTACCTACTACCTACCTACTACCTACCTACTACCTACCTACTACCTACCTACTACCTACCTACTACCTACCTACTACCTACCTACTACCTACCTACTACCTACCTACTACCTACCTACTACCTACCTACTACCTACCTACTACCTACCTACTACCTACCTACTACCTACCTACTACCTACCTACTACCTACCTACTACCTACCTACTACCTACCTACTACCTACCTACTACCTACCTACTACCTACCTACTACCTACCTACTACCTACCTACTACCTACCTACTACCTACCTACTACCTACCTACTACCTACCTACTACCTACCTACTACCTACCTACTACCTACCTACTACCTACCTACTACCTACCTACTACCTACCTACTACCTACCTACTACCTACCTACTACCTACCTACTACCTACCTACTACCTACCTACTACCTACCTACTACCTACCTACTACCTACCTACTACCTACCTACTACCTACCTACTACCTACCTACTACCTACCTACTACCTACCTACTACCTACCTACTACCTACCTACTACCTACCTACTACCTACCTACTACCTACCTACTACCTACCTACTACCTACCTACTACCTACCTACTACCTACCTACTACCTACCTACTACCTACCTACTACCTACCTACTACCTACCTACTACCTACCTACTACCTACCACTTATAACTCGAGATCGGCTAGACCAATTTTCATGGTTTTTGTTTCGTTGGATTTGTGCTAGTTTCAAATAAGATTAAGTTTAATAAAATGCCTCTAGGCTCTAGGCATTAAGTCGGTCTTCAAAATAATTAATCGATTCGTCGATCGATCGTTTTCTATTTACCACTTTACGTTACTGCGCGCCTAGTACTTTGGATTGATTAAGGTGATCTTGTGAGAAAATTAAGAATACAGTGAATTTTAAATTTTCGTACATGACTGCTTCACGTTACTGCGCGCCTAGTACTTTGGATTGATTAAGTTGATCTTGTGAGAAAATTAAGAATACAGTGAATTTTAAATTTTCGTACATGACTACTTCACGTTACTGCGCGCCTAGTACTTTTGTTATCTTAAGTTTTCATTAATACCCGTTTTTTTTAAAAATGATTCATCTTTTATAATTATGTTCTCGTCGATTTTTCATTATTTTTAAGATGTATTCTGCTATTCGGGGCGGGGACAAATCCAACGAACCAAAAACCATGAAAATTGGTCAAGCCGATCTCGAGTTATAAGTGTTGATACAAACCCGACTTTGTTTTATATATATAGATGTATGTATGTATTTATAAATTATATAAGTAGTATTTATAATTATATAAGTACTAGCTTTTGCCCGCGGCTTCGCTCGCGTTAGAAAGAGACAAAAAGTAGCCTATGTTACTCTCCATCCCTTCAACTATCTCCACTTAAAAAATCACGTCAATTCGTCGCTCCGTTTTGCCGTGAAAGAAAGACAAACATACAGACAGACAGACACACTTTCCCATTTATAATATTAGTATGGATTGATTTTATTATATAATGATTTTATTATATGTATTGATGTATTGATTAAATAATGGTGCTTTTAATATTTTTTTTTGTTTTTGTATGGCCATCCTGGACTTTTTTTTAAAACTAAAAGCCCATTTCATAACATTTCCTTTCAACGATCTTTTCTTCAAAAGTTAGGTGACAGCGACAATGACAGTATTGCCAGATTACTAAACAACTATTAGGCCACTCATATACACGTGAATCTAGATTGTGATAATGTGGGGGGGGGGGGGAATCGATACAAATCTTTTATGAATAAAGGTGATATGGTTTAAATAAATTTTGTTTACATTAATAGGTAAGTGATACAAAGTTCACCGGGTCATCTAGTATGTATATAATAGTAAACTCACTGCCTGATATCAACGTGTTTGTTAATATATAACAATAACTAACTAAATACATTAAACTTGGAGGGTTTATTCTTTGTGAAGAATATAATCAATAGCCCTAAAGGGTTAAAATAGTAGGTAGAAGTTCGACATCCACGCGGGCGAAGGCTAGTAAATATTTTAAATCTAGATATTTTTTTTATCTTAATATTATTTTTGTACGTTGGAAATAAGAAAAGCTGTTACAGTATTATTTTTACAGCATATTACACGCCTTTTTGTTATTTCAAACCGTATTAAATGGCTTTTATTTGCATGATTTGGATTTATGAAAATGATTCCATTCGTATTTTGAAAACAATTAAACATTACTTATTTGTGTCAGGTTTGACGGGTTGTAACCTCTATGGTTGTAACTGTTTTGACACTTGATTTGCCGGTTACTATGACAACGACATCCAACAGAACATGGACAACTTTTATATGGGAAAATGGAATTGTTGTTTTACTCTATCTTTCTCGCAATTTTAGAGACAAAAAGTAGCCTATGTTACTCTCCATCCCTTCAACTATCTCCATTTAAAAAATCACGTCAATCCGTCGCTCCGTTTTGCCGTGAAAGAAAGACAAACAGACAGACAGACAGACAGACAGACAGACAGACAGACAGACAGACAGACACACTTTCCCATTTATAATATTAGTACGGATGTTTATCTGTTGTCTGGTTACCACAGTACGAGTGTGTGTTGTCGCAAGATATTTAACTATTATTATTTAAACTTAGAAAGTACATGTTTTAAGAAAGAATTTTGTCATTAAAAGTACACGAGCTTTGGTACCAGTTACAATAATTTATCTTTTTACTTACCTTAGTAGGAGCAGGCTCTAAAGAAAGAAGTAAATCTGTGTACAGCCTGATCAGTTCTGCTAAAGGACTTTCCGTCTTCAAGACATTGGTCAACCAGTCAACCTGCAAGGGAAAATCGACCTTATAACCTTACATTTAAGGTACCAATCGACCATAGAACCCTAAGACATTGTATTGATCATGTCATTAATGACCAAAGTGCTCTCTTGATGAAGAAGCGCAAAGATTAGAATGGACCTGTCCAGACAGTGCAAGCATTTGGCAGTTATCATTTTCATCCTGTCAAATTAGACAGCTCCTGAAGTAAATCGACGTATTTTTAGTCGCCGTGTTTTTAATCGCGTCTAAATTATCTATGGAGTGTCTAAATTTGACAGGACTTAACTAATATTTTTTCTTCTGTCCTTTTCTTTAAGAAATGTAAAGAGAAAAATGCATACTTATAACTTAAATTTAGTTAAGTTTATGAATAAGAGAATCGGCACTATAAGCAACGCGACAGCCGACTGCAGCTTGGTCGTCGAAAGGTGAAAAAGTCCAGACAAAAATTAACAAGAATTTAGTACCCACCTGCCTCCCAGCTTCGCTCGCCAAAAGCCTGGTAAGTGCGCATAAAGTATGGGCGTCTAGTCGTCGCCAGGACGCGGCGAGTCGCGCGCCCGCTGCTCGTCGCCAACAACGACAGACTGACAGAGCCCGCCCCATCCCACTGAACACCGACACGTACGTCGCCGTGCGCTCTAGAGAGACGTGCTTAGGTTTATGCGAGCCTAGTACTTCATGGAGAAGATAGTAGGAGAAGCCTCGAATAAATAAACCCTTTGATGGCGACCATCTTCTTTATTATGAGAGTCTAGTACTTTGATGACGAGATCAAACAAATTCAGGGCGAATTTCTTTCTACTTAGCTGACTCTAGTGTTTCATGGGAACCTAGTACATCGATAGGGGAGAAAACAAAGATCTTTAATGAGCCTCTAGAGACAGACTGACAGCGCCTGCCAAATTCCACTGAACACCGACACGTACGTCGCCGTGCGCTCTAGAGAGACGTGCTTTGGTTTATGCGAGCCTGGTACTTCGTGGAGAATATAGTGGGAGAAGCCAGACAAAGCATCGGCCCTGTCCTGTTAGTACACTCTTATATAATTTATGGGAGCCTAGTACTCTGATGCTAAACTTAGGTTTATGGGGGAGAGAGCTAGAACGTCTTATGAATTATGGAAGCCTAGTACTTTGATAATAATAGGAAAAAACTTGGGGCGATTTTCTTTCTACTTAGCTAATTATGGTATTTCATAGCACACTCACTGCGAGCGCCCCATCCTACTGAACACCGACACGCACGTCGCAGTGCGCTCTAGAGAGACGTGCTTAGATTTATGCGAGCCTGGTACTTCGTGGAGAATATAGTGGGAGAAGCCAGGCAAAGCATCGGCCTTTCCTGTTACTACACTCTTAATGGTTTATGGCAGGGACTTGAAACGTTACTCAAAATAACGTTACACGTAGTTCCAGTACCGATAATTTGTACCGTTCCACCAGGATCGTAACAAAATTAATACCTTGGCTATAACGATACTGACAAACGGAACGAAATCCTCAAGTGTTCACTAACAATATTATCAATATATCGTTATTAGTATAACGATATAATAACGTTATTCATTCTTTCGATACGCAACGTTGCCAGCTTCATGACCATGCTGTGTGCGGTGCGGCCACGCATACGAAACGCGTCGTCGTCGTCTAGTAGTAGGTAGGTACTTATTTCTCGAGCGCAATACGGCAACGTAGCATTTCGCTGTGTTTATTTATTTACATTATTTGATTTCAATTCGTATAGTTTGAGTCTCAAACTATACGAATTGAAATCGAAAAAATCAAATAATGAAAAAAATCAAAAAATTAAGTTTTGACAGTTTCTTTATTAAATCATGGGCCGTAAGAAGAACTTTGTGTACAGATATTTTTCATTGAGCGACGACAAACAGTCGTCGAAATGTGGTGTTCCGGGTTGTAATAAAACTCTAAAGGCGCTCCTAAACGGGCAACATAATTGCTGCAATTTTATTGCAGCAATTTTTTGAGCATGGCCCGGCAACTCCGGCAATATTGCCGGTGTTGCTCAGCCATATATTGCAGCAATTTTTTCATTTACACTACAGTTATAGTTTGGCTGCCTGTATTATAAACTCCAAACAAGGGAAATCTTTGATTATGTCTTTAAATCAAGATGGCGGCTGAGAGATTTTTTGATATATATGCGCCTTGGCCTCACGTTTTGTGGTTTTCGGAAGCGCGGAAGCCGAAAATGAGGTCCATTTAAAACCCAAGATTGTGGTTAAATGTTTTCAAAATATTGGTCATGGGTATCGTATCCGAGGTTTCTGGGGACACTGATGCCGAAAATGAGGTCCATTTCAGAATCCAAGATGGCGGTTAACATTTTTCAAAACATTGGTTATGGGTATCGTTTCCGTGGTTTTCGGGGACATTGATGCCGAAAAGGAGGTTTATTTCAGAATCCAAGATGGCGACTATTTTTTTTCAAAATATCGGTCATGGGTATTGTTCACGTGGTTTTCGGGGACACTGATGCCGAAAATGAGGTTCATTTCAGAATCCAAGATGGCGACTATTTTTTTTTTTCAAAATATCGGTCATGGGTATCGTTTCTGTGGTTTTCGGGGCACTGATGCCGAAAATGAGGTTCATTTCAGAATCCAAGATGGCGACTATTTTTTTTTCAAAATATCGGTCATGTGTTATTGTTGTATTTGTATTTTACATCATTCCATTTACTAATATTTATAAAAAACTTATTTTGACCAAGCATAGTTGAAATACTGCAATGCTAATCTGTAAGATCTCGCTTCAGTTCTCACTTCTGAATCCGCGGTGAAAACTGTATTAGGTATTCTATAACCCAATGAAAACTATGCTAGCGCCACTCAATAAGAACGTGGGTGAATTTTTAAGTGAAAAGTTGTCCAATTTGACATTGAATACCAAAATTTTTTTAATTCAGGTGAGTTATGAAATGAAATCGGGAATGAGATCGAAATCGTATTCGCACGTAATTTCTTAGGACCCGGTGGCTATTTCGGGGGGGCTCGGGCGTCCCCGCAGTCTCCAAGTGAGCTTCTCATTGTTTGGTTCCACTCGTGCAATCCACTTGGCGAAAGCGGCACCTCGACATCCAAAGGTCCCCCAACCCGCACTACTCAAAAAAAAAATGAATACGAAAAAGAAGAATAAGGTCAAACACCGGCGGCACTTCCTCCCGTTGAAAGCGCACCTATCAAATATACGAGGGTTGCACTCAAATCTTGACGCAGTCCACCACCACCTCGAGACTGAAAAGCCGCACCTGTTTTTCTTGACGGAGACGCAAATTAAAACCCAAGCGGACGTGGCGTACCTCAACTACCCAGGCTACTCACTAGAACATAAGTTCAAAGAGAAAGCTGGGGTCTGTGTGTACGTCCGCGACGACATCTGCTGCAAGCGTCTTCGTTGCTTTGAGACTTCCGGGTTTTCTACTCTGTGAGTCATCGTAGACACAGGGTCCCAGAAGACCCTATATGCGTGTGTTTACCGATCGCACGTCGGAGACCAGGAGACAACCAGGCTATTTGACCACCTTACTGAGACAGCAGATAATGCCCAACAACGGTATCCTGCTGCGGAACTAGTGTTTCTCGGGGACTTCAACGCCCACCACAAGGAGTGGCTGCCCCGGTTCGAGAAAACCTGCCACGCTGGCAAGGAAGCACGCAAATTTGCGCTGTCGCTAAACCTCACCCAGCTGGTGAACGTTGCGACGCGGGTACCGGATGTTGCTGACCACACACCCAATTGCTTGGACCTTCTACTGACAACAGATCCGGATCGGCACTCTGTCTCGGTCTCAGCTCCGCTGGGCTCGTCAGATCACTGTCTGGTGAAATCCGTATCGGTCTGCTCCCCTCCGGATCGCAGCCCAAAGGGCACGAGGAGAGTGTGGCGATACGAGTCAGCAGATTGGGATGAGATGCGGCAATTCTTTGCATCTTTCCCTTGGCGGTCGGTCTGTTTTTCTTCCGGCGATCCCTCGTACTCTGCTGAGGCTGTCGTGGATGTGATTCGGCAGGGAATGGGATATTATATTCCGTTCTCCGACGTCTCGCTCGATCACAGAACTCAAGCATGGTTCAATGCGGATTGTGCTCGAGCTGAAGCCCTTAAGCAGTCAGCATACCTGGCTTGGGTGCAAGCCCGCGACACCAAAGCAAGGGCCCGGAGGGTTCGCAGGAAGAAGAAAGCCTATAACGATGCCGCCAAGTCCTGCAAAAGGGTGATTCGGAAGGCTCGATTTGACCATATCAGTCGAATAGGGGCCAGACTCACGTCCTACCCTTCTGGTAGCAAGCAGTTTTGGTCCCTATTCAAAGCGGTCGAATCCAACTTCTGCCGTCCCACATTTCCACCGTTGCAGAAACCTGACGGTACGCTGGCCCACTCCGCGATAGAGAAAGCGAACTTGTTTGCTTCCCTATTTGCGAGCAACTCTCGTCTTGATGCAGGCCTCCATCAACCACCTACTATACCTCATTGCGATTCCTCAATGAAGGATATTTCTGTTCACCAAAAAGAGGTACGGAAGGTTCTGCTGAATTTAGTCGTGAATAAAGCCAGTGGACCAGATGGAATACCTGCGCGAGTACTTAAACACTGTGCGCCTGAGTTGTCGCCTGTATTGACACGTCTATACCGGCTCTCTCTCCAAACTAGAACGGTGCCAAAATCCTGGAAGCTTGCTAATGTGCAGCCAGTGCCCAAAAAGGGCAGGCGTGCCGATCCCTGTAACTATTGACCAATCGCCATCACCTCTATGCTCTGTAAAGTCATGGAAAGGGTACTAAATAGCAAATTGTTGGCATACCTAGAAGACAACAATCTACTCAATGACCAGCAATATGGCTTTCGCCGTGGTCGGTCTACTGGGGATCTTCTAGTGTATGTTACACATTGCTGTGGTGAAGCCATTGAGAAAAACGGCGAAGCCCTTGCCGTTTCGCTCGACATCTCAAAGGCTTTTGACAGGGTTTGGCACGCAAGTCTCCTCAGCAAGCTTCCTGCTTATGGCATACCGGCTGACTTTTGTAGCTGGGTATCGGACTTCTTGACGGAACGGTCGATCAGAGTGGTCGTCGACGGCTGCTCTTCGGACCTAATGGCCATCGATGCCGGTGTTCCTCAAGGGTCTGTTCTCTCTGCAACCCTATTCCTGCTTCATATAAACGATATGCTAAATCCTAGCATAGTCGGTTACGCAGATGACAGTACTGTTGTAGAGAGATATCTGGCCAGCGGCCAAGACAGTAGGGACGATATTCGTTCACAGAGAGAGACCATGGTCGAGCGATTGAACTTTGCCTTGAGTCGTGTGTCCCAATGGGGCGATGACAATCTAGTGCAGTTCAATGCCGCCAAAACCCAAGCGTGTCTGTTCTCCGCCAAACGGAGCCCATTTGACCTGGCTCCTACTTTCCGAGGAGCATCTGTAAATGTAACCGGCTGCCTTGAACTCCTTGGCATGGAGTTGAGTTCTGACCTCAACTTCGGCACTTTCATCGAGTCCAAAGCACAGACTGCGGCGAAAAAGCTGGGCATCCTTAACAAGGTTAAGCGATACTTAACGCCGGGACAGCTTCTAACACTTTATAAAGCTCAAGTCCGATCGTGTATGGAGTATTGCAGTCACCTATGGGATGGCTCAGCCAAATACCAACTGGCCGCATTGGATTCGGTGGATCGCAGAGCCAGAAGGTTGATTGGCGACAAGAAGCTGGTGGCCCTACTACAACCACTAGCACATCGGCGAAAAGTTGCCTGCCTGGCGGTATTTTACAGATTGCACTTCGGTGAGTGTGCTCATGAGCTACACGAGCTTATTCCCTCATCTCCTTTTTACCACCGGACATCCAGACGTACGGCAGGATACCACCCTTTCTTGGTTGATATTCCTCATATCCACACGCAGCGCTTCTCAAAATCGTTTATAATGCGCACCGCGAAGGAATGGAATTCCCTGCCGGCGTCTGTGTTTCCAAATTCATATAACCCGGAAGTATTTAAAAAACGAGTGCATAGGCATCTATTGGGTAAGCTCGCTCCATCGTAGGCCCCGTCTATGCCCTCGGGCTAGTCTGGGACCAAGAGCAAGCCCATAATAATTCTACGGAAACGATACCCATGACCGATATTTTGAAAAAAAAAATAGTCTCCATCTTGGATTCTGAAATGACCCTTATTTTCGGCATCAGTGTCCCCAGAAACCTCGGATACGTACCCATAACCAATATTTTGAAAACCCACCACAATCTTGGGTTTTACATGGACCTCATTTTTTGCTTCAGCGCCTTCGAAAACCACAAAACGCGAAGCCAAGGTGCAGATCAAAACATCTCTCAGCCGCCATCTTGTGTTTTCACATTCATTATAGTATTTTTTAAATACTATAATGAATGTCACCCAAAACGTATATTTAGAAAATTTTCATAACCGCTCTATTGAGCTTTGAAATCGAACTCTCTATAATGAAGATTGTATGAGTATAACCTTATCTAAAAAAGAGTGACTGGTAATCACCGATGAGAAATATCCATGAAGAACCCAGCATCTTCGAAGTCCATGACAACCCCAAAACTCTAAAGAAAGCTATATAAAAATTTCCTATCAAAATCTGCACTACCGGGCCGGCAATATTTCCCATGATATCGACAGGGGGTCGAATCCAAAAAAATTGCAGCAATACTTGCCAAAGCAGTGCCGCCACACTAAGGACTTACATTGTTAATTTAATAACATCATTTTAGTGTGGCTGGACCCTCAAAAAATATATTGCAGCAACTAATTATTGCCGGAAAATATTGCTCGTGTAGGAGCGACGAAAATTTTTTGTCATACAAAAAGTGTTGCCCGGCAATACCGACAATATTGCAGAGAGTTCGAAAACATTGCCGGGCAATGCCGGCAATGTATTGCAGCAACACAATTGCAGTAAAAAATTGCCCGTTTAGGAGCACCTTTAGGGTAAGTAAAATCTTATATTACTACCTACTTATTAATATTATTGATAGATGAAAGATGTAGGAAAATCTATCAAAGAAATTTGACAGATTGTAGTAACTTGATGTGCTGGCGTCTGTACTTCACTTTTCATACCTACCTCGGCGGTCGCGCTAGGATTGTCAACTTTGGCTTATGCACAAAAAACTATTGCGAGTGCCATCCGCTTGAGACACGCGTCTGTGAAGTGCAAAAATGGAGCAACAAAAAAAGCTATCTAAGCTCGATTTATATAATAGTTTCCTATTTTGAATCAGTATAAACGAAGTAACTTTTTTGTTAAATTCACGCCAACAAATATTAAGTACGTAAGTTGAAAACATGATTTTTTGTTATATTTTGTTGTTTTTAGTGTCATTTAATAGGTTTAGATCTCAATCCGATAGGGCAAAATAAATTGGGTAGTTAGAGTAATCCGTTTAGAAGTTATTAGGGATTTTCGATAGTGAAAATTAACAAATTAAGTTTTGTTTAGTTTATATTTCCTTTCTTCCTGTTTCATTCTCAAAAATAAATCACATAAATATACAAGGTGTATTTTTGGTCTTGCTCAACCAGCTAGAAGATGATTCTACTCATAAAAACAAACAACTTTTATTATGGAACCAACTCGGAAATCGCGAAAAAAATATCAGATGTTTCATACATTATAAGTCATAAGTCATAAGTCATAAGTCATTTATTTCATAACAATAAAATCATTGTGTTGAAAATATTAAAAATAATAAAAAAAATACATTAAGAATTGCAATTAAATTAAAATACATAAAAAGTCAATTAATAAAAACAATAACCGGCAATTAAATATTCAATTACATAATAATAAATGTCAAGTTAATATTATCTGTTTACAATTTACTAATATTATGTTATACTGTCATCTATAAATTCATTAATGCTATAATAGCCTTTCCTCAGTAAATGGGTCCTCAATTTGTTTTTAAATAAATTAACACTAAAAATACTTTTAAATTCTATCGGCAACTTGTTGTACAAAAATACAGATTGATACCTGGGGCTATGATTGACAACTTTTAATTTCGGTTGAATGATGTTGGGCAAATCTTTTCTGCGTGTACTAATTCGAGCCTGTCTCTGCTCCTCAGTTTCAAATTTTTCCAAATTTTTTATGAAGTTGGTTAGCAACACTAAAATATAAAGGCATGGCACTGTCAGGATTTTTAATGTAATAAAGTGTTCTCTGCATGATTCGGTCTGTTTCATGCGGAGCATTGTCCTCAGGGCTCTTTTTTGAATTACAAAAACCATGTGTAAATTGCACTTGTAACCATTGCCCCAAAACTCGATGCTGTATCTGAGCTTTGACTCCACTAAGGCGAAGTACACACTCCTAAGTTGAGGTAAAGTCAAAACTTCCCTCAGAGCTCTTATTGCATAGCATGCCGAGCTGATAGACTTCGTTATAGCCCTTGTCTCATCCTTCCAATTTAATAATGCATCAATGTGTACGCCCAGGAACTTAACGCTATCAACTGTTTCGACAATGTTTCCACAAGATACAATCTCTAAGTTAGCATTATTTCGCACCGTGGACTTAAATAAGACACATTTTGTTTTATTAACATTTAGTTTTAAATTATTCGTGCTGAACCAGATTTCAAAAACTTTCAAAAGAGCATTGATCTTAGATTCTAGTTCTAGTATATCGTCTGCAGTCACTATGGCATTTGTATCGTCGGCAAAAATTATTAGTTTTGTCCCTTTTATTCGATTTTTGACATACTCAATTAAATCATTTAAAAATATTATAAAAAAAATTGGACCAAGAACGGATCCCTGAGGAACACCGCGGCGTACAGTAATCAAATTAGATGTACAATTTTTTTCTTCTCCATCTACTACCGTTTTTATCTCTACATACTGCCGTCTGTTATGCAGATAAGAGCTAAATAATTTCAACACATTCTCCCGTACACCATAATGTTCTAACTTGGCTAGGAGAATATCATGGTCTACTGTGTCGAAGGCAGAACTGAGGTCTAGAAATATACCAGCTACTTTAGATTTATTATTTAAATTACAAATAACATCATCTACTAATGCCTCAATAGCATCGGTGGTTCCTAACGATGTTTGGTAGCCAAACTGTTGATCATTTAGGATACCGTATCTCTGCAAATGTTTTGTGAGCCTATCCTTTACTATCTTTTCAAAAATTTTTGATAATATAGGCAAGAGTGATATTGGCCTGTAGTTGCCAGGGTCTGTCTTTGATCCCTTTTTAAACACTGGAATCACTCTAGCGATTTTGAGCTGATCAGGAAAAAGGCTGTCCTTGATGCACTCATTATAAAAGTTTGCTAATGGAGACGCTATTAAGTCTATGTTCTCCTTAATTATGGTTAAGGGAATTTCGTCATAACCTGAAGAGGGCTTGTTGATCATTTTATTTACCATATTAAAGATTTCTATAGGAGTGACTGTATCAAAACTCATGTTATGTTCTACCCGGTTTACACCTACAGTTAAAAATGTAATTGCTAATTCTTTGTCACAAGCCTCTAGGTGGACCGTATTGTCAAACCTTTTGATAAATATGTTAGCCACTTCTAAAGCATCATTAGTTGCTGCGTTATCTATTTTAAGTGTAATTGGTTCATTATTTACGTCTTTTGTAGAGTTGCGCTGTCGATTTACAATTTTCCATATCATTTTACTTGAATTCGATGCCATGTGTATTTGTTTTCTGACATCAATTCTTTTTGCACAGCTCACTACTTTTCTGAATATTCGAATATAGTTGTTCCGATACTCCAAAACCGAATTGTCACAATGTGTCTTATCTAATGTGTTAAGGAAACGTTTTACTTGGCTCGCTATCCTTATTCCTCTTGTAATCCATTTGGAACATCTGCTCTTTTTAATATTAATTTTCATTTTACTCTTCTTAAAGACGGTAGAATGGATTTCTTTAAATTGTGTTAAAAACGTATTAATGCCTGTGCTCCAGTCAGTTTCAGAAAGTTTTTTCCTGTATTGGTTTTTGTTTTCTTCATTATATTTTCTTTTGCAAATATGTACAAAATCGGTGTGTTTCTTTTGCGTAGTTTTGTTTAAACGTAAAGAACAAAATATGCCTGCGTGTCCATCTGCTAACCCATTGTGATCGATACTCGTGTGCTCTATAAGGCCTTCGGGTAAGTTAGTTAAAAAGTTATCAATACACGATTCGGACTTATTCCTTCGAAAAGTAGGCTCATTTATCAAGTATCTAAAATTATAACAAGTTAATAACGAGAAAAAAGAATTATGCCTCAGGTCATCATTCAATACGTTAATGTTAAAATCGCCACAAATAATACATAATTTATTGAGGAAGTGCTGTAACAGTTTTTCAAGCCCATTCATGAAATCGTCAAAATTTTTGTTTGTAGGAGTTCGATAGCAACAAATAACACACAAATTGGTTTCAATATCCTTAACTCCACATATTTCGAAACAGTCAATTTTATATAATATGGTCGGGAGGGCATTGAACTTTTCATAGAAACAGCTGATATTTTTTCGCGATTTTAGAGTTGGTTCCATAATAAAAGTTGTTTGTTTTCATGGGTAGAATCATCTCCTAGCGGGTTTAGCAAGACCAAAAATACACCTAGTATAGAAGTAGGCAGATGTCGGGAAAAGATGCGCACTCTCAAACGAATACAGTGGTGGCTTGTGCCGAGGCTACCGGGCGACGACGGAGCGGTAGTCAGCGAGAAAAGTTCTTAAGAATAACGTTACAAATGAATCTGTAACGTTTCACCTGTAACGTTATTACAAGCGGATAAGCTTAATGTTACTGATACCTGTAACGTTACTTAAAATTTGTTCTACGAAAATGATATTCTTTAACGTTTCTTTCTTGTAACGTTATTGGTATTTTTAAGTTTTAGTATCGTTACAAATTTTGGAACGTTATATGATAACATTAATGATAACGGAACGAAATTCATTTCGTTTTCAAGTCCCTGGTTTATGGAAGCCTAGTACTCTACTGATGAGCTGGTGGTTTTTGGGAGGAGGAAATAGAGCTTTGATGGCGAACTTCTTGTATTTTATGGGAGCCTATAGTACTTTGAAGACGATGAGTGGCCATTAGAAGACACACCACATAAACTCGGAACTTTCTTCTTTCTTTTTAATTCTAGCTGACTCTTATGTTTAATGGGAGGGAGCTTTTAATAAATAGTACTTTAAAAGCGGAGATGCAATGAGCCGCGCGTCGCCAACAACGGCAGACTGACAGCGCCCGCCCCATCCCACTGAACACCGACACGTACGTCGCCGTGCGCTCTAGAGAGACGTGCTTAGGTTTATGCGAGCCTAGTACTTCATGGAGAAGATAGTAGGAGAAGCCTCGAATAAATAAACCCTTTGATGGCGACCTTCTTCTTTATTATGAGAGTCTAGTACTTTGATGACGAGATCAAACAAATTCAGGGCGAATTTCTTTCCACTTAGCTGACTCTAGTGTTTCATGGGAACCTAGTACATTGATAGGGGAGAAAACAAGACCTTTAATGAGCCTCTAGAGACAGACTGACAGCGCCCGCCCCATTCCACTGAACACCGACACGTACGTCGCTGTGCGCTCTACAGAGACGTGTTTAGGTTTATGCGAGCCTAGTACTTTATGAGACAGTTACGGTAAATATTCTAATGATATAAATAAGCTACTAATCCTTATCCTTACTAATATTATAAATGCGAAAGTAACTCTGTCTGTCTGTCTGTCTTTCTGCTGTCTGTCTGTCTGTCTCTTCTTCACGCCTAAACCACCGAACCGATTTGAATGAAATTTGGTACAGATATAGTCTGGGACCCGAGAAAGGACATAGGATAGTTTTCATCCCGGAAATCCCCCGGGAACGGGAATTATTACTCCACGCGGACGAAGTCGCGGGCAAAAGCTAGTGGCTCATAAACTATTCTTGTGTCCTAGCCATACCATATATTCCGTGAAAAAGTTAGGAAAATACAGAAAACGTCACTATTATTTCTTGTATTTTATGGAAGCCTAGTGTCGTGAAGGCCCAGTGGATAAGGCGCCCGCCTCTCGTGTAAGAGGTTGTGGGTTCGAATCCAGGCAAGTACCAATGTGACTTTTTCAATTCATATGTACTTTCTAAAGTTTATCTTAGACATCACTGACATCCCGTGCCTCGGAAAGCACGTAAAGCCGTTGGTCCCGGTTGTCATTCGTAGAACTTTGACAGTCGTTACTGGTTAGCCAGAAACTATGACCAGTCTAACCAATTGTGGAGGTCAGGTAGGCAGTCGCTCCACGTAAAACACCGGTATCCAGCTGAATCCGGTTAGGCTGGCAGCCGACCCCAACACGATTGGGAAAAGGCTAGGGAGATGATGATTTTATGGAAGCCTAGTACTTCGTGAAGAAAATAGTAAGAGAAGTCAGACAGAGCATCGATAACCGCTATTAATTAGTACGACTCTTATGGTTTATGGGAGCCTAATACTCTGATGATGAATTTGATATTTATGAAAGAGAAGTAGGGCTTGCTGGAAGATGGCGAACTCTTCTGTATTATGAGAGCCTAGTACTTTGATGAAAAGATGACACAAACTCGATTAACTGACTTAAGTGCTTCATGGGATCCTAGTACTTTAAAGTGGTGATGCAAGTTAGTGTTTTATGGCGCGACTTCACTTGGAGTATTCGGCAAATATATGCGTTACTTGGGTAATACAAACCACACTCTAGAATTATTAAGAAAAGGTTCATATTACGTTACATCATTATCATTATGCCAAGTGAAGCCGCATTACATGCGCAGGTCCAAAGTATAGGCGGCAAAACATTTAAACATTCTTCAGGCAGATAACACACACTATACAGGGTGTCCCACGGCTATGCTAATTTTGCATTAAAAATGTTAAAATTCATGGTCTTTCTTTAATTTTGACACTATGTTATTTAGCAAAAAATAATCCTTGTGATGAAGCATTTCGATCGGTAGGATAAAACTACAGGCTGATTAATTTTCTCGAGTAACAGGTTCTATTCCCGGTTCAACTATGTATTTATTTAAATATCTATGAATGCAGTTTAAATTATTTTTAAAATTCAAATAATGTCTTCTTTCAGTAAAATGTTCTATCTACAATATTTAAGGTACTTTCCCCCCATGTGGCATAGCCGTGGGACTCCCTATAGTATAATTTCTTACCGGCATCCATCTGCGTGAGGGCTTCTATAAGAGGAGGGCTGATGACGGCTTCCAGCCTGTTGTATAAAGTTTCCAATTGTAGCCTTTTACTCTCGTAGTCTGGCGCATCGCTGAGAACCTGGAGAACCATACAATACGGTATTTTACACCATCATCAATTGACGTACTTTTATGAGCTGTCAAAACGCCGCTCCCCTATAGATTTTGTATGACAATGTCACTTTATGACGTCACTAAGTTAAGCACACAGTTGGCTAACTATTTATTGATTTCATAACAACTAAACATTGAGCGCCTTACTAATAAACGCTGCATAAAGTTATGACAGGTTTATACGTCAAAAAATGTATGGTTACACAGGCTTTATTCATTGCATAACTTTACACAGTGTTTATTAGTAAGGGCATGAGACTTTACAGAATATTGAAAATTCTACAAATAGGCGAGACGACGAAAAAACAGTAATTAGTCCGTTATTGAGATTATTGAAAAATGTTGGACACGTATTTTTTCTTTTTTCTCGTAAACGAAAAATGACGACGATACTGTGCGTTGAAGTTGCGCGTGACGTCACGATCTGATACAATTTTTGCAGCCCGGTGACGTCAAAATCCCCCACTCCGGAACTTTGTTGCTCTTTATGTATTTGTATTATTTTGATCAAGCAAAAAATAGGTGTCCCTTTTTTGGCCAATCTACAAAACGGACTAAACTATTTTTTTTATGTTGTCGTCATCCCTATTAAACTAGCATAAGCAAGAAACAGTTCGTTTACCGTTTGAGTAAGGAACAGAAAAAATGCCCTAATAGGCGACCCGAAGATTTATAAATTGCTACCAGGCTATCATAAGCAAGAAAGAGTCTCACCTCAAGGCTGCCCGTCATAGCAGCCACCTGTCCCGCCAGTTCTGTTAACTTCTCCCCTTGTGTTGGCACCCCTGACTCCAGGATGTCTTCTAAGGAGGTTGCAAGCGCCGCCCATTTGTCTGCTTCGCGGAGGGCTGAGGCTGCGTTCTGTGAAAGTTTCCTTGCGTTTTATGGGCGCCTAGTACTTGGGAATACGGTGCCGCGGTTTCCTAATATTATGGAGTAAAATAGTGATAAAATAACTAAAAATTATATTGTTTTGGGTGCAGCCGAGAGCAGTGATCGGAAAAGTCGAACTAATCTACCTAAACTTCAAGTAACAGAGAAAAATGCGGGGCATATAACGATTTATCGCTACGATCTGACTGAGTTGGTTTGTGCAGTTTATTACGCCCATAGAGCATCCACACGACCACATGTCTGCGTCGATTTTCACGTCCACACGTTCAATAAAATGCATAAACGAACTGCGCCGTCAATTATTCATGGCGATAAATCGTCGTAGTGTGTTAGTATAAGGATTTTCAACAATTATTATTATTTTTACGAATTTCGTACCTCGGGACCCTCGGGTCCCAGACCTTTAGAAGCAGGCCAAACCCAACTCCCCATAGGCCCATATTATTACCAGCCTATGTTGCCCCATGCAGAGCCAAGGCCGCCCTTTCCTCCTTCCTCTTTATCCTGGGCCAATGTAGCCGAATAAATTTCTTACCTCCAACCGGCTTTTCAGCTGATCAATCTTCTGCAAACTCTCAATAGAGTGTCCGGTTTGTTCCTCAACGCTTTGCACCTTTTGTTCAAGAGATAGCAGCTTCTGCTGCAACATCGCACCTTCCAGCTGTAGGGAGGACGCATCTTGCAAGATGCGTGGAATGGAACTTACGATCTGAAAATATACAAAGATATTACAACTGTACTGTGAATTGTAGCTATAGTCATTTTTTTAACAAACGAGTACTGAGTATACCTTTCACATTTCCGGTATTGACAGAGAGAGATGGGAAATTAGTCGAGGCGGAGCCAACACTTTTAACACCAATAATAATACTTTGCTGATTATGTGGACCAATAGAAACACAAACTAAATTTTGGGTACTTGTTTGTTAAAAACAGACTATAGAAAGAAAATTGCCATTACACAAAAAAAAATGATACCAATTTATCCTCTTTCAAATATGATCAAAAACTTCTATTGAGCCAAACAAGGTTGGAATTCTAGGAAAATTAAGAAATTGCAATATTCCTCTTCCATACATTTAGTATATATTTTTTCAACTTAATTTTTTGGATTCTATTTCTAATACAACCAGTATTTAACAAAACCTCAATTTATATTAGGCTGGCAATTTATGCAGAGCTTAAACACACAAAAACTGATACAAATAAGAATTTGAATTATGATATTGTAAAATAATTGTGATTTAAGCTTTCTACAGTCTAATAGATGTGAAAATAGTACCTTTTGTTTTTGTGTATAGTATTGCATAATGTAGCTATAGTTTTCCTAATTAAAAACATCCATACTAATATTATAAATGGGAAAGTGTGTCTGTCTGTCTGTATGTTTGTCTTTCTTTCACGGCAAAACGGAGCGACGAATTGACTTGATTTTTTAAGTGGAGATAGTTGAAGGGATGGAGAGTAACATAGGCTACTTTTCGTCTCTTTCTAACGCAAGCGAAGCCGCGGCAGAATCTAGTAACAAATAAATAAAATGAATCTAGGACGTACCTGTGTTGTGGTCTCATCTAAAGAGTTAGTCAATTGTTTCATGTACAGCTGTAGCCTTGACACTGTATTTGCAACGAATATCTGTAAATAAATACATGCAGACTTATAGTTGCCTAGTACTTTTCTGCTACTACTACATTTAAAAAAATACAATTTTCAACTTATTTTTAACCGAAACGGTGCGATTTAATCCAAATATGAAACTTTTATGATGTTTTAAAGATATTTAGTAACACTGTTTACCTCTTTTTCCTGATTCCCACTAGAACTCCAAGCTTTGTTGATCCACTGTTTAGGATCGAAATTATCCTCTCCAAACGTTTTTAAGTCCTAAAAACATAAAAAGATCCAAATTGTTATAAAAACTACGAAACCATTGATGCCGACAAAATTTTGAAATTAGATCGTCAGGAATAAAAAAAATCGTTTCAGACTATTGTAATAAGGTTATTTATATTTTTATTACCATTTTCTCTTATTGTTCTTTTAAGAAATAGCTTATTTATTACGTATTTTTAATTCATAAATACACACACACTCCGATCCGATAATGTTTATATTGTTGACGTGATATATAGCTGTCATTAGTGTCAATTTGTAAATATTTTTTTACCACCGAATAAACTAAACGTAACGCACGTGTAGTATATTCGGTGGTTTATCTATAGCTTCATAGTTTAAACTCGCGTAAGTGTAGAATCCTGTGGTAATAGCGTAAAAGCATACCACCATTACTTAGGAAAGAAAAATAACAGTATGACTAAAGTTAAGCAATAATTTTAAACAAATTTTTAATTCCTTATTTTACCTTGTTGGAAGTATGAGAATGTTACGAAAACTATTTATACTACTAGAAATCTCATTCATTGATTACACCTACAAGCCTGTCCCTTTTTTTTTTGTACTACTGTACTAGGTTGGTTGATTGATCCTGCTCAAACCAAAGTAAAAACAATAATTTTAGGGTGCGTTCCAAAACGTGCGAATAATTCACTCGGAAATTAAAAAGAGATAGAAACAACGAAAGAAAGAGAACGGCTATACTGTTTTTGAACGCTACAGAGCGATTTACTGTTTTGGAACGGGTTAGGGTTATGATGGTTAGGATCGTATGATGACACTGTCAACATAACCTTTTATCTCTACTGCAAAGAAGAAAAATCGTGTTTTTTAAGCATGTTTTGCAAATAATTAAGTACTAACTGTTGGTTTCTACTTTAGTAAATCCATTCTTCAACATCAAACTTCAACATTGGCGCATATATGATTTTGACATATGTCAGGTAATTTTTAACGACGCTCAGCCAAGGGTGAGAAATCGCACTTGTCAGTGCGAAAATTACTCTACCGAAAGCGTTCCAAAATACTGCTCGGGTAGCTGTCGAGTAATTGTTCGGTTACCCTCGGTTTCACTCGGCTCATTTCGGAACGCTCTAGAGTAACTTTCGCACTACTCCGTGTAATTCTTACCCTTTTAGGAACGCACCCCTGGTGATTATTATTGTCATCTGGCAGCCCAGTAAGACAAAAGTCAGACTGTTGTCAATGTGTCAATAATATGTCACCAAAAAAAAAATGAAAGTGTAAAAATAATGATTGAAACTACGATGCAATAATGATTTAATAGTTATTCGTAATTAATTCAATTATCACAATTATTTATTGTTAAATGTAGAATATAATAATTGCAATGCGTGTTAAGTTATTTATGAGAATTCGTTATTTGAGGTTACGATTTCAAAAAAGGTAAATAGGGTTACGGTTACACCTTCTTCTGTTTCTTTTTTTAATTTACAGAGAATATTACTGCATAAAAATATGAATTTCTCCAACTACAATATATATAACTAAGTTGTAGTAGACAATTTTATCGTATTTTGTTATGTATTGACTTTAAAGTTATTGTAAGCATCTTACATACTACAGTTACAACTTTCATTTAAATATAACAGCAATCCTTGTGTTCTGTGTTTCATAAAGCCCATAAAGTGTTTCGAAATTCAAATCAGCCTTCTAAATGGCCAAATCTCATGCCATGGCATGCTAAGACAGACCCTAGAGGTCTAATTGCGTGCCTTGTTCTAAAAAATAGGAATCTGTAATTTATAAAAAAAAAAAAAAAAAAATAAAAAAAAAAATACAAAAAGCAGTGTTTACAACATTTTTTTTAGTTAATGAACTTTAGGTTTTTTGCATGCAATAAATTCATTTTCATTTATTTGTCCCTAAATGTTTATGGCGGTGAATGATTCTTGAACTATGGTTATGGGCCCTGATTGAGTACAGCCATGTGGATAGCATCAAAATTAATATAAATCCATATCTTCCCAACCATATTGAGCTAGCATTATAAGATGCCTCTAAAGCTAATATGCTGCCATTGTTCCTGATTTCTACCTTTTTAAAATAGCTGTGAAAACTAACAAGATAAACCTGCTGATCTAGTTAGTGCCCCTAACTGCTAACCCAGAGGATGTGGGTTCAATTCCCATCCAGAACAAACTTTGTATGATGAGCATGATTGGGTCTGGGTGTATTTTGTCTATAGTTCATACTAGCTTTTACCCGCGGCTTCGCTCACGTTAGAAAGAGACAAAAAGTAGCCTATGTTACTCTCCATCCCTTCAACTATCTCCACTTAAAAAATCACGTCAATCCGTCGCTCCGTTTTGCCGTGAAAAAAAGACAAACAGACAGACAGACACACTTTCCCATTTATAATATTAGTATGGATAAATAAAATAAAAATAGCCTTTATTCGCTGATTGATCTAGTTTTACTTATACTCATTAATAATTTTGTCTATTATTTCTTTTCAGCAATAATGAGGAGTGAAACTATTAGTATTAGCAGCGACAGCCATAGCGATGATGATATTCCATTGAAGTTGATTAAAGGGAACGGTTCCACCGCAGATCTGAACTCCTACGACAGTCTATGTAAACACAGTGTTGAAGCATGCGAATTCTGTGATAAAGTCTCTACTAATAGGTAAGATATATCTTCTTTATATATATAATTCTGCTGTGCGTGTGTTGTGCATTAAACTCCTCCTAAACGGCTTGACCGATTTGAATGAATTTTTCTGTATGCGTTTGAGTGGCGCCCTGGATGGTTTAGATTCACAAATCAGCCCGTCAGATGGCGCTAATTGCTTGAAAAAAGCATGTGATCTCGGAAACGACCCTAACGATTTCGCTGAAATTTGATATGTGGGGGTTTTTGGGGATGACAAATTAGGGATGAGACATACTTGCAAATATTAATACCAGGGCTTGCAAGTACGAGTTTGAACAAATACCAGGGTCAGAAACCAGGTATTAAAATACTTGAAAGTGTTTTATACCAAATGCGTATTTCAGTGCAGTAAAGGGCTCGCGGTCGCGGCATTAGCGGTCGGCAAAGCCAACACTTTTGCCACGGGAAATTGATTCGTATGCTAATAGAAATAAGTATTATAATCTTATCATCAAAAATAATATACTTTGATAAGAAAGTATTTTTATTTGCAAATGCAACTGTGCTCCTTATAGTTAAGGACAACATGGATCAATTTCCTATGAAAGTATTTTCTAGCTTTGCCGGTGCCCGATAGCATAGGAAATACTTCCATACAAACTTGCAAGTTTTTCTTACTTCGTACCAGGGAGCCAATTCTCGGTTTTAGAGATGATGTCGAATTCGACAAAAAAGTCGAATGACGGCATTTTTTCGTCAAATTTTAAAAGTTGCTATTCTGGGGATGTCGAGTTCGACATTTGTCGAAGGCTAACGTTCGTTCATTTGTCGAGTTCATGTCGAGTGCTTCTGAGCAGTAGAGATGTCATGTCGATTGTAGAGATACGTCATTTCTGTGTGAATTCGTTTAGTTTTGGATTGTACCCTGTGTTTTTATTTCCTTATTTTTTTAATAAAATACGGCTTGGCATCTCATACCTACTGGAAATTCGATTTATACTTTTTGATTTGTGCATTGTGTTTTTTTGAAACGACGACAACGATTAGACTTGAAACCACTGAAAGATGGACGAGTTTATTTGTTTATTAGAATTTCTATCTTGCACACCCTAAAATACCTAATTTACGTGTTTGTTGAGTGCACAATTATTGTAACCGATTTTATTATAATTGATTTTTTGTATGACTTAACTATTTTTATTTTAAAATAAAGAACTTTATCATTTACTTCCTACCTAACAGTTGAATGTCTGTTAATGACAGCATTGACAGACAGTCAACTGTCAAACTGATTATTTTTACACTAAACGTTTCGTTTTATAATTAAATATTCGTATATTCAGCATTTTAAAACGAAATCATTCATTCACTTATGCTACTTTTACTAAGCTACCAAAAACGGAACGTGCGATTCTTCATAATGGTAACATTATCTTCACTCGACTCGACATTTTCGTGACATTTATTTCTATTTTGACTGAAAATACGGAATTCTGCTCAATTCGCCATTTTTTGGTAGAGATAGAGATATTTTTGATAGACATAGAGATAGACTTACAATCTCGAACTCGAGATAAATGGCGAAAATCGAGAATTGGCCCCCAGGGCGCCGCCGTACTTTGAAGCAAACTTTCATGAGAAATTGATTCGTAAGCAAATAGAAATTTGAATTATAATCGGATCCTCAAAAATAGTATACTTAGATACAAAGGTATTTTTATTTGCAAATGCGATTGTGCTCCTTATAGTTAAGAGTAACATTGATCAATTTCCTATGAAAGTATTTTCTAGTTCTGCCGGTGCCCGATAGCATAGGAAATACTTTCATACTTGCAAGTATTTTTTACTTCATACCAGGGCGCCGTACTTTGAGGCAAAGCCCTGGTTTTCAAACCTGGTTTGGTAAATACAAATCGATCTAGCTCAGTCTTATGTCTGGGGAAGCGCATGTTTTCGAGTTTTCAGTTAAAATGTTTGGCGCCCAACGAAGTGGGCACGGGCCAGCTAGTTAATTTATAAAACAGTCCAAATTCTGAAGGACTTGAGCTCTAAGTTTTATTCGTAAGGCACAAGTCTTCAAAAATAGCTCAAGTTGCATTATTAGGTGGTGGTGGTGGTTGCTGAATGTGTATAGTAGTCACCGTGACCCTGGAACATAATAGGCAATCGAAGGAACATGAGTGGGTTTTAGCAGGCGTCCGTCACTCGCTCAAGGCCACGCGTTTTATGCCTACCGCTTCGCGTATCGTCGACGGTACAACGAACACCGGGCTGTCGCGCGCCCGGCTGAGTGCTCGCGCGTCACGGGTACAGCGCTGACTATCAAAATGCCGAAACCACGTAATTATTGTGTGATTATAGTGCAATTCTCCTGTTTCCCAATTCTCCTGTTTCCCTTTTGATTATTTATTACAATTATTCACGCGGTTTTGGATATTTTCGACACTAAAATATAATAATCGGGAATTCAAGGAACGAAAAATATGCATCAGTCATTTTATTAAACTTTACAATATTTCATCAACAAATTAAAAAAAAATGTTTTTCTAAAACATTCATTTTATTACCATTATTATCATACGTATAACCCTAGCACATTTGCTGGAAGACACACACACACGTTAGTCGCGCGGCGGGCAAAAGAATCTCAACTCTCTTTGTGCGTACTTATGGTACATTTCTCCTCGCTGCAAACAGCTGGTATTATTATTATGATTTTGTAGGCTATTATAGCGTAGGTATTTTAGTTTTTGTATTGGAGTGAAGTATCTGTTACGTAGTAACTATTTATTAATCTGTGGTTTTAGTCAGTAAGAGTCTGACACGCCCTCCCGCCGCACCCAGGACTGGAGCAGTCATTGGATGATTTCCCACTCACCATATAATTATTGTATGCCTATTAGGCAGGACATATTGAAACTTAATATATTGTTAAGATCTGTAACTTACATATGCCCACAATAAAGATACTTTGACTTTGACTTTGACTTTGACCAAAAAAAAAAAAATTAGGTGGCTTGTTCAAATGACAACTGTTTTAAAAAACACAGACAGTTGGAGTAGTTCTTTATGGCCTACTCAAATGTCCTTACTTTGGATTTTTATAAAATATTTTTGGCTCCTTATGTTTTAATCTGAGCTAAATTACTGACAAATGCTTGCACTGTATATATGTATATTTGACCAATACAATTTTATGAACTTCAAAAGAGACTTTGACCTATGAGTTTGTTTCAGATGTTTCTTTTCAGAGCAGTCAGCTACTAAACATCGCCTTCAGCGTTCATTTAAAATAAGAAAAAAAAGTTTTTTTTTTTTAACCAATTTTAACTAATTACAATATACGAGTAAATACCATGAAAATCAGTGGTCGAATTTTTATCAAATCTAAATAAATATACTTAGCAACTTTGAACCAGAACCTAATGAAAATAATGCCCATTTTCCAGATATTCCAGCCTTATCCATAATGTAACACATATAATAATACCGCTACTCAATCAGACCATCTTCCAATGCCCGATATGCCTGCACAGCTTTACGAGTGAAAAGGACCTCAAAAGACATAGTTTGAAGAAACATCCGGAGGCTGTACCTCAAAAATCACTAGTCAATGATGAAAATAGTAAAAAACCATTAAAGTCATCGAGTCTTAGCCCTCATAGTCTTAATACACAGGTAAGTTAAATTATTTCTATCTACTACTACGTACTATTAAATAATATATTATAATGGTGCCGATTCTCTAGTGCACAAACTAAGGTAAATTTAAGTTAAGTGCATCTTTCTCTTTCCATTTCTTAAAGAAAAGGACAGAAGATACATTTTAGTTTAATCCTGTTAAATTAGACAGCGCCTGATGAAAATTGACGTATATTTAGACGCCATGTTTTTAAAATGCGTCTAAATTATCTATGGAGTGTCTAAATTTGACAGGATTTAACTAATATTTGATCTTCAGTCCTTTTCTTAATTAAACGGAAAGAGAAAGATGCACTTAACTTAAATTTACGTTAGTTTGTGCACAAGAGAATTGTTGCGGACGACCTGGGTGTGTTCAGCACCCTTGGGCCGTACCTGGGACGTCTCCCAATTTTGTTGACGTGTGCTAACGTAGGTCTTGCGACCCCGCTGGTAGCACGTGTCACCACGCACCCCTGAATGCGTCGTGTTCGGGTACCCCACTTGAGAGGGGAAGGACTGAGGGCAGGACCGCTTCAGACTTGAGGCTTCAAATAAAAGAGATCTTCTATTGTTCTTTCTTAGCTTGCAGATCTTGGCTTGATTTTTCTTCCTTGTTGTTGCCTCTTCGACGGCTGAGCTGCGACTGAAATTGACTGAATTCAACCGGCGAATGGCGTGCCTTTTATACTCGCGTGTATTACCTTTTTGAGAACCGCGTATTTTGAGCCATTTCGCCCGTCAAATTTCGTCAAGCCAAGATCTGTTTTGCCCCCTTTTTATTTATTTCCTTTCAAGATATTTACATAAAATTTGTACAGGAATTGTGCAATTATGTCCTTAATCTAATAAGATTCTAATTAGAAACATATCTATTAAAATAAAAAATATCCTAGAACAAAAACATATAAAATTCCTTAAGTTCACAAACTTCCTTACATGAAAATGGCTATAATTCCTAAACTACAAGTCCGATCCTTACAATTCAAACGCGGATGTTAGTTTTAGAGCCATGCCCTTACATTAAAACAAAAATAATAAAAATCTAATAAGAATTAAAAAAGTCGAATTTCAAGTTACGTAATTTTCACTGAACAAAAATTTACTTATAAGAAACCTTTAAAAATCTATCTTATTAGATTGGATTACTTATTCTAATAACAAATATGATTAAATTAGACTATCTAAACCAATAATAACATAAGAAATTGGAAAAAATCACAATTACATAAAACTATTTACAGCAATTTTCTGATTGGTTGTCGCGAATACCGTTTGTTTCGGTGCGGCCACTACTTGCACCATCGTGCCCAGATGGGGTCTCGTCGCCGACAGTCTCCCCCTCGTGCGCAGCACCATCTCCCTGGCTCGGCGATACTCCCGGCACCAACAGCACCACTCTCGAACTGGGTCTTCGCAGAACTCCTCCTCGTGTCTCGACGTCGACGATTCTGGTCCGCCCGTCTGGTCCAGGATACACCCGCTGGATTCTGCCGCGTGGCCAGGTGCATCTCGGCAGGCTGTGGTCGATGATCAGGACGATGTCGCCTACGCGTAGGTCTGTAGCGCCGCTCCTTCCCGTAGTCTTCCTTGGCAGTAGAGTGGGCAGGTATTCGCGCAGCCAGCGTCGCCAGAAGTGGTCGGCAAGCCGCTGCGTAGTCTTCCAGGTGTGTCTGCCCACGAGCTCGTTGTCTTCGAAGCTGCCGATTCTCGCTGCGCCGCAGGACCGCCCGATGAGGAAGTGGTTGGGCGTGAGTGCTTCTTCTTCAAGGTTCGCGGAGAGGTGGGTGAGAGGCCGAGAGTTAACTATGTGCTCAGCCTCTAGCAGGAGGGTATGGAGGACCTCCTCACGTGGATGCCTTTCGTTGAGTGTGGCGTATAGTGCGGTTTTTATGGATCGCACCAGACGCTCCCATGCGCCGCCCATGTTAGGCGCACCAGGAGGGATGAATATCCACTGCACGCCGATCTTCTCTGCTTCTGAAGTGAGGTCTTCTTTCTTCATGTCTTCTAGCGCCTCTTTGAGTTCTTTGTTGGCGCCGACGAAATTAGTCCCGTTGTCGGAGTAGATGGTCTTCGGCATTCCTCTTCTTGCGGCGAAACGTCGCAGCGCCATGATCATGCTGTCGGTGGAGAGGGAAGGAGTGAGCTCAATGTGCACAGCTCTTGTGGTTAAGCATGTGAATAGAGCGCCCCATCTCTTCTCTTGACGCCTTCCTATGATGATCGTCATCGGGCCGAAGTAGTCTACGCCGGTGCACGTAAAGGGAGGGTTGTTGTGCATCAGCCTCTCTTTTGGTAGGTTGCCCGTCGGTAGTTCTTGAGGTTTTGCTTTCTTCACCTTGCACCACTGACATTGGTGCTGGACTGCCTTGATTGCTGACCTCAGTCCTAGAACCCAGAAGCGTTGCCTCACTTCGTTCATTACTGTCGCGTGATTCCCGTGGTTGAAGCGGCAGTGGAAATCTTCAACGATGAGTCTGGTTATCTTCTCCTTGCTGTCGAGTACGATGGGACGCTTGTAGTCTCTGCTGACTCCTTGTATGGCGTCGATTCTTCCCTTTAAACGCAGGAGGCCTTCTTCATATACTACGTCGAGCTTCTTCAACTTGCTGCTGCCTTCTAGTTGCTTCCCTTGTTCTAGACGTTTGATGTCGTCTCTGAAGCTCCTTTCTTGACTCAACTTCAACAGCATAGTTTCAGCTCGCTTCAGTAGGTCAGCGTTTAAAGGTGCGTACTTCCTTTCTATCTTCTCTTTTGAAGACCGATGTCGCTTCTCGACTGTATCTGTCTTCCCTTTCTTCGTTCTTCTCCAGGTGGGATCTTCTTTGCTGGCGTTGACCTTTTCTTTCGTTCTGCAGAGTTGTATAAATTGGAGTACTCTTGCTGTAGCTCGCCAAAGTCTCTTCCAGGACGAGAACCTCTCAGGATCTGGTGATGTGTGCACGATGCTTGCTGCTGCTGTGACGTCCGCCGTCTTTTCTTCCCCGGTGGTTTCCTTCTTGAAGGTTCTTGCCGCAGGCCAGCCATCTTCTTCTTTTCTCAGGAAGTCTGGGCCCGTGTACCATCGGTGATTGCAGTCGAAGTCTTCTGGCACGTCACGCGTTGCGTCATCTGCAGGGTTCTGCGCTGTCGGCACCCATCTCCATTCTTGCGGCTTGGTAAGATCTTCTATCTCCGCTAATCTATGAGCCACGAACGTCTTGAATGTTCTTGGGTCCGTCTTGATCCAGGAGAGCACGATGCTGGAGTCTGTCCAAAAGGTCTTCTTCTTAACCTTCAGATCCATTTCTTCTTCTATTGAGTGAGCCAGTCTGCTGCCTAGGAGTGCTGCTTGCAGTTCCAGTCTTGGGATTGATACCGGCTTCAATGGCGTGACTCGAACTTTCGCCGCCACCAAGCTTACGTGGTATGTTCCTTCTGCATCTTCTGTTCTCCAGTAGACTGTGGCTGCATACGCTGTTTCGCTGGCATCAGTGAAAGTGTGCAGCTCCCCCTCGGTGCGATGTGGCGCCAGACATCTCGGGATCTGAAGGTCTTGTAGCAGTTTCATCTTCTCTAGATAGGTTTCCCACGCTATGTAGTCCTTGTCTTCTATTTCATCATCCCAGCCAACGCCGCTCCTCCAGATGTTTTGAAGCAACTTCTTTCCTTGGATGAGGACTGGTGATGCTAAACCCAGTGGATCAAAGGTTGACATCACTGCGCTAGTGACTTCTCTCTTCGTAGGCACCTTGAAACCCTTGGCTATTTCTTCTGGTGTGTTTCGAAGGTTCGCCCGGAAGCCGATGGAGTCTCTTTCTGTGAACCAGCGTAGTCCCAATGTCTTCTCTTCCTTTTCACCTAGGTCCACTTCTGTTGTCTCGATGGTTTCAGTCTTCACGCCTTGTAGCAGCTCTGGCCGGTTTGATGCCCATCCTCTGAGTTCGAAGCCCGCCTTTTTGTGTATGAAGTCCACCTGCGCCGTAATTCTTCTGAAGTCCTCTTGTGAGTGGAAGCTATGCAGGTAGTCATCCATGTAGTGGTTCAGGTCGATTGCCCTTGTAGCCTCTGGATACTGCTCTTTGTAGTCCGCCGCGTTCCGGTTCTTCACATATATGGCTGTGCTCGGAGAAGATGTAGCGCCGAAGATGACTGACGTCATTCGATATTTCTTCGGAGTCGTGTCTCGCTGATCTCCCCGCCACAGGAACCGCAGGCTGTCTCTGTCTTCTGGTCTGATGCGGACTTGCAGGAACATTTCCTTGATGTCGGCTGCCACTGCTAATGGTCCCTGCCGGAACCGAAGTAGCACGCCGAAGAGTGACTGCAGTAGGTCTGGTCCGGGCAGCAGAGCGTCGTTGAGGCTTCTTCCTCTGGACTTGGCCGCAGCGTCGAAGACTATCCTTATCTTTTTCTTCAATGGATGAACCACGGAGAAGTGAGGGAGGTACCATAGCTTCTTTGGTTCTTCTTCTCCATCAGGTGCTTCTTCTGCGTACTTGCTGTCGATAAGATGCTGGATCTGCTTGTTGTATTCCGCCTTCAATTGAGGATCCTTGCCTATCTTCTTCTCAATGTTGACGAGTCGGTTCTTGGCAGACGTGTAACTTTCCGGCATCGTATCTTCTGAGTTCTTCCACAGAAGTCCAGTTTCGAAGCGACCATCTTCTAGTCTTCGGCAGGTCTTCTCTAAGATGGTGAGTGCTCTGCCTTCTGAGTCCGTTGTCGGTCTTCTTGGTTGCACGCCCAGTGCCTCGATCGCGAAGTGATCCTTTATCGCCTGATGCATCTCTTCTTCAGGTGTGGCGACGTGTAGACACGAGTTAATGAAGTGCACCTTCTTCGTACTTCCGACGTCTGACCCGTGGAGCACCCATCCAAGCCCTGTCTTCGAAGCGACTGGTTCCCCTGGTCTTCCTCTTCTCACTTCTTGTGTCACGATGAGCTCCCAATTATCTTGCCCGATGAGTAGTTGTGGTGGCTCCCCTTCATAATACAGAGAGTCGGCGATCTTCTTCAGATGTTGGTAGTCTTGAATTTTCTTCTTGTTCAGGAACTGTGGTGTGAGCTTCAGATCATTTACAGTTCGCACTCTCTTTAGAGTCTTCTTGGCTGCCTGGTGAACCCCTTTAATAGTGAGGTCCATTGTCTGGGAGTTCTTCTCTCGGATGATCTTCCCGCCCACAGTTTCGATGACCAACTCTTCCCTTTTGCCTTGAGCGCCGACTTCTTGTGCCACCTTCTCATCTAAGAGTGACACCGTAGACCCCTCATCCATGAGGGCCAGTACCTTCTTTGATCCTTTTGCGCCGAAGACTTCCACTGGGATTATCTTCAAGTACGCCCTTGTGTTGTTCACCGTGTTGACTGATGCCGTGGCAGTTCCTTCTTGCGGTGTCTCCTTTTCTTCTGAGTTCTTCTCTTCTGCAGACTCCACGTGCAGCATGTGGTGATGCCACCTCTTGCACTCCTTGCAGGGCGGCCTTCGGCAACTCTCCTTCCTATGCTTCCCCTGAAGACACTTGAAGCAGATGCGACATCTTTTTACCACAGCCCACCTGTCTTGCACAGATATCTTCTGGAACTTCTGACACTCCAGCAGATGATGTTCCCCTTCGCACATCGGGCAAATCTTCTCAGGTTGTCTCGATCCTTTTTCTTTGAAGTTCCTTTCCTTTGCTGTGTGTGTTGCTTGTCGACTGGTCTTCCTGAATCCGCTCTTCTCTTCTGAGGTTGCGAAGGCTCCACACTTGTCTGCCTCCACGTTCAGAAACCTGGATACTAGCGTCAGGTTGGAGAAGTCGCCTTCTTCTGATGCTGCAGTGTAGTCGTACCACCGGAACTTGAGTACTGTCGGCATCTTCTCGATGATCTGCTTCACCATTTCAGGTGAGTGCAGGTATTGTGGCTTCTTCAAGCCCCTTATAGCTGCTACGCTGTTGCTTATTTGGCTTGCGAAGACGCAGATGTCCCTCGGGTTCTCTTGTATCTTCGGAAGCGCCCTTATTTTTTCCAGCTCCGCCAGCACCAGCGCATCAGGTCTTCCGTACCTTCTTCTGAGGGCTTGCATTACTTCTGATGGAGCTGCTTCGGAGTACAGCAGACTCTTGATGGCTTCCCTCGCATTTCCTTTCAGCGCTCTTCTTAGACGCGCCATGTTCTGGACTTCGTTGAACATAGGTGCCGTGTCTTCATAGACGACCTTGAACGCCATCCATTCGCTGCTGTTGCCGTCGAAGAAGGGAAGCTCGTGGATGTAGCTCGGCTGTGGTGCTGGTCCTCCTCTTGTGGAGAACGCTACCTTCAATGCACTCGTCAAAGCTTGAATCTCGATTGTAGCTCCTTTTTCTGAGGAGTTCTCTTCAGGCTTCTTTGTCTTCTGGGGCTCTTCTGCAGCATGATGACTTCGTTGTTCAGGTTCCTTCTGGCCGCCGACTTCCATAACTGAAGACTCGATCCAGTTCTGCACCTGTGCTGTTCTTTCTTCTTGGTCTTCTTCATCTTCTTCCACGGAGTCCTCGTCCTCACATTGCACCATTTCCAATCTGACGCGGGCCAGCTTCGCCGCAGCCTGTGCTTGCTTCAGCTCCAGACGTGCTAATTCTTCTCTGGCTTCCAGCTCGCGTCTTCTGGCCGAGGAGCTCGTGGTCTTCGAAGACCTGGCACGGCGACCGACCCCCTTCGGTTTCAGGGTCGCGGCCGAACCGCGGGCGCCCTCTTCCGGGACATCTTCTGGGGTCTTCTTGGTCGCTTCCTTTCGGTTGGCATCTTCCTTCTTCTTCTGTGTTGACGCCGTGGTCGCAGTCTCAGCCGTAGTTTCTGTAGCCGTGGTTCCTTCCGTTGTTGTAGTACCCGAAGAAGTGTTCGTGCCTGATGAAGCTGTTGTTTCTGATGACGCTGACGTTGACGCAGACGTGACCTCTTCTGTCCCCGACCTTTCTTCTGTCCCGTCCACAGTGGTAGGACGAGACGGGGCGCGTGAGGGGGCATCCTTCTGCGACCTGGTTACTGGCATCTTCAAATCTTCTTATCTTCTGGCTTCTTCTGCAGGGAATCCGGCTCGAAGGACCAACTGTTGCGGACGACCTGGGTGTGTTCAGCACCCTTGGGCCGTGCCTGGGACGTCTCCCAATTTTGTTGACGTGTGCTAACGTAGGTCTTGCGACCCCGCTGGTAGCACGTGTCACCACGCACCCCTGAATGCGTCGTGTTCGGGTACCCCACTTGAGAGGGGAAGGACTGAGGGCAGGACCGCTTCAGACTTGAGGCTTCAAATAAAAGAGATCTTCTATTGTTCTTTCTTAGCTTGCAGATCTTGGCTTGATTTTTCTTCCTTGTTGTTGCCTGAATTCAACCGGCGAATGGCGTGCCTTTTATACTCGCGTGTATTACCTTTTTGAGAACCGCGTATTTTGAGCCATTTCGCCCGTCAAATTTCGTCAAGCCAAGATCTGTTTTGCCCCCTTTTTATTTATTTCCTTTCAAGATATTTACATAAAATTTGTACAGGAATTGTGCAATTATGTCCTTAATCTAATAAGATTCTAATTAGAAACATATCTATTATAATAAAAAATATCCTAGAACAAAAACATATAAAATTCCTTAAGTTCACAAACTTCCTTACATGAAAATGGCTATAATTCCTAAACTACAAGTCCGATCCTTACAATTCAAACGCGGATGTTAGTTTTAGAGCCATGCCCTTACATTAAAACAAAAATAATAAAAATCTAATAAGAATTAAAAAAGTCGAATTTCAAGTTACGTAATTTTCACTGAACAAAAATTTACTTATAAGAAACCTTTAAAAATCTATCTTATTAGATTGGATTACTTATTCTAATAACAAATATGATTAAATTAGACTATCTAAACCAATAATAACATAAGAAATTGGAAAAAATCACAATTACATAAAACTATTTACAGCAATTTTCTGATTGGTTGTCGCGAATACCGTTTGTTTCGGTGCGGCCACTACTTGCACCATCGTGCCCAGATGGGGTCTCGTCGCCGACAAGAATCGTCACCAATACCAGCCTATAACTGTCCCAATGCAGGACAAAGGCCTCTTCTCATACAGAGAAGGCACGAACATTGATCACCATGCGCGCTCAAGGCGGATTGGCGATTTCGGACTTATATTTACTACAAGTCCAGGTTTCCTCACGATGTTTTCTCCTTCACCAATGTCTGTGATGTCCAAGATAAACTTTAGAAAGTACGTAGGAATTGGTGAAGTCACATTTGTACTTGCCCGATTTCGAACCCACTACTTCTTGCATGACAGGCGGGCGCCTTAACCACTAGGCCATCACGACACTACTTTAAAAATAATATATTATTATTTTTTAAATATAAATTTAAAAAATTAGCCCACCAGCATCAGAAACGGGCTAAGCTACCGGTAGTCAAGGTTTCAGAGAAATGGACCTTCTAACAATGCGAGTTGTGTCGAAAAGTACTGCCTTCTTAAGGTCATAGCTCATTAGAGCCACCCGGCACCAACTCCGCACCGACTCGCCTCCTGCGGCTAGTATTCTTTATGTGGATTTGTATGGGCATGCGCTCACTATTTCAACTCCGTAGCGTCACTAGAGCGCCTCGGTTATAAGCCCTTCGCGCGCGGTCGGCGGTTGGGCCACTCGGTGACAACTCGCTGGAATGCCTGCCTTGCGTTGACAACGCGCGGGCCACGAGTAGGCCGCGCACTACTAGCGATTGATTTTAGTTGTATTACTGTATTTTAAGTTCACTTAATTTCATGTTAACTTACCCTTTGTGTCTGGCCTACTTGTATCCAGTACTTGCATTCCGTATTACTCGTCCGTCCGTCGCTACTCCTTATGGTTACATTTTTATTTTGCTTTCAGTCATCGTAACCCGCAACTAAAAATATAATATATATTTAAATATATACACTACCTACATTGGAGTCATTTTAATAGTTATTGCTAAAAATAAAAGACACTGACCTTCTTTATACCTATACCTACACAACACTATAATTCACTTTACTGATAATATAAAATATTTATTCTTTATTACATCGTATCACATTTTTTTTCTTTTTCTCTTTTCATTCTGAAGTACCCGAAGTTAATGTAAATATAAAATTTCGTCCATAGATATTTTGCGCTGTTTGCACTTCGTCCGTTGCGCTTAGCTGCCCTAGGCATAATAGATTGCACTACTCGCAAGCATGTCGATGGGATGAAGCTGAGTCGCCTCAAACCGGTTTTATGTTGTGCGCATGATTGATTGACTTGTTATACATACCTATTATACAAATATTATTTCTAGTAATTTTATGACACTGAACGTAAATTTATTTATTTTTTTCTTACTTACTGCACATAAACAAACACTGTACATCTTACTTTTACAACCGTTCACTTAATTTAGGGTTCAGTTGAAAACCAGCGTCAGGCAACGTAGTTGTCTGGCATTTTGCTGAACTGGACCTATTTGGCGCAACCGCGAGACACGCAGATTTTTTTATTCCTTTATCATTGTTTTTTTTTTGTAACATTTGGTTTTCTGCTCTGTATCTGTCTATATGTGTGCCAAATAAATATATTTCTTTCTCTTTCTTTCTTTCTTTCTATTTTATTAACAAAACTACTCAAAAATTCGTGGGTCAAGCGGCGTCAACTCGTTGACGCCTCAGCGTTCACTCGTTGACCGCGGGTGGCCCACTGGTTGACCGTGGGTGGTCCACCCATCGACAACGAGTTGAAGCCGGTGGCTGCCGGGTGGCTCTAATGAGCTATGACCAATCAAGCCCTTAATCAAGCCATCAAACGAGAGCCCCCTTAGGTGTTGGTCGAGGCTCTTGGCTATTAAACCATTGGCAGAAAAAACCATCAGCACAGTGATTGCTGAGTGCTATATTATTATTATTGATATTGATATAATTATTATCAAGTAGATAATATGAGTATCTTGAAATGCCAACAATCCTTGAAGAAACGGAGCGGTACCTAAAGAGATACAAGGAAAGATTGAACTCTCATCCAAATCCTCTTACTACTGGTGCAGAACCATCCCAAGAGACTCAAGAAAGCCGATATTGTGCTGCCTGACTAAATAGAATTGGGACACTGGCCCTAATACTATAAAAACCCAGATTCAACTTCCACGCACCTGATCATAGTCTAAGTAGACTGATTGCAGATATAAAATTTAAAAAAAAAGTAGATAATATTAGCCTGTAAGCCTGTTGGTCTAGTGGTTAGACTATGACTAATAAAGGTGGTGGTGGAGCTTCGATTCCCAGCCAGGTGGTCTACCATGATGTCTAAAGCCAACGTAGTTCCGCTGAGGGAAAGAGACAGAGCTATTCAAGTCGTATAGCACCATCTCGTTCCCTCAGCGGAAGAAATTTGAGAGAAAGAAGAGATTAAGACTTTATGGTAGGCCCCCTATACAAACTTAGTTTAGGTCCAGCTGCCTCAGAATCAGATGACCCTGTGAACCAAAGATATTTATTTAAAATTTTACAGGAATTACAAACACCTACCGCAGAAAATTCAATTATAATTGGTACGCGTAAAGAATCAATAAAGAGCCGTCTGGTTTTTGAAGATGATGACCTGATATTTCTAGATTATTCTAAGAGTGACCAGCTTCTGAATGATCTGACAACGGACTGTAAAGTAAGCTTGGAAGTATTTGATACTCCGTGGCTGAACGGAGAGACGGTTGAAAGAGAAGAGTACAAAAGTGTACATTATGATGAGCTTGTTAAACCTGGGGTTTTCAGATGTAAGAAGTGCGGTAAAGGATTTCCTATTCGGTGAGTTGGTGTTATTATTTTTAACCCCTAAAAAGAGGCATGTTATAGTCTTATTTGTCTATGAACTGTCAAGTTACTGAATAAAATAAAAAGTCCAAGAATAGGTTTGACCACCGTGTGTCTGTTTGTCTGTCGGTACCACTGTAGCTTTTAAACGGGTGAACCGATTCGGATGCGTTTTTTTTACTTGATAGAGGGTTATTTAGCGATGGTTCTGAGACATGTTCGAAAACACCCTCCAAGTTTCATGTCTCTAGGGCCCGTATTAATAGACACGTCACTCAACTCCGAGACGCTCTCAAGTCTCTTGCTGTCCTTGTCATTCTAAAGGGAAAAAATAAGGACAGCAATAAACTTGAGAGCGTCTCAGAATTGAGTGACGTCTATTAATACGGGCCTAGGACCAGTGGTTTGGGCTGTGATAAAAATAACAGTCGGTCAGTATACCATTTTCTATAATAGCTAAGTTATAACAATACTTTTGTTTCAGGTACGACGCAATTATACATGAAACATCACACTTAAAATTCAAAAACAGTCAAATTAGCTTATGCGTGATTTGCAAGAAATATTTAATTGGCGGTAAAGCTGATTTGAGGCATCACTACTTGACGTACCACCAAGGAAATTTAGAAAAAAACAACAAAACGGAAACTCAATACGTGTCACATTTTGGGTTGCTAGATAAGAAAAAAACTTACGAATCGAAAGTTTTAAATCTATGCGAGCTCTGTTTTTCGTTTTGTAAAAATAATTCGTACGTTACTTATGAATGTATTGATTCTGTGTCTCATGTGGGGAAAAGATATGAATGTGAAAAATGTGGGCAGTTGTTTTTCGAAATTAATCTTGTTAGAAGGTCTATACTTCGAAGGTCGAGTTCTCTTCTAGTACATGGGAGCCACACGCATAAGAAAAGAAAAACGAATGAGGAACGTCTTAAAACTATTGCTAGTAGATTAAAAAAGATGAAAAATTGAGTAACCTTGTTTTATTTCACCCCTAATAAGAAAAGTAGGCGGTAAAAATAAGGCGCCCGCCTCTCGTGTAAGAGGTTGTGGGTTCGAATCCGGGCAAGTACCAACGTGACTTTTTCAAATTTCAAATGTACTTTCTAAAGTTTATCTTAGACATCACTGACATCCCGTGCCTCGGACGGA
Organism: Athetis lepigone; assembly: GCA_033675125.1. Classification (NCBI taxonomy): domain Eukaryota; kingdom Metazoa; phylum Arthropoda; class Insecta; order Lepidoptera; family Noctuidae; genus Athetis; species Athetis lepigone. The sequence goes on along the minus strand of CM066220.1, from coordinate 4,099,101 downwards.
AAGCACGTAAAGCCGTTGGTCCTGGTTGTCATTCGTAGAACTTTGACAGTCGTTACTGGTTAGCCAGAAACTATGACCAGTCTAACCAAGAGGTATCGTGTCGCCCCGAGTTACTGGGTTGTGGAAATCAGGTAGGCAGTCGCTCCACGTAAAACACCGGTATCCAGCTGAATCCGGTTAGCCTGGCAGCCAACCCCAACACGATTGGGAAAAGGCTAGGGAGATGATGGAATAAGAAAAGTAGGCAAATTGACAAGTTTCTAGCGATAGGCTGAGCGACTAAAAAAGAGTTTGTCGCGTAAACTAAAAGTTTCGCCAATACAGTGCATTGCAGTTTCACGTGACGTTACCTGCGCCACAATTTTAATGAACAGTGACTGTCTGTTAATCATTTATAATATAATAATAATAATACCAGCCTATTACTATCCCACTGCAGGGCAAAGGCCTCTTCTCATACAGAGAAGGCTCGAGCATTGATCACCACGCTTGCTCAAGTCCGGCCTTGACGTCACAAGCACCGACTCCGGAACTTTGATGCTCTTTATCATTGTACTAGCTTTTGCCCGCATGAATGTCGATACCTTCTATCGCCTATTTTGCGGTCGGTATTGGATTAAATATTGGTTGGAAGTTCGTCATTCTCGAAAGCTATCATCTCCCTAGCCTTTTCCCGACCATGTTGGGGTCGGCTTCCAGCCTGACTGGATTCAGCTGGATACCAGTGTTTTACGTGAAGCGGCAGCCTATCAGACCTCCACGAAAACTAGTTAAAACTATATCACATTTAAGCCTCGTCCCCACTAGGAACATTTGTCGAGCGACATGTGTCGCCGGTGACATCGGGCGACGTCGGACGACATCGCCGCGACATTGTTGAAACTGGTCCTTGTTACTATTTTTTATCGACTGTGCGACAAAGAAACGACAAATGTTCCTAGTACGGACGAGGCTTTAAGTCACACGACACAAAGTGCTACTAATTTTAAAGGAAAGGAAAACAACAAAAAACTATCTACTGAGCACCTGCAAATAAATGGAACACCAAAACCGGTCTTTGTTTCGGAAAATCTCACAGCGAAACTGAAAAGACTTTTATTTTTGACTAAGGACTTTGCCAGTAGCAATAATTATCGCTTCTGCTGGGTTGCTAATGGCAGGATCTTTCTGCGCGAAAAAGAAGGAGCCCCTCATATACTAATTAAAACGGAATTCGACATACCTAAACCGAAGAATACACCGTGACTATCTAACTGCGTCACCTATTATTACCTTTATTTCTGTCATTTTCACTTAGTTTTAAATTATTATAATAATTTCGTATCATCTCCTAGAAGCTTAAATTTAACTACTGTTTGTTTTAATTTGTACCACACACAGACACTCACACAGACCCTCACACAGACACTCACACAGATAGACACACAAAAACACCCTAATGGAAGAAATAACAAAACCACAATATGCACTGTTAAGCAACAAATTGCCATAACTAATTTTCAATGTCAATTAAAAATGAACATCCTGTTAATTCCTCTTAATAATGGATAGTGAAAATTTTTATATTACGGAAGATATCGAACGCTTGTCAGTTTCGCAATCATATTTTTGCTCACCTGAAGAATGTGGGGGTTACATTGACGATGCCACTAGTAGTCTAAAATTCTTTCATCTTAATATAAGAAGTATAGGAAACTCGGTTAATTTCAATAACTTGCGTATACTGTTACACAGAACGAAAGTGCAATACGACGTTATTGTATTGTCAGAATGTTGGTTAAGTAAATGTCCATCACTTCCTGAATTAACTGGCTTTGAATCATTCATGTCTGAGTATACAAATCAAAACGACGGGATAGTAGTATATGTAAAACAAAACATGAACTTTACTGTAGAAACGCAAGCCTTGGTGGATGCAAATTGTTTGATCATAAAACTTCAAAATGATGTTGCTATGTTGGCAATTTATCGTTCTCCCTCACACCGTAGTGTCCAAAACTTTTTGGACAGTTTAGACAACTGCTTAAGTACACTCAAAACCTTTAAAACATTAATTGTCCTTGGTGATATAAATATAAATATATTACCTAACAATACTGACTCAATTTCGGATACATACCTTAATACTGTTGCCTCCCACGGAATGATGCCCGGGCATCTTCTTCCCACCCGTGGTGACAGCTGCATTGATCACGCGATCATAAAGTCGGACAAACCTGCTATCACCCTAGTTATTGATTCTTTTATAACTGATCACGCTCCTGTTGTAGTGTTTTGTAAACTCCAAAACCGTATACCTAATGCTCCTTTAACATCTAGCCGCGTTAATGTTGCTGCCTGTGTAGCTGAACTTGAAGTGACTGATTTTACGTCAATAACTGGTTGTTTCGATGCAAATGATGCAGCCACTAAACTAGTTAACAAAATCTCCAAGGTGGTTTCGAACAACACTGTCACTACTAAAATACCTAGCAGGAAACAAATAATAAAGCCCTGGATAACACCTGGTCTTCTTAGGTGCATTCGTAACCGTGACAAAATGTATCGTAAAACAAAGAAAAATCCTGGAAATGACATCCTAAGAGTGACTTACACGCGTTATAAACATTTTTGTAACAATTTATTAAAAAAACTAAAAAGACTATACGAACGAGAAGAATAAAAAAAAAACCGTAATAACCCTAAGGCTACATGGAATCTTATTAAACAAATTTCTAACCTTCAAACAACCAAATCATGTGCTAGCGAACTGCTTACGATTACTTCTGACCCACACACTTCACTTAAAATTGTTAACAATTACTTTGCTAGCATAGGAAAAACTCTCGCTTCAAAAATTACACCACAAAATGATCAGACCTGCGGTTGTGATGACCTTGACACACCTAGTTCTGACCCTAGCTCAATGGCTATTTTTAGCACGGACATTGCTGAAATAGAGAGAACAATACTCGGTCTTAAACTAAATAGTGCCGTGGGCTGGGACGGTATATCTACCGCTCTGATCAAGGCAGCTAGACACGTGCTTGTACCAATTATCTGCCATGTTTTCAACTTATCCCTGATGACAGGAGTTTTCCCCACGGTTTTTAAAAGAGCTGTTGTTCACCCTGTTCACAAGAGTGGGGACAGAAGCAGTGTCAATAACTACAGACCAATCTCTGTGCTAACAGCCTTATCTAAAATTTTAGAAAAAATAATTAATCTTAGACTCCTCAACTATCTTAATTCTAAAAATATTTTGGCGGAAAATCAATTCGGATTTCGATCAGGTAAAAACACAGAGGATGCTGTTCTCCAATTGACAAGTACTGTGGCTAAAAACTTAAACAGTAAATTAAAAACAATTGCTATTTTCCTAGACCTTTCAAAAGCATTTGACACTGTTTCTGTTCCTCTCTTGCTGAATAAACTCCTAAAAATCGGCATTAGAGGTTTATCACATGATATTTTTAGAAGTTACCTCAGTGATCGTTCTCAGGTGGTAAAAATAGGTAAACATGTGAGCAACGAAGAAAGAATGAGCTATGGCGTCCCACAAGGTAGTGTTCTTGGTCCCACCTTATTTTTAATATATGTAAATGAGCTATGCAGACTCAGTATACCTAATTCAAATCTTATAGTGTATGCAGATGATACAGCAATTATTGTTCAGGGACGAGACTGGGTTGAAACCCGCTCTCATGCGGAATCCGCATTGCGAATAGTTTCCGACTGGTTGTCAAATAATTTACTTACCCTAAATATGGATAAAACCAAATTTATCACGTTTGCTCCACGTATAGCATCTCAACCAGCTTCACCATTTGCGTTGACTATCCACAATTGTCCATCTGCTATCAATAACAATTGTGGCTGCAAATCTATCTCACGAACGAACAGCATAAAATATTTAGGGGTAACAATTGATAGCACCTTGTCCTGGAACGATCATATTGGGTCATTGGTTGGACGAGTTAGAAAACTAATATTCCTTTTTAAAAAATTAAGATCATCAGCTGATCTTCCTACGCTTAAAATGGTCTACTATGCTCTGGCAAACTCCATCATTAACTATTGCATAACCGTATGGGGTAGTTCTGGAAAGTGCTTAATGCTTCGTGTAGAAAGAGCGCAGCGAGCAGTACTGAAAGTCATGTTATACAAACCAGTCCGTTTTCCGACTGATGAACTGTATGCTCTGTTGCAAATACCTAGGGTAAGACACAGCTTTCTTCTGAACACAATCCTACGTAAACATTCAGAACTAAGATTCGACCAGAGTTTTAGCAACGAGAGTAATCGGAAACGTAGGCCTATTGATGTTTGTCCTGTAGTACCAGCTAGCATTGTAATAGTTAGACGACAGTACTATTTCCTAAGCCCAATTTTGTATAACAAAATAAATCGTATTTTAAATATTTACCCACTCACTTCACGTGAGTGTAAATCAGTAACTCATGAGTGGCTCAGTTCTCTGGATTATGAAGTGCTTGAACATTTCGCAAAAATATAACAAGAAAAATGATAAATATCTCTTCCATTCCATTGTCTTCCAAATCACCTAATAGAGAGACACACATATACTTACACATACATACCTTATATACACATTCAATCACACGCATACACATACCACACATTAACTCACTCGCATAGACACACTCACATTACAACCCACCCGTATACACTAACATACTACACTCACATTTCCTCTAATACTGTACACATTGTAATTAGTACTTAAGCTTTTATTATTTTTTGTACAACTTTTTACTTTTATTTTTATTTTCCAATCTATAAAAAAAAAATGTTTGTTAATATAAAGTTTGGAACGCTGTCGTCTCCCTCCTAGAGGTGGGCGCTAATGGCCGCGACACAGTATTCCTTACTAATGCGGTCGTTAACGTACACAATATTGTAAACTAGTTTTTGTTCCAATAAATATTTTTTTTTTTTTTTTTAATTTTTAATTTTGTTCAAACGCGTAATAGTACTTGTAATTAATTAGCAGGCGACACGCCAAAACAACTGCTGCGCTAATTATTTGTCATATTTAATTATATCACTCAAACATGGCTATTAAAAGTTACTTGTGCGTTTGTTTTGGTTAGTATTGGTACTTACGCTGTTTTTCTGTGGCGACATGACTTCTATCGTACGTATGACCTGCCTGACGCTATAGTTTTCAACTGAACCCTAAATAGAGTGAACGGTTGAAAATTTATTTATGTATTACATATATTTTGTAGTGTTATGTGTAAAAGGTAAGAAATGACATTTGTTTTAGTTAGTAATCCACACTAATATTATAAATGCGAAAGTAACTCGTCTGTCGGTCTCTTCTTCACGCCTAAACCACTAAACCGATTTAAATGAAATTTGGTACAGATATAGTCTGGGACCCGAAAAAGGACATAGGATAGATTTTATCCTGGCCATTCCCCGGGAACGGGAATTATTATTCCACGCGGACGAAGTCGCGGGCAAAAGCTAGTAAAATTATAAATAAATTGATGTTCAGTGTCACAAAATTAAAGAAGATTGGTCTCCAGGACCAGCAGTTTGGGGTGTGCGTTGATATACCACCCAATAAGTCAGATTATCATTTTGATGTCGTGATGGCCCAGTGTGGATAAGGCGCCCGCCTCTCGTGTAAGAGGGTGCGGGCCAGAATCCGGGTAAGTACCAATGTGACTTTTTCAATTCATAGGTATGTACTTTCTAAAGTTTATCTTGAACATCACTGACATCTCGTGCCTCGGAAGGCATGTACAGCCGTTGGTCCCGGTTGTCATGTTACGGGTCATGTCAATAGAACCTTGACAGTCGTTACGGGTAGTCAGAAGCCAGAAAGTCTGACCAGTTTAACCAAAGGGTATCGTGTCGCCCAGTTACTGGGTTGTGGAGGTCTGATAGGCAGTCGCTCCACGTAAAACATTGGTATCCAGCTGGATCCGGTTAGGCTGGAATGGAAGCCGACCCCAACATAGTTGGGAAAAGGCTAGGGAGATGATGAGATCAGTTTATCATTTTATATCTACTATATAAAAATAAGTCGGGTTTTCCTTCCTGACGCTATAACTCGAGAACGCACGAACCGATTTCCACGGTTTTGCATTCGTTGGAAAGGTCTCGGACTCCGTGAGGTTTATAGCAAAGAAAATTCAGGAAAAGTCCATGTGGACGAAGTTCCGGGCAGAAGCTAGTATATGTATATAAATAGATTGCAAAATTACCCATGGTTTACCTACGTTTCACGGCTAGACTTTAACCTTGCTAGGTGTTAAACAATCCACACATTCCTTCTTCCCACGGTGCGCAAAAATGTATTTTTTTATTTTCGACAGCTTACCTGTGCTGACAGACAACAGTTTGTTTATTTCTAGACTAGCTTCTGCCCTCGAGTATGTCCGTGAAAGTTCATTTAACAATACATCATCATTATTCACTGTAGCTTATTTCATTTCATTTGACGGGCCTGTTAGTTGACTGCTTAGCCAAAGGTTCGATTCGGTTTTCGCTCAAGAGCCTCAAGACAGATCTCTGTGTAATGAACACGATTATTAGTCCGTGTCTGGGTGTAATTTACCTATATTATGTATATAGTTATATATATATGTATGTATATATACAAATTATTAGTAGGTATATAATATACGAATATACCTACTAAATGTGCATAATATACTAAGTGTAAAATTAACAGATCGAGTTCGAAACACTACTGCGCTCCAAAACAGGAATAATTGATGTGGCTGAAAAGGCTAGCCAACTGAAATGGGACTGGGCAGGATATGTCTGCCCCATGCTACCACAAATCAGGCTCTGCCTAGCTTGAGAGATCAGAAGGCCTTGTGTGAGTTGTCCAAAGATATTTATTTATTAACTTTTCTTACCACTCTTTATCTGCTGATGCCCTAAACGTATAACCTTTAACATACGTGTGGCCTAAAAAGTGCAGTGGAGTCGCATACGGGCGATAATGAACAAAATAGATTATTCGTGAGTGCACCGAACTGGGCGGCCATTTTAATAATAGAATCGTTGGCGTTGACAAGAGTAGAGGTGGCGTGAAGTCGTTGTTGATACTAAATGGTTTTTAGGACTTCATCGTCATCATCAGCCGACAGACGTCCACTGCTGGACAAAGGCCTCCCCCAAAGATCTCAACATGCATCGGTCCTGCGCTACCCGCATCCAACGGGACCCGGCGACCTTGATGAGATCATCGGTCCATATTGCGGGAGGGATGCTGCGTTTTTCGGTACGCTGTCGCCCCTCGACAACTTTTTCGCTCCAACGGCCGTCAGTTTTGCGAGCGATGTGCCTCGCCCACTGCCACTTTAGTTTGGCAATTCGCTGAGCTAAGTCGGTGGTTTAGGTTCTTCTGTGGATTTCCTCATTACTGATTCTATCGCACAGGAAAACTTCAAGCATTGCTCGCTTTATTCCTTTTTGGGTGACTGAGCCTACTTATGAGTGTCCACGTGATTGACCACGTCTCTGTTTCGTAAGTCATCTAACAATACATACTAGTCAAAGACTTTGTTTTGAGACACTAGGTATTTAAGACTTAGAGCATTTTACGCGGAGGATGGTCATCTCATCGGTAGGCCATCTCCATAACTATTTCTTCTAACTTTATTAGAGTTGGCTTACAGTCTTACCGAGTCCAGCTGCATTCCAGTGTTTTACATAGATCGTTACATCGACTGCTTATCAGACGTACAGCATGGTGTATAGGCTAACCAGAGTCGCCAATATGCTGACCTTGTAAAAACTAGATACATTTTCCGTGCGTTCAAGCGCTTTTGCCATTCCTATTTATTGAGTTTACATTTTTTTAGGACCCATCATCATCGCCCTAGCCCTTTTCCCGATTATGTTGAGATCGGCTCCCAGCCTAACCGGATTCAGCTGGCTGGATACAAGTGTTTAACGTGAAGAGACTGCTTATCAGACCTCCACGACCCAGTTACTGGGAGAGACTAATACAACTTTAGTTTTTGCGGACGACACTTTTAGGATGCATTTTTATGATGGAATGCCAGAACAAGCAAACTCCTTACTTTTATAATACTAGTACTTACAGATTTCAAAATTCTTACCTCACAATCCTCTCCATGACTCCCTACGTCCCGTAGTCAATGTAAAACGAAGAACTAAGCCAGTTTGAGACCGCCCGTTACGCGCGTAATACGAAATAATAAAAATAATACGCTTATATAGGTACCTACCTACTTATACCTAATAATAGCAAACAGCTATTTATGAACTGTCAAACCATTTATAGTTTTAACAAAAAAAAGTGTATTTCTATAAATTCCTATTACATCATCTTTAATTATTTAAAATTTATAACCATTGTTACAAAGTTATTTTAATATTTAACTGTCAAAATTTCCCGCGTTACTAAATGTCATTTGTTTAAAAAAATTAACGAACTTTATGGTGAATTTAAATAGTGAAGTGCATTGTAAGGTCAGTGTGTGGATAAACAATATTTTACGGTTTTTGTGGTGTTAAAAACTTGTAGCTTTTTTTAAATTATTGTTTATATTTATTTTGTGTAAAAAATAGCCACCGGTCAAAATAGTGTGACTGTATCGTCGCAGTAATTTTCTAAATCGTATTATATTTGTACCCTTTTTTTAAACACGTGTTCATTAGTTTTAACTGTAAAAAACCAACTTTGTAAAAAAAGCTATATCTTTATTTTGATTATTCAATTACCTTCTAATCGCCAAACCAAATTGAAATTTCATAAAAGTACTTATTAACCTTTCAAGACAGCGAGCTGTCGCGCTGCCTTCTATTGTGTTTTCGAAGGTTTAATATCGATGGAAAAATAAACGGTGATCATAGAATTGGTCTGATTAAGTGACGGGAAAGGAGATCCTTAAACGTCAAATATGCTTGTCGAGTTTGGTCCTAAAACTGAGTAAATTGACATGCCAGTAAGCATTATCGGGTTTCAAGGTTAAGTGATGAAGGGAGGCACTGGAACTCCTTACCAGAATAGTGGTTGTCGGTTCTTAGCTAAGTTTTATAGGGTCTGATGATGTTTTAGCAAGCTTACAGGCTCTGTTCTAGTCGTTTTTGGGTCTGTACATTTTTGGGAATTCGTGATCTAGAAATTCTTCATCCTGAGGCGATAATCATAAATCACTTAACCACTAAACAAATCTTGATAGAAATATGTTTTCAGTGTTATTTGATTACGTCAAATCCAAGCTTTTACCTACAGTAAGATGAATTCATATTGACGAGATCTGGCAAAGTTGAATGGTGGTTCGGTGTCTCTTCGACGAACTTCATTGCCATCAATTATTGGGATACAACTATCTTCCTTTGTTGTGTATGGGAAATCATCTGATATTAGTAATTAATTCAAATCACTGAATTCCAAATAAAAGTTTTCTTTCTTTATGGCTTTCTTTCTAAATTAGGGACGAAAAAAGCTTCTTCTTTGGCTTCTTCCGCCCTGGGTGGGGCAAGAGGGAGTTTCAGACTTTCACTGACTAAAACCTACCCTTGTCCCTTCGGTTACCCTTTATTTTCTGGGCCGCGGTAATGATTAGAACTATTCCGCAATCCTGGATGAAAAAAGCTTTAGCCCCGCGAAAAGATATCTTTTTTTCGATAGTTGCTTTGCGAGGTGCAACTGGTGCAAGCGGTCGAAGTCGCCAGCAAAAGTTTCACATAATGATGATGACGTCTGAAATTATTGGAGCGTAGAAGATATAAGTGCAATGAAATGATTAAATACATCATCGCAGCTTGCTGTAATTAATTATTCAGCTTCACCACAAAGGTATGCCTGCATTGTTATATGCTCTTTAAATAGACTATTTTATTACTTTTGATAGGGATTAAACTGTAATATAAATTATATTTGGGCTTCGGTATTAATTTCAGCTTAGGGTGAAAATCCTATCTTTGCCAAGATTCTCTAAAAGGCAGCCATCTGATAATTTACCGATTTTAATAACATTTAGATAAGACTAGCGCCTTTTTTCTCTATAGTTGGTAAATTGACAGTTGATTTTATAAAAAAATCACGGCAGCTGCTATCTATGACTTAATTTTTTTTGGGACCCTAATGCGTATTAAGTCCAAGTTGTCAGTAAAAAGTTATTATTTTGACATTTAAATGTCAAAACTCATTGGATTCGGGTCTTCCAGTTGCTAGCGCAACTGCTGGCCCTCATTTCGATTTCCATATCGAGCAAAGTGTTATTGGGTTGAATTTCTCAACAGCAACCTATAATTTAGAAATTAAAGAATTCAGATCTTTGGGAATGGTTATTGTTTTATAGCAAAAATTGTTTTTACCTGCGGCTTGGCTCGCGTGGATATTGAACTTCCATCCACTATTTTACTCCTTTCGGGGTCAAATTCCCAAAAAGTATAATAGTAATACTTACCCTACCTATTCTTTGCAACGAACACACCCTCCAATTTTCATGTCTCTATGACTTGGGCTGTTCGTTGATATACCTATTATAATAATAATAAAAATAAAGATTTATTTTTCTCCCACAAAGTACATTTTTATACAGTATAAGTGTAATAGATATAGGGCTTACAAGGATTTGTGGGAGTCAGGAATCCAAACTAGGATACCCTGTGCTATGGATTCCTGGTCCCTTCGCCGAGATAGGAAATTTTCACAATCTGTTTAGTAGTTGTACAGTTAGTGGCACTATTGTATGGAAAAAAATAACAAAGAATAAAAGGTAGTTATTAATAAAAACAAAAGAAAAAAAAACAATTTTAAGCTTAAGTCAGATGTCCGCAAGTGTGTGTGTGTGTATGGGTGGGTGTATGTGTGTGTGTGTGTGTGTGGGGTGTATGTGCGGTGTGTGTTTGTGTGGGGTTTGTGTGTGTATGGTGAGTGTGTGTGTTTAAGGGTGTGAAAGGTATGTGAGTATGCTGGGCATGTTATAGTATCTCTGGTATGGGCCTGCGTATGAGTGTGAGAGAGAGAGTTAGATGGTATTTGTAAGTGTGTGATTATTTTTGCAGGTTGATATGGGATACGAATGTATAGCTAGGATAGGGTAGAGAGCAGTTTTTCAGTTTCCTGATAATCTAGTCCCCCCAACAGCCAATTTGTGAGCTTCTTTTTACATTCTACCCTCGGCAGACCAACAATGGCAAGAGTTTTGTTAACTCTGTTGTATAATCTGCTTGCTCTAAATTGGAAGAAATTTTGTGCGAAAGATGTTTTTACTGGATTTGTTTCACAGACTTCATAATAACGCCTGGTATTTATCTTTTGTTTAGCTGTAGGAAAGTCAATTAAGGAATGTTTTTTCATAACTGTAGCTAATACATAAAGCTGCCTGACCATTAATACCTTTGCGTCGTTGTAGAGGGCTGATGTTGCGTATAAACGTGGTTTAAATAGAGCAACTTTTAGGAGAAGTCTTTGAGCTCTTTCGACGTTTATTATATTAGTTTTGTATGAGCCGCCCCAGGTCAATATACCGTATGATAAGATTGATTGGCAAAGGGATTCATACACAGTTTTAACCAGTTTCCAGCTTGCAACGTGTCTGAGATTTTTAAATACATGAACGAGTTTTCTTGTTTTTTGGACCAGATGAGAAATGTGTTGCTTAAAGGATAAGTTTCTATCAATTATCATGCCGAGGATATTGCCTATCAATTAGTCAGTTTACCATACACACTTACACACTTTGCATACAGGCTTTAATCTTCTGCGGTACTTGGAATTTCATTTGTGTTTTTTCGTTTGTGTAGGTAGGACAGTTTACCAACTTAATGGGTCAGGTAACAAACTGTACTATAACTATGAATTAGTGTTTGGTTTGAAGGGCATAGTGCAGGTGTAACAACCTAATTCTTAATCAAATATACTGGACTAGTATTTTCAGATATTATACATCTTTCAACCACTCATTGCCTATCTCTAAAAAATATTATTATATAGATAATTAGATAGATTGTGTCTACATAGAGAATTCTATTTCACAAATTAATAAAAACACCCCAAAAAATGCAAAACGGAAAACTAAATTTCAACCAAAAGTACTAGGCGCGCATAAATCCTAGAGAGTATAATCTATCAAAGCTCAATCAGCGATCGATCAACCGGGAAGTCAGAGATTCTGCACTATCGATTGAGGTCATTATAAATAATGCCCGGGTCGGCTCTAAGACTTGGCGGGCGACGCAATGCGTAAATGTCAAAGGATGGTAGCTAGCCAGAAATAAATAGAATAATCGAATTTTGAGGGCACAGCGCAGAGAGACGGGCTGGCTTTGTTATGTACTATTCGAATAATGGATGCAGTTTTGTTGAGGAATGTCTTTAAAATCTGATAAGCTGTCTTTGACAATTTCTCCAATATTCTAGTAACAGAGATAACGTTTATTCATACTTTCATTATCAATGCGTAAGTATCTCTGTCTGTCTCTTCTTCACGCCGAAACCACTGAACTGGGTGACTAGTATTATTTTTGCGATTTCGGATTTGCTCCCAAAGTAAAAATTGTTTGTTATCATGAGCACAGCAACCACGTCTTTAAGTATCGTACACTAATTACCAGTCACCCTATATAGCCTTATGTTAGAGACGGTTTCCAGTCTAACCGAACCCAGCAGAATACTAGGGGCCCTAGTCTGCTATTACAATCGTGTCTCAATGACCAGTCATAGGCCGGATATTTGACAACTTGTGACAGTTTTTGTCGGTGGAAATGTGTCAAAAGTTTGACGTTACACGTCGAAAATCGGTCATTGAGACACGATTGTAATAGCAGACTAGGGTCCCAGTGGTAGTGGAGCGATTGCCTTTCAGACCTCCACAACACAGTAACTGGGCAACACTAAACGCCCTGCTTAGAGGCTGGTTGTCAGGCTTTCGTGTTTCAAAGATCTATGAAATCCAGCAACTAAGGCCCATAGAAAAAAATACACAAAAACTACTTACTATACTCTATGCCTATGAATGGCACACGTCTGTCGTATTGTCGTATACAGAACGTTAGCACCTGTGTATCGATGACACATATTGAATTGGCTAAACTCCTAATTATCAATCGTTGGCTATCACGGCAATTTGTTACGCAATTAAAATGAAATCAAATATATGTAATATATTGCTCATACAATTTGGCATTGCAAAAATAATTTGTCATTATTAGTCGCTCTATTTGTGTAGACATCATAATACACACTGATTATTTACATACGTTTTAAATGACTAAGTTTTGATTTTCCTAGCGTGGATGTCGAACTCCCACCCACTATTTTACTTCTAGGGGTTAGGGGTTCAATTCCCAAAAACCCTTTCTCTCTAGTCTCTAGGACCAGCGTTTGGGCTGTGTGTTGATTTAACAATAATCAATCAGTCACTTTACCATTGTCTTTGTAGTTATTTTTTAAAAACAATTCACCATCTTAAAACCTTTAAAAAAATCAAACATTTAAAATAAAAATACTACAAAAACCGTAAACAACGCCACATCACTACGAGTTAAACCGCCATTTTTGAAAGAGTGACATTGTCTATGCAATGAATAACGCGCGCTCGGACACAGAAAGTGACAGTGGGTCAATTTCTGAAGAGGACGTTGATTCCGGGATAGCCGACGAAGTTCCATCCGAAGCGAGGAAAGAAGTAGACTGCATGGATCTGTCAGAGTTCTTCGGGTATTGGTAAGTTGGATCATATTATTTATAATCTTGGATATTGGATACAAAAGCAAGCGTTTTTTAAGCACACTAGCAAAATAATATAGAGCATAATATTATTATTATGTTTATTTTTTTTAATTGCCACGATTTAAATCCGCCTCTAAGACTACCCACTGCCACGCTGGAGGACAATGCTAAGCATCGGGCCAAAATAAAAGTCAGCCATTGGGTCACGCTCACGGGAAAGGTCAATTTACCTTTTAGACAGGTCCTTAAAAATAAGATGGGCACTCGGACCCCACGGCGTGAGGGTTTCAAACTTCACACATCATATTTGTTCAGTTAGTACTCCTGAGTATTTACAAATAATATCGCATTGAGGTAGTATTGCTATTGGTATTTTAGAAGGCGTTTGTTCGAAATTGTTTTCTTTTAAAAGTAACTCTGTCTGTCTGTCTCTTCTTCACGACTAAACCACTGAACCGATTTGATTAAAATTTGGTACAGGTATAGTCTGGAACCCGAGAAAGGATATAGGATAGTTTTTATCCCGGAAATCCCACGGGAACTGGATCCACGCGGACGAAGTCGCGGGCAAAAGTTAGTGTTTGATATTTTTGTTTTTTGTTATAAACTAGTGGATGGGGTATACCGCCGTTTACCCGAATTTTATTTGCCCTAACATCATTTGCCATAATAGTCAACAGCCATAATATCATACGACATAATACTCATTTGCCCTACTCTCATTTGCCATATTAGTCACGTGCCAGAATCATTGTTTCCCATAAAGTCACTTACCATAACATCATTTGCCATAATCATTGTAAGCCCTAATTATCACATGTCCTAATTATCAGATGCCATAATTATGATATGCCATAACATAATTTGCCATCGACATCGGGTGTATAACGGTTGTTTATATCAAGAGAAATTGGATGCAATTGGGACTTTAGGGCACCCCGACTCGGACAGGTTAGGTTAGAAGGGGATGGCGGGGTCGTGTGAGCGAGCGAAGCGAGCGAATAGACCCCGCCATCCCCTTCGTGGTTATTTTTTTATAAACCACACAAGTAGGAGCCCCGCGAAGCGGGGCTCCGTCGACCTAGCCCACCATCAACCATGCACAGAAAAAAAACCATTACGGGGCTTAAATATTTGTCTAATACTTGTTATGCCTTTTAAATATTATGCCATTTAAATATTATGTCTAACAATTATTATGGCACATAAAAATATGGCAAACAATACTTATGGCATTCGTATCTTATGGTATCTAAAATTCGGGCAATTAAAAGTATGTCATATGTCTTTTAGGGCAAATGAAACATTCGGGCAAATGAAATTCGGGTAAATGAAATTCGGGAAAATGATGATTATGGCATATAATCTTCGGGCAAACAATAGACAACCTAGTGGATGGAAGTTCGATATCTTCGCAAAAAAAGCTTCGGGCGAAAGCTAATGTATGTTTGTTAGTAAGGATCTTCTAAATAAAACACGGATTAAAAATAATATAAAACAATTATTAATAGGTAGCTATTTATATTTAGTTTAGATTCCAATTAGACAACACCAATACTTGACGTTCTTCTCAACCCGTTGACTGTAACAAAAAATAACAAAATTATGCATTCATAATCACCGTCAAAGTCACACTATTAATTTAATATGGACTATACTAGGTGTATTTTTGGTCTTGCTCAACCCGCTAGGAGATGATTCTACTCATAAAAACAAACAACTTTTATTATGGAACCAACTCTGAAATCGCGAAAAAAATATCAGCTGTTTCATACATTATGGTCGAGAGGGCGCATTGAACTTTTGTTAGTAAAGCTGATATTTTTTTCGCGATTTCAGAGTTGGTATTATCACCTAGTATAATAGACAACAAGATTAGTAAAAAAAGGTTTTAGCATGTCTTATAAATAAGCAAAAAATATTGGACACGTATTTTTCTTTCATCCCATAGGTATACTAAAAAGTAAAAACAACATAAAATGGCGTTTAAACATCGTGTTCATCAGTTGTGGTTACAATTTTTGCTAAAATTGACGCAATAAAATAATATCGCAAGACTTATATTTTAGTAGGTATTGAATGTTTTTTTTAACAAAGATTAGTGCATTTTTTGCCTATTTGAAGTATGGATTAATTATAATAATCACTTATTCGAATGTGTATTAATGAGGGTTTTTGCGTATGAGAAATCCGCTAGATGGCAATACGTAGGCGTGAGGTCCAACTGCAGCATGATTGGTGAATTTTGACATAACTGACAACGTCATGTCGAGACGCAAAAACCCTCATTTAGACTAAAGGCGGACTTAGGTGCTAGAGTTAGAATTTTGACCCATTCCGCCTTATTACAAAACAATGTTTTTCTCTAAACCAGGTTTAAACCATTGAGCCAGGTTTTGTAATTTGAATCTTATTCTGATACAATCAAGATTCGAAATACAAAACCTAGCTCAATGGTTTAAACCTGGTTTAGAGAAAAACCTTGTTTTGTAATAAGGCGGATTATGTTTAGAGCTTGAAGAGAGAAGTGACCGTTAATCTAGTAAGTATAATAGGATATGACAGTAATCAAAATTCAAGATGGCAACCACCAGCCGCCATGTTGCAACAATCTAGAGGAGACTATGATGGAAAGGAAGACAATTTTCACAAAATATCTGTTAATAACATTTATGCAAATTTAAAAAAGTTAAATAAAGGCTAAGATTTAGACGCATAAACAAATATCGTTGAACGTAATCATTATTTAAATACACAAGTCAATGTTTACAAAGCTATGTAACCTTTATACTATTTCTATTTACACTAATAATCGCTCTGATCTAACAAAAGAATCGACATTTGAGCCTTTTATTCTAAAGAAAAAATAACTGTTCAAGTCTTTAAGGCCTGTATTAATAGACGTCACTCAATTCAGAGACGCTCTCAAGTTTATTGCTGTCCTTATTTTTTCCCTTTAGAATGACAAGGACAGCAAGAGACTTGAGAGCGTCTCGGAGTTGAGTAGCGTCTATTAATAGGGGCCTTAGTTTCTCGCACTTAAGACTACAGCATTAAGATGGGGATGGTGATTGAATTCTAGCCTACAAAATTACTAGCTACAACATCTTTGCAAACATTAGTCCACTTACTTCTCAGTCCCCTTCATGTGACCGCCCCACGGGACCGCCATAACCCCCATCTACAACATGAACTCCACCCCCGTAGTCCGCCCCATCCACTACATGTACACCACCGCCGTAATCACCGTCCACAACGTGTACACCGCCGTACTCCGCCCCATCAGTTACATGTACGCCTCCATAATCCCCATCTACTACATGAACTCCGCCGTAATCTCCCCCATCTACTACATGAACTCCTCCGCCGTAGTCCACCCCGTCGACTACACGTACGCCACCGCCGTCATCCCCGTCAACGACATGAACTCCGCCCCCGTAATCCCCACCGACGACATGCACTCCTCCTTCTCCGTAACTCCCTTCAACGACATGTACTCCTCCCCCATAATCCCCGTCGACTACGCTTACTCCTCCGTCGCCGTAACCGTCGACTACGTGGACTCCCCCGCCGTAATCGCCCCCGTCGACAACGTGAACTCCCCCGTCCCCCTGAAATGTGAAACGTCTCCATGATTAATATTATCCGTACTAATATTATAAATGCGAAAGTAACTCTGTCTGTCTGTCTCTTCTTCACGCCTAAACTACTGAACCGATTTAAATGAAATTTGATACAGACATACCCGAGAAAAGACATAGGATAGTTTTCATCCCGGAAATCCCCCGGAAACGGGAAGTATTATTCCAAGCGGGCGAAGTCGCGGGCAAAAGCTAGTGATGTATAATACTTTTAAAAAATAGACAAACCATCCAACGCAATGATAATTAAATCATTCAGGTTATAAATATAACGCGAAAACATTTTGCTCCCTTTGATTATCTCAACTAAATTGATTTGCGTGATATTTAGTTCCGCTCCTGAAACTACACTTGATCGAAGCGGAATGTATCCAGATGGTTTCGCAGCGGAGATGTGCTACGGGCGTAAGGGCTGAAACTGCTTATAACGGACGACTGCGACGTTCCATACAAAAGTGCTCCGTTCTCGGGACTATGACTACTACGGAAAGTCGGAAAATGAGAATTATTTTTTCATTAACTTAATAACCTTTACTTCAAAATTTGCATACACTTAATTGGAGACGTTTAATAAATTTTTAAGTCGTTAAATAATTTGCGTGAATGAGAGTCTTAAAGTTACTTGTAATCTCCGCTTGTGCACCATACACGCATAGTCCAACATACACTAAAAATGCATCTGCATCAACGCGCGTGGATGCACATTAGGTTTGTTGTGATAATCGCCTAAGCGACGGGTGTCAGTCGGGGGCACCCGTTTTTGAGGTTTTAACGCAGTTGCAACCTTGAAGGTAACCATTGACGGTCATTTTGGCGCATCAGATGAACTGACGTACGCCCAAAATTTGATCGTAAGTGTCGAACATTTGGAGTGACGCCACAGTTTTACGACTAGACTGACGCGAAAAATGACCACCAATGGTGCCGATTTCCTTGGTCACAAACTAGACTAATTTTAAGTTAAATGCATCTTTCTCTTTCTATTTCTTAAAGAAAAGGACAGAAGATACAATTTAGTTTAATCCTGTCAAATTAGACGGCGCCGGAAGAAATTTGACGTATATTTAGACGCCATGTTTTTAAAACGCGTCTAAATTATCTACGGAGTGTCTAAATTTGACAGGATTTAACTAATATTTTATCTTCTGTCCTTTTCTTAATTAAATGGAAAGAGTAAGATCCACTTAACTTAAATTTACGTTAGTTTGTGAACAAGAGAATCGGCACCACTGGCCACCTTAAGAGCTCTTTCAGTTTAGGCTTTCCGTACGGCTGCAGCACCCGCTGCAGCGGTACGTTCGCCGTACGACGCACGTACGTTCGTTTGTTCTCATACAAAACTTGCGGCGCGGCAGCAGCGCTGTTGCCGCGCGTTCGCGGTACCGACGCCCTTACGACACGAAAGCCTAAATTGAAAGAGCCCTAAAGGAGTAAGATAGGAGATGAATGGCTGAGCTTTTTATTAATAAAATAAAAGTAACATACGTATCCACCGCCAACAAAATGAACCCTCTCGTCACCCATTTTGTGTAACAAGACAAAAGTATAATTTCTTCAAAGCGACGTTTTAACACTAAGACACTTATCAAACTGGCTAGCTAACCGATACGTTATCAACGATATCTCTACTTAACCATTGATGTATCGCTTAGATAATAGGACTTTGTAGGTATTTGTTATTTAAATAAACATGGACAACAATCACGATAGTTCAGTGTGATAAGATTTAAAATTGTTGAAATGAGTTCATAAATTATATGCCGCCTGGGCTTCGCACGGGTGTTAAACTAAATTTTAGTACAATTTAGACGCAATTAAAAACATGGCTACTAAAATTGCGACGATATATTCGTAAAGCGCTGACTAATGTGACAGGAGTAGACTAATATTTATCATCTATCAACTTCATTTCCTCTATAGAAACAAAATAACGCGGATAACAACATCTAGCATAGAAGCATTCAAATGGAATTTTTACCATAATCAATTTTAAGAGCAGACTGAAATATTAGTATGTTTCAGTCTACCTAATTCCGACCTATGGTCATTATATGCAAGGTGTATGCCTGCAACTGCTTACCATAAAGTGAAAAGCAAATATCCACTAAGAAAGGATTTTTGGAAATTCCAATCCTTAGAGGTAAAATAGGGAATTAAAGTTTCGATATCCACGTGGTCTAAGCACGGACTAAAGCTATAATTCTTAAGCCTGAAACTCCAATCTGTCATAAGTAAGAGCGCTGTCGTAGACGGGCAAAACCTGGGAAAATCTAATAAGCCAAAAATTTTGAACACGTGAAATTGCGTTTCCACCAGATTTCCATACCTATTTTATATGACCAATGGTTACATAATATTTTATTAATTTACTCCATAAACAAAAATACATTTGTGTTGAAATATTACAATTTTTAGTATCCCAACAATTTTGATATCCAAATAATATAAATGCCATTATTAAATTAATCATACAAACTCAGATTGTCAAAAATTACAAATGTCAAAAATGATTACATGTCAATTACAAGATTGTTTAATGTAAATCATATAATGTTTCAGTCTGCTCTTAAAATTGATTATCGTAAAAATTACCTTTGAATGCTTCTAGATGTTATTATTCGCATTATTTTGTTTCTATAGAGGACATGAAATTGACAAATGATAAATGTTGGTTTAGTCCTGTCAAAATAAGATTAAGACGTGATTAAAAACATGACCACTAAAAATGCGTCGAATTAGGTCAGGCGCTGACTAATATAACAAATCCCAGGAAGGTCCATACTAATATCAATATTTCGATGCAAGTACTAAAATAACTGGGCACGCCGTTATAGCGGCGGTAAGACCCCTCTTTGAGGAGTGGCTGGAGAGGCGTCATGGCACTCTCACGTTTCGCTTGACACAGGTCGTGCGCTTGACAGTGTCGGATTCGGGCGGAAGCGACGCCTGGGTGTCACCACTGAAGTAACGGTCGCCTGGAGGACACGGTCGAGCACACAGTGGAGGTGTGCCGCGCATGGGCGGAGCATCGACGTGTCCTCGTAGAGGCGATCGGCGGCGGTGACCTCTCGCGCCCGGCGCTGGTTCAGGCCATGCTTCGGGGCGAGACGGAATGGGATGCCGTCGCCTCCTTCTGCGAAGCAGTTATGCTAGTGAAGGAAGCGGCGGCGCGCGAGAGGCAACGACGAGCCTCTCGCCCCGGACTAAGACCCAGGCGAAGACGTCGAGAGTCGCAAGACGACTACCGGCCACCGTAGGTGCGGTTCTGCGGATGGCGAGCGATGGGTAGCTCGCCGCCCGGCTAGGACCAGGACCGCGTAGACGGTGCGTTTTGTTCCACGCGCGCCTCAAAGAGAAGGAGTCAGCACAGGAAGGGGCCCAACAGGGCCAACGCCTGCCGGGGTTGCGGAATGTTTATAAGTTACCGTGACCCCGGCACATAAAGGGCAATCGAAGGAACATGAGTGGGTTTTAGTCAGTAAGAGTCTGACACGCCCTCCCGTCGCACCCAGGACGGGAGCAGTCATTGGATGATTTCCCACTCACCAAAAAAAAAAAAGTACTAAAATAATTCCGACCTCTGATAATGACGAATACGCGTCTATGCAGCTACGAATCCGTGGACATTGGGTCTTTGTTATCAAAATTTACCTGTCTTTGTTATAAAAAAGCAATCAAATTGAGAACCTCCATATTTTTTTCATGTCGGCTTAAATGTTTTTTTTTTCATTTCGAGGTCCACCTATCCAGTTTTCACTGTAAATAAAAAAAAATACTTGCAGGGATAACAAAAACCAAGAGTAGTTTAAAATAAAAATTTAATGTAACTTTCTGCAGATCTTATCAAACAAATAAAATATAATTTGAATATTTAAAGGCACTAATTTAAAAATACATTAATCCTGGAAATCGTTTACCTGTAACAATAGAAAATATTTCAGAATTAAAAAGGTAAATATTATACTTAGAGGTGTTTAACATTGGGTCGGGCCGACAGTTTTTTGCTTGGACAATCTCACCACACTATTCCCAACCACTGCAAGCCAGAGTCAACAGTGGAGTACCCCAGAAAAGCGCCGAGCAATGAAGCTCGACGAGTCCCGGAGAAATGATTCAATTGTCTTGGATCCCGCAACAAAATTAATCAGAAAGAAGTGCGGAGGAGTAAGAAACAATAAGTTTAAAAACTTTACATACTCCATATATACTTCGCCCATATATCGACTACACCCCCCCCCCCCAGGCCCGGCCGTCCACTAATTCCCCCGATAGGTCTATTAAAATAATTAAAGGTACTAGCTTTTGCCCGCGACTTCGTCCGCGTGATTAATAGTTCCCGTTCCCGGATTTCCGGGATAAAAACTATTCTATGACCTTTCTCGGGTCCCAGACTATATCCGTACCAAATTTCATTCGAATCGGTTCAGTGGTTTAGGCATGAAAAAGAGACAGATAGACAGACAGACTGACAGAGATACTTTTGCATTTATAATATTAGTACGGATTTTACAACTCGCATACGTAAATCCAGACCAATCATGTTGACACCAACACCAAAACAATCATGCTACTACAAATATTTGTTGAAGGTGGTAATCGAACCACCTACCTCTGACTTAGCAGTCGGGTGAATCACTAGACTAGAAGGCCAGTCCAGAATTGGCATAGGTCTCTGATATTTTTGAACAGAAATATGTTTTTTACAGATAAAAATATAACCATTTATAGATAATACTTAATACAGAGTCGGACCTAGCGGCCCCCCGACTTAGGCATGAACCTAGTTTTATAAATCTACTTATAGATAACTTTATCAACGAATTAAAGCAAAAAACATGTCAATCCGATAAGCGGTTTTTGATTTGTGAGCACCTGAATGCGCAGCCATACATAGAAATATTTACGACTAGCTGTTTCAAACGATTTCAACCGCGTTGTGTTAGGTCTTCGGTTACTGCTTCGCTCTCGTGGGTTATACCGTGATGTTATGTTGCTATCGTTATTTAGATGTATATTCTACATTACTGTAATGTTTCAACAAAATCCGTTAAGTAGTTTCTGCATAAAGGAGTAGCAGACATCCATCTGCCCATCCTCAAAATCTTCCACATTTATAATCATCATCATCTCCCAGCCCTTTCCCAACTATGTGAGGGTCGGCTGCTAGCCTAACCAGATTCAGCTGGATACCAGTTTTTTACGTGAAGCGACTGCCTGTCAGACCTCCACAACCCAGTTTCTGGGCGACACGATACCCCTTGCTTAGACTGGTCATTTTTTGGCTTCTGACGGTCGTAACGATTGTCAAAATTCTACAAATAACAACCGGGACCAACGGCTTTACCTGCTTTCCGAGGCGCGGTATTTCAGTGATGTTATTAGTGTCCTTGGCGACATGATATACTGTTCAGCTCGATCAGTTACCTAGTGATCAACATACACGGACCGCTCTTGCAGTCAAAAGTCAACAGCTTGAGGCTGCCATTAATAACTGCTCGAGGAGTTGGCAATTTAATTTTTTTGGCGGGAAGCGTGAGCGAAGTAAGTGAAGAGCGCGGGCGGAGGTAACTGTGCGATAGCAGTCGACAGCTCGAGTAGTCAAGTGTATGCCTGGCGACTGTTTGGCCGCATGATGAAATTTCACTGTGCTGCCAAATGCCCGAAGCAGCTGCAACTACTTGAGTGGTCCGTGTATGTATGTATGTACGTAGTAGTCTATAGCTCACTAGGAAGTCGCAGCGTAAAGCAGACGATTTTGACTGCTTTAAGCTGCCCGAGTATGGCCGGTCTTAGATATTTTTTTGCACAACTTACCGAAGCTTATTCTACAACATTGATGCCGCTCTGGTCTCCGTCCGAGAACTGTACGCCGCCGCCATCGCCCTCTGCTACCTGGACGCCTCCGCCGTTATCAGCGAACTGAACACCACCACCGTTATCAGCAAATTGGACTCCTCCACCGTTGTCTACCACTTGAATCCCTCCGTCGTTGTTGTCAGCAAACTGGACTCCACTGCCGCCGTCGTCGAACTGTAGAAGAAATGAAAGAATAAATTTAAATTCAAAAGAATAACACATTAATTCTTGTCTGAAATTAAATTGTTTATTATGCAAGACATAATAATAATAATACCAGCCTGTTTTTGTCCCACTGCAGGGCAGGGGCCTCTTCTCATACAGAGAAGGCACGAGCTTTTATCGCCGCTTTGGATGGGCGAATTTTAAAGCGGATAAGTCAGACAAACACATTACACGTCACCATTTTTTTAAGCTAGTTACTTCGGCATTTTGCAATTGACCACCTCTACGATTCTACGAAGAGGTTTCGGGTGACGAACTCTTTCTAAATTCGTCGCCAGAGTTCTGCCTTATCTTTAAGAGCAAAAGCCCTTCTTTTCACAGGGCGGATAGACGATTTTGGACTTATTTTATTTATAAGTCCAGGTTTCCTCATGACTTCTAACCTTCACCGACGTCTGTGATGTCCAAATAAACTTAAAAGCCAAATAAAGTTACACATTGGTTTTTGTCTGGATTCGAAAACACAACGTTCTACAAAACGGGGCCGCTTTGTCCACTGGGCCATCACGACATTAAATATCCTCAAGTGTGAATATAATATTTTTTATTTATTCTTTAAATTATTTATTTATGCTTCAAATTAAAAACAATGTAAGTACTTACATGTACACCGCTCATGTTGTATATTTTAAAAAAAAGTAAATTCTTGTAAGCGTCTTCTTTTTACAAGGACGGATGAGATACTAAGCAAGCACTGATTACAATTATATCTATATCCAGAACTGCATGACTAAAGTATAGATATCGTCAAATTATCTAAAAAAACATGTATTTTAGGGACTTATCTGATATCCAATATGGCGTAGTTGAGATTATGAATCGGATTATCTTGAATTTTTTAGGAGTCCGTAAATAAGTGGTAAATGTCCTTATGACTAAGCTTTGACTCAGTCGTGCCTAGGATATGGGAAAAGCCAGACAGATAAAAAAAAAAGACGGGTTGCACTCCGGGAGTGCCGGCAGAAGTGAAAACTTGATTATAGCTGTCTACTATCCATCCGTCCTACGCTTTTTCGATCAGGTCACGTGTCCTGACGCGAGTTTAAGATTTTATACCCATTACAGAAAAAGTGCTCAACGCCGCTAAAGAAGTTTTCACTTCAAAAACACATTCGCTCATAATCATTTATTTACGAGTGTGCCTTTGGCTCGCCTGCCCCAAGCCATTAGCAGGACCACTATATCTCTCTCTCTCTCTATCTACAGCAAGCTTATATTAAGCTGTTTCGCCAAGATTTTCCAACACTATTACCACAGATTAATAAATAGTTACTACGTAACAGATACTTCACTCCAATACAAAAACTAAAATACCTACGCTATAATAGCCTACAAAATCATAATAATAATACCAGCTGTTTGCAGCGAGGAGAAATGTACCATAAGTACGCACCAAGAGAGTTGAGATTCTTTTGCCCGCCGCGCGGCTAACGTGTGTGTGTGTCTTCCAGCAAATGTGCTAGGGTTATACGTATGATGATAATGGTAATAAAACGAATGTTTTGGATAAACAATTATTTTTTTATTTGTTGATCAAATATTTTAAAGTTTAATAAAATGACTGATGCATATTTTTCGTTTCTTGAATACCCGATTATTATATTTTAGTGTCGAAAATATCCAAAACCGCGTGAATAATTGTAATAAATAATCAAAAGGGAAACAGGAGAATTGGGAAACAGGGGAATTGCACAATAATCACGCAATAATTACGTGATTTTGGCATTTTGATAGTCAGCGCTGTACCCGTGACGCGCGAGCACTCAGCCGGGCGCGCGACAGCCCGGTGTTCGTTGTATCGTCGACGATACGCGAAGCGGTAGGCATAAAACGCGTGGCCTTGAGCGAGTGACGGACGCCTGCTATTACTCCACGGGTTAAAATATAAACAAAGGACATTGCCATGCGTCCATACATTGTTTGCCTAAGAACCGATAGGGATGTGTTTTTTCATTTTTGGTTCTAAATAAAATATGTTTTCGATTGAAACTAAATTAAAACTACGGACACTTGAGACTTCTAAAAGCCATCAAAATACTTAAATAACAACATCATGTCACATCAAAAGTATCATCTATATTTTCGACCAATATATTTGCAGCGGCAGAAGTCTTTCCAAGACACTTATTGATGTTCCCTTTCTCTTTTACATGGAGCCAGAAGCTGATCCGCAATTTACACAAAATATAGGATAATTTTGGGAATCCATGTTAAATCTGCAATGTCCGTTTAATCTCTTGACACCCACCGCCATGCCAGGTCGTCGTTCTTAGTAGGTCCGTACATCAGTCAATCACAGCCGGAGGTCGCTATTTCAAGAGGAAATCACAGTCCGTAGTTTAAGCGAAGTGGGTAGATAAAATCGGAAAGGAATAATAATAAAATGCAAACAACCAGATTACACAGAACCTGGTCAAATGTTGGCATCTGTCAATTCAATTGACGAAAAACAATAGACTAATATGTTGATCTTTTTTTCTAAACAAATGGCTTGTTCATTTGACACAGCGCTTTCAATCGCTTTAATGCCCATTTCACACGAGGGCAGAACAGTGGGCAGAACAGTACTGCTACTGTGTGAACGCACAAAACAGTACTGTTTTGTGCCAGCTTCTTAAAACGATGACTCGTAAATATTATATGTTTCCCACAACCAAACTATATGACGAATGTAAAGTTTTAACCGTGAGGCAACTCTTTATCCTCCTACCTTTCTACAGAAAACCTTCTCATATATGGCTATTAAGCTGTACTTACCAATTTTTACATATATAACACCTAATATACACACACTGACAATCACAAACATGCACACAACACACATACACACACATGCACGCACTCATGACTCGAGAGTTTATATGAATATATATTATTATTCAAATCGACACTGTTCTCACTTGTTAAATCTTATTATATAATCAATTTAATTTAAACCAATGGCTGAACCCTGTCTCTTAAGATACAGGCTAGACCTAGTTTAAGGGATAGAGTCCAATAATGTAGTTCTACATAATTATACAATATAATTCTAAACTGAGTGTAAGCCTTTATGTATAGGTGCACTGTTCCATGTTTTTATGAAATAAATACTTATTATTATTATAACTGTTCTGCCTCACTGTTCTGCCCTCGTGTGTAATAGTCGTAAAGTACTTTATACACTGTACTTTATACTTTGTACAATTTTCCCGAAAATTGTACCTTGTATCAGTGTGTGTGAGATTTTTATCGCGCGTACAATTGTTATCCGTCCTACGCTTTTTCGATCAGGGTCACGTGTCCTGACGCGAGTTTAAGATTTACCCATTACAGAAAAAGTGCTCAACGCCGCTAAAGAAGTTTTCACTTCAAAAACCAACAAAAAACCAATAAGTCTCTTAAGGTCATAGCTCATTACAGCCACCCGGCAGCCACTCCGCACTGACTCGCCTCCTGCGGCTAGTATTCTTTAGGTGAACGCAGACTTAGCCGCACCGCACGCGCCGCAGTCTTCGCATTCGAATTCTTTATATGAAGTTCTATGCCACCTCGCACACCTACCCGCGTCGCAGTTGCCGCAGACCCTGAAACGACAACAAAGAAAATGCGATGACTGCAGGGACTGCGGTGCGTGCGGTGCGGCCAAGTCTGCGTTCACCTTTTATATGGACTTGTGGCATGCGCTCACTATATCAACTCCGTACCGTCACCGGATCGCCTCGGTTATAAGGCGAGTCGGTGCGGAGTGGCTGCCGAGTGGCTGTAATTAGCTATGACCTTTAGGGTCTCTAACACCACGTTAGTTAAATGCAACGATTTATGCGCATTTGTAGCGATACAGACGCAATACACTCGCGAGTCACATTCAGCCTGTAGATCTTTGCACAACTGTATAAATTCAAACACGATAGGTAGTACTGAACCCTCCGTGTGTGAATTTAACTTACACTTGGTCAATTTACTCATGGTTGTTGCGGAATGTTTATAAGTAATAGTGACCCCGGAACATAAAGGGAAACCGAAGGAACATGAGTGGGTTTTAGTCAGTAAAAGTCTGACACGAAGGACGGGAGACGTCATTTGATGATTTCCAATTCCCCAAAAAAAAAACAATTTACTTATGGTTTTAGTCATAGCTTTTCTGTAATTTTTTTTTAACAAAACTACTTATTTTTACTTTTAAGTTTCACCCGCTGCGACCCATTTTGCCCCTTTCGTAGTCGAATTTCCGAAAATCATTTCTAAGTGGCTAGTGCCGATTCTCTTATTCACAAACTAACGTAAATTTAAGTTAAGTGCATCTTTTTCTTTGCATTTAATTAAGAAAAGGACAGAAAATAAAGTCCTATCAAATATAGACACTCCATAGATAATTTAGACGCGATTTCAAAACATGGCGACTAAATATACGCCAATTTTCTTCAGGCGCTGCCTACTTTGACAGGATTAAACTAAAATGTATCTTCTGTCCTTTTCTTTAAGAAATGGAAAGAGAAAGATGCATTTTTATAAATTGTAGTTTTAAGTTATTTTGTAGAACTGTTTGTTTTCCTAATAAAGAAAATAAAATAAAATAATAAATTAATTTAAATTTAGTTGAGTTTGTGAACAAGAGAATCAGTACCATTGCTCTCTTCTTCTTGCTCGCTCCTCTCCATGGGACCTACTTTTTGGAACGAGCACCTAGCTTCATTTTTCTGACAGACTGACACCTTGACGATTCAAAAGTACCTAAATGGTTTATTTGAATAAAATAGTTTTTGAGTTTGAGTTTGAATTGACTAACTACTCTTCACAAAAAACACCCTCCAATAGGTTTGGGCTGTGCGTTGATGTATCAACATTTCAACAATCAGTCAGTTTACCATTTTATATGAACAGCTGATACTACGAGAAAAAAGTAGTAGATCTACAGCAATTTCTCCTATGATACGGCAGGAAAAACTACTGTAGATTTTTTTTGCAAAAAAAAAAAGATAATCTTGATTTTTCCAAGCCTTATCGCATCGCTTTAAGAGTCTCTCTGAAGGAGCGTACTTCAGAGAAGCTCCACCTGTATTCACATAACCATTGGTATATATAAAAGTAGGCAACGTCTTTTTGAGTTGTATGAAGAACGGAATTATATTAAAAGTACAGAATTTCATTTATATGTGAAAAAATATTCTAAGTTATTCAAACAAGTCTGTTACACGGCCAAGTCACGCTACTTAAGTTCAAAAATTAAAAATAGTAGTAATGTTATTAAAATGACTTGGAATGTTATTAATAGCGAAACGGGAAAGTCTAAGAACAGAAGTAGTGATTATAGTCTTAATGTTGATGGTAATATAATAAAATCAGACCTTGAAGTCGCCGCGGCTTTTGAAAAGTTCTTTGCAGAGATTCCCGTTTCGACTACAAAATGTCTAAATTCCTCACCCATAGCTGCAGAGGCTTTACTTAAAGAAAACGTTCCGGCCTGTAATTCTGAATTTAATTTCGAGCATGTCAGTTGTAAAAATGTAATTAAAACCTTTCACACATTAAATGTTAAAAAGCCTGCAGATTTATGGGATAACTCTGTTGATGTTGCTAAATCTATTATAAATATTGTAGCTCCTACTTTAACAGATATCTTTAATAATTGTATTGATTGTGGTAAGTTTCCTGACTTAATGAAATATAGTAAAATAATACCATTATTTAAATCAGGCAGCACATCTGACCCCAGTAATTATAGACCAATTTCAGTGCTACCCACTTTTAGTAAAATTTTTGAAAAACTAATTTTAAATCAAATGCAGATATATTTTAATAAACTCGAGCTTTTGCATAAAAAACAGTTTGGATTTACAAGTGGTCGTTCAACAACTGATGCTGGTGTTGAACTTTTAGGACATATTTATAATGCATGGGAAGACAAATGCGATGCATTGGGCGTTTTTTGCGACTTGTCGAAACTTTAATCAGGAAGCTACACCACTATGGAATCCGGGCCTCCTCTCTGAATCTTCTCTCTTCGTACCTGAGTGATAGGATTCAAAGAGTTGATGTGAACGGTAAAAGGTCACCTGGATCTGTTGTGAGAATGGGGGTTCCCCAAGGCTCAATTCTTGGCCCTTTTTTGTTCCTTATTTATATAAATGACTTGCCTTATCTTATTAAGGATAAGCATGATATAGTGTTGTTCGCAGATGACACTTCCCTTTTATTTAAACTAAGACGTCAACAACTATGTGTTGACGTCATAAATAGTTCTCTCGCGTCAATAGTCAACTGGTTCAACGTAAATAATCTACTGCTGAACGAGAAAAAAACTAAACTTGTTAAGTTCACGCTGCCAAATGTTAGACAAATAGAAACCAGCGTACTAATAAAGGGACAGGAACTGAAGCCCGAAGATTCCACAGTATTCTTAGGAATAACTTTGGATGCTAAACTTCAGTGGGGCCCCCATATAGAAAAATTATCTAAGAAACTTAGCTCTGCGGCATACGCCGTCAGAAAAATTCGTGGTTTAACTAATTTGGAAACAGCCCGTTTAGTTTACTTTAGTTATTTTCACAGTTTGATGTCGTACGGCATTCTATTGTGGGGAAATGCAGCCGATATTCAGACTATATTTGTTTTGCAAAAAAGGGCTATTCGTTCAATTTATAAACTGAGTCCTCGACACTCCCTCAGAGACAAATTTAGAGAGGTAAATATTATGACTATGCCGTGCCAATATATATATGAAAATTTGTTGTACGCGCATAAAAATATTAATCAGTTTAAAAAATACAGTGATATCCATAATATAAATACAAGAAATAAGGACAAATACGTAGTTCCTTCAACTAGGCTTAAGAAAATAGGTGGCTCGTTTAAATGTCAATGTATACGCTTTTATAATAAACTACCCAGACAAATTCAAGAACTTAGCATTACTAAATTTAAATTATTCATAAAACGTAAACTTTGTCAGAAAGCTTTTTACGGTCATTCTCCGAGTCGGCGTTATTTGCCTAATTACCGTAACCATTTTTATTTTTCACTGATTTAACTTAAACTCATTAAAATATGAAACTAATAAAAAATACGAATTCAATAATTAATGAGGCATGTTTTAATTACTGGTAGTTTTCTAGTTATTGAGACTTAAAAAAATTATGAGTACGGTAATTAGAAAAGTTTAAAATCTAATGCCACGGTAATTAGAAAACACTGTCAATTTTAAGTAAAATGTGATATAATATAATAAAAATAACAATTTGTTTACATCTATTTATATAAAATGAATCCCTATTTCCCTTTGTCATCTTTGGACCGATCTCACTAATTCTTTGTTGTGTTTGTTATTGTTTGAAGAAGGTTCTTATGGAAAAAAAATGAAAATTAGGGTACTTTAGGGTAGTGTAGGTTGGAGTAGGATAGAGTAGGGTAGAGTGGGATATCCCACTCCCTGTACACCCTAGTGGGATATCCCTAACATATAGTAGGGTAGGCTAGAGTGGGATATAGTAGGGTAGGCTAGAGTAGGGTATAGTAGGAGTGAAGCCGCTGGTTCGTTTTCGCGTTATTTTCATACACATTATTTACATTTTACTATATTGATATAAAAAAAACAAAAACATGTAAGAATACAAAAAACAGTAGCCCAACGGCATCGGGAACAGGGTCCCAGCTACCGGTGATCAGGGCTCCAGAGAGAGGAACTTCCTAACGATGCGAGCCGTGTCCAAAAGCTTCTGAATAAAGCCCTTGATCCAGCCATCTAACGAGAGCCTCCTTAGGTGTTGGTCGAGACTCTTGGCTATTAAACCATTGGCAGAATCAACTATCGGCTCATCTCAATCTCTAAACTATCAACAATCTCGCGAACTTGGCTCGCGAGATTGTAGAAATTTTTTTTTTATCTTTCTCGGTCTTCACAATGTTCCCGTCACGCGGGACTTTTACGTCAACGGGCATTGCGCACCGCTCCAATTGAGCCACCACCACTATATCAGGCTTGTTTGCTACAACAGTCCTGTCAGTGATGATGTGTCGACCCCAGTACAATGTGACATTGCCATCTTCAGATTCTACGAGGCCGTATCTCAAAACAAGTTGCTGATTGATAATCCTGGCCACTAGGTTGTGACCATTCAAGTACTCTTTGTTAGCAAGACGAGAACAACCAGGGATAATGTGTCAAATCGTTCACCCAGCAGGTGACACGCCCGACATATGTCAACCGTAACAACTTTCCTCCCCATAATGACACAGACAAAACCTTCGGTTTCCCCAAATAGGTCACCAAATCGTAGCCACTAAACGGACGCTAAAAAGTCTACATCGGGCCCATGCAGGGCCCGGAAAAACCGTCTGTGTAACTCCTTACTCTGCCATATTTCCTCACGATCCTTCGTCTCAAGCACTACAGGTTTGCGCCAGTTCTCTTTAGCTAAAGAGAGCGGAGTGAGGTCCTTGTCCACAGTGACCACATCTCGGTGCATCCCCACGTCAGCTTTAAGGAAATATTCCCGGAAGTTGTATGTCTCGCGGTTGTGGAGAGACTTAACATTAAGAAAGTCTCGTCCTCCACATTTCCGCGGGATATATACAGCCTCATCAACTCATTACCGATGATCGCGGGTGATGCTCGAGCGCGCTTTATATGCAGATTGACTTCTGTACCTATCTATTTTGAGGATACAGTTAGTAAATAAGAATTAATTTTTCATACAACGGTAATTATAAACATATGGTAATTAGTATACGGTAATTAGAAAACGATAGATTTTCTTAAAAATTTCGGAATCCAATAAAATATGCAAATACTAGCTTATTACAACGTACGGAGGCCAAAGTACTGTCTCGATTTACTTGATCAACTTGGGTCTATTTAAAAAAATAAAATATATATTTATGTAAAACGGTAATTAGAAAAGTTTTTAACCAAGGTTACGGTAATTATATACTAGCGTGCTTCATTGGCGGTACACTAACGTTAGAGACGTGCAACTGCTGTTTTGCTGCGGTACACATTGAGGAGACGAGACGCGCGCGGTAGTGGTGTGCCAAATACTGTTTTTTAGGGGTGTGCACTCGAGAACAAAATATGTCACGGTAATTATAACTTTCGATCGGACATCCGATAATTTAATGATAATTATTTATAGACTGGTTCTAGTGAGTCGATATTTTACTATGTGATACACGTTGTTTAACACTATTTAAAATGTTAAATGGATCAAAGTAAATCTGTAAGTCATAAAAATTACAAGTAAGTTTTAACATTAAGTCAGTGTGCGGACACGTTACGGTAATTAGAGAACAGAGGTTTTTGAACTTAGGTTAAATTAATTTAGTCTTGACTTCTTAAAACAGACGCCTGTGTTTTTGTTTATGGCTAGATAGGGATTCTATCTAACATATAAAAAATATTGGATGATTGAATATGATAAAAGTACGGATTATTCAAGCCCGGACACGTAAAATTTGCTTATCGGAGAATGGCCGTTTACTCTGTTAAAGATTACATTGAGGATTCGAATGCCTGGGATTGAGCTGTTTCGATTAATACATTGGCCATTATTTACTTTATGTACATTTTTTTTTTCTTTTTCTCTTTGACATTTAATTATTATTTTGACATTTATTTGTACTTTTTAAAGTATATAATCTTTATTTATGTATTTCTATTTGACATTGATGTGTACTTTTTAAAGTATATAATCTTTTTTTTATGTATTTCTATTTGACATTGATTGTACTTTTTAAAGTATTATGTATATGTTTTCGTGACATTTTTTTTTTTGTGAATGTGAGGACTATGGGTGTCGTTGGTTTTTTCTTTGTTTTTCTTTTTTAATATATTCGGTCTGACGGTTTGAGTATTTAATGCGGCCTACCCAAATGTCCTTACTTTGGTACTGTTCGTCAAGACGTTGGGCTCCTTAGTTTTTAGTTGAGCTAAACGATTACTGACAAATGCTTGCACTGTCTGGACAGGTCCACTCAAATCTGTGTCCTTCTCTCATCAAGAGAGTGCCTCAGACATTAACCTCCATGGTTCTCGCACATTTTTGACCAATACGATTGTATGGACTTTAAAAGAGACTTTGACCTCTGAGTTTGTTTCGGATGTTTCTTCTCAGAGCAGTCCAGCTACGAAACACCGGCCCCATCGTTCGCTTAAAATAAATAAAAAAAAAAACAAATTTTGACGTATAAAAGTGTTATGATATAACCTAATTACAAAATAAATATGATTTTATGATTTTAAATGTTACTTTTGGTCTCACAGTTCGCGAGCCTACAGGGCCCCTAAAACTTATTCATAGACAATACTTGGCGACCCAGATTGAACTCACAGATAAGGTAGCCCGCTAGCTGTTTAAAACATTATAGATACTTTTGTCAATGTCACCCAATTGTCACCATTTACGTTTTGAAACTATGTTAAGACAAATTAAATGGACGTCAACTGTCAAGCAGCGAAGTGAACTACGCAACAAAAAAAGGACCAATCACAGAGCTCTATTCACCGCCGTGCTTAGTCAATGGTCGTTTGAGTATTGTTCATTAATTGAAAGGCTTGCCATATGCAACGCAGTGAAAAATGCCTTACTTCGCATAGCGTTGCTACTACCCGTGCGAGCTAACAGGCACCTGGCTCGAAAACAAACCTCACCCCGCGACCCCGCGTTGCGCCCTGCTCTCGTCTTACCAGTAGCGTTAGCATCAGGGCACAAGTATACCTAACTAAAATGGCGGATGTGCAAAAACAGATTTTCAGGCGTGAACGTAATTTTTTTTACAACTTTGTTTCTAAGTAGTTTGTTTTGTCATGTTTAAGACGTCGTAGTATGTTATGAGAAGCAACTAAGCACAAAATAAATGTTATTATTTAAAATACTAAAATAAAATTCAGAAAGGATGGAGCCCGGACTAGAACAATGTACCTACACCAAATAAAATTAAATATTTTCTATTTTTTAAATGGTGTTAGCGTGTCATACTGTTAGCCCAAAATCGAACGTCTCCTTTTTGCACTTAGTACTTTAAATGTCACTCATACAACCCAGGTGCCATGTTAGCTCGCACGGATAGTAACTACTTTACTGAGAAAATATTGATTGTGAATACGGGTGTCTGGAAAACTCGCTCGCTGAGTAACCTTAAACTGATGGACCATCCGTCCTGTAAACGTCCTCATGCCGACGCTGTAAATGGAATTCTATAATTCAGAGAGGTCTCTCCACAGCTCGCTGTGCGACTTCGCTCGTGTAAGACGAAGAAGGTGGGATGATGGGAAGAGTGAATAAAACTAAAAAAAATGGGTTTTAATAGAAATGTATTTAAAAGTTCTGCAGATCTTGGGGGTCTTACAGCTTTGTTTTGTCATTAAAGAAGTTTGCGAGGTTACAAACTTATTAAAAACATTGGGGTCATGGGGTCTGAGTGCTCATCATTTATGAAATCGCTAAGCCAATCAGCGCACTAGGTGCGTTGATAATTGGACGGTTTAACATGGACAGATTATAAACTATCGAAAATTATGACTTTATTTTGCAGTATAGTTACAATTAAATAAATAAGTACTTTTTGTTTTTGTTTTATACATGTATTTTTGGCAGAAGTGGTTTTAGACATTATATTCATCAATTCACACTTAGCCATGTAAAAAAATATGGTAATACGAACACCATTATTTTAAAAGAGTAAATATGGAGTTACTTGCTTGTTATTTTCTATACGAAAAAACCATTTGGAATGGGCAACAGGAATTTTTGTTTTGAAAATGAATTTCTTTGCCTTTTTGGTCTATTGGAAATACATTTACTTTGAATTAACTACTTAGGTACCAAGAGTTTAAAATCTCGCCAGATAAATTATAAACTAACGGTATTAACAATACTAAGTCATATTTATGCATATACAGTCGTGGTCAACTAATTAGGGACAACCTGATATACTATGAGTAACATTTAATTCTCCTTCCCATAAGTATAGTTTGCTGGATACTTTGGCAGTTTAGTTACTATTAATATAAAACTTAACCAATATCTTAACAAATAGGCATAGTCATTAAAGGAATGGACTATACGTAAAATAAATATCGATCAAAATTCAACTTAACTTCTTCTTCATCCTATTCGTACCCTGGACAACTAATTAGGGACACTTAAGAAAACATTAAAAATAATTATTGCAGAGAGCAATAAAGGAAAAAATATGTTTATTTATTATTCAATTAGGCTTAATGTGTCGTACTGTAAGACAAATCAATATCCAGAGTGATTGCTAAGGATTGCCGTAACCATGTAACAAAGGTATGGAATCGACGCAATCTAAATGTCACATTGTTCTTTAGTGATACTGTTTCAGCCTTCTTCAAAGTTACTACTGTTGATTTTTAATAGTCAGTTTATTTACACCATTTTTAAACCTACTATTCTTTCATAACGTACCACAAAATGTTTCTAAGCATTCAGGTCTGGGCTCTAGGCCGGCCAATTTATAACCGATACCTACTCGTCAGTGAGAAATGTTTTAACAGATAGTGTAGTATGTTTTGGGGTAGTAATCGTGTGTTCTTTAACATAAAGTAGTGTGATTGCATGTAGTATTTCTCTTTATTAAATTGAATCTAGTGTGCCTTCCATTTGCTCTAAAGGTCCCACACCATTTCCAGAAAACCAACGTCATAGTTTTATGTTCTTTCCTCAAGTTCAACTTGTTTATTGGAGTATTTTGGAGACTTTTTGCTTTTTAAGGCGCCATTAATACTGCCTGCCTTCTGATGAAACAAAATGTACCTTCGTTTAGTCCAAAATCAAAACATTTTTTTATTGACAATCAGTCTTAATATCGGTGCCTCATAACTAAGGCCAACCGTGGCGAGTTGGTGATTTTTTCAACACTGGAACTTTTCGTACGACCATGCCAAACAGTTTAGCTTCAACAAATTGACGTCGAAAGATTGTTGTAGATTACTCCACCGCCATTTTCTAGTCCAAATACCAACACTATTCAGACCTTTAATCAATAAAAAGCCCATAAGTGGATCTTTTATCGCCGCTATCACTGTTTAGCGATTTTTTGCCACAATAGTTTTTGTTGATATTTCCTTTCTGATTGCACGTTTGTCGTTTTATGGATTCAAAAGTATAATTTTTAAATATGGATTATAATTGTCTTGTTTTGAAAATCATTATAATGGAGCAATTTCAATGTTTTAATAATTTACGCTATGGCTATTTACTATAATAAACAATAATAATTATTTTTCGCATTGTTGTATCAGAACTTTTATTTCGCCCCAAATTTAATTAAATACTATGTTAATATTTCAACAAATTCAAAGTCAACGTAAAGACTCTAATCTTAATTATTAAAAAAAATTACATTCCATCAAATTTTATAAAAAATGGGAATATAACACACTACTTTTGTTTTTGTCCCTAATTAGTTGGCCAGCCAGCACACGCCGCGATTTGGTTGCAAGAGATTTATTTTTAAATTTGCTATTACAAAATATTATCAACTTCAAAGCAATGCTCACAATTTTCAAGTATTCTTAATATTAATTAGTATTTCATAAAACTAAACTAAATTATTTAGTTTATCTGATCTACCATGGACATGAAAGTAAAAATTCAGCTGAAACTTTTGTTTGTCCCTAATTAGTTGACCACGACTGTATATATATAGATAGAGACGTAAATATATGGCCAAAGTAAGTGCTAAGAGTATTACAAAAACTTACAAAAATAAATAAATTAAAGTTACTTATAAGTATTCACATTTATTCGACAGTATTGACGTCGTTCTTCTTCAAATTCAGTTTAATTATGTACCTGAAAAAAAAATAGATGTTATGTTACATTACAGCAGTTTGGACACGCCTTTAGAGAAGGTAATGTATGCATGAAGGATAAGAAAAATAGTGAATTTTAGGCACAGTCAAGAGTATTATAAAGTTTTACACTTGCAGGGCGAGTTGTCCTATTCCCCTGATCCATTCCAAGCCGGATGTGTAAAGCACCATGAACTCTAGGATTTTGGCTCTAGGAAGGGGCAGGTTCCCCTCATCCCCCCCCCCCCTGGCAATGCCATTGTCAGAGAGAGAGACATGTGCCGCCCTTCTCCCTCCTAAGTGAATACTTGACTGCAGCCTTGGTAAAAATCCACAATAATAACTAGAGAAAAAGGGAGAGATTAATTTATTGAGATACTAGCTTTCGCCCGCGACTTCGTCCGCGCCGAATAATAGTTCCCGTTCCCGGGGGATTTCCGGGATGAAAAGTACCCTATGTCTTTTCTCGGGTCCCAGACTATATCTGCACCAAATTTCATTTAAATCGGTTCAGTGCTTTAGGCGTGAAGAAGAGACAGACAGACAGATAGAGTTACTTTCGCATTTATAATATTATAGTACGGATACGGTTCGCATTTATAATATTATAGTACTAGAAAAAATGGAGATATTGATTTATTGAGATATTTGAGAAATATTAAATTTCCATTGTGTCTAAAGTTCGTTCTTTCGCATGATTTTTATTATTAGTCTATACGTATGAAGTAGGTAAACTAAATTAAACTAGACTTACGACAAACTTATTTAGTTACTTACAATGTCTTACACGAAGTTAAAATCTACCGCCGCCGCCGTAACCAGGATACCCACCGTAGTTGTTATTATCTACAACATTTACCCCTCCCCCATATCCTCCTCCGTCAACTACAGTTACTCCCCCATATCCCCCGCCGTCAACGACATGTACTCCTCCGCCGTAGTCTGCCCCATCAACGACGCTTACGCCACCCCCTCCCCATCCGTCAACGACGTTAACTCCTCCCCCGTAATCGACTCCGTCAGAGACGTGGACCCCTCCGCCCCCCCAGCCGCCTCCTCCGTAGTCAACCCCATCTACAACGGTGACCCCTCCTCCCTGTAAGACAAAAAATTAAAATAGGCTAGAATTCATAGAAAAGTTTCTATATTATGTTGTGACACTGAATCCTAATCTAAATCCTAAACAATTCCATAAAACCAATCATACTATTAAAGCCGTTTTTTACCGACCTCAAAAAAAGGAAATGGTTATAAATTCGTCTTCTTTCTTTCTTTTTTTTTTACTCATAAATTGTCTAAGATTCCGTCGGTTAGTCTCGGTAGGTCTCTATGGAGAAGAACAAGTAAAAACTCCTTATACGCATTTTTAGAATCGAAATATAAGTTTATTAAAAAATAACCGGCGTCTGTGTTCCCAAATGCATATAACCCGGATGTATTCAAGAGACGAGTGCATAGGCATCTTTTGGGTGAGCTCGCTCCATCGTAGGCCCCGTCTATGCCCTCGGGCTAGTCTGGGACCAAGAGCAAGCCCATATGTAATAAAAAAAAAAAAAAAAAACCTTTGAAAATTTTATCGAGCGTAATTTCCCAAGGAGAAATAAATCTGAAAAATAGACTAATTAATTTGTCTAAGTCGAAAGTTGAGGTAGAAAGATAGATAAATAAACTCATTTATTAGGTAGAGCCTGGAGTAAACACTCTTAGTCAGTCCTTATCACAAAATTAAAGTGGTTATCAATACAACAATTTTGTAACACGATAAAACAATATATCTTTGAGAGAATCAACTATATGATTCATTTATATTTTTATCGCCTTTATTCATAATTTTCCTGAAAATTTTCCTTGATTTTGAATTCAGACAAAATGTCATAATTATCACGTCAGCTGTAGATAAATGGTGTTATAGAATCAGCAATTAAGAATAGACGGTAGATTACAATCATCATATCCCTTGCCTTTTTCCAGATATGTTGGCATCGGCTTTCAGCCTAACTGGATTCGACTGGATATCAGTGTTTTACTCTTTATTCTTTAACACACAAAAAAAAAACAATACACATAAAAAAACAGCAAAAATAAATGAGTTATGTACAATGGCGAGCTTAACCCAAATAATAATGTAATCCACCAAAAGTTAAACAAAGGTGTACCTTATATTACACCCAAAACCTCACGTAAACCTACCCAATATTGCCATCAGCCAAGAATGAATCCAGACACCGTAGTTGCTAGTGAGAAATTTATAATAGAAAACCTAGAAACACTGCCTGACCCAGGAATAAGTGCTTCAGCAGTTGTATTGCGACCACTAGAGAGACGAAGCAGTCTTTTTAAAGACCAATTCCTGAATTTCGCCTTTAGTACGTCACTGTACCAAAATATTTAATTATCATACTATATAGGGACGAGAGTGGACTCAAGGTGCGGGTCCTTTGTATAAAAATCCGTTCTCACCCCCTAGGGGTCGAAAGTAAACTATGTTTAGGGGTTGAGAGGAAACCAATGAGCAAATCTTTTTTTAGGGGTCGAGGGGTCGAGAGTGGACTAAACGAGTTATTTTACCGTACTTTTAAGCGACTTCCTATCAGACCTCCACAACCCAGTTACTGCCAGCAGCCGAGACCAACGGCTTTACATACTTTCTGTGGCACGTGATGTCAATAAGTTAAAAGTAAACTTTAGAAGTGCCCAGATTCGAACCCATACCATTTAGTAATCTGTGCCCATACCCTCTACATGAGAGTCTACCTCTCAAGCTTTAACTACTGGGCCATCACGATCATAAGCGAAAACTATTGAAATGACTTCGTTGAAACTTTTGTTTTTTTTTATTTATGCTGATACACAAAAATAGGAGTCCCTATTTCTCGTAAGTATGCCTATCATATATACAAAAATATTTATTTCAATCCGACCGCTGGTTCCAGAAATCGCCAGTTTAAACGAGCTAACAAAATAAATATTCAGCTTTTATATTGTTATTTATAAACTAGCTTTTATCCGTGGCTTCGCCCACATGAATGTCGAACTACCTTCTACTATTTTTCACAAAGAACACCCCCTCCATGTTTCATGTCTCTAGGTCCAGCGGTTTGGGCTGTGCGTTGATATCAACAGTCAGTTAGGTTACCATATATTACTAGCAAACCCGGCGAACTCCGTTTCGCTACCAGCTATAAACCTCACTGAGCCCGAGACCTTTCCAACGAATGCAAAACCGTGGAAATCGGTTCGTGCGTTCTGGAGTTATAGCGTCAGGAAGGAAAACCCGACTTATTTTTATATAGTAGATATATACGAGTATACTATTGTTTCATATGTAGGTCACTGAACTCCTTAAAAATATCTAGAAAGAATAACTGGAGAGATTTTGAAGATTTTATTGAGTGAATCCACTGAAACATAAACAAATTGAATGAAAATTGATTGGTTCTATTGCCAATTGCAATAGAATCAATAAATTTTCTCTCTCAACTCTATAGATGAATCTGCAAAAGGATTCTATTAAAAGCCAACGTTCGGACAGGTCTACTTCAGGGTCAAAAGCGTTGCTAGTCGATGGTGGGAGGATAAAACTAAGATAATTGCGAAATACTGTTTTTAGGGACCTTTGACCTTGAATAACAAACGATGCAGCCACGTGATTTTGGTTGATTTATTAGACAAGTTTTAAAACGCCAAAATGGAGGTATATATACAAAAATTCAACTGGTTATTTCTCATTCCGAGGTTGACGCCTTTTTTATGTTAAAACTAGCTTCACTCGCGTTAAATGGAGACAAAAAGTAGCCTCTAGTAAAAGTAGCACTCTCCATCCCTTCAACTATTCCCACTTAAAAAAACACGTCAATCCGTCGCTCCGTTTTGCCGTGAAAGAAGGACAAAGAGACAGACAGACACACACACACCTTCCCATTTATAATATCTGTGTTACCACAGAGTGTGTTACTATGACACACATCTATTTACGTGCAAAATAAACATTGTGTAGCCATGGCAACCGATTATTTGCGTGCCGACCATGACACAAGGAAATACGAGATACTAACCAAAAAATGCGACTAGTTCGCATAATAAAACTGACATATTCAATTCTAGTTTACATTGTATAATCAGAAGCTAGAGTATATCTATTGAAGAAAAGAGTTGACATGATAAAAACATTCATATTATAAATAAGTTTTGTTTTATCTCATGAATGAAAACCGGGCTTTTCCGTTTCAATTAAGGGATGTCGCTGTTAGCTTTAGCAATGCTGCTTTTTTAGCAAAATTATGTATGGGGGTCCTACTCCTTCGAACTTGTACTGTGGTCCTTCACGAAAACCTCTATTATCTACAATGGTACCGATTCTCTTATTCACAAACTAGACTAATTTTAAGTTAAATGCATCTTCCTCTTTCCATTTTATTAAGAAAAGGACAAAAGTTAAAATATTAGTTTAGTCCTGTCAAATTAAGCACTCTACATTAGATACGTATCCGATTGCCTCTGGAATTTGGACAAATGACTTAAGGCTGATTTACATGGATTCAATAGCTCACTGGTTTTCCGGCGCTGGATCAGCACTGTATCAATGTAAACATGTGTCAATCTACTGGATACTGAATGCTGGACTGGATTTATGACCGAAATCCAATGATGTTTGCTACTGTATCAATGTATCAGCCTTAAGTGTAAAATAACGATGACGAGTACTCCCGTATTCTAGTAGCTTTTGAATTTTCTAGCAGTACTTCGTCACTCGTCGCAAAGAGTAGTGTTGATTTCCGAAGAAACAATGTAAATGCATCGGGTGCCCGAATTTGAGTAACGTCTTACGTGCTCACGAATAAGGACTAACGACTAAGTGTAATTGCGCCATTATTCATGGTATAAACTGCACATAAATCTACAAATAATCTGTCAAAGAACTCTATGCGATTGCCCTATGCGTATAAAGTTTTACCATGCGAAAATTGCAAGTTGCTAATATGTGCACTATCAAAATAAAATCTTTTCATAGTGTTTATTCTATGACGAATGAACGAATGCAAATTAAACAATAAATACGCAAAAGGCTTAAGCACAGACTCTATTTTATTATGAGGCAACAATACTCTAAGGTCCCGGAGAAGCGATACTTTGAATATCTTTAGGGCACTTTAACTTAAAACTCTAAATTTCACGTTACTTTACACACAAGATCTTATTGAAAAAATTGTAACTATAAAATAGGTATATCATATAAAATACATTTGGCTAGTATACATAAGTAGTCCGGCGCTCATACAAAATCGGCCAAACCCATTTCTTTATCGCATTTTCAACTTTACATCTAAAGCGTAAGATTCAAGGTTGATTAAAGAAAAATAACAAAATCAAGAGCTTGAATACAATAAATAGTTTTTACTTACATCATTACAATTACAAAGAAGTATAAAACAACAACTAACACTTTGTAAGGTCCCCATTACCACTAGAACACTGAATCAGCCGTATCCTCTCTTGTATTATCTGTACTCATATCAACACTTATCGCATTATCAATTGTTATATGGGTTTTTGTTCGTGCTATGAATTGTAAAGATAGAATTTGAGGATAAACTAATTAGGAAAAACATGCTATTTTGGGCTAAATTTATCTTCGCACGCACTTTGATCAAACTCAACACTTTGAAGTAGAAACAACAAAGTCAGACAATCAGTCTCGGGGTTGCGGAATAGTTCTAATCAATGATGTTATAGGTAAAAAAGTGTAGATAGGTTATATGCAGTCAAAAAGTGGCACATTAAGGCCCGTATTAATAGAAGTCACTCAACTCCGAGACGCTCTCAAGTC
This sequence comes from Athetis lepigone, assembly GCA_033675125.1. Lineage (NCBI taxonomy): Eukaryota > Metazoa > Arthropoda > Insecta > Lepidoptera > Noctuidae > Athetis > Athetis lepigone. The sequence goes on along the minus strand of CM066220.1, from coordinate 4,056,082 downwards.
TCTTGCTGTCCTTGTCATTCTAAACGGAAAAAATAAGGACAGCAACAAACTTGAGAGCGTCTCAGAATTGAGTGACGTCTATTAATACGGGCCTAAAAGTTTGCCAATTGACAAACATGATACTGAGTATCGCGTTGACATTTGACGTTTATCTATTTTTCACTCGCACTACTTCAATCATGTCATCCTACTTTGTCGTATAATGTATGTGTGCGTTAGTGTGCCGTTTTTGAAGATAGAATTTCGTTTGGGTAACCTATATACACTTTTTTACTTATAACATCATTGGTTCTAATAGTTACCGTGGCCCCGGAACATAAAGGGCAATCGAAGGAATATGAGTGGGTTTTAGTCAGTAAAAGTCTGATACGAGGACAGGAGAAGTCATTTGATGATTTTCCTGCTTACCAAAAAAAACCTGGTTGCCATTCATAGATCCTTGACGGAGTAAAAACAATAATGTCAGGCAATCAGTCTAATCATGCGATATCTGCCTGCCGGGGTTGCGGAATGTTTATAATAGTTACCGTGACCCTGGAACATAAAGGGCAATCGAAGGAACATGAGTGGGTTTTAGTCAGTAAAAGTCTGACACGCCCTCCCGCCGCACCCAGGACGGGAGCAGTCATTGGCTGATTTCCCACTCACCAAAAAAACATGCGATATCTTGTTACTTATTGGTTACAAATTGGTTCCGTTGGCTTCATCAAATTCACACAGTACCTACCTAACTTGACTGACTGGATTGACCTGTTGTTAGTGACCCAGACTGCTAAGGCGAAGGTCGTGTGTTCGATTTCCAGCCGGGACAAATCTTAATAAGATGATCATAATAGACTTTTTATGTTTAATCTGTATTTTTCAGTTTATATTTCAGTGTAATTAATTATATTAGGTATTTATAAAATATTTCAGTTGTATGGTTAATCCATCATCCTAACCTATGGTGCTCAGACCTGGTCACTCACCGAATCGCAAAAGTCTCGCCTTGGAGTTTGCCAACGAGCAATGGAGCGTAGCATTCTTGGTGTAAAAAGACAGGACAGAATCCGGAACACCACGCTGCGCTCCAAAACGGGCATAACGGATGTGGGCAAAAAAGAAATGGGATTGGGCGGGTCACGTTAGCCGTATGAATAGTGACCGTTGGGCTAGAATTTCCACACAGTGGGTACCAGAGCATGGACGTCGTCTCCGAGGCCGGCCCAGGAAAAGGTGGCGTGATGAGCTTGATGCACACCACGAGGGCTGGTTCGAGGATGCGAGGGAAAAGGAAGTCTGGAAGGAGTGGGGAGGCCTTTGCCCAGCAGTGGGACAGCATAGGCTAGATAATAAATGTATGGTTACATCGGATGGGATCAGTTTGAGTTGTCCCAAGACATGATTTCATTATTAATTTACTCTCTTCCGTTCACCAAATCAGACCCTGAAATATTTTCGGTACCTAAATATATTTTAACAATATAAAAAACAAATAAGAAAATTCAATATGGCGAACGCTTTTGGCGGCAAAACAGTCATGGCAAAGGAATCGAATTTATTCAGCCCGGTCGTGAACCTCTGTGAGTCAGTTAGTAGGGTTACCAATAGTTAAGATAATTAGAGACATTTTTTATTGTACTTTTTGTTATAAGTATATTTATGCGTAAATCGTACACCGCCAATACGGTTGATAATGTACGAATAAGCTGTCATGATGTCACAAATGTGAATTTTCCGAAAATGGTAAAACTCCTGCTTAAGTTTTATAATAACACCTAATTTTGGAGTTCATGTTAATACGTAAGTATTCTAAATGTAAAGTGAAGTTACATACTATTTTATTTTTTATTAAACGACATAAAAAAAGTAGTTATTAACCGACATAAAAAAAGTACATTCTCAGTTCGACCTGTATAAATATAAATATAAATATACTGGGACAACTCACACACGGTCATCTGATCCCAAGTTAAGCTCTGCTTAGAGCTTGTGTTATGGTAACCAGACAACTGATATACTTACTTATATATTTTATAAATGCATACATATTATAGATAAATTACACCCAGACACAGAACAAACAATCATGCTCATCACACAAAGTTTGTTCTGGGTGGGAATCGAACCCACGACCTCCGGCTTAGCAGTCAGGGCTACTAACCACTACACCAACAGGCCCGTATGTATGTATGTTTGTCCGCGATTATCTCGCGTTTGGCTGAACCGATCTTGATGCGGTTTTCAGCAGTGTTTGTTACTTTTTAGGGAAGGTTTTAGTATATAGCAATGGATATCCCGTGACGTTGTCCGCATAGATCGCGTTTTGCTTTCTTGGATTGTAGATTTTCAAAGACGATTGTATGTTTGACCGCGATTATTTCGTGTTTAGCTATACCGATTTTGATGCGGTTTTCAGAAAAGTCTTTATTACATTCTGTGGAAGGTTTTAGTGTATAACACTAATGGATATCCCGTGACATTGCGCGTGTTGGATTATTAAAAAGGAAGGGTTAAATATTTTAAACATAAAAGCAAATATGTGGAAAGCATTTGTTGTGATTTAAACCAGTTTTGGTTATAAGTTTAAGTTGTCATTGAAACTAAACCTTTTGTATGAAACAAAAGGAATTTATCATTAATAATCTTTCTATTTACTACATCCTGAATATGTTTTTAAAATAAAATAAACTTTATGTAAAACTCAAAATCTTTTAATCAATTTAATGAAAAGCTATTTGCTGGTTCCAAAATAGTAGGTTCCAATGGAGAAGAGCCAGCAAGAAACTCCATGAACACTCTTTTAAACTTGATAAAATATTACAATTATTCGGTTACATTATTCAAACCACACAATGTAGGTACATAATACACAGAATATAGCCATAACCTAAAATATAATCATAATCTAAAATATAGACCACACAATGTACATAATACACAAGATATAGTCAAAATAGCCATAATCTAATCTAAATTTATATTCAGAGGTAACATTATCACAATACACAAGAAGTTATACTTAACTTATAGAGCTCCGCACCGTTCAACGTCTCGATCAAAAGTGACTCAAGCCGGTCGGAGCATTCCTTTTTATAGACAATGACAAACAAGTTTGACCTACTTAATTTGAAACCAACGGACGACGACGTTGTTTACTGGTTTTAGTTTAAAATAATGATTTAACATTATACATATCGTTAAATACCAATATGAAATACATGGATAAACACATCTTTAAATTACAATATGAAATACATAGTTATACAATACTAATTACATCTGTATAAATCTGACACGGCCATACTGACAACTACTTCGCTCTCGAAGTACCATAACTATAATTTAATCACTATTCAATAACAATATTCTCATTATCATTAGGTTTGCTTAATATCAATAATCGTTTTACAATCATCATGCCATAGTCAATAATTAGACCTTACTGGGCAGATCAAACACCCGCAGACAGTGAATCTCAATCACCCGCAGCCAGTGAATGTCATACCACAGCTAAGGTTTCAATCCATCCATATAATAATTGTAACTACTCTAAATTGTAACCTATAAATAACAATGATATAATATCCAGCCAAATATTACAGCTAGGATAAGTTTTTATAAACGAGATACACATATATTTAAGGATTATTATTTGAAAATAATTTGAATAATCTATCACGGCCAGACTGACCTGTACTTCGCTCTCGAAGTACCCAACTAATTATAAATTTATTCTCAATATGTCTCTGGCCTTGGCATATTAGTTCTATCACTTGCTGCACATGAATTTCAAACTAATATCAGGGCAGTGACCCAGCAATTAATAATAATAGCCTCTGGCCTTGACATACCAGTCCTATCACCTGCTGCACATGAATTTCAGACTGATATCAGGGCAGTGACCGACCAGCAGTTATAAATTTATTCTCAAGATGTCTCTGGCCTTGGCATATTAGTTCTATCACTTGCTGCACATGAATTTCAAACTAATATCAGGGCAGTGACCCAGCAATTCATAATAATAGATATTCAGGTTCATAATGATATTCAGGTTAATATCTGATCAGAAGCCGACCAGCGGTAACTTCATTAAGTATATGTGTATTTTTCGTAACAAGAGTATATATGTATACCATAATTTATTTTATCTTAATATACAAATCATAATCGGTTCATAGAAACATATGTATTGCAAAATTAATAACAATCATAATACCTTATCACATTATAATCTATCACGGATCAAATTCACAAAGATTCTTCAAAAGGAATATTTTGTTCCAGCCATTCACCTAGCCAGGCTCGTAATTTTTCTTTTACTACAATAATGTTTTAATACAATAATGCCTTGACCTTTGAGAGTTTAACGATCATTGGGAAGGACTACAAATATTTCGTAGTATCTTTAAATCCAGTCCTATATATACCGTACTACCTACCAACTGCAAAAATCTTTAGAATTTGTTTGCCTCGGTACACAAACGCCGATATGCTAGTTCACGATCTACCATTTTGTCTACGTTCTCTCCGGACACATTAACTTCATTTAAATGGGCTTGGGTTGAAAGGATATTAGCATTACAGAACTGAATTGTGATATTAATCGATTGTTGTACCTTCCATGATGATAAAAATAAATAATTGATCCGCTTGGCCAAATCTGACGAGTTTCATTATGCAAAATTTTGAAAAGGCTATATTTGAACATTTTTAGCACACAATTATCTTGGAACTAACTAGTACTGATTTTGTAGAAACGTATACCATCAATGTTAGTCATGAGAATTCTAATAAAATTACAGAATGTAAAGAAAAATAAAAATAAAAGGAAATAATTAAACCACGGGAGCGACAGGATATTCTGGACTATTTATGATTATTCATAAAAGAAACTATGAATTACAAAATGTAAATAAAATCTGTAGAATTATACTGTTGAAAAGTAAGGAATTGTAATTTTAACCAATTCCAAATTATAGTGATATCTGTACAAAATTCCACTTTTAAAACTTATAAAAATATTATCTTATGAAGGTAGGTACCTACTCAAATGAAAAATTACTTCCTACCTACACAATGTAAAAAAGCGAGTCGTAACTCGTATTTTTTTTTAATTTATACAACTATTACTTTTCTTTCTGTACCGATATTATCATATTTTATTGATTCAATAATTCAAAATTCATCAATAATAATGTAACTATACGTAACGCAAAAGTTTAACTTACACATCAAGTACTTGTCGAAAATTGTCAAATAATATATCAAATAAATAATGGCGACGAAGCAGTGATTTCGTGATTCTATTGGACTTGTGTTTATTGCTTTATCCGGACTCGGTTTTTTTTTTCTACCATTTATGTCTACCTGGAGTGTTGAACCAGAACCTGGCTTTTCGCACTTGAATAACTGAACTTCTAGTCTATTAATGATAGTGTAATTTCGTTTTTTTTTTTATACATCGACATGCTATGTTTTATGTAAGAATGTGACAAATGGTTTATTAAATAGATTATTAGTTCTTTATTTTATGTAACCGTTAGAATAAGACGTATTTAGTGGTAGACAAAAAGAACTTTTTTTTTTGTCGGTTCTGACGGTATTTAAAAAAAAAAATGAAACTTGGAAATCTCAAAGTAACAATAATTCACTTTCTGAGAATTTGCCAAAAATATAACAGTACTAAAAAGAAATTTAGTAAGAGACAAATATAGTGGTTAAGTGTAAATCTAAGACGTTTTTACGTTTACAAGTTTATAGGCGACCGGCTCGCTGACCGTGCGAAAACGGATTTTAGATTCCGAAGCCGCATAAATAGTATAGTTTCTAAATCATAAGAATGGTTTGATTCCGTTTGTAACGTTTTTTGACGATAATGAACTACCACTTTTGACACGTTTAGATGGTAAATTGAGACAAAAACAAAACGGGTAATAATGGTTTACTAGATAAATGCTTTATAACAGTTTTTCTACCGCACCTTGTTCGATTGTTGTTGTTTTTTTTTTTGTGAAATTTTAATTAAGTTATCGAAAGTAACATGACCTATGCCTCACTTGCTAGGGAAGTTTATTTAATCATTTATCTTTGCCACGCTGGGCCTAATACCTTCCTGTAATAATATTCTTATATTTTGAACAAATAATCATCATTTATGATATTTATAGTAAACATTAAGCAGCACAATGCCCTGCAAAGTTTTTTGGACTACTTTCTTTTTGGGGATTAGTATCAATGATATCGACCACTACATATAATCCTTACACTGTATTCATATAATTCGTAGGTAGTAATCAGCGTTTGTACACCGAAAACGGTAGAATAATAAAGACATAAATTTAAGACGTATTGTAACATTATTCTGACAATTTAAAACTATTATTACACACAAAACTCTTAAGGGCCTTACCGACTTAAGCTGCCATCTCGACACTGGAGTTTCACACACCTCAAATCAGCACGAAGTGTCTCGATGCTATTACACCAACTTTTCGATCCGCAAACATTTTCATCCGCACCGAACAGCAGAGAAACGATGTCAACATCCTTCTGCTGATGTTGTTGAGCAGCGTCTCGGGTAGCCATAAGAAGATTTCCAGTTGTCTCAGCATCCATCCTTAAACATAGAATTGTAAGTATTAGAATCGTAATATCGGGACTATGGGCAATCCCACTTCTGATGTTGGATTATTAAAAAGGAAGGGTTAAATATTTTAAACATAAAAGCAAATATGTGGAAAGCATTTGTTGTGATTTAAACCAGTTTTGGTTATAAGTTTAAGTTGTCATTGAAACTAAACCTTTTGTATGAAACAAAAGGAATTTATCATTAATAATCTTTCTATTTACTACATCCTGAATATGTTTTTAAAATAAAATAAACTTTATGTAAAACTCAAAATCTTTTAATCAATTTAATGAAAAGCTATTTGCTGGTTCCAAAATAGTAGGTTCCAATGGAGAAGAGCCAGCAAGAAACTCCATGAACACTCTTTTAAACTTGATAAAATATTACAATTATTCGGTTACATTATTCAAACCACACAATGTAGGTACATAATACACAGAATATAGCCATAACCTAAAATATAATCATAATCTAAAATATAGACCACACAATGTACATAATACACAAGATATAGTCAAAATAGCCATAATCTAATCTAAATTTATATTCAGAGGTAACATTATCACAATACACAAGAAGTTATACTTAACTTATAGAGCTCCGCACCGTTCAACGTCTCGATCAAAAGTGACTCAAGCCGGTCGGAGCATTCCTTTTTATAGACAATGACAAACAAGTTTGACCTACTTAATTTGAAACCAACGGACGACGACGTTGTTTACTGGTTTTAGTTTAAAATAATGATTTAACATTATACATATCGTTAAATACCAATATGAAATACATGGATAAACACATCTTTAAATTACAATATGAAATACATAGTTATACAATACTAATTACATCTGTATAAATCTGACACGCGCATAGAGTTTTCATTATTATTATGATTATATATTCATGATTAAAAGTAGTTTTATTTTGAAAGTTACTTTATAACGTAGTCAGACATTGGGGCTCTAACTAAAAAGAAAAAAAATGAAAAGCTTTTTCAAAGCACAAAAATAACTATTTCCGAAGTCGGTGGCTTCTCTTCTGCCGGTCGATTTGTGTTGCCACCGACTTCCGAAATAGTTATTTTTGTGCTTTTAGTTTTTAAAGTAGGTTAAATCTTTTTTTGGGTAAGGCTTTTTTTTACCCAAAAAAAAACGAAGGGATATTGTTAAATCTTTAATGATAATACCACAGGCACATACATCACGCTTTGACCCACGGGAGCGGACCAGTAGCCAAAAACCTAACTTACCGTACTAAAATAAAAGAAAACAAACATTAAGTACCATTATCATCTTAAAAAAAAACAATTTTACGAAATGTATTATAAACTAACTATATTCATATTCATACAGTCATATGCATAAAGTAAAGAGACAGGTTTTTATTGGTAATCAACGCACAACCGAATCCATTGCAGCTAAATTGGCCTTTTTATGACTAAGAGCTAGGTACATTAAAAAGCTATTTTTGCAAATCCTGTCTCCTAAAGGTACAAAATAGGGGATGAAAATTTGTTTAATGACATACTTGTGAGCCTAACCATGCGCAAAAACCAAAAAAGATACTTAGATACAGCATAAACATATGTAAATACTCTTCACAAACAAATGAGTAAAAAAAATAAAACAGAGTTACTGGCACTTAAACCTGTCAAACAGTTTATTTTTTCTAGAATAAATGATCTAGAACAAGTTTTATGTAAAATAGGTCACATTCAAAGTCACTCATGCAACCCCTGGTGACTCAGCCGCGTCTTCTGCCCCCATTATAACTGAAGTGCAAAATTCAACCGGCACACTGTAGAAAATAAGTTTGTATTTCTATTTCCGAATGCAGTAACGTGAAGCGGTACCAGTCTCGCGGCGACTATGTGACGTGCGGACGCGACAACCGCCATTATAAATAACCTCCTTTCTTCATCTGTGCATTGTCAATAGCCTTTTTTTATTGATTGACAAGAGGACTGTCAAATTCAAATTTTCCTGTCAAATTTCCCGCGCGTGTGTTGCAGTTGTTTTATATTTTGTTAGTAAACAAATAGAGAAGTGTTGTGTTTTCGAAGATTTTTACGAGTGGTTTTCTAATTACTAGAATCTCGTGAGAAATCGGCAGTTAAAGTGTGTATAGTGAATAAGTGATTGCTGTGTTTTAGCGGTAAAACATCGTTTGTTTTTAAAGTTTGAATTTCGAAGGTTGATTGTGCAGTTTGCGGTTTTAGTATACGTCAAAATACCGCTGATTTTGACGTATTTATTTTTTATACGGTTAAATGGTTGTTACTTTTAACGGTTATTTCTGACTCCGTAGTGTTTCTTTAATTATTTCTAATAGATTATAAATATGGGATGGAAACTTTAAGCGGGACTGTAAGGAAAACTGCAGATACGCGTTTTATTTATTAATTTTTCGTGGAATTGTCATCTTTCCTTCACTTCCTTGGACAAAATGGCTATTTTCTTGTTAACTATGCATTCTTTTGCAAATCTGTGAATGGGATTCAAAATTTTCTTATAGCTGCAATTGTTAAAGCTGCAAATATTTTTTGAGATATTTGGTCCTTATTTACCGTATTGTTTTTTTTTGTAATATAACGTTTTTTTTTGCGATGTTCTCAATTTGTAAAGGTTATCAGGGCAATGATATTTATAATATCATTGGTATCAGGGTATCAGAATGTTTGTATTACTGAAACAAATAAAGTTGTACCTCTTACTGCAAACACATTACACTAAACAGCAAAGCCAAAAAAAAAATTTAGTAAATCCTCAAAGCGATGTTATAAATTTAAAATTCTACAAGACTATTTATTGTCTTGGGGATGACGTTGAATGATTTTTGGGATTAAGTGGAGCCCGCGGAAAGTTTCCACATTACGCGATATTTTTGAAAACAAAATCCTCTCTGGCGTCATTTAACTACGCCTTCAATCAACAATATTTTTTACGTTTATTTGGTTTACGTTTATGATTTTAAAGTCGTTTTGTAGATAAAGTGCAAAATAGATCTTAATTTTCCGCGTAGGTTGTTAATAAAAAACGGCCACTATTTAAGTAAACCTTTATTTATTTATTCTTAAAAATAAATAAATTCTAATACTTGGTGTTTCTCCTGTATCCTGGGTGCGTTTACAAACATAGGTATAAACTCACATACACAAACAACCACACACGGAACAAATACCTATCTTCTTCTTCTTCTTCTTCCTGCCCTTATCCCATTTTACTCGGGGTCGGCGCAACATGTCTTTTTCATCCATACCAACCTGTCACCCATCATGCTATCACTTACTCCTTTCTCCTTCATATCATTCTTCACACATTCCATCCATTTTTTCTTCTGTCTCCCTCTCCTCTTCCAAATCTCTACATTCATACTCATAACTGTCCTAACTATATCCCTTCTCTTAACATGCCCATACCACGACAAACGATTTCCTTTCAACTTATCAGCGACCGGTGCTACTTTCAAGCTTCCTCTAATATATTCATTTCTCACTCTGTCCATTCTAGTCACTCCACACATCCATCTCAACATTCTCATCTCTGCTACATGCAGTCTTCTTTCATCCATCTTCTTCAAGGCCTAACATTGCGATCCATACACAAAACACAAATACCTACCTATAGGTCATATAAATATTTGTCTCGTGCGGCAATTGAACACGCGATAAACAGCGCAACAGCCAAGCGCTGAACCACTGCGCCAACCGTGTCCTCACAAAATCGATGGCGTCACGGTGACGGCGGAGGTGGACAAGCGGCCTAAGCCGACATGGTTTATTTTTTTCACACATAGCTATCGGAAGTGGCCGTCTACTTTGTCGATGCCAGAAACCATAGTTTTCTAAGAGGTGATGTAAGAACACACCTGACGACTATTGTTGCCAATTATTAGTATTTATTCACTTTTAGGTATATGTTCCCAAGCTAAGTAATGATAGAAAGAAACGGTCAAGTGCGAGACGGATACGCACCGTGGGTTCTGTACAGCTTTTGCCACACAGATGAGATATTGGTGCCGATTCTCTTGTTCACAAACTAACGTAAATTTAAGTTAAGTGCATCTTTCTCTTTCCATTTAATTAAGAAAAGGACAGAAGATAAAATATTAGTTAAGTCCTGTCAAATTTAGACACTCCATAGATAATTTAGATGCGATTAAAAACATGGCGACCAAAAGTACGTCGATTTACTTTAGGCGCTGTCTAATTTGACAAGATTAAAGTAAAATGTATCTTCTGTCCTTTTCTTTAATAAATGGAAAGAGAGAGATGCTTTTAACTTAAATTTAGTTAAGTTTGTGAGTAAGAGAATCGGCACCAATATCGGTTGATGCGTTTTAGCTATAATGCGAACGACCGAATCGACGACGCGTTCACCTTTAGTCGCCATGTTTTTAATCGCGCTTAAATTATCTATGCAGTGTCTAAATTTGACAGGACTTAACTAATATCTTATCTTCTGTCCTTTTCTTAATGAAATGGTAAGAGAAAGATGCACTTAACTCAAATTTACGTTAGTTTGTGAATAAGAAAATAGGCAACATTATATTATAATCGGTGTGTCTCGGCCTCAATACTAGAGACGCGATCCGGTTTGGCCTGTTATACAGTTAGTTATTATATCTATGTGAGTATCCGCAAATCGGTTATTCAAGCAATAAAAATATATACGGTATTTCATATTCGTAATATCATAGTTTTATTTGATTGGCGATGTCTTTAAAGATTGGTTATCTCAACTGCTCTAGCTCAAATTTTTGTTTTTTGGAGTTATTTTATACTAGCGAATAGCGACTGCATGCATACTTCCATACCAATATTTATAATATAATTTTGAAAGTAACTTTGTCTGTCTGTTTGTTTTGCTGTCACGTCAAAACTATCAGAGATCAGAAATTAACTATGGTAGCAGCAGTAGTAGTAGTAGTAGAAGTATACATCATGTAAGCGATACATTAAATAAAACTCAAGGATCAAAATTACTTTCGCCAATTAAAAGCTATAAATTTAAAATATGTGGACGAAGTCGGAGACATAAGTTAGTACATATACCTATGAAAGTCTAATCAGTACTATAATTAAACACAAAACTATCTTTAAATAGAAACCGTATTTGGCAAAGTTGTTGATTGTTGAAAGTTGTAATTAATAAGGGTTCTGTAAAGGGTTCGACGGGCCTGTTGGTATAGTGGGTAGCCCTGACTGCTAAGCCGGAGGTCGTGGGTTCGATTCCCACCCAGAACAAACTTTGTGTGATGAACATGATTGTTTGTTCTGTGTCTGAGTGTAATTTATTTATAATATGTATGTATTTAAAAATTATGTAAGTATGTATATCAGTTGTCTGGTTACCATAACACAAGCTCTGCTTAGCTTGGGATCGGTGGCTGTGTGTGAGTTGTCCCAAGATATTTATTTATTTAAGATATTTATTATTTATTTATAATATTAGTACAGATTATAAATAATTTCGGGTAACCAGGCCGTACAGAGTGCAATTTTAATATGTTATATCCGGTCAAATCGTAACGGTCTGATGTGAACTTTGACCTATATTATAAGGGGTAGACTAGTACAGATTCTCTTATTTAAAAAACTAAACTAAATTTACTTTCAGTGCGTATTTTCTTTTCACTTTATCAAGAAAAAGGCAGAGGAAAATATATTATCTACAGACAATTCAAACGCGATTAAAAACATGCCCACTAAAAAATGTGTTAATTTACATCAAACGCTGACAAATGTAAATTTAATTTTTTTTTTGGACTAAACTAATATTTACTTTCTGTCCCCTTCTTATTGAAGTTAAAACAATGATATAGGTAGTAAAAAGAAAAAGATGCACTAAACTTATATTTAATTTTGTTTGTGAATAAAGGAAATCGTCATCAATGGTGCCAATTCTCTTGTTCACAAACTAACGTAAAATTAAGTTAGTGCATCTTTCTCTTTCTATTTCATTAAGAAAAGGACAGAAGATAAAATATTAGTTAAGTCCTGTCAAATTTAGACACTCCATTGATAATTTAGTCGCGATTAAAACATGGCGACTTATAATACGTCGATTTACTTCAGGCGCTGTCTAATTTGACAGGATCAAAGTAAAATGGATCTTCTGTGTACAAGAGAATTAGCGCCAATATCGTTGTTTCTGCGACGCGGCGACGGCAACGCATCTTTAAGGCCTGAGGTATTACACGTCTATAGATCTATGATCAATTGAACATTTAACACCACCTTGTTAAATCCAATAACATAAAAAAATACTGAATCAACTGCTTAATAAACTGCAGCCATAACTTTATCAATCAGTGAATCACCATTTGCTAACTAGTTCGTAATATTGAGGTAAATAGTATGTAAAGCGATGAACAGTAAAAACTGGTTGAGCGAGAACTCATAGGCGTAGACTTGACGCGTACAGGAATAGTTAAATGTCAGAAGGCGAACCCAACGTTGAGATAGATGAAGAATGATAGATTTACACAGGTTAAAAAGCCAGTAACATAAAACAAAGTTTATAGTAAGGACATACGATTAGTACAATAATTAAATACGATTAGTACAATAATTAATTATAATAGTAATTCTCACAAAAATGTGGTAAGAAGACCACTAAATTGAAGAATTTGCTAAGATGGCATGGGCTAGTATATTTATCATTTCAGTCGTAATTTCTTAAGTTTACTTGTCTTTGGAAATATTATTTTTGAAGATCTTGTTAGTATTATACGAACTTTCTTTATGTGCCTAGCTAAACTGTTTCTGAGTCAGCTATTATTATGCAATTTCCTATTAAGACACTAATCAGTTACCGGACGATATTTCTTAATAAAACTAGCTATCAGATTTTAAGTAACCAACGTTAACCATAACATAAAAACAAAGCGCACATTATTTATTACTAGCTTTTGCCCGCGGCTTCGCTCGCGTTAGAAAGAGACAAAAAGTAGCCTATGTTACTCTCCATCTCTTTAACTATCTCCACTTAAAAAATCTCGTCATTCCGTTTTGCCGTGAAAGAAAGACAAACATACAGACAGGCAGACAGACACACTTTCCCATTTATAATATTAGTATGGATTTAAAATGTTATGCGCCCTAAAATTTTATTTTCGAAATATTAATCTATTATAATAACCGTTGAACCATCCGTTCCATCAACAGATCAAGATGAATTAAATATACAACAAGATTTGCCTTAAAGACAAGAATGACTGCGGAGTCAAGCTATTCAAAACCCCATAATACTTCCAATTTAGAAGCCCCTTGAAGAGAAATGCCAAATTTATTGCCATTTTTATTCACTATATGATACTGTTTTTGAAGTGTAGTCTCTGTACTTATTCTTGCGTTACACTCGTCTCAGCATAACGAACACATTTTTTGCTAATATTACAATTGAAACTGGTTAGTCAGGAAAAATGTGAAAGAATGCAGTCTGACCTCATTTTATTCATGACAAGTGTTAAAATTAGCATGTCATTATTGCAGTCTAATTACACGTGGATATTACTAAGTGATACCCGTGGTTTAGTTCGCGTATATATAATACTAGCTTTTGCCCACGACTTCGTTCGCGTGGATTAATAGTTCCCGTTCCCGGGGTTTTCTTTTTTATTACATATGGGCTTGCTCTTGGTCCCAGACTAGCCCGAGGCCGAGGGCATAGACGGGGCCTACGATGGACCGAGCTCACCCAAAAGATGCCTATGCACTCGTCTCTTCTCTCTTTCCGAGATGAAAACTATCCTATGTCCTTTCTCGGGTTCCAGTAGGTACTATATCTGTACCAAATTTCATTGAAATCGGTTCAGTGGTTAAGGCGTGAAGAAGAGACAGACAGACAGAGTTACTTTCGCATTTATAATATTAGTACGGATAAAAAAGAGGCCAAGTGCGAGTCAGACTCGCGCACTGAATTTTCCGTACCATTTCGCCGATTTATAACGTACTTATTAAAATAAACTGCAGTTTACTAATAAAATGATAATTAGGAACCTCAATATAATTTTTGAAGACGGATCCATAGATACGCCACGTATAGAATTGAGGGGAAAAATATAAGTTTCAGTTGTAAGTACCTATTCTACCCCCAAAATTTGTGTTTTTTTTCTGTTTTTGTATAATAATCTTAATGCGGTTCACAGAATACATCTACTTATCAAGTTTTAACAGCATGGTTCTTATAGTTTCTAAAAAAAAGTGGCTGTAAAGTTTACATACGGAGGGACAGACAGTGGGTTCCGTTTTTTGCCATTCGGCTACGGGACCCTAAAATAACAGATTTCTGTACACATTTTCATTCCGTTTGAACACATATACTTTCTTAGTGTTCGCCTGCATTATAAATGTAAGTAGTCTGAAAAAAATCAAGTTTGTATCTGTAGCGGTTTAAGTTATGAGTTGATTTATTAGTCAGGCCAAGTAACTATTCATGTAAAACCAGCTGGTGCCAGCGGATTTACTCGCATATACTTGCTAATAATAGTAGTATGAATGCTCATAGCAGAATACAATCCGTACTTAATATTATAAATGCGAAAGTAACTCTGTCTGTCTGTCTCTTCTTCACGCCTAAACCACTGAACCGATTTGATTGAAATTTGTACAGATATAGTCTGGGACCCGAGAAAGGACATAGGATAGTTTTCATCCCGGAAATCCCCCGGGAACGGGAACTATTATTCCACACAAACGAAGCAAAAGCTAGTAAACTATAAGACGTCAAGCCAATGATATTACAAGAAGCCGTAGAAAGTTCAAAAACGACATACTAACCCAGACATGTTATAATTATAATACCAGCTTATTACTAGTATATACCACTGCAGGGCAAAGGTCTCTTTTTATACAGAGAGGCGCGTTTAAGACGGATTGGCGATTTTAGACTTACTTTAATATTTATAAGTCCAGGTTTATCCAGGATGTTACCCTCACCAATGCATGTGATGTCCAAAAAAACTTTAGAAAGTACATATTAACTTTAAAAGTCACATTGCAGTTGTCAACTGTAGGGTCAAGTACTCTAATTATTATAATTATATTAATTGTAAATATATATCTGGTCCTTTGGCATCCTCCTCTTTGGACTCCAGTTCCCTAAGGTTCTGGTTTCCTCGACGAACCTACCCGCGTGTTTGTTGCGCTGGGCCTCTAAAACCCAGGGTAACGCTACATTTTGTCTTTTTTCCCAGTCGCAAACACACTAAATTGATTGCGCCGATTTACTTCTTCACAAACTAAACCAAATTTCCGTTCAGTGCATCTTTTTCATTTCATTTCATCAAGAAAAAGATAAAAAAATGTTTTTAGCCCTGTTAAAATAAGATGCTCTATAACAATTTGAACGCGATTAAAAATATGGCCACTAAAAATGCGTCAATTTACGTCAGGCGCTGTCTAATTTGACAGGACTAAACTAATGTTTATTTATAATGGTGCTCATTCTCTTATTCACAAACTAATCTAATTTTGAGTAAAGCACATCTTTCCCTTTTCATTTAATTAAGAAAAGTCCAGAAAATAAATAAATTAATAAATAAATATCCTCTGACATCTTACACACGGCCATCTGATCCCAAGCTAAGCAGAGCTTGTGTTATGGTAATCAGACAAGTGTTATACATACTTATATAATTTTTAAATACATACATATTAAAGATAAATTACACCCAGACACAGAACAAACAATTATGCTCATCCATCACACAAAGTTTGTTAAATTAAATATTAATTAAGATACTCTATAGATAATTTTGAAGCAATTAAAAACTTGACGCCAATTTTCTTCAGGAGCTGTCTATTTGGATTGGACAGAACTAACGAACGTCTGTCCTTTTCTTAATAAAATTTAGGTTAGTTCGTGAACAAGAGAATTAGCACCAATATCAGTTATCTGGTAACCATGGTACAAGCACGGTTTAGTTAAGGGCCAGATGGCCGTATTGAGTTGTCTCAGGATATTTATTCATGTACAAAGTAAAATAATATTATATACAAAACTTATAAATGGGTCAATATCAACAAAGTGCATTTTCTGTCAATTTTGGTGGCGAAGAATTTTCTTCAGTTTTCGTGAAAACTAAGTTCCTTGTATAAAAGTAGTAAGTTAAAGCTAAAAGGATCTTCAAGAGGGACTAAGATAACTCGATAAGTTTTCGAGATATCTTAGTTTAGTGTCGCCACCAAAATTGAAAACCGCCCACCAAAATTAGAAGTGCCCACCAAAATTTAAAATCAGTACACCAAAATTGAATTGCTCTGAGCAAATGAGCCTTGGGGTGCATGGACAGAAAACCTCCTCGTGTGCCCGAGGGCTGGAGTTCGCTTATGGATACGTCCGGGGCGAAGGCCAGTCCGAGGGACGGTGCACCCCGGGAGGTGTGCAACGACTCGCCATGGTACGTTGTGCCTGTGGGGTCTCGTTGCACATTTTCGAATATTCTGTCGCGGAGGACTCCACCACCTGTCCCTCTGAGTAGCAGAGGGCAGTGTGTGTTGGAGTCGGGGAACGGGCTCTGTGTGCACTCACCCTGCCGCTGGGCAGGCAGCTGGGGGTCGTCACCCCTAGCTGCCCCCGTTGATCTCGTAGCCCCGAAGACTGTTACGGTCATGTCTCTGACTTTCGACGGGGGTCGAGGGCCTTGGCTTAACCGCCCGGGCCGCGAGGAAGACAACCTCTATAAAAAATTACCTCTAATACCAAGTTCTGGTGCGTGGCGAAGGTACGAATGGCTGAGGAGTAGTGTCGTCTATTTGTGGACGGCGCATCAGTCTCTAGCGCACCCCCAGCCAGGGAACCGGTGGACTCTCTGGTTGGGTTATAAATGTACACTTGCCCAGGTACAGGGGGTTATCCTGGGTGTACTTTTTAAATCCCCCACACTCGTGGGATCTACTATGACAGATACTAATAAATTTTTTAAAAAACCAGACGGTAGGAAGGGAGAACCGCGGTCGGAGACCGACGCGGCGATGGGCTTGAGCTCGAGAAGCTCATGCTCGGAGGGATCGAGCTCTGGTAGCTCGATCCGTGGCAAGCGGAACCGCAGCCGGAAGCGGACGATGTCGGAGGGCGCCTCATCGTCCTCCGACAGCGAAGCGGCGGCACCGGCCCCCAAAATCCCCACCAGCAGGCGGGGTGCGGGCCGTGTTGGAGGAGGGGGGCGCAAGCTCCCCGCGCAGGAGGCAGCTCGGCGAGCCGAAAGGCTCGCCGCGGAGGGGCGTCACCCCGGAGCGGCCTCCGCGCAGGCTCAGGGCGCATCCACCGCCGCGGGGAGCTCCAGGCCGGAAGGATTGGCGGAGGTGGTGACATCGGCGTTGGTGTCCGTGGCCCTGAAGAAGAAGAAGGGCTCCAAGGACAGGGCCATCGCCGATGCCACTGCCAAGATTTTGGCAGCGGCGAATGCGGAGGCGCCGTCGGGACAGGAGCTGGCCGCTATGCGGGCCGCTATCGAGGCTCTCCAGGAGGAGAACAAGAAGCTGCACGCGGAACTGGCCAGGCTCCGGGGAGACGTACCTCCCACAGGTCAGGCCACCAACCCTGACCGGGAACTGCTCCAGAGCCTGGTGCAGAGCATGGCGGACTTCCAGCGCCGGTTTTCGGTGCTGGAAGGGAGAGTTCTCCGGCCCCCACTCGCGGCCAGTCGCCTGGTCCCGGCGACAACAACAGCACGGCCAGCGGCATCTTTTGCCGCTGTGGCCGCGACTCCTGCGGCGGGTACGTCGAGGCGTGCCGCCGCGCCAGAGCAGGCGAAGAGTAAGGCCGCAACGCCCAGTAGGGGCAAGGCGGCGAAGCCCAAAGCGGTGGGGACACCTGCAGCGAGTGCAGCTGCACAACGCGCCCCACCGCCGCCCCCTCCCTCTTCGGCTGCCGAGCCTCCGGCCGACGCCGGCCGCTGGCAAGTGGCCGGGGAGAAGAGGAAGGCGGCCAAGGCGGCCAGGGCGACGAGGAAGCGGCAACGGCAGAGGGAGCGCCGCAAGGCGAATAGCCTTGCGGCCAGGCTCCGCGCCCCTAAGTCTGCAGCGGTGGTAGTCACCCTGCAGCCGGACGCGGAGAAAAAAGGTGTTACCTACGGGGCGGTACTGACCAAAGCGAAAGCGGCGGTCAACTTGGCCGAGCTCGGCGTGACGGAGGGACTGCGACTGCGGGTGACGGCTACCGGAGCCCGCATGCTGGAAGTCCCTGGGGCTGCTAGCGGCCCCGTCGCCGATGCTCTGGCCGAAAAGTTGAGGGCGTCGCTTTCTGCCGAGGAGGTACGAGTCTCCAGGCCTACCATGCGCATTGACATGCGCATCACAGGCCTGGACGACTCTGTCACGGGGGAGGAGTTGGTGGCCGCCGTCGCCAAAGCGGGGGGCTGTCCCGCTGGCGACGTGCGCGTAGGCACCATCCGCCCTGACCGCTCCGGGACTGGAGCGGTCACCGTGAGCTGCCCCGTTCCGGCGGCTAAAGCCATTGCGGGGGAGGGCCGCAGCAACAGTAGGTTACTGGTGGGAGGCTGGGCTTCGGCGCAGGTGAAGCTGCTGGAGCCCAGGCCTCTGAGGTGTTATAGATGCCAAGTCGGACACCATGTCGGTGTCCGCTGCACCTCGGAGGTGGACCGCAGCGCCGATTGCTTCCGCTGCGGTCAGCCCGGTCACAAGGCCGGCTCGTGTACCGCCGCGCCGCACTGTTCCATATGTGCGGCGGCTGGCAAGCCGGCCGATCACCGGGCTGGGGGCAAGGCTTGCGCCCCACCCGCCAGGACCAGGGGCAAGGGCAGGAAGCCCTCTGCCGCTGCTCCCGCTGCTGCCCCCGCTGCTGCCCCCGCTGCTGCCGCCGCTCCCACGGCCGCAGCCGCGACTACTGAGGCCGCAATGGAGTGCCAATAATGGCCCCATTGCGCCTCGTACAGGCGAACATCAACCACTGCGCCGCCGCTCAGAATCTGTTGCTCCAGAGCATGGCGCAGTGGTCGATCAACATCGCCGTGGTCTCCGAGCCGTACTTTGTCCCGCCCAGGGATTCTTGGGTGGAGGACCTGAGCGGCTCGGTGACCATCATCTCGTCGGCCGCCGCCGGTACCCCAGCCCTCGAAGGCGTCAAGAGGGCACAGGGGTGCGTTGCGGCACGGTTCGGGGAGATCGCCGTTGTAGGCGTCTATCTCTCCCCGAGCCGATCCCTCGTCGAACTCCACAACTCCCTTATGGAGCTGAGCGTCGTCGTCGCCGGGTTCCGAACCCTCCCCGTGCTCGTTCTCGGGGACTTCAATGCCAAGAACTTGGCTTGGGGCTCCCGATACACTGATGCACGGGGCAGAATGGTGGAAAACTGGGCCCTAGAGGCGGGCCTAGTCGTGCTGAACCAGGGTTCCGTCCCCACGTGTGTGCGGATGCGGGGTGAGTCGGTGGTGGACATCTCGTTCGCCAGCCCCGCTCTGTCACCGCGTGTCGTTGACTGGCGCGTAATGGAGGAGGTGGAGACGTTCTCCGACCACCGGTACATCCGGTTTGACGTCTCCGCCCAGACCTCCGCTGCGCCGGTCCGACGGACCCCAAGCGGTCCGCGTTGGGCGCTGAAGCAGCTGGACCAGGAGCTTCTCCTGGAAGCCTCGATAGTGCAGGCCTGGGTGTCATCACCGGACAGGCCTGCCGACATCAACGCCGAGGCTGGGTGGTTCCAGGAGGCCATGTCCGAGATATGTGACATGGCAATGCCCCGGGTTCAGCCTGGAAGGGGTCAGCGCCAGGTGTACTGGTGGTCGCCGCAAATCACGTCACTACGTGAGGCGTGCGTGGCTGCGCGACGCCCGTACACTAGACACCGCAGGCTCCGTATCCGCCCTGTGGATGCGGATGCCATTGAGGCGGAGCTGTACGAGGGGTACAGAGCGGCGAAGGAAGCCCTCCGACTGGAGATTATGCGGGCCAAAGCTTCGGCCCGCCAAGAGACGCTGGGGACTCTGGACAGAGATCCGTGGGGGCGCCCCTACTTGGCGGTACGGGGCAAGCTCCGTGCCGCGGGCCCCCCGCTGACGCAGAGTCTCCGGCCCCAGGTCTTAGAGGGCGTTGTGAACGCTCTGTTCCCTTCGCGGGGGGAGTTTTCTCCCCCGCTCATGGCTCCGCCACCGGCGGTGTCCGATGCGGACCGCGACGGCGACGACGACGACGTTCCAGAGGTGACCGAGGTAGAACTGGGAGTGGCGGTGCTAAGGCTTAGGGCCCGACGGCCTACCAGGGAAGGCCTGGGTCCTGGCCTTAGGAGCTCTCGGGCCTCGACTAAGGGGGCTCTTTAGCGCATGCTTGGAGGAGGGCCAGTTCCCACTTCGTTGGAAGACCGGGAAGCTGGTCCTCATACCGAAGCCGGGGCGTCCTGCGGACTCTCCGTCCGCGTACCGGCCCATCGTTTTGCTCGACGAGGCGGCAAAGCTCTTGGAGAGAGTGATTGCGAGCCGCCTCGTCGAGCGGCTGATGCGGGTGGGGCCGGATCTGGCGGACGGTCAGTTCGGGTTCCGCAGGGGACGCTCCACGGTGGACGCCATCATGCGCGTACGGGCCCTCACGACAGGGGATGCGGTAGCACAGGGCAGGGTCGTCTTGGCGGTGTCTCTCGATATCGCCAACGCCTTCAATACCCTGCCTTGGGGGTGCATAGGGGCGGCACTCCGGTATCACCGGATGCCTGCCTACCTCTGTCGTGTGGTCGAGGCCTATCTGACGGACAGGGCCGTCATCTACCCCGGTCACGAGGGAGTGTGGAGTCGACGAGGGATGTCGTGCGGTGTTCCACAGGGATCGGTTTTGGGGCCGCTTCTGTGGGACATCGGGTACGACTGGGTGCTGCGCGCCGACCTTCCCGAAGGCGTCAGCGTAGTGTGCTACGCTGACGACACGCTAGTCCTAGCGCAGGGAGGGTCGTTCCAGGCGGCGGCCGACTTGATGTCAAATGGAGTTGCGACAGTCGTGGACAGGATCCGGCAGCTGGGACTCGAGGTGGCCCTGCACAAGTCCGAGGCCATGTGTTTTCATGGCCCTCGGCACCGGCCACCTCCGGGGTCTCAGATAACGGTGGGAGGGGTTCACATCGGTGTCGAGTCGACGATAAGGTACCTGGGACTTGTCCTCGACAACCGATGGAACTTTACGGAGCACTTCCGACGTTTGGGCCCCAAACTGGCGAAGGCCGGAGCTGCCCTCAAGCGGCTCCTGCCCAATCTCGGTGGCCCAAACGCCTCCTGCCGGAGGCTCTACACGGGGATCGTGCGGTCCATGGCCCTCTACGGGGCTCCGGTGTGGGTGCCCAATCTAGCCGCGGCTCCGGCCCGACTTCTGAGGGCGTCCCAGAGGGTCATGGCCATTCGCATGGTGCGGGGATACCGCACGGTCTCCTGTGAGGCGGCATGCCTCCTTGCCGGCGTCCCGCCGTGGGATCTGGAGGCAACAGTCCTTGCACACACGTACGAGTGGCGCGTGGAAGTGCAACGCCGGGGTGAAGTCCCGATGCCGCGGGTTATCACGGCACGGCTCACGGAGCTCCGGCGAGATCTCATGGCGGAATGGAGACAACGACTGTCGCAACCTAGTGCTGGGCACGCCGTTATAGCGGCGGTAAGACCCCTCTTTGAGGAGTGGCTGGAGAGGCGTCATGGCACTCTCACGTTTCGCTTGACGCAGGTCCTCACCGGACATGGTCAGTTCGGGAGGTTCCTGTGTCGGATTCGGGCGGAAGCGACGCCTGGGTGTCACCACTGCAGTAGCGGTCGCCTGGAGGACACGGTCGAGCACACGGTGGAGGTGTGCCGCGCATGGGCGGACCATCGACGTGTCCTCGTAGAGGCGATCGGCGGCGGTGACCTCTCGCGCCCGGCGCTGGTTCAGGCCATGCTTCGGGGCGAGACGGAATGGGATGCCGTCACCTCCTTCTGCGAAGCAGTTATGCTAGTGAAGGAGGCGGCGGCGCGCGAGAGGCAACGAAGAGCCTCTCGCCCCGGACTAAGACCCAGGCGAAGACGTCGAGAGTCACAGGACGACTACCGGCCACCGTAGGCGCGGTTCTGCGGATGGCGAGCGATGGGTAGCTCGCCGCCCGGCTAGGACCAGGACCGCGTAGACGGCGCGTTAGTGTTCCACGCGCGCCTCAAAGAGAAGGAGTCAGCACAGGAAGGGGCCCAACAGGGCCAACGCCTGCCGGGGTTGCGGAATGTTTATAGTGGTTACCGTGACCCTGGAACATAAAGGGCAATCGAAGGAACATGAGTGGGTTTTAGTCAGTAAGAGTCTGACACGCCCTCCCGTCGCACCCAGGACGGGAGCAGTCATTGGATGATTTCCCACTCACCAAAAAAAAAAGCAAATGAGCCTTAATGTAGTCACATTAAGGTTCATTTGCTCAGAGCAATTTTGGAGAACCAATAATGGGCCAATGGTGTCAGCGTAGTGTGTTCCGCTGACGACACGCTTGTCCTAGGGCCGAAAGAAAAGAAAAAGTAGAGAAAAAAGGCAGTTCCAGGCGGCGGCCGACTTCATGTCAGTTGGGGTTGCAACAGTCGTGGACAGGATCATCATCTGGGACTCGAGGTGGTCCTGCCCAAGTCCGAGGCTCTCAGATAACGGTGGGAGGGGTTCACATCGGTGTCGAGTCGACGATGAAGTGCCTGGGACTTGTCTTCGACAACCAATTGAACTACACGGAGCATTCTGGACGTTTGGTCCCTAAACTGGCGAAATGTGGTGCTGGAGGAGACTACTGAGAATAAGCGAATAAGCTGGACTGTGCACCGCACCAATGTATTCATCAAACAAAGACTTTCTTTCGATTGTGCAAATAAGAACACTCACAATATTTGGCCACATTATCCACAACGAAGACTCAATGGAGCGATTAGTGGTGCAAGGGAGAATAGAGGGGCAGCGTCCTCATGGTCGGTCACCAACCAGATGGGCGGATGCTATAAAAACAGTAACATCCAGCTCAAGCTTTCCCATTTATGCTCACACATGTGATGGCCAGATGCCATGTTCATGCTATTCTCTAACAGAGGTAAACACTCTTAAGTACTTAGGTGTGACTATTGATAGTGGACTCACCTGGTATCCGCACTTGGATACTATTACTACCAGAGTTAGAAGAATGATATACTTATTCAAAAATCTTAAATCTTCTGCAGATTTTAACACGATTAGAATGGTGTATATTGCAATTTGCCAGTCGATTATCACCTACTGCATCACGGTATGGGGTGGCGCATCAAAAACTAAGTTTCTCAAGCTGGAGCGAGCACAAAGAGCTGTCCTAAAGGTGATGTCAAAAAAGAACTTTATGTATCCCACCGCACAACTGTATAAAGAGGCAAATGTACTCACCGTTAGACAGTTGTTTGTGCTACGATCCATACTGAGAAAACATACCAAGGTCCCCCCATTAGACCCAACACGACGTAAGAAAAAACCCCTTATCTTCACAGTAACGCATTAGACTGCTTTCGCTAGGCGCCAACACTACATTCTAAGCTCACACTTATACACAAGAATAAATAACAAGATAAACATAATTGAATTAACTACTAATAAGGTTAAAGTAAAAGTTAAAGAATGGATAAAGAATCTAGATTACGAGGAAACAGAAAATTTACTTACCTGGACCTGCTAATAAACCATTTCAGTCTTAAAATACCGACGGAAGCAGCTGGTACTAAACTCCACGAACGCACACACACATACCAAACACCACATCTCACCATATCACCCTTACACACACAGAAACGCATACACGCACACACACGCATACACATTACACACTTAACGCACACACATAATACACTACACTCACGCACCTACACAGACACACACACACATTGTCAACCCTAATACATACAAATATTAGATCTGCAGTTAAAGTATTATTATTTTTTATTTTTATTTTTTTAATTTTGTCTTTCTTCCTATTTATTATATAAGTAAATATTTTTGTCTTTGACAGTCAGAAATGTGCTCATAACTAGCTCGACCGCTACCTATGTAACGCGTGAACACTGCCTCCTAAGATACAGGATCTTCCTAGTTTAGGAGACAGGGCTCAAACTTTTGAACAACTGTAAACTCAATTATTAAGTGCTTATATATTATCTGTCAGAGTTGTATTTTTTGCCAAATAAACCATTTTTCATTTTCATTTTCATTTTCAATCATGGAGTGCGCGAGGAACGCCACTAATAGAAAAAAGTGGAGAGAATTCGCAAGGGTCTCAAAGCAATTCAAGGACTTTCCATGATCACGACCACTCTGTCAAGAGTGCACGATTAAGAAGAAGAACTGTTAATTACATAAAATTTATCAGTTTATTAATCAAACTATCTTGCAACGTTAAAACTGGCTCAAAAGGTACAAACCACGTACAAAAATTACATATTTCAAACTTGGTGGTCGTTTTCAATTTTGGTGACGTAAAAATGCCACCAAAAACACCAAACTTGAACCACCAAAATTGAAACCAGGCATAAATAAAATCTTTAAAAATAGGGGTTTAGAGTTACAATTCAAATGATATTATTAACTAATGCGTAAGCCAAATCACTACATATAACGTGCAGCTTAATATCTAAAACACTTAAAAATCAGTAGTAAATCGATCCACCAAAATTGAACAATTCTTGTCCCCCGTGCCACCCAACATGATGATTACGTTTTTGTCGGGAGATCTCAGCACTAATCACACACTGTTCATCGCAAGCGGCGGCACACGATAGAGAGTAAGTGAAATAATAAAATTAAATTGATCGCATATGCACGAAACTTCATGATTTTGTAAGTTTCTGAACAAATGCCACCAAAATTTTCATTTTTGCTTGGACAAACTTTAATCGAATGTCCTGTGCTTTTGAATTAGTTTTTTTAACATGGATTATATGTTTTTTAATTATTTATCTAATGCACATACTAACGAAATCTATTATTTTTGATCTTTGCTTAAATTGTTACCTAGATGAATGCAATTGTATAAAAAAATGGAACTGGGACAGGCCACCAAACTTAAATTTTAGAGGATATTTTTTTTTCTCTGCCTATATATAGACATATACAAAAATATATGTGGCCCTAATTGAACCAAGTTCCGTAGTTCACTATAAAAAAACATAAGAAAAATCCTACAATTTAACACCTTGATTCTCAACGTGGACACGCAAAATTCACTTCCGGGATATTTACCCAAATAATACTATAGTAAATATATACGAACCACCTTCCGGCTCGCTAAATGCCTTCGCCTAGGCGCTCCTTGCAGAGCTCCGCATCGCTGTCAATGCGGTGAAGCGGTCGACTGCCTCGGACACCATGGCCTTTCTTGCAGTAAGAGTGCCGGCCGGATAGCACGACACGCAAGTATTAATGACATTATCCGTCGTGCTTTTGTCTCCGCCGGGGTGCCAGCTGTTTTAGAACCTAATGGTCTGGCACGCGACGATAGGAAAAGACCAGATGGGATGACCATAATGCTTTGGAAGTTGGGTAGGCCTTTGGTGTGGGATGCAACATGTGTTGATACCCTTGCGCCATCTCCTCTTTCTAGGTCTGCGTGTTGTGCTGGGGCAGCTGCTGCAAGTGCAGAAGACCTCAAATGGCGCAAATACCTATAATAACCTCCTTGGGAATTATATATTTGAGCCGTTTGGGGTTGAAACACTGGGGCCCATGGGGTCCGAGTGCTCATCTTGTTTTTCAAGATATCGCCAAACGGCTGGTTGACTCTTCACGTGACCAGAAGGCTGGCCTTTTCTTGGGACAAAGAATTAGCATTGCCATACAACGTGGCAATGCTGCCAGCCCAAAGACTATAAGTTGTTTTCTTCATGTGCCAGCCTTTTGGGCACCTGTCCTGTTGTCAGCGATGCGGACGAACTTTTTGATGCCTTGTGAGGTTTTGTACAAATTGTATATATTTACTATTGTACAAAGTTGAATAAAATAATGTACAGAAATCGTTCGACCAGCTTTTAAAATCGCTGGCGTAATACGTCATCATTTGAAGTACACAGATCAGAAATCCATTATCTACTATTTATAACATAAACTACATTGATGCTTCAATACAGAGTATTCAAGTAGATTCCAAATATAATTTAGCTTCGGAGATATTTACCGTGGAAGATTGTGTCTATGCCAGAGTTTTTGTTAGAATACGAGGCTTTTGAGTTGGCTTTATAGTTAATGGTGCACACAAAAATACTGAATGGATTTTATTAAAACTTTACAATAATTGTATGGCACAGACATCAGATTAATGAATGGACGTATTATTCAGAGTTTTAACTTCGGTTTAATCCTGCGAACACACGTGATTCGAGGCACAATAGAAAGACTATAGCAGTGCGACAGCCGGCTGTCGCTTGGTCGTTGAAAGGTGATTATTAAATTATTCACATCCTTACCTCTAAAGGCTGCTACACTATGCAATTAAATTTATTTTTATTTAATTCCAGTCTGATGTTTACATATGGGGATAATGCCATTATTATGTTAATTTATCTACATGGATACGTTCACCCTATTGTACATTATAATTTCTATAATACCATTATTTATTTTTAAACATAATAGGAATTTCTCTATCGTTCTATTTATTTTTAATAACATA
Source organism: Athetis lepigone (assembly GCA_033675125.1). Classification (NCBI taxonomy): domain Eukaryota; kingdom Metazoa; phylum Arthropoda; class Insecta; order Lepidoptera; family Noctuidae; genus Athetis; species Athetis lepigone. Next base: position 4,028,860 of record CM066220.1, on the reverse strand, counting down.
TTAACTCATATAGGTACCTAACGAACAAGTCTCGGAACATATACGAGTATGTACATAAAAGTCATAAACATTCGTGTCGTGTTGAGCCTAACCATTTTCCAACTATGTTGGGGTCCAACCTAAACGGATTCAGCTGGATTACGCTGGCCTATCAGATCTCCATAACCCAACAACTGGGCAACACGACACCCCTTGTTACACTGGTCAGACCTTTAGGCTTCTGATTACCAGTTTGGAGGATCATGTTCGGGGTCACCAGTTTGGGGGTAAGAGGGGCAGAGTGTAAAGTCCTTCATCCTCCAATGAAAAGGGAGGATCCTCCGACCATACGGATGTTGTGTCTGGTGGGCTACTGCCCGACGGTTCTAGTCAGGTTTGTTGTATACGTTCTAATGTCGCCGATAACTCACATATCGCGATGCAGGATTGTCAGTTGTAGTTCGCATGAGCGGCGATAGATGCCGCCACACCAGTAACAATTGGCTATACATGCTTTCCGGGGCACAGGATGCCAAATCTCTTGATGAACTTAAGGAAACGCATCTGAATTGACAAGTCACATTGGTACCTGCCTTAAAACCACAATTTCTCGAATGACAACCACTAGGCCATAAAGATGAAGCTCTCAATCAATGCATTAAATTAAAACTTGACTTTTAATTGCTTTCAGACGTTTCGTTTACTCGTAAACTTGTCTAATTTATTTTAATAGTAAAACTAAAAAGGACAGGATGCGACATCTCCCGGAATTCATCAAGAAAAGACTGTTTTCTAAATATGTGCCCATTTCCTGCGTGGAGTATTACGTAATATTCCTAAAATGGCTTTGACGAGATAATTGACGGCTCTAGAAGTTTCTACCTTTTGTTAAAATAGATTCACTCGCTGTCTCCCGTATTTTTACCTGCGTTCTGGCTAACCGAACTGACTCTTCGAGAAATCCTTAGAGAGATTCGAGAAGTGATAAATCGTTCAAACATGCGTATTTTTTTTTCATTACTTTAAAATTTAGCCGTTACAAACAAACAATCACCCCTTTAAATATTAGTCCGTCTTGTAGATCGGCCAAAAATACGGGACACGTATTTTTTGCTTCATCAAAATAATAAAAAAATACAAAGATAAAGAGCAACAAAGTTCTGGAGTGGGGGCATAGTGGGGGCTTTTGACGCCGCCGCCGTAATGCAAAAATTGTATCTGATCGTGACGTCACGCACAACTTCAACGCACTGTATCGTCACAGTTTGTATCGTCGTCATTTTTCGTTTACGAGAAAAAAGAAAAAATACGTGTCCAAATTTTTTTAATAATCTCAATGACGGACTACTTACTTTTTTTTCGTCGTCTCGCCTATTACATACACTATTTTATCCCTTTAGTGGTCAAATCTTCAAAAATCCTTTTTTAGCGGCTACGTACTCTTCACAAAGAACACACCCTCCAAGTTTCATGTCTCTAGGAGCAGCGGTTTGGGCTGTGCGTTGATATCAACAGGCAGTCAGGCAAAAAAAGTACTAGGGCTGCATCTTCTCAAAGAGAAATTCTACTCATTGCTCAAGATTGAAAGACACTCCATGTTCGGCAAGCTTGCTGTGTTGGGACGTCGAACTTCCATCACTTATGTTACACGTTTCGGGGTTGAATATCCAAAAATCCTTTCTTAGTGGCTACCTACTCTTACAAAGAACACACCCGCCAAGTTTCATGTCTCTAGGACCAGCGATTTGGGCTGTGCGTTGACATATCAACAGTTAGTCAGTCAGTTCACCATTTAATAATATACGGGTATGTAACATAGAAAAGGCCATAAATAACGTCCCACATTTGACAAATAGCAGTAGCTTTGGCGTCTGTAAAGTGCAATTAATTATTATTGATGACTCAATCGAGCCGAACGGATTTGGAAGCAATTTAATACTGAATTTATAACACATCCTAAATTGCAAACGTTTAGTTTTTTCCTACAATTATGAAATTAGGACATTATAATGTTACACAAACAAGTACTAATGTGCCTTTTTGTTATCTAGACTAGCTGTTTCTTGCGTTTTCACCCGCGTTATGTTTGGTCTTCATTTACTGCTTCGCTCCCGTGGGATATAGCGTGAAGTCATCATCTCCCTAGCCTTTTCCCAACTATCTTGGGGTCGGCTTCCAGCCTAACCGGATTCAGCTGGATACCGGTGTTTCACGTGAAGCGACTGCCTATCAGACCTTCATAACCCAGTTACTGGGCGACACGATACTGACTATACCCCTAGGTTAGACTGGTCAGACTTTCTGGTTTCTGACTACCAGTAACGACTTTCAAAGTTCTAATAATGACATTCAGGTTTTACGCGCTTGCACGCTGGCAAATAATGCCAGTGATGTCCAAGATAAACTTTAGAAATTACATATGAATTCCAAAAGTCACGTTGGTACTTGCCCGGATTCGGACCCACAACCTCTTGCATGAGAGGCGGCCTTAACCACACTGAGGCATAGCGTGTCGTATAGTTAGCCTATATTGGATATAGTTAGCTTTATATTGGTGAAAAATTTATTAGTCATTGAAATTAAATGCAGTATGATATAAAATTGAGAGGTTGTGTGGTATATCTAGGAAAAACATAGTAAGGAAACCTGAACTTATAGTGAATATCATTCCGAAATCCGAAATCAACAATTCACCTTGAGCAAGCATGGTGATCAATGCTCGTGCCTTCTCTGTATGAGAAGAGGCCTTTGCCCTACAGTGGGACAGTAATAAGCTGGTACTACTCATTTTTATTATTTATTATCACAAAGAGACAGAAAGAAGGTAGGAAACCTGGCAGACTACGTGGTAATATCGTAAACTAATAAATAAAAAAGATCAGACATCCCAAATTACAAAAACTTGCCATAAAAAAATGAAAAGCAGTAAAAAATCCAATGACACCGAACCTCAACCGTTTGCTATGATTGCGGTTATTTTATATTCTGGCAACACTCCGCACACTCTCTCTCTCACTCTGGCACACGGTTTTACGATTCCAAATTCGAAATAACAATGATTTATGATTGTATTGGAGTTATATTAAATGCATTCATTTTTATTGGTGCAATCATAATTTGAATTTTTAAAGCTGCATTTTAAAAAATGTCCCGTGTTTGTGGTGAATGGTGATCAAACTAATATAGTTGGTATAATTGGGTCGAAGGAGAGCGTATGCTGCAGTGTTTGCAGTTCTTTCAGGCAAAATTCTCCAGGAGGTTAAGAAATCTGGGAGGGCTGAGTAAACAAAAGGAACAATTATCCATACTAATCCATACTAATAATATTATAAATGGGAAAGTGTGTCTGTCTGTCTGTTTGTCTTTCTGTCACGGCAAAACGGAGCGACGGATCGACGTGATTTTTTAAGTGGAGATAGTTCAAGGGATGGAGAGTAACATAGGCTACTTTTTGTCTCTTTCTAACGCGAGCGAAGCCGCGGGCAGAAGCTAGTTATTAATATTTTAATGATGATAAGCTGAACTAAGATTGTCAAAGTAACGTTGTAAAAAGTTAAGAAGAATGGTAGGTATTCTTTACAAAGATCTTATTCTTCGCGGTTTTTTTTTGCAAACTAGTGAACAAAATGTCACGAAAGTGAGCAAGCAAATAGGTACAGGAACGATAAATGACTTGGGGACGTCCGACGCCCCCAAATTCAACTGGATCCGAAGTAGTTTAGTATCAGACTTTTACTGACTAAACCCACCCTTGTTCCTTCAGTGGTCCTTTATCTTCCAGGGCCACGGTAACTATTAAAACTCTTCCGCAACCCCGGCAAGACTTTCAGAAGTTGCTATGGGAATAGTGCATTTTGCATAGTTATAGACATTTGCAGGTATTCATGACAAAAACATAGTATAACAAGCTGTTTCCCGTGGTTTCACCCGCCTTAAAAATGTTAAGGGTGAACTACCCTTATCAGAAGCCGATTCTCAGACCTACTGAATATGCATATAAAATTTGGCAAAAATCGGTAAAGCCGTTTCAAAGGAGTAAGGTAACTAATATTGTGACACGAGAATTTTATACTTATATAAGTTTTTTTTTGGTGAGTGGCTAATCATCCAAATGACTGCTCCCGTCCTGGGTGCGGCGGGAGGGCGTGTCAGGCTCTTACTGACTAAAACCCACTCATGTTCCTTCGATTGCCCTTTATGTTCCAGGGTCACGGTAACTATTATAAACATTCCGCAATACTTATAGAAGTATGGTCTTCATAGCATCACGACATGACACTAGGGAGTCTGCGATACATCTGTGTAGTCTTTCTATAAACAAATAAAATAAAAACAACGCAGCAACCACAAGATATTATCTGTTTATGTTCCCACGTTTCATCATTAGTTTAATCCGAACATCTTTTATAATTTCCAATGTCAACCATTTTGTTTTTACGCTATGACGTCAAACCGCTTCCCGGCACTTACACTTTGAGTTGTTTGTGTTCAGTTATATTAATCTTGTGTTTACACTTTTTTAGTCGTGATAAATAGGCGTGTAAATTATTAGCTATCTTGCTACCCGCAAAATTTATGTTTATTTTTTTGTTTTTATTTAGTTTTACTTATAATGTCGTGATGACCCAATGGTTAAGGTTACCGCTTCTAATGCAAGGATGTGTAAATTGGTTTGCGTCCGAACAGGGGCGTAGCTACCGCCGTATCTGCCGTATCAATTATACGGGGCCCCGGGCTACGGGGGCCCCCAAAGTGTGTAAGGGAAAAAAATAAACTACCTAATTTATTTTATTTTACAAATGATAAAATTCTATAAAGCATTACTTTTTTGAATTAGTTTTCAGAAGAATTAGATTTCTATTTGTAAAATGGTTAAATTATGTTATGATACTTGAATATTTTTTTATCCAAATATTTTTTCTTTTGTGAAAAATCTTTACCCAATAAGGGCCCCCAAACAAATTTTTTATACGGGGCCCCGATAAGGCACGCTACGCCACTGCGTCCGAATAAGTACCAATGTAACATTCTTAATGTAATTAATGATGCACTTTCTAAGTTGTCTAAGTCATTTATACCCATGCCCCTGAAACCATATTACTCGTTGGTCCAGGTTGTCATTCCTAGGTCTTCGAAAGTAGGGCAAAATCGAGTCCAAAAGAGTCGGTTACATACAAACTTACAAACATACAGGTAAAACTAATAAAAGCGTGGTAAAATAAACAACATTTGAGTGAATGAAATAATTATCAAAAGTACCAGGAAACCATAGCCCACCAAGAGTTCAGAATTCAAAAGTGGAAACACAGACGCATTACAAAAAAGAGCAATAAAGTAAACATGTGTGCGTGGAACAGTATTTAAAACCGGACGCCGGACGCATCGTCTATCCGTTATGCTCGGGCCACGAAAATATCGCTTAGGAGCGTTTTTCAGCGGTCCGTTGCAAAGTCAAATATATTTCTTGCTACTTTTATAAATATCTTTTATTTATTCTTCTCTTGTCACCTCAGAGAAGACCGTCTGGCGGATAGAATCGTACAGTAAGCAATACGACGAATTATAAATAGGTACACTTATAACAATCAAAGTTTTCCAGGGCAAAGGCCTCTTCTCATTTAGAGAAGGCACGAGCATTGATCGCTACGCTTGCTCAAGGCAAATTGGCGACTTCGGTTTTATATTCACTACAAGTCCAGGTTTCCACACGATGTTTACCTTTACCGATATCTGTGATGTCCAAGAAGAACTTTAGTAAGTTCATTATGAATTGAAAAAGTCGCATTGGTACTTGCCCGGATTTAAACTCACAACCTCCAACCTCTTGCATGAGAGGCAGGCGCCTTAACCACTAAACCATCACGACGTACACGAGATTAATATAAATATTAAAATATCAATAAAAAAAAGTATAGTAAACTTACTGGAAACTATATTTTCGAGCCGTTTGGGGTTGAAACTCTTGGGCCATGGAGTCCGAGTGCCCACCTTATTTTCAAAGACCTGTCAAAAAGACTAATTGACTCTTCTCGTGACCCAAAGGCTGACTTTTATCTTGGCCAGAGGCTTAGCATTGCCATCCAACGTGGCAATGCTGCCAGCCTCTTAGGCACTTTATCGGTTTACGGACGCTTTACTATTTTATTTTAATTCTTTATTTTAAAATATCTATATGAATCTGGCGTACATCATTTATTTTACTTTCCAGCTCGACGTTGACAATTGAAATACCTAGCGAAAAGCTATGCGTATTATTGCAGTTCCCGTTTTTTTGCATTACGACGTTTTTGAACAGTCTGCTACTTACGTCAAGAATGCCACTTTACTCTCACTTTCACAAATATGTACTTTACAGTCGTGTAAATTAAGTTGATTTGTCCTTGCCCATGCTAACTATTGATGGATGGACTGAAAACGCTATAAGCGATGCGATTCGTGGCCCTCGAGTTAGATCAGCTGTTATTAGTACCGTAGTGATGTGAGTTATTTATCGATAGTTTTCGGTTTTATTAGGGAAATAAAATAAGAACTACCACTTTAAATCGGGTATAAAATTCTCTTAAAGACGTCGAAAGATATACGTTCTTTTTAGCGTTATTTGTATTAACCCGCAATTATATTATAAGTAAAAGTTGTAGATAGGTTACTTATACGACATTCTATCTTCAAAAACGGCACACCAACGAACACAGTCAAAGTAGCATGGCATGATTCAAGTAATATAATTTGCGACTATTATAATTTGGTCAATTAACTACATTTTAAAGTGCCACATGCTGACTGCCTGTAACCTATCTACACCTTTCAACTCCTTACGTCCCGACTCCCGAGCGTCTGTCTAACTAAAGGTCATTAGAGCCACCCGGCACCCACACCGCACCGACTCGCCTTATAACCGAGGCGATCCAGTGACGCTACGGAGTTGATATAGTGATCGCATGCCCATACAAGTCCATATAAAGAATACTAGCCGCAGAAGGCGAGTCGGTGCGGAGTGGGTGCCGGGTGGCTCTTATGAACCTTTACATGATTTATCAAAATCGATTCGGCCGTTTTATAGCTATAGACTGTTTTGTTAACTGCAGTTGCGATTTTAATAACGTCGTAAATATGCGTAGTTAATGGGTTTAATATATCTTTTAACAACTCGAATAATGTGACTCTCCGCGTGTCTCGCCACGCGTCAAGCAGTGCGTAGCATATAATGGTCAGTATAAATAGAAAGCCAATGTAATAACATAAATAAAAACTACAAAGAGTATTGACATGACACGTGAGAACGATTTATTATGATGCGTTTATTAGTTCGTTGGCTTAAAAAATAAGACATCTACACCCAGTATGACTTTTTAAAAAATACGAAGCTAAATGCTAAAGTCTGCTATTGCAATCGTGTCTCAGCCCCGTATTAATAAACGTTACTCAGATCAAAACTCGTACTTGATACCAAACTTAGGATCCTCTTCGTATTAATAAACGAGATTGTTTAGGAGCTCAAGTTCCGGATTAGGTGTACGTCATCAGCCGAGTGTAGACTGATTAATAAACGAAACTTGACACTTAAGTATACAAGAACGGGTGCAGACAAGATGGCAAATCTTGGAAACTGAGATGTGTTTATTAAGAAGCGACGATCTTGAGCTTCTGTCGTCGCAATAATCCGGTATCAAATGATATCGCACTTAAGATTGTATTTGAGTAACGTCTATTAATACGGGCCTCAATCACCAGTCATTAACCGGATAGACTTTGACAGTTTTTGTATTAGAAATGTGTCAAAAGTTTGACGTTAATCGTCAAAAATCGATCATTGAACCACTATTGCAATAGCAGACTTGAGCCTTTGTTTAGGGGAAAAAACTAAGGAAGTTATGATGAGATAGAAGCACAGTATCTTGGTCCTGAATCCGTACTAATCTTATAAATGCGAAAGTAAGTAAATCTGTCTGTCTGTCTGTCTCTTCTTCACGCCTAAACCACTGAACCAATCTGAATGAAATTTGGTACAGATATACAGACATAGGATAGTTTTCATCCCGGAAATCCCCCGGGAAGGGGAACTATTTCACGCGGACGAAGTCGCGGGCAAAAGCTAGTTTAAAAAAATTGCAACACGACTGCGGCACTCAAACGTGACAACAACGTGGCGCTTGTGCGTGTAATACGTTTATACGACGCTACGATGTTCAGATAAAAATAAAACACAATTTGGCAGACTACTGATTAAATCTTCAGGTGAGAAAGGTGCTAGTGTTAATGGTTTCAAAGTCAAAATACAAATAAATAAATAAATATACTGGGACAACTCACACACGGTCATCTGATCCCAAGCTAAGTTCTGCTTAGAGCTTGTGTTATGGTAACCAGAAAACTGATATACATACGTGTAAAATTTATAAATACATACATATCTATATATACTTACAAAAGAAAGTCGTGTTAGTTACACATTTTATAACTCAAGAACTGCAGAACCGATTTGGCTGAAAATTGGTGGGGAGGCAGCTAAGGGCCAGAGGACGGACATAGAATACTTTTTATCTTCTTTTTTAGTAACCAAAAATCTCATATAACACGGGTGAAACCGCGGGGGACAGCTAGTTATAAGTAGATAAATATAATTAAGAACTCGCTTTTGGCTTCGGCTTCGCCGGTGTGGATGTAGTCCACTTCCATCTTTTTTCCCCTCTTTTACCCCTATAGAGTTGAAATTTCCAAAAAACCTTTCTTAGTGGATATTTACTATTCCCAAATAACATACCCCCCAGGTTTGATGTCTCTTGGACCAGCGGTTTTTGCTGTGCGTTGATATATCAACAATCAGTCAGCCAGTCAATTTACCATTTTACACACATCAAAAGTGTCTAGGGATATTTCAATTAAACCTAAATTACTAAAATTCTATTAACTTTTTGTTAAAACATGTACACATTAAAATAAACCTTGTTTAATAGACTATTTAATCTGATAATAAACTTTTAGATAAAGTTAAATTTAAAAAAAACTTAGAAGAAGAGGAAAAACTCAAACAAAATTTCAATCTTAACTTTATATTTGAAACATCAAAACTTAAACAAAACAACAATTTTTTTTATAAAAATTCTTGAAAACTTAAAATTAATATTCCGTGGATCCACCTAAGACTCTCCTGACACATCTTTTTCTTTTCTTTTCTTTTATTCGGAAAGGAACTCCAACAAAGGATACACAGTACATGCATTGTTATACAGCGTTCTATAAAGATTTGTGCTCCTTCAGTTACAGGAGAACACATCATGCTTACATCATCATTTTAAACATTTAGAATTGTATAAGTTAGAGACAATAAAATTTAAATTAAATTAAAATTAAACAATCAAATTAAACAACACATGAACAATTAAACATTTGAAATTAAAACACGAGTTAAACAATTGAAGAGTAAAATTAAAACAAAAAATTAAAACATAAAAATATTATAAAACACAAATAAGACAAAGAAAAGGGTAACAATGAATAGGAACTATAAAGAGCAATTATTAACATTAAATGATAAATTTGTGTGACCTGTCGATACGTCAACATAAAACAGGGTCTGAAAATTGTGCCCGAATTAAACGTTTGAATTTAGCAAGACTGTTAGAAAAGATGTCTATGTCTCCCGAAGAACTTGAAACAATGTTGTATTCATGGGTCATCCTTGCAATGGGTGCATGTTTTGCTAAATTGGTGCGGCAGCGGGGAACCCTGAATAACGGACGAGGATAACGTGGTATTCTAACTGGAACATTGATGCCAATTTTACTTAGGAGATCTGGACAGTCAATATCATTATTAAATAACTTAAATAGAAAAACTAGGTCGGAGATAGTACGACGAGTCTTAAGAGATGTAAGTTTAAAGTAAGTTAGTCTATCCTGATAAGTTCTAGTATTTCTGACCCTAAACCGGAAACCCAAATGCCTAACCAACCTTTTTTGGATATTTTCTATCCTGTTTATATGAACTTGGTATGTTGGATTCCACACGGTGCTGCAGTATTCCAAGTGACTTCTTACGTAGCTTTTTTTTTTTTTTTTTTTATTACAATGGGCTTGCTCTTGGTCCCAGACTAGCCCGAGGGAATAGACGGAGCCTACGATGGAGCGAGCTTACCCAGTAGATGCCTATGCACTCTATTCTTAAATACTTCCGGGTTATATGAATTTGGAAACACAGACGCCGGCAGGGAATTCCATTCCTTTGCGGTGCGCATTATGAACGATTTTGAGAAGCGCTGCGTGCGGATGTGAGGAATATCAACCAAGAAAGGGTGGTATCCCGCCGTACGTCTGGATGTCCGGTGGTAAAATGGGGATGAGGGAATGAGCTCGTGTAGCTCATGAGCACACTCACCGAAGTGCAATCTGTAAAATACCGCCAGACAGGCAACTTTTCGCCGATGTGCTAGTGGTTGAAGTTGAGCCACCAGCTTCTTGTCGCCAATCAACCTTCTGGCCCTGCGATCCACCGAATCCAATGCGGCCAGTTGGTATTTGGCTGAGCCATCCCATAGGTGACTGCAATACTCCATACACGATCGGACTTGAGCTTTATAAAGTGTTAGAAGCTGTCCCGGCGTGAAGTATCGCTTAACCTTGTTAAGGATGCCCAGTTTTTTCGCCGCAGTCTGTGCTTTGGACTCGATGAAAGTGCCGAAGTTGAGGTCAGAACTCAACTCCATGCCAAGGAGTTCAAGGCAGCCGGTTACTTTTACAGATGCACCTCGGAAAGTAGGAGCCAGGTCAAATGGGCTCCGTTTGGCGGAGAACAGACACGCTTGCGTTTTGGCGGCATTGAACTGCACTAGATTGTCATCGCCCCATTGGGACACACGACTCAAGGCAAAGTTCACTCGCTCTACCATGGTCTCTCTCTGTGAACGAATATCGTCCCTACTGCAGCTGTTATATAAGAGGAGCGTGGTAGAGGGTTTCTTAAAGTTTTTAGAGGACCGCAGCACAAAACCTAAAGCTCGATATGCTGAGTTTGTTATAGCATCATAGTGTTGTATAAAGTTTAATTGGCTATCCAAACGTATACCTAAGTCTCTAATCGTGTTGAGTTCAGTTAATTTATTTCCTTGAATATTGTACTCTGATAAAATTTTGTTGTTTCGCTTTCTGGTAAATTTTATATGGTAACATTTGGCGCAGTTTAGATACATTTTGTTAGTTAGACACCACCGATTTAATCTATCTATGTCTGATTGCAGTAGATTGACGTCTGATTCATTAAAAATTACACGAGTTAACTTTAAATCATCTGCAAATAAATACGGTGTTGAATAAATAAACACTTGCGATATATCATTAAGGAATATATTAAAAAATAACGGTCCTAGATTTGATCCCTGAGGTACACCGGATGTGGCAAGGTAAGGGTTTGATTCAATGCCGTTTACGGCCACTGAAGATGGTCTGTTATATAGATAGGATCTACACCAGTCTAGCATAGAATCTGTGATACCAAATGACTGAAGTTTAAGTAACAGTAGGTTGTGATTCACTTTATCAAAGGCTTTGGAAAAGTCAGTATATACAGCGTCTATTTGAAAACCTTTATCGACTGCACACATTAATTCAGTGATATAAGTTACTAGGTTTGTATTGGTTGACTTTTTTACCATGAAACCGTGCTGATTATTGCATAGATATTTTTTTACGTGATCATACAATATGGGATATATAAGCGATTCCAGGACTTTGGACACGGTACACAGAATAGAAATGGGCCGATAGTTAGATACAATCTCTCGTTTACCATTTTTGTGGATAGGTATTATCCTTGTCTGTTTCCACGCGTCGGGAAAAATGCCTGTTTTGAGCGAGGTGTTGAAAATATTAGCTAGTGGAGGAGATATTGCATGAGCACACCTTGACCAAAATACTGGAGGTATGTTATCCGGTCCCGCACTTTTGGAAGAGTCAAGTCCAGATAGTTTCTGTTGTATTGCATCTGGAGTAATAGAAAAATCACCCAGCACCGGGACCAAAACCGAAAAGGGTTGTGTGTAATTTGTATAATGGTGATCAGTACTTGGAGGATCAAAAACTGACAGAAATTGCTCAGCAAATAAGTTTGAGATAGAGACACTATCACATGCTGTTGTGTTGCCTAGTATCATTTTGGAGGGGTAAGAGTTATTATATTTTCAGAGATTTTTAACATGGGTCCAGAAAAATTTTGGGTTACCTTTTATTTTACTTTCTATAAAGTCAATATAAGTATTGTAGCATTTTTGAGTCAGCTTTTGACAATCTTTTCTTAAATAATTGAATTCTAATACATCTAATGGATTTTCAAACTTTTTTATTTTAATACGCAATTTTAATTTCTGGTTGAGCAATTTTTTCAGTTGAGGTGAGTACCAGGGCGGATATTTTCCGCGTGAATATACTGAATCAGGTACATGTCTTTTTATAATACCTCTGACTATCATGTAAAAGTTATCCAACATAGCATTAACATCCTGACATGATGCAAACTCATCGGACCAATTAATGCAACCGAGTTCGGAATTTATTGCCTCGTAGTCAGCCTTATGATAGTTTGGTTTAATGATTATTTTTGTTTCACTTACACAAATGGGAATTAAGGGTAAAAATACCAGTGCTGGATGATATTTATCTATGTTACGTATAGGGTCAATACACTCTGTTACTTCTATTTGGTCTATGTCCGAAAGTATTAAGTCGAGTATCTTATTCTGGGAATTTATAATACAGTTAAACTGCTTTAAATTGTTCAAGGAAATGAAATCTAGTAAAAGATTTTTGAGGTTATTTGTACCTCCATCTGCTATGCACGATCCACATTCGATGTCATATACCCAGTTAATACAACTTAAGTTGAAATCACCAATTATCAGTAAGTAACTATCGTGGTTGCCAGCTATGACCGTATTACAGTTTTCTATAAAGTGATCTAAGACCTCTGTATGTACAGGTGGTGGTAGGTAAACGGCACAAATTTTTAATGATTTAAAAGTTGAGTTTGGTGGAGTTTCAACTGTAACCCACAATTCCTCGCAATCACTTTTCCATTCAGTCCTACGGCATGAACATAGTTTATTAGACACCGCAATAAGCACGCCACCACCGGTTTTTTTGTTGTTACTGAAAGTAGCAGTTTCGCGGTCCCTTCTGTATACAATAAAATCATCGCCAAACAATTCGGAATCAAATATACCACCACAGAGCCAAGTCTCCGTGAAGACATAGACATTGTAATCATTATTGTGTATATGTTGACGTACCTCAGACAGGGTGCTGCGCAGTCCTCTTGTGTTCTGGTAATAACAATTTAAGAAATCGAATTTGAGTACGAACGAAACATAACTTTCAGGGGCGAAAAGATCTAAGTTAGTGTCTTTAGTTTATCTACATTACTAACAAATATAGTATCAGATGTCTCATCTTTCTTGATGAAGACTCTTCCGTGACGAACCCATGTAAATTTATATCCTAATTCCTTAGCGCGAAGGCGCGCTGCAGCATGGATGGCTTTATTCTCAGGTGACAGATGCTCGACCACGTAAATAGGGGTTGGCTTATCCTTAGCTATGCCCAGATGACTCGTACACAGTTTATCCTTTTTATTATTTTTGTTATAGTTGATTGCTGCTGCAAGGAAAGTGTCACGCAGCCGGGGGGTATTGAATTTAACCAATATCGATCTAGGTCGATTGCTTTGCTTGTCAAGTTTCGCAATTCGCGTGCAATGTTGAATGTCGTTATCCTTTAAGGCACATTTTATTACTTGGCCGAGATGGGTTACGGTGGTAAGTAAGTTTTCAGACTTATGCTCCGGCACGCATTGTAATTCGATGTTGCTGGAGCGCGCTTGCTGTTCTAATTTATTCATTCGGTCTGTAATATTTTTAAGGGAAGTCTGCAGATGTAAATTCTCGTGTTCTAAGTGTTGTATCCTAGTAGCCTTCTCTTCAAGCGTCGATTTCATTTGCTCAAACTTGTCGTTAAAAAAGGATAAGGATTCTTGAAAGCTAGTCACCAGGTCATTTATCTTGCTCAGCTGGTCCGCTACCATACTATTTATTGAGCTTGAAATGACGTGCTCCATTTCTTCTCGAATCAACTGGCGTAGAGATTCGCTTGTAATGTTGGTCATAGTTGTATCACAATGTTTCTCTGAGTAGTGTGGACTTGGATCTGCAGCGGTTCTGCATACTCAAAACAAGGGTGTCAATATCCTGTTGTGGAATACTGTCCCATAATTGCCGTTTCTGAAGCCATGAAGACCAGTCAGAGCGTTATATCCAGGCTTTGGTCATGTTATCGTGTCACGGAGGAAGTGGTGGAACGGCACCGAGGACCTCAACGCATTACAACACATGTACAGGACCGATTCATAGTAAATGCTGCACGAAGTCAACTAAATGCAGCGGCGATGCAATTGGTTCAAAGGCTACAGAGAGAGTATGGTTTGCTGGTAAGCGGTCAAACTTTGAGAAGGCGACTGCATGAAGTCAATCTACGTGCTCGTAGGCCATTTTGGGTATCAGCACTAAGGAGAGGTAATCGAGGAAGAAGATTACAATGGGCTATTGCACACGAAAACTGGAACCATTCTCAATGGTCACTTGTGCTTTTCACTGATGAATCTAGGTTTGGATTTCATCCTGATTCGCGAAGAGTACGCGTTTGGAGAAAACCTGGACGTTGGAATCGACTGCAGCACCCACAACAAGTTCATGCATATTAAGGTGGCACGATTATGGTTTGGGCAGGAATTCGTCTCGGCGGTAGAACGGACCTCGTTTGGATACAAGGCAATATGACTGCTCGAAAATACCGAGATGAGGTGCTAGAGCCTGTAATCTTGGAAATTGAAAAAAAAAACAAACAGCAAATGGGACAACCATTTGCTGTTTGTTTTTTTTTTCAATTTCCAGCTAATGCACGACAATGCCCGTCCACATACGGCGCGTATCGTTACAAGTTGGTTACAACAGCATGTTATTCAAGCTTTAGACCGGCCTGCACAATCCCCTGACTTAAATCCTATTGAGCATGCCTGGAATATGCTTCAGAGAAGAGCTCGTAGGAATTTCCCTGTTGATATTGTGCATCAAAACCAGCTTTTCTTGCATCTTAGCAGGATTTGGGACAGTACTCCACAACAGAATATTGACACCCTTGTTTTGAGTATGCAGAACCGCTCCAGATGTGTCAGGAGAGTCTTAGGTGGATCCACGAATTATTAATTTTAAGTTTTCAACAATTTTTATAAAAAAAAAAATGTTTTGTTGTTTAGGTTTTGAAATTTCAAAACTAAAGTTAAATTGAAATTTTGTTGAGTTTTTCCTCTTCTTCTAAGTTTTTTTTTTAATTTAACTTTATCTAAAAGTTTATTATCAGATTAGATAGGCAATTAAACAAGGTTTATTTTAAAGTGTAGGTGTCTTAACAAAAAGTTAATAGAATTTTAGTTATTTAGGTTTAATTAAAATATCCCTAGACACTTTTGATGTGTGTATTTAGATGATCGGCTCGCATCGTATCGGAAGGGAAATGATTATAGGATGTTGCGACAGCCAATCGCATTGGACGTTATTTATTTATTTATTTAATAAACTTCATGTACGAACACAGTACATAGGCGGACTTAATGCCTTAGGCATTTTCTTCCAGTCTACCTTAGGGTGATGCAGAGATAAAACATTACGTTCCAAAGTGTTTAAAAATGTATGAGGACCGACGAATACATCGGTACTTATATTATAAATGCGAAAGTAACTCTGTCTGTCTCTTCTTCATACCTAAACCACTGAACCGAATCGAATCAAATTTAGTAAAGATATAGTCTAGTATCCGAGAAAGGACATAGGATAGTTTTAATCCTGGAAATTCCCCGGGAACGGACACTATTAATCCACGCGGACGAAGTCGCGGGCAAAAGCGAGCAGCTTATAACTCAGAAATCAAATAAAAATCACGTAAATATATTTTATTGAAACACTGACCTTTTGTTTGGCAGCGCTTGAAACGTAATTATGAACATATAGATTTATAGCAAATGTTTTTACGCTTAATCTGGTTTTATTCCGTGTTTTGAAGACTTCTTGACGTACAGCCAAAACTTTTCTTTGATAGCAAACTGCTGTTTTTATTGTGTTTAAAATACCTATAGATATATTTTGTTAACCAATCATGAATTTAAGAACAATATTTACTTACTTAACACGTTAGCTGTCCAATGTACCGAATACAGTACACGCCGCATGGGTCCGTCACGTCCGTGTACCGTAAACGGTACACTCGCCCTTGTCTCTTTCTATGCGCTCTAACTTCATGGACTTGTGTGTTATGTTGCTCTATTTATCAGGACTTGTCAACAGGACACCAATGAATAGAAAAAACGGAAAACATGTTATTTTTTTTTTGTTTTTAAATGTGGGTAGTGGAATAAATAAGCAACTGTTTGTTAGTAAAAAGGCTGTATTTATGCGAAGAAACTTCAGAATAACATTAAAGACAGTATGTCTTTTTACATTTTTATTACAGTGCGTTGTCACTCTCTTAGCTTTAGCTCTCGCATCCTTTGGAAGTATTCCCTGATCGATGTGTACCGAATACGGTACACGGGTAAAAGGTGTGATAAACGGAATGATTTGTTATTAATTTGGCATATTTACCCAAAACTAGTTATTTTGTACTGATTTGAGACAGAATATTACAAAAAATGATTTGGACATTTGGGGTTATCGAAAAATTATGTATAGGAACAGTTAACGTGTTAAAATACCTCATCGATGTTGAAAAAAATTCAAACAACTCGGCAGAGTAAGTATAAGAAACACCAGATAAGGAACCAGGATCGCAGATTCTGGTTACTTACCTATCTGTTTTTCGACTACATTCTGAGGTACGGAGAAGTCACACAGCTAAGTTTTGATCCTGATAATTAAAAGAAACGCAATATTACTTTACCCGAACTAAAAATCCACCAGACGAACGGTCCAACTACAACCTAAGTTAACAAAGAAACCGTAATAATATTATGTTAAAATAACGGTTTTAAAAAACATAAAGCGTGTATTTTAGTTTATTTTAACTATTTTTCAGTTAAATTTTCTATAAAAGCGCGTTTTTGTAAATTTTTTTTATAACTAGTTTATTTTTTGGTTTTTTATTTGTGCAAAGTTTGAATGAAATCTGTCTGATCGTTCAAAGTACGACAAAATCGAGCCCAAAAGAGTAATTTACATACGTACAAACTTACAAGCCAGGTGACACTAATAAAGTCGTGGTGAAAACTATACTATCGATATAACCAATAAATCAGGCACGTCTCTAAACAGTCTACTTTCCGTGCACGCGCATATCGAGCGTTATATTTAGTCGAGACACTGACCTTTGCTTTTTACGGATGCCGCGTTAGTTTGGATCTAAATGTACTGTTTTTATTTATAAATCTCGACTGTTTGACCGGACGAGGGGTTTAGCAGTTAATGCTGGAGTTAGATCCTGTCCGTTACACTTTTAAAGTCGTGGGCATTTATTATTTACGACAAGCTTTTGCGTTTACGAAATGCAGTAATGAACTTAATTCTCGCAAATATAAGATAGTAGCTTTTGCCCGCGGCTTCGCTCGCGTTAGAAAGAGACAAAAAGTAGCCTATGTTACTCTCCATCCCTTCAACTATCTCCACTCAAAACATCACGTCAATTCATCGCTCCGTTTTGCCGTGAAAGAAAGACAGACAGACACACTTTCCCGTTTATAATATTAGTATGGACTAGTAACTCGTCCCAGCTTCGAATGGGTGTAACAAAACTTAGAAAGTCCCGGATTTTCTTTGCTGTAATTAATATGCATGACAAAAATAATTACATTGTTAAAGTACAGTCAGCAGAATTTACTAATTCTAACGAGAGTTTTACTGGCAAATAGCGGATTTTAAATACAGTAACTTAGTCTTGGTGGCGTCAGCGTCAGAGAAAAGTCACCTTTACGCCGCCGTCTCTGGAGCATGGGTCCCCCACCCAATCGCCAGAGACGGCGGCGTGACCTTTCTCTGCAGTTTTTTTTTTAATTATTCATTATTGCTTGTTCTTTTTCATATAACCATAAACTTACATTTTGGAACAAGCAACTAGCCTCAATTCCTGGCTAACCCATCGACTGTTGATGGTATGGTCTAAGTCTAAATGAAATAAATGCTTTGATTTGACCGGTCACTATAAATAATGACGCGCTATTATCACGTCAAACTCTATTTGCGCGATGTAGAATGGCAGTTGTAGTTACGTAGTAACTATTTAGTAATCTGTGGTAGTTGTTTAATTTTATTGGTTGACATGTTGCGCGATCGATGACGCCTTAGGTAGCCTTATTCAAGTCCATTCGCGTTTCGCTGAACGACTTTGGCTACACTTATACAGAACAGTTCTACTTCTATCAGCAAAAATTAGAAAAGCCGTAAAGCTTAAAGAACTACGCACTTTTATTCAACTCGATTCAGCTTATGTCCATAGAAAACAACGATTTTATATGAAGACGAGTACACGTCCTTTCAGCTTTCCGCATCTGTTCAGCTTTTGTGTAAAATCTGGGTTTTTTATGGATAAAAAGACGAATGGAGCTATCAAGCGTGTGCGAAGTCCTTTAGATAGCATTATCTCCCTAGCCTTTGCTCAACTGTGTTGAGGTCGATTTCCAGCCTAACCGGATTCAGCTGGATACCGGTGTTTTACGTGAAGCGACTGCCTATCAGAGTTCCACAACTACGATACTTGGCGACACGATATTCATTGGTTAGACTAGTCAGACTTTCTGGCTTCTGACTACCCGTAACGACTGCCAAAGTTCTGCGAATGACAACCGCGCGGCTTTACGTGCTTTCCGAGGCACGGGATGTCAGTGATGGACAAGATAAACTTTAGAGAGTAACTTAAGAGTTGAAAAACTTACAATTGTAGTTGACAGATGTCGCCTTAGCAATATTGCCCCTCAGCCATTACGCAATAAACAAAATGGCGGCGGAAATTTCACTTCTACCCCAAAAAGAAAAACGTACGACCATAGATTATATTTTTTTTTAATGTAGGAAATTTATCCAAGAACGTAAATAACCAAACTTGTTCATACAAAAGTAGTCTGTAAGTAATAAAAATAAGGACTATAATGAAATGGGATACTCCGACAGCCGGCTGACGGTTGGGTTGGGTGTCTAGAGGATAAAGCTAAATCCTTTGTCTGTACGCATCGACGCATATTCACGCACCAAATAGGTTATTTTTGGAAGGTTCTCACTAATAACAGAGTATTGGTTACTGAACCGTTGCCAATATACACTAATTATATCGCCGGCCTTGCGAGGTTGTGTTTACTTCAATTTTCCGTCCCATATCCTCTTTATGTAATGCTGCTTACTCTTCACAAAGAACACACCTTCCAAGTTTAATGTCTCTAGGAGCAGCGGTTTGGACTGTGCGTTGATATATCAACAGTGAGTCAGTTTACCATTTTAAATATTAAATTAATTGTTCGCTGTTCTAAGAGACAGATTAGAAAGACTTTATCGGGTCGTTAATTCCAGAAATTGTTGCTTAGTTGTTAAGAGTAGATAGCCAATGAGCAAGGATTTTTGGAAATCCCTTAAGGGGTAAAATAGGAGACGAAAGTTTCGACATTTACGCGGGTAAGGCCGCGAGCAAACGCTAGTGTTTCCATAAAGTTTTCCTCAGAACAGCGAGAAACAATACATACACTGAATTGAATTCATCGGTTGCCAAATAGTCAAATTTGCATTGTAAGATTAGATACTGGAAATATTTGTTTAGCTGTAGTTGGGTAGAGCTCTGAAGAAACTCATTTGGAAATTTCCGCCGCTATACCCTATTTATTCAGGTATTCAAGTAAAGATAAATAATTTTTGACATGTCTGACATACTTGCGAAAGGCCCTGTCCAAGAAGGGCGAATTCTCCGCGATTCGATTCGCGCGAATTCACTCGCGCGGTGGCGAGATACTAGGCACCAATACATCGCGTCCACAAGCATCGCGCGAATAATAAACTCGCGCAAAGTGTAAATCTGCATCATCGTGCGGGTTTTTTAAAAGATTCCACGCGCGTAGTTGCATTTTGTGGATTCACGGCGTCTTTGAACCATTTCATTAAAAGTCATCCGAAATCTCGCACGGCACTCAGTGTGACATACTTTGCGTCTCGCCCCGCATCCACGCGCGTGTGCGCATGTTTGCTCGCATGTAGGCGCGTGATCTGCATTAACGCGCGTGGATGCATTTTCTGTGTGTTGGACTGTGCGTGTTTCCTATACAAACGGAAGTACTTACAAGTAACGTTAAGACAAGCATTTATGCAACATGCAGCGTGATGCCTGGCAGTGTTATAATCGCCTTTATTTTGTTTTTTAATTTTTTTGGTGGATGGGAAATCGTCGAATGACGTCGAATGACTTCGGGGCGGGAGAAATGTCTGACTTTTACTGACTAAAATCCTCCCATGTTCCTTCGGTTGCCCTTTATGTTCTGGGCGACGGATTGACGTGATTTTTAAGAGGAGATAGTTGAAGGGATGGATAGTGACATAGGCAACTTTTTGCCTCTTTCTAACGCGAGGGAAACCGCGGGCAAACGCTAGTTACTTGTACATTATTTGGTTTTTATAAGGAACTAAACTATTATTGCCTGCTTTTATGTCGATACTTTCGTCCCCTATTTTACCCCTTAAGGTTTGTAATTTAATTCCAGAAAATCCTTTCTTAGTTGTACACAAAGAAAACAAGTTTCATGTCTCTAGGACCAGACATTTGGGATGTGTGTTGATATATTAACAGTTAGTCAATGAGGGAGTCGGTTTACCATTTTATATAGGTACTAGCTTCTGCCCGCGGCTTCGCTCGCGTTAGAAAGAGACAAAAAGTAGCCTATGTTACTCTCCATCCCTTCAACTATCTCCACTTAAAAAATCACGTCAATTCGTCGCTCCGTTTTGCCGTGAAAGAAAGACAAACAGACAGACAGACAGACACACTTTCCCATTTATAATATTAGTATGGATATACATGAACTCAATCGCTGGTGAGAATCAATGTTCTACTCTTTTTCTAATAAATCGTAAATTCAGGCCTGATGTTATCCAATTTTTTCATACTGTGTTCATTCTCAAAGAGTTCTTAAAACTGTCATCAATTACCACTGAAATGTTTACACTATGCGACTGTTACAAAGCACTGATACATTTTTACTACATGACACAGATTGCTAATGCCAAGATTTTTACGTAAAATAGCTACCTGTGAGTAATTATAGACAGTTATTTGTCTGTCACTCGAATTGTCTATACTGTCACAAGGACGGTGACGTAAACTAAAATCCATACTAAATTATAAATGGGAAAGTGTGCCTGTCTGTCTGTCTGTCTCTATGTTTGTCTTTCTTTCACGGCAAAACGGAGCGACGAATTGACGTGATTTTTTAAGTAGAGATAGTTGAAGGGATGGAGAGTAACATAGGCTACTTTTTGTCTCTTTCTAACGCGAGCGAAGCCGCGGGCAAAAGCTAGTACTATATAAAGTTTATCTTGGACATCACTGACATCACTTGCCTCAGAAAGCACATAAAGCCGATTCGGTTGTCATTCGCAGAACTTTAACGGTCGATACGGGTAGTCGAAAGCCAGAAAGTCTGACCAGTCTAACCAAGACGAATCGTGTCGCCCAGGAACTGGGCTGTCAAGGTATGACAGGCAGTTAGGTTAAGCTGGAAGTCGACCCCGACTAAGTTGGGAATAGACTAGAGGGGCTCTACAAATACCTCATCATGTATTTGTAGAGCCTGGAATAACCTATGTTTGACAAATAAATAATGATTCTGATTCTGGTTCTTGTGGCTGTGTATGTATGTGAGTTAATAATTATGTTTGTAAACGCACCCCCACGGTGCAAGAGAAAATCTAGTGTGGGGCAATAAAAAAAAATCACCTAACTTTCGTACGCGAGATGTCAGAGGATCTATCGGCATGACACGGGAAACCACAGGATGCATACCTTACCATGCCGCGCCTGCGCCGTACCGTGTCATGCCGTGCTGTGCCTCGCCGTGCCGTCTATAAGCACAGGCCTAGTACCTAGTAAACATGTCTGCACAAAAAAACATCAATCTCTTAATTATTTATACCCAAGCGTTGTTTGTAAGTTTTTTGCCAAAACATCTAACAAATGCTAAAACATTTTACATAAACAGTTCGCTAGAACTAGCAGGGGAACATAAATTATTATTACTATGTTTATAAGTAATGTTTTGTAGAAAGAATAAAGATGCAGGCAACGTACCCGTTATAGTTTTTTAAAACACGTACATTTTATATATGATTATGTTACTTTCAATAGAAGTCAACATGTTATTACGTTTTATGTAGTCACCAACGCAATAATTCGAGTAAACACAAGATTATTTACAAAATAAATCGTCAATCTAAAAAAAATAGAGAAGCGCGCCGCACAACTGCACTAAATCAACCGCAAACATTATATTTATGTAATAGTCAATAATAGTCAATACTTCACAGTATATTCACCGGACAGTCGGTGATACAGCGTCGGAGTAGGCGGTCATGACAACACCCGGCCGCCATGTTTAATTTCTTCAAGAGGAAAGGCGGGAAACCCGAGGCCGCGCCGGCAACAGCCGACGACGCCCGAAAGCTCCCGAACCCCGACCAAACAAAATTAACATCAGTTACCGCGCGCGCGCAACGAAACGACACTGAGCACGAAAAACTCAACACAATACGTAAAGATGTAGTGAATTTATTATTACCTGAAACTGATTACAACCACCAAAAAACTGGCGTCGGTGCTATACTGCAGATTATGGCGGGCAAAAGGAAGAAGGGGAAACGGAGAAACGTGCGGACCGAGTCTTGCCGAATAAGCCCCTTGAAAGAGACAAATGTATTGCAAAGGAGCAACTCGGATCGGAAGGCGAATGACGTCGCCGTACCCACACAAGCCAAAAATACACCAGACGATGCGGACTTCGTCAAAGCTTTGGTACTGCAGAAATATTCTAAGAGCAACGAAAACAAGGAACACGTGTCTCTAGTATACGTTAACGAACCTGATTTGGATGAAAAAAAACATGCGGAGGCATTACTACGAGAGATCGCGCGCACTATAGACTGTACCGTCGACAAATTAAATGAAAGCAAACAAATGGGAGGTACTGACAGCAAAATCGATAAGAGTGAACCTCTATACGAAAGTATCGACGAACGAAATTTAAATTATAGAAATGAATTAAAAGGTGAATTAGACAAACTTTTGAACACAGATGGAGATAACAATAGTTTGGGACCTGAAGGTGAATCGCCGGGAATTTCAAAGAAATCTAACTTAAAACCTCCGAAGTCAGATACTGAAGGCTGTTCCGACGATGACCGGTCAGACTGTGGGAAGAAAAGAGTTACCTTCAGAAAACACATAGTCTTCGATGACGGAGAGCAACAAACCGACGAGGAAGTCTGTTCTTCTTTCGAGTCTCTTTCATCAGAAGATGAAGAATTCTTAGAAGACGCTGACGACATTATCTTCGCTGATAACACAACAGTTATCAACGTAAATGATTGTGAAAATAACAATGAACCAGTGACAATAAAAGTTGAAAGCCCAGAAACGTTAAAGAGAATATCTAGTGATAACAGTGATAGTGGTTTTATAGAAATAGGAGATAGGAGTGAAGTGACTGATAAACTAGAGGACTGTGAGGAAAGTGAGAGTGAGAGTGAAAAAGAAGTTAGTGGGAGTGAGACGGAGGAAGAGATTATAGAGGAGATAATTGAAGAAGTCAGTATCTGTGAGCCGTTTGTTCATGGAAATGATAAGAAGACTTTGGATGATTCGTAAGTATTGTTTTTGAATATCTGCAGTGCTATTGTGGGCGAATATTAAATTGCCAGAGTGTTGTAGAATGTGTAATATGCCAAATTTAATCCTAAATAATCGACGTTCAATTGATCGACCGCTATAAGTCGAATATATAAATACTCAAACGTTCATAATATCGAATGGTTCGTCGAAGTCTCAATGCATCGAGTGTTCAAAATATAACATGTTTGTTTGATTATTTCATAAGTTCGATTATTTGGAATTGATTTCGCGTAACACCTAGCAATAGCTTGAATGTCCATCTCCCAAAAGCGGAAACTCTTAGGAATTTCTTACATTGTATACAAAATAATAACTGATTCTTTTTCGGATCGCTAAAACATACTTTCCTCTGCTTTTCTCTTTTTTTAATTTCTTTTTTTTTATTGTTTATTTTTTTATTTACCTGCATTGTTGTCACATATAGAAGCACCAAAAAAACGTAACCAAGATTTTGTAAAACATGTTTTTTTTAAAAAGAGTGTCCGTGGAGTTTCTTGCCTGTTCTTCTCCATAGAGATCTATGTTTTGGAACAGGCAATTAGCGTTACTTTTCTGACTAACCGACCGACTCTTTGACAATTCTTAAGTGCCTGTAAATGGTCTAAGTGAAATAAATGCCTTGAATTTTTTTTTTAATTCTGTAATGGACGCTGAGCTAGACTGTACAATTGTCACTATATATATTTATGTATACACAATCAGGACCGCAGGCTCGGGTTCTTTATACCTTTCTTCTAGTAAATATCTGAGTTGATCCCTCTGCAAAAAGTTTTTAGCTGTATTTTAATTTTAAACTATCCCAGTTGGTGTTGGTTGACAGAAAGTTGAGGCTAGTTCCAAAATGTGAGAAGAATGAGCAAGAAACTTCCTCGACCGAAATCGAAATTAGAAAGCGCCTGAAGAAAATTGGTTAGTCGCCATGTTTTTAATCGCGTCTGAATTATCTATGGAATGTCTAAATTTGACAGGACTTAACTAATACTTTATCTTCTATCCTTTTTTTATTAAAATGGAAAGAGTAAGATGCACTTTACTTAAATTTAATTTAGTTTGTGAACAAGAGAATCGGCGCCAATAGCAGCGCGACAGCAGGCTGTCGCTTGGTCCTTGTTTAAAGGAACTGCTATCACCACACATCAGCTGTGGACCACTTCTGTTCCGTGGCTTTTTGTCAGTCACTTACCATCCTACTCAGTCACTGACCGACTATTAATGTCAAAAATGTAGGCAAATTAGAGTTATTTTTGACAGATTAAGACAAAGATTAAAATGTGAACGATCTTAAGAAACTGTCCCTCAGGACAAAGGCCTCTTCTCAAATAAAGAAGGAATGCAAATTACTCATCACGCTTGCTCGCTTTGTTGGCAACCATAGCTTTGTCGCAATGCTTTCTTTATTATTTCATGACATTATCTTTTGTTGACTGTTACAACAGCTGATGTGTTTTGTTTTATTTCCTAGTTTTCCGCGTGGGTGCAATGCATTCTAATTTAGACTATAATTATAATGAAGTTATAGGGTGTTTTTTATTTTTTTATGGATGGGAAATCATCAAATGACTTCCTCCGACTAGGGCGGGGTGGGAGGGAGTGTCAGACTTTTACTGACTAAAACCCACCCTGGTTCCTTCGGTTGTTCCGGGGCCACGGTAACCTTACAACTTGCCGAAACTTCGGCAAGTTGTAAGGTTGTTTTTTTTTGTTTAAGCGGACTAAGTAATTTTTGGACCCACTAGTCATCATTTAAATCTATCTGTAGGATGTTAGGGAGCTCTTGTACATGTAACCGAAATTTCCAGGTGTAACCCGAAATCCGTACTAATATTATTAATGCGAAAGTAACTCTGTCTGTCTGTCTGCCTCTTCTTCACGCCTAAACCACTGAACCGATTTGAATGAAATTTGGTACAGATATAGTCTGGAACCCGAGAAAGGACATAGGATAGTTTTCATCCCAAAAATCCCCAGGGAAACGCGGACGACGTCGCGGGCAAAAGTTAGTAAAAAATAAAAAGATATGGTATAGAAAATAGTGTAACATCTATTTTCTTGTTCACGAAACGTAATTGCGAAGGGAGTGGTTTATTATGAATTGGTTGATTATTGAATGTTTTGATTTTTGAAATGTCGTGATCCTTGTCATGCAAGGAGGTTATGGTTCCGAATCCGGGCAAGCACCAGTAAAACTTTTTACAAATATAGGCACTATCTAAAGTTTCATTTGGACGATATAGAGAGCACGAATACATCGTGTGGAAACGACGATTAATATAAGACCGAAATCGCCAACCTGCCTTGTTTGGCGCTTCTCTGTATAAGAAGAGGCTTTTATCCTTCTTATACAGAGAAGCCCTTGCCCTTTTTATATTTTGATTTTTAAATTCAATTGTTGTAATTTTGTGGACCCTCTTTAAAGGCGCCAAGGGTCACAGACCCTTTTTGTCCCTAGATGCGTCTCTGATGAAGGTCTTTGACGTACACTTACATTCAAATAAAACAATACAATTACTCAAAAAATATATACTCTAAAATACAAGAAAATGTTCTCTTGCAAGAATATACGCAATATACAATCTGCGTTTACAAACTTGGCTGTATAGCACATTATCTTACGCACTTAACTAAAAAAACTAATACGCATATAAAAAACACGTTTGAATGTGTGTCAATATTGATTTATTGGACACGTGTAGTTGTTGTAGGTATATAAATGGTAGCTGAACATAAGGATACACATGTCCTAGTACATAGTCATATTCTATGTATATAAAATGGTAAATTTATTGACTGATTGATTCACCAACGCACAGCCTGAACCGCTTGTCTTGGAGACGTGAAACTTGCAGGGTGTGTTCTTTGTTAAGAGTAGGTAACTATTAACAAAGGATTTTTTTAAATTCCAACATGTCCATGTTATATGTATGCTTTCAAATTAAATTTATTATGTCAATCTGTAGCTTAAAATTAAAACATCTTTATGCCTTTAAAATTGTCTAATCGTACTAATTTATAAATGCGACAGTACTTAACTCCGTCTGTCTGTCTCTTCTTAACGCCTTAACCGCTGAACCGATTTTAATAAAATTTGGTACAGATATAGTCTGGGACCCGAGAAAGGACATAGAATAGTTTTCATCCCGGAAATCCCGCGGGAACGAGAGCTATTGATCCACGCGGACGAAAAAATAAATAAATATCCTGGACTCACACACGGCCATCTTATCTCAAACTAAGCAGAACTTATGCTATGATTTGACTTTAACTTTAATAATTACGGGACTTCAATTTACCGACTCTGATCTATCATATATTTACTGTTTAAACATTATGCGCCTTACTAATAAACGCTGCATAAAGTTATGACAGGTTTATACGTCAAAAAATGTAGGGTTACACAGGCTTTATTCATTGCATAACTTTACACAGTGATTATTAGTAAGGGCATATGTGTTTAAGTAATAAATCTTCTAACAATTCCCATACTCTGTTACTACGCAGCAAGTCTCATCTGAAACAACACACAATACGTTGTAACATCAATGTGCGTTCTTTCAAGTCCTCGTTGAACTGACTAGACTAAACATAATAACAAATAGCGAAAAAATCCTTGCGAAAATTGCCTAGAGATCTCTTGGTAGCTGCCTCGTTGTAAGACAAGACTATTTAAATAAACATTGGTGCTGATACTCTTGTTCACAAACTTAACAAAATTTAAGTTAAATGCATCTCTCTCTTTCCATTTCTTAAAGAAAAGGGCAGAAGATACATTTTAGTTTAATCCTGTCAAATTTGACAGGCGCCTGCAGTAAATCGACGTATTTTTAGTCGCTATGTTTTTAATCGCGTCTAAGGCCCGTATTAATAGACATCACTCAACTCCGAGACGCTCTCAAGTCTCTCTTGCTGTCCTTGTCATTCTAATGGGAAAAAATAAGAACAGCAATAAACTTGAGAGCGTCTCAGAATTGAGTGACGTCTATTAATACGGGACTAAATTATCTATGGGGTGTCTAAATTTGACACGACTTAACTAATATTTTATCTTCTGTCCTTTTCTTAATAAAATGGAAAGAGAAAGATGCATTTAACTTAAATTTACGTTAGTTTGTGAATAAAAGAATCGGGACCATTGCTTAGCAACTACGGGTAAGCAATATGAGTGATTAGCTCACTTATTCAGCTCTATTCAGCTTTTGTCCATAGAAAACGTCGATTTTGTATGAAGTAGCGGAAGCGTACGCGTCCGCTTAGCTTTCCGCGTCTATTAGGCTGAGGCTACAGTAGGCAGCGATTTGCGATGCGACTGGAAGAGCGAAACGAGATAAACATGGAATGGCTACATTATAACCGAAAATCTGACGTATATTCGATTCAATATCGCTGATACGTCGATGTAGCCGGTGCTGTGATTACAGTAATGTAGTTCCTGTCCCAGAAATAATCAAAGATCGCTAGTAATATTTGATGAACGGTGTAGCCATTTAGTGAGAATCCATTAAAGTCATGGTAATTTATTTATTTATTTATCACAATCACAACTACCATTACAGGCAATAATCCTAATGCGGCAGCGTGGTCTTTAGTTACATTCTGAATTTCGAATTTCTATTAACTAGTTATATGTTAGCATAACATAATACAAACAATGTTACCTTTGTGAATTCATTCAGATAGCAATTAAATAAATCTATCCTATCGGCAGTGTCATTCAGTGTATGCAAGGCTCGCGTCAGGGGCGCTTTACTGAGCAGGTTAGTTCGCTTAATTAATTAATTAAGTGCTTATACTTGGAAACAATGTAGGTAAATAACAAAATATACATTTAAACATAATAATATAAAGTCATGGTAACCATCGAACACACGTGATTTGAGACACAATAGAAAGACAATAGCAGCCCGACAGCCGGCTGTCGGTTGGTCGTTGAAAGGTTAAAAGATGACCGATCTCAACTAACAGCGCCCGTTCGAGCATGACGCGTGGCATCATCACCATTTAGCTCAACCATTTTGAAGGGAACCGAATGATCCAACGCACTCGCCACCATCAGCGAGACTTGAGCATGCATTATAGCATATTTAAAGACTAGCTGTCCCCCACGGTTTCACCCGGCTTATGTTATAATTTTGATTATTGCTCCGCTCCCACACACACAGTCACAGCGGTCACAGCGTGATGTTATGTATCCATACTAATATTATAAGTGTGTGTGTGTTTGTCCGTCTTTCCCGGTAAAACGGAGCGACAAATTGACGTGATTTTTAAGTGGAGATAGTTGAAGGAATGGGGGAGTGACCTAGGCTACTTTTTGTCTCTTTCTAACGCTAAAAAGCTAGTAAGTTATAAGTTATACTATATAGTTTTATCAAAATATACATATACTAGCTTTTGCCCGCGGCTTCGCTCGCGTTAGAAAGAGACAAAAAGTAGCCTATGTTACTCTCCATCCCTTCAACTATCTCCACTTAAAAAATCACGTCAATTCGTCGCTCCGTTTTGCCGTGAAAGAAAGACAAACATACAGACAAACAGACAGACACACTTCCCCATTTATTATCTTAGTATGGATACACATAGGCAATCTGGGTTTCTCCCAGTTGTAAACGCCCCTTTGTGCCTATCGGCTTAGTTCTGTTCTGTCTCCTGCCTGTCATGGAGGAGTGGAAAATATATTTTTTCTTACTCCTCTGCAGTTCTTTCTGATTAATTTCGTTGCGGGATCCAAGACAGTTGAATCGTTTCTCCGGGACTCGTCGAGCTTCATTGCTCGGCGCTTTTCTGGCGGACTCCACTGTTGATTCTGGCTTTCAGCAGTTGCAGTGGTTGGGAAAAGTGTGGCGGGATTGTCCCATAAAAAATATACACATACAAACGTTTACACAAGAATATATGTATGAATAGTAAGAAAGTTATATAAATAAAATATTTATTTAAAATCCGTGATATAGATCCGATAGCCTTACACCCAATGCTGAGTGGCGACGTCCAGACGAATTTTACTAAGAATTTGAAGAATGGAATTTAAAAACAACTTCCAGTATGTTTTCGTGTACTGGTTAGATTATGATTTCTCATTACTATTTACGTTCCGCTGACGCTATCGATTTGTAAATAATATTTTAAAACATTATTACATTTAATGTTGCGATGGCCTAGTGCTTAAGGTGCCTCACATGTACGAGGGTTCTTATCCGGGAAAGTATCAATATGACTTTATCATATCAATGCTTTCTAGAGTTTATCTTGGACATCAAAGACATCAATGAAGGAAAACAGCGTGAGGAATCCCGGATGTGTAGTCCAAAATAGCCAATCCACCTTGAACGCGCGTGGTGATCAGTGCTCGTACCTATTATTATTATTTTTTTTGTTATTTTTAATGAATAACATTTTAAATTGATCGTCGTGATCTTCCAGTGGTTAGGAGACTACGCCATTTTAGTCACATTTCTATTTAGAAGGCACGAGCATTGATCACCACGCTTGCCTAAGGCGGATTGGTGATTTCGGACTCATATTGACAACAAGTCCAGACTTCATCACACTGTTTCCTTCACCGATGTCTGCGTCTGCGATGTCCAAGATACATTTTTAGAAAGTACATAATGAATTGAAAATGTCACGTCGGTACTTGCCCGGATTTGGATCCCTTGTATGAGAGGCGGGCGCTTTAACCACTAGACCATCTTGACATTACCACCATGTCGATATGTAGTAATATTATTATTATTAGATAATAGTGACAAGCTGTCCCCCGCGGTTTTACCGGTCCTTCGAAACTCCTTCGCTTCCGTAGGTCGTCATACAGACCCATAATATATAGCTATAGCTTTTCTCGATAAATAGGCTATCAAACACAAAAATATTTTTTCCATTTAGAGCCAGCACTTCTTGAGGTTAGCGCGTTCAACCAAACAATCAAACAAACTGTTCAGCTTTATAATATTAGTATAGATCAAGACACACTACGCTGTTTCAAACGCCTTCTTATATATTTTTGGCTACTGCCTGCTCCCGTGGGTAGTAGCGTGATATTATTTCTATATAGGTATTATTAAAATGGTAAACTGACTCACTGATTGCTAATATATCAAAGTACAGCCGAAACAGCTGGTCCTAGAGACATGAAACTTTGAGTGTGAAAAAATTTTTGGCAATTCAATCCCTGGAGGGGTACAAACAGTCCGTTTGTAACGCAACCTCGGCAGGCATCTGTTTGGAACAGATACTGTTGATAGTTCTAATAGATACTGTGGTCCAGTTAAAGGGCCACGGAATATGCGTGGGTTTTAGTCAGTAAAAGTTTGACACGCCCTTCGGAAGAAGTCATTTTATTATTTCCTATTCACCAAAAAGCCCCCTCTGGGTACAAGTAGATGGAAGTACTACATCCATGCAGGCGGTGATGTATGCAGGCTAAGCCTTGGGCGAAAGTTATAACGTACACGACAATATCACGCTACGACCTCCGGTACCTAAGCAGTAATCTTAGACGCGCGTAGATCTGCGGGAAGCAACTAGTGTAGTAAACTTTAACCTTTGCGGGTTCAAAAATTGCATTCTCACAATATTTACAATATCAAATAACGCAAAATCGTGAACAAATTACAAACTGGACACAGTATATTTATTTTCGCGCGCATTTTTGACATTTCAAGGCCGCCATATTGGCGTTTGACGCACGGAGTGAGTCATGCGCGTTCTAAATTTGAAACAAAGAAAGTTTGTGGAGTATGTTTTAGTTATACTTTGTTTTTGTCATTATGGGTTAATGACTACAAATATATGTTACTAGATTTCGACACTGTTCGCGTGAAAGTCAAGTTTATCATGACATAGTGTATGGACGGGAACAGGTCTCAATAGATTTGTTGTTTAGACAAAAATACAACTTTATTTTTTTGTTACGAACTTTTGCATTATATTCGCTTCCTTTTTAGCTACTTTGGGTTTGGGTTAGGAAATGTCGATATGGCTCAGTGGTTTAGACATCCGCCTCTCATGTGAGAGGTTGTAGGTCCAAATCCGGGAAAGTCTCAATGTGTCTTTGTCAACTCATATGCACTTACTAAAGTTTTCAAGGCACGAGATGTCAGGAATGCCTAAGATACTAGAAACACTGACATCTAGTGTCTCGGGAAGCACGTAAAGCCATGCGTTACGGGTAGTCAGAAGCCAGAAAGTCTGACCAGTCTAACCAAGGGGTATCGTGTCGCCCAGTAACTGGGTTGAGAAGGTCGTATCTATAGGCAGTTGCTTCGCATAAAACACTGGTACCCAGCTGAATCCGGTTAGGCTGAAAGCTGACCTTAATAGAATTGGGGAAAAGGCAAAGGAGATGACGAAATTTTAAAAAATGAACTTCGGCTTAGCAGTCAGGATCACTGGCCATTAGAACAGGCCAGTTATTCATCCATACTATATACTATACTAATATCTTTATATATATGTCGCAGTCATCTGGTTGAATCAGCTATTTGATTGTATGACTAGCGCGTTCATTGAATAGCAACATTTAATTGAATGACTAGGCCGAAAGCTGATTAAACAAGCGTCACTCAACGTCCAACTAGATAGCTGATTGAAGCATAGCCCTTTGAACAAAGCGGACGTAATATCAGTCAGGTGATTGTAATTTAGTTTATTTTTTTTCCACTGCGGCGTTAGTAGTCACCAAAACAAATATGGCGTAAAATAGCTCGCGCAGATAGCACTGTTTTGATATTATTTTTGTTAAATTTACTTTAAAGTGACTTATTCTTGATAAAATAGTGTGACAGCATGGATTTACCTATTGATACGCCGCCGCCGGCTAGTTTTAAAGTTTTTTTTTTAATTAAAATCATAATAAAGTGTGTCATGTCATGTCCTCATTTTTGTTATGTAATGGAAGTTAAGTTTTTAAGTTGCGAACTTATGGTCACCCTAAACAAACATTACAAAGTCGACTAAATCCCATTAAACGACAATGCTAAATGACGTTCAGTCAAGTCGTTGAACGTTACATTAAACAACTTGACGAGTTGTCGTTTAGTCATTCAATTAAATGTCGTCATTCAATGAACGCGCTAGTCATACAATCAAATAGCTGATTTAACCAGATGACTGCGACATATATAATTCTGCTGTACTTGTGTATGTCATTGAACTCCTCCTAAACGGCTTGACCGATTTAAATGATTTTTTCTGTATGCGTTTGAGTGGCGTCCTGAATGGTTTAGATTCACAAATCAGCCCGGCAGATGGCGCTAATTGCTTGAAAAAGCATGTGATCTCGGAAACGACCCTAACGATTTCGCTGAAATTTGATTTGTGGGGGTTTTCGGGGACGAGAAATCGATCTAGCTCAGTCTTATGTCTGGGGAAGCGCATGTTTTCGAGTTTTAAGTTAAAATGTTTGGCGCCCAACGAAGTGCGCACGGGCCAGCTAGTAATATTATTAATGGGAAAGTGTGTCTGTCTGTCTGTATGTTTGTCTTTCTTTCACGGCAAAACGGAGCGACGAATTGACGTGATTTTTCAAGTGGAGATAGTTGAAGGGATGGAGAGTAACACAGGCTACTTTTTGTCTCTTTTTAACGCGAGCGGAGCCGCGGGCAAAAGCTAGTAATACGTAATAATAATATTTATGTGAAAGTGTGTGTGTTTGTTTGTCCGTCTTTCACGGTAAAACTACTGAACCGATTTAATAAATAATAATAATAATTTTTTTATTCAAATAACAGTTTACAAAAGTGTACATAGGGAACAGTTACAAAAAGTGTATACATAAAGAGATTCTAAAAATAAACTAACACTAAGATAATTATTATTAACAGTGCAATTAAAACTAATTCGGAATTGCAATATTTGATAGCGACCCGCCTGACCTAGGTTAAAATCAACCTGTGTTTCAGGCTATCACTTTACAGTCCAGTTTTTTTTTTTTGAATGAAATTTGGTACGAATATGGTCCATAGCTTGAGAAAGGACATAGGATAGTTTTTATCCCAAAAACCTACGGGAACTACGTAGGTAAACCGCAAGAGACTGCTAGTAAAAGATAATTTGCATTGCTTTTCGAGTTTCAGTTAGTCAGAAAAGCAGTAAAATATTGCTAAAATATCGCCCACCATCCGATGTTCCAATTCTACCATTTCGTAAGTAAGCTACGAAAGCAAAGAAATGATGAAACAACATTTCTTGATTTGTTAGTCGTAAAAATGTCCGCAATGAGGTTAAATTAAGATGAAACGTTATATTTTTATAATAAATAAAGATTTGTTTGAATGTAGAGAATGGGATTCAGTTTTATGGTCATTTTGCTGGGGTTAAAGTACGAATATTTAGTAAATATTATATAACTTCTACGAATATATGCTACAATGAAAAAAAAATCTTCTTCGAATATATAATTATGTATATGTTACCGGCCAAACCCGATTTCAGGACAAACTAGTTTTGCCTAGGCTATACTAGTTTTTTAATTTGATGAAATTGCTTTTTAGCGATAAGGCCGCCTATTGTACTCTTGCATATTTGTTTGTGTTGTCCTTTACTGTTTTTGTCCTATTAGTGTACAATAAAGAATATTCTATCTATCTATCTTCCTCACCTCGACTCAGGGCACCCCGACTTAGAGCACCCCGACTCGGACAGGTTAGGTTAGAAGGCGGGAGCGAAGCGGAGCGGTGGTCCCGCCTTAACCTTCGTGGTTATTTTTTTATATGCTCCGTCGACCTATCCGAGACTTATTTATTTAAACTTTATGCACATAATAAATGTACAATGGCAGACTTAATGCCTTAGGACCTATCTTAATAGGTAAGCAATAGATGATATAACAACAAAATCTCTAAGTGCCCAGAGTGCCCAGAATCGATTTAATGGTGGTTAGTATAATATAATAATAATATAATAATAACGTTTATTTCTCCTCACACAAAATAGACTTTACATAACAATGAAAATAAATCTTATATCTATTTAAGAGTAGGTACATATGGGTATCGCCTAGAATATGTGAGGAGCTGGTGTCTGAGGTAGGCATGAAAAATGCCTGTATTACAGATCACCAGGTCCTCACCCACGGAAGGAGCAATGTAAGTTCCATATTTAACGTCATACTATTAACTTAGCACTTTCTGATATAAGAAGTAATATAATAATATATTTAGGGTGAAAAAAAAATACAGTATGATAGAGAAATAATAACTAGAGAACAATACGCCTTATTAAGTGTGTGTGTATGCTTGAGTGTGTATGTAATGTTTATAGTGATTGTGTGAGTTTATCTGTTGAAAGTGTGTAGGTGTTTTGTGATGTGTGTGCATGAATTTTATTGATGTAGTAGTTTTTCTGTGGTATCATAATCTAACTTTTGCAACCACTCCATAACCAAAATTTTGCATCTAGTTTTTGTTACTGGGTATATTGACAGGATCCGGTTTAATTTATTATACAGATTAGGCCCCTGGTAACAAAAGAAATTATGTGCAAAACTTGTTTTGAGTGCTGTAGTTGGGCAAACTCTATTTTTACGTCGCTGATTTTTTCGGCCATTCTCCGATAAGCAAATTTTACGTGTCCGGGCTTGAATAATCCGTACTTTTATCATATTCAATCGTCCAATATTTTTTATATGTTAGATAGCATCCCTATCTAGCCATAAACAAAAACACAGGCTTCTGTTTAAAGTATTTAAGACTAAATTAATTTAATCTAAGTTCAAAAACCTCTGTTCTCTAATTACCGTAACGTGTCCGCACACTGTCTTAATGTTAAAACTTACTTGTAATTTTTATGACTTAGAGGTTTACTTTGATCTATTCAACATTTTAAATGGTGTTAAACAACGTGAATCGCATAGTAAAATATTGACTCACTAGAACCAGTCTATAAATAATTATCATTAAATTATCGGACGTCCGATGGAAAGTTATAATTACCGTGACATATTCTGTTCTCGAGTGCACACCCCTAAAAAACAGGATTTGGCACACCACTTCCGAACTCGTCTCGTCTCCTCCATGTGTACCGCGAAACACCAGCAGTTGCACGTCTCTAACGTTAGTGTACCGTTAATAAAGCGCTCTTGTATATAATTACCGTAACCTTGGTTACAAACTTTTCTAATTACCGTTTCACATTATATAAATTTGATTTTTTAAGTTAGACCTAAGTTGATCATGTAAATCGAGGCAGTACTTTGGCCTCCGTATGTTGTAATAACCTAGTATTTGCATATTTTGTTGGTTTCCGAAATTTTTAAGAAAATCTATCGTTTTCTAATTACCGTATACTAATTACCGTATGTTTATAATTACCGTTGTATGAAAAATTAATTCTTATTTACTAACTGTAGCCTCAAAATAGATGGGTACAGAAGTCAATCTACATGCAAAGCGCGCTTGAGCATCACCCGTGATCATCAGTGATGAGTTGATGAGCCATATCCGCGGGATATATATATAATCCCGCGGATATGTGGAGGACGAGACTTTCTTAATGCTAAGTCTCTCCTCAACCGCGAGACCCGGAGGTTGTATCTCCGGGATTATTTCCTTAAAGCTGACGTGGTTCCCCACGTCAGCACCGAGAATACGAGATGTGGTCACTGTGGTCAAGAACCTCACTCTGCTCTCCTTAACTAAAGAGAACTGGCGCAAACTTGTAGTGCTTGAGGCAAAGGATCGTGAGGAAGTATGGTAGAGTGAGGCGCTACACGGGTGGTTTTTCCGGGCCCTGCATGGGCCCGATGTAGACTTTTTAGTGTCACTTTAGTAGCTACAATTTGGTGACCTATTTGGGGAAACCGAAGGTTTTGTCTGTACAATTATGGATAAGGTTATCATGACAAAGAATTATCGGGAATTTATTGTGAAAGATGGTACGGTTAACTTATGTCGGGCGTGTCACCTGCCGGGAGAACGATTCGACACTATCTCTGATTATTCTCGTCTTGCTAACAAAGAGGACTTGAATGGGCACAACCTAGTAGCCAGGATTATCAATCAGCAACTTGCTCTGAGATACGGCCTCGTAGAATCTGAAGATGGCAATGTCACATTGTACTGGGGTCGATACATCATCACTGAAAGGACTGTTGTAGCAAACAAGCCTGATATAGTGGTGGTGGATCGATTGGAGCGGCGCGCAATGCTCGTTGACGTAACGGTCCCGCGTGACAAGAACCTTGTGAAGACCGAGAAAGATAATAAAAATTAAGTATCGACTTGGCTCGCGAGATTGTTGACATGTTGAATGTGGACTCAACGGTCATGTGCCGATAGTTGTTTCTGCCAATGGTTTAATAGCCAAGAGTCTCGACCAACACCTAAGGAGGCTCTCGTCAGATGGCTGGATCTAGGGCTTCATTTAGAAGCTTTTGGACACGGCTCGCATCGTTAGGAAGTTCTTCTCTCTGAAGCCCTGATCACCGGTAGCTGGGACCCTGTTCCCGATGCCGTTGGGCTACTGTTTTTTATATTCTTACATGTTTTTGTTTTTTTATATCAATATTTAAAAATGTAAATAATCTGTATGAAAATAACGCGAAAACAAACCCGCGGCTTCACTCCTACTATACCCTACTCTAGCCTACCCTACTATATCCCACTTTAGCCTGCTCTAGCCTACCCAACTATATCCCACTCTACCCTACTCTACTCTAACCTACACTACTCTAAAGTACCCTTTTAATTTTCATTTTTTTTTTCCATAAGAACCTTCTCCAAACAATAACAAACACAACAAAGATTTAGTGAAATCGGTCCAAAGATGATAAAGGGAAATAGAGATTAATTTTATATAAATCGATGTATACAAATTATTAATGTGTGTTATTTTTATTATATTATATCACATTTTACTTAAAATTGTCAGTGTTTTCTAATTACCGTGGCAAAAGATATTAAACTTTTCTAATTACCGTACTCATAATTTTTTTAAGTCTCAATAACTAGAAAACTACCATTATTTAAAACATGCCTCATTTATTATTGAATTCGTATTTTTTACTAGTTTCATATTTTAATGAGTTTAGGGTAAATCAGTGAAAAATAAAAATGGTTACGGTAATTAGGCAAATAACGCCGAATCGGAGAATGACCGTTTTACTTTATCAGGTTCATATTGTAATAGGGAATGTTGTTTGGTTACCGTGTATAAGATAAAAAGCTGTCGGACTGTCAGTACTTCCCATTGTTTATAAAGATCATTGGTTGAGTGATAGAATGGCAAAGATAGGCTAACCTTCAGCAGTATTCTTTGCGCTCTCTCAGTATTTACTGAATAGTACTAGTTATACTACTACATAATTATTATTACAGTCATACGACTATTCAAATGACATATTGCATTTGTTTGTGTTTTCTGCGAAGCTGGCGCCTTAACTCACAAACTTTCAATCGCTACTTTAGATTAATCGTGTTTATGCAAAATTAAACAAACACAGTAAACTATAAATTATGAGAACTAAGCACAGTTTCCTGTAAAAGACGTGACTAAACTATTTATTTAATGTTTTAGGAAAACAGTGCAAGAACGTACGTAAATAACTATAAAACAACACCTATGTTATTTTGTTAACAATACATAGTAATGCCTATTGAATTATTTACTGTAAATAACGCTTACCGCCAATCTTACTTAAAATAAAACCAATTCTGCTAAGTCTTGTAAATAGTAATACAAAGTCTTAAGGTCATGGTGTATTACATGATTGCGGAATGTTTATAATAAAGAAAGAAAAAAAGAAAATTATTTATTTGGCACAGAGACACACACTAGTGCAACAAAACAATATAATGAAACAAAAATTTAAAACAATAATAAAGAAAAAGAAACACTGCGTGTCTCGCGGCTGCGCCAAATAGGTCCAGTTCAGCAAAAAATGCCAGACAACCACGTTGCCTGACGCTGGTTTTCAACTAATAGTTACCGTGACCCCGAAACATAAAGGGCAACCGAAGGAACATGAGTGGGTTTTAGTCAGTAAAAGTCTGACACGCCCGCCACACCCAGGACGGGCAGCGGACAGCCTAACCGGATTCAGCTGGATACCAGTGTTTTACGTGAAGCGACTGTCTATCAGACCTCCACAACCCAGTAACTGGGTGACACGATACCCTTTGGCTCGACTGGCCAGGCTTCTGAATACCCGTCACGACTGTCAATTGAAGTTCTACGAATGGCAACCGGGACCAACGGCTTAACGTGCGTTCCGAGGCACGGGATGTCAGTGATGATGAAAATATTTACTTAACTACTAAATACACACATCAAAAGTGTCTAGGGATATTTTAATTAAACCTAAATAACTAAAATTCTATTAACTTTTTGTTAAGACACCTACACTTTAAAATAAACCTTGTTTAATTGCCTATCTAATCTGATAATAAACTTTTAGATAAAGTTAAATTAAAAAAAAAACTTAGAAGAAGAGGAAAAACTCAACAAAATTTTAATTTAACTTTATTTTTGAAATTTCAAAACCTAAACAACAAAACAATGTTTTTTTATAAAAATTGTTGAAAACTTAAAATTAATAATTCGTGGATCCACCTAAGACTCTCCTGACACATCTGGAGCGGTTCTGCATACTCAAAACAAGGGTGTCAATATCCTGTTGTGGAGTACTGTCCCAAATCCTGCTAAGATGCAAGAAAAGCTGGTTTTGATGCACAATATCAACAGGGAAATTCCTACGAGCTCTTCTCTGAAGCATATTCCAGGCATGCTCAATAGGATTTAAGTCAGGGGATTGTGCAGGCCGGTCTAAAGCTTGAATAACATGCTGTTGGAACCAACTTGTAACGATACGCACCGTATGTGGACGGGCATTGTCGTGCATTAGCTGGAAATTTTGTCCCATTTGCTGTTTGTGGGGCAAGATTACAGGCTCTAGCACCTCATCTCGGTATTTTCGAGCAGTCATATTGCCTTGTATCCAAACGAGGTCCGTTCTACCGCCGAGACGAATTCCTGCTCAAACCATAATCGTGCCACCTTAATATGCATGAACTTGTTGTGGGTGCTGCAGTCGATTCCAACGTCCAGGTTTTCTCCAAACGCGTACTCTTCGCGAATCAGGATGAAATCCAAACCTAGATTCATCAGTGAAAAGCACAAGTGACCATTGAGAATGGTTCCAGTTTTCGTGTGCAATAGCCCATTGTAATCTTCTTCCTCGATTACCTCTCCTTAGTGCTGATACCCAAAATGGCCTACGAGCACGTAGATTGACTTGTCCTGTACATGTGTTGTAATGCGTTGAGGTCCTCGGTGCCGTTCCACCACTTCCTCCGTGACACGATAACATGACCAAAGCCTGGATATAACGCTCTGACTGGTCTTCATGGCTTCAGAAACGGCAATTATGGGACAGTATTCTACAACAGGATATTGACACCCTTGTTTTGAGTATGCAGAACCGCTGCAGATGTGTCAGGAGAGTCTTAGGTGGATCCACGGAATATTAATTTTAAGTTTTCAAGAACTTTTATAAAAAAAAAATGTTGTTTTGTTTAAGTTTTGATGTTTCAAAAATAAAGTT
This sequence comes from Athetis lepigone, assembly GCA_033675125.1. Taxonomy (NCBI): domain Eukaryota; kingdom Metazoa; phylum Arthropoda; class Insecta; order Lepidoptera; family Noctuidae; genus Athetis; species Athetis lepigone. Next base: position 3,988,411 of record CM066220.1, on the reverse strand, counting down.
AAGATTGAAATTTTGTTTGAGTTTTTCCTCTTCTTCTAAGTTTTTTTAAATTTAACTTTATCTAAAAGTTTATTATCAGGATAAATAGTCTATTAAACAAGGTTTATTTTAATGTGTACATGTTTTAACAAAAAGTTAATAGAATTTTAGTAATTTAGGTTTAATTGAAATATCCCTAAAAACTTTTGATGTGTGTATGTTTATTTACCTCAATTTAAGTATATTTGACATTCGCCTCTTTGTCAACCACGTAATAGTCCTCTACAAGACAAATTCATGAATGGATTTTGTATGAATCCACTGCCAGATTTTAATTAGAACTCTTTACAAGAATGTGTAAAAAGCGCTAAGTCTGAAAACCGATCGTCAGTTCTCCTTGCTCCAGTCGATCCAAGAAGGTCGGTAGCCCGAATAAAAATTCCATCTTAAAATAAAAAAATAATAACAGCAAAGAGAACCAGATGCACTTGAAGCATAGACAAATAAATCTAGATTGAAACTCAGGCGTAAACAGGGCTAGGCCTGCATATATATAATTCAAGTGGAAGTATTCAAAGATCTTTTTTTAGGTTGATTTATTCGTATTATGTTATCGGAAATGTATGGAAAAGATTTTGTACCCATATCTTTTTTTAAATAAACTTAGATTTTCCTGGTTTTTTGATTCGCACTAGAAATTGGTCTAGTATCGTAAGAAATTGTCTATAATGTTGATCGACTCTTCCCGTGACTTAAAGGCTGGCTTTCACCTTGGCCAGAGACTAAGCACTGCAGACCAACGTGGCAATATAAGACATTTTACCAGTTCACTGCGATTTAGACGAATTTTTATTTTAGTTCTTTTACGTCTTTTATATGTAAAAGATTTTTTGCAAAGGACCTCAAGCAATTTTCATAACATTGTTGATTCGAAAAAAAAAGTAGCGTGACCAGATTTAGAATTATTCCCAATGGCTAGGACACACATACCGTAAACTATTACTTTGAGCTTAACACTTCTGATTTTTCCAACAGTAATAAATAAAATAAGACAAAGTATTTTTAGTACCTTCTGTTTTCTGAAATTAGACACCACTAAGAAAGGCAGTTACGGGGTTAAATTCATAGCAGTAGTTTGTATGACCATCCTGTTGGTAATAATTTTAGATCTGGCCGCGCATTTTTTTTAACCAAAATGCCTGATATCCTTTCATGTATCACATTAACAAAAAATGCACAACCATTTGAATCACAACTTACACCATATTTCTATTGTCTACAGGAAAACCCTGGTATCTCAAGAGTCAAAGTTCCAGTCACAAGTGGCATCTCTGACAGAGCTCGCGGACAGCCGGTGCGATGAGTCTGAGAGGGCCAGGGAACTCATCTCCGCCTACAGGAAGGAGATTGAGGAGAAGGACCAGGAGATACAACGTGAGTTGGAACCTATAGTTTCTTATTCCACACACGTGCTTAAAAGACACAATAGAAAGACAATAGCAGCGCGACAGCCGGCTGTCGCTTGGTCCTCGAAAAGTTTAAGGGGGATGCTTCAAGGCAGCCCGCAAAATTCAAATTTTTGAACGCTTTTTTGCAATTTGTGGGTGTGTGTTAATATAGTATGGTACGCGACTGTAATGGGTATTTATAAATAAGAATAATAATACCAGTCTATAACTGTCCCACTGCAGGGCAAAGGCCTCTTCTCATACAGAGAAGGCACGAGCATTGATCACCACGCGCGCTCAACGCGGATTGGCGATTACGGACTTATAATTATTACAAGTCCAGGTTTCCTTACGATGTTTTCCTTCACCGATGTCTGTGATGTCCAAGATAAACTTTAGAAAGTACATATGAATTGAAAAAGTCACATTGGTACTTGCCCGGTTTCGAACCCACAACCTCTTACATGAGAGGCGAGCGCCTTAACCACTAGGCCATCAAGACGTAATAGGCATTTAGTTACAGAATAATCCTGTTAGCTGCAACAAATATACCTTGAAAGTGTACTAAAAAAACCATTTGAAAGAACATTGAATGAGCCAATGTCGTACGATTTCACAATGTTTCACAGCGGTATAAACTTTGTGCCTGACATCCTGGCTTTTTGCCAGACTCTCGACTTTCTTCTGTACAGGTCATTACGTCGCATCGTATGTCACTGACTCATTTCTCAGTACAGTGATGAGGATTTTATTCTTTGTTTACGGACATGCTGACGACACTGGCTTTCTTTGAATATGTGGCGTTAATTTATGAGGAAAGTGTGAAATTTTTGGCGCAAGCTCACGGCCCACGTGAAGTGGCCATTGGTGCTGATTCTCTTGTTCATAAACTCAACTAAATTTAAGTTAAATGCATCTTTCTCTTTCCATTTCTTAAAGAAAAGGACAGAAGATAAGGTGCGTTGGGGTAAGATCGGCGCAGGGGTAAGAACGTAGGAATCAAATATTCCACTTAATTGGGTATATTTTTAAATGAAAGCCACATTGCGCAATACGTTATTTTGTTCCGCCCCACTCCGCAGTGACCGCCAGTCCCTCCGACAGCTAGGACGAGTAATAAAAGGTAAAAGATGAAACAAGGTAGGTTTTTGTAAAAATGAGTGGATAAGATCGGACACATTCTTTTCTTGCATCTTATGCTCCTAGCAGTAGGAATAGATTAAATTGTTGTCCGAACTTGCCCCTTGACTGCCAAATCGTCATTACACTCTCAAAAAAAGTTTCCTGATTTTACAGGCTTCTCAAACAGAAACTGTTGTGTGTTCATAAATAAACTAATATTAAAATTACGCTTTGATAATTCATTATCAATTTCCACCATTTCTCAAGAACGTGGTGTTTAACAAAATTGAGAAAAAAATATTTTTGCAACGTGCTTGCAACTATTCGAAAATCCGTCCGGTATTACCCCAACGCACCTTACATTTTAGTAATCCTGTCAAATTAGACAGTGCCTGAAGAAAATTGACGTATGTATAGACGCCATGTTTTTAAATAGCGTATATAAATTATCTATGGAGTGTCTAAATTTGACAGGACTTAACTAATATTTTATATTCTGTCCTTTTCTTAATTAAATGGAAAGAGAAAATGCACTTAACTTAAATTTACGTTAGTTTGTGAATAGGAGAATCGGCACCATTGCAATTGCAATACAAGAGATCTGGCAGATGCGTTGCCATTCCAGATTATGTCTCATATCCCTGAACTGATACTAGCGCCCATACGGTTCAAGTCGGAACACAATAAAAGTTGCTTGCATTGAAATGTATGGATGAAATTCTAAGTAGTTTTTGAATTCTTCCTCTCTCCTCCTTACTCCTCCCTTTCCCACCTTTCTCGTCATAGCTCCTTATATTTTTTAGATAGAATACAGTAACCTCTATAATATAATCGCTAACAAAGTTTTAACGCCATTTTTGAAAAAATTAACCGTAGAAGCAATGCCTATTCATAAAATTGTAAACTGACTGACTGATTGAGTGATTGTTGATGTATTAACGCACAGCACAAACCGCCGGTCCTAGTGACATGAAACTTGCAGAATGTGTTCTTTGTGAAGAGTAGAAAACCACTAAGAAAGAATTTTTGGAAATCAATATCTTAAACGGGTAAAACAAGTTGCAACAATGATGTTATGAGTAAAAAAGTGTAAATATGTTAGGTCAGTGCAGTCAAAAAGTGGCACATTAAAAGTTTGCCAATTGACCAACATGATACTGAGTATCGCGTTGACATTTGACGATTATCTCTTCTTCACTCGCACTACTTCAATCGTGTCATCCTACTTTGACGTGTAACGTATGTGTGCGTTAGTGTGCCGTTTTTGAAGATAGATTTTCGTTTGGGTAACCTATCTACACCTTTTTTAGGGTTCCGTAGTCAACTAGGAACCCTTATAGTTTCGCCATGTCTGTCTGTCTGTCCTTCCGTCCTCGCTTAATCTATATAACCGTTAGCACTAGAAAACTGAAATTTGGTACCAATATGTATATCAATCACGCCGACAAAGTGCGAAAATAAAAATTGGAAAAAAACGTTTTATTAGGGTAGCCCCCCTATATGTAAATAGGGAAGTGGTTTTTTTTTTAATTACAACCCTGACGTGTGATATATTGTTGGATAGGTATTTAAAAATAAATAGGGGTTTACTAAAATCATTTTTTGATAATGTCAATAATTTCGGAAATAATCGCTCTATATGATTTTCTAGGAAAATTATTTTGAACTTGATAGAAAGAACAGTTTTTGTACAAAAAAGACAAAAAGGTTGTACAAAATATTTTTTGCGTACTTAGTATGTCAACGTAACAAATAGCCTTTTTTTAAACTTATAAGTAGGTACACTTATTGTGACGGACGGGAAACTACGGAACCCTACATTGGGAGTGGCCCGACACGCTCTTGGCCGGTTTTTACTTATAACATCATTGATTTGCAAGTATCGACAAAGACGCGGGTGAAGCCTCGGGCGAAAACAAACCATACTCTCTCAGTTAAAATATCGTTCAAATAAGTAGCATAATAAAAACTACTTAAACGAAATGATTTCCCCTAATTCTCCATCAATCCCCATTCCACCAATCACCACAAAATGAGTGCTCATTTCTTTTATTACCTACCATCTTTATCTTTCATTATAGCTATCAATCTTCCAAGATGGCGTCTCTGAGCCGTAGCTGTCAAACAAATTGGTGAGGACGTTCGGAATTCGAAATGCCGGCCATTTTTCTTTCTCTCTCGGTGAATGTCAGATTACGATTTTTCGAAATGGGGTATACGAGTAGTGCTTTTGTTTTGATGGCTCCTGCTGCTTTAATAAATAGTATCTAATTGGTAATTCTTACTTAGAATAAACTTAGTGAATACACTTATTAATTAGTATTCCAATTTCCACTAGCTAGTGTATTTATCTATACTCCGAATTACTACGCATTCTGAGTGTTCCTAGTATATTTTTCTGTAGAAAAGCTTTTTAAGAAACTTTCCATATTTTCAAAGTTGAAAGTTTACTTTCAGATAAATCCATACTAATATGATAAATGGGAAAGTGTGTCTGTCTGTCTGTCTGTTTGTAATTTCTTTCCCGGCAAAACGGAGCGATGGATTGACGTGATTTTTTAAGTGGAGATAGTTGAAGGGATGGAGAGTAACATTGGCTACTTTTTGTCTCTTTCTAACGCGAGCGAAGCCGCGGGCAAAAGCTAGTACTAATATAATTTTTATTAATACATACATATATTATAGATAAATTACACCCAGAGACATAACAAACAATCACGCTCATCACACAAAGTTTGTCCTGGGTGGGAACGAACCCACGGCTTCCGGCTTAGCAGGCAAGGTTACTAACCACTAGACCAACATGCCTGACAATCTGCGTCCAAGTGTTCCATCTCTACTCAATATGCAACTCGGACACATTAAATTAGATGCAATATTTAAATTGATTTTTCTTTTCCATCTTATCTTATAATTAACAATCTAATAAAAGTAAAAATTTCTCAAATGTCACGCTTTTCAAGAGAAAGTTAACCAGTTTGTAAATGTTTATTAGTAAATATCGTATTTCCACATTTTCTACGAAAACTAAGAAATGATATGATGCTAGAATACCTAGAAAATAAAGAATATATGTAGCTCGAAAAGCATAAGGTAATATCTAAAGTTTATAATAATTAAGTATGATGTTTTTTTTATTAAATTACGATTTTAATACCAGCCTGTTACTGTCCCACTGCAGGGCAAAGGCCTCTTCTCATACAGAGAAGGAACGAGCATTGATCACCCACCACTCAAGGCGGATTGACTATTTCGAACTTATATTCACTACAAGTCCAGGTTTCCTCACGATGTTTTCCTTCACCCATAAGGAGTAGGAAAACATCGTGAGGAAAGGTATTTATTTTTGAAATATTTTGCTCGTGAAGGCCACAAGAAGCAACTAGTTTAAAACACAGAACTAAAAAAACACCAATAAATGATACAAGGATGTTTTCAAAGCCAAAATCTTCTCGATCGCTTCCCGTAATTAATGTGTATTCGCGATGCTTCCATCAGAACTAAATTTAACTGATGCAACCGGATTCTGCCCACGCCATCACATAACTTCACGCTTTACATTCTGATGAAACTGTATAGGGTTTCAGGGTTTAGTTGACACATCTAGCTGGCATCCATACTAATATTATAAATGGGAAAGTGTGTCTGTCTGTCTGTCTGTCTGTCTGTTTGTCTTTCTTTCACGGCAAAACGGAGCGACGGATTGACGTGATTTTTTAAGTGGAGATAGTTGAAGGGATGGAGAGTAACATAGGCTACTTTTTGTCTCTTTCTAACGCGAGCGAAGCCGCGGGCAGAAGCTAGTTTTAAATATATTTATTATAAAACAATAGAAAGACAATGGTGCCGATTCTCTTGTGCACAAACTAACGTAAATTAAAGTTAAGTTTATCTGTCTCTTTCCGTTTAATTAAGAAAAGGACAGAAGATCAAATATTAGTTAAGTCCTGTCAAATTTAGACAATCCATAGATAAATTAGACGCAATTTAAAAACATGGCGTCTAAATATACGTCAATTTTCATCAGCAGCTGTCTAATTTGACAGGATTAAAACTAAAATGTATCTTCTGTCCTTTTCTTTATGAAATGAAAGAGAAAGATGCACTTAACTTAAATTTACGATAGTTTGTGTACAAGAGAATCGGCACCAATAGCAGCGCGACAGCCAGCTCTTGGTCGTCCAAAGGTTAATGAGACTTCCTAATCTTAGCGAATCAATGATTAACTTTTCCGACGAATGTTCAGCCTGATCGAAATAATATCCGTCTATTACTATTCCACTGCAGCGCAAAGGCCGCTTCTCATACAGAGAAGGCACGAGCATTGATCACCAACCGCTCAAAGCGAAATGGTGATTTCGGACTTTCCATTACAAGTTCAGGTTTCCTTACGAAGTATATCATCATCTTCCTAGTCTTTTCCCAACTATGTTAGGGTCGGCTTCCAGTCTAACCAGATGCAGCTGGATATCAGTTCGTTTGACTATTCAAATAGTCTATAGCGTCTGACTAACCGTGACGACTGTTAGTCATACTCTGAAAGCCGAAGCCAACGGCTTTATTTGTTTTACTAGGCAAATTACATTGATATTGCGATGTGACCACAGAGTACGTACTTCATGGATGTGATGCTTGAAAGTGTCTTTAACAAAATACTCATTAATGTCAAATCACATATTGGAGTTAGGTGTAATTTATCTATAATACGAGTATGTATTTCTAAATAATATAAGTATGTATATCAATGTCTGGTTACCATGACACTATCTCTGATTAGTTTGGGAACAGATGGCCGTCTGCGAGTTGTCCCTAAATATTTAATTACTATTGTTTCTATGTCTATGAAAATTAACAACATCTCTTTCGTTTCAGAGTTAAAATGCGAGCTCGCGTCTGCTTACAAAGAGTCGGAGCTGATCCGACAGAGAAGCCGGTCGCTAGAGGAGGAGCTCTCTGCAGCCAGGACCTGTTCCTCCAACCTTGCTGACCAGCTGCACAGGCGGAACGGTAAGATGGATTGGTTCTGCCAGTTCACGATATGACGGTTTGAAAAGGACAGATTATAAATTTCGATAGGAAAGAGATTGAAAGAAGGTTGTAAGAAGTTAATTATAATCTTTATTTTTGGTCAGTTTACAATCTTGCAAGATAGATTGTAAACTAACGGTGTCTATAATGTATTATGGTGAAATAGTTATGTATTTGAGGTGGCCAGACCATAAAATTGATCATTTGTGATGACCAGGGTTTTGAGTAACTGCATAATGAAAGATTTAAGCAGGTATTTATATCCAATTTGTGGTTTAAGAACTTTATTTCGTCATAAGAATTAACACTAATTCACTTACTGAGAAAAAAAAAATACCATAAAAACATTAATTGAGCGTAGGTACAGAAAGTATTTGGAAGTAAATATAAAAAATGTGGGTAAGTATAGAAAACTTTAGTAACACAAAAGACTATCAGTATCCTCACAACATAATAGGGTATTACACTGTGTAAGAGAAAAAATATAAAAATATATTATTGAGGTAGCTTAAGCAAAAAGCAGCCGAACAGTGTTAGTTTTAGTTCATAAAACTAGAAAATATTTTTTTAAATTCAATTCAAAGTTTTCAGTTTTTTTAACCTGTTCTTAAACACACCGAAATACAGACCATAGACAGTGACAGCTGTCGACTGTCAACAGTGTCAACTAGACGTCACTATTTGTTTTATTTATAACCTCTTATTACGATCTTTATTATAAAAATATACTTTTTCATGGAAGTTATTGTGAAAGATATTTTAGATGGCTAATGCACATGTGTACTTACATCAAAGTGATATTTACAACAACGGTACAAACGGTACAAACGGGTTTTTATGGTGTAATAGTTGGAATACTCTTCCCACAACTTTTAACTAAGTTTTTCTTAAATTTGAATCAGTTAACACTAGAATTCACAATTATTCCGATGTTTTCACACTTGTGTTCTTGCATTCCGAAACGCACACCAACGGTAAGTCGAACAGTAACTAATTTTTGAGATAAAAACAATAAAAGTTATGTAAAGTGTCACAGCGCGTTTGTTTATTTACATGACGTAAGGACGTCATATCGCCAAAGCAAAACCACGCCCACGGCGTTTTCCGTTTTTGGAAATTTCCGCGCGAAATTTGAAAATACAATTTTTAAAAGCGTTTTTAGGGTACTTAGCGCTTAAATAAAAATTTAGGATTTTTTTTAGTGGTTTCTTAGTACTGTAGGAGTTATTTGAAATACTTAAAAAAAAAGAGTGTAATACCCTATTGATGGCCAAATTAAAAGACACAATAAGAAAAATACACAGTAGTCATAACATAATCAAGAAATACATAAAAGAATAACAGAAAAAAAAACAAAAAGATGATTTTTTTTTAACTTAAGCTCGAACTTGAGTTTCTACGTGTCGCAGTTTCTAGCATTAGCCATTTGGGCGGTAAGCCGAGGACGGACGGACATGAGGAAACTTTAAGGGTTCCTTTTGCATCATTTTGGTACAGAACTCTAAAAACGAACCAGTTACAAATTCTTCCCAACATTACGGTCATTTTTCATACCTGGCAACAAAGTTACAAAGATATGGTCAAAAACGCCCCACGATTCTAACAACTAAATATTCCATTCCAGATGAATCGCTCCGTCAGATTCGAGCAGAACTGGAGGATGCGCTCGCGCAGAGAGCGGAGCTGGAGTCGCGAGTGCTCGCGCTAGAGCGAGACAAGGATAGACTCGAGCAGGAGAAGACGATACAAGAGCAGAAGGCACAAGAGGTGAATTGCTTAAGAATTTATCATCCTTATCTTGATCTAGTTGGAAATCTCCTGATACAGTTGCGCCACTCTTTGAGTATCATAATATCGTTGTGAATTTGTGATGTTTCCGTGTTGAGGTAGTTGATGGGATCCCTGTTTATGTTTTTGTGAGTATTAACCTCTTGTATGCCGTAATTAATAAAACAATTAAAAACGTCTCTCGGGTAGATCAGGGCTTCCGGCGCTCCAAGGGTAATGAAAAATTAGTAGGTCTTAAATAGATTAAGTATGAAAAAGGTGACAGAACATAGAAATATAAATAACGAATACTTCACTACTTATCGGGATTTAACGCGCACATACCTTTTATTTGTTTTTGGCTTGACGTTTCGGCAGGGTTACACCTGCCATGGTCACAAGCAGACTGTCCGGCGACACTACTCCGTCGATGAAGTAGATTGATCTTCATCTACCCTCGATGTTGATGAATGTCCACTATAAAGCCGCGTACACACTACACTCACTGAGTCCGGTTTTTTAATCGACTTAAAATCGCGATGGTGAATTTTTGCAATCACTGGATTCCATGTGGCCGACAGTTTGAATCCTTCTTCCCGATTAAAATTTTTGTGTTTTTTAATCTCAATCGCTTCACGCACAACTCTTGAGTAAAAATGGCGATCAGTGGAGAGGATTTGTGGACGATGGAATTCGATCCAATGATTGCTGCCTGCTTCCAGTATGTGTTCTGCAATCGCTAATTTATTCGTCTGACGATTTTTCACAGCTGCGATATGCTCTTTGAGCCTTTCAGCGATAGTCCGCTTTGTTTGCCCAATGTACGAGCTTCCACAACTGCAACCAATCTTATAAACACCTGGTGTCTGCAGCGGTATGACATCCTTCGGTGTACCAACTAGGTTCGTGACTTTTGCCCCCGGCTTGTATATGGTGTGAATATTGTAATTTTTCAACACCGATCCGACTTTGTCTGTCACTCCCTTAACATATGGCAAATAAACTGGATGTCTCTTCACCTCGGGATGTCTGTTCTTTTTAGTTGGTCGCTGCAATCTTCTACTCACTTTGTATCCGTTTTTTTTGAGTACCTCCTGAACATGGTATAGCTCTTGCCCCAAATGTTCAGGGTCACAGAGGTCATATGCTCTGTTTTTTAATGAAGTCTGAATGGCTAGCAAGTGGCTTGGATGATGGTGCGACGTAGCATGCAGGTATCTGTCAGTGTGTGTAGGCTTGCGGTACACACAGTGAGGCACGTCGAACGTCCTTGAATTAAGTTTAGTTATGAGGGCGGTAGATTCACTTTTGTTTTATAAGTATGACGTTTCAAAGTGCCTTTTTTGGTCTAATGAAAATAAATGATTTGACTTTGACTTTGAGATCTGAAAAAAAAAATGTATAGAATGTGTATAGAAATATACATTATTATGATAATAGCATGGCGGTAGGGTTGGGCGACTTGAAAGCCAAGTTGAAGGGTAGCAAGATGAAGATATACCTACAATTGGTTGTGAACAAAACAGTGTGTGTTATTTCGGTAAAAAAGGAATTGCAAGATTTGACTATATTTATATACAATGGTAAACTGACTCACTGATTGATTGACCGACTGTCGATATATCAACGCACAGCCCAAACCGCTGGTCCTAGAGACATAAAACTTGCAGAGTGTCTTCTTGAAGAGTAACCACCAAGAAGGGAATTTTGGAAATTCCAACTCTAAAAAGGTAAAATAGAAGATGCAAACATCAATATATACGCGGGTGAAGCCGCGAGCTAAAGTTAATTTATAAATAAACAAAGAAACCTTAAAATGAACAAACGAGGATCATCTAAATACATTTGCAAAAGAGAAGATCTCGCCAGATGGATGATGAATGACGTTGAGAATTAGTCAGATATATTTGTTGACGATTGATGCTTGCGCCATGTAGGAGGTTATGACGCTGATGATGACGCCAGCTCAACGTTTTAATGCGCTTCGCGTGTCTACCGATACAGTATCATCTTACTTTCAATCTTAAATCTGATTGAAATGAGTGAGATCTAAACTCGTATATTCTGTTATATCTGTCAATACAGTTTTTTTTTGCCTTTTATTTCTGCGTGATTTTTTTTTTATATTTATCATCTTCCTAGCTTTTTTCTAAATAATTATTTTAGTCTGCTGCTGCAGACTGGATGCAGCTAATAATTAACTATTTTTAAGTCCAATAATAATGTTGATAAGTATGCAGGGTCGTTTTAAAAAGAGAGAAATATTATCTATCTCTCTTTTTGGCGTTTCTTGTTTAGCATTGATATATTATTTTTGGTAAATATTGGATCCTTTTCACATTCTATCTATCTCATAATCTTCCAGGCGCTAGCAGCAGCAGAAGCGAGCACATCAAAATGGCGGGCAGCACACGAGGCGGCGCGCTCTCAGGCCGCGGCCCGCGCAGAGCGCATGCTGGCGGACTGCGAGTGGAAGATGAGGGAACTGGAGAAACGGGCCAGGGAGGCTGACAAACATAATAAAGAGGTACGTTTGATTTGGGCAGGCTTGATCATCTCAAGGTCGCCGGGTCCGTTGGATGCGGGTTCAGGACCAATGCATGGGAAGCTTTGGGGAGGTCTTTGAAGTCCAGCAGTCGACGTTACGTATGATAAGTAAAACGATCGCAGATTGTTGCGAGTGCGTGCATTCGGTTCCTTATAATATGCTTCAGCTAAATGCTGATGCCACGCGTCATGCTTGAACAGGTGCTATCAGTTGAGGTTAATTATCTCTTAATTGACATGACTTTTTATTAATTATTTTATTTGCTTTTCATCTACACTTTTGTTCACATCAGAACCACCATAACACCACAGAAGCACCAAAAATAATGTAAAATATGAAGTTTTCAAGAGTCTCCGTGGAATTCCTTTCTTGTTTTCTCACATGGTTAGCAGCACCGAGTCTCTATTATCGAGTAGGGGCAGGGAATTCCAAGTGGCGCCACCCACTCTAGCATACCAAAAAGGTTAAAAAAAGCTCACCATAACACGTAATTTTTGAGAATTACGCAAACAAAAGGTTTGTCCTCTCAATGGGTCCGCCTCGATTTCCCTCTAAATTCAAGGCTATCTGTGTGTCTATTTACTGTCTATAGAGCTTTAATAAGTTTCTACTAAATCTTTCTTCCACCAGCTCACAGCAACGGTAGACCAGCTGAAAGCTGACCCGAAACCCTCGCCAGCTCAAGTAGCAGAACTACAACAGCTACGAGGACTGGTCTCCGAACAGCAGCGGTCGGTGCAGTCTTTGACTCTTCAGCTGCAGCGAGTGGAGACGAGAGAGGAGGCTCTGAAGCTGGAGGTCCATCGACTGAAGGAGTTGTTGGAGAGGGAGACTGTTAGCGGGAAGGAGAAGGAAGAAAGATATCGGAAGGTTGGTACAGAGATAATATTTCAGTTTTGATTTTAGATCTTATTTTGTTTTTATGTACTGTCTATACATTATTATGGAGTTTTAACATTGGTTTTGATCTTTTGATATATGGGTACCATCCGTACCACAATACCGGCTACTATATACCTAGGTAGCTATTTTGGTAAACTTAGTGACTATGACCTCTTCTCCAACTTTGTGTACCAGTAATTCTTTTCATTAAGGAAATATTTATTTGAGTTTTTCTTGAATTAAAATAAAGTACATATGCTACATACTTAAAACCATATTAGTGAAAACTCATTACGAAAACGATTGTTCATTTCTATCTACACATCACACATTTAAAGGATAAAAAATTCTTCTCTAACATTTTATGGGAAGTCTGGTGTCAAGAACAGCTTCAAAATTGAATTCTTCTTAATAGTATGAGCTAACTCTTTCCATTTTCACATAACTCCAAATCTATTTCAGGAAATCCAACGCCTAGAGCAACAGCACTCCAAATCCATAGAGACCCTCCGTTCAGAGCACCACGCGACGGCCGCGTCCACTCGCGCGGCGCTGGAAAGGAGCCACGCAGAGAGGACGCGCAACGCTCTCGCGCAGCTCCGCGCTGAAGCCGAACAGGACGCCAGGAATGCGGATAGGAAGCTTCGAGAAGTTACTACTAGGGTGAGTGACACAGTGTTGGTAGCTGTGGCGATATCTATCATGTAAACTAAAACTGGCATTCTACATCTCGCAATCAGAGTTTACCGCGTTATAAAATCTCGACAATAATCGTTGGACATCCGACTGCTCGAAGAGTCCTCGAAGAGGATTTTTGAGGTTGAGAAACTTTCTGCTCCATTTTCCAAATCTCTAAAAGTGATTCATGTCATGATCTCAGTTATTTTTAAATTGTTTACGGTGTGTTTCAGCAAACTTCTAGTGAACCACACCCACACAATATGTTTAATTGTTGACAAATTATTACATTGACGATGGTAAATGAACTTCTAACCATCATTTTCCTTATGGTTTATCTATATCTCTAAAAACTACAAATAAAAATACAACAACGTTTCGAGAATTTTATATTTTTTGCAAAAAAAAACCGACTTCCCTCGATTTCGGCACGATACCATCATCAGATCCTGGACCTTATGGCAATGGGACCATTTGGGAAGTCAACCCTTTCAAACAAAAAAAGAATTGTTCAAATCGGTTGGCAAACAATAATATATTCTTCAATAATATACTTTCGAATTGAGAACCTCCTCCTTTTTTTAGAAGTCGGTTAATAAAGTATCCATTCTTTTCCAGTTCGAGAACCTAAAAGAAGTGCTAGCTAACAAAGAAAGTCAGTTCGAACAAGCCATCGCAGAGGCCCACAGCAAGGCAGACTGGGACATCATGCAGCTCAGACATATGCTCGACAAGGCTGACATCACGTACGCCAACAAGTGTGAAGAGATGAGCGAACGATTTGAGAAGGAGAAAGGTAGTTGATATAATAACTAACGCTTTGAGAAGCATGGTAGATAATACAAACTTTAACCTTCATACGCCGTGAATACTCAAATGTTACTTAAATTTAAGACGCTCTCAAATCTGTTGCTGTCCTTACTTAATCCCTTTAGAGTGACAAAGACAGCAACAGGTTTAAGGATCGAAATTGAGTGACGTTTGAGTATTCGGTCATTAATTCATGAACATTAAATGCTCTAGCTAATCTTGGACAAAAAAAAAATATTAAAAAAATATGTTTAGTATTTCATTCTTTACAAGTGTTCGCAAAAGTTAATAGTGTTTTGAAATAAAGGGATTCAAAGTGTGAATGATATGTTTGAAAGAGAGGTATAAAACCTTAGAATTGTAGATAAATATGAGGTAATAAGGCACGTAATATAGTTACAGACTGGGATGGATCTCATCCAAACTGTATAATTGTTGATTTCGAAGTTTTTAAGAACTGTTCCCCGCGGTTTTACCCGCGTAGTTCCCGAACCCGTGGATTTTTTGGATAAAAACTATCCTATGTCCTTTCTCAGGTTATGGACTATCTCTACCAAATTTTTGAATCAGTTCAGTAGTTTTGCCAAGAAAGCGAGACAGACAGAGTTCATTACTTTCGCATTTGTAATAGTATGGATTTAAAGATAGCTTACCATATAATTTCTAAGTCAAAAATTGTTTACAGAAAGTCTAATAGAAGAATGGTCAGAAAAGGTAAGAGAGTTAGAGGAACAGTCAGCAACAGCGGCAGACGAAGCTAAGAGTCTTCTAGAAACAACCAAACTGAAGCTCATCGCTGAAAGGATGGAACAAGTTAATAAGCTCAAAGAACAACATCGACAGGAAATGGGTAAGTTTATGTAACAATATAATTAATGTAAATAGGGCCTAAAACACCTTATGTTGTTGAAATACAGGCTCACAACTTAGTTTAGGCAGTCTCCCACTTTGTGTATAAATGTATTCTGTACGTATCACTTTTAACCTATTAGGTATTAGTTTAAAATTTAGCAAAACATACTTATGTGATAGTATTTTTATCGACACAGTCCGGTTTCCAATTTTCATCTTAGGTAGATTACATAAATGCATAAATATAATATTATCAGCACTGGTTTTTTTTTAAGAAATTAAAAATAGAATTTCAAGCTTGCATGCAATAATTTATGAAAACAAGGTGAACAATATTTTTACAGATGAACAATGGGAACAATTTATGGAAGACAAAGAGAATTGTCTTGCGAGAATGAAGACAGAGTGTCGACAGGAAGGAGAAGAAGAAAGAGTCAAAAGAGAGAAGGAATTAATAGAAGAAATAGCTGGTAAGTCATTATTCGTCATTTTTGTTCTGAGGAAATAATTTCAGATGTTAAACAGGATCAAACTAAAATAGTGCATGATTATATGCTGTATTCATAGCAGAAATAAAACCCTCACAAAAAGATTTTAAAACATTTTACGAACAAAGATCTGGTCACCGGTTTCTATCAAATTTCTTCCAGAATTAAAGTCGCAATTGCAGTCACAATCAAGTGAATACGATCACTTAGCAGTGAAAGCAGCTGCTTGTGGAAGAACTTTAGCAGTTACTGAGCAGGAGTTAAGGTCAGTGATCATTTGGCACTAGTATCATTAGACCCATTTTTTGTCTATGTAGACGATGTTGTAATATGCATGTATTGCAAAAGAGTCAGTTTTGATAAGAACCGTATTCAAAGATATTTTGTATAATAATAACATGGATCCTTAATTCTAAATTTTAAATGAACGAATGTAGAAGAGAAATTAATTGACTGAGCCTGAATTTTTTTTTCATTTGAATTGTTAACAAACTTAACATCATCAATCTTTGAATACGGGTCTAAAGACCCCATTTTAAATTTAACATAATTCAACCAAACACAATTGGTAGCGAAATTTGTTCCTAAAAACTTATAACTTTTTTATTTAAAACTAATAATTTTAACACTAATTTTATTAAAATACAGTCTTTTGGACAAATTTGGCTACCATGATCGCATGTCAAAATTCACCCATGGAATGATAACTACCATTTATTTTTATTTCATGGTCAATAACAGTATTTTATTAAAAATCATTAAAAAAAACAAGCTAGTTTTGGGAGATGCCTGTTTATTTTTTTATTTATTATTCAAATTACTTTTTGTTATACTGAAGCTGCTATGATTAGTTTGTTTTTTATATCCAAATATTATTGTAGTCTTCATCTTAGACACTTCTTCTTATCACATGGAAAGCAGTAATAACTTCTAAATAAATCTGCATATCTTTGTAAACAACTTCCTTTGTAAAAGGAACTATAATTAATAGAGCGGTTTTTTTTAAATAACATAAATAAAAGGCATCTTCCAATTAATATCAAACTCAACACAAACATCAAAAGAACACCTTTTTCACAATTATCATAAAAAAAAACGATATGTCCAAAAGGCAGTATTTTAATAAAATTTAATAAAACAGTTCATACTATCAGTGGTATCTTGAAAGATTTAAATCAATTGTGATTCGTGGAATTAGAAATAGGCAATTTTCGTGTTGAATTGAATGAGGCATATCATCTTTGTCTCTGGGTTGGTTACTTCGCTTAACGCTTCTACAATGCCTCTGGTATTACAGATGCCTATAGGCGGTGATGATAACTCTTCATCAGCTCCGGATCTACGATTTTCTCGAACCGGGACAGAAACCTCTTTAATAAACTTGTAGTCTTTATCATCCAACAACATTATCAAGTCGACTATAAGCTGTAAAGGATTCCTTATTATTCGGATCCTTTGTGAAGCAAGTTTCTATATAATTTTTAATCACACTTTTTCATGATTTTGGTGCGTCTTGAAACTACCTCCCGGGGTGAGTGTCTTGGTTTGCTTCTACTAGATCCGGGGCTGTTTTCCAGCAAGCAGTGTTTCCAGCTTGTTCAATGCTAGAATCAGGCTCATTCTTACACAGTGTCGGCATCATCGCGCTATTGCTGTGTGCTTGGGGAGGCTGTGGTCTTCGCGTGACTCTCATCGCTACTCTACTTGCCGTCACCGTGGCTCTAGCAGAAAGGCTGCTGCGTCGAAATAAACGACATACTAATTATTAGATGTTAGATTGGAATCTGCTCCACATAACTGGTATTAGAATGCACTTCACCAAGTTGTGAGTTTATTGTTCTTTTCTTCGATGACTTTTTATTATTCTGTGCCAAAATGGCCTTTAGTCTTCGCTGTCCGCTAGGATGTCAGAGGGCTGTATCTCATGATTCTTTGTATGCAAAATAATAATAATTTGACAGACTTATTATTGGGTATATTTTTTTATGAAAGTCGCCTTAGTTTTCACGATTTAGCTTTTAATTCTGATGTCGGACGCGTCAGTAGATTTGGAAACCAAAATTGTAAAACTAAAACAAATTAACCATTCGACGGCCAAGCGGCAACCGGCCGCCGCGCTGCTATTGTCCTTCTATTGTGTCTCGAATCAGGTGTGTTTGAAGGTTTAAAACGGCTTTTTGATTTCAAATAATGCAAAAAATCACACCGAAGTCAAAGTGGAGCAGGTTTTAAATACTGTATCGTCAAGATCAGATGTAGTTAAACTAACAGCAGACCATTAGCTTATAGCGATCGGCTTATTTTCCTTTCCCAAAATGTTCCTTGGTTTCAAGTAGTGTTTTTCCCGAAATAACCTTTCTGAAAACGTAAAGGCCTTTTGAGAAAGCTTGATGTCCAAAATGACCTCTTTTCGAAATGAAAAAAATATTCCAAAATGTTCATGTTTCAAAATGTCAGTTTAAACTGGAAAGAAAGTACTTACAGAATCTAATCTAATGTATTATAAATCATTTCAAAATTTGGAAGTGGAACATTTCTTAATTGGGACATTCTGGGAATTTAACATTATTTGGAGGGGTAATTTCAGGAAAAATACTTTGGAAACTTTATTTTGATTCTGAGCCTAAACAGCTTCTGCTTAGTAGAACCCGTAGTTTCCAAGAAAATAATACTTTTCAAATGTTGTCAACGATACATTAGAAAGGCGAATATTTTCATCGCCATGTGTGCTCGCATGATTTAAAGAGCCTTCCCAATGAAGTTTATACGATTCAGGTTACTCGTAAATTTTACTTATATGGTGGACTTGATGTACAATCGACAAAATGGAATCCTGACCATCATAAGCTTATTTTCCTACAGACATTCAAATACAATTAGGTCGACAATCGCGTAAACATGTAGTAAAAATGTCACACGTCTAGTCTTATTATTTTGACAGCTTCAAACGATTGGTCGTCAAAATAGGTCATTATTAAATTTTGTCGATAGTATGTACAAATTTTATGGAACTTAATGACCGATACTTACACACATGTTTCTTCTCAATATAACAAACAACTTTACCCTTGCTACCCCTTTATCTGGCCATAGTTAAGTGAACCACAACTATACCATAGATAAAACCACATAATGACAGTGATCATAAGGGTCAGTTTCGCGTGGCAGTAATATGACACCTGACAATAAAGACAGCTGACACTTGGCCAGCAATAGGTGCGACGACAAAAAAAAAGTAATTAGTCCGTCAGATAGATTATCAAAAAATTTTAGACACGTATTTTTCTTTTTTCTCTTAAACGAAGAATGACGACGATACAGCGCGTTGAAATTGCGCATGACGTCATGATTTGATACAATTTTTGCAGGGCGGTGACGTCAAAAGCCCCCACTCCGGAACTTTGTTGCTATATATCTTTGTATTTTTTATTAATTTGAATAAGCAAAAAATACGTGTCCCGTATATTCGGCCGATCTATCAGACGGACTAAATAGAATGCCATTTTTTTAATGCTGTCGTCATCCCTATTGACATTTGGCCAGACCACAGGCTACCGCAGGCTTAAGGAGCTTTTTTTAAATAAGTGACTTAACATACTACCGAAATTGGGTTATCTATCAGCTGTTCGATATTTGACCTCAATCTTATCGATACCAAAGTCAACATTGTAGAAAACACTTATTAAGAGACCCTACCTTTTGACAAAATGCCGTCCTTTACCCTTAGTACAATCGACAAAATGGAATCATGACCCACCATGAGCTTATTTTCCTACAGACATTCAAATACAATAAGGTAGTAAACATGTAATAAAAATGTCACACGTCTAGTCTTATTATTTTGACAGCTTCAAACGATTTGTCGTCGAAATGGGTCATGATTCAATTTTGTCGATTACAATAGAGCGTTCACCTCTGGTCATAATTGGGTCTGACACCAAATAAAAAAGTTTTTCTTTGTTTTTATTCAATTTAATAATTTTGTGTTTTGTATCAGTCAATAATTACCAGCCAACTTTATTCTAAAATAATTATTAAAATACTGCCAATTGGACTGAATTCATCTACATGAAACACCATCCATCACGCCTGCTTCCCTAAAGGGTAAAGCAGAACAACAACACAGATTTCGTCAGTTTGTTCATTTATTTACATCACATAATATTATATTGTCCATTTTTTATCATCATTTTTATTATCTAGTCATCATTTAGAGTAATAATTGTTTGTTAGTTAGAAACGGCAATGTGGTCAAGAGTATTCGATAGACAAAATTATATTATATTTTTAGCTAAACTTTGACTCACCATCGAAAGTAAGTTTGTTCGGCTCACTAAAGACTAAAGAGTGACAGTGCTCGACAAACGATTGTTTTTTTTTTTCTAATTTCTGTGTTTTTTAGTACACCAACCCAAATTGGTTCCATAGAAATTTTGGATCAGTATTAAACACAGGATCGAATTTTGTTGCCCCGACTTACGCTACCCTGACTTACATTACCCCGACTTACGCTGCCTCACCTTACCCAAAACCTTAGTTACGTGATTATCAATACTCGTAAATTAGATACGATTGTTATTAAAAAATGATTTGGTTGAAATGGCCATTTTCTTGCTATCTTAAATTTTTTTTCGAAATTCCGTGATTGAGAATCACCCCACAGAATATTTCCACCCTGTATAGATAGAGAAATACAGCAAATAAATTGTGGGACCAGTTTACCATCTTCTTATGGTTTCTCTTCTTAATTGAAGTTCTTTTATGTCTGTTGAATACCCTTGACCCTTTCATTGCCGTTACAAATCATCGTTTTTAATATAAACCATTGCACTAGACTAGCTCATCATTGCTCAAATTGTTATCATTCATTCATAATATAAGTGTTTAGTTTGTTCTTTTCTATTTTTATACGATTTGGAAAACTATTTTGAGTGATAAAATAAAAGTACATAAAATATTGTAATTTTTGTTATTGCCTTACACAGGTACTTGAAAACTTGTGTTGCCATAGTTAAATATATTAATTAAAGGAATATTGTATATTTAATGACATTCAACACAGAGTCTTTGACTAGAGTTGCCAGTTAAATATATTATTAGCCATTTTAACTTAATAAAATTAATGTAATACCATACTAAACAGTTTTACAAAGTTTTTTCTTAAAATTAACTCTAAATCTAGCAACATTTAAGTTCCCCTTCTCCTTATTAATTTCTTAAAAAGCTGGCAACACTTACATGAAGTAAAAGCCCCATTTATCGGCAGTACAACACAAACAGTAGGGTAGAGAACACCAAAATTCGGCAATACATAAAAATTTTATTGTCACACAATTTAACTGTCTTTCCTTAACCGACTAACGATAGAGAGGCATTGGCGAGGGAGAAAGAGCTAAGAGAGAAGAGGTCAGAGGATGCGACGAAGATAAAGCAAGTGGAGAACGCTTCGAAGGACCAGATTGAGCATCTGACGAGGAAGTGTGCGTGTTTGAGAAAACTGTGAGTACCATATAAATAAAACTGCCCATCAGCCACTATTTGCTGGTCTCATCTGTTTATTGAAACGTGTAACGAAGTTCTATGTTCTATGTCAGAAGTAATACTTAGTATATTTCAAAATATTTACAGTGTTATAATTAAAATTAAATTCCAATACAAAAGATCACTCCTAAATAATATCTGTCTGATGTTCCACCGCTTTTGAGACAAGAATAGAAGGTAAAACAGGATTTTCTTCGGTAAACGTAGGAAAAAAAACCTATAAGAACGGTGAATGTAATATTGTTATTTTTTTCCATATCACTCAGTTTCGACGACATGCGAGCCCGCCTCACCGCGAGAGAAAGGGCAGCTGAACAGGAGTCCAAAGCGAAGGACAAAGAGCTCCACCAACTACGGGGCGAAGTCGCCAGGCTCACCAAGATACTGTTCGAACAGAAGTAAGCATTCGAGTTACACTATCCCGACTTACGCGACATGGACTTACGCGACCCCGACTTATGTTATTTCGAATTTGCCCAGACATCGAATTTCATTGCTCCGATTTACGCTACCCCGTCTTAGGCCTCTTGTTGACAAGGGACAATGGCTAGATTTTTGTAATGGGCCGCAGGCTGACGCGCTGAGTTCAATATAAATATTAACATTGCTCGTTAGCGCCGCCGTCGCCGACCCACAATCCACACTAATCAGTGTATTTGTTATCGTGACTGACACTTACGACGTTTTTTTGTAAGGTTGAAACGACCCTGCAACAAAACTCAACGCGTCGGCTCATTACTTATTGTTACCCATTCACAAAAATGGTCGACAACGGTCGGGGTTAGGCTACCTCGACTTACGCTATCCCTACTTACGCTACCCCAACTTACGCTATCCCGACTTACGCTATCACGACTTACGCTACCTCGACTTACGCTAAATAAGGATTCGTGACAGAAACAGACTGTTTGTCAACGGGTATCGGGCCGACGCACGGTGGGCTGAAAATCGGCTTTCATAGACTTAGGGATTTCAATTTGCAAGTGCTTGTTTTTATGCCGGATATCGCTTCTATTAGTCATTACTATGTACAAAAATGACACCCGAGTTAATTCTACCCAAAAACGAAGGAAATATAATTTTTTTACGAAAAATTTGTATGAAGCTAGTATGAAAAATCGAATTATCTCCTAAACGGCATGTTTAACCGTAATATCCTTGGAGATGGTCATAGTGCTAATTATTTATGATTTTTTGGTTGGCGATAGGACGAAAAATTTAATGCCGTTTTTTTTTTTAAAATCGTCAAAATATTTTTATTTATTTTTACATGTAAAACGATCCCTTTTAGTGTCTAAGTTAAAAAGTTCGATATGTTATTAACCCAAATATTAAGAACACACGAAACAAGAAAAATAAAATAAAAAAATTGCTGTTTTTGACACATTTATATTAATTTAAATAAAAAAAGATTTATATTGAAGTAACATTATGAAGTTATATTTTATACAAAATAAGTTAATTTAAGGAATTAATACTAAGCATTCGTAAAATAAAGTAAAATAAATAAAAAAAATAAAACATATCATTAAATATTACAAAAAAACCCAAACACACTCAAATACAAATTTACAAATATGTACATATATATCTTTTTTACAAATTTTCCTTATCACTCTCGTTGTCAGACTCCAATTCTGAGTCAGTTTCCTGAAATTGAATTAAGTCGAGAGTTTCAGCAAAAAAGCTCTGCTTTTTCTTGGCATCTAACTTAGGCCTTTGTGCACTTAGCAAA
This sequence comes from Athetis lepigone, assembly GCA_033675125.1. Lineage (NCBI taxonomy): Eukaryota > Metazoa > Arthropoda > Insecta > Lepidoptera > Noctuidae > Athetis > Athetis lepigone. The sequence goes on along the minus strand of CM066220.1, from coordinate 3,965,533 downwards.
GGGTCCGAAGAAACAACAAGCATATTTAAAATGTCTTGATTGGAATCCTGCCTGCTTCTTTTCCGCGAATGATGTTCTCGAAACCTCCTAAAATCTTTGTTTCGAGACTCTGAGGCTTCTTCCGAGAGAGTCCCAATCGGCACAATATTATTTTTCTCGATTATGTCAGCCCCATGGATTAGTAACTTATGAACGGTTGACGACATGTAGAACCAGTCGTATAGTAATACGTACTTTTCTGCTGTTTTGCGAGCATAATCTCTAAATTTTATTATATCGATCTGCTCTCCAGATGTAATTGCTTGTAAAATTACAGCAAATCTTTTGATGAGGTCTTCATCCAAACCGGTTATAGCTGCGGTTTTATTAGGAAACTCAAAGAATTTTCTTGCAGTATTCCCGTCATTGGTGGTTCCCGAGCCTTGTTTTACTATATCAATCAACAGATTGAGCTCATCTTTGAATTTATTTTGAATTATTTTCTTTCTTGTCTGTAGCATTTCTTTGTGCTCATCACTTCTCGCTGCCCACCGTTTGAAGTCCAGTTTGTATGCAATGTGTAACAGACATTCCATACAATTTATACGGGCGTGTAGGGATGACAAGCCAAACTCATACAGGTCCGAACACACAATTTTTGATGTTACAGCATCTAAGCGGTTCATTTCTGTAGGCTTTGCTAAGCACAGGTAGCACGATGCATTTGATCTAGCTTCAGAAAGGTAAGTACAGACTTTAGCGTCGATCATCGTCATCATTAGTTGATGAGTCACCCTATTATTATTATTGCACTCTGTGGGGATAAGGGCCTCAATTTCTTCATCCATTTGTTTTTTCAGCCCAAGGACAACTGCTTCACTCTCCTTTACAAAAGTAAACTGAACTGGACGACAATACAAAACTGAGCATGGTTTTGGGTTCGTCCATAAAATGTTGTCTCCATCTGTCAGTTTTAGTGGCACCAAGGAGGTCATGAAAATGCTTGAATCATCTTCCTCACCCTCAATTTTCTGCTTGTATCGGCTTTGGTTAGAAGCACCGTCAAATCCCCACTTGGATATCAGCTTCAACTGCTTGTTATGCTCTTCGTTAGAAAGGCTTTGAAGGATTCTTGTAACCGTGATATCAAGTAAAGCTTGAAGTGTAATCCTAGCCGATGAATCAGTAACTGTCACTGATTGCTTCGGAGGGTAGCAATCAAGCTTAGTTTGTTGCACTTTATAGTAAGATGGATAAATATCTTTAGCACCTTCTCGAATGGCAGCCTCACGCAACGTAATATATTGCCACTTTGAGAGTTTTAGCGAAAGAAGCAATCCAAGCGCCTTTTCTGGCGTAAATATGATTGTTTTCGCTGGTTTCTTAAGCGTTTCATTTAATTTAGCGGCTGCTTCAGGATTTTTCATCATGTATTCGATGACAGAGGCGATATCTCCATGCCCTTCTTCTTTTAAACGTGCTGCAGCTGCATATGCCAATTCACTGGAACCTTCGCCTGTGTGTTCATCAGATCTTCTCTTTTTTTGTTTACTTCCCAGGTCTTCGAATGGTTTACGGGATCTTTTTGTCATTGTTCCAATGGACGTTGATGTCGACGGTTCTGGAGAGACTGAGGGCGCTCTTGGTATCTCATCAACACTTGGTTCTTGATTAACTAAAGTTTGCACAAAACTCGGCCAATCAATATTTGCTCCCAACCAATTCTCGTACTTTCTCCTGAAATTATCAAGGAATCGGTTGGATTTCCCCCACCTTTGTAAAGCGGCTCGCGTAAATCTCCGACAAAATTCTTTGAGAACAACATAATCTTCGTCAGACAGGCAATCGCCTATGCGGGATACAACTGCACTAAACAATACTTCATGATCAAATGAAGTACTCTCACTTCGTAGAAGAACAAACAAGTCTAAATTGGTGATTAAACTTTCCATTTTAAGATTTTATAGTCGCAGATTTAGTGTTAGCAGTTACACAGTTGTGAACAAATTAAATTATAAAACAAAACTTTAGCCCTTTTATTGCAAAACGACAATAATTAGGTAACTACCCTCATTAGTTATCTCCTCATTAGCTAATGAAAATCTATAATTGTCACTAACTATTCTTAGAACTCATAGCACTGCTAATTAACAAATTAGCTTACTTATCAGGAAATGTTAAATATAATCCATTGTCGTGAGATATTGAAAATCATTAAATCACCTATTAAGACTCATTAGAAGACCTAATCAGTGTAGTTACTTAATCACTTCTTTTTGGACTCATTAGAAGACAATTGGTAATTTGGTTGTATGAAAAGTTTTAAAACTCATTTTGTGCTGATAAATATCTAGCTCAAACATAGTTGGCTACGTGTGGGTGTACTATAAACCTCTGCCAACTCCTTCGGAAATATAGGAGTGATGCTATTTTATGTTATGTGTAGTTAAAAGTCCGTGTTCTTCAACATAAACACCAAAAGGAATCGTTTCATACGTAAAAACAAATAAAAATATTTTGACGATTTTTTAAAAAAAAACGGCATTAAATTTTTCGTCCTATCGCCAACCAAAAAATCATAAATAATTAGCACTATGACCATCTCCAAGGATATTACGGTTAAACATGCCGTTTAGGAGATAATTCGATTTTTCATACTAGCTTCATACAAATTTTTCGTAAAAAAATTATATTTCCTTCGTTTTTGGGTAGAATTAACTCGGGTGTCATTTTTGTACATAGTAATGACTAATAGAAGCGATATCCGGCATAAAAACAAGCACTTGCAAATTGAAATCCCTAAGTCTATGAAAGCCGATTTTCAGCCCACCGTGCGACGCCGACGCGTTGATTTTCTTTGCAAAGGATACGTGTCCGTCTCGTTAACAATCATCCACAGTAACCTATTCAATGCTGCGCGTTGGCCCGTCCGTGGCCTGTTTTGAAAATGGGCCCGTTGTTGTCAAAAATAGGCCTTAAGCGGCTATAATAGTCGAATTATTCCCGCACAAGGATCTCAAGCACAAAACATCACAATTTTTAGCGTTTACACTTGGCTTATTTGTTAAAATATTTGCGTATTTGATGCAACGCAATATGAATCTTATTCTAATAAGTCTCGAGTATAGTTCGTATTACTCAAGTAACACGAATATTTTTGCCTAATACGCCATGTGTGGTACCAATAAATAGAAGACACTGGTGCTGATTCTCTTGTTCACTAATTGAACCAAATAATAGGACTTAAATAGTATTTTATCGCCTGTCCTTTCTGTAACGAAATGTAAAGAAAAAGATGTAGTTACAGTGGTTCCAATTCTCTTATTCACAAACTAACGTAAATTTAAGTTTAAGTGCATCTTTCTCTTTCCATTTCATTAAGAAAAGGACAGAAAATAAAATATTAGTTAAGTCCTGTCAAATTCAGACACTCCATAGACAATTTAGTCGCGATTAAAAACATGGCGACTAAAAATACGTTGATTTACTTCAGGCGCTGGCTAATTTGGCAGGTTTAAACTAAAATGTATCTTCTGTCCTTTTTTTAAGAAATGGAAAGAGAGAGATGCACTTAACTTAAATTTAGTGAAGTTTTTGTACAAGAGAATTAGCGCCACTGAACTTAAATTTAGTTTTAGTTTGTCAACAAGGGAATCGACACCATTGGTCGATTTCGACACTTTTTATCGCACTTTTAAGGCAGTGCTAAACTAAAAATCCTTCAATTCACGAGCTTGCACAGCACAAACTCACGCACAACTTTTATCCCAGCACTCCAAAACTAGGTGCTCGCACGAGGGCTGACGGCTGCGAGACTTTGCCCCCCGAGGAGACGCCAGCGGAGCCCCGGCGTAAGGGTATGTCACCCTGTATATAGGTGAGCACTCTTGTCGCTATTGTGTGTGGAATGTGCGGAGAACACCCTGTGTTATGGTATGTGTTCGGCATGTTTGATTTTTTGCCTCACTTAGGTGTTGAACTTAGAACCATTGTTTGATTAGACTTTAGAATAGCCTGACTTGGTATCGAACTTAGGAACATTGTGCTAGCGAATAAAAGATATATGAGTTGTTTTTGTAGTTTATTTTCATAGTATTGCCATATTTGAAATTATCTCTGCATTGACAAGCAAGAATCGATCGTTAATATGACGAATGAATCGGATTGTCTCGAATTTGTTCGGGGCTTTTTTAGAGAACGCGAACTTTTGAAAATTTAAATAACCGTAATTGAATAATCTTTAAACTTCTTTTGTGTGTTGTTTTTTTTTTATTATTAATATTGTTTTAGATTTTTTTTTTATTATTAATCTGTTTTTAGAATAGTATCGCCTTTTTTCTCAACAAAGATGTTGATATATTGAATTACAGTTCATAATAATTTTTTAAGCATACGTGGTAAAAATTACGATTTAATACCTACATCAAAACATGCCTTACACTAGCCATATAACAGGGACCGTGTTAACAAAAGGTAATGGAATTACTGTGGTAATGTTATGTTAAACCTACTTGTCAAAATCACGACATTAATATGCAGAGATGTTGTTATGCAGAGAGGTTAGTGGCTCGTCAAAAGTCGCTCGTCAAAAGTCGTTCGTCAAAAATCAAAAGTGATGAATCGCTTTACAAATAATTATTAGAATTTTTGAAAATCGACGTTTATTATCTCGTCCATTATCGCCACAGTTGATAATCATCTCTGTATATTTACTTCGTGATTACAATAAGTAAAGGCCTTTGCACACCTCATCGATTCAACACCGAAACGAGCACTGTCTCATTTTGTGTGTTCAATCCGGACATCCTATAGCAAAGTGTGTACAAGACAGCTATCTCCATGACAGTTTTCCAAAATCGAGGGTTCCCACACCCCGCCACTGTATCTACCATCACTTCTAGGGAGCATTAGGGCATACAAGGCAAAGACTATACAACCACTGGTTTGCTGCTTCATGATACAAGGGAAATAGTTAGAACTGTTTCCTGAAAATTATTCCTATTATGTATTTCCACTGAGTACCCGATGCAGTGTGGAGACGTTAGCTTAGCATTAGCATGTTCGCTGGCGGCCGCTAGACAATTTCAATTCAAAATTCAAGGCATTTATTTCACTTAGTAAATAACTGTAACTAAATTAAAGCAATACTTAATTAGTAAAAGCTACTATACATTACAAGAATATTTAACAGATAAAGTCAATAAAAAAACGTAACTGTAAAAAATAAATATATAAACTTAAATAACTTAATTATTATACTACATTTATAATAATGAACAAATTATAAACAAGTACCAATTAATAATAATAAAAATATAATTAAAGAAATTGTTTATGAATAAATAATTAATATAATATGTATAATATGAAGCGATAGCAAGAGAATACCCAGTATCAATACAATTAATAAAAAAATTATGAACAGAAATTAAATAGAACCAAATAAATAGATAAATAGAATCATAAAAAGTACCTTACATGTAACTAATATCAAAAAACTAATGAAGCGCTCTTCCTCTCTCCTACTTATTAAAAACTTGCTGTGCCCAACAGGGTCCATAATTGTTTCTATGTTATATTATTATATTTACCACCTGTAAGTGTACATTATGGATTGCAATAAACTATTTGATTTAATTTGATTTGATTTAGACCATTTACAAGCACTTATGAATTGTCAAAAAGTCGGTCTGAAAAGTGACGCTAATTACCTGTTTCAAAACGTACGTAGATTTCTATGGAAAATAACTAAACGCAAAATGAAATGTTACAATAATTTTATTTTGCGTCGATTTTACGTATCGACATATTATTATAATCGGCGCGCAACGTTGATTCGTTATGGTGTGCACTGGCCTGTACTTGACCTTCGAAACATTTGAAAATACTGCTTTTTTTATGTGTGTGATACTTTGTTTTATTCAAGCCAATCTCCCTAATAGGTAAGCCGGGAGCTTTTGATTACGTGTGTAGAAAATAGATATTTGTTGTAAATAAACTGTCAATAAAAACAATGTTTGTAAATATTAACGAATATTTTGTCGTGTAAATAGTTTGTAGTTTTAATTGAATGTTAAAGTAGTGAAATATTTTCAAAATTAACTTGAACACTTTTCTGGCCTAAATCTATGCTTTTCTCTCTTTTTTTTTTTCTTTTAAAGAACACACACACACAATAAATAAATATGATATTGTATATAGATAAATAAATAAAATGTCAGCCTAAAAAGACATTATCTTGCACTGTTAAATGGAATTTTCGTGATCTGCAATGTTTATTCTTATATATTCTTATTACTATTAGTGATAGACTAAAAGCGGTTCGGAAGCGGTTGTTAACTAAAATATACCAAACTCGATAGAGACATGTCATATTTGGTATCAATAAAAAAAAATTGTTTTATTCTATTTTATTATTTGTCCGTCGAAAACGGTCATTAAAGGTCATAGATCATTAGAGCCACCCGGCACCCACCCCGCACCGCCTCGACGCACGGCGTCAACTCGTTGTCGACGGGTTGTCGATGGGTGGACCACCCGCGGTCAACCAGTGGGCCACCAGCGGTCAACGAGTGAACGCCGAGGCGTCAACGAGTTGACGCCGCTTGGTCCACGAATTTTCGAGTAGTCTGTTAATAATCAATCGCGAGCAGCGCGCGGCCCACTCGTGGCCCGCGCGTTGTCAACGCACGGCAAGCATTCGAGCAGCGAGTTGTCTCCGAGTAGCCCACCGCCGACCGCGCGCGGAGGGCTTATAACCGAGGCGATCCGGTGACGCTACGGAGTTGTTATAGTGAGCGTATGCCCATACAAATCCATAAAGAATACTAGCCGCAGGAGGCGAGTCGGTGCGGAGTGAGTGCCGGGTGGCTCTAATGAGCTATGACCTTAATATAGTTTTTATAACAACTTGTTTATGGGGACCACCCCTGCTGCAATTTTTTAATGCTGTTTCCTGAGACAATTTAATACTTATTGAAAGACTTAAGACAAAAAGAGATAGCGCCAGTGGGTCTTGTATCCAACTCTGTCTTGTTCTCACTAATCGACCCCGGGCCATTTGAGAAATACATGGGCTTGTCTCGCTATTCTCCATGCAGATGTTTAGTAGTGGGAAGTCTATAACTCTTATATCAAAAACGATTTTATTAAAAGACTCATGATTGGTTATGGCGGCGGTAAGGCGGTAACTGTACTCAGACGCTTCATGAAGTGACCATTAATTACAGGAAAACATCTAGACACTCTAATTACTATTTATTATTATTATATATATTACTAGCTTCTGCCCGCGGCTTCGCTCGCGCTAGAAAGAGACAAAAAGTAGCCTATGTTACTCTCCATCCCTTCAACTATCTCCACTTAAAAAATCACGTCAATCCGTCGCTCCGTTTTGCCGTGAAAGAAAGACAAACAGACAGACAGACAGACAGACACACTTTCCCATTTATAATATTAGTATGGATAAGACTAATTAATATTTTATTATCTAATCTAATTAATATTTTATATAATTTCATTTGCCATCTACCTTCTACAGGTGGGACTCTCCGCACTCCCGAACTAGTCCGGAAATACTCGATAATACCCGAAGTCGGACCAGCGCGCCAAACGCCCGCAGAAATACAAAATGGCCGACGTCGAGCCAAAAGCGTGGACTTACCGGCGGTACAAGTGCCAGTTAGAATTAAACAATTGGAGGAGAGAAATAAAGAATAATTTTGTCTTGTGTAGTTTTTGAATTTCTGATACAATATAATGGTTGATTGAACGTATTTAGTCTGGCTGTTTTTCACTAAACAATTTACTTAAAGCCAAGTTAAAAATTGTGAATCGCGTATCGTACCTCCGGCGCAAAACGTTAGTTATGCACATCTTGTAATAACACATACGCGGTTCACAAGTCTAGATGCCACTTTGAAAAGTATGCAATAGGCAATTGATAAATGAAAATTGCACAGACTTCAATTATAAGTAATATAGCAGATGTCAGAGCAGATGCCAGTGCACCAAACTACCCAATACTGTCAAAATATTCCAATAAATTTTGAACTTAATTTCTTTATTAGATTGTAGTAGATTGATGTGCTGCTGATTCGTTCATCGTTATTTCACTTTGAACTTGCACATGATTAGCCAGAAACAAATTTTATTATTTTATCCTTATTAGAAAAATCCGTTTCTGTTAATCTAGATTAATCATCCGCTAATAAAAAAAATCTGTCATACTCGTAGCTTCTTTTTTTACAATCCTCTTTTAATTAAATAATTACGACCAGTAACTTGTGCACGGTAGGTCAAAGACCATTTTTGCTCACCGCGAGTTTAGACCACAAGATTATCGTAAAACAACCGGGTTCGCGACTAAAACTAAATTTAGTTTAGTCACTTTCACTTCCCGTTTTATCCGACTGATTAACGCCTGAAATTTAAAGTGTAACTCGATTATTCAATTTTTAGTATGCAATTAGACTATTTGTTTACCTTATAAAGAAAATTGCTATTTCTCAGTAAGAAAGATCGAGATTATATTATTTATTTTGGGTGAGAAGAGCTGAAATCATAAAATACTTTATACTCTTTTATTAATTCGCCTTCAATACCGAAAAGAAAGGGTATCAAATGTATACTATTATAATAAGTGGAATATTTTAATAAGTATTTATGTTTCTCATTAATATTTTTAAGTTTAATTTTAACATCTCAAAACCTAAGATAATGTTAGCCGTTTTTTCCCTGAAGCTTCAATTTTAATAAGTATATTATCTTTACATAATTTAGTCATGTTAGCACATTATACAGAAATATAAGTTTCACAAAAAACCGCAAAACCTGACTTATGAGAAACCCTTTTTATTGACAGTTAAATAAAAGTTATAATAAACCCCTAAATACAGACTTATTGGACTGACTTATCAACTATTCATACATAGAAATACTTGTTCCCGTTCTAAAAACTTTTTTTACAATTTGTCAAGCGCGCGTAAGTTTCTGTGATTGGCTAGTTACAGCGCATGACAGTTTGTCATATACATTTTCCGTTGATGTTCGTTTAAAATAACGAGAAATTTCTGAAATATCCTTGTAAAATCTTCTCTCTCAAGAAAAATATTAAAAATACTTCAATAAATAAATAAAAATATATAAGTAGGTACTTACACAACTATTCTATTAGTTGTAACGTGTGTACAAGTCCTTAAAACTAAAAAAGAGCGTGATATAGTGTGGATGAATCATAATTTTAAAATGGAATGGTATACAGAAACCAGGAGTGTATTAAACTGCATCTAATTTATTACTTAATGCCTCTTTTCATAGTACGATAATACCTTGGCTTACGCTACCCTGACACTGCACATAATTTTTTGATGTTAATAGTTACGCAATTAGCGTATACATATCGTTCAGCAAATTATTGATATATCGAAGAATTTGTAAAAATATTTCGTTTACCGAAATGGAACTTTTTGCTCTATCTATGCAAATTTTTACTCCAGATTACACGAATTCAACTTACGCGGTTATCGCCTAGTTCATCCAATCGCGTAAGTGAAAGGTATTACTGTACATTTCTGTTTCTGTGCCTGCTATTACTGGGCAGAATAAAACTCTGAAATAATTAAAATGTTGCCTAACAAATAGCAGTCTTTATAATAATATGTTAAAAATGGTGAATGAATAAATGTGCAATTATGTGCATTCTCTTAGCTTTTTTTTTTACAAAAGTTGTATTTAATCATTGACTGTGTATGTACATATTATGATTTTTGTAATAAATATTTTGAAAGTATTATTGTGTTTTTTTTTTTATTTTATTTTTATGCGAAAGTATTTTAAGTATTTTATTACCCTTTGAACTCAGTAGCTACCTAGACCTAGAAGAAGAAATCAGAAAAAAATATAAAAATAGTAGTTTTTTCTACTCAATCTAAACCTATGCATTTTGAAATAAGTACCTATGTACATTTTAGATATCCATACTTCCATACAGTCTGTCTGTCTGCCTGTCTCTTCTTAACGTTTAATTAAACCACTGAACCGATTTCAATGAAATTTGGTACAGATAATATAGTCTGGGACCCGAGCAAGGACATAGGATAGTTGTCATCCCGGAAATCCCCCGGGAACTGGAACTATTAATCCACGCGGATCGCGGACGAAGTCGCGGCCAAAGGCTAATCTACTATAAAAATAAGTGGGGTTTTCCTTCCTGACGCTATAACTCCAGAACGCACGAACCGATTTCCACGGTTTTGCGGTTTTGCATTCGTTGGAAAGGTCTCGGGCTGGGTGAGGTTTATAGCAAAGAAAATTCAGGAAAAATTTCAACAGGAAGCCATCTGGTGGCGAAACGGAGTTCGCGGGGTTTGCTAGTTATCAATAAAATAGATTAGAAGAAAGTCGAGAGATATAGCGAGAATACGAATAACTAAGTTTATAATATAAGTTATCTGTAATACAAATGACCAAAATTACTCGACCAAGCCAACGTCAAAGGCAAAGATAAAATTTTTACTTTTTGATAACATTTGAATTTTACCAGAAAGTAAAATACCTATTTTCCTAGGGTCTGTTCCAAAACGTGCGAATAATTCACTCGAAAATTAAAAAGAGATAGAAACAACGAAAGAAAGAGAACGGCTATACTGTTTTTGAACGCTACAGAGTGATTTACTGTTTTGGAACGGGTTAGGGTCATGATGGTTAGGATCGTATGATGACACTGTCAATATAACCTTTTATCTCTATTGCAAAGAAAGAAAATTGTGTTTTTAAGCATATTTTGCAAATAAATAAGTACTACCTGTTCGTTTATACTTTAGTAAATCCATTCTTCAACATCAAACTTCAACATGCCAATGTTTTTTTTTTTTTTTTTTTTTTTTCCTTCTCTGGCAATTGAGCCGGTTTCGACTATTCTGCCAGTGTCACGTTTGGGCGGCTACTTATAGGCGGCCGCCTTACTTTTTACTTCGTGGTAGGTGTTAGTTATCTGCAAATACGAGCACATGGGTTAGTAGACAAAAACTAATTTACATGTTTCTAAATATATATGTCGCAGTCATCTGGTTGAATCAGCCATTTGATTGTATAGCTAGCGTGTTAACTGAATAGCGACATTTAATTGAATGACTAAAGGACAATTCGTCAAGTTGTTTAAAGTAACGTTCAACGTCTTGACTGAACGTCATTTAGCGTTGTCGTTGAATGGGATATAGCCGACTTTGAAAATAGTGGAAGTGCTAAGTAGGCGTGGCACGCATGGCACAATTAAGCGTTGTAACTCTTAACCGATACCAGTCGCGTTCTGACATCGCGACGAGTTGCTTGTCTCGCCACAAATTCATATTTCCCTAGCTATGCCGTATTGTTACGTTTTAGAGAGCAAAAATGATAGTAGGAGAATAAATCTTAAAAATGGAGGTATTTCGTATTATCGTTATGTATGATTTTCACTGTTTTCCAATAAAAATCTTATTTTGCTTCAATTTACTAATATTTAATAGAACAGTTAGTCAAAATCAACCTTATTCCATTATGAGAAAGTTTATTTTGGATTGATTTATTACAATAGTACAACTGCGCTACTCAAGTAGTGATATGGTTATGGTCGAATATTGAATTTGTCGATTGATATCGATACAAAGAATTATTTGTGTTGACTTAAAAGTTTTTCGAAAAGAAGTGGCGATAAAACAAATAATGCGAAAGTTAATAAGAAACCTAACAATTAATATATTTTATTTCAAGGGCAATAAATACATTATTCATAACGTTGCAGTAATTGTGTAAAATTTAAATATACAAGTATACCAGCACTTTTATTTTATTTTAAATTTACCTGTCTATCTATAATTATCTATTAATTATTGTTTTAAATTAAACAGCGGTTTGTGTACCAAATAAATAAATGTAAGTACTCGCAAGAAGTCTTATTTATGCTAATTGATCAAAATATCGGGTATCTATCGATATCGATAAAGAATTATAATATGCTACGTGGTGCAGCCTTGACCGAGTAGGAGCTGAATTCGACCGATCACGCAAATGTCAGCCGTATGTATAATGCATTTAAGTTGATAATTGCGACCTCTGAGAATAGCGCCATCTGTGATCAAGTAGCGGAATTAACTTGTTAACCGAATCTTAGAGTGACTATAGACCGTAAATACGTTTTGAAGCTAAAGCAAAATAAATCTTATTTGGAGGTCACGCTATTTTATTACTAATAAGTCACTTTAATATAAATTTTGTCAAAAAAATATCAAGACAGTGCTATCTACACAAGCTGTTTTACGCCATATTTGTCTTGGTGACTACTAACGCCGCAGTGGGAAAAAAATAAACTAAATTTCAATCACCTGACTGATTTTACGTCCGCTCTGTTCAAAGAGCTATGTTTCAATCCGCTATCTAGTTGGACGTTGAGCGACTCTTGTTCAATCAACGTTCGGCCTAGTCATTCAATTAAATGTCGCTATTCAGTTAACGCGCTAGCCATACAATTGAATAGCTGATTCAACCAGATGACTGCGACATATATATACACTAATAATAATATTTATATATACAACATTAATTACATACATACACATTACGCACACCAATTAAAATTTTAACTCATTGTCATTTATAAATTTGGACAATATCTGGATTAATTTAGGGGAGAAGTGAGAAAGAAGGGAATGGAAGTTGGTTGGAAGGGGGATATTGCACTTAATAATTTTGTGGTAGAGGTCGAAAGATTTGTTGGTCAGGGAGCAAGAAAAGAAAATGTGATCCAAAGTACCCTCCGCAAGACCACACTCGCACAGCGAACTATCTCGGACATGGATTTTCTTCAGGAACACTGGGCTACAACAATGTCCGAGTCTCAATCTGCACAGTGACGAAACAGTTTTCCTCGACAATTTAGGGCATTTATAGAACCATGGCCTACGCTGGATTTCGGGCTGTACCGCTGCGTAGTAAATGCCCTTAATTTTTGAAGTCGTCTTCCATGTTTCAGTCCACGAGTTAAATAACTTGGGTTTGGCACCATTCCGCAAATCGTAGTTATGAGCTACGTAGTGTTTTCGATCAGCCGGATTCGATGTGGCATACTTTGCTAAAGAATCAGCGCACTCATTGCCAACAATACCCGAGTGACCAGGGATCCAGGCTATCTCGATATCCAAGCCGTTTTGGGAGCAATCAAATAGCAAGTTCTTTATGTGTACAATTATTTGACTATTGATTTTACTGTAAAGTTGATTTTGATTTAACGCCTGAATACTGCTACGGGAATCTGAAATAATTACTGACCTTGCTATTTGATGTGATTTAATATATTGTATGGATTCTAGAATGCCTATACATTCTCCTGTAAAGACGGATGTTTCTGGTGGGCATTGAAAAAGTAATGCAATTTTATGGCTTTGAAGATAAACTGCCACACCAGTGCATTCTGCTTCTGACAATTTAGAGGCATCAGTAAAGAATAAATTCCATCCTTCCCAGTAGCGCTTCACGGCTAACTCAAAGTCGCCATTAGCGCTCTGGGAATTCTTTGATATGCCAAGCCCCAAAACGGCTTTTGGTTCGAAGTAAATCGATTCGTATGCGGCGGAAAAGACCGGAAGAATTTGGTATTGACAAATTGGTGAGGAGAGTTGTTTAAGCTCTCTGTACCTATTAATCAACAGAGGAACAGTTTTATTATTCCAGTAAGGACAACTATCAAAGGAGAGGTCGATTTGCTCTAAAATTGGAAGCAAGGGATGGGATGAAAGGGAAAAAACTTTAGAAAGGAAGCGATCTGCCAAATACTGTCTCCTAAGGACTAGGGGCGGTTCTGCACATTCAACTTGGAGCGCATTTATGGGGGACGATTTCATGGCACCAATGACAATTCTGAGGCACTTGGACTGGACGCTGTCCAGTTTTTTAAGCGCTTCTTTGTTGCAGGGCTCAATAAGAAAGCTGCAGTAATCTAGAGCGCTTCTAGTCAGCGCGTTGTACACTAGTTTGAGAGTGGATGGGTGAGCTCCCCACCACACCCCCGCCAAGGCCTTGAGAACTGACACCGAGCGTTCGCACTTTTTGACCGTATTGTTTATATGTTCAGCCCCAGTCAGTCTAGAGTCCAAAGTTACTCCCAGAAACCTAGCCTTATCCATAACTGGGATGATTTGTCCATCAATTTTAATATCTATCGGGGGTACAGAGCGCTTGCGAGTAAAAACGACTGCTGTACTCTTTGGTGCACTTAAAGACAACCCGTGATCGATTAGCCATTGGTTAAGCGAGGACAGAGAGATATTTATCGATAAAGCGGCGTCTTGAATGGAACTGCCACAGACCATTAGCGCTATATCGTCAGCATACTGAAGGATTTTGCAGTCGTAGTTAAGGGATGAAGGCAAATCAGCAGTATAAATATTGTATAAAGGGGGACTCAAAACAGAACCTTGAGGTAATCCTCGCCAGACTGTTCTTTGTTCTGAGTCACTCCCAGGGATTCTGAGTTTGCAGGTGCGATTGGTAAAGATGCTACCAATGATGCGACATATCCTAGCCGGGATTCTCAGCTCGTGCAGCTTTTGCCTGAGAATAGGGAGGAGGACCGAGTCATAGGCAGCTGATATATCCAGAAAGACAGCAACCACAGACTCATTCCTGCTGAGGGCCAGCCGGACTGCTGAAGTGAGGATACCCACACTGTCAGCTGTGCCCAAGCCTTTCCTGAAGCCAAATTGAGTCGTTGGGAGCAGCCCTCTGTTTTCCACCAACCACACTAAACGGTTTTAACAAGGTGTTCTAAAAGTTTTATAAGTACGGACGATAGAGCGATAGGTCTGTATGAACAGTGATCATTAGGATCTTTGCCTGGTTTTAATATCGGGATAACTGCTTGAACCTTCCATTCTGTGGGAATGTAGCCAGAAGTAAAACAGAAGTTAGCCAAGTCCAGGTAGTATTGGTGAGTTTTTGGACCAGCTTTAGAAATAAAGGAGTAAGGGAATCCATCCACTCCTGGGGCGGAGTCCCTAACATGGGATAGTACCGTTTTGAGTTCTTCTATGCTAAATATCCTGTTAAGAGGGTTGTCAGTGTCGTCTACATCACCGATGCCAACACTGCTTTCCTCTAAGTCTGGAACATAGGCCGGAGCAAATTTGGAGAAGAACTTATACCCCATTTCTTCTGTGAGGCTGTTAGTAAATGTAGCAGGTGCTAGGCTACTTCTAAAGTGTTTTATTCTCCGCCACACTGTGGAAACTGGAGTGGATGGATTCAAAGACCCACAATATTTAGACCAACCTTCACGTTTCTTCTTCTTAAAGAATTTCCTGGACTTTGCTAACAACTGCTTGAAGGCGATGAGGTTATCCAGGTTCATATTGCAGTTGACTGTCTCTTCAGCTTCATTCCTGGCCTTAATCATGTCGGTGCATTCCCTATCCCACCATGGAGGGGAAGGAAGTTTACCAGTAAAAGGTTTTTTTGACGGGAAGCAATCATCTGCTGTGGAGGAAATAGTAGAAGAAAAAGACGAAAAACATTCCTGGGCATTTTCTGTATTGACTATTGGGAGGGAAGATACTCTAAGGTCCAAAATTTTTTTATATAGATCCCAGTCTACTGAATTTAGCTGGTACTTTAAAAGGGGAGGGGAGACTTTAGTGGGAATATTTTTGGAAGGGAATTCAATTATAATGGGATAGTGATCACTTCCATAGGTCATATCTAAGCGACGCCAAATGAGGAGGCTGGATATATTGGATGAGCAGAAAGTCAAGTCAACACAACTATTACTCTGACCAGGAGCCGACCTGCGAGTGGCACTGCCATCGTTGATGACACAGAGGTTAAGATCATCCAATATGTCAAGCAAGCCTATGCCAAAATTATCGCAAGTATCCGATCCCCAGCGATGATGGTGGCAATTGAAATCACCCATAACAAGTATTGGACCGCTAACACTGCATAATATATTTCTAATTTCCGAAAGATACTCGAGTTGTGGGTGCGCAATATAAAAAGAAAAAATATTTATATCCTCAGCCTTAACAGCAACAACATTTATGTTGTCGCTCGCGGAGGTTAGAGGAATCTGGGAGAATGATACTCTGCTATTGATGAGCAAAGCACATCCTCCGTATCCATCAGATCTATCAATACGAACACTGCCGAAACTAGGCAACCTGAAATTGCTTCCAGGCAGTAGCCATGTCTCAGCAATGCAGCAGATTGATGGTTTAAATTTATTAATTAAAAAGGAAAGATCAGGCTTTCTGGGAGTAATGCTCCTGACGTTCCATTGGAGGAAGGTCAGAGGGTGGAACATCATGGATGTAATTTAAAATGGAGGTCAATTTTGAGGCAACGTGGTCAGGTATTGTTTGGTTGTAATCGGTCAGTGCAGACATTAATAGGTTTGTGATAATTTCTAATATATTTTTGGAGTTGTCTTCTTGTCTATAAGATATGGGCTCCACTGTTTCCGTTGGGAAACCACAGCCATTCCTCGATGGGGAAAAAGAATAATTTTGGGTTAAGTTCAGGTGAGCTTGTCTATCGTAACCGGGCGAAAGAGGCGCGCGGGGTTTGGGTTTTAGGAACACCGTTTTGCGGTACGAAGTTTGAGTTGCAGGGATAGGACTTGAGGACTGGGATTGGGGTTTGTGTACAGGAGCTTTGTTACGTGGGGTAGATTCCGAGACATCGGCATATGATCTGGAAACAGGTGGGAAAACCCTACTTGCCTCCACATACGAAATCGATTTATCCGCCATCAGAGCTTTGATGCTCTTCTGTCGGCCCAGTTCAGGACAAGCACTATCATTAGCAAAATGGTTTCCAGTACACGAAACACAAAAGCCTAGTTCACGTGGGACTTCACATCCATCCCCTGGGTGGTCTTCACCACACTTAAAACATCTGGGTTTTGACCTGCAGAGAGTACGGGTGTGACCAAAGCGGCAACAATGGTAGCATTGGATAGTTGGGTAGGTGTATGTCTCCACTGGAAGAGCCGAGAAGAAGCTAAACACTCTTTTGGGCAGCATTTGACCGTCAAATGTAAGCACAACAGTTTGCGTAGGCTTCCACTCAGTTACACCAGCAGAGGATACCCTACGACTTAATCTCCTAGCCTTAATAACAGGGCCACAACCCTCCGGGACCTGGATATTCTGAACAGTTTCTTCTTCAGACCACTCCACTGGGATATCCCTAACTATACCCATCCTTGTGATGTTGAATTGTGGGATGGTAACAATATAATTATTTTGTGCCAGGATTTTGTTATTTAGGAAACTGTTAGCGTCCTGGTGCGACTTAAACTCTACCGACACACGATTTCTGCCTATTCGTTTGACCCCATCGAGGCGTACATTACTGACATTATTTTTGGTCAGAAACATACCAAACTTTATAGGTTGTAGCACAGTGCCTGAAGTCTGTTCGTCTTTAAGTGATACGTGAACAATGTAGGGTGGGTTATCCCTAGCCGTATATGTAATTCTGCCGATTGCATTTTTGGCCAACTTAGGCGGTTTGTTCGAAGTGACCGGGGGCGAGCTTGCAGTTCTTTTGCGGCTGGCGGATTCCGTATCCATATTCGGGTCTTGCGGGGATAAATCGGTAGCATGGGGGAGTGTAACAGTCAGCATAGGTGATAGATCAAAGAGTTTATCAGGAGGGTCAGGATCGGGAGGCTTTTCCTTGCTCATTTTAGGTTAAGAATAAAAAAACAGCAATAGAGGACAAATACAAATAAAATCAAACCTTAAGCCAAGATCACAGACACAAGGGACAATCACAATTTACTTTCACACTCAAAAAGTTCACTTTTTCCCACAAAAACCCGTTGCACTGACAAAAGCACGTGTTTAGCCTTTACCACTACCAACGAAAGTCCCATGCCAATGTTGAAGCATCATATATGATTTTGACATATGTCAGGTAATTTTTAACGAGTCTCAGCCAAGGGTGAGAAATCGCACTTGTCAGTGCGAAAATTACTCTACCGAAAGCGTTCCAAAATACTGCTCGGGTAGCTGTCGAGTAACTGTTCGGTTACCCTCGGTTTCACTCGGCTCATTTCGGAACGCTCTAGAGTAACTTTCGCACTACTCCGTGTAATTCTTACCCTTTTAGGAACGCACCCCTACTTTCAGCAAATGAAACGTAATTTCTAAACTGCTTGACAGACGTCAGGTGACCGCTGTCAATAGTGTCAATGTCATATGTCACAACACTAACCATCCAGAATATAACCTCACAGTGGTCTCGAACCTACCGATTTTTCGGTATTTCTACCGATATGGGCTCTGTTCTACCGATATACCGAAATATAACGACTTTTCTACGATTTCACAGTATACATGGAAATTCTACCGATTTTTCTACCGATTTTACACTTTTAAGTTGGCAACCCTTTTCATTTATGTTTAATGTTACGGGGAAGCCCTCAATAGTATGGACCTAGTGCAGAATGTAGTTCATATATTTTGGGGAATACCCTTGACACCCTTGTGTCCTGCAATTCGATGTTATAAGGGGCTTCCCGCTCGGGAATTTACCTGTCTAGTATATATAAACAGTAATTCAGTTTTATTTTTTCATTAATTTTCTTAACTTTGAAGAGTGAGTACCTAACCGAAAGAGTCCCTACAAAATCAGATAATTAAGTTAAAATGTTGTCTGACGAGGAGCCAAGCACAAGTGCGAGTGTAAGAAGAAAAAAATATCTACAATATTATAGAAAAGAATGGGAAGAAGAATTTCCAGGTTGGCTGCAAGATAGTCGTAAAGGCGAAAGCTATGCCTATTGTAAAAGTTGTAATAAAGATATCAACATCACATCAGGAAAAGACGCTATAAAGAAACATAGTTCTTCACAAGCACACTCAATATCATCAAAGAATATAAAATCACAACCGAAGATATCATCATTTACTGTGACCAAAACTCATAAATCTGATATACTGGTTAAGCAAGGTAATTTTTTTAGTTATTTATTTTACTATTTACATTGTTATATTATTTGGTTTTCTACTTATCGGTTTATAGAAGCAGTGGATATAATTATACCCTAATCGCTACTAGACATACTGATATACCTACGTAATTTTAATTCTTTATTTTTAATTTCAGGTGAAATAAGATTAGCTTCGTTTGTTGCTGAACACAATCTACCATTCACTATTATGGAGCACCTACCGCAGTTGATGCAAGCCATTTGTCCTGATTCAAAAATAGCAAAAGAAATAAAATGCTCTTCAACCAAAACTCATGACATAATTGATCATATTATAGGTAAAGAAAGTTTCAATAATTTATGTGAAGATCTAGGGCAAACTAAGTTTTCGCTTATTATTGACGAGTCCACTGATCTTAGTACGACCAAACACTTGTGCTTAGTTGTGAGATATGCGAAAATGAATCGTATTAAAGATTGTTTTTTAGCTCTTATTCCATTAGAAGAAGCTAATGCAGCAACCTTATTTGAACACATTGTAAATTTTTTTAGAAGCAATAATATTCCATATAAAGATAATCTAATAGGTTTTGCATCTGACGGGCAGTGGTCTCGAACCTACCGATTTTTCGGTATTTCTACCGATATGGGCTCTGTTCTACCGAAATACCGAAATATAACGACTTTTCTACGATTTCACAGAACACCCGAAAACACATAATTTATAATGAAAAAATTACTGGAACATTAAAAACTATTTTTGATTGTTTTTTAAAAAGAGAATATTTAACTAGCACTTCAATCGAAAATATTGATTTAAGAATCCCAGAAATTTTATGGATATTGATGACGTATACTATGGTGCTGCTGCGTCTAATACACTACTAAGTAGTTCAGAAAATCTAAACTCAGATCAAGTAAAGTTTAAATGCAGATGCCTAGATTTTTATATCGAAGCTTGTAAACAAATAACCACGCGGTTTCCATTGAAAAATAACCCAATAAAAGGTTTAGACATAATCAATCCAAAAAATTTTAAAATTGGCAAAACTACTTTGATAGGTTCTGTGAGTAGGCTCTTTCCCAATATTGTTCACAGCAATGATTTCCAGGAAATTGATACTGAGTGGCGCATTTTAAGAAATTGTGAACAAATCAAAGCATTTCCTGATGATGTAGAACTATTTTGGGATGAAGTAAGTTTACTAAAGCGTGGCGATGAAACAAATGTTTCCATTGTTGTCTAATTTCGTCTTTAATATTTTATCACTTCCCCATTCATCCGCTAACGTTGAACGCATATTTTCACATATTAATCTTTTGAAAACAAAGCAGCGAAATAGGTTCTCTACTGAATCAATCACTGGTCTATTACATTCAAAACGACTCTTTAATACAACTAATTGTTACGATTTTGAAATTAATTCGAAGATGACCGCGGCTATGGCCAAAGAATATTGGTATAAAAAATAATTATGATTGTTACAAATTAGTCTGTAAGTTTTTTTTTAATAAATAAACGAATATTATTGAATATTGTATTTTTTTTTGTCAAATACCGAATTTGGGTACAAATATACCGATTTTAGCTGGCAATTCTACCGATCTCGCTCTATGACGTTCGAGACCACTGTAACCTCAAAATCAAATAATAAAAACCAAAGAATTTATTAGAGAATATTCAATAAAAATGTCTGCAAAGAACATGTTTTTGAAGCCAGGCTTCGTCCGGGCGCCATTACAGAACGGCGTCGGTCGATATGTGTGTCAGTTACAACGCATTGTGCTCAAATTCTGTAAATCAAATGGGTCCAGTCGAGGAATGAGGTAACTTCATTTATTATATAGTTTGCTAAGCTTCTTTACGCACTACCAGATGTTTATAATAGTTACCGTGACCCTGGAACATAAAGGGCAATCGAAGGAACATGAGTGGGTTTTATCGTTGCTTATAAGGAATATACTACGTTTCAAACAAAATACTTCATATAGTAAGATGTATAATAATTTCAGAAAGTGTTTAGACTATGCAGATGTTTAGACTATGATCTATATAATATCCTTGATTAGTGATTTATATATTTTATTTATAGTGAGGTGAAGCAACTTACCATGCTAGTTAAATCATATATTATACGAGCAGCACTCCACAATACTGTAGCACAGTGAAAACATTTCATTATAACTTTACTGTAGCACAGTGAAAACATTTCATTATAACTTTTTATGGTAATAAAATCGTGGAAATAAAAGTGTAGTTGAAACAAACAACTTTGAAATTCAAGCAGGCTTGTAAGTTGATGAAATGAAACTGTGGTTAAAAATATGTACTCCTATCTATTAATTTATTGATAAATTTTATAAAATATCAAGTAAAAAAGGGTTCTATTACCATCTTAAGTTGGTTGTTGTGCTACAAAATATATCACAGAAACTAGACATAAATTTTAGGTGTTTTAGGGACAGAAAGAGCAAGACAGTCCTCAAATAAAAACATGTGAAATTGCACATTATTGTCTTGGAAATAAAACAAAACTTTGCTGAGAGTATAAGCCGGTTCATTAAAGAAAGGAATCTTAAATGGCGGCATGTACTTGCGTTGACAGATAGTACAGTGTGCATATAAAATTTAAAGTTGAAGTTTTTTTTTTTTCAAATCGAAAATATCATTAAGATTTTTTATTGTTTTCGTAGGAAACAGTGCCTACTTTTACCACAGTAACAAACAGGTAACAATGGAAAAATAACAGAAAACTATAACAAGATATACGTAAAAACGAGCGCTGAGCGCGTCAAAGGCAGCGTGGAAGCAAATCAAGACAATTTTTTTTATGTTGATGGTACGCGCGCGAGTTTGATAGACGGCACCAGTGTGCGAGCGAGAGAACATGATAAGCGCCGCCATTTTAGATTCCTTTCTTTAATGAACCAGGTTATACCTAATAGTATCCCAGCAGAAATACCATAGTCCCTAATTTACCTGTTAACTAGCTTCCTAAATAGTATTCTTCTTTTTTCAGAGATTTCATTGAACAGGACTTGGTAGAGTTTGCCAAAGTGAACCCCGGTGTAGTTGTGTACTTGAAGCCTCGCAGACACAGAGGGCCTGTTGTTGTAGCTGAGTATTGTAAGTTATCTAGTTATATAAGCCGGTGCATTAAAGAAAGGAATCTTAAATGGCGGCATGTACTTGCGTTGACAGATAGTACAGTCAGCAAGTAAAATTTAAAGTTAACTTTTTTTTAATCAAAAATATCACAAAGAATTTTTATTGTTTTTATCGGAAACAGTGCCTACTTTTACAACAATAACAAACAGGTAACAATGGAAAAATAACAGAAAACTATAACAAGATATTCGTAACTATCACTGAGCGTGTCAAGGCAGCGTTGAAGCAAATCAAGACTATTTTTTTTATGTGGCACTAGTGTGCGAGCGAGATAACATGATAAGCGCCGCCATTTAAGATTCCTTTCTTTAATGAACCTGGCTATACCTACGCAAGAACTTTGTAGGTACCCTTTTTTTACGAATATTGCACAGCCAGAGTAATATGTTTCCCATTTCTATAGGTACCAATAATATTATTAAGCTGAGAAGTTTGTTTGGTTCAATGCACTAATTTAGGAACTAAAGCCCCGTATTCATTGTAAACATTTGTTTAGGAACTGTTGATCAACTGATGTTGTCGCTCGCCGGGCGTCAACTCTGCAGTATGGCGTGATCAACACCGCAACACAAGTGTTGCCCGTAATATGATGACAGCAACTCGTCAACATGTTTATGCAACCATGTTGCTAAACAAAATGTTTACTATGAATACGGGGCTATATGCTCTCAAAAGTCTCAATTGTAACAAATCTTTTTGTATTTTTAATTTGCATTTATTGTGGAAGGTTACAGGCTATATAACATCACGCTACAACCAATAGGAGCCGCGCATTAGCCAAAAAGAAAGGTGAAACCGTGGGGGACAACTAATTAATCCATACTTCCATACTAATATTATAAATGCGAAAGTAACTCTGTCTGTCTTTCTGTCTGTCTATTTTTCACGCCTAAGCTACTGAACCAATTTGAATGAAATTTGGTACAGATATAGACTGGGACCCGAGAAAGGACATAGGATAGATTTCATCCCGGAAATTCCCCGGAAACGGGTACTATGATTCCACGCGCACGAAGTCGCGGGCATAAGCTAGTTAAATATAGCAAAGAATGGGGTCAGTGTTTCCTAGCTGACTACTATGAGAAGAACCATCCGAATTTTATTATATTGATTAAAAACCGGCCAACTGCGAGCTGAACTCGCACACCGAGGGTTCCGTATATACTTGTAGGTAAAGAAATCTTTCAATCCGAACCAGTAGCTCCTGAGATTAGAAGCAAACTACTTAGCTTTAAATCCATACTAATATTATAAATGGGAAAGTGTGTCTGTCTGTCTGTTTGTCTTTCTTTCACGGCAAAACGGAGCGACGAATTGACGTGATTTTTTAAGTGGAGATAGTTGAAGGGATGGAGAGTAACATAGGCTACTTTTTGTCTCTTTTTAACGCGAGCGAAGCCGCGGGCAAAAGCTAGTATTAAATAGATTAACAAACTAAATATCTTTTCACAGTAAACGGAGACAAAGTCTGGATGAACATGCACAACAAAACGCACTCAGAAATAACCAAATGGATAGATGTTTTACGGACACAGCAAGGAGACAATGCTACCACTCGTCTGCGTAAATACCAATACACTGACTACCCATCTATCCAGGGTCCATGGACACCGTTCACCTACAAGGCACCGGAGTTAAACACAGCTGAGCTTCCGGACCCAGCCTTTGGTGCCAATAACAGGTTGCCAATGACTGCAACTGAGCAATTGAGATTGATGTTTGAAGCGCAGAAGTTGAGTGGAAAAAGCGAAGATTTAAAGACCGCTGAGTGATTTTTTGTGGACTGAATAGTGATAAATATTTGAGTGGTTTTCGTTTGAGGGGCTTTTAGTTGTGGAAATCATGTAATTAATAAAACACTGGCAATGATGTAATTTAAGAGTATAATGGTGCCGATTCTCTTATTCACAAACTAACGTAAATTTAAGTTAAGTGCATCTTTCTCTTTCCATTTAAATAAAAAAGGACAGAAGATCAAATATTATTTAAGTCCTGTCAAATTTAGACACTCCATAGATAATTTAGACGCAATTTAAAAACATGGCGTCTAAATATACGTCAATTTTCATCAAGCGCTGTCTAATTTGACAGGATTAAACTAAAATGTATCTTCTGTCCTTTTCTTTAAGAAATGGAAAGAGAAAGATGCACTTAACTTAAAAGACAATGAGCAGAAGTGGTCCAAATTTCCACCACTGTTGGGGGCTATGTAAGCTTAAAGTCGGCCAAATACCATACAATTTTGACTACTAGGCGAAAAAAAAATATTCACTCAGAAAAAAGTTATGACTGTTTTAAAAATACGACTTTTTATTATTTAACTGCTTATTCTTTTCGCACATAGCCATATTAAAGTAGTAAAAACGCATAGCCTCTGTTCTGTAATGCGTTCAAATCGTCTGCAAAGTGTACAATGATAACGTTAGCGTAGCGTGTATCAGATTGAAGTAGCAAGAGATAGAATGCATTTAGTGAAATAGTTGATTTTTGCATTGAACCTGATAAGTGCTATGCTACTACACGCAAGAATACAATCCCGACACACATGTGCAAGACTAGATTACTCTGGTATGTAATGATCCGTAGTCGCGAAATCTTTTCGTACTACTACAGTTCTTGTCTTTCTAGAATGCGAACTATTGGGAATAATCCGGTTGCTGTGCCCACGTCATGGTAATTATTTGGTATTTTGGATAGGCGAGACTCGAAACCACAATAGGGTATTACACTGTATAAGAGAAAAAATAAAAAAATATATTATTGAGGTAGCTTATGCAAAAAGCAGCCGAACAGTGTTAGTTTTAGTTCATAAAACTAGAAAATATTTTTTTAAATTCAATTCAAAGTTTTCAGTTTTTTTTACCTGTTCTTGAACACACCGAAATACAGACCATAGACAGTGACAGCTGTCGACTGTCAACAGTGTCAACTAGACGTCACTATTTGTTTTATTTATAACCTCCTAATACGATCTTTATTATAAAAATATACTTTTTCATGGAAGTTATTGTGAAAGATATTTTAGATGGCTAATGCACATGTGTACTTACATCAAAGTGATATTTACAACAACAGTCCAACGGTACAAACGGGTTTTTATGGCGTAATAGTTGGAATACTCTTCCCACAACTTTTAACTAAGTTTTTCTTAAATTTGAATCAGTTAACACTAGAATTCACAATTATTCCGATGTTTTCACACTTGTGTTCTTGCATTCCGAAACGCACACCAACGGTAAGTCGAACAGTAACTAATTTTTGAGATAAAAACAATAAAAATTATGTAAAGTGTCACAGCGCGTTTGTTTATTTACATGACGTAAGGACGTCATATCGCCAAAGCAAAACCACGCCCACGGCGTTTTCCGTTTTTGGAAATTTCCGCGCGAAATTTGAAAATACAATTTTTAAAAGCGTTTTTAGGGTACTTAGCGCTTAAATAAAAATTTAGGATTTTTTTTGGTGGTTTCTTAGTACCGTAGGAGTTATTTGAAATACTTAAAAAAAAAGAGTGTAATACCCTATTCTACTTGCAGCTGCGAATCTGGATAATGTTATTGTCGATGAAAACATAAATTATGAGATGTACTCTTTTAAGGACAGACCCCACACTGTGATACATAAATAAATAAAACTATTGTGAAATATTTTATAGGTATAAGACGTTTCATTTGATCATGATTTGATCATGATGAGTTAGATTTTCTTTCAGATGATAGGGTTTGATTTTTTCGACGCAGCGAAGTGCCTACTAGGTTTTTATTTTGATGTCATATAGCTTATATCAACCAGAATAACGTGTAAATTACAACGAAATGTCATACACCTAAATCAATAGAATAGTTTAATAGATATAGTGAAATAAAGAAGCGAAATAAGGTTTTAAATTGCAAGTTTTCATGGGGTCATAACTTTTTGCTGAGTAAATATTTTTGGTTGCGGTCTTCATATAATGATTCAGTACGCAGTGCTCCATCATATGCCATAGTTCTTATTGGTGGTGGAAATTTGGACCAAGCTCCATACATTTTTGCCCAATCCCCTTTACGTTAGTTTGTGCACAAGAGAATCGACACCACTACCAGCCTATTACTGTCCCACTGCAGGGCAAAGGCTTCCCATACAGAGAAGGCACGAGCATTGATCACCACGCGCGCTCAAGGCGGATTGGCGATTTTGGACTTATATTTACTACAAGTCCAGGGGCCCTAGTCTGCTATTACAATCGTGTCTCAATGATCGATTTTTGACGTGTAACGTCAAACTTGACACATTTCCCATACAAAACTGTCAAAGTTGTCAAATATCCGGCCGATGACTGGTCATTGAAACACGATTGTAATAGCAGACTAGAGCCGCAGGTTTTCTCTCGATGTTTTCCTTCACCGATGTCTGGAATGTCTAATATAATCTTAAGTAAGCTGAATAGAGCTCCATCACCATCATGTTTCACCATAGACATTTGTTATTTAATTTTCTCTATAGCCGATTCCCTTGTACACAAAATATTCAAAATTTAAGTTAAGTGCATCTTTTTAAGTGCACTGAAATAGGGTTGATAATTGAATACAAAAAATTGTCGCAGTCGATCAAATGTTGCACACAACTTTCTACTGTATTGCTGATGTTTTAAAGTCCATTATCAAATGTAAACTGCTCAGCATATTGCAAGTGTTAACTGACACATAGTTATGTAGTTCTTGTATAGTTAATAAAATAAAGTTGTAGTAAGTAGCGTTGGTATTTATATTCTTAAATCCCATGTTTTCCCTTTTCCCCTCGGTACCACCAGGAAGAATTACCCCGGGATATAGCCGACTCTACTTACAACTGTAGTCGTTTAAGGCGCCGAACAGACAAGCCCACCACACTATTCCCAATCACTGCAACTCCTGAAAGCCAGAATCAACAGTGGAGACCAGAAAAGCGCCGAGCAATGAAGCTCGACGAGTCCCGGGGAAACGATTCAACTGTCTTGGATCCCGCAACGAAATTAATCAGAAAAGAACAGCGGAGTAGGAAAAATACACAATCCTGTATTTTTTTTTCTTGATTATACTTTCAGAATTCTGGCTACCCAAACCTTCTATCAAAAATCTAATAATCCATCCTATTAATATTATAATTGTGAAAAATTTTATGTGTGTGAGCCTGCAGGGGTTGCGGAATAGTTCTAATAGTTATAGTTACCGTGGCCCCGAAACATAAAAGGCAACCGAAGGAACAAGGGTGGGTTTTAGTCAGTAAAAAAATAGTAACCGCCTTCAAAAAGTAAAAACCCAAAAATAACTAAAATTTCGGAAGTCGGTGGCAACACAAATTCAGACAAATTGACTGGCAGAAGAGAAGCCACCGACTTCCGAAATTTTAGTTATTTTTGGGTTTTTAGTTTTTGAAGGCGGTTACTATTTTTTTGAAAAAAGTTTTTTTTTTTACTTTTTAGTGTCGAGTCTAACTATGTCTGACTGTGTATGACATCTTTCAAAGTAATTTATTTTTAAAATAAAACTACTTATAATCTTATAAAACGAAAAATAGAAATTGAAGTTACGCACATAATAATATCGTCAATGTATATTTCGTCGATTTTTTTTGTTTTTGATGAATTTTTCGAGAAGCACTAAACCGATCGCCACAAAAACACAAATTTATATGGGACCACCTCTGAATCATGACTTAGCAAACAAAAAAAGAGGGTATTACACTGTATAAGAGAAAAAATATAAAAATATATTATTGAGGTAGCTTATGCAAAAAGCAGCCGAACAGTGTTAGTTTTAGTTCATAAAACTAGAAAATATTTTTTTAAATTCAATTCAAAGATTTCAGTTTTTTTTACCTGTTCTTGAACACACCGAAATACAGACCATAGACAGTGACAGCTGTCGACTGTCAACAGTGTCAACTAGACGTCACTATTTGTTTTATTTATAACCTCCTAATACGATCTTTATTATAAAAATATACTTT
The DNA here is from genome assembly GCA_033675125.1 of Athetis lepigone. Taxonomy (NCBI): domain Eukaryota; kingdom Metazoa; phylum Arthropoda; class Insecta; order Lepidoptera; family Noctuidae; genus Athetis; species Athetis lepigone. The sequence goes on along the minus strand of CM066220.1, from coordinate 3,937,448 downwards.
TTCATGGAAGTTATTGTGAAAGATATTTTAGATGGCTAATGCACATGTGTACTTACATCAAAGTGATATTTACAACAACAGTACAAACGGTACAAACGGGTTTTTATGGTGTAATAGTTGAAATACTCTTCCCACAACTTTTAACTATGTTTTTCTTAAATTTGAATCAGTTAACACTAGAATTCACAATTATTCCGATGTTTTCACACTTGTGTTCTTGCATTCCGAAACGCACACCAACGGTAAGTCGAACAGTAACTAATTTTTGAGATAAAAACAATAAAAATTATGTAAAGTGTCACAGCGCGTTTGTTTATTTACATGACGCAAGGACGTCATATCGCCAAAGCAAAACCACGCCCACGGCGTTTTCCGTTTTTGGAAATTTCCGCGCGAAATTTGAAAATACAATTTTTAAAAGCGTTTTTAGGGTACTTAGCGCTTAAATAAAAATTTAGGATTTTTTTTAGTGGTTTCTTAGTACTGTAGGAGTTATTTGAAATACTTAAAAAAAAAGAGTGTAATACCCTATTGAGGGAGATATCGCGTACCTAACAAACATACAAAAAAAAAACAAATAAAAAATACAGACGAATTGAGAACCTCCTCCTTTTTGAAGTCGGTTAAAAAGGCTGACACTCCCTTCCGCCCTGCTAAATGCGCAACAAGCCATTTAATGCTATCCCATACAAAAAATATTAATGTGTATTCGAGATTCTGTGTGTTTCTCTTTCACGACTACTGAAAGTTCTAAGATAAAACTTTAAAGTTTTATAGCTTATACATCAGAATAACATAGGCTACATTATAATATACATAACATCACGCTATTATAATTTAGGGGAGCGGGGCAGTAATCAATAAAACATAACATAACGTGAGTGGAAACGCGAGACTCCGTGAGAGAGCTAGTCGCCAATAAAAATAATAGGTCACTGAGTTATCAATACTAAACGTAAGTAAATAAAATCAGTAGCTCTGAATAATGTGAGTTTTTATTAAAAAAATTATGCTGGTCTTTTGATAATCTGTCGGAACTGCAATGATGAAATACCTAATTTAAAAAAATGCTGTTGCAAGTGCTAAAATTAACTTTTGTGGCTACACTTGCAATTTCCAAAAACGTTGTTTTTTAAGCAGTCGCTTAAAAAATATTGCATAAGTAGTTGCTCTTTCATCTTGGAATTATTAATTAATATAATGTAAATAAATAAAATACTCAATCATAAAAACAAAACAGCTTATTTATAATACATGGCAACATTAATTTTGGCAATGATTGTAGAAATGCAGACTCGTATAATTTACCTCACAACTGCACTTGAACACTATTTGTTTATTTTTAAACTCAAAGAATGTTGTCATCGGTTTATCGGCTTTTATTTAGTTCGTCCGCATTGTCATGAGGAAGCTGCATCGGAATACTTACTCAAAACACTTCAGGTAGGTAACTTATTTTTTAATATTACTAACTGTCCCCCGCGGTTACACCCGCGTTACATCAGATTTTTGGTTACTCTCCGCTCGATTTTTTTCTCGAAACCACGTTTTATGTCACGTCCCACGGAAACAGGATAAACACAAAAAAAGAAGATAAAAAGTATTTTATGTCCGTCCCCTGGTCCTAGCTACCACCCCACCAATTTTCAGCCAAATCGGTTCTGCCATTCTTGAGTTATAAAATGCGTAACTAACACGACTTTCTTTTATATATATAGATTTATTACCTGTCCCCGCGGTTTCACCCGCGTTATGTTATGTTTGGGTTATTGCTCCGCTCCCGTAGGACATAGCGTGATGTTATGTAGCCTATAGGTTATTCTAATGTACAAGCTATATTACTGTAAAATTTCATCAAAATCCGATCAGTAGTTATTGCGTGAAAGAGTAACAAATATCTACACACACTCACACATACAAACAAACTTTCACATTTATAATATTAGTAGGATCTAATAAGATTTTTACAAGATTTATGGTAACTACATACGTAACGATTTATTCGCGACCAAGCGACAGCCGGCTGTCGGGCTGCTATTGTCTTTCTATTGTATCTCAAATCACATATGTTCGAAGGTTTAATTGCGCAAACATGACTAATAAATAATACATATATAATGATTGAAACATGTTTTGGAAAATACTTGCACCAGATTAATTTAAGATGAGAGTTAGAGCGGGGTGCAGCTTGGTGTCTCTGGGGGCGCCTGAACTCACGGTGGTGCTGATTCTCTTGTTCACAAACTTAACTAAATTTAAGCTAAATGCATCTTTCTCTTTCCATTTCTTAAAGAAAAGGACAGAAGATACATTTTAGTTTAATCACAGATTAATAAATAGTAACTAAGTTTAATCCTGTCAAATTAGACAGCGCCTGAAGAAAATTGACGTATATTTAGTCGCCATGTTTTTAAATCGCGTCTAAATTATCTATGGAGTGTCTAAATTTGACAGGACTTAACTAATATTTTATCTTCTGTCCTTTCCTTATTTAAATGGAAAGAGAAAGATGCACTTAATTTAGATTTACGTTAGTTTGTGAATATGAGAATCGGCACCAGTATCCTTTATTTTGGAGGAGGGAGGGAGTTATAAAAAATTCCGTAGTCGCCATACTCTTTGACATCACTGGTCAGTAAAAAAGGTACCAAGACCTGACGTCATGCGAAACGCGGTCTAAGAGATGCAGATTGTCCAGCTTTGGGGCCCTTATGACAGCGTTAAACAGAAAAAAAACAATGGTGCCGATTCTCTTGTGCACAAACTATCGTAAATTTAAGTTAGGTGCATCTTTCTCTTTCCATTTCTTAAAGAAAAGGACAGAAGATACATTTTAGTTTAATCCTGTCAAATTAGACAGCGCCTGATGAAAATTGACGTATATTTAGACGCCATGTTTTTAAATTGCGTCTAAGTTATCTATGGAGTGTCTAAATTTGACAGGACTTAACTAATATTTGATCTTCTGTCCTTTTCTTAATTAAAAGGAAAGAGAAAGATGCACTTAACTTAAATTTACGATAGTTTGTGCACAAGAGAATCGGCACCATTATGCGCCTTACTAATAAACGCTGCATAAAGTTTGGATAGGTTTATACGTCAAAAATGTATGGTTACACAGGCTTTATTCATTGCATAACTTTACACAGTGATTATTAGTAAGCGTATAAATATATATACAAGTGTTAATTTCTAAAAACAAATGAACAAAGAGAAAAATGCACTTAAATTTGGTTTGTTTGTAACTTAAACCTTCGAGCACAAGTGGTTCAAGACACAATAGAAAGACAAAATAGCAGCGCGACAACCGGCTGTCGCTTGGTCGACGAAAGATTAAATTGGGTTTAGTTTGCCGATGTTTCTATGTTTACAAAAATGAGTCACAGAGTGACATTGGGAGGACATACATAAACCAATAGTTTATTCAGATCTCAGTTCAGAATAAATTCATTGAGTCATAAGTATGAGTCATCTTTCTAGACAAAACAATTCGTTGACGAAATTAAAACGCTAATGTGCAGTGTTTAGATCATAAGGAAAAATAATCCATACTACACACATCAAAAGTGTCTAGGGATATTTTAATTAAACCTAAATAACTAAAATTCTATTAACTTTTTGTTAAGACACCTACACTTTAAAATAAACCTTGTTTAATTGCCTATCTAATCTGATGATAATAAATTTTTAGATAAAGTTAAATTAAAAAAAAAACTTTGAAGAAGAGGAAAAATAATAAATAATAATAATAATACCAGCCTATAACTGTCCCACTGCAGGGCAAAGGCCTCTTCTCATACAGAGAAGGCACGAGCATTGATCACCACGCTTGCTCAAGACGGGTTGGCGATTTCAGACTTATATTCACTACAAGTCCAGGTTTCCTCACGATGTTTTCCTTCACCGATGTCTGCGATGTCTAAGATAATCTTTAGAAAGTACATATGAATTGAAAAAGTCACATTGGTACTTGCCCGGATTCGAACCCACAACCACTTGCATGAGAGGCGGGTGCCGTAACCACTAGGCCATCACGACATTTTTTTCATTTTTCATTTTGAAGAAGAGGAAAAACTCAACAAAATTTCAATTTAACTTTATTTTTGAAATTTCAAAACCTAAACAACAAAACAATTTTTTTTTATAAAAATTGTTGAAAACTTAAAATTAATAATTCGTGGATCCACCTAAGACTCTCCTGACACATCTGGAGCGGTTCGGCATACTCAAAACAAGGGTGTCAATATCCTGTTGTGGAGTACTGTCCCAAATCCTGCTAAGATGCAAGAAAAGCTGGTTTTGATGCACAATATCAACAGGGAAATTCCTACGAGCTCTTCTCTGAAGCATATTCCAGGCATGCTCAATAGGATTTAAGTCAGGGGATTGTGCAGGCCGGTCTAAAGCTTGGATAACATGCTGTTGTAACCAACTTGTAACGATACGCGCCGTATGTGGACGGGCATTGTCGTGCATTAGCTGGAAATTTTGTCCCATTTGCTGTTTGTGGGGCAAGATTACAGGCTCTAGCACCTCATCTCGGTATTTTCGAGCAGTCATATTGCCTTGTATCCAAACGAGGTCCGTTCTACCGCCGAGACGAATTCCTGCCCAAACCATAATCGTGCCACCTTAATATGCATGAACTTGTTGTGGGTGCTGCAGTCGATTCCAACGTCCAGGTTTTCTCCAAACGCGTACTCTTCGCGAATCAGGATGAAATCCAAACCTAGATTCATCAGTGAAAAGCACAAGTGACCATTGAGAATGGTTCCAGTTTTCGTGTGCAATAGCCCATTGTAATCTTCTTCCTCGATTACCTCTCCTTAGTGCTGATACCCAAAATGGCCTACGAGCACGTAGATTGACTTCATGCAGTCGCCTTCTCAAAGTTTGGCCGCTTACCAGCAAACCATACTCTCTCTGTAGCCTTTGAACCAATTGCATCGCCGCTGCATTTAGTTGACTTCGTGCAGCATTTACTATGAATCGGTCCTGTACATGTGTTGTAATGCGTTGAGGTCCTCGGTGCCGTTCCACCACTTCCTCCGTGACACGATAACATGACCAAAGCCTGGATATAACGCTCTGACTGGTCTTCATGGCTTCAGAAACGGCAATTATGGGACAGTATTCCACAACAGGATATTGACACCCTTGTTTTGAGTATGCAGAACCGCTGCAGATGTGTCAGGAGAGTCTTAGGTGGATCCACGGAATATTAATTTTAAGTTTTCAAGAATTTTTATATAAAAAATTGTTGTTTTGTTTAAGGTTTGATGTTTCAAAAATAAAGTTAAGATTGAAATTTTGTTTGAGTTTTTCCTCTTCTTCTAAGTTTTTTTTAAATTTAACTTTATCTAAAAGTTTATTATCAGATTAAATAGTCTATTAAACAAGGTTTATTTGAATGTGTACATGTTTTAACAAAAAGTTAATAGAATTTTAGTAATTTAGGTTTAATTGAAATATCCCTAGACACTTTTGATGTGTGTATTTACTATACTATATTACTATATATTGTATATAAAATTCCCGTGCCACAATGTTAGTTACCTTACTCCTCCGAAACGGCTTTACCGATTTTTACCAAATTTTATATGCATATTTTGTAGGGCTGAGAATCGGCTACTGGTGCCGATTCTCTTGTGCACAAACTATCGTAAATTTAAGTTAAGTGCATCTTTCTCTTTCCATTTCTTAAAGAAAAGGACAGAAGATACATTTTAGTTTAATCCTGTCAAATTAGACAGCGCCTGATGACAATTGACGTATATTTAGACGCCATGTTTTTAAATTGCGTCTAAATTATCTATGGAGTGTCTAAATTTGACAGGACTTAACTAATATTTGATCTTCTGTCCTTTTCTTAATTAAACGGAAAGAGAAAGATGCATTTAACTTAAATTTACGATAGTTTGTGCACAACAGAATCGGCACCACTATCTTATTTTCATACCCCTAAGTGACATTAACATTTTTAACGCGGGTGAAACCGCGGGAGCCAGCTAGTATACTATATAATATACTATTTATCCATACTAATATTATAAATGGAAAAGTGTGTCTGTCTGTCTGTCTGTCTGTCTGTCTGTTTGTCTTTCTTTCACGGCAAAACGGAGCGATGAATTGACGTGATTTTTTGAGTGGAGATAGTTGAAGCGATGGAGAGTAACATAGGCTACTTTTTGTCTCTTTCTAACGCGAGCGAAGCCGCGGGCAAAAGCTAGTTACTATATATAGGTAATATTATAAATGCGAAGTAACTCTGTCTGTCTGTCTGTAATGTCTCTTCACGCCTAAATCACTAAACCGATTTGAATAAAATATGGTACAGATGTAGTCTGCGACACGAGAAAGGACATAGGATAGTTTTCATCCCGGAAATCCCCCGGGAACGGGAACTATTATTCCACGCGGACGAAATCCCGGGCAAAAGCTAGTATACAATATTGTAGGAGAAACAGAAAGCTATGTATTCTTAGTAACTGCAAGAATAGCGTCACGGTGAGACTTCCCTTGTCGTATTTGGCAAAACTTGTATTATGTGTAACGTAATATTAACCTTATTTTAATAAAACTACAGTACATTTTCTATTATTTCCAAAGTAACGCGTATATTTTCCCAAATATACTAATTGAAGTCGCAGAAAACATGTTTGGCTAACTTCGGAGTGTACGACTGTACGCAGACAGCCACTACAGACAACGCCGACAAGACTTAGGCCAGGTTCCCACTACGCTGGACCGGCAGATCTGCCACACCGGTAAGGCTGCGGTGAAAAGTGGTCAGTGTTTCCACTGAAGTGGAGCTGGGCGGAGAGGAGCGATGAAGAGCGGTGAGTGGTCAGTAAGCGGAGTAGAGTGGAGCAGAGCGAAGTGGAGCATACTTTTGGAATTGTGCATTTTTGCACTTAGTTACACTCAATCTCGCGGAAAGCCCATACGTCATGTTGTCGTTTAAAAAGAAAAAAGCAATCATGACGTAACGATGACAACTGACACATTGCGCGCGAGTCACGCGCCGCCCCGCTCCGCACCGCCGCACTGTCCTCCGCTCTGCACCCCAATGCTCGCTGTCCTCCGCACTGCACCGCCTCGTATGAATATCCGCTCAGCTCTGCTCCACCCCGCTCGTACTGTTTCCATTGAAGCGGAGCGGAGATTTCAAGCATAGTCATTGGTCAATTTGTGCACCGCTAAGCTCCTCTCCGCCCAGCTCCGCGTCAGTGGAAACGCGGCCTACATCTGCCGGAAGGGCTAGTGGCTGTACAATTAATATGAAGCTATTCACATTATCCCGGGTCCGGCATTTTTGCCGAGCCCGGCATTTTTACCGAGCGTTTTGTCACTACGAATTGCCGGTAGAACGCCCGGGCCCGGAGTAATGTGAACGAGTTTGTGCCGGTATCTGTCTCCCGCTCGCCCCGCTCGTGCTCCCCTCGCCCCGCCCGCGTTCCACTCAAGTCATTCGGCTCGCATTTTCTGGTAAAAGTAGACGTTTAGCATGGTGAAAATCTTTCCCGTAAAATAGGGTGTACCCAATGTTTTCTATTATTTTGCCTTCTATTAAGGTACCACCACAACACAACAATTTCGTCGTCCATTGTGCGCGCAGGTCCAAATTCAACTGCTGTCTGAATTTCTTCCGGGATCCGATGTAATGTGAACACTCTGTCCGGTGTCCAGTTTTCGGCAGATCTGCCGGTCCGGCGTAGTGGGAACGCTGCCTTATTCCGATCGGCGGGACTTTACGCCGACAAGACTTCTCCAACGCGACTTTACGCCAACAAAACTCTTTGCCGACAGGGCTCATCAGCGACACAACTTATCTCCAAGGATGAAAGCTAGTTTAAAATAAAATCATTACAATTATGGAAACCATTAAAAGATCGTTTAAACAAAGCTATTATTATTTATTTATTTATTTATCTTTAAATCACTACGAATCACAAAAGTAAGTTATAATATAAGCTAAGCCCCACAAAACCGTTGCAATGGTTTGACTGTAGGATCCAGCTAGATCCATTATTCTTTGTAAAAAACCTAATTTGATTTTCAGATGAATAGTATTGTTATCGGCTGAAGACACGGGGCGGTACACTCTTCTAGAAGAAGGTTCAAAGGCCAACCGTAGACAAGAGACAGGACAGGACTCCGTTGCAAACACAACAAGTGGTGGAAGAAAGCAGCAGCTTCTTCAACTTTAATTCTATAAATAATTTCTTTACTAAAGTAAAATGTATAAAAAGCGCGCAGGCACGTCAGGCATCCAAGGACAGCTATACGAGACAAAACTAACAGGCCTTTTTTATTTTAGATTAATACATGACAGTACTGTTGAACAGTTTAGTCTAGCCACCAACAGAGATGACACAGGAGCTTTCGACGATATTTGTTTTAAAGCGAAAATAACTGGACACAAAAAACCAGTCGCAGTGTTCATCCAAGCCAAACATAGAGAGAACGATAAACTTCTCACGTTGACTAGTAATAACGATTTAGCTAAATATTTCAGAAGTTATTTGGAAATTAGACGCGCTTTTGAACCTAAGAGCAAAGACTTAATTTTTGGTGGAAACTTTGATGAAACCGAATGCTTTTTCGTTATGTATACTACAGCGAAGGATGATCCTAATAACAAAATATATGAAGGTGCTCTAGCTGATTTTCTGAATGAACTTATAGGCACTGGAGGGTGTTGCACGCAGCCAACGTACAGAGACGAAGACTTAGACTTTTTGTGTAAAATAATTATGAAAGAAGAATTAAAAATTCTAGCAGATCAGTTAGCAAAGTATTTACGCGATGAGTTTAATAGCGAAGTGTTGATGAATAATGATATCATGCTGCGTTACCACGTAATTCTAGCGCAAAATGTTTTAAACGTTTCTGAAATCCAACCTGAAGGACATCGGCTTGCTAGCTTCAGACAAGAATTCTTTACAAGTGAAGATGAGTTTCTTACGCTTTTTAAAAACACATTGTGTTTAGAGGTTCTCAAAAAGAAAGCTTCTGATGACACAGATATGCAAACTCTTTTGTTGAACTTTCTTAATGAACCTTCTGATATAACGAGTTTAAGTAAACTGATAGGAAGTGTTCTTACGTATAAAAACGATAAACTTGAATTTGTTAACAAATCGGTGTCAGACAATCTAAAGCGTCAACTCGATAAAACAAATGTCTCACAATCAGATGTTTTTGCAGCAGCAGAACTGGCTACCAAACAGCATTTACTAACTCTGAAGCTTAAAGTGCTAGCTCTGTTTGGCAACAAAGATTTATATATAAGAGGCAATCATGAGAAAATTCAAAAGAGACTCAACTACTTGGCATCAAAAATCGTAGAATTATTAGAACAATCGAAACCTAATAACATCGTCGCTATAGACGAGTCTTTAGAAGATGGGTTTCTGAAATTAAATGGAGGCTTAGCTTCTGCTATCGGCAACTTACTAGTTTACGATGAAACTTCGAAATTATTTAAATTTACAGATGACAGTGAATCACTTGGCAATGTTGCTAAAACTTTGTATGAAGCGCTGGTCAATAAAATCGGGAATTTACACGAATATAAATTGGATGTGAAAGTAAAAAAGTTCCCAAAACTTTCATTCGAACGAGGAGAATACGACGTGAGTTTAATGAGAGATTTCTATAAGAAGTTACTTTTTTACACTGAACAAGCTGATCAGAGTGGCATAGAAGAAATTCTAAGAGAAGAAATAGAAGATCATCCATGTTATGACGTCAATAACTTTAGAGCCAGGTCTGATGTAATATTCCTGAAATATCACGATGAAATACAGAAGCTATGGATGACGCACAAAATGGGATCTTATATTACAAAGAAAAGCAAAATATATGAGAATGTAGTTGCAAATGCCATGAGTGAATCATTAATGGGTAATTTAAACATATGGTATAAGATTACGAACAAAGACTTTACATTTAATGAAAACGCTATAAAACCATTCGAGAAGTATGGTGAGCTTGTAAATACTGTTATTGCTACCGGGAACTGTGTGTTGGCAGTTGCAAAGGTGGAACAATATTTAGGAAATAAAGACCATGTCGTGTTAGACTTAGAGTACATATTCAAGCTTCGAATGCAGAACCACAATGCGTTATGTAAAGAGCTGTCAAAGTCTACCAAGAAGATTTTTATTATTGTTTGCAATAAATTTGAAGAATCTAAAAATTCTAGAAAAAGGCTTAACGATATAGCGAAAGCTGTTGATGGAAAACGTACAATAATAATTGCGAACAAGAATACACTTGAAGTTATAGTAGAGTATTTCTCCAAAGCAAGTAGTGTGCTCAACGATAAAGAAACCATTTTCACTGATATGTCTGATGAATCTCAGAAAAAGCTCTTAGCTAATTCGAAAATGAAATTTCAAGATGAAGACTTAAATTTTGATTTAATTGTAGATGAAGAGTCTGCGAAACTAATCGATGAACAAGTTTTAAACCAAATGATTAACAGTGAAACAATTGCTATTGGCAAGACAGTTCTTAACTACAATTACGAAAAAGCTAGACCTTTTTATATTGATAGACGTATTAGCCGTATTAAAAAACAAGAACATGATACTTTTGATGATGTCAAAGAAAAGGTATTAGAAACGTTGTATAATTTAGAAGACGATGTTGTACTTATAACAGCTTTGCCGGGCATGGGCAAGTCAACCCTACTCACTCACTTGTCACTGAAAACAAAAAAACTTAATCCTAAAGTTTGGGTAGTGAGAATAAACTTGTTGGAGTATGCGAGAGTATTTAGCAAGTGGCAGGATGATAAAACAGTCATAAACACTGTGGAAAGTTTAAAGTTCATATGTCAAGCTGCAGCCGGCGAGGTATCCGATGAACAATACAAAGAGGATGAAGTACTCATTAAACTAGACGAATCTGAAAAAGGAACTGTTTTATTGAACAAACGTTCAAGTAGGAGTCCAACTGAGTTTCAATTGAAAATGTTTCTCCATTTTTACAACACAGGAAAATTGATATTTCTCTTTGATGGTTTTGATGAAATCATTCCACACTATGAACGCGAAGCCCTGTCACTACTAAAGGCTGTCAGGAGTTATCCCCGAAAGCATAAAATCTGGATCACTAGCAGGTCGTTTAACTACGTAAAATCTATATTAGAGCAAGAGTTCGGAACATCGTATGAAATAGATCCCCTTACCTGCTTGGAGCAGGACATATACTTTAACACATTTTGGAAGTCCAAAATCCAATTTACGAATCTCAATAACGAACAAATTCGTAACGTACATGACTTTGTACACTTTATGCAATCCCTGTTACCAGCTGAGAGTTTTCGTGTACCTAGTTTATTGATACTAAACCCGTACTTTAAGGTTTACCTAAATTTCTTGGAATTTTTAAAATTGGAGTCTCTAGCTGCTGGCATAGAGTTCGCTGGCGATGCTCATTCTTTTCTAACGAGTTTAGACATTCGCGAGCTTGTTGCAGTTAACCGTGTTGCGAACAATTTAACAGCACCACCTCTGCATCTTTACATTTTAGCCGAATGCTTCCATAACAAGATCAAAGACATTGAAAGCGAAGAAAAAAACTGGGACATAGACGTCACTGGCTACATGTTTTATGAATATTATTTCGAAACTAAAATAAAAAAGATACGTTTCGAGGAGAAAAATAAAATTGACCTTTTTAATCCAGATAATAAAATGGCTTACGACAAAATACGCGCAGATTCTTTAGCCATGCATAAAAAGTTAGGTGCGTACGTAATATTTTACCCTAACTTAGATATTTTTGAAGAAGATGTGTTGGAAGAAATCAAAGATATGATTCGTATGCTGAATAATGGACGAGACAAGACTGGTCTCATTCGTACTGTTGCTAACAATATACCACTGTTCGTGCACATGTCGTTCGCGGAATATTTTGCCGTAGAATATATTTCAGATCTGCTACAAAATGAAAGCCAGCCAATACAAGAAAAGCTGTGGACTTTCATTGTCAACGTCATGTTTCGTAATTGCAGTATGAATGTTTTTGATATTTTCAACACGAAAATTAAAATGGACGAAACACTTAGGGGTGTGGTAGAAAGAAATAAGGGTATAATAAATAGATTGATATCAGACCGAAGAACTTTTGGCTCCAGTTCTTATGAGATGGAATTGGACAGAATAGATCATATTGCTATTTCAAATTTTCCAGGGTTGTATGACAGTTTCCACGAAAATAGGTCAAATACCGTCTATGACTACCCTGACCTATATTGCAATATGTTCTGCCACGTTGCAAACCACGACGGTACTAGTTTTTCAGTCATAGAACTCAGTAATAGATACCTGACAAAGGGCGAAATTAATAATAGCAAATGGTTATATTTGTTTTTGAGAATACGAGATTCTATCTTGTTTTACCAGGGTATACTGGTTCCCCAGACTTTTACCAGATCAGAAAAACAAGACCATCTTAATAAAATTTTGTCTGAAGTGACTAATGAGTTGAGAGAAGATGAAAATTTTAAAGATCTTTTGCAATTACAAGACGAACATGAGGCCGTTCGTAACTAGAGGTGGAACGGGCACACAAGGTTATATTTAAAGTAATAGCGTGTAGGTACTTAATTTCCGCTTTTCACGAAAAACCATCTTTTTCTAAATTCTTTTGTCAAAATTTTATATCTTAAAACACGCTATTATAAATGTTATCGTGTTACACAATGTTGTATATCGTTATATAACTGCTGTGTGGAAGTACCTTAACACATCTATACTAATATTATAAAGAGGAAAACTTTGTTTGTTTGATTGTAATGAATAGGCCCAAAAACTACTTACTGGACGGATTTTAAAAATCTTTCACTATTCGATAGCTACATTGTCCACGAGTAACATAGGCAAAAACTTAAATAAATATGTATAAAAAAAAAATAATAATAGGAATTAGAAATTAGTAATAAGGTTAGACAGTAAGTAAGAAATGTAAAAACTGGATTAATCAGTGAATAAAGGCTATTTTTATTTATTTTATTTGAAAGTATGGAGTTTCTTGCCCATTCTTCTCCATACGAAACTACATTTTGGAATGGGCAACTAGAATCACTTTTGTAAATGACGTTTCAAAGTGCCTTTTTTGGCCTAATGAAAATAAACGATTTGACTATTGACTAGTCCCTTATTTACCTGTTAACTAGCTTCCTAAATAGTATTTTTCTTTTTTCCGAGATTTCATTGAACAGGACTTGGTAGAGTTTGCCAAAGTGAACCCCGGTGTAGTCGTGTACTTGAAACCTCGCAGACACAGAGGGCCTGTCGTTGTAGCTGAGTATTGTAAGTTATCTATATTATTATATATAAGCCGGTGCATTAAAGAAATGAATCTTAAATGGCGGCATGTACTTGCGTTGACAGATAGTACAGTCAGCAAGTAAAATTTATGTTAAAGTTTTTTTTTTAATCAAAAATATTATAAAAGAATTTTTGAAAAGGGATCTGGTACACTTGCGCGAAAGACATTTGCGCGAAAGACACTTGCGCGCGGCCGTTTGGGCGAATGGACACATGCGCGAATGGACGTTTGCGCCCATAGACATTTCCGCGAATGGACACTTGCGCGACTAGACGTTTCCGCGCCAAACCACTTGCGCGAAGCCCTTTGCGCGAAGGACACTTGCGCGCCAGACAGTTCCGCGACAGACGTTTGCGCCCAAACACTTCCGCGACTAGACACTTGCGCGAACTTTTTATTCAAAGGACAGTGGGCAAATTTAAAAATATTATGTAAGGGGTACCAATATTTTTTTATTTACTTTTGGTTTACATGGCGTCCACATATCTACCGAGGGTGGTAAGTCGTTTTCAAAAGCAAGATGGCGGCCATATTTTCCACAAAATACGTCATGGGTGTCGATTTCATGGTTTTTTGGGGTGCCAAGGTCAATAATGAGGTCGATTTGAGAATCCAAGATGGCGGTCGTGACCTTTCTCATAATATGCGTCATGGGTGTCGTTTTCATGGTTTTTTGGGGTACTACGGTCAAAAATGGGGTCGATTTGACAATCCAAGATAGCGGTCGTGACCTTTCTCATAATATGCGTCATGGGTGTCGTTTTCATGGTTTTTTGGGATGCTAAGGTCAAAAATGGGGTCGACTTGACAATCCAAGATGGCGGTGGTGACCTTTCTTACAATATGCGTCATGGGTGTCGTTTTCATGGTTTTTTGGGGTGCTAAGGTCAAAAATGAGGTCAATTTGACAATCCAAGATGGCAGTTGTGACCTTTCTCATAATATGCGTCATGGGTGTCGTTTTCATGGTTTTTTGGGATGCTAAGGTCAAAAATGGGGTCGACTTGACAATCCAAGATGGCGGTGGTGACCTTTCTTACAATATGCGTCATGGGTGTCGTTTTCATGGTTTTTTGGGGTGCTAAAGTAAAAAATGAGGTCAATTTGAGAATCCAAGATGGCGGTCGTGACCTTTCTCATAATATGCGTCATGGGTGTCGTTTTCATGGTTTTTTGGGGTGCTAAGGTCAAAATTGAGGTCAATTTGAGAATCCAAGATGGCGGTCATGACCTTTCTCATAATATGCGTCATGGGTGTCGTTTTCATGGTTTTTTGGGGTACTAAGGTCAAAAATGGGGTCGATTTGACAATCCAAGATGGCGGTCGTGACCTTTCTCATAATATGCGTCATGGGTGTCGTTTTCATGGTTTTTTGGGGTACTAAGGTCAAAAATGGGGTCGATTTGACAATCCAAGATGGCGGTCGTGACCTTTCTAGAAGAATAACGCCAACAAGCGCTACCTGCATAGATAATATTTATACAGATGTTATACCTACCCACAAAAAAATTATTAACTCAGTAGATTCTGATCATTGCGGACAATTAATAACAATACCTATCTTAAATAAAAAAGTTATAAAAAAAGATATCACTGTAAACTCCAAGTCTAGATGTCGGTTGGAAACATTTAAAAGTAAACTTACGAATAAATTACCGTTCTTGTTGAAAAATAGTGAGGACCCTAATCAACAATATAATGATTTTTTTAATATGTATTGCAATCAATTTAATTCAACTTTTGTTCCAAAAACTATATCAGTAAACAGCAATGCCTGCTTCAGCGACTGGGCCACGACCGGAATTTATAAAAGTAGGATACGTCTTTACGAGTTGTACGAAGAACGGGCTCTCAATAAAAGTGTTGAATTTAATTTATATGTTAAAAATTATTCCAAATTATTTAAAAAGGTTTGTTATGAGGCCAAGTCGCGATACTTAAGTTTAAAAATAAAAAACAGTAGTAATGTTATTAAAATGACATGGAATATTATCAATAGCGAAACAGGAAAGTCTAAAAACCAAAGAAGTAATTACAGTCTTACTATTGATGACGTTATAATTAAATCTGATGCTGAAGTCGCCACGGCTTTTGAAAGCTTCTTTGCAGATATTCCCGTTTCGACTACAAAGTATTTAAATTCATCCCCTTATGCTGCAGAATCTTTACTAAAAGATAACGTCCCGCCCTGTAACACTGAGTTTCATTTCGATCATGTTTCTTGTAACAATATAATTAAAACTTTCCATTCCTTAAATGTAAAAAAGACAGCAGATCTGTGGGGTAACTCCGTAGATGTTGCCAAGTCTATAATAAATATAGTAGCACCTACTCTTGCCAATATTTTTAATAAATGTATTGATCGTGGTGAGTTTCCTGATTTAATGAAATACAGTAAAATAATACCATTATTCAAATCGGGTAGCTCATCTGACCCCACTAATTATAGACCGATTTCAGTGCTACCTACTTTTAGTAAAATTTTTGAAAAACTAATTTTAAGTCAAATGCAAATACACTTTAATAAACATCAGTTGTTGCATAATAAACAGTTTGGCTTTACAAGGGGTCGTTCAACCACTGATGCTGGTGTTGAACTTTTAGGACATATTTTTAAAGCATGGGAGGACAAATGCGATGCATTGGGCATTTTTTGCGATTTGTCCAAGGCATTTGATTGCGTCCTCCATGAAACCTTAATCAGGAAACTGCGCCACTATGGAATCCGTGCCACCTCTCTGGATCTTCTCACTTCTTACTTGAGTGATAGGATTCAAAGGGTTGATGTAAACGGTAAAAGATCATCCGGTTCTGTGGTAAAAATGGGGGTCCCTCAGGGCTCAATTCTTGGTCCTTTCTTGTTTCTAATTTATATTAATGATTTGCCTTATCTCATTAAAGATAAGCATGACATAGTATTGTTTGCAGACGATACTTCACTTTTATTTAAAGTTAAACGTCAGCAACTGAAGAGTAACGAAATAAATAGTGCCTTAGCGTCAATAGTTAATTGGTTTAATATAAATAACCTACTTCTTAATGAAAAGAAAACTAAACTTATTAAGTTCACATTACCTAATGTCACAAAAGTAGAGACTAGTGTTCTAATAAAGGGGGAAGAATTGAAACCCGACGATAACACTGTATTTTTGGGTATAACTTTAGATTCCAAACTTCAGTGGGGCCCCCATATAGAAAAACTCTCTAAAAAACTCAGCTCTGCAGCATACGCCGTTAGAAAGATCCGTGATTTGACAGATTTGGAAACAGCCCGCTTAGTTTACTTTAGCTACTTTCACAGTTTGATGTCGTACGGCATTCTATTGTGGGGAAATGCCGCCGATATACAAACAATATTTGTGTTGCAAAAAAGGGCTATTCGTGCAATCTACAAATTGAGTCCCCGACAGTCCCTAAGAGACAAATTTAAAGAAATTAATATAATGACGTTGCCATGCCAGTACATATATGAGAATTTGTTATTTGCTCATAAAAATATTAATCAGTATAAGAAATACAGTGATATTCATAGCATAAATACGAGGAACAAGGACAAATTTGTTGTCCCTTCAACTAGGCTAAAGAAAATAGGAGGTTCGTTCAGATGTCAATGTATACGCTTTTATAACAAACTTCCCAGTCAGATTCAAAAACTTAGTATTAATAAATTCAAATCATTTATAAAACGTAGATTATGCAAGAAATCTTATTACTCTGTTAAGGATCACCTAGAGGATTCAAATGCTTGGGATTGAGCTGCATCAATTATATACACAGGTCAATATTAGTTTACTTTTATTTACTCTTTTATATATTGACATGGTAATTATTGTACTTTTGACATTGATGTGTACTTTTTAAAGTATATTTATCTTTTCTATATTTTTATGTATAAATTTCATATTTATTTATTGACATGATTATTTTGTAGTATTGACATTGATTTGTACTTCTTTAAGTATGTTATTATTTTTATATACATTATACTTTTTTTTGTGAGTGTGAGGATTATGTGGGTCATTCATTATCCTAAGAATACACATGTACTAATATATTTTCTTTGACTGACAGTTTGAGTAGTTATGCGGCCTACCCAAATGTCCTTACTTTGGTATTGTTCGTCAAAACGTTGGGCTCCTTACGTCTTAAGTTGAGCTAAACGATTGCTGACAAATGCTTGCACTGTCTGGACAGGTCCACTCAAATCTGTGTGCTTTTCTCATCAAGAAAGCACATCAGTCATTAACCTTCATGATCCTCGCATAATTTGACCAATACAATTGTATGGACTTTAAAAGAGACTTTGACCTCTGAGTTTGTTTCGGATGTTTCTTCTCAGAGTAGTCAGTTACGAAACACCGGCTCCATCGTTCGATTAAAATATAAAAAACAAAACATTGACGTGTAAAAGTGTTATGATATAACCTATTTACAAAATAAAGATCATTTTAATCATTTCATTCTCATAATATGCGTAATGGGTGTCGTTTTCATGGTTTTTTGGGGTACTAAGGTCAAAAATGGGGTCGACTTGACAATCCAAGATGGCGGTGGTGACCTTTCTTACCATATGCGTCATGGGTGTCGTTTTCATGGTTTTTTGGGGTGCTAAAGTAAAAAATGAGGTCAATTTGAGATTCCAAGATGGCGGTCGTGACCTTTCTCATAATATGCGTCATGGGTGTCGTTTTCATGGTTTTTTGGGGTGCTAAGGTCAAAATTGAGGTCAATTTGAGAATCCAAGATGGCGGTCATGACCTTTCTCATAATATGCGTCATGGGTGTCGTTTTCATGGTTTTTTGGGGTACTAAGGTCAAAAATGGGGTCGATTTGACAATCCAAGATGGCGGTCGTGACCTTTCTCATAATATGCGTCATGGGTGTCGTTTTCATGGTTTTTTGGGGTACTAAGGTCAAAAATGGGGTCGATTTGACAATCCAAGATGGCGGTCGTGACCTTTCTCATAATATGCGTAATGGGTGTCGTTTTCATGGTTTTTTGGGGTGCTAAGGTCAAAAATGAGGTCAATTTGACAATCCAAGATGGCGGTCGTGACCTTTCTCATAATATGCGTCATGGGTGTCGTTTTCATGGTTTTTTGGGATGCTAAGGTCAAAAATGGGGTCGACTTGACAATCCAAGATGGCGGTGGTGACCTTTCTCACAATATGAGTCATAGGTGTCGTTTTCCTGGTTTTTTGGGGTGCTAAGGTCAAAAATGAGGTCAATTTGAGAAACCAAGATGGCGGCCTTGACCTTCTTCATAATATGCGTCATGGTGTCGCTTTCATGGTTTTTGGGGGTGAATAATGAGGTCGGTTAAAAATTCAAGATTTTGCCGCCATCTTCGATTATCAAATTGACCCCATTATTGACCTAAACACCCCAAAAACAATGAAAACGACACCAATGACGCATATGATAATAAAGGTCACGGCCGCCATCTTGGATTCTCAAATCAACCTCATTATTGACCTTAGCACCCCAAAAAACCATGAAAACGACACCCATGACGCATATTATGAGAAAGGTCACAGCCGCCATCTCGGATTCTGAAATTGACCTTATTATTGACCATAGCATCCCAAAAAACCATGAAATCGACAGCCATGACGCATATTATGGTAAAGGTCATTGCCACCGTCTTGGATTCTCAAATCGACCTCATTATTGACCTTAGCACCTCAAAAAAACCATAAAAACGAAACCCATGACGCATATTATGAGAAAGGTCACGACCGCCATCTTGGATTCTCAAATCGACCTCATTTTTGACCTTAGCACCCCAAAAAACCATGAAAACGACACCCATGACGCATATTGTGAGAAAGGTCACCACCGCCATCTTGGATTGTCAAATCGACCCCATTTTTGACCTTAGCACCCCAAAAAACCATGAAAACGACACCCATGACGCATATTGTGAGAAAGGGCACCGCCGCCATCTTGGATTGTCAAATCGACCCCATTTTTGACCTTAGCATCCCAAAAAACCATGAAAACGACACCCATGACGCATATTATGAGAAAGGTCACGACCGCCATCTTGGATTCTCAAATTGACCTCATTTTTTACCTTAGCACCCCAAAAAACCATGAAATCGACACCCATGACGCATATTATGAGAAAGGTCACGACCGCCATCTTGGATTCTCAAATTGACCTCATTTTTTACCTTAGCACCCCAAAAAACCATGAAATCGACACCCATGACGCATATTATGAGAAAGGTCACGACCGCCATCTTGGATTCTCAAATTGACCTCATTTTTTACCTTAGCACCCCAAAAAACCATGAATACGACACCCATGACGCATATTATGAGAAAGGTCACAGCCGCCATCTCGGATTCTGAAATTGACCTTATTATTGACCATAGCACCCCAAAAAACCATGAAATCGACACCCATGACGCATATTATGAGAAAGGTCACGACCGCCATCTTGGATTCTCAAATTGACCTCATTTTTTATCTTAGCACCCCAAAAAACCATGAAAACGACACCCATGACGCATATTATGAGAAAGGTCACAGCCGCCATCTCGGATTCTCAAATTGACCTCATTATTGACCATAGCACCCCAAAATACCATGAAAACGACACCCATGACGCATATTATGGTAAAGGTCATTGCCGCCGTCTTGGATTCTCAAATCGACCTCATTATTGACCTTAGCACCCCAAAAAAACCATGAAAACGAAACCCATGACGCATATTATGAGAAAGGTCACGACCGCCATCTTGGATTCTCAAATCGACCTCATTTTTGACCTTAGCACCCCAAAAAACCATGAAAACGACACCCATGACGCATATTGTGAGAAAGGTCACCACCGCCATCTTGGATTGTCAAATCGACCCCATTTTTGACCTTAGTACCCCAAAAAACCATGAAAACGACACCCATGACGCATATTATGAGAAAGATCACGACCGCCATCTTGGATTCTCAAAATGACCTCATTTTTGACCTTAGCACCCCAAAAAACCATGAAAACGACACCCATGACGCATATTGTGAGAAAGGTCACGACCGCCATCTTGGATTCTCAAAGCGACCTCATTATTGACCTTGGCACCCCAAAATACCATGAAATCGACACCCATGACGTATTTTGTGAAAAATATTATGGCCGCCATCTTGCTTTTGAAAACGACTTACCACCCTCGGTAGATAATGTGGACGCCATGTAAACCAAAAGTAAATAAAAAAATATTGGTACCCCTTACATAATATTTTTAAATTTGCCCAATGTCCTTTGAATAAAATGTTCGCGCAAGTGTCTAGTCGCGGAAGTGTTTGGGCGCAAACGTCTGTCGCGGAACTGTCTGGCGCGCAAGTGTCCGTCGCGCAAAGGGCTTCGCGCAAGTGGTTTGGCGCGGAAACGTCTAGTCGCGCAAGTGTCCATTCGCGGAAATGTCTATGGGCGCAAACGTCCATTCGCGCATGTGTCCATTCGCCCAAATGGCCGCGCGCAAGTGTCTTTCGCGCAAATGTCTTTCGCGCATGTGTCCTGATACCTTTGAAAAGAACAGTGCCTACTTTTACAACAATAACAAACAGGTAACAGAAAACTATAACAAGATATTCGTAAAAAAGGATCACTGAGCGCGTCAAGACAGCGTGAAGCAAATCAAGACTATTTTTTTTATGTTGATGGTACGCGCGAGTGAGTATAGACGGCACTAGTGTGCGAGCGAGATAACATGATAAGCGCCGCCATTAAGGATTCCTTTCTTCAATGAACCTGGTTATACCTATGGCCCGGGGAGCAAGAACTTTGTAGGTACCCTTTTTTTGCGACAATTGCTCAAACAGTAATATGTTTCCCATTTCTATAGGTACTAATAATATTATTAAGCTGAGAAGTTTGTTTGGTTCAATGCACTAATTTAGTAACTAATGCTCTCAAAACTCTCAATTGAAACAAATGTTTTTGTATTGAATAGCCCATTTATCGAGGAAGGTTGCATGCTATATAACATCATGTTACTACCAGTGATAAGAATAGGTAGTGCCTATTTGCCTAAACTTCAAAGAACAAAGACAAGAAACGGAGACTTCTTTAGGACAACATTTTTTCCGAGACTTCTGTCCCGAAATTTCGAGACAACACTTAAACACATTTAAAAAAATTGTTATTTAGTATAAATCTATGGTATAAATAATTCGTCTATATTTAGCTAAAGTTAGCGACTAGATACGTCATAATAAATAACATACTCAGTCGTTACAACCATAAAATTATAAACAATGTGATTACCATTATTATGCCATTATTTTAATATCATGCACATTTTTAAATATATTTTAGAAATATACATATTTCATTAAGATGGAAGAAAAAAAGGTATTTGTATTTTAAATACCTTTTTTTAGCCTACCTATAGAGAATGCTAAAATGATAACAAAAAACCGTTTATTATTTTAAAGGCAAAATGCCTTTTGTTACACTTGAACTTTAGAAATCTCATCAAACGTAGCCGAGAGTGAGCTAACAAGAAGATTTTTACTTCAAAACGTGTACGGCTTCTTATACAAACATTGTGATTCATTGTGTATTGCGATCATCAAGTCATTTAAAAAATGTTGTCCAAAAAAAAATTTACAAAATTTTATGGTTGTAACGACTGAGTACCTATGTTATTTATTATGATATATCTAGTCGCAAACTTTAGGTAAATATAGACGAATTAATTATTCCAAATAACTTTTTTTTTTAATGTATTTACGTGTTGTCTCGAAATTTCGGGACAGGTCTCGGAAAAAATTTAGTCCTAAGGAAGTCTCCGTTTCTTGGCACTACCTATTCCTATCACTGGTACCTATGGGAGCCAGGCAGTAGCCAAAAAGGAGGGTGAAACCGCGGGCGTCAACTAGTTAATTAAATATAGCAAAGAACGGCGGCAGTGTTTCCTAGCTGATAGCTGACTACTATGAGAAGAACCACCAGAATTTTATTATATTGATTAAAAATCGGCCAAGTGCGAGCTAAACTCGCACACCGAGGGTACCGTACATACTTATAGGTAAAGAAATCTTTCAATCTGAACCAGTAGCTCCTGAGATTAGCGCGTTCAAGCAAACTACTTAGCTTTAAATCTTCTTATATATAAAATTCTCGTGTCATAATGTTAGTTACCTTACTCCTCCGAAACGGCTTTACAGATTTTTGCCAAATTTTATATGCATATTCAGTAGGTGCGAGAATCGGCTACTATCTATTTTTCATACCCCTAAGTGATAAGGGTTGTTCACCCTTAACATTTTTAACGCGGGTGAAACTGCGGCAGGCAGCTAGTATTAATATAGATTAACAAATAAATATCTTTTCACAGTAAACGGAGACAGAGTCTGGATGAACATGCACAACAAAACGCACTCAGAAATAACCAAATGGATAGATGTTTTACGGACACAGCAAGGGGACAACGCTACCACTCGTCTGCGTAAATACCAATACACTGACTACCCATCTATCCAGGGTCCATGGACACCGTTCACCTACAAGGCACCAGAATTAAACACTGCTGAGCTTCCGGACCCAGCCTTCGGTGCTAATAACAGGTTGCCAATGACTGCAACTGAGCAATTAAGGTTGATGTTTGAAGCGCAGAAGTTGAGTGGAAAAAGCGAAGATTTGAAGACCGCTGAGTGACTTTTTGTGGACTGAATAGTGATAAATATTTGAGTAGTTTTCGTTTGAGGGGCTTTGACTTGTAGAAATCATGTAATTAAGAAAACACTGGCAATGATGTAATTTAGGAGTATAATCCCAGCCTATAACTGTCCCACTGCATGGCAAAGGCCTCTTCTCATACAAAGAATGTACGAGCATTGATTACCACGCGCGCTCAAGGTAGATTGGCGATTTCGGACTTATATTTACTACAAGTCCAGGGGCCCTAGTCTGCTATTACAATCGTGTCTCAATGATCGATTTTTGACGTGTAACGTCAAACTTGACACATTTCCCATACAAAACTGTCAAAGTTGTCAAATATCCGGCCGATGACTGGTCATTGAGACACGATTGTAATAGCAGACGAGAACCCCAGGTTTTCTCTCGATGTTTTCCTTCACCGATGTCTGGAATGTCTAATAAAATATTAAATAAGCTGAAAAGAGCTTAATAAATTTGTCCCAGTTTTTCTTTGAATAAACCACTTTTTTACTGTAGCTTTCTTCAGATAATCCTCCATCACCATCATGTTTCACCATAGACATTTGTTATTTAATTTTCTCTATAGCCGATTCCCTTGTACACAAACTAATCAAAATTTAAGTTAAGAGCATCTTTTTAAGTGCACTGAAATAGGGTTGAAAATTGAATACAAAAAATTGTCGCAGTCGATCAAATGCACACAAGTTTCTACTGTATTGCTGATGTTTTAAAGTCCATTATCAAATGTAAACTGCTCAGCATATTGCAAGTGTTAGCTGACACATAGTTATGTAGTTCTTGTATAGTTAATATAATAAAGTTTTAGTAAGTAGCGTTGGTATTTATATTATTAAATCCTATGTTTCCCCTTTCCCCTCGGTACAGTCAGCATCAAAAGTCGCTGACCACATTCAGATTTTCAAAACCGCTGAACACTATATCATCCATAAATCGCTCAACAAGATAAGCGCCAGTATTGAATGAACATCATTAAAGTTCAAAATTAACTGAACACCATTTTGTCAAAAATTGCTGATCGTTATAACATCCAAAAATAACACAACAATTAGTTTTGCAAAAGTCACTGAACAATATAAAATGGTTCTTTTGGTATCTAGTGTAATCATGGCAACGTCCAAAAATAACTTAACAGCATAACTACCAAAAGTTGCTGGACATTACTTTGTTTCGGATACTGAACTGCAAACTAAAAAGTGCTTGTTTCTATCTGTAGAGTTACAAATCGATGTAAATTTCGAATTTAACTTTCCAAAATATATTATTTTTGTTTCTTAGAGCCAATGAGAATAGTACAAGCAACCAGCACATTTTCAAAGTCATCTAAACTTTCCATATCACGCTTGGATTATAACCTTATTTGTAAACCAATGGCTCATTTTCAAAATTCACGCAGTTTCTCTTTTAAATAAATTGTTTAGGAAATATAGTTGGGGGTATTTAAACTAATATTTATCCTTAAATATAAAAAGACTATTTCCACTTAATTATAACTTTGTTGACAGTCTACACTGAAGTAAAAAAATTAATCCAATAAAAATCTGATAAATATCTGCGACAAGTACCCAGGGTAGATTATAAACGGTTTTACTAATCAGAATAATTTATCATCTTGGCGGAGGTACTACCGTGCCCCCAGATGTTTTTTTGTCAAACTTCGGAAAGAAATGTTATATTAATGTCACTTCACAAAAATACGAGTACACACACATATTAAACCCAAAAAACTATTGATGCTGTTCAGGAACTTTTGAGATGAACGATGGTATTTTATTTTTATTTTTTATTTTATTTTACTTTATTTGGGAAACAAACAATCGTACATTACAGCTAGTTTCTAAGTATACAATAACCTATTAGTAAATGTACAATCCACTACGTTTCCACATGTTACTATATGTAAAATGGTATGCTATTTTTGTCAAAAATTTGTTTAGTGACTTTAGAGACGAAGAATGTCATGCTTTTTTTGTCATAACTTTGTTTAGCGACTTTTGAAAAGTGGTGGTCACCTACTTATGCTCTTTTATGATGATCATTAATTTCTGGTGCTTGTCATGTTGAGCAATTTAGGTATTATACGGTGTACAGCGATTGTGAAATTTTAAATGTGGTCATCGACTTTTGATGCTGACTGTACCACCCTCGAGAACTTTTAGTATATTTCTCAGTACACCTCAAGGAATTACTGTACCATATTTCAAAATTTCTAAAAATATATTTACTGATCTTGCTAGCCTTCCCGGATTATAGCCGACTCTACTTACAACGGTAGTCGTTTAAGGCACCGACAGACAATCCCACCACACTATTCCCAATCACTGCAACTCCTGAAAGCCAGAATCAACAGTGGAGACCAGAAAAGCGCCGAGCAATGAAGCTCGACGAGTCCCGGAGAAACGATTCAACTATCTTGGATCCCGCAACGAAATTAAGCAGAAAAATTCAGAAAAGATCAGCGAAGTAGGAAAAATACACAATCCTGTATTTTTTTTTTCTTGATTATACTTTCAGAATTCTGGCTACCCAAACCTTTTGTCAAAAATCTAATAATCCATCCGATTAATATTATAAATGTGAAAGATTTTATGTGTGTGAGCCTGCCGGGGTTGCGGAATAGTTCTAATAGTTACCGTGGCCCCGGAACATAAAGGGCAACCGAAGGAACAAGGGTGGGTTTTAATCAGTAAACGTCTGACACTCCCTCCCGCCGCGCCCAATGCGCAACAAGCCATTTGATGCTATCCCATCCATAAAAAAATAATAATGTGTTTTAGATTCTGTGTGTTTCTCTTTCACGAGTAAGTACTGAAAGCTCTAAGATAAAACTTTAAAGTTTTATCCATACTAATATTATAAATGGGAAAGTGTGTCTGTCTGTCTGTGAGTTTGTCTTTCTTTCACGGCAAAACGGAGCGACAGATTGACGTGTTTTTTTAAGTGGAGATAGTTGAAGGGGTGGAGAGTAACATAGGCTACTTTTTGTCTCTTTCTAACGCGAGCGAAGCCGCGGGCAGAAGCTAGTAGCTTATACATCAGAATAACATAGTCTACATAATAATATACTTACATAACATCACGCTATTATAACATAAACGAGCGGAGCAGTAATCAAAAACATAACAAAACGTGAGTGGGACCGCGGGAGACAGCTAGTCGCCAATAAAAATAATAGGTCACTGAGTTATCAATACTAAACGTAAATAAATTTATCAGTAGCTCTGAATAATGTGAGTTTTTATTCAAAAAATTATACTGGCCTTTTGATAATCTGTCGAAACTGCAATGATGAAATAATTAAAAAAAAATGCTGTTGCAAGTGCTAAAATTAACTTTTGTTGCTGCACTTATAATTTCCCCAAACATCTACTAATTTTTTTGGGAGGTAGCGTAAAAAAATTACGTAAGTAGTTGCTCTTTCATAATGGAATTATTAATTAATATAATTTAAATAAAATACAAAATACTCAATCATAAAAACAAAACAGCATATTTACATGGCAACATTAATTTTGGCAATGATTGTAGAAATGCAGACTTGTTTAATTTACCTCACAACTGCACTTGAACACTATTTGTTTATTTTTAAACTCAAACAATGTTGTCATCGGTTTATCGGCTTTTATTTAGTTCGTCCGCATTGTCACGAGGAAGCTGCATCGGAATAATCAAAACACTTCAGGTAACTTATTTTTATTTATTACTACCTGTCCCCCGCGGTTACACCCGCGTTACATCAGATTTTTGGTTACTCTCCGCTCGATTTTTTTCTCGAAACCACGTTTTATGTCACGTCCCACGGAAACAGGATAAACACAAAAAAAGAAGATAAAAAGTATTCTATATCCGTCCCCTGGTCCTAAGCTACCACCTCACCAATTTTCAGCCAAATCGGTTCTGCCATTCTTGAGTTATAAAATGCGTAACTAACA
Organism: Athetis lepigone; assembly: GCA_033675125.1. NCBI lineage: Eukaryota > Metazoa > Arthropoda > Insecta > Lepidoptera > Noctuidae > Athetis > Athetis lepigone. The sequence goes on along the minus strand of CM066220.1, from coordinate 3,910,477 downwards.
CGACTTTCTTTTAAATATATAGATTAATTACTAGCTGTCCCCCGCGGTTTCACCCGCGTTATATGTTTGGGTTATTGCTCCGCTCCTGTAGGACATAGCGTGATGTTATGTAGCCTATATGTTATTCTGATGTGTAAGCTATATCACTGTTAAATTTCATCAAAATCCGATCAGTAGTTATTGCGTGAAATACTTAGTAACAAATATACACACACACATACATACAAACTTTTACATTTATAATATTAGTAGGATTTAATAAGATTTTTACAAGATTTATGGTAATTGCAGACGTAACGATTTATTCGACGACCAAGCGACAGCCGGCTGCCGGGCTGCTATTGTCTTTCTATTGTGTCTCGCATCACATATGTTCGAAGGATTAATTGCGCATACATGACTAATAAATAATACATACCTTTATACTTAATGAAACGTGTTTTGGAAAATACTTGCACCAAATTTATTCGGGATGAGAGTTAGAGCGGGGTGCATGCAGTTTGGTGTCTCTGGGGGCGCCTGAGCACACAGTATCCTTTATTTTTGAGGAGGGAGGGAGTTGAAAAAAATTGCCCAGGGACTCCGTAGTCGCCATACTCTTTGACATAATTATGACAGTGCTAAACAGAAAAAAAAACAATATACTATGTGTAACTGAATTAATGCACTTTGAGAAATTAGTTTGTTCAGAATCGTTTACTGAATCGATTTTTGTAATTTTTAATATAGGTAATATTTTATCCCAAAAATAATTAAAACTACGTAAACTGCTGTCACACTTCCGCTGTACAGTCAAAACAAACTAAAATGGATGAAATACCTACTACGCTAGACCCTTATGCAAGTGCGACTGTGTTCATGCGTAGATTTGTAATGTGACTATAATTTTCTCCCACAATCTGTACAACTAATTTATAAAAAAAAAACAGTGTTTTAAACATAATAATAAAAATTCAGTGTATGTATTATGATTATATCATAATATTCTAATTGGGGTGTCTGGTGGTGTGCGTTTATTCCGGGACATGTTGTATATATACAAGTGTTAATTTCTAAAAACAACTGAACAAAGAGAAAAATGCACTTAAATTTGGTTTAGTTTGTACTTAACTTAAACCCTCGAGCACAAGCGGTTCAAGACACAATAGAAAGACAAAATAGCAGCGCGACAGCCAGCTGTCGCTTGGTCGTCGAAAGGTTAAATTGGGTTTAGTTTGCCGATGTTTCTATGTCTACAACAATGAGTCACAGAGTGACATTGGGAGGACATAAACCAGCAGTTTATTCAGATATCAGTCCAGAATTCATTGAGTCATAAGTATGAGTCATCATTCTAGACAAAACAATTCGAAGACGAAATTAAAACACTAATGTGCAGTGTGCAGATCATAAGGAAAATAATCCATACTATTTACTATACTATAATACTATATCTTATATATAAAATTCCCGTGCCCACAATGTTAGTTACCTTACTCCTCCGAAACGGCTTTACCAATTTTTACCAAATTTTATATGGATGTTTAGTAGGGCTGAGAATCGGCTACTATCTAATTTTCATACCCCTAAGTGACATTAACATTTTTAACGCGGGTTAAACCGCGGGAGGCAGCTAGTATACTTTATAATATACTATTTAACTATTTATTACTATATAAGGCAATATTATAAATGCGAAGTAACTCTGTCTGTCTGTCTGTATGTCTCTTTACGCCTAAATCACTGAACCGATTTGAATTAAATATATGGTACAGATGTAGTCTGCGACACGAGAAAGGACATAGGATAGTTTTCATCCCGGAAATCCCTCGGGAACGGGAACTATTATTCCACGCGGACGAAATCCCGGGCAAAAGCTAGTACTTATAAAATATTGTAGGAGAAACAGAAAGCTATTGTTCTTAGTAACTGCAAAAATAGCGTCACGGTGAGACTTCCCTTGTCGTATTTGGCAAAACTTGTGCTATATGCAACGTAATAATAACCTTATTTTAATAAAACTACAGTACATTTTCTATTATTTTCAAAGTAACGTGTATATTTTTCCAAATATACTAATTGAAGTCGCAGAAAACATGTTTGGCTAACTTCGGAGTGTACGACTGTACGCAGACAGCCACTACAGACAACGCCGACAAGACTTATTCCGATCGGCGGGACTTTACGCCGACAAGACTACTCCAACGCGACTTTACGCCAACAAAACTCTTTGCCGACAGGGCTCATCAGCGACACAACTTATCTCCAAGGATGAAAGCTAGTTTAAAATAAAATCATTACAATAGGGATGACAACTGCATTAAAAAAATGGCAATCTGTTTAGTCCGTCGATCGGCGGAAAATACAGGGCACGTATTTTTTGCTTGATCAAATTAATAAAAAAATACAAAGATAAAGAGCAACAAAGTTCCGGAGTGGGGGCTTTTGACGTCGCCGTGATGCAACAATTGTATCTTATTGTGACGTCACGCGCAACTTTAACGCACTGTATCGTCGTCATTCTTTGTTTACGAGAAAAAAGAAAAAATACGTGTCAAAATTTTTTTGATAATCTTTCTGACGGACTATTTACTTTTTTTTTTGTCGTCTTGCCTATTATGGATACCATTAAAAGATCGTTTAAACAAAGCTAGATCCATTATTCTTTGTAAAAAACCTAATTTGATTTTCAGATGAATAGTATTGTTATCGGCTGAAGACACGGGGCGGTACACTCTTCTAGAAGATGGTTCAAAGGCCAACCGTAGACAAGAGACAGGATTCCGTTGCAAACACAACAAGTGGTGGAAGAAAGCTGCAGCTTCTTCAACTTTAATTCTATAAATAATTTCTTTGCTAAAGTAAAATGTATAAAAAGCGCGCAGGCACGTCAGGCATCCAAGGACAGCTATACGAGACAAAACTAACAGGCCTTTTTTATTTTAGATTAATACATGACAGTACTGTTGAACAGTTTAGTCTAGCCACCAACAGAGATGACACAGGAGCTTTCGACGATATTTGTTTTAAAGCGAAAATAACTGGACACAAAAAACCAGTCGCAGTGTTCATCCAAGCCAAACATAGAGAGAACGATAAACTTCTCACGTTGACTAGTAAAAACGATTTAGCTAAATATTTCAGAAGTTACTTGGAAATTAGACGCGCTTTTGATCCGAAGAGCAAAGACTTAATTTTTGGTGGAAACTTTGATGAAACCGAATGCTTTTTCGTTATGTATACTACAGCGAAGGATGATCCTAATAACAAAATATATGAAGGTGCTCTAGCTGATTTTCTGAATGAACTTATAGGCACTGGAGGGTGTTGCACGCAGCCAACGTACAGAGACGAAGACTTAGACTTTTTGTGTAAAATAATTATGAAAGAAGAATTAAAAATTCTAGCAGATCAGTTAGCAAAGTATATACGCGATGAGTTTAATAGCGAAGTGTTGATGAATAATGATATCATGCTGCGTTACCACGTAATTCTAGCGCAAAATGTTTTAAACGTTTCTGAAATCCAACCTGAAGGACATCGGCTTGCTAGCTTCAGACAAGAATTCTTTACAAGTGAAGATGAGTTCCTTACGCTTTTTAAAAACACATTGTGTTTAGAGGTTCTCAAAAAGCGAAAGTCTGATGACACTAATATGCAGACTCTTTTGTTGAACTTCCTCAATGAACCTTCTGATATAACGAGTTTAAGTAAACTGATAGGAAGTGTTCTTACGTATAAAAACGATAAACTTGAATTTGTTAACAAATCGGTGTCAGACGATCTAAAGCGTCAACTCGATAAAACAAATGTCTCACAATCAGATGTTTTTGCAGCAGCAGAACTGGCTACCAAACAGTATTTACTAACTCTGAAGCTTAAAGTGCTAGCTCTGTTTGGCAACAAAGATTTATATATAAGAGGCAATCATGAGAAAATTCAAAAGAGACTCAACTACTTGGCATCAAAAATCGTAGAATTATTAGAACAATCGAAACCTAATAACATCATCGCTATAGACGAGTCTTTAGAAGATGGGTTTCTGAAATTAAATGGAGGCTTAGCTTCTGCTATCGGCAACTTACTAGTTTACGATGAAACTTCGAAATTATTTAAATTTACAGATGACAGTGAATCACTTGGCAATGTTGCTAAAACTTTGTATGAAGCGCTGGTCAATAAAATCGGGAATTTACACGAATATAAATTGGATGTGAAAGTAAAAAAGTTCCCAAAACTTTCATTCGAACGAGGAGAATACGACGTGAGTTTAATGAGAGATTTCTATAAGAAGTTACTTTTTTACACTGAACAAGCTGATCAGAGTGGCATAGAAGAAATTCTAAGAGAAGAAATAGAAGATCATCCATGTAATGACGTCAATAACTTTAGAGCCAGGTCTGATATAATATTCCTGAAATATCACGATGAAATACAGAAGCTATGGATGACGCCCAAAATGGGATCTTATATTACAAAGAAAAGCAAAATATATGAGAATGTAGTTGCAAATGCCATGAGTGAATCATTAATGGGTAATTTAAACATATGGTATAAGATTACGAACAAAGACTTTACATTTAATGAAAACGCTATGAAACCATTCGAGAAGCATGGTGAGCTTGTAGATACTGTAATTGCTACTGGGAACTGCGTGTTGGCAGTTGCAAAGGTGGAACAGTATTTAGGAAATAAAGACCATGTTGTGTTAGACTTAGAGTACATATTCAAGCTTCGAATGCAGAACCACAATGCGTTATGTAAAGAGTTGTCAAAGTCTACTAAGAAGATTTTTATTATAGTTTGCAATAAATTTGAAGAATCTAGAAATTCTAGAAAAAGGCTTAACGATATAGCGAAAGCTGTTGATGGAAAACGTACAATAATAATTGCGAACAAGAATACACTTGAAGTTATAGTAGAGTATTTCTCCAAAGCAAGTAGTGTGCTCAACGATAAAGAAACCATTTTCACTGATATGTCTGATGAATCTCAGAAAAAGGTCTTAGCTAATTCGAAAATGAAATTTCAAGATGAAAACTTAAATTTTGATTTAATCGTAGATGAAGAGTCTGCGAAACTAATCGATGAACAAGTTTTAAACCAAATGATTAACAATGAAACGATTGCTATTGGCAAGACAGTTCTTAACTACAATTACGAAAAAGCTAGACCTTTTTACATTGATAGACGTATTAGCCGTATTAAAAAACAAGAACATGATACTTTTGATGATGTCAAAGAAAAGGTATTAGAATCGTTGTATGATTTAGATGACGATGTTGTACTTATAACAGCCTTGCCGGGCATGGGCAAGTCAACTCTACTCACTCACTTGTCTCTGAAAACAAAAAAAATAATCCTAAAGTTTGGGTAGTGAGAATAAACTTGTTGGAGTATGCGAGAGTATTTAGCAAGTGGCAGGATGATAAAACAGTCATAAACACTGTGGAAAGTTTAAAGTTTATATGTCAAGCTGCAGCTGGCGAGGTATCCGATGAACAATACAAAGAGGATGGAGTACTCATTAAACTAGACGAATCTGAAGAAGGAACTGTTTTATTGAACAAACGTTCAAGTGGGAGTCCAACTGAGTTTCAATTGAAAATGTTTCTACATTTTTACAACACAGGAAAATTGATATTTCTCTTCGATGGATTTGATGAAATCATTCCACACTATGAACGCGAAGCCCTGTCACTACTGAAGGCTGTCAGGAGTTATCCCCGAAAGCATAAAATCTGGATCACTAGCAGGTCGTTTAACTACGTAAAATCTATATTAGAGCAAGAGTTCGGAACATCGTATGAAATAGATCCCCTTACCTGCCTGGAGCAGGACATATACTTTAACACTTTTTGGAAGTCCAAAATCCAATTTAGGAATCTCAATAACGAACAAATTCGTAACGTACATGACTTTGTACACTTTATGCAATCCCTGTTACCAGCTGAGAGTTTTCGTGTACCTAGTTTATTGATACTAAACCCATATTTTAAAGTTTACTTGAATTTTTTGGAATTTTTAAAATTGGAGTCTCTAGCTGCTGGCATAGAGTTCGCTGGCGATGCTCATTCTTTTCTAACGAGTTTAGACATTCGCGAGTTTGTTACAGTTAACCGTGTTGCGAACAATTTAACAGCGCCTCCTCTGCATCTTTACATTCTAGCCGAATGCTTTCATAACAAGATCAAAGACATAGAAAGCGAAGAAAAAAACTGGGACATAGACGTCACTGGCTACATGTTTTATGAATATTATTTCGAAACTAAAATAAAAAAGATACGTTTCGAGGAAAAAAATAAAATTGACCTTTTTAATCCAGATAATAAAATGACTTACGACAAAATACGCGCGGATTCTTTAGCCATGCATAAAAAGTTAGGTGCGTACGCAATATTTTACCCTAACTTAGATATTTTTGAAGAAGATGTGTTGGAAGAAATCAAAGATATGATTCGTATGCTGAATAATGGACGAGACAAGACTGGTCTCATTCGTACTGTAGCTAACAATATACCACTGTTCGTGCACATGTCGTTCGCGGAATATTTTGCCGTAGAATACATTTCAGATCTGCTACAAAATGAAAGCAAGCCAATACAAGAAAAACTGTGGACTTTCATTGTCAACGTCATGTTTCGTAATTGCAGTATGAATGTTTTTGATATTTTCAACACGAAAATTAAAATGGACGAAACACTTAGGGGTGTGGTAGAAAGAAATAAGGGTATAATAAATAGATTGATAGCAGACCGAAGAACTTTTGGCTCCAGTTCTAATCGGATGGAATTGGACAGAATAGATCGTATTGCTATTTCAAATTTTCCAGGATTGTATGACAGTTTCCACGAAAATAGGTCAAATAACGTCTATCTCTACCCTGACCTATATTCCAATATGTTCTGCCACGTTGCAAACCACGACGGTACTAGCTTTTCTGTCATAGAACTCAGTAATAGATACCTGACAAAGGGCGAGATTAATAATAGCAAATGGATATATTTGTTTTTGAGAATACGAGATTCTATCTTGTTTTACCAGGGTATATTGGTTCCCCAGACTTTTAGCAGATCAGAAAAACAAGACCATCTTAATAAAATTTCATCTGAAGTGACTAATGAATTAAGAGAAGATGAAAATTTTAAAGATCTATTACAATTACAAGACGAACGTGACGCCCTTCGTAACTAGAGGTGGAACGGGCACAAAAGGTTCTATTTAAAGTAATATATAATCTACTAGCGGCCCGTCCCAGCTTCGCACGGATAGATATAAGATTACAATAAATATAGCCTAATGTGCGCCCATATTATGCATGAAATATTGCGAAAGAGAAAACTCGAAAACATGCGCTTCCCCAGACAAGACTGCTAGATCGATTTCTCGTCACCGAAAACCCCCACATATCAAATTTCAGCGAAATCGGTAGGGCCGTTTCCGAGATCACATGCTTTTTCAGGCAATCAGGGCCATCTGCCGGGCTGATTTGTGAATCTAAACCATCCAGGGCGCCTCAAAAGCATACAGAAAAAATCATTTAAATCGGTCAAGCCGTTTAGAAGGAGTTCAATGACATACACACGTACAGCAGAATTATATTTATATATATCTATTTATATAAAATGGTGAACTGACTATTGACGCCCAAACCACAGTCCTAGACAGATGAAACATGCAGTGTGTGTTCTTATAGAATTAAAGATTGAATTGTTTAAAGGTGCTCCCTTAAAGCAGTTATATAACGTTATACAACTTTTGTGTAACACGATAACATTTCTAATAGCGTGTACTTAATTTCCGCTTTTCACGAAAAACCATCTTTTATTCTTATGTCAAAATTTTATACCTTGAAACACGCTATTATAAATGTTATCGTGTTACACAATGTTGTATAACGAAAAAAAAAAAAAATACCTAACTGCTGTGTCGGAGTACTTTAACACATAATAAATAATTGTGAAATAATTAATATTTTTTTATTTTACTGATGATTGAAAGTTGTATAGAACCATTTGTCTTTTGAAATATTCGCTGAAAGGTACAAAGAACTGACAGGTACAATTTGACAGGTCTTAACTAATATTTCATCTTCTGTCCTTTACTTAATTAAATGGAAATAAAAAGATGCACCGAACTTAAACTTAGTTTTGTTTGTGAACAAAGGAATTGGCACCATTGTAATTTAAAAAATCCTAACTAAAGACCTAACATAACGAGCGAAACCTAGGTCAGGTGGTTGCGGAATGTTTATAATAGTTACCGTGACCCCGGAACATAAAGGGCAACCGAAGGAACATGAGTGGGTTTTAGTCAGTAAAAGTCTGACACGCCCTCCCGCCGCGCCCAGGACGGGAGACGTGATTTGATGATTTCCCACTCCCCAAAAAAAAACCTATGCCAGGTATAAAGAAAAACAAGTGAGAATCTTCCGAACCATTTATTCAACAATAAAATCTATTTACAAAAATGTACAACGCTGAAATTATATTTTTATAAATTATACATTCATGAATAGGATCACAAACCATTGATTATCACTACGCGATTTAGTCGAAGCCAAAAATATAGGCTATGTCCAGAAAGGACGGATTCGCCGATTCACGCGCGACTGTTGCGCCCAGAACGCGATTTAGCGCGCGAGTCAAGATACTAGGGACGCCTTGTTGCGTACGCGCGAATTTTAGAGCGAGTGCACGTATCCCGCCAAAATTTTGATACGGAATTGTTTATAGACTCGCGCGCAGTTACGCTCTTTCTGGGCGCAATCTGATGAATCGCGGCGAATTCGTCCTTCTTGGACAGAGCCATAGTTTATAGAATTTTTCTCTATTTATCTGTTCGTCTATACTAGGTGTATTTTTGGTCTTGTACAACCCGCTAGGAGACGATTCTACTCATAAAAACAAACAACTTTTGCTTTACAACGACTGCATAGATTTCATTCAAATTTTGCATGAATGTTACTAAGAGGTCGGGTCAACGCATATGCTATAGGTATATAATTGTTTTGGTTGCGGAATGTTTATAATAGTTACCGTAACCCTGAAACATAAACATGAGTGGGTTTTAGTCAGTAAAAGTCTGACACGTCCTCCCGCCGCAGCCAGGACGGGAGCAGTCATTTAATGATTTCCCACTCCCAAAAAAATATATAACTGTTTTAAAGAGGGATTCATAAACTTATTTTTATGAATGTCTACATTCCCCCTAGGGGGTGGGTATTTAAGGTGGAAAATGGAAATGATCGGAAATTTAAAGACACTTCGATCTGTTTTTTTCTAATCTATTTTTTAAACTGTATTATACACTTCATAAATATCTAAAATAACAAACAAAAATTTAAGAAAATATAAAACAATTTATCTGATTTTAATAGGAATGCAATTCATACTATAGATTTAAATAATTCTAGTAAACATTGGTGCCGATTCTCTTGTGCACAAACTAACGTAAATTTAAGTTAAGTGCATCTTTCTCTTTCCGTTTAATTAAGAAAAGGACAGAAGATCAAATTTTAGTTAAGTCCTGTCAAATTTAGACACTCCATAGATAATTTAGACGCATTTTTAAAACATGGCGTCTAAATATACGTCAATTTTCATCAGGCGCTGTCTAATTTGACAGGATTAAACTAAAATGTATCTTCTGTCCTTTTCTTTAAGAAATGGAAAGAGAAAGATGCACTTAACTTAAATTTACGTTAGTTTGTGCACAAGAGAATCGGCACCATTTATTTGATGTGGCTCATTTCTAAACTATTAAGTATTTATTTAATTTATACATATATATTTATATTATAAAGAATCTAGGAAGACAAGATTCGGATGTATGTTAGGGAATAGGTAACCGGGCAAAAAAATATTGGAGGCGTATTTTTTCTTCTTAAAACCAATACCTCTTGATTGCCAGAGTCATGTATAGATGACAAACCCTGCCCGGCAGTGACAAACCAAAATGTGCCCAACACGCCACGGTGAAAAATTCCAGGGTTCCAACCACAAGCCCTTAAAGCAGTATTACTTTGATATTACTTTCATTGGGAAAAAGACGGCGCTAGACAACGTGTCTAACGCTGTCACTTGCACACTCCTGAACAGGAATAAAACAATCTTACTTTAACCGTCATGGTAAGGGGGCTGCATTTTTAAAAAGCTTGGCACTGAGGGCACTACTTTGGTATTTTGACGTGGCAGTAAAAAGGTTTACCAATATACTATTAAGTACACCCCGTACGTCGTGTAGTGTTGTTTTCGCTGTGTAGCTCGCCCTCCCCCGCTCCCCCCGCGCGCGCCGTGTTCGCCGAGCTCGTTTAGTAGCGATAGCAGAGCACAGCGATACTCACAGCCACACGGGCACACTTCACGAGTACGGGGAGTAGAACATTTGAGGAGTGCGTATACTTTTACAATATTTTTTTACTATCACGCAAAAAAACAAGCAAGATATAAAATTCAAAAAAAAGGTCCAAAAAGGAATAACACTTAATTCTAATTTACACTAGCAATACTACTTCGATACTTTTTTTGAATACAGGTTTTTAGACTACCGCCGTTTTGCGAGAATTAAAAGTAAATAAATATCTTGGGACAACTCACACACGGCCATCTGATCCCAAACTAAACAGCCATTAATAATATGGTAACCAGACAACTGATATACATACTTATACACCATGTTAGGTAATACGAAGAACATATTGAAGGAGGCTATTCAGTATTCAATTCTTATCCATACTAATATTATAAATGGGAAAGTGTGTCTGTCTGTCTGTATGTTTGTCTTTCTTTCACGGCAAAACGGAGCGACGAATTGACGTGATTTTTTGAGTGGAGATAGTTGAAGGGATGGAGAGTAAAAAAGGCTACTTTTTGTGTCTTTTTAACGCGAGAGAAGCCGCGGGCAAAACCTAGTTCCAAATATGTAGATATAAGCCGGTGCATTAAAAAGGAATCTTAAATGGCGACGTGTACTTGCGTTGACAGATAGTACAGTCAGCATATAAAATATAAAGTTAAAGATTTTATTTCAAATCAAAAATATTATAAAGATTTTTTATTGTTTTCATCGGAAACAGTGCCTACTTTTACAACAATAACAAACAGGTAACAACGGAAAAATAACAGAAAACTATAACAAGATATTCGTAAAAACGAGCACTGAGCGCGTCAAGGCAGCGTGGAAGCAAATTAAGACTATTTTTTTATTGTGACGGCACGCGCGCGAGTTAGTATAGACGGCACTAGTTAGTGTGCGAGCGAGAGAACATGATAAGCGCCGCCATTTGAGATTTCTTTCTTTGATGAACCAGGTTATAAAACAATACCCTAATTTTAACCAAATGCCTCATAAAATTAATAAATAGTTGACACGCGCTAGATACCCATCGAATGAAGAACGGATCATACCTACTTCACTCTGTTATCATAGGTTAGTGACCCGATACAACCGCGAGCGCTAAGTTGTCCTTTTTATGACTTTGAGAGCCTTATTGCAACAATTCAACTACGGTTTTCATTGTTTGATTATTTCCATTTATTTATTTTTATACACATTATTTACATTTTTAAATAGTATTATACAAAAACATTTGAAAATACAAAATACAGTATCCCACCGGCATCGGGAACAGGGTCTAAGCTACCGGTGGTCAGGGCTCCAGAGAGAGGAACCTCCTAACGACGCGAGCCGTGTCCAAAAATACTGTCTTCTGAATCAAGCCCTTGATCCAGTCATCCAACGAGAGCCTCCTTAGGTGTATGTGGTTATGTGTATTTGTTTTATTATTATTTACATTTATATTAAGCGCATGCAAGCGTATATTACCGCGTCCTTAAGTATGTCCCTCGACTTTCCTACCATGGTGTATAATTGGGTAGTTTACACCATTAACCAATAAATGTTAGACACAATTCCTATAAAACCTCTTTTAATTTCAGCCCAATAAATTCGGTTCATTTTTATTTTGCTATAAAATTTGATTTTTATTTGCTTTGAAATCAATAAATAGATAGTCAACTGAGTTGTTATTTTAGTGACGTCATAAGTTGCCATTGCCATACAAAATTGAGAGAATTGCGTTTTGACAGCTCATAAAAAGTACGTCAATTGATAATAGTGTAAACTACCGTATTTATAAATACAAACATATTATTAATAAATTACACCCAGACACAGAACAAACAATCATGCTCATCACACAAAGTTTGTCCTGAGAAGGAAAACGACCTCTAGCTTAGCAGTTAGGGTCACTTACCACTAGACCAACAGGCCCGTTAATTTTTATAACCATCATTATGGAAATAAAAGAAACCAACTAATATTGCAGCATTTTACAGATAAAAAAAAACATGTAAATAAAATACTATTTTTAAGGACAATAAAAATAATATTATCCCATACAACAAACGTATTATTTTGCAGTTTTTTGCCTATGTTTTTTTAATCGTAGCTAGATACATTTTTGTTACGGAGACATACTTCAATATTCTATTATTCTGTACATTTAATTAAGAAAATAAGTTTTAAATAAACAGACTTTAAGTACCTCCACGAGTCTTTTGCAAGTATGTACAATCAACCAAATGGAATCATGACCCGCCATAAGCTTATTTTCCTACAGACATTCAAATACAATTAGGTCGACAATCGCGTAAACTTGTATTAAAAATGTCACACGTCTAGTCTTATTACTTTGACAGCTTCAAACGATTTGTCGTCGAAATGGGTCATGATTCGATTTTGTCGATAGTACATTCTAGTTGCTGTCTCCGGCTTCGCCCATTTTCACACAATCTTGCATCCCCTATTCAACCCCGTTGGGGGTTGAAATTCAGGTTTCTCTACGCTGTAAAAAGGAACTGCTGTGCAAAGAACATCAGGCTATTTAGTTTAATAAATTTAGCTTGTCTGAACTATAAACCAGGCAATATTTTGCCTGATTTATCGACTACACAGCTTTTAAAATCACTTCGCTAGATGAGTCTAGTATAATAATAATTATGTACCGCTTTAATACGTCAATCTTTTATCATCTATCACCAACTAGCTCGCTACATTTTTTATAAAACGACGACGTTCACCTACCTTTCATCACCACCCAACAACTTTCATAACCCATTCACTATCATCACCCAACCACTAGTGGCGTGCCCTTGACACAAAAAACCGAAAAGCCCGGCTTACATAACATTAGCGTGTCAGTTCGCAAATATCGTTAAATCTTTGAACACACGTGATTCGAGACACAATAGAAAGACAAGCAGGGCAACAGCCGGCTGTCGCTTGCTCGTTGAAAGATTAATTGCCATTGAAGATATAGCACGGGCTAGGAGTTTTGTACAAAGTAAAAATCACTGGACTTGTTTTACTTTTAACACCGAGGCACGCCACTGCCATCAACTTTCATCACCCAACAACTTTCATCAACCAACAACTTTCATCACCCAACAACTTTCATCACCCATACTACATTTATTGGTGAAATTATTGGCCACACGTGAACGTATTTATACCTTTGCTTACCCCACAAATTCGTGATATCCGGACCCCAGACAGACCAGTACTTATAGGCTAAAATCGGTATAATTATTCGTTACTTAGCAAGTGCTTTACCTAGGCTATATTGCTGTCTTTGTCTCTCAACTGACAAACTACGTTGGTGAGATAGAGACGGAACATAGCTAAGCCAAAGTACATGCTAAGTATCATATTATTTACGTAGCCACGTCATGTTAAGTGATATACACCGTGACTGGTGAGTCGAGGGACATATTTAAGAACGCGATAATATAATTATGCTCACATATAACTAATAAAAATGTTAATAACAATGATAAAAAAATATAAATCGTAATGACATTTTCGCAAAACGGCTCTAGGCTCTCAAAGTCTTATAAAAGAACACCTCTGTTCTCGCGGTTGCACCGATTCAGCAACCATACCATAGACACAGTAAGCTATAGATAGATACGTGATTATTTTGTAACATAAGCAATGTTACAAAAAAATCACATACCCATCTATGTCTTCAGATTGACGGCGAATTCTTCGTCGCAGATGAACAGGTCTGTAGTTAAAAGAGTTATTGGTTTATCGTCGTGACGGCGAAACACTTAGTAGCTGAAAAGGGCTGTCGTCGAAAGTGACGCATATGAAAGGTTCTGTCGGCGAAATGTCCAAAGGTAAAGTGCCCTGTTGGCGAATCGGAAATAAATGAACCGTCCTGTCGGCGAAATGTCCAAAGGTAAAGGGCCCTGTTGGCGAATCGGAAATAAATGAACCGTCCTGTCGGCGAAATGTCCAAAGGTAAAGGGCCCTGTTGGCGAAACGGAAATAAATGAACCGTCCTGTCGACGAACAGTCCAATGGCGAATCGGTCATCGGAGAACGGTTGCTGAATCGGTTGCATCAGGTTACTCGGGTAAGAAAGTAGGTATGATCCGTTCTTCTTTTGATAAGTATCTGGCGCGCGTATCAAATTTTTTATTGATATATTTTATGAGACAATTGGTAAAAAATTAAGGTATCTTTTACATATTTGGAAATAGAAATCGAATACTTAATATCCTCCTTCAATATGCCCCTCGTCTCACCAGCCACGATGTATTGCTAATATCACGTCAAACTCTTATATCGCGATGTAGGATATCAGTTGAAGTTCACACGTTGGACGATAGATGTCGCTACGATTCCAAAGAGAATTTTTCAGCCAAGTTAGTTGCCTAGCTCTGGGGTCTTAAACTAAAATCTTAATACTCATCAGCCATGATTAAAACTACTAAGGCAGTCCATCCGTTGAAGGGTTTGCAGCCGGATCCCTTACCGTCTTCACCAGAATACTGCTCGAATAAGTATCCTGTCCTTTTGTATTCGTTGAGGATGTTACCTGCAAGAAAAAAGGTATTGTGTTACTAGGGTATTTTCTGTAGCGACCAGCAAGAGGTTTTTATGGACGGTGGAGTGTGGACCAAGAGCTCAATTCTCCTGAAATTAAATCCTGAAGAACTATCGTCCATCTGGGCAAGGCTGAGGGATGTGCAGGACTCTTAGCGCCTTACTAATAAACGCTGCATAGGTTTATACGTCAAAAAATGTATGGTTACA
Source organism: Athetis lepigone (assembly GCA_033675125.1). Taxonomy (NCBI): domain Eukaryota; kingdom Metazoa; phylum Arthropoda; class Insecta; order Lepidoptera; family Noctuidae; genus Athetis; species Athetis lepigone. The sequence goes on along the minus strand of CM066220.1, from coordinate 3,895,393 downwards.
CAGGCTTTATTCATTGCATAACTTTACACAGTGATTAGTAGTAAGGGCATTACCTGCCAGCTTAGGACCCGCTTCACATTGTGCGGGTCCTGACAACGTCGTCACCCTAAGCACCACCTAATCTTTAAGTATGGACTCGGCGCTCCGCCGAGCAGAGACCGAGGACATCGACCGCTAGCAGTTTGATCTACCCTTGGGGTATATAAAAGTATATACCACACAGTAAAAGAAAATAGAGACAGCTAGCAAAGTCATCAGACTAAAAGTACCAGACTCACATAAAATCAAGAAGCTACTTATGAACAGCATTATACCCTAAATGAAAAGCTTGATCCACGCTTTTGGTATAAACTAACATCACGCTGAGCCCCATAGGAGCGGAGCAGTGACCAAAACAGAGACAGCTAGTACGCATAAAGTACATAACTGATACTGTCATCAGACTAAAAGTACTCACGAACAACATTGTCCCGTAGCCGTGCGTTGAGTTCGGCCGCTTTCACCGCGTGCGGTCTGTCCACACTCGCGTAGTACTTGAGACTGGACAGCGCCAGGTAGTTGATACTTGATGGGGATCCAGATCTAACTCCTTGTAGTATAGGCTACATAACATCACACTGGCTTGCAATATCGAAGCAGTAACCAAGGACAGAGACAACTGGCAAGGTCGTCAGACTAAAAGTACCAGGCTCCCATAAAACCAAGAAGTAAATATTATTCCCTAAACCGAAAGCTTGAACTTGTAAAAGAAGGGACTACACAACATCACGCTATAATCAACAGGAACTGTGCAAGTGACAAAAAACAGATACAAATAGTGAAGACATCGGAGCAAATATACCAGGCTCACATAAAATCAAGAAGCAAATACCAAATACTCATGAACAGATTATCCCGGAGACTTCTTTAACATCACCCTACAACCTTTAGGACCGGAGCAGTAACCAAAAACAAATATAACTGATACCGACATCTGACTAAAAGTACCAGGCTCGCATAAAACGAAGAAGCTACTCACGAACAACATTATCCCGTAGTCGCGCGGCTGTATAACATCACCCTATCAACCTTTAAGAGAGGAGCAGTAACCAAAAACAGAGATATTTAATACTTTGACCAGACTAAAAGTACCAGGCTCGCATACAACAAAGAAGCTACTCACGAACAACGTTGTCCCGTAGCCGCGCGTTGAGTTCGGCCGCCCTCACCGCGTGCGGCCCGTCCACACTGGCGTAGTACTTGAGACTGGACAGCGCCAGGTAGTTGATGGGGATCCAGATCTGACCCCTTATAGTATAGGCTACATAACATCACACTATGGCTTGCAGGAGCGAAGCAGTAACCAAAGACAGAGACAACTGGCAAGGTCGTCAGACTAAAAGTACCAGGCTCCCATAAAACCAAGAAGTAAATATTATTCCCTGAATCGAAAGCTTGAACTAGTTAAAGTGGGGACTACACAACATCACGCTACAATCTACAGGAGCTGTGCAAGTGACCAAGGATAGATACAAATAGTGAAGACATCGAAGCAAATATACCAGGCTCACATAAAATCAAAAAGCAAATACCAAATACTCATGAACAGATTATCCTGGAGTCTCTATAACATCAACCTTCAACCTTTAGGATCGGAGCAGTAACCAAAAAAAGAAATTATTGATGCTTTCATCTGACTAAAAGTACCAGGCTCGCATAAAACGAAGGAGCTACTCACGAACAACGTTGTCCCGTAGCCGCGCGTTCAGTTCGGCCGCCCTGACCGCGTGCGGCCCGTCCACACTGGCGTAGTACTTGAGACTAGACAGCGCCAGGTAGTTGATGGGGATCCAGATCTGACCCCTCCAGTATGGCGGGTCGTGTTCTGTGTTCCTCTTCATGTAGAGAGGGGCTGATTTTGAGAGGGACCTGGAAGAAAATGTTTATATTGGGTGGAAGAATGTTGGATATCTTTTTCTGACGTCAGTTTCGTATGTGTAGAAGTTAATTATACCTCGTGACCTTTTTTCAATCCCCCCTTCTTTCCACAAAAACACCACCATTAGTAAATGGCTATCCTCCCCCCTAGTTTCCACGTAGTATAATTGCAAGCAAGGAGGAGAAGGAAGGGTTCTTGTTTCTTAATAAAAAAAAAAACAATAATAGTGTTAAACTTTAATAGAAATAAATTAACTTATTTACTTTTTTTTTCCTACTAAATAAAAACTGAAATTTTGTAATTGCAAGAATTAAAAGGCTTTTTATTTTATTTATTTATTTTATTTTATAATTGCAAGCAAAATACTTTTCAAATGCTAAGTATTCTTTTTGTTTTTTTTTTTTTAATTATATCAATATATTTTACGGCACTTGCCACGGGATTCTAAGACGATTCTAGACGTTACTTAGCACATACCTACTTTGGCTAAGCACTATACCTGTCACTGTTACACAACTGTCCAAACGTCAAGTGCACGATAGAGACGGAACATAGCTTAGCCAAAGTACGTGCTTAGTAACGTCTTGACATTAAAGTTATAAATGAATATTTATATTAAACTAGCTTTTGCCCGCGACTTCGTCCGCGTGGATTAATAGTTTCCGTTCCCGAGGGATTTCTGGGATAAAAACTACCCTATGTCCTTTCTCGTGTATCAGACTATAAACTGTACCAAATTTCATTCAAATCGGTTCAGTGGTTTAGGCGTGAGGAAGAGACAGACAGACAGACAGTTACTTTCGCATTTATGATACGGTACATATTAAAGGTTTAAATAAAAAAAAATGTTAAATTAAAATAGTATAAGCAAAAATATTGAAAGACGAACTCACCTCAATCCATACGGTGACCACAATAACTCGGGCTTGTCTAAATCTTCTAATATTTTACCTAATTTCTCACTCTCTGGCTTTAAGACTTTCAGCAACATTGGGAATAGAGACACGTATCCTGAAATATTGCAAGTTATTATTGGTTTTTAATTCATCACCATCATTTCCGTGGCCTTTTCCCAATTTTGTTGTGGTCGGCTTCCAGCCTAACCGGCACTGTGATTACGTATCTTGCAGAAACCGAGCGATCGCGATAACTTAGCAATATAAACGTCAATTCGCGATAATTTAGCAATATAAACGTCAATTCAAAATACGTCATGTCAAATAGCAACCTAGCGATAGTGCTGCCTCTGTGGAGCAATCAGTTAACTAAAATATGCATTTTTCGTGTGGTGGTTTCGTATTTAGTATGGTTTTTAAGAGCAAAGTTAAGTTTTTTTTGTTAAAGGTGATATTTAATTAGTTACAGCGATTGCTACTTTATCGTCATCGTAGCAATAAGTGCAATGAACAATCAGCGAGCAATTAGCAATCGGTTCATACATAATACGTTTTTTTTTCACGTTAAGCGATTAATCGCGCGGTGATCGCGCGATCACTGCGCAAATATTGCTGATTGCTGTTTCATAGGTAATAACCCCGCGGGCCACCGGGAACAACGGTTTGACGTGCTTTCGAAAGGAATTCAGTAATGTCCATCACGACCTATTTCATTAAAAAAGGTTTAATTTCATTTTCAATATAACCAAGATTTTGTAATCCATTTAAAAAAGCATCTGTTGAGTTTCTTTCCTGTTCTCCTTAATGATAAGCAACTAGCGTTACCTTTCTGACTAACCGACCGACCCTTTAACAATCCATAAGTGTATGTAAATGGTCTTAGTGAAATAAATTATTTATTTATTTAAAAAACTTTATGCACATGTAAGAAAACAATGCACAACGGCGGACTTAATGCCTTAGGCATTATCTACCAGTCTACCTTAGGGTGATGCAGAGACAAAACCTGGCAGGTGCAAATTAAATTTATCAACAAAATTTTATAAATAACAATAGAATATATTATATTATATATATATATATATATATATATATATATATATATATATATATATATATATATATATATATATATATATATATATATATATTTATATATATATAAATGTACATATATAAAATAATAATAAATACATATATATATAAATAAATATATATACATAACAAAGTCATTAAGAGATAAAATTATAAAGATGGTGAAGAACTGCAAATTAACTGCTTATCGAGTCTGCCAACTCCTTTACTAAATGTTCACGAGCTTTTATCTTAAATGCGCATTTCAGAGAAAAACCGCCTGAATTATTTATCTTTGTATTTGATGTCGTGTTGCATTGTTGCTTTACAAAAAAAAATAACTATGATGTAATATACCTTAAGAATCAGATTGTTTTAATGTCATTAAAAAAAATGTTGCCAAAAGATATGACTTACCAAACGCAGAAGTGACGAGTCTCGGTTGGGGAGTGACTGATACGCTTCTGATTACTCTGGCGCCCTCTGACGGATTCTTAGGTTGTTGACGAACTAGCTTGACACTGTCAGTGTGCAGACCTAGCAAAAAAACATAATATTTTGATATTTCGCTAAGTTTTCGCTCGCAGTTTCACCCTTTTTCATCCCCTATTTTATTCTTTTGGGGTTGAAATTTCCAAAAAACCTTTGTTATTCCCTACCTATTTTTTACATCCTGCAAGTTTCATGTCTCTAGTACTAGTGGTTTGCTGTGCGTTAATATATCAACAGTCATCCAATCAGTCAGTTTATCATTTTATAATGTACTAGCTTTTGCCCGCGGCTTCGCTCGCGTTAGAAAGAGACAAAAAGTAGCCTATGTTACTCTCCATCCTTTCAACTATCTCCACTTAAAAAATCACGTCAATCCGTCACTTCGTTTTGCCGTGAAAGAAAGACAGACAAACAGACAGACAGACAGACAGACAGACAGACAGACAGACACACTTTCCCATTTATAATATTAGTATGGATACTAGCTTTTGCCCGCGACTTCGTCCGCGTGGAATAGTTCCCGTCCCCGAGGGATTCCCGGGATGAAAACTATCCTATGTCCTTTCTCGGGTCCCAAACTATATCTGTACTAAATTTCATTCAAATCGGTTCAGCGGTTCAGGCGTGAAGAAGAGACAGACAGACAGACAGAAAGACAGAGTTACTTTTGCATTTATAATATTAGTACGGATAATCGGACTGTTAAACTAACCAAAATCAGCATATGTTTGGCTATGCGAGGACCAATGTAGCTCGTTTAATAAGTCTTCATCGCCGAGTTGGTCTCTCGTCACCGCATACCTATAGAGAAAAATCGTGTTAATTTTTATTTAGTCAAAAAAATTATTTCACCTGTCGACGACTAAGCGACAACCGGCTGCTATTGTGTCTCGAATCACGTGTGTTCGAAGGTTTATTGCCCTTAGAGCTCTAGGGCCGCGGTACTTCTTTCAAACAAATTCCGCAACAGTTGAGAAAAGGTGAGTTTTATATTCATACTAGCTGGCCCGTGCCCACTTCGTTGGGCGCCAAACATTTTAACTTAAAACTCGAAATCATGCGCTTCCCCAGACATAAGACTGAGCTAGATCAATTTCTCGTCCCCGAAAACCCCCACATATCAAATTTCAGCGAAATCGTTAGGGCCGTTTTCGAGATCACATGCTTTTTCAAGCAATCAGCGCCATCTGCCGGGTTGATTTGTGAATCTAAACCATTCCCAGATCCCCTTGAACACACACAAAAAAATTCATCAAAATCGGTCCAGTCGTTTAGGAGGAGTTCAATGACATACACACTCACAGAAGAATTATATATATAAAGATATTCATCGTCAAATTTTTGTTTTCTTGTTTTAAGTAAACGGTGGGGCCGATGTTTCCCGTGTAGCTGGACTACTCTGAAAAGAAACCACGGGAACAAAGTCAGTATCAGATGAGAACATTTTTTTTATTTTTTGGTGAGTGGGAAATCATCCAATTACTGCTCCCGTCCTGGGTGCGGCGGGAGGGCGTGTCAGACTCTTACTGACTAAAACCCACTCATGTTCCTTCGATTGCCCTTTATGTTCCGGGGTCACGGTAACTATTATAAACATTCCGCAACAGATGAGAACATTAGACCCTTACTTTTTAGAGTCCCTGTGTAGTACGTTGGCGATGGTGACCATAGCGTCCGCTGCGGCGTACATCCAGCATCTGAGGTCCACGTGACGCTCTATATCTGACGGGTGAGAGGCTCTGCAACACAAATAAAATGATTAACTGACAGACTTGACTGTTGGTATCAACGCACAGTCCACACTGCTGGTCCTGGAGACATGAAACTTGCAGGGTGTGTTCTTTGTGAAGAGTAGGTAACCACTGAGAAAGGGTTTTTGGACATTCCAACCCCAAAGAGATCAAAAATAGAAACAAATAAAACAATATTTTCAAAGATCAAACAACCTGATAATTTAAATTTTTATTAGCTCGCCATTGCAACTCGTGATTTTTGCTAATTAACTCAAAAAAAAACTAATTAATATCTAAAACTAAAATAAAACTAAAAATTAAAATATAAATAAAAAAGGGGTTATCCGTCGACGTCGTAAAACTCGTCACCACTGTCGACGGGCAGCGTGCCCAGAAGGCTGGCAACATTGCCACGCTGAATTGCGATGCTTAATCTTTGGGCAAAGTAGATGCCAGCCTTCTGATCACGTGAAGTGTCGACTAAACGTTTCGCAATCTCTTTGTAAAGAGAACGGGCACTCGGGCCCCATGGTCCCAAAGTTTCAACCCCAAACGGCTCAAAAATATAATTACCAACTAGGTTGTTATATTTCCGCCGCTTGAGGTTTTCTGCTTCGGCAGCAGCAGTGCCCGCACACATTCCAGAACTAGGAAGATGCGATGGCGCAAGGGTGTCGACGCACGTAGCGTCCCACACCAAAGGCCTACCCAACTTCCAAGGCAATAATGACATTCCGTCTGGTCTCTTCCCATCGTCCCGTACCAGCCCAATGGGTTCTAAGATGGCTGGAACGAGAGCTCTGCGGATAATGTCATTAATATTTGCATGACGTGGAATGCGACCTGCACTCCTGCTGCAAGAGAGGCCATGGTGGCCGAGGCTGTCGACAGCTTCACCACATCGGCAGCGATGAGGAGTACAACATGGTGTACCTAAACGCAAACTTGTGGCGATACGGAAAGTATTGTCATCGAACTTAGTACCTATGTTGGATGACGGTAACGCACGCAACCACAGTCCCGATTTCCATTCAGCAACAGCCAGTAGGCGAGCTCGCTCCGCAATGTTGGTACACGTCTCAAGAAGGTTATTCCGTGCCAACATACAGAAAAAGGTTTTGCTAATTTGTATATTTTATTTTTCTTGTGCAATAAATAATAAGAATAAAGAACCAGATTGCGGGTTTTTTTACATTTTCTATAGCTATCATCTTTTCATTTTTGTGCGGATGTTTAAGTTCTATTGTTATTTAGATATTTAGATTCTGAGATAGCAGGTTTTTTAATATCTACATTCTGAAATTGCTGGCTTACCTGGGATAGTCATCGAGCCCGGAGGTCAGAGTCTTGGGGTTCAGTTGTAGTCCATCGTCCTCACGCCCCCTCCACCGGTATGAGGTAGGCTCCTCCCCTTTTTGAGTTGTTTGGAACCACTGGTACCATGCCTGCGAAAGAAACCGAGGATAAAAATATGTTGTTCCATTATAGAATTTTACTGCCTATCTTCCCGCTCCGTCATGAGGGCAGGTTTACCAAAATTGTTATTAGAACTTTCCTCAAACGGATTATATTATTGTGAAAAGGGTCAGTTTCGACTGGTCTCGGCTAAAAAATCTATATTTGAGCCAAATTCGATAAAGAATACAGGTAATAAACCTATGTAGGGTTATCACAACTATTTACAAATTTTATTATTTACATGATTATCGCCTTTTTCACGCTAACTATTTATTAAGATATCCTATTGTAGCATATTTCACTAGAATCACTTAAATAACATGCATATTATTTTGTTATTTCGAAAAACCAAGCAACGGTTTGTTTACCTGTATGTAACGGTTTGTTTCGGTTTTGATAAACAATTGGCCGAAACCTATTTGCCAATAGTTATGTGATAGAAGATCGTGATGATTTGTGGTTATGTGGTTTTACATTTTTTATACATCCTGTGCAGGGTGTGCCTGTGCTTGTGTTAGTGGTGTTTAGTGACTGACCGCGAGCCGGCTGTACATCCTGTGCAGGGTGTGCCTGTGCTTGTGTTAGTGTTTAGTGACTGACCGCGAGCCGGCTGTACATCCTGTGCAGGGTGTGCCTGTGCTTGTGTTAGTGTTTAGTGACTGACCGCGAGCCGGCTGTACATCCTGTGCAGGGTGTGCCTGTGCTTGTGTTAGTGTTTAGTGACTGACCGCGAGCCGGCTGTACATCCTGTGCAGGGTGTGCCTGTGCTTGTGTTAGTGTTTAGTGACTGACCGCGAGCCGGCTGTACATCCTGTGCAGGGTGTGCCTGTGCTTGTGTTAGTGTTTAGTGACTGACCGCGAGCCGGCTGTACATCCTGTGCAGGGTGTGCCTGTGCTTGTGTTAGTGTTTAGTGACTGACCGCGAGCCGGCTGTACATCCTGTGCAGGGTGTGCCTGTGCTTGGAGCCGAGCACGAAGAGCTCGGGGCGGGCGCGCACGAGCTGTGCGAGCTGCAGCAGCAACATGGGCGGGTTGGCGGCCGCGTTGCTTTGGACTACGAATTCTTTTGGCACTCTTGCTAGTGCCTCCGCTCCTGGTACATTGAAAAAGAGAATTTAGGGAATGTTGGTGAAATTGCTGAAAAGAAGATTTTTTTGGTTTGGATTGCAGATTCCGATATGTTTGTTAAATTAAAAAAAAATGTAATCTGTTATGGGGTGGGACGAGTCTTTAAAAAAAAACACTTTTTGAAAAGAACTAGAACACTATATTCTTTAAAATCAGAAATTGACAATTATTGGCCGAAATAATATAATTGACCACATCAAAACCCTAAAGACGCACTCAAATCTGTTGCTGTATTTACTCTATCCCTTTAGAGTGACAGAAACAAAGGGGCGTACCACAAGCCCTTATAGCAGTATTACTTTGACATTACTTTCAATGGGAAAGAGACGGCGTTAGACAACGTGTCTAACGCTGTCACTTGCACACTCCTGCAACAGGACTAAAACAATCTTACTTTAAACGTCATGGTAAGGGGGCAGGTATTTAACTGTTTAACATTAAGAAAAAACAGCGGTTTATATTTCACAAAGCAATGTCATGTAGCACCAATTAAGGAAAAATCTGAAAACCGTGAAGAAGATGAATTTGTAAAAAAAAAATAACTGTAACAAGATTCTTTGACCTACAAGTATATACGGAACCCTTGGTATAAGCCCAACACACTTGGTCGGTTTATTTGTCAAAATTAAATTTGTTTCCAAATACCTAAGATCTGCTCCCTAGGTATCCAGCCCTCTACGTTGATGAGGTCCATCCAATGGGCTGCTATGTCCATCTGTATGTCTGGAGACCAGCGACCAATGAGCAGCCCATGGAAACCTTCGTCCCAGAGGAAACCTCGGGGGAAGAATGATCTAGAAAGAAATACAAACATTACACTTTAAATTACAGTTTTCAAGTTATACCATTTTTGCCATACCATGAGTTCCTTGACAGTTCATTTTTTTCCGTGGCACGCATTCTACTTTAGACTAAAAAAAAAATCTGCCAAAAAAATTAAAAATTGAATGATAAAAAAATACTGCCTTTCGTAAATTACAAAGTAAATTTTCATGATTATAATTAACTGTTAATAAATTAGGTAAATAAAATAAAAAAGTATAACTTTAAAAACTGTGTAATGCGTTGAACGGAACTTCTGCCTAATAGAGATTGACACTACCTACTCGACAATAATCGACAAAAAATATAAAATCGGAGCGGCCATCTTGCAATCGCGACCGCTTATTCCGATGTATAAGCTACATATATATTACTGTACAGTTTTATCAAAATCCGTACAGTAGTTTTTACGTGAAAGAGTAACAAACATCACATATACATACAAATTTATAATATTAGAATATTAGTAGGAAAAAAAAACGAAAATTGGCAATTCGATTCCGCTTTCTTTGCCAACTGAATCGATATTATAAAAAAATCGATTAAATTTCGTAAGGTCGCATCACTATAATTGTCAGACAAGAACTGTGAAGGAACTCACCTTATGGCAAAAATGGTATAGTGGCGTAAATGTAAACACCAATGCATCTCGTAATTATGATATAGCTTTCATTATAAATTTATTATATTCTTAATAGAAATAGAAATAGAAATAATATTTATTTGCGTAAAACATGGTATGAAAAGGTCTTATTTTTTCTGTTGTTACAAACTTATTGTATTTTAACGTACATTTATTAATTTGACATTGAATTCATTTCACTTTACATAAGTATTGTATTCATTGATTGTTTGTAACACATTTATTTTAAAAGTGTATGTATGGAGTTTCTTGCCCATTCTTCTCCATATAAAACATCCTTTTGGAAGTACCAGGCTCTCAGCATTTACAAAGAGACATCACTATAAAAAATCTTCTAACGACCACAACACACTCGAAAAAGGCTAAACAGAGTATTCAATGTACCAGGCTGTCAGATGTTACAAGGAGGTAGCTCAATAAAATATCACACAACCTCAGTGTGATACTCGAAAACAAGCTTCATCAGTTTAGACAAAAGTTTTTATAATAAAGAAGTAAAGTCTAGACAGATTATGCAATGTACCAGGATCTCAGCATTTACAAGGAGACATCACTATAAAAAAAAAAAGACGGGTTGCACTCCGGGAGTGCCGGCAGAAGTGAAAACTTGATTATTAATACTATCCATCCGTCCTACGCTTTTTTGATCAGGTCACGTGTCCTGACGCGAGTTTAAGATTTTATACCCATTACAGAAAAAGTGCTCAACGCCGCTAAAGAAGTTTTCACTTCAAAAATCTTCTAACGACCACAACAAACTCAAAAACAAGCTTTTTACACTTCAGATATAAAGATTTATTATAATAAAGAAAAGTCTAGAATTTTTCAATGTACCAGGATCTCAGATCTAACTAGGAGGTATCACTATAAAAATCCTCCAACAGTAGCGTACACTCGAAAACCGTCGAAAATCGTTTATTAAAGCTAGACACATTTGACATTATTCAAAGTACCAGGATCTTAGATCTTACTAGGAGGTAGCGCTGTAAAAAATCCTTCAGCCAAAAACAAGCTTTACCACTCCACATATTAGGGTGAAACTCACCTGATAGACACAGCAGTATACAAAGCATCAGAATTAATATTCCTCTGTCTGTCTGTACACTCGAAAACAAGCTTTACCACTGCACATATAAGGGTGAATCTCACCTGCTCGGCACAGCGGTGTAGAGCGGCGCCTTCCAGTACGGCACCGGTTCCTTAGTGTACTGTGACTGCACTCGACTGGCTCCGTAGAAATAGCCCACGCCGCCTATCATGTTGGACAGAGCCGCCCGCGCTATCGCTACGTCTTCGGGAGGGTAGCTGAAAGTAATAAAAAAAGCGTTTTCATTTTAATTTATTTTAATTTTATAAAACAGCAAAAAAAACGAATAAGATTAAGAAATTTTATTTGCTCAAACATGTGAATGCATACAGAATTAAAATAATACATTTGGACATCTTTTTAAAATGTATCCACATTTTGAGACGTAATAAGAATCACACGTGTCGATATTATAATCTGTTTACATTTTAATTAAATAATCTAATAGTTGTGTACCAAAGGAGTGATTTTTTCTAATAAAATGTTATTTTTAAGAAACCTAACCTCTTTACCGCTCTCTGAAATCAGATACACTTTATTGCGCGTTAAAAAGGCTGGCAACACTAGCTGTGGAGACAGTTTAAACTTTCGAACACACGTGATTCGAGACGCAATAGAAAGACAATAACAGCGCGACAGCCGGCTGTCGCTTGGTCGTCGAAAGGTATAGACTTACCCTTTCTCATCCAACTTGAATTTCTCCTCAAACTCCAAATCAAAGGCCATCTTCTTGGCCTCCAACGCTTTAGTGTACCGGTCCCCCTTCAGGGGAGGGGTCGTCAGGTCCTCCGTGGTGTACACTACGTCGAGACAAAATGGCGTCTCCACCAACATCTGGATTGGCACGAAGTTTATTTCTTTGTCCTGTGAAGGGAATATGGAATATTATAATGTATTATATTTTATAAAATGATAAAATGACTGGTTGAATGTCTGTAGATACGTCGCAGGCATTTTGTATAATCTGTCCGATTACATAATGCCTCGGCATTTCACATATGGCGTAAATTGGCAAAATGTTGAAACCAAAATGTTTGCTTGGAAAAGAGGATATCTAACCTAACCTAACCAACCATTTCGATATGGGCTAAAGTGTTTGCATTTGTACTTTATTTTGCCTTCGGCATTTTACATAACAGCGAGCGTTTACGCCATATATAAAATGCCGAGGCTTTTTGTAAACAGCAGATTATACGAAATGCCTGCGACAGATACATCAACGTACAGCCCAAACCGCTGGCCCTATAGTCTATTTTTTTGAACAAACGAGTACTGAGTATATCTCTTTCACATTTCCGGTATTGACAGAGGGAGATGGGAAATTAGTCGAGGCGGAGCCAACGCTTTTAACACCAATAATAACACTTATGCTGATTATGTGGACCAATAGAAACGCGCGACAAAATTTTGAGTACTAGTTTGTTAAAAAAAACAGACTATGGAGACATGAAACTTGGAGGGTGCATTCTTTGTGAAGAGTAGGTAACCACTGATAAAGGATTTTTGGAAATTCGACCCCTCGATACGGGTAACATAACTGATGGTAGTTCGACGTCACAATACAGCAAATTTGCCGAACATGGAGTGTCTTTCTCTTGAGCAATGAGTAGAATTTCTCTTTGAGAAGATGCAGCCCTAGTACTTTTTTTGCCTGACTGACTATTGATATATCAACGCACAGCCCAAACCGCTGGTCCTAGAGACATGAAACTTGGAGGGTGTGTTCTTTGTGAAGAGTAGGTAACCACTAAGAAAGGATTTTTGGAAATTTTGTCCCCAAGGGGTAAAATAGAGGATATTTTTCGACATGCACTGAAAGCTAGTTAAAATATTTCCTTACATATTTTTTTGTGAATGGTAAATCATCAAATGGGAGTGAGGGAGTGTCAGACTTTTACTGACCAAAACCTACCCATGTTCCTTTGGTTGTTCTTTATGTTCCGGGACCACGGTAACTATTAGTACTTTAGGGATGACGACAACATTAAAAAAATGGCATTCTGTTTAGTCTGTCTGATAGATCGGCCAATAATACGGGACACGTATTTTTTGCTTGATCAAATTAATAAAAAAATACAAAGATAAAGAGCAACAAAGTTCCGGAGTGGGGGCTTTTGACGTCACCGTCCTGCAAAAATTGTATCAGATCGTGACGTCATGCGCAATTTCAACGCACTGTATCGTCGTCATTCTTCGTTTACGAGAAAAAAGGGAAAATACGTGTCCAAAATTTTTTGATAATCTATCTGACGGACTAATTACTTTTTTTTGTCGTCTCGCCTATTCCGCAACCCCGGCACTTACCTGAATATTAAGCTCGTCATCAGGTCCCAATACAGCGAGTTTGCCGAACATGGAGTGTCTTTCGATCTTGAGCAACGAGTAGAACTTCTCTTTGAGAAGATGGAGCCCTGGTGCGTTGCTCTCTGAATATGATGTGTGAAGGAGTTTACCTGGGAAGGGACAATTTATTTATTAATAGTACTACTGATATGTCAGTTTTTAAGGGCAATAACAGCGTCTTAATATGCTGTTTATTTACTTTTATGTATACGTAAATAGTATTTCCTATGGCTTTGATCGCCCATGTTCAAACAAACTCATATTCTATTTTAATTCAGTCAGGGTTGAATTTCAAAAAATTCGTTTACCCTTAAGTTTCTTAGATTTTTTTTTTTTGGGACAAGTGGTTTTTTCTTGAACCAAAAAGTAGGCATTTTGCTACTATGTCAGTATGCGATTTCGTCGGATTATTGACTACATAGGTTTTGAGAATTGTAAGTATTGACAGCCGGACAAATGTTAACATTTCATTCAGAAAAAATAACTAGGGTATAACTTACTTATCGACGAATATGAACGACAGTAAAAATTGGCACTAAAAAGTCGTAATTTAGGGGGAGAGAAACCGCACGGCACAACTATTATATTAACCCCTCAGCCATTACGTAATAAACAAAATGGCGTCGGAAATTTCACAACTAGGTACCCCAAAAAGAAAAATGTACTATCGACAAAATTGAATCATGACCCATTTCGACGACAAATCGTTTGAAGCTGTCAAAATAATAAGACTAGACGTGTGACATTTTTAATACATGTTTACGCGATTGTCAACCTAATTGTATTTGAATGTCTGTAGGAAAATAAGCTTATGGTGGGTCATGACTCCATTTTGTCGATTGTACGAGCATAGATTATAAATTTTTTTTTTTTAAATTGTAGGAATCCTAGAACGTAAATAACCAAACTTGTTCATACAAAAGTAGTCTGTAAGTAATAAAAATAAACACTATAATGAAATGGGATACCCCGACAGCCGGCTGTCGGTTGGGTGTTTCGAGGACTAGAAAACATAAATATCTTACCTTGATGAGGCACAAGAGTGACCTTGAAATTTTCAAGTTGCGGCGTAATACCAAGAATGGACCCATCTTGGTACCACAGCTTAGACTCGGGGTCAGTTGGACCCAAAGATTCGTCCAACGCGGCGTACCAAATCAGCATGAATGGTACTTTGGCGTGACCCTAGAAATTAACATAATTTTTAAATGATAGTACATACACACGGCTACACATCAAGCTATACAAAACCAGTTTTAGCTGAACTCGCATTGTGTATGTTTTTCGTACAATCAGGAGTCAGCTTATACTGGTTATGTATAGTTTGATGTGTAGCCCACCGTACCTTAAGGTCCACTCACACAACAATACCACAGTCTAAAAATCATACAGTCGTCCAACGAAGACGTCTAGACAGGGCAATCGTGCGGGGTGTGAGGGGCGAGACGCGGGTAAGCCGATCCCAAACTGCGAACAAAACGATGTTGGTAGTTTGGGATCTATCATTCAGGGCTAACGCGTGTTTCTTTTTTATATGTTTATTTAAAAATGGTGCATACGACGTGTGCTGTGAGTGATTGCAAGTCTTCATCTCAACTAAATAAAGATTTGCGGTTTCATCAGCTTCCACGCACAGAAGAAAGGTAAATAAATCTGTTTTGTTATTGAGTGAATAAATAATTTTATTTTTGTAATGTCGTGCCACGCTAATAAAATGGCCGACCGGCGGACGGTAAAAAATTATTAAAAATAATAGATAATCGCATAGTGCATCATGTGTTTGGAAATCCTAATAATATTATAAATGTGAAAGCGTTTGTTTGTATGTTCCGTGTCAAGGTGGTGGACTTTTTAATTATTTACTAAGGGTGAATTTCGAGATGGCGGACGTAATTTTTTTATAATTTGATATGGGTGTCAATTTTGAGTATAATTGGGGTGCTTGTTACGAAAAAGCCATCCTTTTTGAAATCCAAGATGGCGGACGTGATTTTTTTATAATTTGATATGGATGTCTATTTTGAGTATAATTGGGGTGCTTGTTACGAAAAAGCCATCCTTTTTGAAATCCAAGATGGCGGACGTGATTTTTTTATAATTTGATATGGGTGTCAATTTTGAGTATAATTGGGGTGCTTGTTACGAAAAAGCCATCCTTTTTAAAATCCAAGATGGCGGACGTGATTTTTTTATAATTTGATATGGGTGTCAATTTTGAGTATAATTGGGGTTCTTGTTACGAAAAAGCCATCCTTTTTGAAACCCAAGATGGCGGACGTAATTTTTTTATAATAATTATGATATGGGTGTCAATTCCGAGGTAAATTGGGATGCTGGTTACGAAAATGCCATCTAAATAATTTAAGTCTGTCTCGGATTGATCCTACAGTAAAAGTTGTTTAGTTTGGTGGTCTGTAGCAAATTCTTTCGTTTGGATGTATGTATTTACCCTTTCGGTTAGAATATATTTAATCATTTGTATTGGGTTTTAACATTTCAGATGTAAATTATGGGTGGAAGCTTGTAGAAGACCGGATTTACTTGAAAGAACTTACGAAAGTTTAAAAAATATATACGCCTCATTTGAATTTTTTTATTGTCATAAATTTCATTAATATATTCATAATATGTAATATTGTTTTATTTATAATACTGCTATCGATGTTGATTTGCAATAAACAATTAATTTCATAAATATTGTTTATTTGTGACAACCCTGACCGATGCGTTATTGTCTAGACGATGTCGGCATTTTACACAAGATCAAAGGCGTCGTGCTACTGTATGATTTTTTATACTGTGACAATACACCGTGTTAGGTAAGACGACAGACTTATTGAAAGAGGCTACTCAGTGCTCGATTCTCATTCCAAATATGTAAAAAACGATACCTTAATTTTTACTAAATCTATACTAATATTATAAAGAGGTAAAATTTGTAAATTTGTAGGTTTGTAAGTTTGTATGTAGGGGGTAATCTCTGGAACTTCTGGTCCGATTTGAAAAATTATTTCAGTGTTAGATAGCCCATTTATCGAGGAATGCTATAGGCTATATACCATCACGCTACGACCCACGGGAACGGAGCAGTAACGAAAAATGCGGGTGAAACCGCAGGGGACAGCTAGTGTCTTATAAAATCCATAATTCCATACTAATATTATAAATGGGAAAGTGTGTCTGTCTGTCTGTCTGTAAGTTTGTCTTTCTTTCACGGCAAAACGGAGCAACGAATTGACGTGATTTTTTAAGTGGAGATAGTTGAAGTGATGGAGTGGAGAGTAACATAGGCTACTTTTTGCCTCTTTTTAACGCGAGCGAAGTAGCGGGCAAAAGCTAGTTAATAATATTTTGAGGCGCGCGCTAGATACCCATCTAAAGAATGGATCATATCTACTTCACTCTCTTATTATAGGTTAGTGATGCATCCGCGAGCGCTAGGGTGTCCTTAAGACTTTGTAGTCTTATTGCGATAATTCAACTACGGTTTTCTTTACAATTTTATATTGTTTTTTTTTTTTTTTTTTTTATTAGTCATAAGTGAGTATATGTTATCGCGACTTACCTAACACGGTGTATAGCGGACAATATTATTATATAAAAGAAAGTTGTGTTAGTTACACATTTACAACTTAAGAACGGCAGAACCGATTTGGCTGAAAATTGGTGGGGAGGTAGCTTAGCACCAGGGGAGGGATATAGAATACTTTTTATCTTCTTTTAGTAACCAAAAATCTGATATAATGCGGGTGAAACCGCGGGGGACAGCTAGTAAATAATATGTCTTACATTACACAGACGCTGTAGGTATATTATAGAATATCTCTATTTATTTATTTATGATTTTATACATCGCGGATTTTGCAGAATTAGATTAAAAAAATACTTACCTTAGTAGTAATATTAATCCTAGCCGTCCAATGCCCCCCATGTTCGCCCCCTGGGGTCTTAATGAAGGAGGTGGTGATGTTGTGCGGGAGGTCAGTTATCAGCTGCTCCCCAAAAGTGACCCCATCGTGTCGGAGCCAGCCGTACGTCGCGAGGTTGTCGTTCTGGTCGCACCAATGCCTGAAAATGTTTATTTAGTTTGTAGAATTGCTTGGTGCAAGAAACTTAAGATTTTATTTAAACTTATTTATTTGTGTTTCTTTAAACAACTATTTATTAATGTACTTATATTTTGCTGTTGTTGTTTAGACATTCTCCCTTTCAAGTCACTATCTTTTCTCTGTTTAATTTATACCGCTCCGTTTTGCAATCTTTCAGTCTTCCCAATCACAATCAATTTTCCCAACCAATGGCTTTACATAAAACATGTAAAGCCATTGCCCTCAAAAACTTTATCATAAGAATATACTACAATAAGTAACCATATCCTCTCATACCACATCATAACACTGGGGGCTGAGGCTCTTTATTCTTTATGCCCATGCATACACTAGGCCAGTATGTACCCTAGAAGCGTTTTACATGGAGAGAGTGCCTCTCAGCCCTCAGTTACAAGGTAACACAGTAATAATAAATAATAATAATAAAATACTTTATTTCACAGAAGATAATCTCTTATAAAGAAATAATACAAAAGAGAACGAAAAGGGAAAAATTTAAACAAAATAAAGTAAAAAAATATATAATAATAAGGAACAGCGAAAAAAAAATATATATATCTAAAGCCCCTTTGGATGTGTGGATTTGAATTTTGATGGTTGAATGAAGATTTATGTGTGGTTGTGTATGTGTGTGAGAGGGTGTATCTGTGTGCGTGGGTTGTGGGTAAACATATGTAGAATTGTGGAAGTTATATAGTACCTTTTGGTTAGAGTGATTGTCAGACTGTCTGGCTTCTCATTATCCATAATGACTGTCAGAGATATATATGAATGACAACCAAAACCAACGGCATTATATGTTTTCCGAGGGCCTCAGTTATATCCTACATAAACTTAGAAATTTTATAAAGACTAAATGCTCTCTGGTGCCTTCAAAGGTGCATTATCCGGATAAAAGTCGAATACTAACCGTATCCCCTTATGTGATGAAGCAGTGAGCTCGTACCACATCATACCAAACACGGGAGACCGAGGCTCTCTGCTCTTCATACCCATGTAAACCCCAGGTCGGTATGTACCCCAGTAGCGTTCAGGGATTTCTAGTCCTGTTTCTTTTACTACCTGGAACAATGTTGGGAAAATTTTAATATAATATTTTATTAGAAAGGACTCTAACTAATTTATTTATTATACAGTCAAATTCAGTGAAAAAAGTATAAGCTGATTTTTTTAGGAAAGTATTATTATATAACATTATTTTAGTTGGTTATTTTTGTAAAAGAATAACCAAATGCATGCAAATCTGTGCAGATTATGGCAGTAAGGTCTTATGTTGAAGTATTGTTTTGAAAATACAATGATTTAAGAAAACTTCCACATTTTAGTAGTGATTTATAAATAAAAGAATATGAGAGCCAAAAGAATTATACCTAAACAAACATAATTGTAGTCTCAAAACTGCTACTTAAAAAACCCTGATAGAAAAACATTTCAAGATTTCTATCAACCTGGAAACCAAGCCTAGGAACTTCTACTTAGCAGCCACACTTGCTACAACCAGGCTAAGCAAGCAAAAACATCTAAAACCGTCTTTTCAGTCACAAAGTAGCAAAAAAACAATGTTTACAAAGGACCATTTTCTTACCTTTTCATCGTCGAACGGAGTGTTAACTCGGGTTTCTAAGTACCCCAAAACGCTGATATATACAGCAATTAAAAAACAAACAAAGCCGACACCGGACTTCCACACAGAAAGGAATTTAAACGTTTTACTACCTACAGACGATTCGCTACCTCCCGAACTGCTACTCGTATCTACTTTATCCGTCTTAAGTGACACTACTTTCCTATGTCTAACCATTTTAAACTATTATTTACTTATTAATCTACAATATGTGTGGGGAATTGACACGTTTTCTTGTATAATTTTATCTGTAAATTCGTTTTATTTTTATCGGCGAACGCGGATTTGGCTAGCGTCAATACGCGAACGCGTTTGACGTTTCGGTTTAGTAGTGATGCCAATGAGGCAAAACTAAAAGGCGTATAGTCATATAGTGTACTCGCCTATCTGGTAGGTTTGGTAAAAATGATTCTTAGAAAAATATAACGTCTAAAATTGGTGAACTAAAAGTCCTTGACTTAAAATTCTTCGTTTAAAATTTAATATCGAAAATAATATCTGTATTCTTTATGTATAAATAATACTTTTTTTACTCCATGTCTTCCTGATTTCTTAACTTCTGCTGACACAGTACGCTTTCACATGAATTTACAATCAATTAATGTTAGTTTAACTCTAATAAACGATATTTTGATTGTGATTATAGAAATAAAACTATCAACAATTATTTTCGGGTTCAGCTGCATAATAATAACTTTTTAATGTTACAAAAGTTGTCAACCCTTATCTTTATCGTTTTTAATTGAACACACATAATTAAATATATCCAAAATCTTATCACTATTTAAAATAAACAAAGCTTCAAAAACTCGTTAATGATCAAAAACTTATTTAGTCGATTTCATTAAATAACTCCACTATAAATAGAGGCAAAATTAGTAAGAAATGTAACATCACTAACATCAATACGTGGGCTGACTGACATTTTTTATACCGTTCAGAAATTGGAACTGTGCAACTGAAGCATTTAAAAAAAATATAGCTATAATTCAAAGAGTATAATAATATCTATAATTTTTATTAGACTAGGCCATGATTTAAGGCTATGGGCGTCCTCCGCCAGGGAGCGCTATGGCTATGATTCATTGCGGTACCTAGTCGATGTTTCAAAATTTCCGCATTATATATTTTTATTTATTTCTTATTTCCCATGTTCTACTTTATATCTTCATAACGTTCAACCCTTTCGTTCCCATAATACATATAAGAGTAACTAAAAGATATTTGACTTGTGTTTATTGATTCAAATACACTAAATAAATACATGATTACCACAAAATGTTTTAGAAGTTTAAACAGCATTTATTGGGAAATTTATTTAATTGGATGCGGTAGGATCTGCCCTTTAGCGGAAGATGCAGGTGACTGACTAACAGCCACCCTATATTAACTCCCTACCCCTGGGGGCGTACCACCAGCCCTTATAGCAGTATTACTTTGATAATACTTTCAGTGGGAAAGAGACGGCGCTAGACAACGTGCCTAACATGTGCCTAACGTTGTCACTGGCACACTCCTGAACAGGAATAAAACAATCTTACTTTAAACGTTATGGTAAGGGGCCTGATCACTCTTTAAACACCCGTTCCACTTCTATCAGCCGAGTCCAGCGGCGTATTCATGATCATGGACTACGGATATTTGTTCAGCCGTAAATATTCAGCTTGTGGTGCTGATTCTCTTGTTCACAAACTTAACTAAATTTAGGTTCGGTGCTTCTCTCTCTTTTTATTTTATTATGAAAAGGACAGAAGATAAAATATTAGTTAAGTCCTGTCAAATTTAGACACTCCATAGATAATTTAGACGCGATTAAAAACAAGGCGACTAAATATAGGTACGTCAATTTTCTTTAGGCGCTGTCTAATTTGACAGGATTAAAACTAAAAAGTAGGTACCTATCTTCTGTCCTTTTCTTTAAGAAATGGAAAGAGAAAGATGCATTCAACTTAAATTTCAATATTATTACATTTAATTCAGTTTGTGAACAAGAGAATCAGGCCAATTGCTGTCTTCGTGGCACAATTAACAAGCCACGACAAAGATGCGAATATGTTACCATTTCTTACTTCCTTTCTAGCTAAAACAAGGTACGTGCTAACTGCTAAGTAACGTATTTTATCTCGACTTTTGTGATCAGGGGCCCTAGTCTGCTATAACAATCGTGTCTCAATGATCAGTCATCGGCCGGATATTTGACAACTTTGACAGTTTTTGTATGGGAAATGTGTCAAAAGTTTGACGTTACACGTCAAAAATCGGTCATTGGTGCCGATTCTCTTGTGCACAAACTATCGTAAATTTAAGTTAAATGCATCTTCCTCTTTCCGTTTAATTAAGAAAAGGACAGAAGATCAAATATTAGTTAAGTCCTGTCAAATCTTATGTCAAATTTAGACACTCCATAGATAATTTAGAAGCAATTTAAAAACATGGCGTCTAAATATACGTCAATTGTCATCAGGCGCTGTCTAATTTGACAGGATTAAACTAAAATGTATCTTCTGTCCTTTTCTTTAAGAAATGGAAAGAGAAAGATGCACTTAACTTAAATTTACGATAGTTTGTGCACAAGAGAATCGGCACCATTGAGACACGATTGTAATAGCAGACTAGGGCCCCAGGTTCATTGGCTCAGGCGCCTCTCATGTAAGAGACTGTGGGATCTAATCCAGGCAAGTACACAAATGTGACATTTTCAATATTCATATACTTAAGTGCTTTATATAGATCATCTTAAGCATCCCATGCTTCAGAAACTCGGAAAGCACGTAAAGCCGTGGGTACCGGTTGTCCATCGTAGAACTTAGACAGGCGTTACGGGTAGTCAGAAACCAGAAAGTCTGACCAGTCTAACCAAGGAATATCGTGTCGCCCAATAACTGGGTTGTGGAGGTCTGATAAGCAGTCGCTTCAGGTAAAACACTGACCATATTCAGCTGAATTCGGTGAGACCGGAAGCCGACCCTGAGCTAGGAAATTGCTAGATTTAGCTGGCCCAGCTATTTCACTTACGCTACTGCTAGGCTTCATCATGGATCGTGGGGGTTGCGGAATTCATTCAGAACATAACTAAAGGGCAACCGAAGGAACAAAAGTGGGATTTAGTCAGTAAAAGTCTGACACAAAGGAAGTGGGAGAAGTCATTTGATGATTTACCATTCATAAGAAAAACATAGACCGTGGCATGAAACTTCCCATAAAACGAGTTGTAGTAAAAAGTTTTTCTCATCAAACCAGTTCATGATATCGATGCATGTACAATTATAAAAAAATGTATAGTTTGTTTCCTCTCCTAGAAATATACTAAAAACGAAGGCGTCAGTGAAACGCCTGCAGGTCTGCAGCAATTACAAAAGAGACGAGAACCAAGCAGGTTGGTGACCGGCCGGAAAGTACGCGTCAACCAATGGCGAAACGGCCCAGCGCTTCAAATAATCATTCTCAAATCAAATATCAGCTTTTTCGTACACAATATTTTGTTTTTCACACATTTTGACGTGTCCAAAAATAAATACGCCAAGAAAATAATAAAAACAAATTATTTGTACCGAACCGACCGAAATATAAAAACAAAAAAAAAAAAAACATTTTCCTGAAGGTTTGAACTTAGAACTGAAGGTGGCTTTTACTAAATAGTTTTACATAATTTATTTATTTTCCCTTATATTTCAAAATAATGTAAGTACCGATCTTATTATTTATAGGCCCGCATTAATAGACGTCACTCAGTTCTGAGTTCTGAGACGCTCTCAAGTGTCTTGCTGTCCTTGTCATTCTAAAGGGAAAAAATAAGGACAGCAATAGATTTCGTTTCGGTCTCGGAGTGGAGTGACCACAGAACATATATACCCTAACGGGAGTGACGTCTATTAATACGGGCCTTAGAGACTTAAGTACCTCAGTACTTTATAAAATAAGGTTTCTCTAGTGGTAAATTGTAATTATAACTTATTTTTTTCGAGTTAAAATTTATTATTTCAATTATTAATGCATTTTCGAAAATTATTTACAAGAAAATTCTTAAACCGTTACGAAAAGTGTTTTCGTGATAAGAAAAGGTTTACACTTATTTGTTTGTACTATACGTAATAAAATAATTAAAAGAATGTGAAGACGAGACGAGAGGTAACCAAAACAGAAACAACTCTACTGCAATGGTAGCGAGAAAAGATAAACGAAACTAGCGCCACCTATCTTCCTGGCATAGCATTTTTATTTGCTGATCCGACTTATTTTTTTACCGTATACAGAAATTGAAATTCTGAGTAAATAAATAAACATTAGACTTTAGTATTTCATAGCTGTTGTAACAGTAACCAAGAAATGTCAGGTGACATAGAAAACTTACAAAAAGTTAGGAATATTAAAATTTTATTTTTTCTCTTCGCTTCGTGACAAGCGCATCGCTGGCGTTTATATTTTTGTCTATCAAGCGCTTTATTAATTAAGCAAAATGCTGTAAACCGAATGGATTAAGTTTTCATCATTGAAAGTGGAATTCCTGGAGTACCTGTGCAGAAATATAAATAATTTTAAAACAGGAGGAGAATAAAAATAACTAATTAGTTGTTATAGGTATGTTATAAATAATTTTCACAAGCGCTAACTAAATGTGCTTTATTGTAGAACGTAATTTCAAAAACTGTAAACAAGTTAATGATTCGTTAAAACTACTCTTTAATGAAACCTTAAAAGAACAATAGCTGAATATAAAAGAAGAAAAAAAAACAATTCCGCTGTATACTCAAAGTCATCACTCGCTTAAAGCGCTTTCTTGCTTGGAACCACCAACCGCGCCACCTGTCCGTTCCGAATGTAGATAAAACAGTTCAGAAACACAGCCCGTCGGTAAAACGGGCGCTCCCCCCGCGGCAGCGTACCCGACCCCCTCCGAGGGCGCACGGAACCCCGAACCAGTGCGATCGAGCGATACGTACCGCGCGTACCTGCTACAAACACAAACGCGCCACGCTACGCGAATATGATGAACCGAACACAATATTACACGCATTTATTCAGTGAAATAATGTAAATAATAACGTTAAACAACATTTAGTATAGTTTTAGTGTTGTGTGTTAACTGTGAGCTTTGTTTACCGGCCGGCAAACGCACGCGACAACGCTCACCGAAAAAAAAAAACTTCAATGTCGGTGGCAGTGAGGATGGTTGTGTCAGTGTAGTGTTTTAAAATAGGTAAATGTATAAACGGCGTGCTATGATCGTATGAGGAAGAAAAGCACAAGGAACATTGTAAGTGAAGAGCGTGTGGCTCAGTGTTATTAAATTGTGTATGTGAAATGCAGGGTTGTTCGCCCCAGACCAAGGTTTTATCCGAGTGGGGCGGCCGCCGCTGATCAAAAACGGAGGTACGGAGGTCTGGCCCTCGTGTACTCACTGTTTTTTTTTTTAACCGAAGCAGGTCTCACGTAACCCCTTTTTTGTGCGACGCGTTTTTTTGGAGGGAATGTTTACGAATCGATTGCCTTGTAGGTTATAAGCGCCTAGTACTCGCGTTAGAGTTTCTACACGCGTTTTCGATAAATAAACACAAAAAAATCGATCGGTTCGCTTTTTTACGAAAACAAAGTTTGTTTTTTCCGCTGTTGACTAACTCTAGGTTTGGTTTACGGTTCAAAACTTTAGGATTGTTGTTTAGCTTTTTTAGTAAACCTATCTAGAGCTAGACTTACCATAGATTCCAATAAAAACAAACTTGTTTTTGTTGTAGAACAAGGATAAACACAGGGAAGTAGATAATATAAATTTTGTAAATTCTACGTATATTTACGGTATTTCACTAGTTGTATAGGTAGAACTAATCTATAACATTATAAATAAAATGAATGATACGTCCTGTGTCTGTTCTGTATGTATGCTTAGATATTTTGAACTACGAAACTGATTTTAATGCTTTTTCTATAGATCGAGTGATTCAAAAAGGAAGGTTTATAATATTATAGAAGATTTACATTATAGAAAAGAAAATCCGAGATTTTTAAAGATATGTAACAACCGTACGAAGCTGGGACGAGTTCGAAAGGAAAACCGTTAATTTATAAATACACCTATCTAGTTACTACCTATTTACTATTAATCATGATAACCTAGCATATATTTTGCTTGAGAATGGCGCCGATTCTCTTATTCAAAATCTAGCGTAAATTTAAGTTAAATGCATCTTTCTCTTTCCATTTAATTAAGAAAAGGACAGAAGATAAATATTAGTTAAGTCCTGTCAAATTTAGACACGATTTAAAAACATGGCGGCTAAATATACTACAATTTTCTTCAGGCGCTGTCTAATTTGACAGGATTAAACTAAAATGTATCATCTGTCCTTTTCTTTAAGAAATGGAAAGAGAAAGATGAATTTAACTTAAATTTTGTTAAGTTTGTAAACAACAGAATCAGCACCAATGTAGGTACCTATATACAATGCTTATAGTTTAAATTTTGTCTATAAACTCGAAAACTGCTAAATGGATTTTCATGCCGTCGTCAATAGACAGGGTGATTCATGAAGAAGGTTTAGGCACTGAATGTAGAAGAAAGCCGAGAATTCTAGAGATTTGTGACACGCGCGGAGCCGGGGCGGATCGCTAGTCAAAATATAAAATGTGCTTTAGTCATTTATGATAAAAAAAAACATCGTGGGGAAACCATAGTCTGCTATTACAATCGTGTCTCAATGACCAGTCATCGGCCGGATACTTGACAACTTTGACAGTTTCTGTATGGGAAATGTGTCAAAAGTTTGACGGTACACGTCAAAAATCGATCATTGAGACACGATTGTAATAGCAGACTAGGGCCCCTGGACTTATCTGAAAAGTCTGAGGTAAACATTGTCAGAATATCTTGTCGATACTTTAAACCTTCGAAAACACGTGATTCGACACAAAACAGAAAGACAATAGCAGCGCGACAGCCGGCTGTCGCTTGGTCGTCGAAAGGTTAACTCAGTTACCAGATAACACGATGCTCCTTAGTTAGACTAATACGGTATTTGACACTATTAACCGATAAATCTAAGACAAATTTTTTATAAAACCTATCTTTTTATTAGTCCTAAGCATCGGATTTGTTTTTAATTTACTGTAAAATTGGATTTTTAATTGCTTTAAAATCAATGAATAGTCAATAGGGTTGCTAGCTTGTGACGTCACAAGCTGGTATTGGCATACAAAGTCTATTGGAGAATTGCGTTTTGACAGCTCATAAAAAGTACGTCAATTGATGATGGTGTCAAATACCGGATTGCCAAAATCTGGCTTCTGACTGACTATCCGTAACGATTTTCAAAGGTCTAGGCCCGTATTAAACGTTACTCAGATCAAAACTCGTACTTGATGCCCAGCTTAAGATCTTGTTCGTATTAATAAACGAGATTGATTATGAGCTCAAGTTTCGGATTAAGTGTACGTCATCAGCTGAGTGTACACTGATTAATAAACGAAACTCGATACTTAAGTGACGTATTGTACTCATGTGACGTATTCGTTCACATGAAGTATAGCTGATATTGGTAACTGAGATGCGTTTATTAATTAGAGACGATCTTGACCTCCTGTCATCGCAATAATCCGGTATCAAATGATATAGCACTTGAGATCGTATTTGAGTAACGTCTATTAATACGGGCCTAACGGCGGAATACTCAAAAGTCACTCAATTCTGAGACGCTCTCAAATCTCTTGCTTTTCGAGGCACCTCATGTCAGTGACGACTTAGAGAGACTGGTAATAGGGATGACGACAACATAAAAAAAATGACATTCTGTTTAGTCCGTCTGATAGATCGGCCAAAAATACGGGACAAGTATTTTTTGCTTGATCTAATTAATAACAAAATACAAAGATAAAGAGCATCAAAGTTCCGGAGAGGGGGCTTTTGACGTCACCGTCCTGCAAAATATGTATCTGATCGTGACGTCATGCGCAACTTTAACGCACTGTATCTTCGTCATTCTTAGTTCACGAGAAAAAAGAAAAAATACGTGTCCTAAAATTTTTGATAATCTATCTGACGGACTAATTACTTTTTTTTTGTCGTCTCGCCTATTGCCGGTTTTTGAACCTGCAGTGCAGTTATTTCATGATTTCCCACTCCCAAAAAAAGGCTGCTATTGTCTTTCTATTGTGTCTCGAAGTTGTTCGAAGGTGTGTTTGAAGGTTCACTATCCATGTTTCAGGGATAGCAACACATTTCTAAGGTCTCATAAGGCAATAGGTTACCCTTCATAATACAAGCCAAAAAGCCCAGCTAGCACGGCAATGCTGCAGACTTCTGTTTAGTCTTCATTATGTAGGTAGCACGCAATATTCGACTGTATTTCCGTGTACACTTGTGCTCTGTTTGTGCTGGCACTTTAGCCATAGATTATACTTTTTTCCTGCTCTTTGAAAGGCCTAATTTTGATAGCAGAGTAGTTACCTATAGGCGGAGATAATACGCGTTGCTTAGTAAGTGCTCTAGCTAGGCAGTATTTCTGTTTCAGTCACACAACTACTAAAGTAAACTGACAAACACGATGGTGATTTAGAGACGGAATAAACGGGAGACGTCATTTGATGATTTCCTACTCCCCAAAAAAAACCTTCTTCGGTAAATGGACTATCAAACAAAAAATATTGTTTCAATTTGAACCAATTGTTCCTATGATTAGGTGAACGCGCAAAGGAACTACTGATCTAACAAACTATTCAGGTCAAACAAGGTCCTACCATCTAAATGTTCACCTGAACTCAAAACTATGACTAGCGACTTCCTATCAGACCTCTATAACACAGCTACTAGGTGACACGGTACCCCTTAATTAATCTGAATGTCAGAATTTTTAGCCCCTGACTACCCTGGCAAAGATCTACGAATTACAACCGGGACCAACGGCTTTACGTGCTTGCCGAGGCACGGGATGATCTAAGAAAGTACATAATTATGAGGTTATTTAATATAAGTATCTTAAATATAAAATTTAAATATAATATAATATACAATTTGTATAAAGCCTCACAGGGCATCAAAAAGTTCGTCCGCATCGCTGTCAATAGAACAGGTGCCCAAAAGGCTGGCGGCATTGCCATCTAATTCTTTGTACCAAGAAAAAGCCAGCCCTCTGATCACGTGAAGAGACAACCAGCCGCTTGGCGATATCTTTAGAAACAAGATGAGCACTCTGACCCCATGGCCCCAGTGTTTCATCCCCAAACGGCTCAAATATATAACTACCAAGGAGGTTATTATATTTGCGCCGTTTTTTTTATTATGAGTTGAAATAGTCATATGACCCGTAAGGCCGTAACTTTAAGCATGCGAGACAGACGCCTTAACCATTGGCTGAGCTGTCATTATAAATCGATCTTAATAATATATCAAATGCCAAAGTAACTCTGTCTGTTTGTCTGTTACAATTTCACGCCTAAACTACTGAACCGATTTCAAAATTCGGTATATAGATAGTCCATAGCCTGAACTAAATATGTACCATTATTGAAGAGTGGATATAATATTGCAATACTGCTCAAAAGTCAAGATAAATGTGCATTGGTGCTGACAGGACTTAACTAATATTTTATCTTCTGTCCTTTTCTTAATCAAATGGAAAGAGAAAGATGCACTTAACTTAAATTTACGTCATTTTGTGAATAAGAGAATCGGCACCATTATTAAGTATTGCGAATACATAGCGAATCAATATTTTGCTTAGCTTGTTAAAAAACTGGACCAGAATGTTTAGGTAACCCAAAAACGAGTTTTTGCTAAGTACCTACTCGGCACATAGATGTGTTGAAATTATTTAACCTTAGTTGTATTACGACTGCTGTATTTTTGTAGTAGACAGCATTATTGATAGTAGTAGATAGTTTTTTGAAAATAAAATGTGAAAATATTGAGTTTATTTTATTTTTAACCGACTTATAATTGGGGTGTTCGCGATTGTCTCGCGCATGGCTGAACTGATTTGGATACGGTTTCAAAAAAGTGTTGTTATGTTCAGGAAAAATTTTGTATTTTAACAAAAAAAGAATTCTCAGTAAAAAAAATCGCACACAAACTGAAAAAAGAACCGCCTTCAAAAACTTAAAATAGAAAAAAAGTAGACTCTGTACAAATGCCTGTAGGTCATTCAATCAAGCTAGCGACACTCAACGCCTATTTCCATTGCCATCATGATAGCTAGCTTAAAGATAAATCAGCTTATGTCAATAGAAAACACATTTTTTTTTAAGATTCTTCCCATGTTTAACCTTTCGTATGTGTTAAAAATAAAATCGAGATTCCAGGACACTGCTAAGAAGGCATGACTGGAAAAACAATAACAATCATCTAACCTAGGAAATAAACCTAAGACAGCGGACACGCATTACTACCAGACCAGAAATTCTCAAATATTTCAGCCATCACCCACTAGACATTATTAAGTTTATTTTTGTAGCCAATTCTACTACTGCAGGGCAAAGGTCTCTTCTCAAGTTCTCATAAAAAAGCTCGACCAGCAGGTCTAAAAAGGCTCCAGGCGAAGACGTCGAGAGTCGCAAGACGACTACCGGCCACCGTAGGCGCGGTTCTGCGGATGGCGAGCGATGGGTAGCTCGCCGCCCGGCTAGGACCAGGACCGCGTCGACGGCGCGTTTTGTTCCACGCGCGCCTCAAAGAGAAGGAGTCAGCACAGGAAGGGGCCCAACAGGGCCAACGCCTGCCGGGGTTGCGGAATGTTTATAATAGTTACCGTGACCCTGGAACATAAAGGGCAATCGAAGGAACATGAGTGGGTTTTAGTCAGTAAGAGTCTGACACGCCCTCCCGCCGCACCCAGGACGGGAGCAGTCATTGGATGATTTCCCACTCACCAAAAAAAAAGGCTACTTTACGAGAATCATAATTATTATGAGCATAACCTGAATAACATTGCAAATCCTTAAATGACCCACGTTGACAACCCAACAGTTCCCAAACTAGGCATAAGAGGTTAAATGACTTACAAAAAAATGTCTTTTTTGTGAATCTGACAATACGAACGACGACGGTGAAACCAAGCTTTAGCAATATTTCATATAGTTACTATTGTAATTTCTGCCCCGGTCCCCAAAAATAATATTGTTTAGATCCGGGAGCTGCCCGCCCACAAGAGGCCATTTTCGCCCATTTTGAGAAGAACTGGACTAACAAAGCAGACTAACCACAAAAAAGCTGTTTTATACCTATTTGAACCGCGGCTCGTAGTGTATTATCACTTATTTTTAAAATGTTAGGTTGCGCTTTTTTGGCGGCAGAAAATTGGGCTAGCGTAGGTCAATGGTCGTGTAGACTGTTACAATTACACTGGCTGAATGCCGCTGTAGTTTTCTCATACATTGCCGACGAATGAGACGACCGACACGGTTGGCGCAAAGATTAAGAGGTAAGCTGCTGCGCTACGTCTCGCGGGTTTGAATCCCACACGGGGCTAATATTTGTAAGATCTAAAGGTATTTCTTTAGAGTCTGGTTGTTTGTGTATGTTCAAAATTGAAGGCATTTATTTCACTTAGACCATTTACAGGCACTTATGAATTGTCAAAGAGTCGGTCAGTTGGTCGAGAAAGGTTAGTTTTTTTATTTAACCAATCAATTCAATTTTCAGATACACAATATTTACAAACTAAAACTAAATTAAAAACCCTAGAATTAAAATATAATGGCATCAAAAAACTTCTCCGCATCGCTGTCAACCGGTAAAGTGCCCAAGAGGCTGGCAGCATTGCCACGTTGGATGGCAATGCTAAGCCTCTGGCCAAAATAAAAGCCAGCCTTTGGGTCACGACTCACGAGAAGAGTCAACCAGTCTTTTTGACAGCTCTTTAAAAATTAGGTGGGCACCCGGACCCCATGGCCCAAAGGTTAGTTAGTTGTTTATTCCAGAACGTAGGCCTCTATGGAGAAGAACAGGCCATTGACCACGGATACTCTTTTAAAACCCTGATTTACAAAATATTTGTTAATTTAGTGAAAAGAGTAAAATAGACAAAATAATAAAAAGCTTATAGGAGTCATCTCGTGTTCTTGGTTATAAGAACACGTGTATGATCTCCATACTATAATTTAATTACCGTACAATTGTCATTTATACTGAAATATTATTTTCAAACTGGACATTGGCAGAAATCACCGCAAATTCGGTGGATTGCCATAATAAATATAAAAGTTGAAGTTGAAAAAGCATAAAGTCATGGGGTTAAGAGATGACCGGAGTAAGACTCAACCGATAGCGCCCGCCTATAGTTGCAAAACTTCTGAAAAATTCGAAATAATTCCGGAATACTTCTGGGAAAGTTTCTTTAAATTAGAATTATTCAAAATGAATTTAAATTTAGAATTTGTATTTTTTTGCAAAATATTTTTATATTTTTTTAAATATCGAATGGAATTTTGCATCGACCGTCGATCGCCGCCGCCTGACTGTGTGCACAAGGGCGATGGCGGTGCGGGGTGCGGTAAGAGGGGAGATGCTCCCCCCCCGGAGAAGTTTTCAGAAAGATTCATACCCCGCAATCGAAAGTTTCCGCGGAATGTTTCGCCCGAATTATTCAATAAGAATAAACCGTGTTTATTTTTTGTGTGGTGGGTGAATTAATTATTTTTCAGTGGCGCATAAGTTAGTAAAATATAAATGTTTATTTTATCATAAATCTGATCGATTAAGTAAATTTGTTAATATTTTTATAAAAAAATAAAAATCCCTTTTACAACAGGATTTTTATTTTTAACCGACTTAAAAAAAAAGTAGGTTCTCTGTTCGACCTGTATGTATGTAGGTATGTATGTATGTATGTTTGTCCGCGATTATCTCGCGTTTGGCTAAACCGATTTTGATGCGGTTTTCAGCAAAGTGTTTTTGTTTTTATGTAGGTTATATCAAAGTCGAATGCTATTTATCAAAATGTTAGTTGTGGAATAAAAAACCAGGCCGAGCATATTTGATTTGTTTTTTGAAAAAGGGTTACCTATGTTTTTGGTTAGTTTGTATATAGCTCTGCTGTTCGCATCGCTAAGTATTCGCGAGTCACATAGATAGGTATTACTAAACAAAGGAAAACCTAATAAATAAACTCAAAAACTATTGTGTCGCTTTCAGAAATTCTTTCACTATTGGAAAGCTACTACTAATATTATAATGCGGAGGAGTTTGTTTGTTTAAACGCGCTAATCTCAGGAACTACTGATCCGATTAGAGAAATTCTTTGTTTTTTAAAGTCCATTTATAAAGGAAGGTATTAGGCTATATAACATTACGCTGCGGCTGCGACCAATAGGAGCGAAGCGTCAGTGAGAAATGTTGCAAAAACGGGGAAAATTATTCACATTTGAGGACTTTTGTTGCGTGCGCTGCATAAACGGTTTACGGGGGGCTAAGAAGTAACCAAAGGAAATTAAACGCGGATAAAACCGCGGGGGAGAGCTAGTAGGCTATATTCCCTATGAACCCATTAGAGGTAACTGCTGTACTCGATTGAGTACAGCATTATTCCGAAGTGTAAATGACAGATCTTGTAAATTTTAGGTGATACACCTTATTATTTTACTTCATTACGCTGTACTCAATCGAGTACAGTGGCTTTTAATGGATTAATACAATTTCACCGGGGTTTTTTTTTGGCAGTTGAAATATTCCCAAAGTTTCAGAATATTTCGGAATACTTCCGAAGTATTCGACGGGAATGTTTCGGAATTTTTCCCGCCAGCATCTATACGCCCGCCAAGCATGACGTGTACACGCATTGGAGAAACTCCTAGTGAGGCAATGTTTTTAACAAAACGCCAAAATTAAGACATTTGTTGTTTTTCCATACAACAAACGTGAGTATTGTATAAAGTTGGGCGAGCCATTTCGCGGAAACCTGCTAGTAACACACACTAGACCTATACTAGATTATTACACTATACTAAGTCTAGATAGACTAGTCTAATTTAGATTGGCCGCCGCGCCATGTCCAAAATTCGATCAGGATATAAGCTTCAAGCGGTAAATAACAAGCTAGAAAAAAATTTAAAAGCACCGATTTCGAGAATTAAATCAATCAAATGTTTATGTTAATAATGAATTCAGTTTCTAAAAGAAAACCTGTTAAAATGAGTAATTGAATCAGTTCTCTCATGTAGCCGCGTTTTGCTAATTAGTAAAATAAATTATTGAATCCGTTTCAAAATTGTGATTGGTTTGTTCCTTGAGCAAAAAGGATCATCGATGCTGTTTCCCGTTTCACCTCTTTGGTTACTGGTACACTCCCGTGGACTATGGCCTGATGTTTTATAGCCTATGTAACTCAATAATATGGCTATTGGTAAAAGAATTTTCAAAATCGGTTTAGTAGACTCGGAGGTAACCCCCTGCGGACTCTCAAATCTATTAAAGCTCTTTATATTGATGATGCTTCAAGTTTTCAAAGTTAAACTCAAAATTATTCTACTCATATACACCATTTACAGGTACTTTTAAATTGTCAAGGCGACAGTCAGACAAAAAAATTAAGCTAGTTTCTCGTTCCGAACAGGGGCTTCTTATGGAGGAGAACAAAAAAGAAACTCCAGGAGCACTCTTTCTAAATCAATGGATTAGTAAAATTTCGTGACATCAACAAACTTTTTGGCATCCATTGATCAAATAGAAGAATGATCTAGGACTCCAGGAGTTTCATTTTGAATCTAAGATTTCTGGTCAGACCTCTATTTTTCTTATCAGAATAGTTAAACTAAATGGTCAAACACGCGTCATGGTCTTACAGGGGCGCTTTCATTGAGATTGGTAATCTCTTAACTGCTTAATTTTTTAATTCTTGTAATTATCCTACTTTGCTTTTAACCTTCATTGATTTCATATGTAATGATGAAGCAATACTATTAATGTAAGCCAAGATATTGTAAAACTTGATCGTAAAAAAGTGTCCATGGAGTTTCTTGCTTGATCATCTCCATTGAGGCAAGACTACCCACCCTTTTGGAACAAGCAACTAGCTTTAACTTTCGGACCGACGAAGTAAAGTATTTATTCTAAACTTTTTTTTTTTGCAAATAAGGACATTCTTAAACGACTTGTTAGTTGTTACCTTTATACTACTAACAGTTTCTTTTTAAACATCAAAAGAAAAACATGGCAGTCGGAGTGGACACGCTTATCAAACAGTTCGCTATGTAAGTATCCTCAAATGAGGAAAATGTTTCAAACACTGGACTGGGAAGTTGATAAACTAATACTTATACACAGTTCTGCTCACCGTATGGCAAAACAAAGCAATCTGTACGTTTTTTTAAGCCATTGGGTCTCTAACTAGCTTTTGTTAACCCACCTGATGTTAAATGGTCACCTATAGACAAAAATGGCAAACGCAGCTTGTTAAGTAGTTAATGTTCCGCCGCCTACAGGCATTGCCATCCAAAAGACACAAATGATTCCCCAAGTGTCTCTAATGCCACCGGCACCCATACCCTCCAAATTGCGAGACAGCAACGCTGCTTTGCGAAAATAGGTATGGTGGTTGTACTTCTCTAAGTAAGCTCTTTTATAAGGAGCTCTACTCTAGCCTTAGGCCTGATAAATATCCTTCTTAGCACGTACTTTAGCTAAGCCACGTCCCGCCTCGTATCTTCCTACTTGCTAGCTGTGCGATGGTGGTAAGCATGGTGGTGGCAGTAATCTCTTAGGAGCACTGGCTAAGCAACGTTCATTTTTTATGCTAAACTGTAAAAGTTCAGACAAATAGTTATTATAAGCCTTTTCCAGCCTAACCGGATCTAGCTAACAACCAGTGTTTTACATGGAACGACTGCCTATCAGATCTCTACAACCCAGTAACTAACTCATACACACTGTTATCAGACCTTCTAGCTTCTGACTACCCGTGACAACTGTGAAACAATGATATAATATATAAAAAGATGAAGATATGCAGACAGCGAGCACATTAAAATTTGATAATTTCACTCAGTTGCCAACTATATTTGTCTCTTTTTCGCTTGCAATACTTAAATCATGACATCCTACTTTGACGTTTAATTGTCTGTGCGTTAGTATGCCATTTTTAAAGATAGAATGTCGCCTGTCTTCTGTCAAAGTTCTACGAATGTCAACCGGGACCAACGGCTTTACGTGTTTTTCGAACCACGGGATGTCACTGTTGTCTTAGATAACCTTGAAAGTATAGATAAACAAGACATATCTATGTTTTAAACGTCCATTCCTACAACAAAAGATTTCTGGATTTAAAAGGATACTAATAATCGTTCAATTGGCTGTGTGGTAGCTAGCGCAACGTCTGTTCGAAACCCGTTTTGGTCTTTTTTTTGGACCCCGCGACCCTTGCTGTTATAAATTCTTGGGAACAAAGTAGGAATAAATAGATACCGTTTGTTATTGGTTTCTTGGTTTTTGTAACAGTACGGTTTATGGTTTATTATGTACTTGCTTCTGCCCGCGGCTTCGCTCGCGTTAGAAAGAGACAAAAAGTAGCCTATGTTACTCTCCATCCCTTAAACTATCTACACTTAAAAAATCACGTCAATCCGTCGCTCCGTTTTGCCGTGAAAAAAAGACAGACAGACAGACACACTTTCCCATTTATAATATTACTAGCTTCTGCCCGCGGCTTCGCTCGCGTTAGAAAGAGACAAAAAGTAGCCTATGTTACTCTCCATCCCTTCAACTATCTCCACTTAAAAAATCACGTCAATCCGTCGCTCCGTTTTGCCGTGAAAGAAAGACAAACAGACAGACAGACACACTTTCCCATTTATAATATTAGTATGGATTAGTATGGATGTTATCTCATGGTATGGTAGAAAGTGGTACACTATATTTTACTATATGTGTTTGTAAATAAATAAATGGGACAACTCACACACGGCCATCTCAACCTAAATTAGGCAGAGCTTGGATAGTGGTAACTAAGACTATGAATATAGGTGTCAGTTAATTTATGATATTATGTTAAAATTAAATGACAGCCAGATACAAAAAAGCCATCTTGTTCATCACACCAAGATTTTTCTCTGGGAATCAAACTTACGACCTCTGCTTAGCAGTTAAGTTTATTAACTACCACACTAACAAATATTGATATTACAATATACTTTACTAGTTGTCCCCCGCGGTTTCAGCCGTGTCTTTGATTACTATTCCGCTCCCGTGGGTCGTAGCGTGATATTACAGCCATTAGCGAGTTCAACAAACAAACAGTGTCGCGGGTTCGATTCCGGGACAAATACTTGTATGACAGGTATTGGTTTCGTGTCTGGTTGTAATGTGTATGCGAGTCTTAGTCTAAAAGAAAAAACCTATTCAACTCTATATTTTAAGTACAAAATAATATGATGCGTTTGTCTTAAACATCTCTGTCACCCCGTGCCTCAGAAAGCACGTAAAGCCGATGGTTCGTCGTCATTCGTAGAACTTTGACAGTCGTTACGAGCAGTCTGAAGCCAGAAAGTCTGACCAGTCTAACCAAGGGTATCGTGTCGCCCAGTAATTGGGTTGTGGTGGTCGGATATAGGCAGTCGCTCCACGTAAAATACTGGAAAAAAACTAAAATCCATCTGAATCCGGTCAAGCTGGAAGTCGACCCGAACTAAGTTGGGAATAGGCTAGGGGGTGAGTAGAAATACTCAATTTAAAGTTAACTAGCTTTTGCCCACGGCTCCGCTCGCGTTAGAAAGAGACAGAAAGTAGCCTATGTTACTCTCCATCCCTTCAACTATCACCACTTAAAAAATCACGTCAATTCGTCGCTCCGTTTTGCCGTGAAAGAAAGACAAACATACAGACAGACACACTTTCCCATTTATAATACTAGCTTTTGCCCGCGGCCTCGCTCGCGTTAGAAAGAGACAAATAGTAGCCTATGTTACTCTCCATCCCTTCAACTATCTCCACTTAAAAAATCACGTCAATTCGGCGCTCCGTTTTGCCGTGAAAGAAAGACAAACATACAGACAGACAGACAGTTTCCCATTCATAATATTAGTATGGATGGATTCATTGGAATACTTAGATCTTTACAAAAATAACTTGCAATTGAACAAATCATTTATTTTAATTCAAATACTTAAAAGCCTGTGCGCCGTACTTTAAATGATAAATAATCTGTTTCCACGGGCCACGTTCTGTAGCAGGTAATAAGTGAGTCATACTGACCTTCAAAATGATACATTATTTCTGATTGTTTCGCCTTATGCTGGCCTGGTAGTTTTGGTAACAATACACGGACTATTTGCAGGGCAAAGACATCTTCTTATACAGAGAAGGCCTGGTGGGTTTCCATGACGTTTAAAGTAAGACTGTTTTATTCCTGTTCCAGAGTGTGCAAGTGACAGCGTTAGACACGTTGTCTAGCGCCGTCTCTTTCCCACTGAAAGTAATATCGAAGTAATACTGCTATAAGGGCTTGTGGTAGGCTCCCTGAGCATTGATAACCACGCTTGCTTATGAAAGATTGGTGATTTAAATCTAAATATCTGATGACCATTCATTCATATGTAATTAGTTTCTTTAGTACTGGGGCTCCGTACCCAAAGGGTACGAGACCCTATTACTAAGCCTCCTATCTGTCTGTCTGTCTCCAGGCTGTACCTATCTCGTAAACCGTGATAGCTAGAAAGCTGAAATTTTCACAAATGATGTATTTCCGTTGCCGCTATAACAATAATTACTAAAAATTAACAAACTTAAAATATTAAGGGGGGTCCCCATACAATAAACGTGTTTTTTTTTTCTATTTTTGTGCTCAATATGTAAAACGGTAACAGGTAGACGCTTCAAATTTTCACAGAATATTAACTTGTATATTACCTTTCAAAATAAATAATAAAAGAACAATAAAGTAAAATATTAAAGGGGGGCTCCCATACAACAAACGTAATTTGTAAGCAATTTTTATTGGATCTTAATAAACAGGTAGAAACTTGTCTATTATAGATGATAGTACGGAACCCTTCGTGCGCGAGTCGGACTCGCACTTAGCCGGTATTTTTAGTTAATCCGTCAGTGTCGTCAGCCTGCGCCAGCGGCTTATCTTTAAACCCTTATAACTAGGAAGCTGTAATTTGATATATCACTTGAATTAAATCTTAATATTTTTCTTTGAAGAGACGTGTGTTCACCGATATAAGTCATGGCAAATGCCAACTTAAAATACGTAGTCACCATAACGATATATTTTTCTTTTGGATAATGCACCTGCCTTGCTATCTCTATCTCTGCATCACCCTGGGTCGAGTGGTATAGATTACCTAAGACATTAAGCACGCTTTGTACATACATCTCGGTATAAATCCATACTAATAATATAAATGCGAAAGTAACTCTGTCTGTCTCTTCTTCACGCCTAAACCACTGAACCGATTTGAATGAAATTTGGTACAGATAAAGTCTGGGACCCGAGAAAGGACATAGGATAGTTCTGTTTTCATCCCGGAAATTCCCCGGGAACTGGAACTATTATTCCAAGCGGACGAAGTCGCGGGCAAAAGCTAGTAAATAAATAAAACTCCGGCTGCAAACTCACAACTCACGGGAAATGGAGCAAACACAGTTAAAACTAAGAAGCCTACTAATATGTGGTATTAGATTGTATTGTTTAGTTCAGTTTAAAGCAGCCTATGTCCTTCCTACCACTGATGCTCAAGTTCCGTTCGCGCAGTGGTTGAGCGTTCGGTTGATCTGTTGTATTTCGGGTTTAATTCCCACACGGGACAAAATAGGTATTTGTTTTGAGTGAGGTTTGTGTATGACTTCTCAGGATTGTAAAAAGTAAAGCCTACGGCCTTCTTTAACCTTTCAACTACCAAGCCACAGCCGGCTGTCGGGCTGCTATTGTCTTTCTATTGTGTCTCGAATCTCGGGTGTTCAAAGGTTTAAGATTCAAGCTAACTCCGACTCCGTATGAAACTCCAATTACCCCTAAAAACACACAACTAGGTATTTACCCCTAAAAGCGTAACAGACTGAACAAGTTACTTTAATTCCAAACTACAGTAATATCTGTATAGAAAAAGACATAATAAACATTTAAACCACTTTCATAATATGAATAACAAAGGACAGAGGAAGTGTATATCAAATCGTATTTAAGTCTCACCCCTATTCACTTAACAAATAGGCCCAAAAAAGCTGCGCGCGCGCACCACGCCACAAAGCATTAACCAATCAATCAAGAAACATAAATATACTGAATAAACACATTATCTTGTCTTATAAGAACAGCTAGAAATCATCAAAGTAAACTTGTAGTTTGTTTTAATTTGATTCTTTAAGAATTCTTTTATTCTTCTCCATGTTACTCGGAATATTTTTGAATGTCTTAGTGGTGTCTGTTTTTGATTAGCACGCTCGTCCCCAAAGGTTTTGAAATATAGGTGGACCCTCTGAGGTCTAGGACGACCTCTAAGATGAGTCAACCAATAATATTGGGGATCCATGAGATTATAAATAGGGGTCGACGGTATAGGATCTTTTTAAAATAGAAGGTAATTTTTGTTTTATGTTCTCCTTTTTCTTTGCAAATATTGACACATTTTTCAAACTTTGAGATTCCGTAGCGGAGTCATTTTTCAGAATTGTCTCCGTAATTTAAACGCTGTGGTGGACATACAAACACATTCATAAACAGTGTGTTATATGGATCCTGTCAGAATCTTCAGAATCTAGATTTTGCCGGAGTCGAAACTAGATTTTCGCACAGTAACTCCTAACGCGTAAATTCTTTACCTTTTAACTTTACCATAGTCAGGTAACGCCTCCACAAGTCAAATAGAGTCCATTTTTCAATGAAAAAAGCACCCTATAATTATACGGTTGTTCGTCAATTTGTCGAACAGTACCACCTGTGAGTCTGTTTAAAGTTCATGCCCTAAATTTAGCACGCGATAAGTTGGCACGCGAGAGATCCCCGATGCAATCACTTCGCCTGTTATGCGCTCTTGGTATTTTAATTGTACGGTTACGGAAGACAGTAGCCTGTCTGTGAAGATCTGATTCTTTTGATGGCTCCGATATTTTTTTGATAATCTTTATTTGTTTTAGTAGTAGTAGTTCATGGCCTTTTTGGAGAAGAGATCCTTGGTGCAATCTCTTCGCTTGCTATGTGGTCCTGGTATTTTAATTGCCTGCTGATGATCTAATTCTATTATATTGACGGATCAATAAGAGTTCATACCCTTTTGGCAAGCAAGCTTCTGGTATTATAAATGTAGGGTTACGGAAGACAAGCCTGGCAACTGTAGTGTTGGTTCATCTGGTCACTAGTCTATTGGGAGGCTGCGATTGCGCATCATAACTGATATTGCTTTGAATTGGGTACAATAAAAATACTCTCATTTGAATTAAATGCATGGGATTTGCTAATTTCAAGTTTTCAACATCATTTTTAAGTACTTTAAGTTACTCTATAAGAGTTAAATATTTTTCTAGTGTTTTTAACCGACTTCAAAAAGAAGGAGGTTTTCAATTCGTTTTATTTTTATGTTTGTTACACGATATCTCCGTCAATTGTAAACGGATTTTGATGAATCTAAATATAAATTCGCAATCGGTTTAGAGCTTCTCGAAAAATTCATCAAGAACCAAAAAAATTGACGAAATATACATTGACAATATGTGCGTTACTTCAAGTTTCTATTTTCGTTTTATAAGATTGTAAGTAGCTTTATTTTGAAAATAAATTATTATCAAAGATACTGTAATACACAGTCAGACATTGGGACTCGACTCGACACTAAAAGGTAAAAAATTTAAATTCGCCTAAATAAACTAGATGATATACGTTATTCTGTCTGTATTGGTTATATTCTTATTAAAATTTATTCTTTAAATATTAATTTAAGCTAAAGGTCATTGCACTGACTGAACATGAAATTTCTTAAACTACTTGATCACTGAAGCTGAAATTTTAGAGGTAGGTGGCTGAAATTAGGCCCGAATTAAGATTGTCTTTAGGTTTCATTCGAAAGAAGGTACAAA
This sequence comes from Athetis lepigone, assembly GCA_033675125.1. NCBI lineage: Eukaryota > Metazoa > Arthropoda > Insecta > Lepidoptera > Noctuidae > Athetis > Athetis lepigone. Next base: position 3,854,078 of record CM066220.1, on the reverse strand, counting down.
AATATATATGTACTAGTAACTGATTCATGAGGCTATATAATAATATAGGCTAAAAAACATCACGCTTCGGCCTCTAGGAGTGGAGATGTAAACTAGAATACGGTGGAACTGTAAAAAATCTACCGTTTGCCCTGCCTTGATGCAGCTGCACTGCTGCAGTATAAAATGGCACCCGCTCCCAAGGGCGAGATAATACCAGGATAACAGAAACTCAAGGAGTTAATTAGTAAGAAACGTGTTACCTATTCTTAGTTGTAACTGACGAAAACTAGACAGTGGTTCCGATTCCCTTATTCACAAACCAAACTAAATTTAATGCATTTCTTTCTTTTGTTTCCGTTATAAAAAGGACGAGGTGTAAATTGTCTTTGGAGTATGTATCTTAATTTGACAAGACAGAATATTTTTGATCTCCTATCATTTACTGGAAAGAATGAAAAGAGAATTTGGTTTAATTTATGAACAATGGGATCGACATCAGTATCCAACTTGTATGTACTTATTGCAACTGAAGACCAAAATTATTCCCACAAGGGCGTTATAATATCCTGGATAGCAGAATTAAAGAAACATAGCTCTTCATCAGTAAACATGTCAAATATTGTTGTTAATAAACAAAAAGAAAACGATGACTAACTAAATTCCACATATTGCAACTGAAGTCCAAAATTATTCCTACAAGGGCGTTATAATACCAGGTTAGCAGAAACCCGCGGAGCATAGCTCTTCATCAGCAAGAAACATGTCAAATATTGTTGTTAATTAACAAAAGGAAAACGATGACTAACTAAATACTATTGCAACTGAAGTCCAAAATTATTCCCACAAGGGCGTTATGTTACCAGGATAGCAGAAACCCGAGGAGCATAGATCGTAAGATAAACAGCAACAAACAAGTAGCGACAGGTTGCTAGTTCACGTAAACCTGTTTCTCCCAACACGGAATGATAAAACCCTTGGCTTGTGTCTTGTATAAAACGCAATGTGTATGCGTCGGGTCAATAAATCCAATACTAGACTGATATAAACTATAACTGTCCTTCTGCAGGGCAAAGGCTTCTTATGTAGAGAAGGCACGAGCATTGATCACCACGCTTGTTCAAGAATGATGATTTCGGACTTACATTCTTTGTAATCCATACTTTTCCATACTAATATTATAAATGCGAAAGTAACTCTGTCTGTCTAAACCACTGAACTGATTTGAATGAAATTTGGTAAGTACCCGAGAAAGGACATAGGAGAGTTTTCATCCCGGAAACCCGGGAACGGGAACTATTAATCCACGCGGACTAAGTCGCGGGCAAAAGCTATTCACGATATTTTCAGGTGTGCTCACGACTCTTTCCAACTATTTCCCTACACCGATGTCTGTAGTCTCCAAGTTATTATTTATGGTTAAACCTATTGTCAGAATTCCTGGCTTCTTAACAGTCTTTGCGGGTGCAAAGACTGTTAAAGATCTACGAATACGCGCCGGGACCAGCGGCTTTAGGCACTACGGAGACTTATTCAGCCCCTTACCATGACGTTTAAAGTAAGATTGTTTTAATCCTGTTCAGGAGTGTGCAAGTGACAGCGTTAGACACGTTGTCAAGCGCGGTCTCTTTCCCACTGAAAGTAATATCAAATTAATACTGCTATAAGGGCTTGCGGTACGCCCCCAGCTACATTCGCGTTTCGCTGAAAGATTTTGGCCACACTTATTCAGTTCTACTTCTATCAGCTGCGTTCAGCGTCGTAAAGATGAGAAAAGCCGTCAAGCTTAAGAGATTGTGTAGACTACATGCATAACATATTGTTATCTACAGCCCCCTTACCATGACGTTTAAAGTAAGATTGTTTTAGTCCTGTTGCAGGAGTGTGCAAGTGACAGCGTTAGACACGTTGTCTAGCGCCGTCTCTTTCCCACTGAAAGTAATATCAAAGTAATACTGCTATAAGGGCTTGTGGTATGCTCCCAGGAACGGAGTAATCAAAACGCGAGTGAAACCGCTGGTGACAGCTAGTACCTTGAATAAAAACACATTATGAGGACAAACCGCGGTAGTGTGGATGCAGCGACCGCCACCGATGGTCGCTTGTCATTACATGCGTGCGGTTTTTTTGATTGTATAAAAATAAGTACGTTAATTCAATGGTTGTTCAGGGTTGTTGCGGTAAATGCATGTATGTTAGGCCTATCTATATATAAAATGGTAAATTAAACTTTCGAAGAAACGTGGTTCGAGACACAATAGAAAGAAAATATAAAGATGCACTTAACTTAAATTTAGGTTAGTTTGTGAACAAGAGAAGCGGCACCAATATCAAGGGCATGCCACAGATCTTAAGTTTCCGCGTAAACAGATGTGTCAACTCATGCGCATCGTAGTTCAGAGGATACGGTCATTTAGCTCATCTACGCGGTTAAAGCGACCTTTACCATCATTAGTTACAACACCTGAGGTAATTTCGTTAATTTTTGACAATGATCGCGTAACCGTGGCCAAGTGGATAAGGCGCCCGCCCGCTTCTCATGTAAGAGATTGAGGGTTCGAATCCGGGCGTACCAATGTGACTTATTTAATTCATGCCCTTTTTAAAGTTTACCTTGGACATCACTGACATCCCGTGCCTCGGAAAGCACGTGAAGCCGTTGGTCACGGTTGTCATACGTGGAACGCTGACAGTCGTTACGGGTAGACAGACGCCAGAAAGTCTGACCAGTCTAACCAAGAGGTATCGTCGTCTGCGGTTAACCCGCGTTTTTGATGAGTGATGAATGCTATCCAACTCAAAAAAAATTTTTTTTTCAATTCGGACTAGTAGTTCCTGAGATTAGCCCGTTCAACCAAACAAACAAACTCATCAGCTTTATAATATTAGTATAATCTTCATATTATTTAGATTGCTAACCGTACTTTCCCTCTGAATTTGAAGCCAGAACCCGCCCGCGAATAAAATATACAAACAAATGACACGAAACTTTAAAGCTACAAAAAATTAAAGTCTGGCTTAAGTATTTCAATAAAAGAACAAATAATACAATTTAATAGACCGTACACTTTCTATATTTAGCAATAATATACAATTTACTGAGCGTATGACGTAATGTTGCGCGTACGCCGGTGCACCAAAGTTGTGTAACGACTGTATAGAAATAGTTCAATAAACTCAACACAACATGAGGCGTCGATTGTAACGCTGAGTCGCTGTCAGTGATGTTCGGATTTCGAATGGTGATTTCAAAAAGCGAGCTTTTTTTAAACGAGTGAAGTTGGCATGTTCCAGCCAGCCTTCTTGGATTGTTTTTGAATATGGAATGCCTTGTCTCATATTGTGGTGGGTACTTTTAATATCTTGCGAATTAGAGTAGAACATCAATATTTACCAGTAAAAATTTCGTTATTTATTTATTTTTATTAATTGCTGTTTGGTGCCCAATGCATCATGCAATCATGCTCAATGCATTGAATATGTGTAATTGTAACGACTATCAACACTTTATTAGAGTAGGATAGAGATTTTATTATAATTATACCAACTAGGTGCCCCCCACGGGTTCACTGCCGTTTTTGGTTACTGCTCTGCTTGTGAAGGACGTAGCGTGATGTTAAATGGGCTATCTAAAACAGATTTTTTAAATTTGGACCACTAGTTTCTAAAATTCATTTCATACCCTCTTAAAAAGCTTAATGTTAGTGCTATTCCGAAGAGATTTTGTACTACTGTGCACTGCTTTTAGCTAGACAGTTTTTAGGGTTCCGTAGTCAACTAGGAACCCTTATAGTTTCTAACTGAGCCTTCATAATAAAAATAGGTGCCTAACCTGCAGAATGAAGAAGGCCGCACATCGTGCCTACATTTGTATCTCGGTAACTGTGGCGCCACATTTGCAACGCGACACATTTATCGCCCTGTGTATCTGTTCGTACGCACACTGAAGGCACATTTGTTGTGGGCGTATAGTCGTATACAATACATTTGTAGCAAAATAGCGGCGCAAATGTCGGTATGCGGCCTGTTTTATTCTGTAGTCTAAAACTTTTGAAGGTAAAATACATGCTCTCTCTTTGAAATTATCGGTTTTTCTCGTTTATAATATGCGTATATCATACACCTAAACCTTCCTCATGAATCACTCTGTATTTTGCTGCAAACAACATAAAAATACGTGAAATAGTTTTTGAGTTAATCGCAACCAGACACAGATGCTTCTTCAATGGCAAAGCCATGAAAGCGAAACAGACATTCCCTGTAATAAAATAAGTACTGTATGAAACTCCTAGGTGACATGTGGTCTTGGTACCCAGACATCGGTAGGGCTTATCTAATAGACCAGCTTCACAGCTTTGAATACCGTTTTGTTTCAAAATGTCAGCGCAAATGCGCATTCTAGGAGATCCCAGGTAGAGTTAAAAAGCACAGACATTCCCCAGTAATAGAATAAGTATTGCATAAAACTCCTAGGTAACATGTGGTCCTGGTACCCAGATGTCGGTGGGGCTGCAGCGGCGCGTGCCGGCGCTGGACGAGACCGGCGGCGGCGTGCCCGCGGCGTGGAAGAGCGGCAACGCCGAGCCGCCGTTCGCGTCGTTCGCGCCGCCCGCCGGGTCCCCGGCAGGGCCGGCGTTCGCCGCGTCCCCAGCCCCGTCGACCCCCGGCCCAGGGTTCGCGGGCCCGCCGTACGCGGCGCCGGGCCCGTTTGGCTCGCCATCCGCGCGGCCTGGCTCCGGCGGCGGGTTCCCCCCGGGCCCGCCGCAGCAGCCTCACTTCCCTGGGCCGGGGTTCGCGCCGCCGGGCTCTCCCTTCCACCCGCACCCCCCACATCCGCCTATGCCGCCACACCCGCATATGATGGCGCCCTTGCCGCCGCCTGTTGACAGGTTAGTGTTTATTTTTTTCCTAGATCTAAGATTCGATCAGTATGACGCAGATTAAAACAATTTGCGTCACAACAATAGGTTACATTCTGCGTCAATCCCTGCGCAAGATCGCGTTGCTCCTAACAAAAGGAAGGGTCCTCCGACCAGACGGGTCTCGTGGGCGACCAGACGTCAAACTCTAATTGCGCGACGTAGAATGTCAGTTTGTAGTTTACATGTTAGGTGATAGATGTTGCCAAAAACGTTAAAAAACGTATTATGATAGCCGTCTGGGGTCCATTGATGTCATAGCTTTACGTGAGACACACTTGGGCCGCCCTTATAATAAAACCAACTTCTAGAGATGACTCATGTCACTATGAAACTTTAATCTAGCTTCTCTCAAACCGGGCGGGGAGACCACCTCGTACAATCACGAGCAAAAACTCCAACAGTCTCCAAATAGCTCTGAAACCAGCTTTATTAGGGCTGATGGTATGGAAAGCCCATGAGGCTTTGACCACGGCTATTCCATAGGCCAGAGCAGTCGGTGTCTTGTCGCTCTGAATTGCATCGTCCTTTTAGGACTATCTGGGGTGAGTGATAATATTTGTCACATTTGCAACGCGACACGGGGTCGATAAATACCGGTGGCGTTCGCGGGCACACTAAGGACACATTTGTTGCGGCTATACAATACATTTGTAGCAAACAATTGCGGCGCAACAATTGTGGCGAGATTTTCGATGCGTGTAGCATATAGCGCCGATATGAGGTCTCGTTAATAAACCATTCATTCTCAAAAACTACCAAAAATTGCAAAAATGGTGCGGATTCTCTTATTTGAATTTAAGTTAAGTGCGTCTTCCTCCGTCCATTTCATCAAGGAAAGGGCAGAAGATACAAATGCGTTTAGGCCTGTCAAATTAGACAGCGCCTGAAGAAAATTGGCGCATGAATAGTCGCCATGTTTTTAATCGCGCCTAAATTATCTATGGAGTGTCTTAATTTGACAGGACTTAACTAATATTTTATCTTCTGTCTTTTTCTTACTGAAATGAAAAGAGAAAGGTGCACTTAACTTAAGTTTAGGTTAATTTGTGAATAAGAGAATCGGCACCTATATTTCATATGAATCGATTCGTTCGGTTATTTATTTAAGTGTTGATTCTATTATCGCACATAAAGTCGTACGCAGATTTTTCACTAACAATGCCGCACGGATCATAAAGTCTAGGGGCCGTCTATACCGGTTATCAATCTGTTATCAGTAGCGCAAAGTTCATATTGTTTTCTGTAGACATTTTGTCTTGAGAGGGACGATAAGCGGGGGCTGAGGCGGGAGCGTGGAAAGACCTCTTTGGAACCCCACTTCAGCGGGTTTTAGCGTGTTGTTATATCCCCTAAACTTTTGGACACGTGATTCGAGACACAATATAAAGACAATAGCAGCTCGACAGCCGCCTGTCGGTTGGTCGTCGCAAGGTTAATATAATACCCGCCTATTTGTGTCTCGCTGCAGGGCAAAGGCCCGCAAAGGCCTCTTCTCATACAAGCATTGAAAACCACACACGCTCAAGGCGGATTGGCGATTTCGGACTTCACCACAAGTTCAGGTTTCCTCACAATTTTGCTTCCTTCACCGGTGTCTGTAATGTCCCAGATAAACTTTTAAACATATGAATTGAAAAAGTCACATTGGTGCCGATTCTCTTATGCACAAACTAACGTAAATTTAAGTTAAGTGCATCTTTCTCTTTTTATTTCATTAAGAAAAGGACAGAAGATACATTTTAGTTTAATCCTGTCAAATTAGACAGCGCCTGATGAAAATTAACGTATATTTAGACGCCATGTTTTTAAATTGCGTCTAAATTATCTATGGAGTGTCTAAATTTGACAGGACTTAACTAATATTTGATCTTCTGTCCTTTTCTTAATTAAACGGAAAGAGAGAGTGCACTCAACTTAAATTTACGTTAGTTTGTGCACAAGAGAATCGGCACCAATGTCTCTTGCCCGAATTCAAACCCGCAACCTCTAACACGAGAGGCGTTGTATCCCATATTAGTCATTTAAAATCTCTGACGGGTAATTTCAGAAATTAGCAAGTTTTATAATTACTAATGGTCCATTAAAGGTCAGAATTTGTAAGTTTTTTTTTTAACTTTTTGCTCTCGTTCTTTATGTAAAGTTCAAAAATAGGGTTTTTTAATAGATACAGTGACTCAAGAGAAAGGTTTTCATGTATATATGTATAATACATGCTAAGGCCCGAGTCACACCGGAATGGCAGCGGCCGGCAGCGGCCGCCCGCGGCGCCGCGAGGCCGCCAGCGTCGCTAGAAACAAGAGGCGCGCGGCCGCTGGCAGCCGCTGGCGGCCTCGCGACCTTTTTAAGCTTTTCAAGCGATACTAATCTTTTAAGTATGTAGTCAAAGTTTAAAATTATTTCACACTGAAGGTTCTCGCCGCGCCGCTGCCGGCCGCTGCCATTCCGGTGTGACTCGGGCCTTATAGTAGAGAAAATCCGGGATTTTCAAAGACTTGTAACACCCTTGCGAAGCTGGGTCGCTATCAGTACTAATATTATAAATGCGAAAGTAACTCTGTCTGTATGTCTCTTCTTCACGCCTGAACCATAGAACCGATTTGATGAAATTTGATATAGATATAGCCTGGGACCCGAAAAAGGACATAGGATAGTTTTTATACCGGAAATCCCCCGGGAACGTGAACGAAGTCGCGGGCAAAAGCTAGTTTATAATAATTTAGCATGAGTCTACATCAGAATTAATTACTATATAGTCGCGCCCGCTCTCGCTTCCGCCTGTACCAATAACCAAAGCCTTATTCTGATCATTGGCAAGAGATAACGTTTCTACGTAAAATATGAGGTAATACGCGTCTTATTAAAAATCCGTGACAATAAGAACTAAATCTTAAAAATATATAATTACTATGCCCGCGGCTTTGCTCGCGATAGAAAGAGACAAAAAAATGCCTGTCACTCTCCATCCCTTCAACTAGATTCACTTAAAAATACACAGCTTTACGTGCTTTCCGAGGCACGGGATGTCAGTGATGGTCCAAGATAAACTAAAAACATATGAATTGTAAAAGTTACATTGGCACTTGAACCTGTCTCGAACCAGTAACATGCATGAGTAATGTCCAAGATAAACTTGAAATTATAAATTAACCTTTCAACGACCAAGCGACAGCTGGCTGTCGCGCTGCTATTGTCTTTCTATTGTGTCTCGAATTACGTGTGTTCAAAGGTTTACTTAATTGAAAAGTATGGTACTTTCTTGGTTTGGAACCCCCATGAGAAGCAGGCACCTTTACCATTGGGCCATTACGACTAAGCTAGAATAAATCCGTACTAACATCCGTACTAATATTATAAACTAGCTTTTGTCCGCGGCTTCGCTCGCGTTAAAAAGAGACAAAAAGTAGCCTATGTTACTCTCCATCCCTTCAACTATCTCCACTTAAAAAATCACGTCAATTCGTCGCTCCGTTTTGCCGTGAAAGACAGACAAACATACAGACAGACAGACAGACACACTTTCCCATTTATAATATTATTAGCTTCTGCCCGCGGCTTCGCTCGCGTTAGAAAGAGACAAAAAGTAGCCTATGTTACTCTCCATCCCTTCAACTATCTCCACTTAAAAAATTACGTCAATCCGTCGCTCCGTTTTGCCGTGAAAGAAAGACAAACAGACAGACAGACAGACAGACACACTTTCCCATTTATAATATTAGTATGGATTAAGTATGGATGCAAAAGTAACGCTGTCTGTCTGTCTCTTATTCACGCCTTAACCACTGAACTGATTTGAATGGAATTTGGTGCAGATATAGTCAGGGACCCGAGAAAGGACATAGGATAGTTTTCATCCCGGAAATCCTCCGGGAACGGGAACTATTAACCCACGCGGACGAAGACGCGGGCAAAAGCTAGTAACTAAATAAAAATATCTTGGGACAACTCACACACGGCTATCTGATACCAAAGGCAGAGCCTGGATTATGGTAACCAGAGGACTGTTGTACATACTTACAACAAATAAGTAAAAAGGTGTAGATAGGTTACTTAAGTAAGGTCATAATAGCTCATTACAGCCACCCGGCAGCCACTCCGCACCGACTCGCCTTATATCCGAGGCGATCCGATGACGATGACGGTACGGAGTTGATATAGTGAGCGCATGCCCATACAAGTCCATAGTCCATACATAGAATACTAGCCGCAGGAGGCGAGTCGGTGCGGAGTGGCTGCCGGGTGGCTGTAATGAGCTATGACCTTTACACGACAATGGCGCTAATTCTCTTGTACACAAACTTCACTAAATTTAAGTTAAATGCATCTCTCTCTTTTCATTTCTTAAAGAAAAGAACAGAAGATACATTTTAGTTTTTAGTTTAATCCTGTCAAATTAGACAGCGCCTGAAAAAAATTGTCGTAAATTAGACGCCATGTTTTAAATCGCGTCTAAATTATCTATGCAGTGCCTAAATTTGACAGGACTTAACTAATATTTTATCTTCTGTCATTTTCTTAATTAAATGGAAAGAGAAAGATGCACTTAACTTAAATTTACGTTAGTTTGTGAATAAGAGAATCGGCACCATTGTATCTTCAAAAACGGCACATCAATTAGTTGTCAAAGTAGATGGCATGATTTTTTAAATGATGTATTACCAGTATAAAGAGACAAATAATTATTATTTGTGATAATTATAATTTGGTGAAATAACTACATTTTAAAGTGCCATATTAAATAAATAATAATAATAAATGTAAATATGCTGGGACAACTTACACACAGCCATCTGATCCCAAGTTAAGCTCTGCTTAGAGCTTGTGTTATGGTAACCAGACAACTGATATACTGTATACTTATATAAATTATAAATACATACATATTATAAATAAATTACACCCAGACACAACAAACAATCGTGCTCATCACACAAAGTTTGTTCTGGGTGGGAATCGAACCCACGACCTCCGGCTTAGCAGTCAGGGCTACTAACCACTACACCAACAGGCCCGTCAATATTATACTGATTGTCTATAACCTATCTACACCATAATTTAGGAATCAATTAAAATTAATTATTATTACACCCAGACAGAACAAACAATCACACTCATCACAAATATTTACCCTAACTAGGAAGCGAACTCACAACTTCAAAACACTAACTAACCGCTAGTCCCACAAGCACTGTATAATATAAGTTTATTAAAAAAAATCTCAAAAATGTACCATCTCCGACTCTCCGTAGAAATAAAATAAATTGTGTCTATGTGTGCCTGTCGTGTCGGTGTGCTTGTGTGTGTGCGGCCCGACTCGAGTCATAAAACTGTGTCTGTGTGTGTGGGTATAAATGTAGGTGAATATAGTATATGTACTTATAGCGGGTACCGACAGAATATTGGGTGTAATTAAATAATGTCGGTTGGTTTTTTTTAAATGTTTTTTTTTGTTTTGGGCTGTGTTGTGAAGTTGGTCGTTCGAATGAATGGGTTTAACATAAGTTTTGAGCTAGACTTTTTTAAGTATTTTTTTTATCAAAGTTTTTATCAATTATACGTACGATGTAAAACTTTTTAATATCATTTCATTTAAAATAAAAACTATTGCTATGCACTTAGATTTTATTGTTTATTTATTTACCTCTATTATTTTCGTTTCGGAAGGGTAGTTTAGACGGATGTATTTTTTGAACAATAAAAAGTACCTTTACTATTTTTTTAATCCACGTTCGGGTTTAAAGCAGTTTTAAAAATATTTATTTAAAAAAACTTTTATTACCTACTTTTTTATATTAATATTTTCTAAATTTTACATTTTTTAATAAGTAATAAACTAAATATACGAAACACAAAATAGCATTCTAAAAAAATATAAGTACCTATTCATCAAAATCCAAAATATATCAAAAACCAAATGTTCTGACGCTACCATCCCACCCCGTACCTACATACCTAAGTATAACATCGGTACCGCTGCGCCCAGCACATCTTGATCCTCGCCGCCACCGCGACCGTTACCTCCGAGGGGTCACGCCGACCTGGTCGCTGATACATAGCTAGATTGAAACTCCACTTCGCTGGAGTGTCGTCTGCCCGCTCCACGATCAAAACGATTCGAAATTCGAATGAATATTTTTTTTTGTTGTATTTTTTTTTAGATTTATATTTTATTTTTACAACTTTTAAGTTTGTTGGAGTTTGATTTTTTTTTGGTAGTCGTGATATTTTATGTGGGTTTACGAAAGTAATAAAATTGGTATTAAAAAAAATCTGTCAAGGGGGAGACGGACAAAGGGTTTCGTTCTTATAGATAACTAAGTAACTATCACTCACTTACTTAGTTCTTTATTTTTATAGAATATTTGTGAATTATTTCATAAAAAGAAACGTAATTAATGGCATTTATTTTACTTGACTATTTACAGGCACTTATGAATTGTCAAAGAGTCGGTCGGTTAGTCAGAAAGGTGACGCTATCGCTAGTTGCTTGTTACAAAACGTAGGTCTCCATGGAGGAGAACAAGCAAAAAACTCCACGGACACTCTTTTTTAAATTTTTAGACGGTAGTTTCGGTGGTGGGTGTGTTTAGGTGTAACTATTCTATTTCTAACTATTCAAAATTCAAAATTCAAGGTATTTATTTCACTTAGACCATTTACAGGTACTTATGAATTGTCAAAGAGTCGGTCAGTTAGTCAGAAAAGTGACGCTAATTGCCTGTTCCAAAACGTAGATCTCTATGGAGAAGAACAGGCAAGAAACTCCGCGGACACTCTTTTTAAAATAATCATGGTTTTCAAGATCTTGGTTACAGTCTTTTTGGTGCTTCTATATGTGAAATCAATGTAGATAAATAACAAAAAAAAATGATAAAAAATATAAGCATAATATTAAAAGATATAATATTTACTGGGTATACAGATAGACTCACAAGTAAACCTACAAGAGTCCTGTCTGAAACAATTTTTTGGCAATCTCTAACATAAACACCAATTTTTAATTGACACGTCTCACTCAGTTTCAGTTTTTCATTGACATAACTCTAAAAAACTAAAAATTTACACCATTTTTTAAAGAGTAAAGTTCACACGTGATTCGGTACAATACAATACTTACCATTGTTTATAAAAGATATATAAATACAATGTAACACCAATTACCAACTCGAAGACGTACGTCTTGTTTCTTACAAATTACTACAAAACAGCTTGATAAGTCTGAATGATAGATAGAACTGATGATGGCACGTGGGTAGTTTTAAGGTTTATTTTTAGGAGCTGGGAATGTATAAAAAAAAACCCGTATTTCGGATAAGCAACATCCCTAGGGGTTAGTAAACGTATGTCAGTATACATATAATTAGTCTGTTTAGAGACCAAGCTGATTTTTTAAATACATTTCGGAAATATTACAATATTTGAAGTTTAACATCACTTGGACATCTGTGACATCCCGTGCCTCGGTGCGCACATAAAGCCGTTGGTCCCGGTTCTCATTAGTAGAACTTTGACAGTCGTTACGGGTAGTCAGCAGCCAGGAAATCTGACCAGTCTTACTAAGGGCTACCGTGTTGACCACTAACTGGGTTTGAAAAGTTGGTCCACGTAAAAATCGTTGGCAAAAGCCAGCAATTCCAACAATTGCAACAGGACCAGTGACCACAGGACTATAAGTCATAATTTATTTATTCCTTAACGATAAACATTGTGTAGAAAATCAATACATAGATACAACCGACCGATCGATCGATTAGACCGATTACAAAAACATATATTGGTATACTAATATTATAAAGATTATAGATTTTTTGATAGACTTAAAACCACTGAACCGATTTTGACATTTCTGTCACCAATATAAAGGTACATTATTAGCAAATAACATAGAGGCTTATGATTGCAAATAAAAACTAAAAGTAATTAAAAAAAAACTTTAAACGTCAATAGCCGTGTAGCATCAAAATCAATCATAAGCCTTTTACATTATGACTTATTACATTTTTAAAGTTATCCATACTTTAATTATCAATATTTTAGATATGCGTAATAGTTTTCCTAATGCAAAGTATCGTGAGTAGGGCCGTAGTTTAAAATAATGCTGTATAACACTAGATAACGCAGGTGAAACCGCAGGGAACAGCTAATAAAATAGTTTGTCAGACAGAATGAGATAGCGCTCAAGCATTGAGATGCGGTTGCCCCTTAACCATCAATCAAGTAGAACGTAGTGAATAAAACCAAATTGTGACCTTGAACTAAAGCTGGTATTCTGGGTACGCTGAAAATCAATGAATTAACCTTTTGAAGTGCGTATTGTTCATATCATATTTTTTTTTGGACACTGTTACTAACCAAATCCTAATATTATGTTGTGTACTGTTTGACAATGTGACTTTTTCAATTCATATGTACTTTCTAAAGTTTATCTTAGACATCACTGACATCCCGTGCCTCGGAAAGCACGTAAAGCCGTTGGTCCCGGTTGTCATTCGTAGAACTTTGACAGTCGTTACTGGTTAGCCAGAAACTCTGACCAGTCTAACCAAGAGGTATCGTGTCGCCCAGTTACTGGGTTGTGGAGGTCAGATAGGCAGTCGCTCCACGTAAAACACCGGTATCCAGCTGAATCCGGTTAGGCTGGCAGCCGACCCCAACACGGTTGGGAAAAGGCTAGGGAGATGATGATGACTGTTAGTTTTTGAGGAATTTCTCTGGAGGTATATGTCAGATCTTAACAATTTTTAAGGGACCCAGTAGTCATATAAAATATGGCGCGTGAGTATATCTTTCGAAAAAAAAAATTATGCCTAATTGGCTAAGTAATCACGTAAGAAAAAATACATACAGACGAATTTGAATTGGAAAAAGTAAGAAATTAGTTTTTTTTTCTGCACTTTTTAAATCAGAATTGAGGAACGCCCTGACAATTTTTATTTACCTTTCTAATTTAGACTTATTTTTGGGTTACTGCTCCGCCCCTATAGATCTTAGCTTGATATTTATAGCCTAAGTATTATTCTGAAGTGTAAACTATATTACTGTAAAATTCAATCAAAACCTATTTAATGGATTTTGACTGAAAAAGTGTCAAACATCAGACCAGACATTGTCATAAGTGATGAAATGAAATATCTTAAAGCAAGTGGGATATTAAAATTAATGAATAACCGTTATTTCAGTCTACATAGGCCCATTATTATAAATACCTTAACCTAACATACATACAGTTGTAATTAATTTGTTAGTAAAATAAAACTTAAATCTATTTTAGCCGCACTTCACTACGTTACAAGTCTACCACGATGACACGCTGGAAACGGCCTTTCCTAACAGACTAGTAACAGAAGAATAAATCTGCTTGGTTTATTTTCGCATACAATACACAGACAGCACCGTTCTGTAGTTTAAGCCTACTCCCTAGAGAACGCAGCGTGAGTATATAGTTATATACCTCAACAGTTCTAGCAACCCCAAAGTAGAACATTTACAGCAAGTTCAAAAACGTGGTTACCAACACAGTGACAGACAAGCTAACCTATATTTAAGTATATAGTGGTACATAGCTGTAGGTATGTACGCGAGGGTGGTGAGCACGTGGCGAGCGAGGGGTGGTTGCAACCCCCTCGGTTTTCTGATGTCTTGGTACTTTGCGAGTGAGCTTTTTTTGTTATCGTGGCTTAATTTTTGATGATATGGTTACTTTTGTGGTTTATTTTTACGTTTTATGTTAAGATGTTATAAAACCAAGTTTCTTGTCGTGTCTATTTGTTCGCGATGAACTCGAAAATTACGCCTTTGGATTATGAACGGGAATTTTCATACGGTTTTAGATTATGAATGGGGTGGTTCTGGAGGTTTGAGTGTACAAAATATGTGATTTATGCAAAAAATCTTGGTTCCAAGATCTGACTGTTTGGTCAAAGTCGCTAATCTTAAAAATTTAATTCTACTAATCCTTTAGTGTTGAACCTATTATACAAATCAGCACCATGAATACCTTTGTATTAGAAATGTATTCAAAAATCCCCCACACATCGTTATTACTAATCTGTCATCAATTTTTACATAATCTGTCATCTTATTACCAATTAAAAATCATTTAGAGTAATTTCCGATTCTAATAACACGTTTTCCTGTCAAGTTACTTTTTTTTTTACGGGTTTTTGACAGTTTTACTACGTTTTTATAAAAATGTGATAGGTTTATTGTTTTTTTTATTAGTTGCATAGATTATAATAACGAGAGCTTTACCGTTTTAACTTTCATAAGTATCTTATTTTGCTCCGTTAGGGGTTAAGAATTTCTTTTAGTATGAGTACTGAAAAAGCAATTAAACCTTCGAACACACGTGATTCGAGACACAATAGAAAGACAATAGCAGCACGACAGCCAAGGTTATAAAAAATAAAGTGGATATCTAGGAATTACTCTGTTTATGGGTGAAAATGATGCCATTTTCAATTCGTTTAGTAATATTTGAGTTTATCGTTAACCGACGGAGATGCATTTGAGGACGTTTTCGTATAATAAGTAAGGAATATTTGAAACAGCCAATGAACCAATAAAATCTTAAATAAAAAGTATATGCTTAAAAAAAGTATCGAATTTCGAAGATTTAATTACTCAAGTATCAAGTCTACTCCGTTGCGGTATACGAGATCCCCTCGATCGCGCCCCCGGTGAGTATGGTTTGCAAAAATGCTGAGCTACACAAAAAAATATTATCATCAGTGGCCGAGTCAGCATCACCTGGGCATGACTGTGACTCTGTGAGGCTATGCGCGCCTAGTACTTTTATATTTGAATGTCCGTTTTTTTCGCATTTTTCTTATATTAATTTTTAATCAATTATTTTTAATCGGTTGCTTTTTTTTACCTTTCTGTTTCTTCTTGATGACATGAAAATTACTGCAATACTGTAATCGATTAATTTGATAGGTTATTTTTTACACGATAGCGACCGAAGTTTTGTGATCGCAGTGGTTATTAATCCTTCGAACACACGTGATTTGAGACACAATAGAGAGACAATAGCAGCCTGACAGCCGGCTGTCGGTTGGTTGTCAAAAGGTTAAGACTTAAGACACACATGATTAAGTTACTGGTTCGAAATCTGGCAAGTACCAGGTCAATTTGTTTTTTCGGTAATGAAAATGTTTCTTGCTTTTCAAATGAAATAAATGTAAACATACATTCTAAATCTTTTAAACTATAAAATGGATTCAAATGCGGTTGGTTTTCTTAAAAAAATTAAGTGAAAGAGGAAAGTTTATAAAATTTATGTACTTATAATATTCTCTTGCATTTTGAAAGATCCAAGTTGGGGCCAGCCACTGTTTTCCATCGATTTAGGTAGGTAGTAACAGTAACAATTTTGACATGTCTGCTGACAACTTTGTTTAAAAAAAAAACATACTGACGAATTGAGAACCTCCTCCTTTTTTGAAGTCGGTTAAAAAGACATACTTACCAACATTTTTTCATGTAGCTTCTTACAACCTCGGTTTAGAATAAAGCCGAATACAAAATTACTAATTAATTATACAAATTTAGACAAAAACACATGTCAACATTTAGTTTTCCTTAACCAGAGCATAGTTTTATTATATTGCCAAAAACAAGACTCCTGCCTACCCCGGTAAGTCGATCGATACCGCCAGCGAGTACCAGGCACTCATAAGTAACAGAGAAGTAAGCGCGCGGCATCGCCTGCCGCCACCTGTCACGTTGGCCGTGAACTACTAGGGTAGCATAGATACGTCAGATGTCAAAACATACCGAAGAAATTGTTAGAACGAAGAAGAAATGACTGACAAATTGTGTAGGTAGGGTGACCCGTGGTTTTTAGCGTTATGTTAGTGTTCCGATCCCGTGGGTCATAGGCAGCATAGCGTGATATTATACATAGGTTACTTGCTCGTAGCTTTATTAGTCAGACTTTATGAAAAAGGTTCAGGAGTTTTCGATTAATCCTTCACACACGTGAGGCACAATAGAAAGACAATAGCAGCCCGACAGCCGGCTGTTGGTTGGTCGTTGAAAGTTTAATCTATTAAAAACAAACGAATATTTCTTCTTTATAATAATACTAGCTGTTCCTCGCGGTTTCATCCGCGTTAGGTTTTTGGATACTGCCTCGCTCCCGTGGGACATTGCGTGATATTATACAATGTGTAACTGAATTAATGCACATTACGAAAATAGTTTGTTCAGAATCGTTTACTGAATCGATTTTTGTAATTTTTAATATAGGTAATATTTTATCCCAAAAATAATTAAAACTACGTAAACTGCTGTCACACTTCCGCTGTACAGTCAAAACAAACTAAAATGGATGAAATACCTACTACGCTATATAGACCCTTATGCAAGTGCGACTGTGTGCATGCGTAGATTTGTAATGTGACTATAATTTTCTCCCACAATCTGTATAACTAATTTATAAAAAAACAGTGTTTTAAACATAATAATAAAAATTCAGTGTATGTATTATGATTATAACATAATATTCTAATTGGGGTGTCTGGTGGTGTGCGTTTATTCCGGGACATGTTGTATAGCCTGTGTTCCAAATCACGAAGAGATAACGAAATCCTAGAAAAAAAAATGTTATTTGAAGCATCTGTAACTGTCTGTAAGTGCCAAGTTATGTTGCTAGCGTGTACCTCGGGTTTGCTTGGTTTAAGCCAAGGACATCCAATTTAAGGGTTGTTATTGTGTAGTCAACATTTCTTCAATCCAAAATCTCGTATTTTGCCTGATATACTGTGCATGTTTTATACGCCAAAACATATCTATACTATCTATACTAATATTATAAAGAGGTAAAATTTGTAAGTTTGTAGGTTTGTAAGTTTGTATGTAGGGGGTAATCTCTGGAACTACTGGTCCGATTTGAAAAATTCTTTTAGTGTTAGATAGCCCATTTATCGAGGAATGCTATAGGCTTTATACCATCACGCTACGACTCACGGGAGCGGAGCAGTAAGCGGGACAGCTAGTTTCATAATAAATCACTCTGTCTATAGTTAAAACCTCATCAAAATCCGTTCAGTAATTTCTAAGTTCATCGCGAGCAGACAGACCCAGCTGAGACTTTGTTTTATAAATAATAATAATAATATGTAAACATTCTAACTACTTCGTCCCCAAAACTTTAAACATTTAAATCAATATAGAGAAATATTGATTTCAAAAATTGACGTCAAATGTCTGAATGAAGGGTGCGTAAAGTCACCCCTATTAATGTAATAAATTCGCTTTCTCTTTTCCTCACTAAGAAATGTGATATATCTGTCTCATTTCACATGTAAATGAAAAATCGATGAATGCACCTAGTAAGGGGATTATTTTTCGGCTAGATTTGCTAATTTATTTATTTATAATATATTTTATAAAACTACTGGCGGCCTTCCGTGATCTCACCTGCGTTAAAAATGTTAAAGCCCCGTATTCATAGTAAACATTTTGTTTAGCAACATGGTTGCATAAACATCTTGACGAGTTGCTGTCATCATATTACGGGCAACACTTGTGTTGCGGTGTTGATCACGCCATACTGCAGAGTTGACGCCCGGCGAGCGACAACATCAGTTGATCAACAGTTGCTAAACGAATGTTTACTATGAATACGGGGCTTTAGGGTGAACAACCCTTATCACAAAAAAAAAATTAACAGTCAAATATATCGGCACTGCTGTGTAAAATAAATTTATTTTCATTCTTTCTTCTTTCTAATCAAACGAAGCATTGCTTTTAGGTTAGCTAACCCAAACCTCGGCTCCAACAAGAAGTATTAAACAAAGTCGAAACCAATAGACTATTCGGCATTTGACTAACGAATTTATGTTTAATCCTAGGAGAGGCTAATTGGGACAGTCGAACGGCGAAACTGGGATAAACTGGGCATTCACAGAGGCTTTATGTCAGGGAATAAATAAATAAATGAGTATCTTGAGACTGACACACGGTCTTTTGATCCAAAACGAGACGGCTTGTGCTATGGTATCTAGACTACTGATGTGCCTGCGCGCTGTCCATAGCGAACACCTTGTAAAAGTCGAGATTTCCGTCGCAAAGTTAGCTTAGCCATATCTATACATACCACAAGCCAGAAAAAATACAGTGTATAGTCTAATATATTATAAAGAAAAGACTTACTTAAATGTTCAAAAAGACCACGAAAAAAAAGTTATCGTCTCGAAATTCTCAATTTTTTCAGCGACAACCATTATATTTTTTTTTTATATCTATAACAAAGAAAATTTTATAAACTAAAGACATATTATCTAAAAATTTTAAAACCCAGAACTGTATTTTTTAAAATATTCAATTAAAACTGCAAAATTGCTTACATTTTTGCGAATTTGCCAAAATATTTTCGACCTTATTTCTATTAATTCGATGCACCACCGCGAATAGCTTGCTGTCCAGGCAGCGCGAAGTACAGACGTGTTGTCAAATTTACTCCAATTTAATAAAATCTATATTAACGGAATTTAAACTTAACAGTTATTAGTACAAATAACTTTTTTCCTTGTCAAATCAGTGTGTTCTAAGTCATTTCAATACTGCATTAAACTTGCGCCGACGCAAGCGGTGAGCGATCCTGCCCCCCGCAAACCTCAAGTGTGAGCGAGACGGGCTCCCATAATTCATCTCGCTCCGCTCGATCACGACGGCGACGTCGGTAAGCGGTGACGTAGCTTTTTACGTAGTATTCTAGAGGAGCTTACACACTTATATTTTATTGAAAATGAGTGTTTTACGATCTCCATCCGGAATGAACATGCGCGGTGGTTCGCAGCCAGATCTATCTAATCTCAACACAGAGGAGGAGATGCTTCCGCAGGTGACTTGTCGAAAACGGAAACAACCACACCAAGATGACCTTAAGCACGACCTTGATGAGTTTCGCAAAGAGATAATGTCAACTTTAAAAGAGTTTGTTGAAACTCAAAAACAAATAATGAAAAGCATATCTGAAGACGTGTCGTCGATTAAGAGCGAGGTTAAGGGTCTTGCTGCGGAGCAATCTAAACTTAAATCTGAGATAGCTGAACTGAAAACTTCCAACGCTGCCACAAGCACTAAAGTTTCTGCTCTTGAAACCGAAATTCACAATATAAAGACAACTTCCTCGCTGCAAAAACCAGACAACCTTATGTCATGTGAAGATGCAGTAGCCGAACTTCAGGAAAGGCAATCAAGAAGCAGTAACATTATTATATTAGGAATTCCGGAAGCCAAAGAAGATAATAAAGAAGACAGAATAAATGCTGATACTCAAGAAGTAACCAAAATTTTGAAGTTGATACTCCCTGATTGCCCAGCACCACAGATGATACGTCGCCTCGGTAACTACAAACCTGAAGCAATCCGAAACATTAAAGTTTTCCTACCATCTCCAGATCTAGCAAAAACAATTCTACGAAATAAAGCTGCGGTGAGTCTTAAACCCTACAAAATCTTTTCAGACCAGACCCCATACCAACAAAAATTTATGAAAAATTTAAAAACTGAACTACAACTACGCACAGAAAATGGTGAAAAAGACCTTATAATAAAGTACATAAATGGCACTCCAAAAATAATTAAGAAGAATACAAAAAACTTAAGCAGCCAATAACAGAACAGCAAATAACAGAAAAGCCAAAACCTAAAAATGAAAACATAATATATGAAATTGCGAGTAATTACGATAATTTATGCTCGACAACCAAATCCTTAAAGTGTTTTTACTCAAATATACGTAGTTTAGTTAAACCAGGAAAGATCGACGAACTGAAGTGCATAATAACATCATTACAAGATGTTCATGTGGTGATACTGGTCGAAACATGGATTAAATCAGACTCAGAAGCGCAAAGATTACAGTTGCCAAGTTACACACACTACTACAATTTTAGAACCAATAGCAGAGGAGGTGGTGTCTCAATCTTTATTAAAAGCCAAATGAAACACGAGTTTATTAGTCAGACATTAGAAGACGATAACCATTTTCTCTGGATCTATCTACAAAAGTTTTCTCTAAATATATGTGGAATATATAAACCGGAAAGAACCAACACAAGTAAATTTCTAGAAACCTTATCAAATGAACTTGAAAACAAGAAAAGAACCATATTATTCGGCGATTTCAATTTTAATCTTCTTGGAACTGATCGGTGCACTATGGATTATAAGAATGCAATGGTGGAAAATGGCTACATTATATTAAACAAAATTGATGCAAAACATTGTACTCGCGAGACGTCTACCTCACGGACTATCTTAGACCATGTTTCTACAAATGTAAAAGGTCATGACTTTCGTTTTGTCATTATTGAATCAAGCATGTCAGATCATAAACAGATATTTCTAGAAATTGAACAGTACAAACCAGAACCAACAAAAAAGCTAAAAATAAAAACACTATCTTTTACAAAATTATATAACACTATAGAAAATATTGACTTTTCTGTAATTGGACAAGACTTTACGAAATTAGAACAGGCAATAAAATGGGCAATTAATAAGAATCAAACTATAAAAATCAAGACACTGAATCCACCAAGAACAGAATGGTTCACAAAAGACATAATTGACAAAATAAACATGAGGAATATACTATGGAAACAGCACAAAGATAATCCGAATAACCTGGAGATCGAACAGAAATTTAAAAGAGACAGAAATAAAGTTTTCTTACATATACAGACTGTTAAAAATAAATACTATAGGAAAACATTTGAAGAGTGTAAAGGTAAGCCGTCGAAGATGTGGAAGCTCATAAATAATCTGTCTAAAAATAAAATAAAAGAAAGTTGTACTCCTCCTAAACTACAAACTCCCTCAGGCCTCATTACAGGTGAGAAAGATATCTGTGAACACTTTAACAGTTACTTTGCTAGCATAGGTATACTACTGGCAAATAAAATTACAGCAAAACATCGCTGTGCTAATATTGATACCAGTTCATCACATTTTAATACCCCGGGACTCCCACAAATGTCACCAGCAAATGTGGAAGAAATTGGTAAAATAATTGATAATTTAAAAACAAACACCAGCGCTGGCGTAGACGGTATCAGTGTTAAAGCCATCAAACATGTAAAAATATTAATATTACCAAGTTTGGTTCAATGCGTAAATAAATGTCTACACGATGGTTACTTCCCGGAATCACTTAAAATTGCAAAAGTCACCCCAATTTTTAAGTCTGGATCCAAGTCAGACCCGGGAAATTATAGGCCCATTTCGGTGTTGCCAGTGTTATCAAAAATACTGGAAAAATTAATACACTCTAGGCTTATGACCTACTTAGAATCTTTCAGTTTCCTTTTCGAACGGCAATACGGATTTAGGTCTAAGTCTAACTCATTAGCAGCCGCAATTGATTTGGTCACGAAACTTAAAACAAAAATTGATCAGAAGCAAATTGCACTGGGGGTCTTTATCGATTTGAAAAAGGCTTTCGATACTGTCAGTCACAGTATCCTTTTACAGAAATTAACAGCCATAGGAATTACAGGAACCGCTTTCAAAATGCTCAAATCTTACTTAGAAAATCGTTTGCAAGTTGTCAAAATGGGAAATAGCGTTAGTAGCTCAAATTTGATAAAATGTGGTGTACCTCAAGGATCAATAGTAGGTCCCCTTTTATTCCTTATATATATCAATAATATACACGCACTAGGATTAAAAGGACATATAACACTTTATGCTGACGATACTTGTCTGTTTTACTTCGGAAACTCCGTAGATACAATTATACAAGACGCACAGATGGACCTCATCATACTAGAAAGGTGGTTCTTGGATAACCTATTGACAATTAACACATCCAAAACAAATTACATAATTTTTTCAGCCAAGAACAAAAAGATCCACAACCATAAACCTTTAAAAATAAATGGCGATGTCATAAATAAAGTAAACACAGAAAAGTATCTAGGTCTTACGCTAGACAGTCACTTGACATGGCAACCACATATTAAAAAGCTCTGTGGCAAGTTGTCAAATCTCACTGGGATGGTACGCACAATAGCTAGATGCCTACCAGCGCAAGTTCGGTACACTGTGTATAATTCATTAGTAAAGCCACATATTGAATATCTAATTGAGGTGTGGGGGACGACTACAAAAACAAACCTTAACAAACTCCAAATCGCTCAAAATAAATTTATTAAAGCCCTCTTTCGGTATAACTACTTAACATCTACAAACGAAATTTATAAAAACACGAAGCTATTTAACATTACCCAAATTTACCAATACAATACCTGTGTGTTAATTCGAAAAATAATTACTAAAGAAATACATACAGAAACGATATTCAAAAAGAACAATGAAATACAATCACGATCATCACGTCGGGCAAATGACCTCGTACTACTACACAGACCTAGAACAAACCACGGAACAAAAAACATCAAATATGAAGGAGCACAACTTTATAATTCCCTACCTAAAAATATTAAAGAAACCAAAACAATTTTACATTTTAAAAAATTATTGAAAGAGCATATATCTTCGACAGCTTCAACCTAAGTAAATAAAATATCACCTAGTGTAATGTGCACGGTGCTTAATAATAGTGCTCATTGAGACAAAACGTTCGACCAAGGTCGAGCGCGTTCAAGTATTTTATATCTTTTGTATTTTTCGATGTACCCACTAGTTTACCCAGATTTATTAAAGTAACAAACTAATGTTTGTGCGACGTGCGCCCTGGATTTTTATAATTATTTTTAAGTTATAAAACATTGTTTCTCGATAAGTGATTATGTAAATCTTAGAGAAATAAATGATTATGAACCGTAATAGCTACTTACCGCGCCTTTTTAACACCCAGAGCTAGAACAAATAATCATGCTGAACACGCATTTGTCCTGGCTGGGAATCGAACTCACAAACTCACTCTGGCTTAGCAGTTGGTCACAAACCATTAAACTTTGAACCCATGATCCCTTCTGGTAAGGGTCTAGGTCATAGTTTCTTAGCCTTATTTTGCTCACCGCCCACTTTGAGAATATGTTTTTTTCTAGAGTATATTATTATATATTATTATTATTATGAGTATATTATTATATATTATTATTATTATGAGTATATTATTATTTTTTATAGACTATGTTCTTTTCCATTTTCTTTTTTTGCCTTTTTAGACTATATTTTTTAAACTACCCACGCCCCCCTCTACGCCATCTCATTCTCAATGCCCCCTAATTTTCTTTGTGTCTTCTACTGCCCCCCCGAAAGTCTTAAACGCCCACAAGGGGGCGTTATCGCCCACGTTGAGAGCCTATGGCTAGGTGGATCACTGATAATTTTATAATCAAACTAGCTTCTGCCCGCGACTTCATCCGCGTGGATTTTTCCTAAATTTTCTTTGCTATAAACCTCACGGAGCCCGAGACCTTTCCAACGAATGCAAAACCGTGGAAATCGGTTCGTGCGTTCTGGAGTTATAGCGTCAGGAAGGAAAACCCGACTTATTTTTATATAGTAGAAGATTGCGGACCGATTTTTACTGGTGATTGTCTCTGTGACCCCCTGACCTTAAGGCTTAGAGTTTGACTCTCTGACTCTCTCCTGACCTGATGGAAGGATCTGTCCTTGACTGTATCTATGTCCAGTTTTAGTAGAGTTAGTTAAACGATTACTGAAAAATGCTTGCACTATCTAGACAGGTTCATTCAAATCTGTGTGCTTCTTTCATCACAAGAGTACCAACAATTGTATGAAATCATAAAATCATAAATTATATAAAATATTTTGTTTTTTTTATTTATTTTAAGCGAACGATGGGGCCGGTGTTTCGTAGCTGGACTGCTCTGAGAAGAAACATCCGAAACAAACTCAGAGGTCAAAGTCTCTTTTAAAGTCCATACAATCGTATTGGTCAAAAATGTGCGAGAACCATGGAGGTTAATATGTCTGAGGCACTCTCTTGATGGGAGAAGGACATTGATTTGAGTGGACCTGTCCAGACAGTGCAAGCATGTATGGTCTTCAAAAGACTGACCTCGGAGTTGGTTTCGGATATTTCTTCTCACAGTAGTCGGCTAGGAAACACTGGCCCCGTCATTCGCTTGACCCTTGGACGACCACGCGACAGCCGGCTGTCGCGCTGCTATTGTCTTCCTTTTGTGTCTTGAATCACGTGTGTTCGAAGATTTTAGTTCCATGTCTCTAGGACCAGCGGTTTGTTCTACACGAAATATTGATGTGTAACAGTAACCAATTTATAAAAAACTTGCTTTTGCCCGCGACTTCGTCCGCGTGGAATAATAGTTCCCGTTCCCGGGGGATTTCCGGGATGAAAACTATCCTATGTCCTTTCCCGGGTCCCAGACTATATCTGTACCAAATTTAATTCAAATCGGTTCAGTGGTTTAGGCGTGAAGAAGAGACAGACAGACTAGAGTTACTTTCGCATTCATAATATTAGTACGGATCATTGATATCATTTTTATCATTCTGTCTACCCCACAAAAACGTGTCATGAAGATATATGTTGTACAAAATCTTCAAAGTTACTCTCAAACTAAGCATGACACACACATAGCCAGTTTTCAATACTGTGTGTCTGTGTGTGTGCCTATATGTAAACTGTCCACTAATTATGAATGTAGTTGTGTTTGGGTAAGCTAACGAAACGGTTTTGATTCTTTACATTATTTTGCTTGCGACCTTGCGTGGACCTGTAAGCATTTAATCCGTACTTAATATTATAAATGCGAAAGTAACTGTCTGTCTGTCTCTTCTTCACGTCTGAACCACTGAACCTATTTGAATGAAATTTGGTACAGATATAGTCTGGGATCCGAGAAAGGACATAATATGATAGTTTTCATCCCGGAAATCCCCCGGGAACGGGAACTATTAATCCACGCGGACGAAGTCGCGGGCAAAAGCTAGTTGAATAATATAGCTGCCCCTCTGCCATGAGTTTTTATTGAAAACTTACTACAGGTAGCTTTCGCCCTTCGTGGATATTGGGCTTCCATTCAATTTACCCCTTTTGGAGTTTAAATACAAAAAACATACTCTTTAACCTTTCGACGACCAAGCGACAGCGGGCTGTCGCGCTGCTATTGGTGCTGATTTTCTTATTCACAAACTAACGTAAATTTAAGTTAGGTTCATCTTTCTCTTTCCATTTCATTTAGAAAAGGATAGAAGACAAAATATTAGTTAAGTCCTGTCAAATTTAGACAGACCATAGATAATTTAGACGCGATTAAAAAACATGGCGACTATATATACGCCAATTTTATTCAGGCGCTGTCTAATTTGACAGGATTAAACTAGAATGTATCTTCTGTCCTTTTCTTTAAGAAAGAGTAAGATGAATTTACCTTAAATTTAGTTAAGTTTGTGAACAAGAGAATTAGCACCAATGGTGCCGATTCTCTTATGCACAAACTAACGTAAATTTAAGTTAAGTGCATCTTTCTCTTTCCATTTCATAAAGAAAAGGACAGAAGATACATTTTAGTTTAATCCTGTCAAATTAGACAGCGCCTGATGAAAATTTACGTATATTTAGACGCCATGTTTTTAAATTGCGTCTAAATTATCCATGGAGTGTCTAAATTTGACAGGACTTAACTAATATGTGATCTTCTGTCCTTTTCTTAATTAAACGGAAAGAGAGAGTGCACTAAACTTAAATTTACGTTAGTTTGTGCACAAGAGAATCGGCACCATTGTCTTTCGTTCGTCACGCGTGTTCGAAGATTTTAGTTTCATGTCTCTATGACCAGCGGTTTGGGCTGTGCATTGATATATCAGCTGTCAGTCAGCGTTTATTATAGACTATCTTTTGCCCGCGACTTCGTCCGCTTGGACTAATAGTTCCCGTTCCCGGGGGATTTCCGGGATGAAAACTATCCTATGTCCTTTCTCGGGTCCCAGACTATATCTGTACCAAATTTCATTCAAGTCGGTTCTGTGGTTTAGGCGTGAAGAAGAGACAGACAGACAGACACACTTTCCCATTTATAATATTAGTACGGATGATTCAAGAACTATGGACTACGTTTATATCACAGTCCATTTTGTGTATTTTAAGACCTAATATAACTTCGCATAATGTTGTTTGGCATAATTATATTTTTGCATAACATAATTACGCATAACTGCTCATGCATAACTTTTTTAAGCATAATGTCTCTAACCATAATAATGATTAGGCATAATATTCTAAAGCATAAACTTATTAAGCATAAAGTTCTAAAGCATAACTTTTTTAAGCATAAAGTTCTAAAGCATAACATTTGTAAACATAATGTCCTAAAGCATAAAATTTAAAGCATAAATTTCGCATAAAAATATTAAAACATTTTTTTATAGGTATAACAATAGAAAATTTATTAACACCTAGAATATTTAGACACTATACCCGCATGCAAGCAAGCATGCAGTATGCAGCATGCAAGCAAGCATGCAGTATGCAGCATGCAAGCAAGCATGCAGTATGCAGCATGCAAGCAAGCATGCAGCATGCAATTAAGCATGCAGCATGCAAGCAAGCATGCAGCATGCAGGCAAGCATGCAGCATGCAAGCAAACATGCAGCATGCAAGCAAGTATGCAGCATTCAAGCAAGCATGCAACATGCAGCAGGCAGGGTTTCTGTGACGGCTCCGGCGCTGCGGGCCTCCGGCGGCTCCACGCGTGCTAATCGTCGCAGACGGCTTTCGCTCACCACCGCAGCTTCGGCTTGTTGGCCGGCTTCGCCGGCCAGCCCCAGCCGCGGCGGCTCGCTCCCAGCCGCCTGCTCCTCAGCCCGCGGGCCGCCTCGCCCCTACGCGCCTACGCGATTTTAAATAACACTCTAGGGGTAGGGCAAACAAGACTACGTGGAGTCGGTTTTGCAGCAATTCGGTTCTGTCACTAATTTTTGTTGCACAGCATATTAACTTTTTAACCAACAATTTATTTGATTGTTACAGAAACTACAGCAAATTGGTTTGCTTTACATAATGTCATGTATATTTATATTTATATATCATTTGCATGAAAATTGTTTTTGTTATTTATATTAATTGTATGCCTAAACATTATTATGCTAATAGTCATTAGGCCTACTAACGTTATGCTAAATAGTCTTTAGGCCTACTAACGTTATGCTAATAGTCATTAGGCCTACTAAAGTTATGCGAATCAAATTTATGCCAAAACAAATTAGTCTTTAACATGATTATGCCAACATAAAATGTATGCCTAAAAAAAATATGCCGAAGTATTATTATGCCAAAACAAATTGTGCCAAAATCGTTATGCCGAAGTATATTAGGACAAAGAATATTATGCGAAAAGAAGGGATCCCATTTAGTTTCTGTGTATTTAATCACAGACGACGAATACGCCAAGGTTCTAGCGGCCAATTATATTTGGACGTAGCGTCTCTTTAATTTTATTTGCAACAAATTTAATTACCACCACTCTGTTAATCAATGGTGTTCTATTATGTCATCATCATCTCCCTAGCCTTTTCCCAAATATTATGGGATCGGCTTTCAGCCTAACTGCATTCAGCTGGATACCAGTGTATTACGTGAAGCGACTGTCTATCAGACCTCCACAACCCAGTAACTGGGCGACGATACCTCTTGGTTAGACTGGTCAGACTTTCTCGAATTTGACTACCCGTAACGACTGTCAAAGTTCTACGAATGACAATCAACGGCTTTACGTGCTTTCCGAAGCACGGGGTGTATGTAGTATTGCTGTGTAATTAATGTACTTGAGCATTCTCTTTTGTTATTTTTTCGCACGTTGGAGAGTTTTTCCATGGCATCGGACCAAGACATAAACATCACCAACATTTTTTTGGCACAGTAAATAGTTTTGTTAAAAAAATATTATATGTTCCTAGCCTTTTAACTAGGTATGTTAGGGTTGATTTCCAGTCTAAAGCCAGCTGATGATGACGATGTGACGGGTCAGGGGCCCTCTAGGGCCAAGGCCAGGGTTGCGGAATAGTTCTAAGTTTCAGTGGCCCCGGAATATAAAGGGTAACCGAAGGAACAAGGGTGGGTTATAGTCGGTAAAAGTCGCACACTAAGCGCGGGAGAAGTCATTTGATGATTTCCCAAACACAAAAAAACCACTCCGGCTGAATACCAGTGCATTATATGGAGCGTCTGCCTATCAGACCTCCATATCCCAGTTACGGGGTAGCACGAAATTCTTTAGTAAGACGTCGTTTTTGACCGTCTGAGGGGTAAATAACCATTTAACTAATAACAGTTACTTTTGAATCTACACCAATATTATAAAGCTGAAGAGTTAAAAAACGCGCTAATCTAAGGAATTACTGGACCGCGTTGAAAAATTATTTTTGTGTTCAATTGCCCATTTATCGAGGAATGTTATAGGCTATGTAACATCACGGTACGACCTACGAGAGCGAAGCAGACAGCTAGTTCTGTTATATTTGTATTCTGACAAGCTCATCTTATGATCATATGCAAGCCCGGGGCTTGCGGAATGTTTATAATAGTTACCGTGACCCCGGAACACAAAGGGCAACCGAAGGAACATGAGTGGGCTTTAGTCAGTAAAAGTCTGACACACCCTCCCGCCCCGCCCAGGTCGGGAGAAGTCATTTGATGATTCGCCACTCCCCAAAAAAAAATATCTTTTTTTTTATAACTTATGGGCTTGCTCTTTGTCCCAGGTCCCAGACTAGTCCGAGGGTATAGACGGGGCCTACGATGGAGCGAGCTCACCCAAAAGATGCCTATGCACTCGTCTCTTGAATACATCCGGGTTATATGCTTTTGGATCTTATGCAAGCCGGGCTTTTTGGCTTCTATAAAGGGTTTGCCACTGTACAATACGACCTACGAATGACTGCCGGGACCAAAGGCTTCACGTGCCTTGAAAACACGTGACGGTTTTAAAAACAACTTGTGTAACTCAAAAACAAGTGTTTACGGCAACAGGAAAATGTGAAAGAGTTATCCCTAAAGTTGGCTTCGTTGGTACTTTTTTTTGGGAGTGGGAAATCATCAAATGATTGCTCCCGTCCCGGGTGCGGCGGGAGGGTGTGTTAGACTTACTGACTTAAACCCACTCATGTTCCTTCGGTTGCCCTTTATGTTCCGGGGTCACGGTAACTATTGTAAACATTCCGCAACTCTTCGTTGGTATAGTGGTCGAAACTCGAAAGTTGTTTCGTAGTAACGTTGTGTCGAAATAAAGACGTGTCGAAGTTCCGTATTGTCAAAGTTAAATCATGTCGAAGAACGATTTGCCAAAATTCAGTTTGGTAGTCTTTCTAAAGTTCATTCTGAACATCACAGATATCGGTGATGGAAAACATCGTATAAATAAATAAATAAAAGGTTCTTCCTATATCCAGCTTTTTAGTAATTAATTAATCAAACAAAATCACTGCAGCAGTGTTTCAGCGACTTCCTGGTTCTATCTTCATCTCCTAAGCCTTTTTCCCAACTATAATAGGGTGCTTCCTGTCAAACCGGATCTAGCAGGATACCATCATACCAGGGGCCCTAGTCTGCTATTACAATCGTGTCTCAATGACCAGTCATCGGCTGGATATTTGACAACTCTGACAGTTTTTGTATGGGAAATGTGTCAAAAGTTTGACGTTAGACGTCAAAAATCTATCATTGAGACACGATTGTAATAGCAGGCTAGCGCCCCAGAGCTTTGGAGCGATTGCCCATTAGACCTTCACGACCCAGCTTCTGGGTAACAATGGTGCTGATGCTGATTCTCTTGTTCACCAACTTAACTAAATTTAAGTTAAATGCATCTTTCTCTTTCCATTTCTTAAAGAA
The DNA here is from genome assembly GCA_033675125.1 of Athetis lepigone. Taxonomy (NCBI): domain Eukaryota; kingdom Metazoa; phylum Arthropoda; class Insecta; order Lepidoptera; family Noctuidae; genus Athetis; species Athetis lepigone. The sequence goes on along the minus strand of CM066220.1, from coordinate 3,823,378 downwards.
AAGGACCGAAGATACATTCGTTTAGTCCTGTCAAGTTTGACAGTGCATGAAGAAAATTGGCGTATTTTTAGTCGCCATGTTTTTAATCCCGTCTAAATTATCTATGGAGTGTCTTAATTTTACAGGACTTACCTAAAATTTTATCTTCTGTCCTTTTCTTAATTAAATGGAAAGAGAGAGCTTTAATTTACTTCAGTTAGTGAATAAGAGAATCGGCACCAATACCTTTTGGTTAGACTAGATCAGACTTTCTGGCTTTTGACTTGTAACGGTTGTCAAACTTGGAATGACAACCGGGACCAACAGCTTTAGACGCTCTTCGAGGCACGGGGTTAACTATGTTTCAATTTAAGCGACTGCCTCTTAGACCCTCACAACTAGGGCTTTCAATACCGGTATTACGGGATCCCGTAATACCGTAATCACGAAAATATTTTGGTCTTTTTCCAATACCGGTATTGAAGGGCCCATACCGTGATTACGGTATTACAATCTTTTCATAATTTTAATTACTGTGGTTTGTGGTTTGTTGTAATAAGTAGCAGGAAGCTGTATTAAATAATATAAATAACGATGTAATATTATTCTGTCACTTCACACTTGTGTATTAAACAAACTCTTGTCTCATTAAAAAGTTTTAAACGGGATGCCAATTTACTTAAAGCGGATATTGCGCTGAAATTTATGTTGACAAAGTTAAATGGTCAAGCTAATGACTTAAGCCAAAATCTTGCAAAAACACTTCGAAAACGCATATAGGAGCGACGACTTTTAATATCTGGAGCCTGATGAAATATCAGAAGAACCTTCTTCTTCCTCTTCAAGTTGTGAAAATGAAGACACGTCCATACAAAAGCAATTAGAAAGGGAGATTTTTGAATTGCCTAAAAGTAAGGATGCAGCCTCGGCTGTTACCACAAGAACTAATTTTAGGCCAATAATAATAGTAGAGATGTGTCTTTGAAACTGCTGGGGGTGGACCGGGTGGACGTGAGATATTTCTATCGGCGGCATACAAATATTTACAAAATAAAAATAATTAAAATGTCTTTTGATTAAAAATGTTTGAACATGATATATTTAAGTTTAGATTTTTATTATTGTTTGTCAGCAAATTTGCAAAATACTATTTGATTTATTTTGTTACTTGTTTAATTTAGGATTTTATGAATGTTTGTTTTTATGAATATAATACCGTTAGTAAAATGAAAACCTAATGATTGCTGTAATAATAAATATAATAGCCTTGTCGCTACGTCACTATGTGCTAGCGGCCGTTTTCGGGGGCCCATTTACTGAGTGTGCAATTCACCCCCTGCCTTTCTTACCGTGTTTGCAACCATTGGTTAGGTAGGGGCCATAGTCATTCCATAGTATTTGGTATCTTAATCACTAAAGAACGCAAATCCATAGTCCAATTTTTTTTTGTTGACATGTTTTGCTATAGTCCAAACCAACCGGGGGTTGTCCTTAGGTGCACTTACATAGTGCATATAGGGATAATCGTCGGTTCGTGTAATCGTGTTCCATTTCTTTAGCCAAAACTTTTGCTTAAGGTCCCGGACTTTTGGAAGGCGTACGAGGGGCCTCTGCGACTTGGCTTCGGCCCCTCGTACGCCTTCCAAAAGTCCGGGACCTCAGGGTCCCGAGATATGGAAAAATATAATAGATCTCATTATAATTGTAATTGGCATATTCTAAGTTAATTGTCTACGTGCGATATTACAATTAGCTTAAGTTTTGATTACGTCTATAAATCCTAGTTCTATAATCAATCAGTACTATTTTTTTTAAGAAGCTTGAAAAACTTGAGTTCAATACCGTGATCACGTAATCACGGTATTGAAATTTCTAATACCGGTACTGATACCGGTATTGAAAAAATCCGGTATTTGAAAGCCCTACTCACAACTTACAAACCTTTCGACGACCAAGCGACGGCCGGCTGTCGCGCTGTTATTTTCTTTCTATTGTGTCTCGAACACGTGTGTTTAAAGTATTATAAGATACTTCTTGGTTTAACATTACCAGACTAACTTTTGAGCCCTTTGTGCCTGCCTATTGGCCTAGTTCTGTTCTGTCTCCTGTTAGAGGGAAGTGGAAAACATATTTTTCTTACTCCTCCGCTGTTCCAAGGGATCCAAGACAGTTGATTCGTTTCTCCGGCACTCTACGAGCTTCACTGCTCGGCGCTTTTCTGGCGGATTCCTCTGTTGATTCTGGCTTTCAGGAGTTGCAGTGGTTGGAAATATTGTGGCGGGATTGTCTCAAATATTACTTTCTGGTTTTATCTTCATCCTAAAAAATCTGTAGGACGTGCCCTAATTGGACCCCTTAATTGTGACTTCTGTTTAAGAGAAGAAGCCTTCGCCATGCAAGTGGAACAGGAATAAGCTGCTACTAAAAGCATTATTCCTTCCGAAACGTATTCACTTTTCGCTACTGCCTACCCCGGGGTCGAGTCGTGAACTTATAATCCCTAGCATTATTTTACCCGAAAACTTTAAGGCCCGCCGCTGACTGCAACTTTTTGTCACCGTGACTTTTTGTCACTACGTCGAGTGCTATGAAAACTGTACTGAGTGCGCTCATTATGGTGACGTGATACTACGGTGACAAAAAGTTCCAGCGGCAGGCAACACCTGAGTGACGTGACTGTCGCTCGCCCTGTACATTACTATGGGAGTCCGCTCACTGGTGACTATTTGTCACTCGGCCGGCACTGTGCGTTCGGAGTAGACGTATCCGTATGCTAATAAAAAGTGTGGCTGTGTCTTATTTTTATTTTTAAAGATGTCGTTTTCTTTGTTGGAGGAAGACATTGACAATGGTGCCGATTCTCTTGTGCACAAACTATCGTAAATTTAAGTTAAGTGCATCTTTCTCTTTCCGTTTCTTAAAGAAAAGGACAGAAGATACATTTTAGTTTAATCCTGTCAAATTAGACAGCGCCTGATGACAATTGACGTATATTTAGACGCCATGTTTTTAAATTGCTTCTAAATTATCTATGGAGTGTCTAAATTTGACAGGACTTAACTAATATTTGATCTTCTGTCCTTTTCTTAATTAAACGGAAAGAGAAAGATGCACTTATCTTAAATTTACGATAGTTTGTGCACAAGAGAATCGGCACCATTAAGTTGTTAATAGAGAAGGTAGAGAAGAGGTGCAAAAAATATTCTTCCTTGCTTCTGCTGGAATAGCTTTGCGAAACTTTGTATCTTGAAATGTAATCACAGGACCTACCAAAGCCTGCAACACATCGAAATAGTTTATAGACATACGAAGATAGCTTTGGTGGATACTGACGTAATACGTACTATACGTACTTACGACATAGGATAGTTTTCATCCCGGAAATCCCCCGGGAACGGGAACCAAGTATTATTCCACGCGGACGAAGTCGCGGGCAAAAGCTAGTTCAGAATATATAGTGTAGGATTTTTTAGTAGAGTTTTTTTCCGTTTCATTTTTCTTCTTCGTATTTCAATAGCACAAATCACGGCAACCTCGTTGAAGTCCATTACAAAAATGAACGCGATTTGTCACCCAAGAACAGTTTCAGTGAGCGCATCGTGGGTGACAGCAGGTGACAGTAACAATAAGTCACGGTGACAAAAAATTGCAATCAGCGCCGGGCCTTAGACTCATTACTATTAAAATAATCGCTTGCAAGTATCAAAACGGCCGCGGTCGCTGTATACATCTAGACAGCGCACTCACACGCGCGCGTTTTATTGTCTTCACACACACGAGACGTTTGCACCTGTGTGCGTGAGTTCAACGGCGCACGACGCATCGCGGTAAGGTGATAAGTGAATTTTCTGGTTTTTTTTATTTATTTATTTTTGTTTGATCGCGATTTTTTCGTTATTTTTTCGTTTTATTTTTATTTTGAGAGATTTGTGAATGGGTGATTGGTGGTGGGAAAGCGTTGTGGAGTGGTTATAAATTAATGGAAATTTGCATTAGTGTCTCATTTTTATGTATTTTTTATGAGCGGAAGTGTTTATGTCGTTATGATATTAACATTATTTTTATGAAGGTACTTTACCGGTTAAGGTTTTTTAAAAAATAGTGAAATAGAAGTAAACTGCCGGCCTATTCTGTAAGATCTCACTTCAGTTCTCACTTCTGATTCCGCGGTGAAAACTATATTAGGTAGTACTATAACCCAATGAAAACTACGCTAGCGCCACTCAATAAGAAAGGAGGTAAATTTTTAGTGAAAACTTGTCCAATTTGACATTGAATACCAAATATTTTTCACTTCAGGTGAGTTTGAAAAGAAATCGGGAATGAGATCGAAATCGAATTCGCACGCGATTTCTTACGGAATAGCACTGCTGAATGTAAGAAATATTCGAGTCTGAAATAAAAGTAAAAACATCGGGAAAGAAATGGTGCAATAAAATCCTCAACCTCCAAAATGAGGCAGAAAAACAAAATATTAGTTAAAAAAAAATATTACTGAATAAAAGAAAATATGAACGCATACTGCTACCACTGTGCTGCACATTTAGAATTCAAACACAAAATATTACTTATCAATATAATTTATTTATTTATATACCAACTTACATTTACGACTTACACCACACATATAAGTTATAGGCTTAATATTAAAATAATCCCGTACTTTGGCTTAGCTACTCTCAGTCTCTATCTCGCCATCGCAATCTGACAGTTGTGTGATGATGACAGTAATGTTGCTTAGCTAAAGCACTTGCTAAGCACCGGTTATTTATCTTTTCGACTTTGTCATTTCAATCTGAAATCAAAACTTGTATTAAACAAATACAAAAAAAAGATAAACCGCTATTGAAGAAGTGTCTTAACGACTGGCAAAAGTTTTTCTAAATTATAAAAATCTGTTGGGCATGCACTAATTTTTGACCTCTAGGCCCGACGCTATCTAAAATTAGTATTTTTCTAAATATTACAATTAATCAAACACCTTACTCAAAATACATCCTTAAGAAAACCATTTTTCACTTACAGCATTATCTATCTGTGGTGTCGTGTAATAATAATAATTCGCGTCTGTGTGCGTGCGACGTAACCTGTCTATGTGTGCGTTCGGCTCGTGCCGCGTTTGCATCTTGTCATTGTTGGGGCAAGTTGTTAGGCGAGTGGATGGACGAGTGGAATGTGTAGAATTGTTTCAAGTTCATCATAGACAGACAATGCGAAGTTCAACCTTCGAACACACGTGATTCGAGAGACAATAGAATTACAATAGCTGCCCGACAGCCGGCTGTCGCTTGGTCGTCGAAAAGTTAAGATAGATATACAGTAATTATTTTTTGCTAAACTTTGGAATGCACAAAGTTTATAGTACTGGAAGACTAGATAATTCATTTATTTGCGCTTGCCTATTTTAAGTTATGTTAGACTATCGCAGTATTGAAGCAAAAAAAAATCTAATTGGTCAAGCTTTTTTAAAAAAAGTTGTGAGACTAACGCATTATCCTTCGAACACACGTGATTTGAGACACAATAAAAAGACAATAGCATCCCGACAGCCGGCTGTCGGTTTCGTCAAGAGGTTAAAATAAACTTAATCAACATCGTCAACAAATAATCTGGAATATTTTTTATTTGTAATGCCTAAAATGTTCTTTTAACGACACTATTTGATAACTAAATAAACCAAATAATTATAAAACAATAAATTTTCCTTGCAAAATAACCACAAACAATCCTATTAACAAAATAAAACATCCCACATTCCCATACAAGTCGATTTCGTAATACTCTACCATGCACTTGCCACAAAAACCCGTCACTCACAGAAGTATTCGAGTAAAAAAACAGTTCGAACGCGCACCGAACTGCTGATAGCCCCTTATCTCATCTACTACTACGTCAACAGACTGTCGCTGTCTCTTTCTAACGCGCGGTAGTAACCTACCTCTGTCCCGCTCGCACGCTAGTGCCTTTCACTCATTCAGTGTTAAGAGGGTAATACACTGTACAGTTTTGACGTCAAGATTGACAGTCCGTGAAACTGAGCGTTGAGAGGATTTTTTTGAATTTGGAATGTTTTTGGTTTTTGTAAGGTCTGTTTTTTATGGCGGATATTGTTTAAGAGGTAAATAGTTGTTATGAGTTTTTTTTACTAGTTTTTGCCTGCGATTCTGTTTAAATGACGGTTGTCGTAGATGCAGAAAAGAAATATGTAGCTTAATATTGGTGCCGATTCTCTAGTGCACAAACTAACGTAAATTTAAGTTAAGTGCATCTTTCTCTTTCCATTTCTTAAAGAAAAGGACAGAAGATACATTTTAGGGTAATCCTGTCAAATTAGACAGTGCCTGATTAAAATTGACGTATATTTAGACGCCATGTTTTTAAAATGCGTCTAAATTATCTATGGAGTGTCTAAATTTGACAGGACTTAACTAATATTTGATCTTCTGTCCTTTTCTTAATTAAACGGAAAGAGAAAGATGCACTTAACTTAAATTTACGTTAGTTTGTGCACAAGAGAATCGGCACCATTATGTCTTGAGCCAGGTTAATTTTAGTCTTTCATTAATATTGGGTCAGTTGTTTTGTCGTGACTGACTAAGAAAGAAAGTGACAGTGCCAGTTATTTTTGATTTTATGATATTAGTGTGATTATTATGTTTAATTGTGATTGATACTTTCACTTAGAATAATTGTTTAACTGGCGCAAGTTTCCTGCAAGAATCATTTTATTTTTTCAACTTTGTGACTTGTGTGAACTTAATGTATCTTAACAATTAAGTAATATTTAGGTACTTTAGTAATATACCTATAGCTTATTACTTTTGAAACCAAGTGCGAATCGCAAAAAATGCAAAAATACACTAGTTATATGAGCGCCAATTGCATATAATATTTTGTTTTGTATTATTTGTTGTTATAGCAAGCAACAAAAATACATCATTTATGAAGTTTCAACTGTCCAACTTTCATGGTTCATGACGAGATACAGTCTGGTGGCAGACGAACGGATAGACAGCGGAGTCTTAGTAAGCACAGTCTAAAAATCATACAGTCGTCCGACGAAGACGTCTAGACAGGGCAATCGTGCGGGGTGTGAGGGGCGAGACGCGGGTAAGCCGATCCCAAACTGCGAACAAAACGATGTTGGTAGTTTGGGATCTATCATTCAGGGCTAACGCGTGTTTCTTTTTTATATGTTATTTAAAAATGGTGCATACGACGTGTGCTGTGAGTGATTGCAAGTCTTCATTTCAACTAAATAAAGATTTGCGGTTTCATCAGCTTCCACGCACAGAAGAAAGGTAAATAAATCTGTTTTGTTATTGAGTGAATAAATAATTTTATTTTTGTAATGTCGTGCCACGCTAATAAAATGGCCGACCGGCGGACGGTAAAAAATAATTAAAAATAATAGATAATCGCATAGTGCATCATGTGTTTGGAAATCGGAATCCTAATAATATTATAAATGTGAAAGCGTTTGTTTGTATGTTCCGTGTCAAGATGGTGGACTTTTTAATTATTTACTAAGGGTGAATTTCGAGATGGCGGACGTAATTTTTTTATAATTTGATATGGGTGTCAATTTTGAGTATAATTGGGGTGCTTGTTACGAAAAAGCCATCCTTTATGAAATCCAAGATGGCGGACGTATTTTTTTAATAATTTGTAATGGGTGTCAATTTTGAGTATAATTGAGGTGCTTGTTACGAAAAAGCCATCCTTTTTGAAATCCAAGATGGCGGACGTCATTTTTTTAAATAATAATTATGATATGGGTGTCAATTCCGAGGTGAATTGGGATGCTGGTTACGAAAATGTCATCTAAATAATTTTAATCTGACTCGAATTGATCCTACAGTAAAAGTTGTTCAGTTTGGTGGTCTGTAGCAAATTCTTTCGTTTGTATGTATGTATTTACCCTTTCGGTTAGAATATATTTAATTACTAATTTGTATTGTGTTTTAACATTTCAGATGTAAATTATGGGTGGAAGCTTGTAGAAGACCGGATTTACATGAAAGATCTTACGAAAGTTTAAAAAATATATACGCCTCATCTGCATTTTTTATTGTCATAAATTTCATTAATATATTCATATGTACTATTGTTTTATCTATAATACTGTTATCGATGTTGATTTGCAATAAACAAATAATTTCATAAATATTGTTTATTTGTGACAACCCTGGCCGATGCGTTATTGTCTAGACGTTGTCGGCATTTTACACGAGATCAAAGGCGTCGTCCTACTGTAGGATTTTTATACTGTGGTAATAGGGTAAAGTTTTACCCTTTTGGCACAGAATGAAACTATACTTATACTAATAACCTAACCTATTTACAAATAAAGTTCATTTTAATTCATTTTTAATTATAAAAAAAGTTGTCTAATTTGAAAAAATATTTTGGATTTAATTGCCCGTTTGTCGAGGGAAGCTTTAGGTTATATAATTTTATGCTATGACCTACGGGAGCTCAGTAGTAACCGAAGACGCGGGCGCCAGCTAGTTTATGACATTAGTGGGATTAATCGATATTTATAACGCCAATTTTTATGCAATTAGACCTACGCGATATTCGTCGCTCATTTTTGCTCTTTAACTTATAAAAGTGCAAGCAGTAAAAAAACCTGCCTACTTGTAAAAAAAAGCCAACGACACAGCCGGACAGTGTACAACACACTTAACGCATCGTTATGACGCTGTCTCGTTCACACGCCGCTATCGCCGTCTCTCTCCCGCTAATGAATTAAATCAACTACCTCGCTCGCTCCCTCTCGATAGATGATCGTTCCATATTTGAATTTATTTCAAAATAGGAATTCGATTTTTTTTTTCATATTGGCTAGTGGTTTTGGTTAAACACGTCTACTTATTAGTAGGTAATCTATGTAGTGAATATGAGTCCGAAATCGCTAGTCCGCCTTGAGCAAGCGTGGTGATCAATGTTTGTGTCTTCTCTATATGAGAAGAGGCCTTTGCCCTGCAGTGGGACAGTAATAGGCTGGTATTATTTGTATAGAATTGCTTTGCTTATCTTATGCCATGCATAACAATAATGTCAGTAATGTAGATTGACAATGATAGAGATGAGTTTATCTCATATTCACCTCACACTCGCTTCTGAGTGTATCGAGAAAATTTTCACAGAATTTATCAATAAACATCATTTCAAAAATCACGTGTAGGTCTCCTTACGAAGTTTTTCTTTAACAATGTCACTTTCTAAGATAAAATTAGGATCAATCAATCAATCATTTATTTTGTAAAACATAGGTAGGATACAGAATTACAGATGGAAATGATCCAGAGAGATCCAGAGATGATGAGGATGTCCATATGAAATTAAAAAAAAAAACTTTCTTTTTAGATAAAGTAAAATTGAAAACTGCCTTCTAAAACTTATCATCTCCCTAGCCTTTTCCCAACTATGTTGGGGTCGGCTTCCAGCCTAACTGGATACAGCTGGATACCAGTGTTTTACGTGAAGCGACTGCCTATCACACCTCCACAACCCAGTAACTGGGCGACACGATACCCCTTGGTTAGACTGGCTTAGCATAGCATGTTTACCATATTTATCTTATACTTTTGCCCGCGGCTTCGCTCGCGTTAAAAAGACAAGTAGCCTATGTTACTTTCCATCCTTTCAACTACCTCCACTTAAAAAATCACGTCAATTCGTCGCGTCGCTCCGTTTTGCCGTGAAAGAAAGACAAACATACAGACAGACACACTTTCCGATTTATAATATTAGTATAGATTATAATTATGAGTATTGGATATAAATAAAGCCATTATTTACCTTGAAATTCGAATACCGCACAAATAATGATAAATGCATGACAAATTCGATAATTGAGATTCGATATTTCACACTGTTCACAATTCGATAATAGATGTCGATAATAAATATTATCGACTGTGATTTACCGTTTTCACCTTGACATCTCTAATAGTGTCAAATGTTAACCATTTGTCTAACGTTTAAATCTCTAGAAGTGATGGTCTGAAAGTGATGAGAATTTTGAATTTTAAAAAGTACATCGTTAATAATATGCTTAATTATTTGTATTAGTTGATTTAAACTAGAATTTCATTCTTTTCATATGGGAAAACTAAGTCCTCCGCTGCGTTTGTCTGTTCGTGATAAAATAAAATTAATAAATATTTTCGGGCAACTCAAACACGGTCATTCCTAACTAAGCAAAGCTTGTACTATGGTAACCAGACAACTGATAAACATACTTATATAATTTATAAATACATACATAATATAGATAAATTACACCCAGACACAGCAAACAATCATGCTCACCACACAAAGTTTGTCCTGGATGGGAATCGAACCCACTACCTCCGGCTTAGCAGTCAGAGTCACTAACCAATAGACCGACCGTCATGCAGCATTGATGACACCGCTTTCTCAAGACAGATTCGGCAAATATGGACTGGTGTTCCCTTGCCTAGCGTATCTTATTTTTGCATCCTATTGGGTGACACGATATCCTTTGCTAATTTTGGTAATTTATCGCGGCTTCTGACTACCCGTAACAACTGTCTAAAATCGACTTCGACCAACGGCAATGCTTAACCTTTCGACGACCAAGCGACAGCCGGCTTTCTATTGTGTCTTGAATCACGTGTGTTCGAAGATTTAATAAGGTACCAAACTCCTTGCTGAAATGCGATCCTATCGTGAAAATCTAGTATCTAGTAACAGTACGGCCCAACCAGTGAATCGAACCTAGGCCAGTTCATTAAGGCCTGTGGATGGTGTATAATGTGTGTCAGCAAAATTGCAGGGACCCCTGCAATACGGTAGGTTACACCATTATCAATTGACATACTTTTTATGGGCTGTCAAAACGCAATTCTCCAATAGATTTTATATGGCAATGGCAACTTATGACGTCACTAAAAGAAGAACTCAGTTGACTATCTATTTAATTATTTCAAAGTAACTAAAAATCAAATTTTATAGCAAATTGAAAATGAATCGAATTTATTGGGCTGAAATTAAAAGAGGTTTTATAGAAATTGTGTCTAACATTTATTGGTTATTGGTGTAAACTACCCAATTTTGCTAGGGTCGACTCCTGCCGGGTCTGAGGGTCGTTCGAAAGAGATACCGCGGCCCCGGACACAAAGCGCTAAGGGAACATGGGCATGGATGGGTGGGTTTTAGTCAGTAGAATTCTGACTCTCCGGCTCCGTCCAGAGCGAGGAGTCATTTAATGATTTCCCATCCCAAAACGGCCAGTTGCTCAAGTCTGCTATTGCAATGGTAGTTCAATGATCGATTTTTGACGTGTAACGTCAAACTTTTGACACATTTCCCATACAAAAACTGTCAAAGTTGTCAAATATAAAGCCAATGACTGGTCATTGAGACACGATTGCAATAGCGGACTGGAGCCCCAGTTCAGTAAAAGCACGTTCTATTACCAAACTAAAACATTATTTTTCCTCGCAATATACATTTGTATAACTCTGTAAAATACGACAGAACGGAGTCAAACGTCAGTGAAGCGTCAAAATGTCGGTGGACTTTCACCGACTTTCTCACTATTGTCGAACAAATCATTTGTGCTCTGGTTATGTTAGCATCACGCTTTTACTCTGAGAAGGTAGGCAGCGGTGTTGCTCTCATGGTCGGTTAAGAGCGTGGAATCCTGAGATCATTAAGCCAGTCCTGTAAGTTACTAATGGAAAAACTCCTTTCTATCAATCTTTGTTCTCCGACCGACGCTGAATTTGTACTTTTATCCCTAAATAAATGATCAGATCCAGCCTGTCCGATGTTCCAAGCCGATGTCCGCACCCCACAGGGCATGCCGGGATACTATAGAATAAGCACTGACTTTTGCATAGCACTATACCTGTCACTGTTTCACAACTGCCAAACGTCAAGCGTACGATAGAGACGAGATGCAGCTAAGCCAAAGCACGTGCCCCCTCGTCTGGCGATTGGTATAGTTTGTCGACCAGGCCAGTTGAGTGAACCACAACTGTAGCACAGATAAAACAATAAAATGACATTGATCATAAGGGTCAATTTCGCGTGGCAGTAATGACACCTGACATTAATGACAGTTGTCAAATTGACATTTCGCCAGACCACAGGTTAGGTAACGTCTATTCATCTCGCCTTATGAAAGAATTAAAACAAAAATGACACCCCCTAAGGATGTAAAATAGGGGTCGATACAGTAAAAATATTGTCTTTGATGACTAAAGACCTGTATTATATGTAGATAGACCGACGAAATCCAAAAAAATATTGTGCATTTTTAAAGTTTTTAGCTGGAATTTCGAACTGAGATTCTTACCGTAGTACCCTGACTCGTATAAGTTAATCCTTATTTACTTTCAGATAAGGTTGTAAACACTGACATACTCCAAATTTCTCAGTTATCTCTTGATGATAGTCTCCGAGTCTAAAACATACGTTTTAATGAAGACATCAGGTGATGTGTGGGCCCAAACTAAAATATCAATAAAAAAAACCGGTCAAGTGCGAGTTGGACTCGCGCAACGAGGGTTCCGTTAATTTGTTTTTTAGTGAAACAACTAAAAATTTACGGTTTTCGGAGTTTTCTCTTTACTTGTGCTACATGACCTTGCTTCTTGCCAAATTTCACGATCCTAGGTCAATGGGAAGTACCCTATGGTTTTGAGTTTTGATTCCCTTGAAAATGTCTAAATATGCAATATAAACCGCCGTATCTTTTTATTGCGTCGACTTAGAAACTTGATTTTTTCACTGCTTTGAAAGATAGCATACCTGAGTATGTGATATTAATTTCAGCTTGATATCTCGACGCGTTTCTGAGAAAAAGGGTCTTGACAGACGGACAAACGGGAGGATGGGCGGATGTAAACTAACTACAAATTTACGGTTTTCAGAGTTTTTCCTTTACTTGTGCTACATGACCTTGCTTCTTGCCAAATATCATGATTCTAGGTCAATGGGAAGTACCCTATAGGTTTTGAGTTTTGATTTCCTTGAAAATGTCTAAATATGCAATATAAACCGCCGTATCTTTTTATTGCGTTGATTTAGAAACTTGATTTCTTCACTGCTTTGGGAGATAGCAGATTTGAGTACGTGATATTAATTTCATCTTGATGTCTCGACGCGTTCTTGAGAAAAAGGTTCTTGACAGACAGACGGACAGTCGGACGCCTGATGTGAACTAACTACAAATTTACGGTTTTCGGAGTTTTCCCTTTACTTGTGCTACATGACCTTGCTTCTTGCCAAATTTCACGATTCTAGGTCAGTGGGAAGTACCCTATAGGTTTTGAGTTTTGATTCCCTTGAAAATGTTTAAATATGCAATAAAAACCGCCGTATCTTTTTATTGTGTTGATTTAGAAACTTTTTTTTTTAACTGCTTTGGGACATAGCAGACTTGAGTATGTGATATTAGTTTCAGCTTGATATCTCGACGCGTTCCTGAGAAAAAGGTTCTTGACAGACAGACGGACAGACAGACGCCTGATGTGAACTAACTACAAAATTACGGTTTTCGGAGTTTTCCCTTTGCTTGTGCTACATGACCTTGCTTCTTGCCAAATTTCATGATTCTTGGTCAATTGGAAGTACCCCATAGGTTTTGATTCCCTTGCAAATGTCTAAATATGCAATGTAAACCGCCGTATCTTTTTATTGCGTTGAATTAGAAGCTTGATATTTTCACTGCTTTGAGAGATAGCAGACCTGAGTATGTGATATTAATTTCAGCTTGATATCTTGACGCGTTTCTGAGAAAAAGGGTCTTGGCAGACGGACGGACGGACGGACAGACGGACAACAAAGTGATCCTATAAGGGTTCCGTTTTTACCTTTTGAGGTACGGAACCCTAAAAATAAATAAATGTAAAAGTTTGTTCTTTTACTTTCGATAATAGCCGTAGTCAAAATTGGCTGTAAAGGGAAGCAACGTGAAATTTGGACTTTTGATTCCGAAATCGCCAATCTGCCTTGAACCAGCGTGGTGATCAATGCTCGAGCCTTCTCTGTATGAGAAGAGACCTTAAACCTTTAGTGGGTCATTATGAGAAGTCAAATTTTCTCCTATTTATATGCAAGTCGATATTTTTTGTTATTTTGTGCTGAATATTTTTAAAACTTTTATAAGTTTTTGGACGTTTTTAAATTTGATCTGATTTTACTGAATAGTAATTGAGTTGATTCGTTTTTTAGCCGTCCTAGCTATACAGGTCACTGCGCAAAGTACCAGGAGTTTATAAATGCACAGTCGCTACGTTAAACTAAAGTTAAAGAAGTTGAATCAAACACAACTCGTGTCTACTAGAGAAACCTGTTATCCCCCCAAATTACGACAAGATTGCATCGTTTACTTGCAAATAGATTTATCAATCGCTATCAGCCGACCTTAGAACGCGGAACCACTTGCGAACCGCCAAAACTAGTCGGCCATTGTAAATTGTAACCAGTCGAAGTGATTGACCTAACATTAACCGGTTTATATTAATCATTTTGACATAATCTAATCGTGTATCCGAACGACGCTACCCGACCGCCGCCGAGCGCTCACGGAAACGGCCGAGCGTTGACAGTCCGTCACCCGTCAGAGCGGCACACTTTCTGCTATGTACTTTACATAGGTGCAGTACTCCGTCGCGCCGGTAACTAGCCACTAGCGAGTGTGCATTCAAATTTGGAATCGCTTTGTATTACTTTTTTTTTCAATCGATTCGTTTAATAATGTTTACGTTGGACTATTAGTGCTGTAGCCGCCGGGTGCAACGCACGTCTTTTGATCGTCCCCGATTTTCACCCTGATTTCCTCACGTGTTTAAGTTTACGTGTTCTATGCGAAGTCATTGACTCGTCATGACATACATTCTATTTGACGGAACTGCACGTCGACTGTTTCTTGCGGACGTTTTTTTGCCTAATTTTATTGTTTCATGAACGTTTCTTGTGTGCGTCGCGTTGTTTAGTGTTCTTATCAGTGTGTATCTAGATAACACGTCAAGGCAACATCCTTGGGTTCGCGATTCGACAATTGTGTGAATTGTTTTTTTTTATGTTGCCCGTACAATGAGGTTTTTATTGTAGTTGTTGAACGTCCTTGTTAGTTAAATTTTCGAATGTTTATTTTTTTTTACTTAATTTAATTTCGAATAATGTCCTGACAATTTAAATAAATAACCTAGTTACACGAACACGAACTAAAATGCCCAAAAAAAAAATCGACTATCATTGACCCAATTTTCCGACTTAGATTTTCCGATTCGTTTACCAAACTTTCCCCATGCGCTACTCGACTAAACAGACGCCGTTTGCGAAAAAAAACTCAACACGTCAATGTGACGTCACACCCGCCATTCCATTTTCGAATTTCATCATTTTCCGAAACAATCGAAGATGCGCGCATTACATGGACACGTCTGCATTTTATTTATAGACACGAATGTTTGATTTGTACAGCGACGTAGTTTACCTACATATCTACCGTCGCGGAATGTACATTATATACCATCTTGCACTATGTACTGCGGATACAACAATATAAGCGCTGTCTGTGTGCGTGCCAGCGTAATGAGCGTTTCTATGTGCTAAGAAACAGTAAAAAGTATGGCGCGAACGGTATGAGCGGCAACGTCGCGTGCGTTCCGAGGCCTTGCCGCGGTGAAAACAATAGTCTTTTATTATTTAATTTTTCTTGAATAAATTATTTTGTATGATAATTTTACGCTGATGAATAATATATTTGGATAATTAACCTCTGTTTGCTTAACGAAACCGGTTTCGGACGATATAAACAACGCTGGAGCAATGACGCCGTATGCAGTCTATCATGAAATTCAATGCGAACATTCTTGTATGAAAATCGATACTAAATGCGTCAACCGGAACTCTTCCCCGTTGTTTTGACACGATCATTTCCATTCCACATTCCAAGCGTAAAAATCAATATATCAATGATAAAAAAACAAACAAAGCCAACGAAAATAGCCGGTGGGATGAAAAAAAAAATAGTAACCGATGTTGACCTTTTCGAACGCGTCTCGCTAGTAGCACGGCCAGCTGACGCGACGTTGCCGCTCTTCCTGCCGTGCCCTGAACCGTTCACGCTTATCGCCTCTACTGCCACGCGATTAGGCCGAAAATCGCGTAGCAACGCTAAGTATATAAAGGATTTAGGACGTTTCACGGTACTATGACACTTCCCGCGCGAAAAATTTGAAATGGTTTATCAGTTGTACTTGATGATGCGCGGCGCGTAGTAAATTCTCAAACGTTTTGCCTTTTTCACAGTGTTTTCTTCGTTTAGTAATTTTAAATGTGTATTAGTGTTTTATATTGTTAGTAATCTTTAAATGTGTTACAAAAACCAAAGTGCCCAAAGTTAGTGTTTAAATAAAAATATTTATTAAAAAAAAAACTATTTATTACCAAAAAATCGTACAACTATTTAGTACTTAAATAAAACAAAAAAAAAACTGCTGTTCCTTCAATAAAAGTGACAGAAAACTGAAGACAATACTCCGCGAGGTACCAGGAGCGCATACAATCAAAGAGTGCCTATCAAGTGACAGCAAGATGGCTCGGTGACCAAGGTGGCCTACATGCCGGTGGCGCTGGGCTCGCTCGGCGGCGAGGGCGAGTACCGCGAGTACGGCCACCATCTCTCGCCGCACCACGCGTCGCACATACAGTACCACGAGTATGCGCCGCCGCCGCCGCCGCCGATATACCACCCCATACCAGAGCCGTACTTTAGGTAAACAAACAACCTCTTCAAGTATTTTGAGCGCCTAGTACTTCAGTAACATAATGGTGCCGATTCTATTTTTTTGGTGCCATGTTCGGGGCCCACGGTAACTATTAGAACTATTCCGCAACCCCGGCAGGAAACTAAACTAAATTTAAGTTCGGTGCATCTTTTTCTTTCCATTTCATTACCTAATTAAGAAAAGGACAGAAGATAAAATATTAGTTAAGTCCTGTCAAATTAAGACACTCCATAGATAATTTTGACCCGATTAAAAACCTGGCCACTAAAATACGACAATTTTATTTACTTCCGGTGCTGGCTAATTTGACAAGGTTAAACTGACATGTACCGTCTGTCCTTTTCTTAACGAATTGGGAAGAGAAAGATGCAGTTAACTTAAATTTGGATTAGTTTGTGAACAAGAGAATCAGCACCAATAATAGCTCTCGGGTAAGACTGACCATACGAAAACCGTGGCCGGATTTGTTAGGTAAACAGTGAATCCTCTTGGAATGTTATGGACACCTAGTACCTTGGTAGAAACTAGCTGACCCAAATTCTTAAATTTTTATGAATGCCTAGTACTTTACAGGCTCTAACTTTCGGGTGAATGTTTTATTAGAAAAGACAAAACCTTTCGCAAGATAAATCTTAGAAAACCGCGTCTAAATCTAACAAGTGGTTTTGAAAGAAATCGAATGCACCATACTAACCTACATACATAGTATCCTGTTTAAATATGTAAGTAGCATAATTTGGACTAAACGATTATCGGCCCCTATTAGTAGCTATAATTACACGACTGTCTAAAAAAAGGGAGTGTTTTTGTTTTTTTTTTTAACGGTTATTGGTGCCGATTCTCTTATTCACAAACTAACCTAAATTTAAGTTAAGTGCATCTTTCTCTTTACATTTAATTAAGAAAAGGACAGAAGATAAAGTCCTGTCAAATATAGACACTCCATAGATAATTTAGACGCGATTTCAAAACATGGCGACTAAATATACGTCAATTTTCTTCAGGCGCTGTCTAATTTGACAGAATTTAACTAAAATGTATCTTCTGTCTTTTTCTTTAAGAAATGGAAAGAGAAAGATGCATTTTTAACTTAGATTTTGTTAAGTTTGTGAACAAGATATAATCAGCACCATTATGTACCATTAAAACTCGTGCTCTGTCCGTTTTTTAAACATTTTAAAGGCACAGAGTTGATAGTTCTTGATACTCATTGCCAAGAAAAGGTGTTCTGGTGTTGCTATGCCACTTACCACTTGAGCAAGTTAAATAGCTTCTAACATGACCCCAATTGAGAGAGGAATACCCATCACCACCCTGTACAGACAGACCAAGTTATCTGTGAACTGAAGGCCGGCTCCGTAGATTTAGCGTTGCAAAGAGAAAGAGACAGAGAACACTCAAATGAAGTCAAATGTATGACTGAAATGTCATGTCATTGTCAACCGTAGCTGAGCGATGGGTAGCTCGCCGCCCGGCTAGGACCAGGGGGCGTACCACAAGCCCTTATAGCAGTATTACTTTGATATTACTTTCAGTGGGAAAGAGACGGCGCTAGACAACGTGTCTAACGCTGTCACTTGCACACTCCTGCAACAGGACTAAAACAATCTTACTTTAAACGTCATGGTAAGGGGGCAGGACCGCGTCGACGGCGCGTTAGTGTTCCACGCGCGCCTCAAAGAGATGGAGTCAGCACAGGAAGGGGCCCAACAGGGTCAAGGCCTGCCGGGGTTGCGGAATGTTTATAATAGTTACCGTGACCCTGGAACATAAAGGGCAATCGAAGGAACATGAGTGGGTTTTAGTCCCGCCGCACCCAGGATGGGAGCAGTCATTGGATGATTTCCCACTCACCAAAAAAAAAAAAATGTCAACCGTAGCTCCAATTTTATCCATTTCACACATAATTTTATCTGCCTGTAAGTTAGACTCCAAAGGAACCTTATGACCATCAATTTTACAAGAAGAATCGCTGTTACTTTTGGAGTAGTCTGTGGTGCAGTACTCTTGTTGAGTTACGTTTCAGTCCTGTCTATAATAATACTGTCATCCTGCGGTTTAATCCGCGTTTTTAGTTACTGCTCCGCTCCCATAGGTAGTAGCGTGATGTTACATAGCATGTAACCTTCCTCGATAAATGGGCTATAAAACACAAAAAGATTTTTTCAATTCGAACCAGCAGTTCCTGAGATTATCTCGATCAACTAAAAAAAACTCTTCAGCTTTATAATCCATACTAATACTAATATTATAAATGGGAAAGTGTGTCTGTCTGTCTGTTTGTCTTTCGTTCACGGCAAAACGGAGCGACGGATTGACGTGATTTTTTAAGTGGAGATAGTTGAAGGGATGGAGAGTAACATAGGCTACTTTTTGTCTCTTTCTAACGCGAGCGAAGCCGCGGGCAGAAGCTAGTAATAGTATAGATGTACAATGTCGTGATGGTCCGGTGATTAAACCGTCCGCGCGTCCGCATCACATGCGGCTTTTAAACCTGGCAAGTACCATTGTCACTTTTTTAAGTAAAATGTACAAGGACAAGCCTAAATAGTATTATGTATGTGTCTCTATCCTGTCTACAAAGTTTCTTACTTACATGAGTAATCTACATTAGTCACGGTCAAAACAATTACATATTTCAATTAAAACATTAACAGACACTAACTTTTGAAATGTCAATGGGATTAATTCAGTCTGTTGAGGACATCGTGCACTTCTTTCAGCTCTATTTATCGTAGGTACAGCTTTCGTACAAAATAGTTGTTTTCAACAGACTTTTATACAAAATCGTTGTTTCTATGGACATAAGCTGAGTGAAGCTGACTAAAATTCGTAGTCCTTTAGTCAGTAAGTTGAAGGTTGTTGCTAATTCCCATAACGAAGGTCTTATTGGAAAAGAAGGAGCAAGAAAAACCACTGACACTCTTCCACAGCCTTAGTACAATCTCGCTAAACTATTCCCAACCACTGCAACTCCTGAAAGCCAGAATCTACAGCGGCGTCCACCAGAAAAACGCCAAAATATCTGTTTTGGATCCCGCAACGAAATCAATCAGCAAAGAACAGCGGAGGAGTAACAAAGAGTGGTTTCCACTTTCGTCCATATCAAGCAGGAGAGAACAGAACTAGGCACAAAGGGACAATACAACTAGGAAAAGCTCAGTTACCTGACATCAGAACATAAAATTAACGTCAAATTAAATGGTCTTAAATTGTAAGCTATTACATTTGATTACATTAATATGTATGACAAAAATATTTAACGCACCGAATTCAAAGAAATGAGTACACAATGATAGCGAAGCCAGAAAATTTGTCAATTAGTCTAAACAAGTTGTAATAATGTTACCCATTATCCGATGGTTTTTCTTCACCGATGTCTATGATACCCTGAATAAACTATAGAATTGAAAAAATCGCATTGGTATTTGCTTCTTCTCATACAGAGAAAGCACGAGCATTGATCACCACGCGCGCTTAAAGATTGGCGATTTCGGACCTATATTCGTTATAAGTCGAGGTTTCCTTACGATGTTTTTCCTTCACCGATGTCTGTGATATCCAAGAAAAACTTAAGAATTGAAAAGGAATATTGGTAAGGGCCTTTATAACGTACTAGCTTCTGCCCGCGGCTTCGCTCGCGTTAGAAAGAGACAAAAAGTAGCCTATGTTACTCTCCATCCCTTCAACTATCTCCACTTAAAAAATCACGTCAATCCGTCGCTCCGTTTTGCCGTGAAAGAAAGACAAACATACAGACAGACAGACACACTTTCCCATTTATAATATTAGTATGGATGGCCATTTCCAACAACTGATCTATCGCAGGATTTGTCTACTAGAGATAGAAATTAGACATAATTATTATGTATGGAGCTTATGTCAATCAAAAGTCTATCTTTAGTAGGTAACCTAAACAAGGTGGGTTATTGAAAATTACCGTATTTAATATCTTTACTTAACAACGACTTTTAACTAGAAGTAAAGTTTTATACAAACAGACCTTTCTCTCATTCTAAGAGAAACTCGTACAAATGCAATTGTTTTTTTTCTTATTCGGAACGGACGTAAGGCTTTGACACGTGACGTCATTGGATGATTACGTAAGAGGCACGGCACGGTACATTAATTTGAACTGTATGGAAAATTGTGGGGTTTCAGGACTGTTTGCTTTGCTTAGAAAAAGGCGCTGTGGGGTCTGTGAATAATACCGAGGTTTCTTCTTTTTTAAATTCGTATTTCGAATTTCTCCTGTATATACATTAGTTGCGTTTACAAATATATAAAACTCACATATACACAAAATATCCAGACTCGGAGTAAATACATACCTGTAAATTATACAAATATTTGTCGCGTGCGGGGGATCCAAATTCGCTACATGGAGCGCAGCATCCAATCGCTCAACCACTGCATCACCCGTGCCGTCAAATCATACTGGGTGAAGGTTCAATTATATAGAACAAAATTTATCGTAATTTATTTATTTAACAGTACCGGTTTTATACACTTTTGTCAAGAACCGATTTTTTCGGTTCTATCTTATAAACCGGTTAATATTACTCTCTTACTCTATATCAATAATTAAGGTTTTTTTCTAAATTTCTATCGGTGTTTGTCTTTCGGTTTTTTTTTATAAACCGGATTAAGTGTTAATACAATACCCCTACTCTTTTACTCTATCTCAATAATGAATGTTTTTTCTAAATTTGTAACAGTATTTTTTCTCTCTTATTTCAGGCGGCACGCCCCTTATTTTGGTCAACCAGACTACAGGGTTTATGAACTCAACAAACGGTTACAACAGAGGACGGAGGTTGGTACAATTCTATATATTTTTAGACAATTAAAATCAACGATATTGCATAGATTCGCTGAATCTATCTTTTGAAAACTGCATGAAAATCCTTTCAATAATTTTTGAGCTAATCGTGTTCAAGCAGCAGCTTTATTTTAAGATGTGTAAAAAAAAGTTGCTTTGGTTTTACATGCTGACACGGCTCTTTCAATGTACACGTTTTATGTCATACGCCTGCAGTGCCGTAGCGGTACGTTTGCTGTTGCCGAGCGTACGGTACCGATGCCCGTACTGAACAAACGATCGTATGCGTCAAACTTTCCGCTACGGCGCTGCAGCCGTACGGCAAGAAACGCATACATTGAAAAAACCCTAAATGTGAAGTATACAGCGTTACCTATAAAACTTATTATTTCCTAAACACAACATTCATAACAGGAAGACAGCAATGATGCTTTGCAACAAAAAAGGAACTTAGTACTTCTTCGAACGAGCTCTAACTCAAAACAATCTGATTTGAAGTACCAGGGAACCATGAATTAAAAGAACCTCTTCTACATTCCAGGACTCAGATAACTTGTGGTGGGATGCGTTCGCGACCGAATTCTTTGAAGACGACGCGACGCTGACCCTCACCTTTTGTTTAGAAGATGGACCTAAGAGATACAGTGAGTATGCTTTAGTTTATGTCAGCCTGGTATATTGTTGTCAAAACCAGTTTTTGACAGAATTTCGTAAAGAACAACACATTAACTTATTAAAACCTAAAATAACCGGTATAGTCTGCCTGCAATATTGGTGGTTGTTTAGAAGGTGAACCTAAGATATACAATGAGTATGCTTAAGTTCATGTCACCCTGGTACATCGACCGGCCTGTTGCTGACGTCAGGGCTTTTTTTTGGGGAGTGGGAAATCATCAAATGATTCTCCCGTTCTGGGCGGGGGAAGAGCGTGTCAGGCTTTTACTGACTAAAATCCACTTATGTTTCTTCGGTTGCCCTTAATGTTCCGGGGTCACGGTAACTATTATAAACCATTCCGCAACAATCGTGAATTACGTCAGGGCTCGAATCCGGTTAATAACATACCGGTTAAAAACGGTTTTGGTCAAAGTTTTCTAGAAAATGCATGGTCTCTAAAACCAAATGAACCGTTTTATTAGACGAGCGGCAAACAACCCGTTGCAATTATCTCTTTATTTAATACTAGCTTTTGCCCGCGACTTTGTCCGCGTAGATTAATAGTTCCCGCATTTTCGGGATGAAAACTATCATATGGCCTTTCTCGGGTCCCAGACTATATCTGTACCAAATTTCAATCAAATCGGTTCAGTGGATTAGGCGTGAAGAAGAGACAGACAGACAGAGTCAGACAAAAATCTCTGAATTAACCGATTTTTATTTACTGACCCGGTTTATATTTATTTTTTATTTTTTTGAATAAAAAAATGACCCGGTTTATATCAACTAAACCGATTAGAAAAGGTTTTTGCGAACGTCCATGAAAAAATAGAGTATTCTACTATATTTCAAGTAAGCATACTATCTATAATACTCTAAGAGTAGGTACGCTAAAATACTCTATTTGTCTGTTTATTTTTTCTAAGCCAAGTTTTTTCACTGTACAATGCTTATGAGTCGTATGCTTATTTTTGAAATTTTCAAAGGTTATCATCTGCCGCAAAATCTTTTCTTTAAATTAAACTCATGGGAGTCCATTAGTTAAATTTAAAAAAAGATTTTGTTTTAATGTTTGATACTTTTTCCTCCGAATTCTCAAACGTCACTTAATTTTAAGACCCTCTCTAATCTATTGCTGTCCTTACTTTATCCATTTAGAGTGACAAAGACAGCAACAGATTTGAGTGACGTTTGAGTATTCGGCCATTTATTGCCCTCTCTGAAATCAGATATACTCTATTGCTCTTAAAAAAAGTTAGCAATCCTTTCACCTTATTTTTTTTGGTGAGTGGGAAATCATCCAATGACTGCTCCCGTCCTGGGTGCGGCGGTAGGGCGTGTCAGACTCTTACTGACGAAAACCCACTCATGTTCCTTCGATTGCCCTTTATGTTCCAGGGTCACGGTAACTATTATAAACATTCCGCAACCCCGGCAGGCGCAATCCTTTCACCTTACATTACTATTCTAAAATACGTATTTCTCCTCTTTCCAGCGATAGGCAGGACGCTGATACCGCGGTACTTCCGCAGTATATACGAGGGCGGCGTGTCGGAGCTGTACTACACGATGCGCCAGCCCAAGGAATCGTTTCACAACACCAGTATCACGCTGGACTGCGACCACTGTACCATGGTCACGCACCATGGGAAACCTATGTTCACTAAAGTGAGTAAAAACAGATTTTTCTATGCCTTTTTTATATTCTCTAAGCCTTTTGAACACCATTGTCACGTATACGTGACAAGCGAGCACATGTCTTGTACGCCAACGACACAAATTCTCCCTAAAGATTTTGAACGCCATTGTCACACATTTGTGACAAGTGAGCGCTAGTCCTGTACGCCAACGATAGAGATATTGCCTAAAGCTTTGGACACTTTTGTCACTTACACATGACACAGGGACGCATGCTCTTTACGCTTGTCATAAATATATGACTGCGACCACTGTGTACCATGGTCACGCATCATGGGAAACCAATGTTCACAAAAGTGAGTAAATTAGCTGTTTTTTAGAGAGCAAAAAAGTGTTTTTGGGGTGAAGCGAAGGATTCTAAAGTAGAATTTTGAGTGATGGGAGGGATTCAAAGTACATCAGTCAAGGTTGAAATAGGTAGTATTGCTTTCAGTCACATTTTTTTTCGATCCATGCCCATTTTTTTTTTTCATCCAGCTTGTAATTTTACTATGTTCGTCGTCGATCTTTGTGATGATTTTAGTTACAAGCTTGATCGCAAATAGGCATTTATAAAGGTCTTTTTTGCCGCCTGCTACAAGTAGTACATTTCTGTACTTTTGTTTTGGCAAAGCCCAGTGCAGAGTTAATTCTGGTGGGTGGGAATGCTGCCACCTAGGCAATCTCAATGTATTGAAGTTAGATTTCACAATCCTATCTAATACACTGCAGGTCAAAGAATTCTTCTCATGTGTAGGAGGCAAAAACTAGAACACTGCGCGAACAGCAGCTAGTGCCCTAATGTAAACTCTTTTACTTGTGACAGAAGGTCCAAAAGCCAACAACACGATATTTAAAGGCAAATAATCTTCCCCAGGTATGCACAGAAGGCCGTCTAATCCTCGAGTTCACGTTCGACGACCTGATGCGGATCAAGACGTGGCACCTCGCCGTGCGCGCGCATCGCGAGCTCATCCCTCGCGCGGCCGTGCATCCGCCCGACCACGCCGCCCTCGACCAGCTCGCCAAGAACATCACCCGCCAGGGCATCACCAACTCCACGCTCAACTATCTCAGGGTGAGACAGAGTAGTTACTAGACCACGCCGCCCTCGACCAGCTCGCCAAGAACATCACCCGCCAGGGCATCACCAACTCCACGCTCAACTATCTCAGGGTGAGACAGAGTAGTTACTAGACCACGCCGCCCTCGACCAGCTCGCCAAGAACATCACCCGCCAGGGCATCACCAACTCCACGCTCAACTATCTCAGGGTGAGACAGAGTAGTTACTAGACCACGCCGCCCTCGACCAGCTCGCCAAGAACATCACCCGCCAGGGCATCACCAACTCCACGCTCAACTATCTCAGGGTGAGACAGAGTAGTTACTAGACCACGCCGCCCTCGACCAGCTCGCCAAGAACATCACCCGCCAGGGCATCACCAACTCCACGCTCAACTATCTCAGGGTGAGACAGAGTAGTTACTAGACCACGCCGCCCTCGACCAGCTCGCCAAGAACATCACCCGCCAGGGCATCACCAACTCCACGCTCAACTATCTCAGGGTGAGACAGAGTAGTTACTAGACCACGCCGCCCTCGACCAGCTCGCCAAGAACATCACCCGCCAGGGCATCACCAACTCCACGCTCAACTATCTCAGGGTGAGACAGAGTAGTTACTAGACCACGCCGCCCTCGACCAGCTCGCCAAGAACATCACCCGCCAGGGCATCACCAACTCCACGCTCAACTATCTCAGGGTGAGACAGAGTAGTTACTAGACCACGCCGCCCTCGACCAGCTCGCCAAGAACATCACCCGCCAGGGCATCACCAACTCCACGCTCAACTATCTCAGGGTGAGACAGAGTAGTTACTAGACCACGCCGCCCTCGACCAGCTCGCCAAGAACATCACCCGCCAGGGCATCACCAACTCCACGCTCATCTATCTCAGGGTGAGACAGAGTAGTTACTAGACCACGCCGCCCTCGACCAGCTCGCCAAGAACATCACCCGCCAGGGCATCACCAACTCCACGCTCATCTATCTCAGGGTGAGACAGAGTAGTTACTAGACCACGCCGCCCTCGACCAGCTCGCCAAGAACATCACCCGCCAGGGCATCACCAACTCCACGCTCAACTATCTCAGGGTGAGACAGAGTAGTTACTAGACCACGCCGCGCTCGACCAGCTCGCCAAGAACATCACCCGCCAGGGCATCACCAACTCCACGCTCAACTGTCTCGACCAACTTACAGTCTGGACAGTAACAACTAACTAAGCCGACAGACGTCTTGCCAAGAAAACTAGGGGCCCTAGTCTGCTATTACAATCGTGTCTCAATGATCGTCCGTCGAACGTCAAACTTTTGACACATTTCCCATCCAAAAACTGTCAAAGTTGTCAAATATCCGGCCGATGATTGGTCATTGAGACACGATTGTAATAGCAGACTAGGGCCCCAGGAAATGTAAATATCATTCAAATCTGTCCAACTGTTTAGGAGAAAATAGACCTATAGTCACTGCAAGGCAAAATTCGTCTCTTCGTACAGGGAAGACACGCTTGTTCAATTTCAGACTTATATCTGTCACCGGAAAATAACAAGATCCGTAAGTTTATCAATCTACTAGGAAGTTTATAAACTTCCGTAAGATTCTAAACGGGAGGTAAATTGTAATATTTTACGTCCACATTTTCGTAAATTGATACACTTACTGAACTCACTCGTAAAATAATAAGTAAGCAGTCACGTGTCACTTCTCCTTCCTCGCGGCCGCCATTGTTTGCCACGGAACATAAACTATGAACGTTGACCAATCAGAGAGCAGTGTGTTATTTTACGTATTTTCAAGATGCGTAAAAGAGTTTCTGTGATTGGTCGAACCATATAAAATCTTACGAATAGATATCCGTTAGTTTATAAATTTACCGTATGACGTCGGAAATTGATAAATTTACGAAAATGTGAACGTAAAATATTACAATTTATCTCTCGTTTAGAATCCTACGGAAGTTTATAAACTTCCTAGTAGATTGATAAACTTACGGATCTTATTATTTTCCGGTGACATATCCATTACAAGTCCAGGTTTCCTCTCGATATTTACCTTCCCCACAGTCCAAAAGTGAAAATTCAACACGATATATTTTACAAAACTTGTGTGATAAAAGTGTATGGTGGGCTACACATCAAGCTATACTACTACCAGTATAAGCTGACTTCTGATTATACGAAAAACATACACAATACGAGGTCAGCTAAAACTGGTTTTGTATAGGTTGATGTGTAGCCGTGTGTACTAGCTTATCGTCTTGTATCCATGAAAAAAATGATGTTACTTATATACCGTTCTGTATATTCCAGTTATGCGTGATCCTGGAGCCGATGCAGGAGCTGATGTCGCGACACAAGGCGTACGCGCTGTCGCCCCGGGACTGCCTCAAGACCACGCTCTTCCAGAAGTGGCAGAGGATGGTCGCGCCGCCAGGTCAGTACATCTGTCGAACCAATCATATTATAAGCAATGATGTTATAAGTACAAAAAGTGTAGATAGATAGGTTATCCAAAAGAAATTCTATCTTCAAAAACGGCACACTCACGCACACATACATTACACGTCAAAGTAGGATAACATGATTGAAGTAGTGCGAGTGAAAAAGAGATAAACGTCAAATGTCAACGCGTTACTCAGTATCATGTTTGTCAATTGGCAAACTTTTAATGTGCCACTTTTTGACTGCATATAACCTATCTACACATTTTTACTTATGACATCATTGATTATAAGTAAAAAGGTGTAGATAGTTTACCTATACGACATTCTATCTTCAAAAACGGCACACTAACGCACACATACGTTACACGTCAAAGTAGGATGACATGATTGAAGTAGTGCGAGTGAAAAAGAGACGAATATAATTTGTGATAAATATAATAGGGATGTTGACTACATCAAAAGAATGACATTCTGTTTAGTCCGTCTGTTAGACAGTCCAAAAATACTGGACACATATTTTTTGCTTGATCAAATTAATAACAAAATACAAAGATAAAGAGCATCAAAGTTCCGGAGAGGGGGCTTGTGACGTCACTCCTCAGTAGTCCTCAGTAAAAATTATACAAAGGTGTGACGTTTCACGAAACTTCAACGCACTGTATTGTCGTCATTTTCTGTTTACGAAAAAAATGAAAAAATACGTGTCACAAATTTTTTGATTATCTAACTGACGGACTAATTACTTTTTTTTTGTCATCTCGCCTATTTTATTAAAGAACTACATTTTAAAGTTTCACATGCTAACTGCTATCTACGCCTTTTTACTTATTATATCATTGTGTCGAATACAATGTGAACTATAGTTGGGGTACTGCATCGCGTAATCGCAGTTTTGCGTGGTATACAAGAACATGAGCATAAAATTGTGGTCCTGCATATAGCGGCTGTCATTCGTAAATTTTATGTTCTATATCCAAACAATTTGGGGTATTAGCGTATCCGTAAGAAATGTCTTTGTTAAATGTCAAAAGGAGGCAATTTTTTTGGGCCCAAATTACCATTTTACACATGAAACAAGTGATCACCTTAATATAATTAACACACCAAAAATAATATAAAAATTATCGTGTGTGTCACATCAAAACCTGTCTCGTACTATAAACATGGTTTTAGTTTATATTGAACAGTGCACTATTGTAACATAAAATACTAAGGAGACCTATTCACTCATTAAACAATCGCTCTTGTGAGATTTTAGGTCATTATGAGAGTCAAGTTTTGTCTGTCGTATTTCACAGTATTCCGATTACGTAGAGTTTTGCTAATATTGTCAAGGTAATCTAGAGATCATAAGGAGTAATCGAACGTGTGTTTCATTAATAAACGCCACCATTTGTGGTAGGCCTATTCCCCATACAAAAAAAATGTCTTCTTTAAGTTTGGAAGCCCAATAGGCAGACTGCATCCAGCCATACTGGAAATCTGCCATAGTTGAGAATCGAAATGAGAGAAAATTTACCATACGGGGATATGTATGGTAATTTTTTTTTTTGAGGATGGGAAATCATCAAATGACTTCTCCCGCCCTGTACGTGACGACGGAGTGTCACACTACTGACTAAAACCCATCCTTGTTCCCGCGGTTGTCCTTTATGTTCGGGGTCGCGGTAACTGCCCCCTTACCATGACGTTTAAAGTAAGACTGTTTTATTCCTGTTCCAGAGTGTGCAAGTGACAGCGTTAGACACGTGGTCTAGCGCCGTCTCTTTCCCACTGAAAGTAATATCAAAGTAATACTGCTATAAGGGCTTGTGGCAGGCCTCCTGTTCCGCAAACCCGACACTACTGAGTTTATTACATTGAGTAAAGATGACGTGTAACCCCGCAGAGTCTCAGCGGCCGGCGAGCAAGCGGCGCAAGCGCAAGGGCAGCGGCGGGCCCAACGCCGCGCCGCCCGCGCCCGCCAAGAAACGATCTCCTGGACCTAACTTCAGCCTCGCCTCGCAGGTATGTACAGATACTATTTCTTTATCATCACCCGATTACGGAGCAATGACATACGTTACCTACATAACCTCACATACGTTACCTCTGCATGTATAACAGTCGTTGTCCAATAGACGTATACTATATTAACTTTACATTGAGCTGACGTGTGTTCACATAATTTCTAGTCTATATCTATACGTGAGGACTTGTAATTGACTTTCAGTCGCCTATGTTTTTTTTTGAAGTGAAAACTTCTTTAGCGGCGTTGAGCACTTTTTCTGTAATGGGTATAAAATCTTAAACTCGCGTCAGGACACGTGACCCTGATCGAAAAAGCGTAGGACGGATGGATAGTAGACAGCTATAATCAAGTTTTCACTTCTGCCGGCACTCCCGGAGTGCAACCCGTCTTTTTTTTGTTAAGTTTTTGTATAGCTGTAAGTCTTTCATAGTGTAATAAATAAATAAATAAATAACAGTGGCAAAGCATCAATTTTCACTCTTATGTAAAAGGAATTCTGCTTACAAGGAAAGCAAGGAAAAAAATAATACCCTAAATTAGTCATGACAAAATCCGTGGTCTTTTTTTTTCTATAATTTACAAAATAAAATATCATTTTTATAATTTTCTTCAGTCATCTTCTCTATAATTTGCAGACCCTTTTGAATATCAATCAATAACTTTTCAATATTGTTTGTAAGATTCGGTTTATTATAAAGACAGGCGTGTTGGTCAAGCAGTTAGAGACCCTGACTCTTAAACCAGAGGTCGTGAATTCCACTCTCACCCAAGCCCAAAACCAACATTGTCTGATGAGCATAATATTGATTATAATGTGTCTCGATGTTATTTATCTATAGTATTTACAAATATTAAGTACTAGCTGTCCCCTGCGGTTTCACCCGCATTTTTCGGTACTGCTCTGCTCCCGTGGGTCGTAGCGTAATGGTAAATAGCCTATAGCATTCCTCGATAAATGGGCTATCTAACACTGAAAGAATTTTTCAAATCGGACCAGTAGTTCGTGAGATTACCCCCTACATACAAACTTACAAACCTACAAACTTACAAATTTTACCTCTTTATAATATTAGTATAGATGTATATCAGTTATCTGGTTACCATAGCACACCCTGTGCCTTTTTTAGCGTCAGATAGCCGTGTGTAAAATATTGTCCTAAGAAATGAATCCATTGAATTGTCCCCAGGACGTGATGGTGGTAGGCGAGCCGTCACTGATGGGCGGCGAGTTCGGCGACGAAGACGAGCGCCTCATAACGCGCCTCGAGAACACGCAGTACGAGGGCGCGGACGACTGGAGCGCGCCCCCGCCCGCCTCGCCCGCCAAGACGCCGCCCAACCACTGACCGCGCCCCCGCGCCCCCGGCCCACGGACCGCTGGCACGCCGCCCGGACCCACGCACTGCAGCAATGTGTGCAATACGTGGATACATAACTAACGCTGACCAACCGGCTCAAATCGTGATTTTATTTTATTTGTGATGGACAGGTATATGTAGGTCAAAGACACGATCCACACTTTCCGGTCCTATCCAATTTGTCGGTAATCCTAAATCGGAGCCATTCTCTACACACTTTCTGATGTGTTTATAAAATTAGGATCTGTTGCACAATACACTGTACGATTTCGTCCGATAATTAGGATCGTATCGGATAGTGACGGAAGGTGTGGATTGTGCTTATAGGGGGTCCTGAAATCCGCCTACTATGCGGCATTACTTAGGCGTAAGGTTAAAAAACAATACAAAAAAATATTGGCGCTTTGTTTGACAGAAAATATCAATACGCCTATATTTTTGTGTTACATCTCCTGCCAAAGTAGCGCCAACAGTGGCGTTTCGCAATACCCTCGTTGAACATTCCTGACCGCGTTTTACATTGTGTACTAGACCGCTCGCGGTCTATTAGACCGCTGACCAACCGTCTCAATTTTTACGATCTAGGACGCCTACTCCCAAAATCGAAAACGATGTAACGAATAACGAATCATGCGTTTTCTAACCCCCAAAGTGTAATTTTGACGACAGTTTCGAACTTTGTAAACTGACAGCAGTTTGTTTCGTAATTACGTTCCAGATTAGCACGAGAGTAATCTTTAAGAATCCTGACTTTTCTGTACTATATTTTGCATGTATTATACATATAAACCTTCCTCTTGAATCACTATATCTATTAAAAAAAACCGCATCAAAATCATTTGCGTTGTTTCAAAGATCTGAGCAAACACACAGACAGACCGAGGAAATAGACTTTCCCCCGAATACTCAAACGTCACCTAATTTTAAGACGCCTTAAAATCTGTTGTTGTCCTTACTTTATTCCTTTAGAGTGACAAAGACAGTGATGTCAGAGTATTCGGGCATTTTTTTCATACTGTGCAGTGCTGTATTCCACAGTAAAACTTTCTGTGATATGCTATATTAACAGTTTTTCAAACATGCATTGTTTACCTCTATTAGTTTCCCCAATAGATTCCAAACGAAACCAGAACGAAACGGTTTTAGAATAGGGTATAATACACAAAATTCGTCTTTCTTTCGTTTCATTCGATGTTTCGACGTTGGGAGTAGGCCTCCCTGACCCCAATCACAACTGTGCTCTAATTTAATCAAATGCGTGTTTTAAGAATAAACATAAGTGTATCACTGCTGCCAGACCACTGACCAACCGTCTCAGGTTAATCCTGTGTTAACTACACAATTGCGTGTGTTTTATAGGTAATACATAAGTGTAACACATTACTTTATTGTACATAAAACTCGAATGGAAATGATGTAATTTTAAAAGGATTTGTGCGACGGTTTTGATACCGGAGTTGGATACTGGAGTCGAAACGTTGTTTTTGTAAAGATAATGATGACTCAGGTGTGTTAGGTCCATGCTACCGTTTTACCCTGTAAAGAAAAAGCGAGTAATGTTTGTTTTTCACTAGTATTATTTGCAGGAAAAATATACAGGTCGCCAGTTTTAAGGTCCAATATAGTTAAATAAGACTAGCTGATCCCAGCGACTTTTTCTGAATGACGCATACAGTGTTGCGAATTAAAAAGTAACTTAGCTTTTTGGCCGAATCCCAAGCTAGTTTTATTACATTACAATCGGTTTAATGGTTTTGACGTGACGAAAGAACATACATACAGATTATACACACAGACTAAAGACTAAAACAAAATTTTGTAATAAGAGTGCCCTTAAGTGGTTGGCGATATGTCAAAATTAAAATCAAGTCGTGTGATTATATTAAATTCAGTTTACATATGTACCTTTCAATGACCAAGCGACAGCCGGCTGTCGCGCTGCTATAGTGTTTCTATTGTGTCTCGAATCACGAGTGTGCGAAGGTGTAATAGTAAATTATGTTATAAGTGAGCTAAGATTGTTATTAGTCCGGAGGCGTAATGGAATCGAGAGAGGAAAAAATTGGCAGACACTCTGTATTTTTTTCTCTCTCGCTAGATGTGCTGGTGGCCTGTGACATTTTATGAACTGTGGTAACGCGATTTCCGCATAGATTTTGTATGGTACACTGATACATTTTGACGTCACTTTTTAACAACTCAATTGGATAACTATTTATTGACTTTAATGCCACCAAAATCTGTTTTTACAGTAAATTGAATACAAATTGGGGTTTCGGAGATGAAATTGTATATTGTTTGTAAAGTTATGTCTTGGAATAATTTTAATGGACACGGAATCGGCGATTAGTTCCGCCATTTTGTTTTTAAAGCATTGTCAAAAGTAGTTTTGTCTCAACTATTCTCTTTGAAATGACAGAGACGCCCTGAGAATATAAAGATATATTTATTTTGTAAATTGATTAAATAAGACTTACACGTCAACAAAACAGCATTTGCATTTAAAATAAGTTGCTTTTTCTGTATTTTTTAAGCGGTAGCCATTAGACTCATGATCAGAATGTACTAGGAGAACATACTTATGAGAAGGTTATAAAATATATTGTTTGTAAATGTCAAAAATGTGAAATTTGGGACTTGCGGTTGGCATGTCAGCGTGGTTGTTGTCACTGCTCTTGGATAATGGGCACACATGGATTATGTCAACAAAATATAAATAAATCAATAAATATAGGCCTTTACGGATAAATTATCATTATGGCTTTTATTTCTACCCTCCTGGCTATGTACCTATACAAATTTTTGTCTACATGAAATTTTGGAAAAAGAAGAATATTGTATTAGTTGGTAAATTAAGTGCATCTCTACTCTTTCCACTTCATTAAGAAAAGGACAGAAGATACATATTAGTTTAGTTAAATCCACATATTTTTAGTGGCCATGTTTTTAACCGCGTCTAAGAGCCGAGTCACACCGGAATGGCAGCGGCCGGCAGCGATGCGGCGAGCACTTTCAGTGTGAAATAATTTTAAACTTTAACTACATACTTAAAAGACCAGTATCGCTTAAAAAGCTTGAGAAGGTCGCGAGGCCGCCCGCGGTGACGCGATCGACCGCGCGTCTTGTTGTTGTTTCCGCCCGCGGCTGCCAGCGGCGACGCGAGGCTGCTCGCGGCACCGCGGGCCGGTAAACTAGTCTAGAAGATATCAGGCGCGCGGGGTCTGGAGGTCGCGCGAGGCCGCCAGCGGCCGCTGCCATTTTGGTACGTGTGACTCTGCCCTAAATATTTAAGGAGTATCTTAATTTGACAGGACTAAACTAATATTTTTTCTCCTGTCCTTTTCTTAATGAAATGTAAACAAAAAGATGCACCTTGCACTAGGTAATTCTTTATTCTGTGACTGAACTTAATTTAGTTAAGTTTGTGAACAAGAGAATCAGCACCATTGGCCGACGCCTGCTAAAAATGCTGGAACGCAAAGCGGCGATGCGAATTCGCAACGCAGAAACTGTGGCGCAAAGCGGCGTTCAATGCGCGATTCGAATCTTTTCGCAAGTTCCTGCGATGCGCCGTTGCCCGAAGACGATTTCGCATCGCCATACCGCATATTTGTGTATGAGCCGTGTATTTATAATAATATTAAACCTTTCGACGACCAAGCGACAGCCGGCTGTCGGGCTGCTATTGTGTCTCGAATTACCTACGTGTATTTGAAGGTTAAAGTGGGTTGTTATCGGTTCGGTGGGCGGTGTGCAGAAGAATTTTATTACTTTTTGTCGACGACATCCGACTTTTATGTTTTCAGATTTTGAACTAAGTAAACAGTTTTCCACCACCTAAGGTACGCCCTTGTATCATACTATATTAAGGGTGAAAATGGGTTCTATAGTAGAAGCAAGGGTTTTAAAGCGCGTCACTCAAGGTTAAAATAATAATTGCTCCCGAAGTGAATATTGTTTTTTGTCACCATCTATGAGAAAATAAGAAAGAGTACTTACTGAATAACAATAGTAGGTACTCGTTATTTTATTTGCACCAGGTGCTGAAGAAAGTCGCACTATTATAAAATTGTATTTCTGTACAAAAGTTACGAAGGAAGAATGTGTATGTATGTATGTATTTCCCGCGTTTTGTTTTAGCTGTCACACACACTTTTTACTTTTTTTGTTTTTATATGGTCTGCGGTTTTTTTTATCATACAGCCTATTCTTCATGCAATGTTTGTTGGTTTGTGATCATGTCTTCCAAATTCAAAATTAACTTTGTTCTACTTGTTTGCCTTCTAAACCTTAGAGGATTTACCTAAATCCTTATGTAATCTAAGCTCTAAACACGGCAATGATTAAAATAACCGTTACTTAAACACAGGAATGAGGTATTCAATATAAAATTAGTCCATTAAAAAAAATCATACAATTTTTTAAAAAGATATAGGTATTTTTTGTTACAGGTAGGTAAATTCGCGCTTGATATTTTCTATAAAAGCAAACGCATTTAAAATGTTTAAATTATGAACGCAGCTGAAAGGCCAATCACATCGACTTGGCATTTTCGTCACACGTCATCGCTGACGTTTGGAAGTGCGTTCGAAACAAAGATCAGATCAATGTAAGCGTTCCTTTCACTTTGTTTAAACCTAATTTCAGTACATAAGATTTAACTGATTATTATTAAAAACCCTGATCAAAGTATAAACTAGTATTTAAGAATTTAATTCTAGGTATATATTTTTTTATTAAAACTTATTAAATAAAACAAAATTGAATTGCCTTTCACTGTTATGTTATCCGATCAACTTTTCGAACGTTACAATACGAACGAAATACGTGGAGCCGGAGTGGTAAACGCTCATCTCATATTGCTAAAACTGCATTTTAGTAACATTTATATATAGAATTAACTGCACCAAGTTACAATTTGTTAGTAAATCGGCAAAATGGTCACAAAATACGCGTTCTGCTTGTTAGCCATCGCGTCTGCCGCGTTCGCGCAAGGCTGCACAAACCCACAAGTTGAGGCATCTTCGTTCACCAGTTTAGACGCGACAGTTGTGACACAAATAGCCTATATTACAGAGTTTACGCTGAAATGCGACAACCCTCTGCCTGAAAACTACGCATTGTACGCTGAAGTTGACGGAAAACCGCTAACTGCTGCCCGTATTGGCGACAACAGATATCAGGTGAGAATAACTTTTTCTCTTGTGTTTTTCTCACTTTGAGTCCTGTTTTTAGGACTTGTGAAGCTAGCAATTTGTTCAGACGTCTTCTGGCTTTAGCTGTTGTTATTTAGACGTCTAATTTCATATAGAAAGTTGTGAAATGTTAAGTAAAAGTTTTGCACCAAGTGAAGGGTAGGACGTAATTTGGACGTCAGCTCTTGTTGTTTGCTTTTTTTTGGAAAAATAGGCAATATCACTGGTATTTAGATAATAGAACAAACATTGGCAAATATTTTGAGGATTTCAAACAATGTTTTGAAAGAAAAAACTAGAAATTATCTTAAGGTGTCTCCCATACTAGGGATTTCTTCTCTTTTGTTGGTATGTTTACAAATGGTAATATTTTTATGTAAAATGCCCTATTTACAAGCCAGCATGAGTATGTCTGTAAACTAATAAAAAAAAAATACCTATATAGCTACTTTGGCCTGTGGCTTGTAAAGTATCAAATTTCTCTAGTGGGACATTGTAAATTACTTTTCGCAAAAAAATACACTCCGAATTTCATTTCTCTAGGACCAGCTGTTTGGGCTGTGAGTTAGTAATATCAAGCAAGTCACAGTCAGTTTAGCATTAGAAGAAAATATGAGAGGAGAATGGTTTATTCTTAATCTCAAAAAATCTGTTAGGCTTATCTTAATTTTTACTATCTAAGGATCCAACTGACTAACATACTCAAAGACCCAAGAGAAGAAGAGAAGAGAGAAGAGAAGAGAGAAGTGTCTGGTCTTTGAGTCAAACCTTGAGACAGAAAAATCCTCATA
Source organism: Athetis lepigone (assembly GCA_033675125.1). Taxonomy (NCBI): domain Eukaryota; kingdom Metazoa; phylum Arthropoda; class Insecta; order Lepidoptera; family Noctuidae; genus Athetis; species Athetis lepigone. The sequence continues at coordinate 3,786,603 of CM066220.1, read as the reverse complement.
AATATCTTGTCTGAAAATTTGTTAAGACCTCATTATACGCTTGACCAACCAGTAGCTAGCCTCCCTGAATTCTATACTATCTACATGTTTTGCTGTTTTCCAGTACAAGACAATACTAAAATTAACAACTTTTCAAGCATTTAATTGGCATTTTATTGAAGCATTACTTTAAATGTTTCAATAAATGTAATATAATTTATTTCTTATAAATTTTCCATTCATAATGTTACCCCAGAACTAGAAACAAATGATTTTGGTAAGCATTTATTTTATTCTGTTCTTCTCCAGGTATCTTGGACTGAAGAGCCCGCCAAGGCCCGCTCTGGTACCCACGAGGTCCTCGTCTTGGATGAGGAAGGTTGGGCTTCTCTCCGACGCGCCCGTCGTGCCGATCCTAACGCTGCAGTCGCTCCCTTAATCGCTATTCAGTTACACCACCCTGGCAGTAAGTATCTGAGGATAAGGGAGCTGGCCCTTACTATTTCCTTGCTATAAAAGAATGGGTCCAACTGAAAGGGAATAAACAGCCAAAACTAAATCGAAAGCAGTTCCAGTTTTGTTTGGAATTGACACGTAAACATAACCAGTGCAGTTTCCTGCTGGACAAAGCCTTCCGTCCATTCCTTCCGTTTTCTATAGTTATTTAGACATTTTTTTAAAGAGTATTTTATTGACGTGACAACGTCTTATAAATTGGTTTGCCGGGTGACACCTCAAGAAACTGCGTTACGCTCCGCTCACGTTATGCGCATGCGCTCACAATGAGAGCGAGTGAGAGGCACGCGTCCCTTCCACTCGGGCATGGTTAGCCCGCCTAAGAGCGAGAGAGACAGACATAAAAAGTGAAAGGCACGCGTCCCTTCAAAGCACTCAAAGTTGTTGTCACGTAAAACTTTCGCCCGTATACCGACTTTACAGGCAACCAATTTTTTATGTTTACACCTATGTTCAGATAGCTTACTTCACGTTAAATAGAATAACGATTAAAGACGCCAGCCCTCGTACTTATCTTAACCTTTCAACTACCAAGTGACATGCTGTCGCGCTGCTGTTGTCTTTCTATTGCGTCTCGAAACTCGTGTGTTTGAAGGTTCAACCCTTTGACTGCCGAAAGCGCAGATCTACGCGAGACACAATAGATTTTGTTTTATTAATTACGGCATATTAGAGGTTAATTAGCACATACGAGTCATCAATTCATTCAAAGTTAGCCGAACAACACGTAATAACTAACGAAGACTCAGGTTCAGCGCGGCTTAAACCGCAACTAGACTTTCTAGGTCGAAACTGGGGCTCTAGTCTGGTATTACAATCGTGTCTCAATGACCAGTCATCGGCCGGATATTTGACAACTTTGACAGTTTTTGTATGGGAAATGTGTCAAAAGTTTGACGTTACACGTCAAAAATCAATCATAGAGACACGATTGTAATAGCAGATTATGGCCCCTGGTCGGCTGTCAAACCGAATCTCGGCCTGGAAAAAATACTAAATATTTCTATTTTTCAGGTTACTCCGGCCCATGGGTGAACTCTGAGGTGCTCGCAACCGCGCTCTCCATCTTAGTAGCGTACACAGCCCTCCGCAACAAAAGCAAGATCTTAGCGTAATAAATTATAGTAGTTAACTGTTTATTTTTATATCTAAATAAATGAGAAGTTAAGTTATTTATTTCTTATGTTTATTTTGAATAACCCACCACCCAAAAAATGCGCTAGAATAATTTTCGATGGAAGCACGCGTTTTTTTTACAGGTTTTTTTGTTTGTTTTTTTTACCCGCATACTCATTTTACAAGAGAAGTTCTCAGATTCAGATACTTGATTAAAATAGGTATTCTTAAGAATCTGCATTTTTAAATTTTCTGCAAAAATAAAGGGTCAGGCAAAATCACGCGAAACGAAACGTTATTATAACCCAGCTAAATTAAAAATCTATTAATAGCCTCGCACTTGGCATGACATTACGGTCATTTTGATTTACCAGCATAATACGTCAGTATTGAAACTTATCAGCTGATTCAGAGGTTATATTGTTATGAACTTTTTTTGCGATTGAGGGAGATTGTTGTTATTTAAATTATTATCAAAATGACTATAAAGCCTCGCGAAAGACCAGTGGATCCTGACGACGATCCCGTGGAGAACATGTTAAAGAAAACTGGCTGCTTGGAATTACATTACAAAGTTCAGGTAGGTAACATTGTCGACGACAAAATTTACGGTGAATTGTTTTCTTATTTGTGTAGTTAATAAAGATTTTTTTACAACAACTTTGTCGAAAGTCGAATTATGGATTGGACTGGTTGTTTTATGTATTTACAGATACACCAAACTAGTTCCTATCGAATTTGTATCGAATCGATTCGTAACCAATCGTAACATATTATTTTGACAGCTGTAATATCGCTACTTTACTGGAATTACGTTTTTAATGAGCCTCTAAAACAGAAAACAATAATAAAAGTGAAATGCGAAGATTAAATTTCTAATGTTATAGATTATGTGAATACGACAAATCAGCGCCATCTAGTGTGTGTAGTATTGCATAAAACTTCGAGGATGAAAATGGCGGAACATGTGTTTTAAAAAAAATATCGTTTTTTTCAGGAGTGCATAGCAATGACTAAGGATTGGAGAAAATGCCAGACAGAAGTAAACAATTTTCGAGATTGTGTAAATAAACATAAGAAACCTGAAGTAAAAAGTTAATATGTCCGTTAAAGTTGTTTTATTATTGTTACCTACTAAAAGAATTTTGTCAGTCTAATCAAGGGGTATCCTAAGATGTTTTAGAATGTCATTGGGGGTATCACGTCGCCAGTAACTGGGTTGTGAAGGTCTGATAGGCTGTCGCTTCATGTAAATCACTGGTATCCAGTAAGACTGAAAGCCCAATCCTTTTATAGTTAGGAAAAGGCTACGGAAATGGCGAATAAAGTGATGAAAAATTTTGTAAAAACCTGAAAACCCATCTAGAGGCGTGTACTGTCAATGTCAAGATGATGTCACGCAGTTTCCCTTTGAAATAAATTCTTTGGGAAACATAGTTAGGGTGTTTTTTTAACTATTTACCCTTAAATATAAAAAAGAATATTTCTACTTAATTATAACTTTGTTGTAAAATATTAAATAAACAAACCTGAAAAAAATATATATATTAAATCTGGTAAAAATCTGCAAAAATCCCAGGGTAGATTAAATTTCAATTTAAATTCTTTATTGCATTCCACAATGCAATAAAGAAAAGGTGGTAAACATTAAAAAAAAGTTACAATCATGGACCCTGTTGGGCACAGCAAAAGAAATACAAGACGGTCATTCTCCGATTCGGCGTTATTTGCCTAATTACCGTAACCTTTTTTATTTTTCACTGATTTAACTTAAACTCATTAAAATATGAAACTATAAAAAAATACGAATTCAATAATTAATGAGGCATGTTTTAATTACTGGTAGTTTTCTAGTTATTGAGACTTAAAAAAATTATGAGTACGGTAATTAGAAAAGTTAAAAATCTAATGCCACGGTAATTAGAAAACACTGTCAATTTTAAGTAAAATGTGATATAATATAATAAAAAAAACACACATTAATAATTTGTATACATCTATTTATATAAAAATGAATCCCTATTTCTCTTTGTCATCTTTGGACCGATTTCACTAATTCTTTGTTGTGTTTGTTATTGTTTGGAGGAGGTTCTTATGAAAACAAAGTGGAAATTAAGGCACTTTAGGATAATGTAGGTTAGAGTAAAATAGAGTAGGGTAGAGTGGGATAGAGGAGGATAGGCTAGAGTAGGTTAGAGTAGGGTATAGTAGGAGTGAAGCCGCTGGAAAAAGCTAGTATATTTTTTTTCCATTTATTTATTTTCATACACATTATTTACATTTTTAAATACTGATGAAAAAAACATAAACATGTAAAAAAATAAATAACAGTTAAGTAGCCACCCCCCCCCCCCCCAGCATCAGGAACAGGGTCCCCAGCTACCGGTGATCAGAGCTCTAGAGGAAGGAACTTCCTAACGATGCAAGCCGTGTTCAAAAGCTTCTGCAAGAAGCTCTTGATCTAGCCATCTAACGAGAGCCTCCGAGAGAGAGGTGTTGGTCGAGACTCTTGGCTATTAAACCATTGGCAGAAACAACTATCGGCACATGACCGCTGAGTCCACATTCCACATGTCAACAATCTCGCAAGCCAAGTTGATATATATACTTTTTTTTATCTTTCTCGGTCTTCATAAGGTTCTCGTCACGAGGGACCGTCACGACAACGAGCATATCGCACCGCTTCAATTGATACACCATCACTATATCAAGCTTGTTTGCTACAACAGTCTTGTCAGTGATGATGAATCGACCCCAGTACAATGTGACATTGCCATCTTCAAATTCTACGAGGCCGTATCTCAGAGCAAGTTGCTGATTGATAATCCTGGCTACTAGGTTATGTCCATTCAAGTACTCTTCGTTAGCAAGACGAAAACAATCAGTGATAATGTGTCGAATCGTTCTCCCGGTAGGTGACACGCCCGACATAAGTCAACCGTAGCATCTTTCACAATAAATCTCCGATAATTCTTCGTTATGATGACTTCATCCATAATTGTACAGACGAATCCTTCGGTTTCCCAAATAAGTTACCAAATCGTAGCCACTAAACGGACGCTAAACAGTCTACATCGGGCCCATGCAGGGCCCGCAAAAACCGTCCGTGTAACTCCTTACTCTGCCATACTTCCTTACGATCCTTCGCCTCAAGCACTACAGGTTTGCGCCAGTTCTCTTTAGCTAAGGAGAGCGGAGGAGGTTGTATGCCTCGCGGTTGTGGAGAGACTTAGCATTGAAAAGAAAAGCCTCGTCCTCCACATTTCCGCGGGATATACACAGCCTCATCAACTCATCACTGATGATTGCGGGTGATGCTCGAGCGCGCTTTGTATGTAGATTGACTTCTGTACCCATCTATTTTGAGGCTACAGTTAGTAAATAAGAATAAATTTTTCATACAACGGTAATTATAAACATATGGTAATTAGTATACGGTAATTAGAAATCGATAGATTTTCTTAAAAATTTCGGAAACCAACAAAATATGCAAATATAAGCTTATTACAACGTACGGAGGCCAAAATACTGTCTCAATTCACTTGATCAACTTGGGTCTAACTTAAAAATCAAATGTATATTTATGTAAAACGGTAATTAGAAAAGTTTTTAACCAAGGTTACGGTAATTATATACAAGCGTGCTTTATTCGCGGTACACTAACGTTAGAGACGTGCAACTGCTGTTTTGCTGCGGTACCCATTGAGGAGAAGAGACGCGCGCGGTAGTGGTGTGCCAAATACTGTTTTTTAGGGATGTGCACTCGAGAACAGAATATGTCACGGTAATTATAACTTTCGATCGGACATCCGATAATTTAATGATAATTATTTATAGACTGGTTCTAGTGAATCGATATTTTACTATGCTATACACGTTGTTTAACACTATTTAAAATATTAAATGGATCAAAGTAAATCTGTAAGTCATAAAAATTACAAGTAAGTTTTAACATTAAGTCAGTGTGCGGACACGTTACGGTAATTAGAGAACAGAGGTTTTTGAACTTAGGTTAAATTAATTTAGTCTTAACTACTTAAGACAGACGCCTGTGTTTTTGTTTATGGCTAGATAGGAATGCTATCTAACATATAAAAAATATTAGATGATTGAATATGATACAAGTGCGGATTATTCAAGCGCGGACACGTAAAATTTGCTTATCGGAGAATGGCCGAAGAGGACTCCATTATTAATTATTACATAAAAGTATTTATTATATTATTTACCATTAATATTCTATTATTATTGCAATTTATAAACGGTTTTACTAATGAGAATAATTTACCGTCTTGGCGAGGGCACTACCGTGCCTCCAGATGATTATGTTGTCAAACTTCGATAAGGAATGTTATGTTAATGTCACTTCCATTGAAACGTGACATAATATACCTACCGAAAAAAGTACTCACACATATTAAACCCAAAAAACATTTGATTTTGTTCAGAGACTTTTGAGATAAACGATGGTATGCTATTTTTGACAAAAATTTGTTCAGAGACTTTAGAGACCCAGAAAGTCATGATTTTTTTACCATAACTTTGTTTAGCGACTTTTGAAAAGTGATGGGTCACCTACTTATGCTTTTTTATGATGATCATTTATTTCTGGCGCTTGTCATGTTTAGCGATTTAGATGTTATACGGTGTACAGCGATTTTGAAAATCTAAATGTGGTCATCAACTTTTGATGCTGACTGTACATTTTGCAAAATGGAACAATAACTGTATAGTTTTCACGTATTTGAGATAATACGGTTGCCTGTACACCCTCGTGGAGCCGTGTACGAGTCAAAAATCCACCAATAGAATTGCTAAAAAGCTCCGCTCGCGAGATTTTATACAATTCTTATATAGTCTATTTTTTTTTAACAAACGAGTACTGAGGATATCTCTTTCACATTTCCGGTATTGACAAGAGAGAGATGGGAAATTAGTCGAGGCGGAGCCAACGCAACGCTTTTAACCCTAATGGTTATGTCCGAAACAGCTCCATTTCGTTCTGCTTCTGTGAAGTCCTGGGCCTTAGCACTGATTCGCTATGCACCCATAGAGTACGCGGTTAAATAAAACACACAAAAAGTGAAACATTCTATATATTTGCCTCGTTTTATGTACAAAGGATTGTCGCAACAATCTTGGCTCTAACTTATGCAAATAAAAATACAACTTATATCTATGGCTGAGCTATTAAAAACAGATTATGCCATAAACGTTACGTCAAGTCGTATCGTTTATAAAAATAATCATTGTTGTCTTACAATGCACTGTTTTTTTGACTTATTTTAATTATTATACTCAATTTAGTTTCATAAAGAAGTTCTGTAATGCTTTTAGATAACTTCTATGAAATTCCAATTATCGTTTTTTTTTGTTATTTTCATCTCTGCATTTGGCAGTATGTTCAGAAACTTAGGCGTCATTAAATCAAGTATATTATTTACATTGTAGGATATTGTAGGACGTTTGGTATCACTCAACCTATTACTGCAATTCTCTCTTGTACGTTACCGCAATTTATTTATTGTTTTACTGTAATATTCGCGTCACTTGGGTAATACAAACTACACTCTAAGTTCATTATAATATCCGGGGTTGCGGAATAGTTATAATAGTTACCGTGGCCCCGGAACATAAAGGGCAACCGAAGGAACATGAGTAGGTTTTAGTCAGTAAAAGTCTGACACGAGGACGGGAGAAGTCATGATTTAATAATCACAAAAAAAACAAGAATATAGTTTCTATTGCGTCGCATTGAATACGCAAATATTTTGCCACTGTAATGTTATAAATCGTCCTACACCGAAAATAATATAAGTGACATATACTCCGAAACCAATATTTTTTTACACACATGCTAATAAAATGTAATATTCATTAAAATAGTCAAAAAAACAGTCCACCAGGCACGCTCGTAAAAAAACACATTAATATTAAAATGCACTTTCAAATTTGTAATGGCAAAATGGGTCTTACATTAATGTTGTCATCTATTCTTTACAATTATGTCAAAATGGAATTGTGTACGCTCAAGACTTGGTACCAAGTTTCTTTGCAACTTTTGTTGACAATGGTGCTGATTCTCTTGTTCACAAACTTAACTAAATTTAAGTTAAATGCATCTTTCTCTTTCAATTTCTTAAAGAAAAGGACAGACGATACATTTTAGTTTAATCCTGTCAAATTAGACAGCGCCCGAAAAAAATTGGCGTATATTTAGACGCCATGTTTTTAATCGCGTCTAAATTATCTATGTAGTGTCTAAATTTGACAGGACTTAACTAATATTTTATCTTCTGTCCTTTTTTTAATGAAATGGAAAGAGAAAGATGCACTTAACTTAAATTTACGTTAGTTTGTGAATAAGAGAATCGGCACCAATATTGTTTGACAGATTGTTAATAATAATAACTTATACTACTCAAATGTTTAAATTTTATTACTAATAAGCATGTTATTAAATAATTTTCGATTTTGAGTACATTTGAGTAGATGCAGCCGATATACAAACAAATTAAAAAAAAACTCCGATAATTGCCATTTTTGATGAGTCTAACATTGTTTTATAAAATAACTAGCTTTTGCCCGCGACTTTGTTTGCGTGGAATAATAAAGTTACCGTTCCCGGGGATTTCCAGGATGAAAACTATCCTAGTCCTTTCTCGGGTCCCAGACTATATCTGTACCAAATTTCATACAAGAAGGTTCAGTGGTTTATGCGTGAAGATGAGACAGACAGACAGAGTTGCTTTCGCATTTATAATATTAGTACGGACTAGCGACTTTTCCAGGCTTCGCACGGGCAATTAGATATCGTTGAAACCCGTTTTTCTCTACTATAATATGTGCTCAAGAATTACTCAAATCAAATCAAATAGTTTATTGCAATCCATAATGTACACTTACAGGTGGTAAATATAATAATATAACATAGAAACAATTATGGACCCTGTTGGGCACAGCAAGTTACTCTGTCTATTGGTAAAAACGGTATGAAAATCCGTTCAGTAGTTTCTGAGTTCATCGCGACAAAACAGACGGACGCGGTAAGAAATGTTATTTTTATAATATTTACGGACAATCGCGTCTGAATATGTAAATTGTACTTTTCAACATTTATTTTCAACTTTAACTTAATGTAAACAAAGCTAGTTTTTATAAAACAATATTAAACATTAATATTTCAAAGGCTTAAAATAAATGCCTCTTACATTGGAATCAATATTACATAATTCTTTCATAAAAAAAAAAGAATTGGTGGTCGTTCATAGAAAAATGACTCTTTTTCCTCGGTTTTAAGGTTCAAAATCAACTCAGACGCGTATTTATGAACGGTATTAAATATAAGAGACCGACCACCAAAAACTTAGAATTTTGAACACACAAAATAATCTTGTACTATGATATAATAATAATAATAAAAACTATTTATACAAGGGATATTGACACAAAATCTGCCAGGAGTGATCGGTACAAAACTAGAAATTGTCACGTATAGGTGACACCGAGTGTCTCATGTAAGTATGTCACAAATATGTGATAATAATTGCGGTGCACTATAACACGAAATAAATTAAGTATTGCAAAAAATGTCGCTTAGATCAAGTAAGCCCTGAAACCGACATACATATTTACTTAAGTAACAGTTATTTTTGAACTTAACCATACTTTAAAAAAAACCGCATTTTTGTCACAAATATAAATTCAATATCGCAAAAAGTCACTTAGATCAATTAAGCCCTGGAACCGTTGAAATAATTTTCAAAAACGTACAAATGAATTTTATCTAAGCCTACTAGCTTTATCTTAAAATATCTTGCGTCAATATCCCCTATATTACGTTAAAACAAAAGAAAATAAAACAAACCAATGCGACTAAGCTAATACAGTCGTTTCGCACTGTTTACAAACAAATTTACATAGAAATAGTAATACCAGCCTTTTACTGTCCCACTGCAGGGCAAAGGCCTCTCCTCATACAGAGAAGGCACGAGCATTAATCACCACGCGCGCTATAGGTTGACAGGCAATTAGTCTACACGTGATTGTGCTTATGATAACAAACAATTTTTTGGTCTTGAAAAACCCGCTAAGAGGTGTTTCTACTTATAAAAACAAATCACTTTTATTATGGAACTTTTGTCAGAAATTGTTCCTCTATCTGTGGCTATTAAATGAAAACCCTTATTAATGTAACATACATTGTATTTCTTCTCTTTGTGAAAATAAATTATTATTATTATTATCATTTCTTTATTTTTACACACATTGATTACATTTTAAAATATTATTAAATAAAAAAAAACAACATTTAAAAATATAAAAAAACAGTAACCCACCGGTATCGGGAACAGGGTCCAAGCTACCGGTGGTCAGGGCTCCAGAGAAAGGAATCTCCTGACAATGCGCGCCGTGTCCAGTAGTACTGCCTTCTGAATCATCTGAGGCTCTTGGCTATTAAGCCATTGGCAGAAACAACTATCGGCACAATGATCGCACAATGTTATTATTATTATATTGTCCGAAATCGCCAATCCGCCTTAAGCGCGCGTGGTGATCAATGCTCGTGCCTTCTCTGTATGAGAAGAGGCCTTTGCCCTACAGTGGGACAGTAATCTAGTATTATTATTTATATTATTTCTATGTAAAACCGTACAGTATATCTCGTAATTACTGCAAAAGAAATTTCTAGAAAGAAATTCAAGACAAAGTAATCACGACACAGACCGTACAAGGCAGTTTCATGAAAAAACTAAAAATAAAGAAAAAGTAAATTTAAAAATCTATGCTAAGACGTAAACACGTCGCGTATTAAAAATATCAACGTCCAATTATGTGGCGAATTTATTTATTTTATTAACTTTATTTTATTGATATGAACGCTTTACTACTGTTGTCATCTATACATGACTGGTACTTGACCGATATTTAAGGTTCAATTTATGGTCATGTAATTTTAAACTTTATTTCGTTACAATAACACATAGTATCGCTTGAAAAAGTCCTTTTCAAGTTTTCACTGAACTTCTAAGCCAATAGAACAATTTCAAAGAAATTTTTAGTGTTTTCTGGGTCCGTACATTTGGACACGGTAGATGGCGCTGCAATCGGAGTCACAACAGTAGTAAAGCGCCCATACCGCTGACATTTACATGAAACACCAACTTTTTATTCAAAAACATGCCTTAAGAAGCTTTTGTTGAGTCTAATATTTCTAATTTTAAGAAATTATCGGCGGTTAAGTCTTAACGCCTAGTCACACGCCGTGTCAACGGAGGATTGAGCTACGAAGACTTGTAGGACATTTTTTTTTTAATTTTAACGCTTGTCACGTATATGTGACAAGCGAGCGCATCTATTTTCACATATCGCATATAAGTGACAAGCAAGCGTTCCAATTTTACTTCTGTGACAAAAGAGCGCGAGTGCTTGTTGTCTGTCACTTATACATGACACACTAGCGTATGGTCTGTGAGCGTGTCACATATACGCGACAAACGACTAGTAATCTATCAGACTCGGTCGATTAAGGCCTCTAAAAGGACTCGACTTCATTTTACACGACTTAAGTCTGAAAGAACACCGGAGATATAAATATACGTTATTTAGCACATACTTTGGCTTAGCTATTCTGTGTCTCTTTCTAACTATCGTAATTTCTCAGTTGTGTGACGGAGACAGCAATACTGCTTAGCTAAAGTACTTGCTAACCAACATTTATTTACCTAAATGCTTAGTTTTTTGATGAATTTTGATGTTTGCTTAACTGTTGCGTTTGTCCTTGTAGTGTAGGGCTTCGCTAGGGATCCAGAGCTCCGCTGGCACGCGTGTGTGCGTTTACTCGCGCAGTTTCAATGCGTGATCCTTAATGATACCTCCATCGCCTTCAGAGACAAACCTTTTGCGGCCCCTGTGAAAAATAAATCCATACTAATATTATAAATGTGAAAGTGTGTCTGTCTGTATTGTCTTTCTTTCACGGCAAAACGGAGCGACGAATTGACGTGATATTTTAAGTGGAGATAGTTGAAGGCATGGAGAGTAACATAGGCTACTTTTTGTGCGGGCAAAAGCTAGTAATAAATAAGTATTTTGGAACAACTAACACACTATGGGCTATGTGATGCCAAACTAGGCTATAGTCAATAGTCAAATCGTTTATTTTCATTAGACCAAAAAAGGCACTTTGAAACGTCATTTACAAAAGTGATTCTAGTTGCCCATTCCAAAATGTAGTTTAGGGTATATAAATTAGCATCACCTTTGTGACTAACTTACAGATCGACTCTGACGATTCATAAGTGCCTGTAAATGGTCTAGAATAGAATAGAATTTTATTTTGCAAATTTCGGTTATACATAATAGTCTTTAAGTAGACATACAAATATTTGAAATAAATGCCTTTACCTTTGGTTGTTTAGCTTAAGTAAAAACGTAGTTATTAAAGGTGATGCTCACCTGGTAGGCATCCGCTTGAGCACGGCGTCTCCGAGCCGGAACTTGTGCTGACAGCGCTCCATGAAGCGGTCCAGCATTATGTACGCGAGCGGAACGTCCAGCACTATGTCGCTCATGTCCTCGAGCACACGGAGGAAGCCCTGGCGGATAAACGAGCATTTTCAAAATATTAAAACGATTTCCTACAAATTGATACATTTCTGACTTTTTTTAATACACCAACAATGGTGCCGATTCTCTTGTGCACAAACTAACGTAAATTTTAGTTAAGTGCACCTTTCTCTTTCCATTTCTTAAAGAAAAGGACAGAAGATACATTTTAGTTTAATCCTGTCAAATTAGACAGCGCCTGATAATAATTGACGTATATTTAGACGCCATGTTTTTAAATTGCGTCTAAATTATCTATGGAGTGTCTAAATTTGACAGGACTTAACTAATATTTGATCTTCTGTCCTTTTCTTAATTTAAAGGAAAGAGAAAGATGCACTTAACTTAAATTTACGTTAGTTTGTGCACAAGAGAATCGGCACCAATGACTAGTAAAATTTTTGATCAATATTATGGAACAGCATCAATTTTAAATTTAATTTTAAAAAGATTTAAATTCTCGTACAAAAAAAAATATGTACGGTTTTTTTAGCAAATTCTGACTTTATTAGTTCTTCAACCTGGGTTGGCCTTATAAAGTCTTTGATTAGTATTAAAAAAGGGGCTTATTGGCACCAAAAGGCGTTTCTGTGTAAATTTATCATTTTCTTACTCTGAACAATTTTTAAATCTCACAATATTCTTTTAAGACCTCTTTTCATGTAGCTGCAGCTTAAAATTTCCACCACATCAGAGTTTGACACTATTAGTGTATGGTTTATACTATATCTAGCAAACATTTTGGGCGATTAGCGTCCGAATAAAGCACATATTTAGGCTTTTCAAACGCATTTCCGGCTAAAATTAACGTTTTCCAGCTTCCATCAGGCTTTTTACACAGTACAATTTGACAATATTTGTGGTTAATATACAAAAATCTTGATTTTTTCAATTTATGTCGTATTCAGTAACCCTCAAATTGTTTGACAACCTGGCAACCCTGTGGGCGATGGATGTAGTACGTACCCTGTCCATCTGATCAGGAGTGACGATGACACACCTCCTGAGCTCGGCGAGGAAGCCACAGAGCTGCTCTTCCACGCTGGAGTTCACCGTCTCCAGCGCCAGTAGAACTGTCTGCAAGGAAATTGAGCATGTTTACTAGTCTTAGTAAAAGGAACAAACTTATTGAAATATATTATAACTCTATATTGATAAACAACACTTTTGTCGTTATCTTTGTTGCCGTGATATTACAGTGTTATCGTCGTAAAATATTGGGAGAAGCAAATGGAAAGTAATTAATGACCACCGTGAATTTCAATATTTCTATTAATCATATATTCATATTCATATATTCTTTATTGCACATAAAAAATAAAGTACAAACATCAGCAAAACTAAAATAAAAACTTATGTACAATGGCGAGCTTAACCCAGAAATGAGTTTTCTACCAGCAAACCATAATGCTATAGAGAGATTTGCAACGGGGGATGTGCTTATGTGCACGAATAAAACATAATCATGTGACCCTACGACTCGGCGACCGGCGGTCCTGACGTCATCGTCAGAATGAACGGTACCGGCCACCTCCGGGGTCTCAGATAGCGGTAGGAGGGGTTCACATCGGTGTCGAGTCGACGATAAAGTACCTGGGACTTGTCCTCGACAACCGATGGAACTTCACGGAGCATTTCCGACGTTTGGGCCTTAAACTGGCGAGGGCTGGAGCTGCCCTCAAACGGCTCCTGCCCAATCTCGGTGGCCCAAACGCCTCCTGCCGGAGGCTCTACGCGGGAATCGTGCGGTCCATGGCCCTCTACGGGGCTCCGGTGTGGGCGCCCAACCTAGCCATGGCTCCGGCCCGGCTTCTGAGGGCGTCCCAGAGGGTCATGGCCATTCGCATGGTGCGGGGATACCGCACGGTCTCCTGCGAGGCGGCGTGCCTCCTTGCCGGCACTCTGCCGTGGGATCTGGAGGCAACAGTCCTTGCACACACGTACGAGTGGCGCGTGGAAGTGCAACGCCGGGGTGAAGTCCCGATGCCGCGGGTTATCGCGGCACGGCTCACGGAGCTCCGGCGAGATCTCATGGCGGAGTGGAGACAGCGACTGTCGCAACCTAGTGCTGGGCACGCCGTTAAAGCGGCGGTAAGACCCCTCTTTGAGGAGTGGCTAGAGAGGCGCCACGGCGCTCTCACGTTTCGCCTGACACAGGTCCTCACCGGACATGGTCAGTTTGGGAGGTTCCTGTGTCGGATTCAGGCGGAAGCGACGCCTGGGTGTCACCACTGCAGCAACGGTCGCCTGGAGGACACGGTCGAGCACACGGTGGAGGTGTGCCGCGCATGGGCGGACCATAGACGTGTCCTCGTAGAGGCGATCGGCGGCGGTGACCTCTCGCGCCCAGCGCTGGTTCAGGCCATGCTGCGGGGCGAGACGGAATGGGATGCCGTCGCCTCCTTCTGCGAAGCAGTTATGCTAGTGAAGGAAGCGGCGGCGCGCGAGAGTCAACGACGAGCCTCTCGCCCCGGACTAAGACCCAGGCGAAGACGTCGAGAGTCGCAAGACGACTACCGGCCACCGTAGGCGCGGTTCTGCGGATGGCTCACGATGGGTAGCTCGCCGCCCGGCTAGGACCAGGACCGCGTCGACAAGCGTTAGTGTTCCACGCGCGCCTCAAAGAGAAGGAGTCAGCACAGGAAGGGGCCCAACAGGGCCAACGCCTGCCGGGGTTGCGGAATGTTTATAATAGTTACCGTGACCCTGGAACATAAAGGGCAATCGAAGGAACATGAGTGGGTTTTAGTCAGTAAGAGTCTGACACGCCCTCCCGTCGCACCCAGGACGGGAGCAGTCATTGGATGATTTCCCACTCACCAAAAAAAAAAAAAAAAACCTTGAAATGGTTTTTTTCTTCTAGAATACGATGGAAGCTTTCCTGTTGAAGCATTTGTTAGGCATAAAATTAACGTCATACGCCAAGTGACCGTTCATTCTGACGTAAACCACATTTTAAGGACCCATGGCCAAATACTCAATCATCATCGATCGTGGGTTCGATTCCCACCCAGAACAAACCTTTGTGATGGGCATGATTGTTTGTTCTGTGTCTGGGTGTAATTTATCTATAACTAGCTGACCCGACAGACGTTGTCCTGTCAACTATGAATATTGAATTCGAATTGACATACTACCTACCTACTACCCACCTACCTACTACCCACCTACTATACGATACTAACGTCACTCAATTGTTTTGGCTTCCCGAAACCTCTCGACTAACACTTGAACTTTATGGTATGGTGTTAAAGCTTAAATTGACTCTACGTTTTAGTTAGAAAACGTTTGTATGGGAAAAAGAAAAGGGCTGTTTTTAGGGCTTTCCCGACAATTATTCGTTTTTTTCCCCCGTATAAACCATCCTTTAACTAAAACGAACATTTAAAAAAAAACAGCCAAATCGGTCAAGCCGTTTTCATGCTATGTCGTGACAACGGAAAACGGGTTTCATTTTTATATATATAGATATGTTTGTATTAACAAATTATATGAGTTTGTACATCAGTTGTCTGGTTACCATAGTACAAGCTATGCCTTGTTTAAGCCTTGTGAGTTGTGCATGGATATTTATTTCCCTAGCTTTCTCGCATCTATGTTGGGGTCGGAAACCAGTCTAACAAAATCAGTTGATTACAAGTTCCATTAGATCGAAGCAATAGACCACGGGGTCAGTTACATACTACTATCACCCAACAGACAAATTATTTCCTCGAAGCTGTCATCATTCTTAGCCTTTACAAAAATAATCAATGCTATAATTACCTCGTACACAAGCTCGTGGTGGAAGTGCGGCACCTCGAGTTCCCGCACACAGCGCATGGCCTCGGCGAGGTCACTCGACGTCAGGTACTCTTTGAGGAGCAGCTGGATCTGACGGATCAGCGACTTTACTGGCCTGTGGACGGAGGAAAATATATGTAAAACTATAGACAGTCAACTCAAATAATTTATTTCAAACTAGCTTCTGCTCGCGGCTTCGCTCGCGTTAGAAAGAGACAAAAAGTAGCCTATGTTACTCTCGATTCCTTCAACTATCTCCACTTAAAAAATCACGTCAATTTGTCGCTCCGTTTTGCTGTGAAAGAAAGACAAACATACAGACAGACACACTTTCCCATTTATAATATTAGTATGGATAGACCATTGAAAAGGCACTTTAGAACGTCAAAAACAAAGAAATTAATCTAGTCGCCCAAATAGTTGCAAATCTAATGCGATCAAAACATTATTATTTATGTATTGTAACTGTATTTAAAAATCTATTGAAAAAAATAGTTTAAACCTACCCATTAAAAAATTTCCTTCAGGACTACAATGTTGAATTTGCAAAATGTTGAATTCGTAAAATGTTGAATTCGCATAATGTTAAATCCCAAAATGTTGAATTTGTAAAATGTTGAATTTCCCACCCGGACCACAATGTTGAATTTGCAAAATGTTGAGTCCTGTGGATGCGAGAGGCACAAGACCGATCGCGGTGGAGGTATTAGGGGGAGGCCAATTTTTAGCAGTTATAATGAGCACACTTCCTCCTCCACTACACGGGAAAATATCTGGCACCCACATAGACGGCCCTGTAAAATTAGTACATAAACCTACCACATGGTAAAGTTAGTACCTACATAAACCTACAGGGTGTCTGACATAGGGTGTCGCCAACTTGAAAAAGTTGTTCAGTTTGATGGTCCGTAACATACCCATGTTACGGACCATCAAACTGAACAACTTTTTCCTGTGGACCAACATCGGGATCGCTACGACGTATCGGAATTGCTAGTGGGCAAAGCAGAAAGTATCCAGGGCCGTCATATACAATTGAGGTTTTCTTGAATGTAATGAATGTTTTCAAATGAAATAAAACCTAATTAAAGAACTAGTCATTTTCTACTATAGTTTAAATTTTTATTACAAAATATCCGTGCGTTTTTGAGAAAACTTAAACTGTATCTTACGGCCCTGGATACTTATCTGCTTTGCCCACCGTACATACTCCGGACTCTAACGTATGTTAGGACTACAACAGTTTAATTCTTAATTTCCTATATCAGGAACATCGATGAAACAAAAAGGAATAACTCTGGTATTTATTATAATAGTTAAATGATTTATTTTAGATGCATCCCACATTATGATGATCCTCTTAGGTATAAACGGTGGATCACGTTTTCTATTTACCACTTCACGTTACTGCGCGCAGTGCGCGCCTAGTACTTTTGATTGATTTAAGTGATCTTGTGCGAAAATTTACAATACCCCGATATGTAAACCATAACTATTTTGCAGTGTAAATCAATGACATTTGGCTTTGAGTTACAGTGTTACTAACCGGGATTTTTTTTCCCGATGGGTAACAGTGTGACACAAAGTGAAAAAAACCGGAAAAGGTTGATCAGTTTGATGGTCTATGTGGGTGCCAGATATTTTCCCGTGTAGTAGGAAGATCATAAGATTTGCCAAAAGACGTCCACTGCTGGAATTAGGCCTCCCCCAAATACCTCCACTGCGACCGGTCTGGTGCAAGGACTCAACATTTTAGTATTCAACATTTTGCAAATTCAACATTATGGGTCCGGAAAATTCAACTTTTTACGAATTCAACATTTTAGGATTCAACATTTTGAGAATTCAACATTTTGCGAATTCAACATTTTGCAAATTCAATTAGTCCTGAAGGAAAAATTTGCACCTCAATTGGTTATAATAAAATCTACCAACCTACCATACTTGAATAACACCAAATAAACATTGCATTCATTTCATTTCAGCCGTTTGTTCACCACTGCCGTCACGACACCGAGAACGAGAGGCTGAGTTTAGTATAAATAAATAAATATACTGGGACAACTTACACACGGTTATCTGATCCCAAGTTAAGCTCTGCTTAGAGCTTGTGTTATGGTAACCAGACAACTGATATACATACTTATATAATTAATAAGTACATACATAATAATATTATAGATAAATTACACCCAGACACAGAACAAACATTCATGCTCATCACACAAAGTTTGTTCTGGGTGGGAATCGAACCCACGACCTCCGGCTTAGCAGTCAGGGCTACTAACCACTACACCAACAGGCCCAAAATGAAAAAGTATGAGGTGACGAGACGTGCGGTGGACACGCTGCTACAGTGAATGTATATATCCCCACTTCTGCGCCGTCATCTTACGTCTTACGTCGTGTCTTTTATGTTTATAAAGATTATTTGGTATTTTTTTTATATATTTCCTTCACAATAACACACCTCTCGTCCTGAGAATCGAACCCAGAACAATGCTGAACACAACAAACAGACAGAAATATCGTATATTTATATTTACCTGATGCCGCCTCCGACGCCCCAAATATTGTCAAGCCTGACCATTCCTTGCTTCAGTGAGAGCAGTGTCTCTGCCCTTTGTATGGCTTGTCTGAAACAAATCATTATATGATTATTAATAACTTTAGGTTTTTGGTTACTGCTTTGTTTGCTCCCTTAGGACGTAGCGTGATGTTATGCTTTCCTCGATAAATGGGCTATCCAACAAAAAAAAAAACAATTCGATGCAGTACTCGGTTAGAGTTAAAGAGTTTGGAAGTCAGGGTGCATACAATGCTATAGAATGACTTTTTAGTATCTCAATAGCATTATATGCACTGTGAAGGCTGTTTTGATGGTTTAAATGATTATAATTCTGTAAACAATGGCCTATTACAGTCGCAAATTATTCCATATCAACAAACACCCAGACAATGAGCGGCAAATTGCAAAAAACGTTTAAAAATTTGAATTTCGCGGGCTACCCCAAACTCTTTAGCTTTATAAATTACTACATTTAAATAGATATTCGTTTGTTTGTTTGTTCGTTTGTCGACGCGGTCCTGGTCCTAGTCGGGCGGCGAGCTACCCATCGCTCGCCATCCGCAGACCCGCGCCTACGGTGGCCGGTAGTCTACGTCTGGGTCAGCTGGTTCACCAGCATAACCGCTTCGCAGAAGGAGGCGACGGCATCCCATTCCGTCTCGCCCCGAAGCATGGCCTGAACCAGCGCCGGGCGCGAGAGGTCACCGCCGCCGATCGCCTCTGGGTCTTTGTAACCTCAACTAAATGATTTGTTATTGTTAACCCTGCTAAAAACTCACTTGGCATGTGAATTCAAGTCCGTCTTCTCCAAAGCAGTCTGGACGAACCGCGGCGGCAGGCAATCGTCGGCAACACAGCGGGCTATAAAGTTGGACAGCAGAACCGCCGCGTCCGGCGTGTCCAGGACCAGGTCCGGCAGCTTTTCCAGGAGACGGTCGAACCCTGGGTAGAGAGAGTATAGTGAGTAAGGCCTTGGTCGTGTAAGTCAGCGTTTCGGGCGAGAACGGCCCTTCTCAAGTATTTTCGAACATCCATACTAATATTATAAATGGGAAAGTGTGTCTGTCTGTTTGTCTTTCTTTAACGGCAAAATGGAGCGACGAATTGACGTGATTTTTTAAGTGGAGATAGTTGAAGGGATGGAGAGTAACATAGGCTACTTTTTGTCTCTTTCTAAAGCGAGCGAAGCCGCGGGCAAAAGCTAGTACCATATAGGGTGACTTTTACTATGGGAACAAATCTGAAATCGCTAAAATAAATCAGCTGTTCAGTACATTTATGTTTGCCTAATGTACAAAACAGCTGATATTTTTTGCTCTTTTGCTCCCATAATAAAAATTGTTATCATGAGCACAGTCACGTGTTTAAGTATCGTTCACTAATTACCAGTCACCCTATATAGTAAGACTTTGGTCGTCTGTGATGAAAGGCCTTGGTCGTGTGTGGTAGAACCGTTCCCGAATGAATAAATATCCCTGGACAATTCACACACGGTCATCTGGTCCCAAACTAAGCAGAGCTTGTACTATGGTAACCAGACAACTGATAAACATTTTCGTACAGAGCGTATAGACGCCGTGGGTCAAAGTGACCGAGGCCTTAGTAAGTTTACAGGACTTTAGAGTTGAGTCAGCAGGATTGTAGGTCTATATCCTCTCTCCTCCTCCTTAAACACTATCACGATATTTCCAAAATTGTAACCGCCATCAAAAAAAAAAACTAAAAGAAAAATGGCAGGATTTTAAGTGTCTAGAAATGAAATATATACGAATGAAATATAATTATTTTTTAAGTTTATTCAAACTTTTACATTAATTAAATAGGGCCGGACAAAAAGTAATATAAAATGAATAGTTAATCGATTATAACAACAAAGTGTCAGTGATCATAAGGGTCAATTTCGAGTGGCAGTAATATGATACCTGACATTAATGGCAGCTGTCAGATTGATATATGGCTTGACTAGGGGGTTAGTGTCATTTTTTACGTACGGATAACCTATAAAAAGTAAAACTTCATGTTGGAATATCTATTTTCCCCGGCCTTCTCTAAACAAATTCTTGGATAAATGCTTTCAGGGGCTGAAACTTAGTTAAACAGATTTTTTTTCAAATGAAGACATAGACTTTTAATGACAACTAAAACAATGTATGGGAACCTGCCATTGTTCTTTCGGAAGTCTGTGGCAACACAAATTAATTGGCAGAAGATAAGCCACCGGAGTTATCCGCGAACAAACATCAAAAAAGCATATACCTATACGGTCGAATTGAGAAACCTCCACCTTTTTTTTGAAGTCGGTTAAAAAGTATAAAAGCATTTATGCACAATAACAATATGACAAACTCACCGAGTCCAATGTCTTTGGCGGAGAACACCCTCCCGTAGAGATCAGAAATAAGAACGGATGCCATCTCACAGTGCGACGGCTTGTGGTCCAGTGCTATCTCCACAATCGTCTCGCATACCTGCGGACATCACAGGGGTCATGTATTTGTCTTTATATAATAATTTTTGAAAAGTTTCTGTCTATGGGACCTTGTCTGTAGAGGAGAATTGAGATTTTTGTACGTATTTATTTCTTAATGGTCATAATTATAAAAGTTAAACGCGGAAGGTCAATATAAACGTTTTTTACTATAAAGACAAAAGTGTAAGATCTCGGATATAAACAAAATTAAATACATATAAGTATGCTCTTCAAGTACTATAAAATCGCTTACATATTGTACTTATTTCACGCTGCCTCTATTTATCTATATAAATTAAAATTGCACAAAATGAAAAGACTAGTCATAAGCCTCATTCAATATTTTTGTTAGGATTTTTGAGGTTTTTAAAATCAGTAGCTAACGTATCTATTATCGGTAGCCACACATCTATAATTCTGGGTTAGGTTCGCCATTGTACAATCGACAAAATGGAATCATGACCCACCATAAGCTTATTTTCCTACAGACATTCAAATACAATGAGGTCGACAACCGCGTAAACATGTATTAAAAATTGTCTCACGTCGAGTCTTATTATTTTGACAGCTTCAAACGATTTGTCGTCGAAATGGGCCATGATTCAATTTTGTCGATAGTGTATAAGTTTTTTTTTGTATTTTTGCAACAAGTTTATATGTTATGTTTTTTTGTGTGCAATAAAGAATATGAATACAATAATAAAGCTTACCAAATGGCTCCTTTTAGCGGTGACAAACTCAAGAAGGTCTTCGGCGGCGGCATTGGTGTCTCCATGTTCAAAATACTCCAGAATCACCGGCTCTGACTTGCGCTGCAAACAACAAGAAATTGTATTTACTTACAAGCTCATATAAATATCCATACTAATATTATAAATGGGAAAGTGTGTCTGTCTGTCTGTTTGTCTTTCTTTCACGGCAAAACGGAGCGACGAATTGACATGATTTTTTAAGTGGAGATAATTGAAGGGATGGAGAGTAACATAGGCTACTTTTTGTCTCTTTCTAACGCGAGCGAAGCCGCGGGCAGAAGCTAGTCTTATATAAATATCTCCCCCAGTGTAAACGGCGCGTTTTGCTAAAACCCACCCTTGTTCCTTCGTTTGCCCTTTATGCTCCGGGGCCGCGGTAACTATTAGAACTACTCCGCAAACCCGGCAGGCATTGGCCCTAGAGAGCCTCGACCCGTACTGACTGCTCTTTGAGGCGCGCGTGGACCCAAACACGTCGTCACACCGGCCTGGCTCTAGTAAGGTGGCGAGCTACCCTTCGGTCGCCGTCCACAGACCTGCGCCTACGGTGGCCGGTAGTCGTCTTGTGACTCTCGACGTCTATGCCTGAGTCTCTGTCCAGGGCGTGAGGCTTGACGCTGCCTCACGCGCACCGCTGCCTCCTTCCCCAGCATGGCTGCTTCGTAGAAGGAGGCGACGACTTCCCATTCAGTCTCGCCCCGGAGCATGGCCTGAACCAGCGCCGGCGCGAGAGGTCACACCCGCAGATCGCCTCTACAAGGACACGGCGGTAATCCGTCCAGGCGGCATGCCTCCACCGTGTCTTCCAAGCGAGTCTTCAGATTTTCAAGTCGCCGTTAAATGTACCGTTTTGTAATTATGCATTCTCTCTTATTATTTTCCTCAAACGTTTATAAGGATAAGCCTTGCTGATCCACATGATAGTCGTCGGTGCAATAACATATCACGTTTCGCAAGCAAAGCAATAATATTCTAGCAAGTAAGTAATTTAAGTTAGCGATACGGTTTCGTAATATTTCCCACATTTATTAAAAGGAACTTTGATGCGAACAGAACAAAATGATTAATCCATACCATACTAATATTATAAATGCAAAAGTAACTCTGTCTGTCTAGGTTTCACGTCAAATCTGAAGCGATTTAAATGAATTTTTATGAGATATAATAAAATAAATATATTTCTATAAAATAAGCAGAGTTTTAATATAGCACACAAGACAAGCAACAAAACATCAGTAGTTAAAAAAACCGGCCAAGAGCGTGTCGGGCCACGCTTAATGTACGGTTCCGTAATTTCCCGTCCGTCACAATAAGTGTTCCCACTTATAAGTTAAAAAAAGGCTATTTGTTACGTTGACATACTAGGTACGCAGAAATTATTTTGTACAACCTTTTTGTCTTTTTTGTACAAAAACTGTTCTTGCTATCAAGTTCAAAATAATTTTCCTAGAAAGTCCTTATAAAGTTCAACTTTCCAGTTTTTTTTTCATATTTTTTAAGTCAAAAGGTCAAAAGTTAGAGAGGGGGGACGCTTTGATTTTTCCTTTTGGAGCGATTATTTCCGAAATTATTGACTTTATCAAAAAATGATTTTAGTAAACCCATATTCATTTTTAAATACCTATCCAACAATATATCACACCACACGTCAGGGTTAAAACTAAAAAAAAATCACTTCCCTCTTTTCATATAGGAGGGTACCCTAAAAAAACTTTTTTTCCAATTTTTATTTTACCACTTTGTCGGCGTGATTAATATACATAGTGGTACCAAATTTCAGCTTTCTAGTGCTAACGGTCACAGAGATTAAGCGAGGACGGACGGACAGACAGACAGACATGGCGAAACTATAAGGGTGGTTCCTAGTTGACTACGGAACCCTAAAAAGACACATTCTTTTTTTAACATTTAAATAATGTGACAATATGAGAGACGGCCAGGATTACAATAGGTATTAAACCTCCAACAAATTTGGTACAGAGATAGTTCATAGCCTGAACAAGGACATAGGAGGTACAATATTATTTATTCTAAAATTTCACGCTACGATTCTATAGCAGTTATAAAAACCGGCCAAGAGCGTGTCGGGCCACGCTCAATGTAGGGTTCCGTAGTTTCCCGTCCGTCACAATAAGTGTACCTACTTATAAGTTTAAAAAAAGGCTATTTGTTACGTTGACGTACTAAGTACGCAAAAATTATTTTGTACAACCTTTTTGTCTTTTTTGTACAAAAACTGTTCTTTCTATCAAGTTCAAAATAATTTTCCTAGAAAGTCCTCATAAAGTTCAACTTTCCAGATTTTTTTCATATTTTTTAAACCTACGCGTCAAAAGTTAGAGGGGGGGGGACGCTTTGATTTTTCCTTTTGGAGCGATTATTTCCGAAATTATTGACATTATCAAAAAATGATTTTAGTAAACCCCTATTCATTTTTAAATACCTATCCAACAATATATCACACGTCAGGGTTGTAATTAAAAAAAAACCACTTCCCTATTTACATATAGGGGGGCTACCCTAATAAAACGATTTTTTCCAATTTTTATTTTTGCACTTTGTCGGCGTGATTGATATACATATTGGTACCAAATTTCAGCTTTCTAGTGCTAACGGTTACAGAGATTAAGCGAGGACGGACGGACAGACATGGCGAAACTATAAGGGTTCCTAGTTGACTACGGAACCCTAAAAATCTAACATAACGCGCGTGAAACCACAGGCTACAACTATACTACCTATAAAGATAACGTTATCAAACTGCGGTTAGTAAACCGGCCTAATTATTATTATGATTAATAATACATAAGACTTGTGTTATCTATACTAATATTATAAAGAGGTAAAATTGGTAAGTTTGTAGGTTTGTAAGTTTGTATGTAGGGGGTAATCTCTGGAACTACTGGTCCGATTTGAAAAATTCTTTCAGTGTTAGATAGCTCATTTATCGATATACCATCACGCTACGACCCACGGGAGCGGATCAGTAACGAAAAATGCGGGAGAAACCGCAGGGGACAGCTAGTTATTTATAAGTACAGTAATCTTTTGGTGATAAGCATACTAACATTATTAATGTGAAAGTTTGTGACTATGGATGAATGTGTTTGGTTAAAAGGTAACACGCAAAAACTACAGGGGGCCTACCACAAGCCCTTATAGCAGAATTACTTTGATATTACTTTCAGTGGGAAAGAGACGGCGCTAGACAACGTGTCTAACGCTGTCACTTGCACACTCCTGAACAGGAATAAAACAATCTTACTTTAAACGTTATGGTAAGGGGGCTGAACGTATTTTGTTAAAACTTTACAATAATACTCTTACATCAGATTAAAATTATATTTTTAACGCAAAAATCCCAAAATAACAATTTTATCAAAACATCACAAAATAAATCTAAAGCGACATGGACCATAATTAACAAGAATAAAGCATACTTTCCTAAAGAACCCATAACGGAAATAAAAACTGACACAAAGGTCGTTACAAATCCTACTGAAATAGCAAATTCCTTTAACGAATATTTTATTAACCAAGTATGTATTTCAAATCATAGCATAAAACAAGAAATCCCCATTGATTCAAACACTTTAAATTCTTTATTTATGGAGCCAACTTTGCCGCATGACATCATGAATCATATTAAGTCTCTCAGAAACACAAACAGTGTAGGTAGTGATGGAATATGCACAAAAGTTATAAAAACAGTATCTCAATACCTAGCCCCACATCTTAGTTACATTATCAATTTAAGTATTGAGAATGGTATCTTCCCAGAGAAACTTAAAACCTCCATAGTTAGTCCTTTGTTTAAAAAGCACGACAAATGCCTAATGAAAAATTATAGGCCTATTGCTTTGATACCTATATTTGCAAAAATATTTGAAAAAGTGATATATAAAGCACTTTATACCTACCTCGAAAAATCAAACATTTTACTTGACGAACAGAAAGGATTTCGCAAGAACAGGACAATTAATATGGCTATCCATGATCTGATACGTCCTATCCTATCGAATGTGGATCAAAGAAATGCCGTATGTGCGATATATATGGATCTTACAAAGGCTTTTGACTATGTAGACTATAAAATACTATTAAATAAATTAGAGAAATATGGTATAAGAGGCAACATTTTGAATCTCATTGAATCGTACCTACGCAATAGAAAGCAGGTTTTAGAAATAACACGAATATGCCCACGCACTTGTACCGAGAGAAAATACAGATCTAGCAGTAGGGTCGTTAAATACGGGGTCCCACAAGGCAGTGTGTTAGGACCTCTCCTTTTTCTAACATATATAAATGATTTGCCTAGAGCAATAAGGCATCCGATGGTACTATTTGCTGACGACAGCACGGTAGTAGTAAAATGTGATAACCCTAATACGTACGAAACAGAGATTAATTTGACATTGAATAAAATAATTACTTGGCTAAATAATAATAATCTTGTCATAAATCTAGAAAAGACTAAAATAATGCACTTCTATCAAAGGGTTCCTAATGCGAGCCTTGACATCAATTACTTGGGGATTAAAATAGAGTTAGCAACTATGACTAGATTCCTTGGTGTTATTTTGGATAGCAACTTGTCTTGGAAACCTCAAACAGAAGATATCTGTAAAAAGGTTCTATAAACTGTCTAAAATTGCAAGCCTAGAATCTCTTTTAATGGCTTACCATGGCTATGTTGCATCCACGCTAAGATATGGCATAATATATTGGGGCGATTCAGTCAATAAAGAGTATGTTTTCAAGGCTCAAAAGAGATGCATCAGAGCTATGTGTCATTTACAAAGTACCGACAGCTGTCAACCTCTATTTAAAAGCCTCAAAATCTTAACTTTACCATCTCTATATATTTATGAGGTGAGTATATTTGTTAAAACAAACATAAACCTCTATGAAGTAGCATTCAAAAGTCATTATAGGAAGCTACGTGATAGAAATAAGTTTGAACTTAAAGTGCCATATGCAGGTACAGCTTTAATGAGGAAAAGCTTTTTTTGTATGGCCCAAAGGATATTTAATAAACTACCTTGCTCAATAAAAAATCTAGATCTTGTCAATTTCAAGCGTAAGCTACATAATATATTGACTCAGAAATGTTATTACTGCCTCAATGACTACTTTGATGACAGTTCTTTGACATAATTGTATACATGATTAAGTACTGAATTAATATTAGTGAATTTGAATTTTACCTTGACATTTTATTATATTATTATTACTTTGACATTTGTGTTATTACTTTGACATTTTTATTATTACTTTGACATTTTTATTATTACTTTGACATTTTTATTATTACTTTGACATTTTTATTATTACTTTGACATTTTTATTATATTTAAAACTTTATTAACATTGTAAACATTTGCACACCTCAATAGGTTATAATACAATGTACCTACCATACCTGTATAACAGCTTACAAACATGTATTATGCAAATAAATGATTTATGATTATGATGATTATGATTATGATCAGAATAAAATCACGCTTTGACCCATGAGATCGGAGCAGTAACCTAAGACCTAACATAACGCGGAAGAAACCGCGGGAGATAGCTAGTTAGTAATAATGTCGATTTTGGAAAAAAAAAACCCAAAAAAAGAAAATGCCAATTTTCACTTTTAGTGGAAAGGAAGGATAGATTTGTTTAATTTTTAATCATTTTAAAGAAACCTCCTTTATTAAGTCCATTAAAAATTTAATTGACAAAAAGCTTTTTACAAAAAAAAGATAACCGACTTCAAAAACTAAAAGCACAAAAATAACTATTTTGGAAGTCGGTGGCAACACATCAAATACTTCCGAAATAGTTATTTTTGTGCTTTTAGTTTTTGAAGTCGGTTATCTTTTTTTTTAAGTTTTTTATTTTTTACTTTTTAGTTGGAGTCTCAATGTCTGACTACGTTTTAGAGTAACTTTCAAAATAAAAATGTACGTTTTTCTATAATAGTTGAGGAGTTCCCTCGATTTCGGCATGATACCATCATCAAATCCTGGACCTGGTGACAATGGGACCATTTGGGAAGTCTACCCTTTAAAACAAAAAAAAAAAAAGAATTGTTCAAATCGGTTGGTAAACGACGGAGATATGCGCGAACAAACATAAAAAAAAATATAAACATTCGAATTGAGAACCTCCTCCTTTTTAGAAGTCGATTAAAATATTATCGTAGCATTTATTCCTTCGAACACACGTGATTCGAGACACAATAGAAAGACAATAGCAGCGCGACAGCCGGCTGTCGCTTGGTTGTCAAAAGGTTAAAATATTTTTTTTACTTTGTCTTTCAAGGGGTCGCAAAATCAATAAGAATAAAAAACACCGAACTACAGAACCCTACCAAAAGGCATACTTGGCAACATAACATAAAAATGCATGGTGTCGTCACTTCGCTTGGCAAGCGACCTAGTACGTATGACCTTATGTTGGTGTCAACGACCCGCAACCCTGTACATACGTGCTTAGGAATATAATCTTTATTTAGTATATAATGAAGACGCTTTCCGTCTGTCAGTCTCAATGTATGCTTCGATGTTTAAAACTGCGCCACGGATTTTGATGCGGTTTATTAGGACTTTGAGAACCTCTTTGCTATATTTTAATACGAATTTCGTAACTATTCATATTGTTTTAATGTTTTTTTTTTAGATTTTTTATTAGTTATATCTATGATGAAAAAAATGACGTGTAAAAGTGTAATTTTTTACCTATTTACAAAAATAAATCATTTTATCATTTTATGTGAGCATTATATTATCGCGTCCCTATATTATGTGCCTCGACCAGTAATCCATAATCATATTATAAATGCGAAAGTAACTCTGTCTGTCTCTTCTTCACGCCTAAACCACTGAACCAATTTGAATGAAATTTGGTACAGATATATTCCGGGACCCGAGAAAGGACATAGGATAGTTTTCATCCCGGAAATCCCGCGGGAGCGGGAACTGTTATTCCACGTGGACAAAGTCGCGAGCAAAAGCTAGTAGTGTATAAAAGTGCAATGTATTTTTTCATGATTTAAATAAAGATTTATAAGTAAATAAGGTGCACAACAGGTGTATTTTTAAATAGAAAAATCGATCTAATCAATACTAACATTATAAATGGGAAAGTGTGTCTGTCTGTATGTTTGTCTTTCTTTCACGGCAAAACGGAGCGACGGATTGACATGATTTTTTAAGTGGAGATAGTTGAAGGGATGTAACATAGGCTACTTTTTGTCTCTTTCTAACGCGAGCGAAGCCGCGGGCAGAAGCTAGTCTTTGTTATATTTACTTCTTAGCACGCGCTCGTTGTAGCACTTCTGAAGGCCGTATCGCGTAAATAAAAACGTACAAATTCATGCAGAAATCTCATCAATATCAAGATAACATGTCTTCTATTTATAAACTTACTAGCTTCTGCCCGCGACATCGACCGCGTGGATGTTGAAATTTTTCCTGCATTTTCTTTGCTATAAACCTCACGGAGCCCGAGACCTTTCCAACGAATGCAAAACCGTGGAAATCGGTTCGTGCGCTCTGGAGTTATATAGCGTCAGGAAGGAAAACCCGACTTATTTTTATATAGAAGATTTTTGTGGATTTGTAGTCATCAACTGACATCTCCCGCCCTGGGCGGGGCGCGAGGGAGTGTCAGACTTTTACTGACAAACCCACTCATGTTCCTTCGGTTGCCCTTTATGTTCCGGGGTCGCGGTAACTATTAGAACTATTCCGCAACCCCGGATAGATTGTAAATAATAGTAGATTTATGCAAAACTGTCTTTTCTTCGGAGTTTCTTCCTTTTCCTCCCGTTATGTTAGTATTCGGTTACTGCTCCGGTCCCCTTGGGTCATAGCGTAATGTTATATAGCCTATTTTACTCTACTAGGTGTATTTTTGGTCTTGAATAACCCGCTAGGAGATGGTTCTACTCATCATATCATATTCATATATCATATCATATTCTTTATTGCACACAATAAACATAAAATATAAAGTTAAAGCAAAAAATACAAAAAACAAAAAAAACTTATGTACAATGGCGAGCTTAACCCAAAAATGAGTTCTCTACCAGCAAACCAAAATCTTGTAGTGAGATTTGCAACGGAGGATATGCTTATGTGCAAGAAAAATACCTTTTACTCTTAAATAACTAATTGCAAAATAATAAATAATAACTACATATAACATAAGAATACAAATACAATAAATACACTACATATAATACATAAATAAATACATATATATTAATCAACAGACAGGAAATGTTCCCTAATTCCTTTCTTGAACACTTCTAAGGAAGAGCTATCTCGCAATGAGTGCGGAACAGCATTCCAAAGACGCACAGCACAAACAGTGAAAGAGCCATAAGAGAAGAGATGAAGAAGAACGACAAGGTTTACCTCTAGGTACAAGAAATTCAAAGCATACTCATATAGTTAAAGAAAATTTTAGAATCGGTTCAGTAGTTTTAGAGCTTTTCAATTAATCAAATCTTTCCTCTTTATAATATTAGTATAGAAACATAGCTTGGATATATTGGAGACATAATAGACGGGCTTATTCCATTAAACCTCAAAAATCATCTCACTTCATTCAACAACAACAAACAAACAGCAAACTTAGAACTCCCCTCTCTACCCCTTGACACCCAACCGACAGCCGGCTGTCGGGGTATCCCATTTCGTTATAGTCCTTATTTTTATTACTTACAGACTACTTTTGTATGAACAAGTTTGGTTATTTAAGTTCTTGGATAAATTTCCTACAATAAAAAAAAAAAAAAATTATAATCTATAATTCTCGTACGTTTTTCTTTTTAGGTAGGGTAGTAGTGAAATTTCCGCCGCCATTTTGTTTATTGCGTAATGGCTGAGGGGTTAAAAAAGATAAAGTCCGTTTTTGACAAATAAAGCACAAGATTAAAAAGCGAAAAATATTAAAAAAAGACACAAGAACCCGACTGTTACTAAAAACAACATAATCTACACAAAAGAACAATAATAAACAATTTTTATCACCGACATATTATTTTAACTCCACACAATCTGCATCCGACTCAGTTACCTCGCATTAAAGTCGAAATTGGCGTGAATTTAAATGAGTCACCGATCGTGTTGTTTACGCTTATATCTACGAAACGACCTTGGAACATGTGTTTACGAGAATATTATGTATTTATTATACACTAGCTTTTGCCCGTGGCTTCGCTCGCGTTAGAAAGAGACAAAAAGTAGCCTATGTTACTCTCCATCCCTTCAACTATCTCCACTCAAAAAATCACGTCAATTCATCGCTCCGTTTTGCCGTGAAAGAAAGACAAACATACAGACAGACAGACACACTTTCCCATTTACAATATTAGTATGGATTAGACTTCTTAGTGACCGGCGACGAAATAATGTCCTGACTGTATTTTGTCGCGGTGACAAATCTCAACCAGGCTGACCTCTGATGCTCCAATGATCTCATGTTGAGCATGTGGATCCGAATCCGTGACTCCTTCAATACATCACTGACACAACGCGCCTCGGAAAGCAAGTAGAGCAGTTGTTTTTTTTTTTTGGTCAGTGGGAAATCATCCAATGACTGCTCCCGTCCTGGGTGCGACGGGAGGGCGTGTCAGACTCTTACTGACTAAAACCCACTCATGTTCCTTCGATTGCCCTTTATGTTCCAGGGTCACGGTAACTATTATAAACATTCCGCAACCCCGGCAGGCGTTGGCCCTGTTGGGCCCCTTCCTGTGCTGACTCCTTCTCTTTGAGGCGCGCGTGGAACAAAACGCGCCGTCTACGCGGTCCTGGTCCTAGCCGGGCGGCGAGCTACCCATCGCTCGCCATCCACAGAACCGCGCCTACGGTGGCCGGTAGTCGTCTTGCGACTCTCGACGTCTTCGCCTGGGTCTTAGTCCGGGGCGAGAGGCTCGTCGTTGTCTCTCGCGCGCCGCCGCTTCCTTCACTAGCATATCTGCTTCGCAAAAGGAGGCGACGGCATCCCATTCCGTCTCGCCCCGAAGCATGGCCTGAACCAGCGCCGGGCGCGAGAGGTCACCGCCGCCGATCGCCTCTACGAGGACACGTCTATGGTCCGCCCATGCGCGGCACACCACCGTGTGCTCGACCGTGTCCTCCAGGCGACCGTTGCTGCAGTGGTGACACCCAGGCGTCGCTTCCGCCTGAATAGCCGTTACGGATACAGAAGCCAGAAAGTCTGACCATGGGGTAACGTGTCTCAGTCTAACCGCCGTATCATGTCGCCCAGTAATTGGGTTGTGGAGGTCTAATAGGCAGTCGCTTCACGTAAAAGACGGTTATTAGCCAAAACCGGTAGGGTTGGAAGCCGACCTCAACATAGAGGGAAAAAGGCTAGGGAGATGATGACAAATCTCAACCAGGATTCGCCATTTGCGCTAAAGCTACTAGTGTACTAGAATTTGCGCAAAAGCAGATACCTCTCTATACCCTCACGGCAATCAATACCACGGATATCAATTGTAACAACTCACATTTTTAGGACCCAGTAATTTTGTTACAAATTGTATTCCGTGGTGCTAGGCAATCTGGGCTTCTCCCAGTTGTAATAGCCCCTTTGTGCCTTTTGGCCTAGTTCTGTTCTGTCTCCTGCTTGGTATGGAGGGAAGTGAAAATATTTTTTTTTCTTACTCCTCCGCAGTTCTTTTCTGATTATTTCGTTGCGGGATCCAAGACAGTTGAATCGCTTCTCCGGGACTCGTCGAGCTTCATTGCTTCGGCGCTTTTCTGGCGGACTCCACTGTTGATTCTGGCTTTCAGGAGTTGCAGTGGTTGGGAATAGTGCGGCGGGATTGTCCCATAACAAAAAAAATACCCTCACGGCCTTCTCCCTCTCAGACTTTTGGACCGATTTCCAGATCGTTTCAATAGTTTCGTGCTTGGATGTCTGCGTTGCACTTTTTTTTGGTGAGTGGGAAATCATCAAATGACTTCTCGCGTCCAGGGCGGGGCGGGAGAGCGTGTCAGGTTTTTACTGACTAAACCACACATGTTCCTTCGGTTGCCCTTTATGTTTCGGGCCACGGAAACTATTACAACTATTCCGCAACCCCTGCAGTGTGTGCGTTGCACTATTGCAATCAGAAAGTTTTTTTTTGTCGTACCAAAAATCGGTATTTTAGGGTGCAACCAGACGCCAAAAACCGCAAGGTGGCGGTTTTTGGGCGAACAAAAAAGGGGGTTCCAGTCCATTCTCTGTCATGTTTTCCTATGTTCGCGAACATACTTAAAACCCGGC
Source organism: Athetis lepigone (assembly GCA_033675125.1). Lineage (NCBI taxonomy): Eukaryota > Metazoa > Arthropoda > Insecta > Lepidoptera > Noctuidae > Athetis > Athetis lepigone. Next base: position 3,753,527 of record CM066220.1, on the reverse strand, counting down.
TTTATGACCTTATTAATGACTTTTCAGCTCCTATAAATCGTAAATCCGAGGCCGTTAGTAATAAAAAAAAAGACTTACAACAATCTCCTCCGGCTCCGCTTCGACAATAATCTGCTTGAACTCCACATCGCCGTTGGTGATGGCTTCGGAGTCATAGTTGGGGTCGTTGGCGTCTTCCACGTACTCCTCAAGCAGCTCCGACCCTGGGGCACCCCAGACGCCCTTACCACCAGCTCCGCCTAGGGTACAAACAGAGTTGTTAAGCTTATGCCCGCCATTGACGCCATGACAAGCGAAAACATGTCCAGGGGCCCTAGTCTGCTATTACAATCGTGTCTCAATGACCAGTCATCGTCCGGATATTTGACAACTTTGACAGTTTTTGTATGGGAAATGTGTCAAAAGTTTGACGTTCACGTCAAAAATAGATCATTGAAACACGATTGTAATAGCAGACTAGGGCCCCAGTAGGCCAGACACAAATTATCATCTACCCAGCCTTTTTACAAACTATGTTGGGTCCTAGCTTTACAACCTAACCTGTTCAGCTGGATACCAGGTTTTTAGTTGGAGCGACTGCTTATCAGACCTTCACAACCCTGTTACTAGGCGACAAGATAACATAGATACCACGGAACTTTTTGGCTTCTGACTACCTCTGAACTTATGATGTATTTTTTAGTCAAACCTTTGCCTAGTAAATAGTTCAGTTTATTTTTCTTCGAAATCATCAATCGCTGTAAATGGACGTTATCTAAAAGTCATAGCTCATTACAGCCACTCCGCACCGACTCGCCTTATAACCGAGGCGATCCGGTGACGGTACGGAGTTGATATAGTGAGCGCATGCCCATACAAGTCCATATAAAGAATAGTAGCCGCAGAAGGCGAGTCGGTGCGGAGTGGCTGCCGGGTGGCTGTAATGAGCTATGACCTTAATCATTTGGGTTAGGGCCTTTTCATTGTCATCACAGCAATGAAAATATCAAAAATTAAGTTTCCCTGTTTCCCAATGTAAATAAGAGTAAAAATATTGTCGATTTTATATTATCGACAAAGTTTTGGAGCCATTATTTTTATTTATAGGTATTTGCAGTGACTTTGTTTGGCGTAGAGGACACGCTTATGCGTTTATTCTCATGCGTAAATTCAATTCTATCGGCTAAAAAAAAACCTTGGTTTTTCCATTAAGGTTGTTGTAAGGTATCTCAATACGATAACGATTAGATAAATATTGTTGTTTGTGAATGTTCTAACTGAATAAAATTGCTTCCTTATCAATATTTTTATCTATTGCTTATTTTGGCTCCCAACTTTAAGCTGACGATTCGAATATCAGTAATTGCAGAGACAATCGGGGATTATGTACCTTTCGCACTAGCTAATTACAGACGAAACGTCTTTTCAATAAGAAGTGCACTTACCATCGGTGGCCAAATTATTAGGGACAGTATTCATAGAGCAACATTTTTTTGTTCAAACACCTTTATCAAGAAAATTCATAATTTTACATAGGTTTTTCTGTTTTGGTTTTACTCCTGGTATCATTATTATTAATTTTGATATGTGACAGCACCACAAGATCGAGCCATTTTTGAAAAAAGTGGTATAGTTTATAATTTATAGTAATTTTTATAACTTCTGTTGTAAATTACGTTTATTTCATTAATGGCAAAACATTTTTTTAGATTTAATTTTACTAGATGTATCTGTTCAAACTAATCGAACCTTAAGTAATGTTTGTGATGGTGTCCTTTTTTTTAAAAAATTTAATACAAAATATTAAGTTTTGGTAACGATGTTGCGTGACATTTTTATATATTCGCCTTTTTAAAATGGTCAAAGCTTTAAACCCTTGTCCACTAAAGTTTATAAAAATACAAACGTTATTTCTGTATTTTACACATTCTCAGAGAGATTTAACAGCTATTACAGATGTCTGAAAGTCTGTAGTAAACAGTATTCAAGTAAAATCTGGTCAAAACAAACTATTGGAAACAGAGACTGTCAAAAAATGTGGCAGAAAACGGATCACCACTCTTCGTTCTTACCATAGAAACTGGGATATCTGGCTAATACATGGTAAAATCAAAATGAAGACCCACTTGATGTCAATACCAGAGGCCGCGCATCGCGTTTTCATCCCAAAGTCAAACATTACTACAACTGGTTCAGTAGGTTTGGAGTGATAAAGTAATAAACAAACAGACTTAGTTATTTCCGTATTCTTATATTAGTGTGGATTATCTTGTTTGTGTTCAAACCACACACACACTTAGCCTTGGGTTTAATAACCTTGGATAAAATAAAGCAGTACAAATAGATTGTCAAGTCCGTATTTTCTTTTGGATACATTCAAAATTTAAAGCATTTATTTCACTTAGACCATTTACAGCTTATGAATTGTCAGAGTCGGTCGGTCAGTCAGAAAAGTGACGCTAATTGCCTGTTCCAAAACGTAGATCTCTATGGAGAAGAACAGGCAAGAAACTGCATGGACACTCTTTTATAAAAATCATTATTTACAAAATCTTGGTTACAACATGTTCTTTTTGTTGCTTCTACATGTGAAAACAATGTGTGTAACAAAATAAACAAATACAAAATTAAAATAAAAAGTTTTCTTTGTGTGTGTTTGTTTTTCATTTTCTTTGTGGATACATACTTCTCATGAAGCATATACCCTCAAAGTTTCATGTCTTTAGGACCAGCAGTTTGGGCTTTGCGTTGACAAATCAGACAGTCTGTTTAGCATTTTGTATGTATTGATTGTGAATCTTATTCTACTGAATTTCAACTGACTTGTTCTGACTTCTGATTTTACTAACTCCAATACTAGATGTATTTTTGGTCTTGCATAACCTGCTAGGAGATAATTCTACCCATGAAAACAAACAATTTTTATTATGGAACCAACTCTGAAATCGCGAAAAAATATCAGCTGTCTCTAACTAAAGTTCAATGCCCTCCCGACCATAATGTATGAAACAGCTGATATATTTTTCGAGATTTCAGAGTTGGTTCCATAGTAAAATTTGTTTGTTTTTATGAGTAGAATCATCTTCTAGCGAGTTGTGCAAGACTAAAAATACACATAGCATACACACACACTTAATGCATACTTTGGTGTGGATATTCATGTTTATATCTCATCAACTCTGGGTTGACTGGTAGAGAATGCCTAAGGCATTAAGTCCGCCCTTGTACGCTTGTGCAAGTTTAAATAAATAAATAAATATTCTTTGTCTCAATAATCAATGTATTGTAAAAAATCATGGGGTGCATAGTGTCAATAATTAAAAACATTTTTATTTTCAGTTAAGAGTACTAGGATCAGCGAATTGATAATATCTTAAGGAGACACACTTTTTAATAAGTTTAGCTACATAAGAAAAGTAATAAAAATTGAGAAATTCATATTAAAAAATAGTTTAAAGCTGTGTACACAATTACACATACACAAGGCTGTAGCCTAGAATTATTTAAAAAAGAAAAAATATATTAATGGTGGGGGTCAAAAAGAACCATGTGTTTGTTTTTTGGTTCAGGTAACCCCCCCTTCCCCTTCGAGTATCGGAAAATGTGTCAAATTTGCACTAAATGGAGGTCTGACCCTAACCCAATGTCAAGGTCACGCGTTACATTTTTCATTTTATTTTGTATGTAGGTACCTGTAGATGAAAGAAAACTTGTCACCTATTGGCATTATACATTACTCTGCTTACGCCGACAGAAAAAAAAGCGATGCATAATGATCTGCCGGTTGGCAGAAAAACAACAAAATAGTAAATAGTATTTATTTACTGCCCGCCACAACGTCTGGTACAATAACCAGTCATCTAATATGTTTATAATTAAACCGCATGGCGAACAAACTAAAAATAACCTTCATATACGAAAGTTGTTGATATTATGGTGTTACGCAATACGGCATTAGTATCCCCCCCCCCCCGTGCCATGCGTTCGATTCAATAACAAAACTTCTTGCTAATAATACCAGGCAACTGCGCAAAAAGGTACTGCGATTGCGTGACCTTCAAAAATGGCCCGGATGCCCTATATACCGAGAGGTATTACGTGACTTGTCGTGGTAAACATTACGTAAAAAAAATTAGGTATCCCAAATGCTCCTCTATTCATGGCATAGCATTTCTTTCTAGAACAATCAAAACAACCGGTTGGTATTATTTGGGTTGGAAGTAATGTAAATATAAGGCGTGTCGCCTACCTTTCTTTGGTAGCCCCCGTCCATGGCCGTTGCGCGGTCTACGACTGTTCTTCCAGCTTCGATATTTAGGAAGCGGCGTCACAGTCGACGCCGTCGCGTTCGCCGGACCCTCCTTGCTATTAGAGCGCCAATACTTCTTATTTTTGCGTCGCAGGCGCTCCGAATGCGAGGTGGCCGCGTCTCCGGCGCCTTCGTCCACAACCGGCTTTTCGTTATCGTCTACCGCCACGTTTTCAGAATCGGAAGCGAAACGCTCGACTTCCATGGCGGCGGCGCAACGAAGCTTTATTTATGCGAATCGACTTTCAAAACCTACAAATAACTCGAAATAGAATCTAATGGGACTCGCACAAAATATGTGGGTCACGTTTATTTTGTTTTTATGTACGATAAACAATGGCTCTCTCGACGCACGTATTTGTTTTGGGAGCACACCGACGTGAAGTTAGTAGAATAACATGGCGGACGATACGGATTTTTTCTTTGATTGTTTCCAATTTGGATACTAGTCTTTTAGTTGCACGCGTTTTTATTTTCCTTATTTTCTGCATCGGCCATTGAAGATTAAATATGATTTCTCATTTCTTTTAAATTAGAGAGGCCAGGAAACCAATATTGATTTTACCAATATTTTATAGGAAACGAATCGACTGCCTAAGAAACCTCAAAAAGGTGTAACGATCTGATAGAATAGATATAAATCAAGCGGCGCGACGCAACACATTAAACGGTCGCAATGCTTAACAAACTATCAAAAATTACTCAATACTCAATATCTTTATTGCTTTCCCATAAGTACATATAAAGGTGGTAACAATTTGTGTGAGATCAATTATGGACCCTGTAGGGCACAGCAAAATGGGGTCTTGGGGCCTTGGTTGGGGTCCTTTATCTGTCATCATGACACTTGACTGGACTGACAATCTGACTTTATCTGACATCACATTTGTATTTGTCTGTTGTTATTATCACTCCTCCACTGATTATAAGTGCTTGTTAGAGTTTTAGCTACCTATATTTTTTTATTAATAATACAAGAGGCCGAGGTATCGGAACCTTTCTGACAAATAAAAATGGACTTGGATATTGAATTAGTCGCTGCGGCAGCTCTAAACTTATGTGCTACTTATCAATACTATGTAGCGGTTCACCGGTACCACTCGGCTACAAAACGGAGGCTTCGGAGAAGGCGGTGCTGGATGCAGGGTATACATCATGAAAGAACTAGGTAAATGAGGATTAAATCAAAGGAAAAAGAATGTATATCGACGTTATTTTATTGAGCACTAGCGACCCGTCCTGGCTTAGCACGGGTGTTCGTGTTCGTGTGAGAATCTCGGCTTTTCTTTTCACTCGTCGTTATTTATTATATAATCAAATCCCCCGTCGCCTTTGTTTGTTTGCAATATAATCAAGAAGTACTGGACGAACTTTTGTGCCTTTTTCACTTGCATGTTTTAAACTAGGTCCCCCTGGTGTTATTGTTGGTGTGTGACAAACCGAAAAACTACTAAATGAATTTTGATGCTGTTTTCAGCATTAAACAGAGTGATTCCTGAAGGAGGTTTAGGTGTATAATGCATGTTTATTGTAGTAGAGCAAAAGTTAGAAGTTTTGATTTGTAACATCAATGAATGTGTCCAAGGAGTTTCTTGCTTGTTGTTGTACTTCTCTTTGAAGTCCTACTTATATTTTGGTCTTATTTAGATATACAACTGTAATCACCTTTCTGTCTAACAAGACTGGCTCTGACAATTTATTAGTTAGGCCTGTAAATGGTCTATATGAAAAAAAGATCTGAATTTGAAGTACTCTCAACATTTTCCAATATTTTGATTTCAGGTCAAGCCTAAACAACCGCTTAATTGAGCTACAAACGGAATTAACCGGAGAATACTTCGTACACATGTCAGCAAGTGACTTTGAATATTTACTGCAGAAAATATCCCCCATTATCAAGAAACAGGATACGCATTGGCGGGATTCCATACCAGCGAAGATCAGGCTTGCGGTTACTCTAAGGTTCCTTGCAACGGGAGATAGCTATACAGTGCTGCATCGGTTCTTAAAGATCTCTTGTTCGCTGGTGTCGAGGATTATACCTGAAGTCTGTCAGGCTTTGGTTGACGTCTTTAAAGATCTGATTAGGGTGAGTTTGTTGTTTATTATTTTAAATAAGATTCTCATGAAGGGAAGACAGAAAATTTTTAATTATAATGTTTTAGTCAGAAACTCAGAAACAAATATTTAAAACATTTTAAATAATTTTTAAAAATTCTTTTTTTCCAAACTTTTACATTTTTACAAAATAAAGGAATAACTTTAAAATACCAACTAGTATTATAAATGTAAAAAGTATTAAATTGATTTTATTGAATGACATAGTTTATATCACACAATTAATATTTTCAGACACCAACAAGTCCAGAAGAATGGCTGGAGAAGTCGGAAGGATTTGGTTTCCCTCATTGCATCGGAGCCCTGGACGGGAAGCACATCTCCATATGGTCACCATGTCATACCGGCCCTGAGGACTTGAATTACCAAGGGGGCTTCAGCATGGTCCTTCTGACTCTTGTAGACAGTGATTACAGCTTCATGTATGCTGATGTGAACCAAAGCCAGAATACTGACTGCAAAGTCTTCAACGAGTCAGATTTGTGGCTGAATATTAACACTGACAATTTAAATCTACCTTCGTACTGCCCATTGCCTGGGGAAGAAGTCAATATGCCATATGTATTTGTCAGTGATGGAGTGTTCCCGCTTGAGAGGCATGTTATGAAACCATTCCCAGGTCATATCATGACTACAACTCCAGAGAGTGTCTACAATCAATTGCTCGCTCAATCTCACGCCGTTGTTGACAACGCTTTTGGTGTACTTTCAGCGGTTTTCAAAGTGTTACTTAAACCTATTATTCTGGAGCCAGTTAAATCTGCAGCTATTATAAGGAGTTGTTTGCTTTTACATAACTTTTTGATTAAGAGTGAGTTGTCTAGAGATATTTATTGTCCATCGGGATCTGTGGACACTTATGTAGATGGAGAGTTGGTTACCCAAGGATCCTGGAGGCATCAGAATCAGAATTATTTTCTCCCATTGCAAACATTGCCATGTAAACCGGAGGCGGATGCTGTTGAAATAAGGCTTAATTTTCTTGATTATATTCAGAGGAATGCGCTTATAATTAATTGATTAAATATCCTTATGCAGGCATGATAACTGTAAAGATGCAATAAAAAATCGAGGGAGGTTAATATGAAAAAGAGCTTGACCAAAGGAGGAGGTTAATTTGAGATTGTGGGTGAAGTGGGTGTATAACAAAAAGCATATCATCGACTGCCTACTATTCAATTTGTAAAAGAGCAGCGGCAAGGGCAGGGCAAACGCTGACGTCGGCAAAAGTAAGCCAGAAACGTAGCGGTTTAATTGCGCAAGCCTAGACTTCCAACAGCCTAGAAGAAAGAGATTTGAAAGGTATCTTCCAGTTCACATTACATTATATCAATGCAAGTCGTAGCCGGTACAAAGAGAAAACAAATTTTCGAAATCTTTCAATAAGTTTCTTTAGTTTTTAAAACATTTTAAATGATTTCAAGTAGTTTTCCTCCAGGGCCCATTGAAGACTTGCTCTCTGTATATAGCCATAGCATACGCAAGTGTAGTCGTAGAGTCATAGCATTAAACGATTAATTGACTTATCGTAATTAATTAAAATGGATATTTTTAGGCGTGATAATAATTATTATTTTGAAAGTTATAATCTATTGGAAAAGCAAACGAACTAAACGCACCTTTTTTTTCTTGTGGACAAACGTCATCTGTCACTGTCATCATCACGACCGAGACCGACTGTCCTGTCAATAGTCAATCTCAATGGATCGGAGCGTCAGCTTTGTTTACAAAGTTTTTAAATCATGGAAAAACACAAAGAAAACTTATTTTTGGAAAAGTTTAGTTTATTAAATTCTCAAGAGAATGCTGAAGATATCAAATGGTCGTCGAGTTCCTCTAGTGATTATGAAAATACATCGTATAATGGCAAAGTTTACATCAACAACAAAACTCGCAGTAGGAAACGAAAACGTAAGAAAAAGACGCTTAAAAACATTTCTAACTTAGATATTACGATTATCGATGCTTCTAGAGACCATAAAAGACAAGGTTTCAGAGAGAAATCGCCGATTTTAGTGACAAAAAGTGCCGTGATACCTCAATCACCCATACTTACGTCATCGAGACTCCCGCCAAACAGACGGTCTCCTATAATATCTAAGTCTGTAAAAAGTTTGCGACAAAAAAGTCCAATTTTGATATCTAAAAATGTATCGCCTAAATATTCAAGTACAGTGAAAAAGAAACTGACTTATGAACAAAAAATATTTCAAAACTTTGAAGATTTAGAGAAAAATATTGATTTAAATCTTAGAGCATTAGACAGAGATCAACCAAATAGGGAAATTAAAAAAGAATCAAACAATTCTAGCTTAGAACTTTGCAAAGCTAATGACAAATCAGATTCATTATTAAAATCAGATGAGAGTGGATCTTCCCATGAAGCAAAATTTAAAATAATGAACAATGTAAAGAATTACTTTAACAGCCATTTTAGCTCTGAAAACACTTCACAAAATATAAGTGATACACCGACTCCTGAAGAAAGCCAGAAAAATGAAACTATAGATATTTTGACCTGCAGAACTCAAATGACTACAGTTGTTCAAAATTTATCTAAGCCAAACAGTGCAGGTAACAGTTATTCAGACACTTCTAGCTATTTTGAGAAAAATAAAAAGGTGAAATACAAGAAAGGAGGTCTAGCACACAGGTTAAACATGCTTTTAAAAAAACAAAATGCCAACGTTTCTCTATGGCAACATGAAAGATTTTTGGCGGGAACTTCAAGTTTTGTTCTACCAAAAGGAGAACATGTTGTTTTTTGTATAAATAAAGTAGATTTTAAGTATGGATGTTATTTGTTTGATGCTATTGATGTAAATAATGAAAAATATGTTATTTTTGTAAATAGTTTATATGTAAATAATAATGTTAGCACGAACTCTGTTATGAAATTGTATGAGCCATATAAAACTTTAGAATTGGATGATAGAGATTACAAAATAATTACTAATGTTTGTAAGTTTGAATTTTTGCATTTGAAGGATAGTTAGGCAGCAAAGGTATTTCAAAATAGGATTTATAGTATAAAACTATCACAATGTATAAAAGAAGTTTTAATAAATAGTAGGTATTACAATGATCCTAAGTGTGGATTACAGAACAACACAATAAATAATAATGAATTGTTAAGCATTTTTTTATTTGTGGTCACTAGTAAATTATGTTGTACACAGATAAAAGATTACTAGGTATGCCTTTGCAACAACTAAGAGTAGTTCTATCTTAGTCATCAAATCATCAATATTCAGTTCAGATGTAACCTATGTGTTAGTAATTGTATCAATTATTACTTTATTTTGCTTGTGACACAGCTAGATCCAATTTTATCTTATAGGTAACTAGCTTTTGCCCGCAGCTTCGCTCGCGTTAGAAAGAGACAAAAGTAGCCTATGTTACTCTCCATCCCTTCAACTAGGTATCTCCACTTAAACTTAAAAAAAAAAAACACGTCAATTCGTCGCGCCGTTTTGCCGTGAAAGAAAGACAAACATACAGACAGACAGACACACTTTCCCATTTATAATTAATGATTAAACGAACTTACCTGTAGGTGAAGTTCTATCATAATTATGCGAAGGCTTCGTCCGAAGGGATTAGCAAATAACACTTGTAGTACCGCCTAGTGGTTCGCCAGTCTCACACTATAGTTGAGGGTAGAAAATAAAATTAAAATATAAATTCACGTCAACAAGACAGTTGACCGACCCGCTTGCTTCATTTAGTTTAGAGAGTAGCCGCATCTTGAATATTTCACACACAATAAATGGGGTAACTAATGGGAGGGAGGGTTGCTAATCCCTTCGGACGAAGCCTTCGCATAATTATGATAGAACTTCACCTACAGGTAAGTTCGTTTAAATCTTAAATATTTTCTTGAATTATAATGAATACTTATAAAATAGTAAGCATCTTTTAAATCTATTTTTGTTATTAATTTTAATACTGTGCGTAGACCTTCATTTTTTAAAATGATCAGCTGTAATAATTTTTTTTAAGTTCTTTTTAAAATTTAGGATGATACTATATTTGCCATTTGTTTTAGACACTAGAAATATACTAGATAAAAATTGACCATCGGTAGGTTGACATTTTGACATAGCTCTATTACATAATAAATTATGAATAGCTTTTTTGAAGTTATTTAAATGGGATTTCGTATCCCTTAATGCAAAAGAAAACAATAGGCTTATTAACTCGGGATCATTGTCATATTTTTTTTTTTATATCAGCGAGTTATTAGTAGAAATTTGTCTCTGTCTAATTTCAACATTTTTGTCGCGTTTGGCATTAACGTCGGAAATAGCCGCGTTAATTTCGGCATTTAATACAGGAGCATTAACTAGTTTTCAATTACTCCGCAATAGTCCTTATGAATTTCGGGGCCGAAAATATTTCGAGTATTGTACTGTTTAGCGTATCAGCTGACTCAGGCTCCTCAGTATTTGTCACCGGCTCCACGGCGCTAGCGGCGGTGGGTGGCGGCAGGGGGCGGGGGCACTCTTCGTTGGGTTCCCGGACGGGGTTGATGAGCGTCTCCGCACATAGCTCAGAATCAACAATACCGTCAAGTAGGTTTGGAACGTTGTTATTACGTTCTTGATCTGAAAACCACCGATACCTATACTAGTCATGAAACAGACCAAAGTACTGTTCGCCAGACAAATATATCGGGTAGTACAGCTCCAAAGAGAAGTACGCAAACCCATCTAGGTAATCATTACTGACCTACACTAGTCAAGAAACAGACCAAAGTACTGTTCGCAAGACGAATTTATCGGGTAGTACAGCTCCAAAGAGAAGTACGCAAACCCATCTAGGTAATCATTACTGACCTACACTAGTCAAGAAACAGACCTAAGTACTGTTCGCAAGACTAATTTATCGGGTAGTACAGCTCCAAAGAGAAGTACGCAAACCCATCTACGTCATCATTACTGACCTACACTAGTCAAGAAACAGACCAAAGTACTGTTCGCAAGACTAATTTATCGGGTAGTACAGCTCCAAAGAGAAGTACGCAAACCCATCTACATCATCATTACTGACCTACACTAGTCAAGAAACAGACCAAAGTACTGTTCGCAAGACTAATTTGTCGGGTAGTACAGCTCCAAGTTATAATAATATTTAGTTGTGTAAGTACCATGTTACAAGTAAGTCACACTAATTATTGACAATTAGTTAAGAAACAGTCCTAGAATACTGTCCGCAAAGCTTTTATTGGTTAGTACAACTCCAGAGAAGTACGCAAACCCGGCTAGGTAACTGTTACTATCACGGGTGTAAGTAATGTTTTATTATAAAAATTATGTTTAATTATAAAATTTATGTACAATATCACGATTGAGTCACACTAATTGATTGACAATTAGTTAAGAAACAGACCTAAAATACTGTTCGCATAACTATTATTCTATTTTAATATTGAGTAGGTAAACTTGCAAAGATAACATTTCTTAGAATATCGTAGGAGTTTCTACGAATGGTAGGTAGTTAAACCCAATAGGTATGAAATGTAACCTATTTAGCTAATTTAGTCAACACTTTTTTTAAGATTAAATGTATTGTAAAAAATTTGTATACAATATTTCCCGGAATAAACGCACACCACCAAACACCCAAATTAGAATATTATGTTATAATCATAATACATACACTGATTTTTTATTATTATGTTTAAAACAGTGTTTTTTTTTATATATATAAATTTGTTGTACAGATTGTGGGAGAAAATTATAGTCACATTACAAATTTACGCATGCACACCGTCGCACTTGCATAAGGGTCTAGCGTAGTAGGTATTTCATCCATTTTAGTTTGTTTTGACTGCACAGCGGAAGTGTGACAGCAATTTACGTAGTTTTAATTATTTTTGGGATAAAATATTACCCTTCTTAAAAATTACAAAAATCGATTCAGTAAACGATTCTGAACAAACTATTTTCTCAAAGTGCATTAATTCAGTTACACACTGTATAAGTAAGTATCTACAAGTTACTTCTTAGTAAACATAAAACCGTGACAAAAAGGTTTTGATACACTTGATATGTATGTAAAAGTAAATAAGGCAAGCAAAATCGTTGCCTAAAGGATATGCATTATGGTGACTTATTTATCGCCAGCTCGTTATTAAACGGGCTTTGTACGGCAGCAATAAAACTAACAAACAATAAATACACAATGACTGACCTGGAGACTCCGAGTGGGAACGAGTATCAAGCGAGTTGGAACGACTCAGCGTACTTACGGCATCTTCGCAACACTTTCTTTTCTAATTTCTTGAACTACCGCAGCAGATGATCGTAATCTTCCTCACGTTTCCGTTTAGGCATGTTGGATAAGCACTTGGAATAAACAATTAGCACTTTTGAGACGCGAGCGTGTGATCGTGGCGAGCACTAAAAAGCGAATGAAGCAAGCGGGTCGGTCAACTGTCTTGTTGACGTGAATTTATATTTTAATTTTATTTTCTACCCTCAACTATAGTGTGAGACTGGCGAACCACTAGGCGGTACTACAAGTGTTATTTGCTAATCCCGAGGACGAAGCCTGAAGTATAATATAAAATTTTGCTTGTGACACAGCTAGATCCAATTTTAGTAAAAATAAAAGTAGTAAACAAGTATTTTTTTTTCAACATTTCAGAATTTTAATCCCCTCTCTTTCTCCTTTTATTTTTTGCTTTACAAGTGACTTCACGGTAGCCTGCGATATTAAAATTTTGAACGTTTTTTGCAATTTGCAGCTCAGAGTCTGGGTGTGTGTTGTTATAGAATGATTTGCGACTGTAATAGGCCATCAGTTACAGAATAGGCATGACTACAGCATTAAAAAAATGGCATTCTGCATAGTCCGTCTGGTAGATCGGCCAAAAATACGAGACACGTATTTTTTGCTTGATCAAATTAATAAAAAAATACAGAGATAAAGAGCAACAAAGTTCCGGAGTGGGGGCTTTTGACGTCACCGTCCTGCAAAAATTGTATCAGATCGTGACGTCATGCGCAACTTCAACGCACTGTATCGTCGTCATTTTTCGTTTACGAGAAAAAAGAAAAAATACGTGTCCAAAATTTTTTGATAATCTGACGGACTAATTACTTTTTTTTGTCGTTTTGCCTATTATAATCATTAATACAACCCTCAGTGTGCATACAACTTGTTTGAATTACTTTTTCATGAAATAGGCAATCAATCAATCGAGTTACATGCACAACACACACCCAGAGAAAATTTGAATTTTGCGGGCTACCTTGAACACCGACCATTTTTTTTGGGGAGTGGGACATCATCAAATAACTTCTGCCGTCCTGGGAGGGGCGGGAGGGCGTGTCAGACTTTTACTGACTAACACCCACTCATGTTCATTCGGTTGCCCTTCATGTTTCGGGGTCACGGTAACCCACCCACCTTAACAGTGTTTAAGATAAATTTGAAAAGAAACTATACCGTAACAAAAAGAATAGCACTGTAAAAAGGTTGTGCCAAAAAAAACGCTTAGGCCCGAGTCACACCGGAAATGGCAGCGGCCGGCAGCGACGCGGCGAGCACTTTCCGTGTGAAATAATTTTAAACTTTAACTACATACTTAAAAGACTAGTATCGCTTGAAAAGCTTGAAAAGGTCGCGAGGCCGGCAGCGGCCGCCAGCGGCTGCCAGCGCCGCCCGCGGCGCCGCGATCGGCCGCGCGCCTTCGGGCGGCATCGCGACCTTTTTAAGTATTTCAAGCGATACTGTTCTTTGAAGTATGTAGTTAAAGTTTAAAATTATTTCACACTGAAATTGCTCGCTGCGTCGCTGCCGGCCGCTGCCATTTCGGTGTGACTCGGGCCTAAGACTAAGGCGTTGTCCTAATAGAACGCGGTTCGCACGAACTCTGTTCGTACGATCGCGCGATAACATTTAGGTTTCGAATACGTGTCCTAATTGACATTCGCGCGATCTGATCGCGCCACTATAATAAAATAACTCACTGCACGATGATCGCACATTCACGTATTATTGGGACACCTAGTTTTTGGAATCGCGGCGAATACGCGATGTTCGCGTCGCTTACTCGCGCGATAATCGCGTATTCGCGTTCTATTAGGACAACGCCTAAGAGCGTTTTTCTGCGCAAATACTGTCGGTTACACGCGCGCAGCGTTTTGTATGTCATTTTACTTGGGCTTGTGACGGCAGCGACGTGTTCGCTCGTACCGTCGGTCGTAGTGTCGTACCGCGCACCAAAGAGCTTGTATGCGTGTCAACGCGCGTACATCTTGTGCGTTTGTTAAAGTCGCGCTCATATAAGCTTAAAATGGGTATAAAACGCTGTAAAGCCGTGATAGATGATTAAAAGTAACTAAGTTACATTAGGCGCTCCACCCACGGTACCGCGCCCCGTTGCGTTATCGTGTAGCGCGAGATGGCAGATTTACCATTGTATGCAAGTATTTTTATATAGAAATCACGCCTAGCAGAACTAGCGCCGACGCGAAAATGCGCGGGAAGGAGCAATGATAAAATCTGCCATCACGCGCTACGCGACGGGGCACGGTGCAGTGGGTGGAGAGCCTTACATACATTGGCTTATCTTTTCTCCTGTGTGACGGAGATAGGTAGTAAATATAGCTTAGCTGAACACTTGCTAAGCATTTATTTATGTATTTATTTATTTATTTTTTTATTTATTCATTCATAAAACAATTTTTACATTGTGTCGAATATACTTACAAACAAGGTTAAAAGTAATGTCAAAAGATTTTAAATTATATAATGTCATAAAAGAAATAAAAATAATAAAAGAGAAAAATTAGATTATTATAATTGAGGCATTAATTCCGATATATTATACAAACATTTTTCTAATAAAAAGGCTTTTAATTTTGTTTTAAACAAGTGCGTGTTATAAATTAGGACCTTTATCTCAGAAGGCAACTTATTAAATATCTCTACCGCTTGATACTTCGAACAATGCTCAACTATACTAAATTTTGGCGCTATTCGTTGCTTAAAAATGTTTCTTCGCGTGCTCTCTCTAATTTCACGTTCCTCTTGTGATTCAAAATCATGTAGATACTTAGCGAAATAACTTAAGAGAACCAATATATATAGGCTAGGGACCGTTAATATTCCCAATTTTTTAAAGTAATCTCTGCATGAGACATGTTGTGCAACTTTGACTATTATCCTTATAGCTCGTTTCTGTAAGATGAATGCTCTCTGCCAGTTGTAACTGTAACTATTTCCCCAGAGCATGATGCTATACCTAATTCTGTACTCGACCAAAGCATAATATACAGCCTTCAACTGTTCTATGTTCAATTCATCCCTAAGGCTGCGGAGTGCATAACATGCCGACGATATGGATGATTCAATAACAGTGAGCTCCGGTTTCCAATTTAATAGCGAATCTATATTAATTCCTAAGAATTTAACCTTGTCCTCTAAGACAATAGTGTCTCCACCTATTTGTATATCTAAGTTGTCATTTTGACGAGTCGTAGTCTTAAATAATATGAGGTTAGTTTTGCCTGTATTTAGCAATAAGTTATTGGCTGTAAACCATTCGTTAATTTTTTCTGTGATTATATTTATATTAAATGTCAATTTTTCTATGTCTTTTGCCCCAATTATTATGTTTGTATCATCTGCGAAAACAACAATATTTTCGTTCGGCTGAGTTTTATTCATGAAGTTTAATAAGTCATTTGTAAAAATAATATATAGTATAGGTCCTAAAATTGAACCTTGAGGCACACCACGTTTTACATATGTCATTTTTGACTTGTATATCACTTCGTGATTATTCTCATCTGTATTTTTAATCTCTACATACATTCGTCTATTTTGTAAGTACGATGTCATAAGTTGTAATGTCTTGCCCCTTATACCATAATATTCGAGTTTAGTAAGTAGTAACTCATAATCTATAGTATCGAAGGCGGAACTGAGGTCAACAAATAGTCCAGCTACTTTCATTTTGTCATTTAATTTACTAACTATGTCATTAAATAAAGTGTTTATAGCCTCTGAGGTACCAACGCCTTTCTGATATCCGAATTGTCTCAGATTGATAATTTTGTTTATACCTAAATGTACCATCAGTCTAGTTTTAATAATTTTTTCAAAGAGTTTAGATAAGGTGGGTAATAAGGATATGGGGCGATAATTTCTCGGATCCGTCTTAGAGCCCTTTTTATGAATTGGTATTACCTTGGCCAATTTCAACTGGTCAGGAAAGATTGACTCTTCAATGCATTTATTAAAGAAATCAGAAAGAGGAGAGGCTAAGATCTCTATATTCTCCTTTATAATTGATATTGGTACGTCGTCAAAGCCACAAGAATGTTTATTAGCCATTTTACTAACCAACTTAGCAATTTCATGTGGTGTAGTTGTCTTGAAAGTAATATCACTATCAATTCTGTTCGTAGCATCCATCAGAAAAGACTTATTAGAATTTATTTATGTCCACCTAGAACCTGAGGACACCACGTTTTTTAGACGCAACGTCGACCAGCGTGTTGCGCGATACACATGCGCGTAAGTATCGCATTTGTATCAATTCAAACAAAGAACAAATCGCCCTAAGGGTCCTCGCAAACGGGCCACCGACCACGGCCACTTGGTGGCCAGCGCCACGCCAGCCACATAACTTACTACTTTTTCATTTGTTTATGATATTGCGCCGCACACTTGCGCGGTAGCACGCGACAGCCACCGGCGGCTGTGGTTGGTTGGCCTGTTTGCCGTATACTTTTTCTTGTTAAGTCGGTTAAAAAATAATGTCCGTTGTTGGTTTTTTTATGCTCAAAATATCAATATTACCCACAATAAGATTGGAACGCTTTTCTCATTTTGACATTGACATCATATTGACATTAGCTATTCGTTTACAGCTTTACGAAGATTGCTATTGTGAATATTTATTTCTATTCAAATAAGCCCTAAACTACCCTTAAAATTATCAATAATAGGAGTATTATGTATTTTTTCGGTTAAAACATTTGTTCTTCAGATATCATTATGATTGTCAAATAAGATACCTAGTAAAAAATACCAAGTCGTTTCGTTTTCTACCTAGTAACACCGACTTCAGCAAGTCCTGAATAAAATTCAGTCGATATTAATAGCAAAGATTTGATACACGCGTCCCGGTCGTTCCATAACAAAATCAACACAGTAAATTATACGAAAATAGTGATAAGTAACTAAATAAATCATTAATTTACCGAGAATGTCGCAAAGTTTTTAAAAAAGGAACTTATATTGATAAAAATGCGTTCATTTTGTTAAATTAAATTCTGAAGTGTTTATTGATTGATTCCTGTATTTTGATTCACTGAATTTGGGTAAGTTTGGTTTATTAAAAGCTAGATGAAAATTGTATGCGTTATGAATAAACAATCTCGGGATTTGTTTATGTAAATGAAGCTCGCTGTCGCTCTTGATCTAGTTTAGTTCATAATAAAATAGCACGGAAATGGGATGCTATTATTAATTAAATTACGACTGTCGTAAATTGCGAATTCGCTTTAATCAAAGTTTATATTATATTCGAAGTAGATAAACAACAAAAAAACCAATTTATTAACACAGTTTTCTTAATAATGTAGCCTACATAATTCATAGAAAAATAAGGAATAAACATGAAAAAAAAAATATTGCGCGCAAGTGTATGGCTCACTTATTTGATCGTTTCCATAGACCAAAGTTTTATGGCTTTAAACATCATCGGAAATGTACTCGACTCTTCTTTGAAATCGAGTTATTTTAAGAATTTATTAGGCTATAATTTTTACACATTTGTACAGTACAGTGAATAAAGCTGATACGTATGCAAGACCATCAGATTTATTTTAAGTTTTCTCTAAAACCAATGGCTAGTTTCTAATATTTTATCAAACCTTCGAACACATGTGATTCGAGACGCAATAGAAAGTCAATAGTAGCGCGACAGCCGGCTGTCGCTTGGTTTAAAGGCCTCTTCTCTTACAGAGAAGGACCGAGCATTGATCGCAACGCGAGCTCAAGGCGGATTGGCGATTTCGGAGTTTACCTTCTTATCCTTCACAGATGTCAGTGACCACTGTGACCAGTGCTGTAATGACCAAGATAACTTTGATAGTACACATGAATTGAAAAAGTAACATTGGTATTTGCCCGGATTCGAACCCACAACCTCTTGCATAGTTAGTGGGCGTCTTGGCAATAACTACTGGTAAATTTTAATGAATGTAAAAAATAATTAGTTCTTTTATTGATTTTAATTTAATTTTAATATATCCATCCATTTGTGTTCAAGTATCTTAAATTAGATCTGATTACCCTACGTATTTCTTTGCTGATTGTACAAAGTATGTAAGTATACAGGGCCGTCAGATACAGTTGTTTTCTCAAAAACCCACGAATATTTTCTAATAAAAATTTAAACTATAGTAGAAGATGACTTGTTCTTCAATTAGGTTAATTTCATTTAGATGACGGCCCTGTATACTTATATACTTTGCTGACTGTACATAAAATCAACCTGTAATCTCTATAGGCATTCGCAGTAGCCGTATTAAGATAAATTTGTTAATGTTTATGTTAAAATGACGTATTGGCACCGGTATAGCTATTAATTTGTCGTAACCTCAAGCCAAGGGGTCACATAATCGAAGTACCGTCAAATGCGGTTCGTAATACTGTTAACTTTCCGATGACGAAGAGACAGCCGGTTGTCTTGTCTCGACACATGGTTGCATAAACATGTTGACGAGTTGCTGTCATCATAATTATTACGGGCAACACTTGTGTGGCGGACTGCGGTGTTGATCACGCCATACTGCAGAGTTGACGCCCGGCGAGCGACAACATCTGTTGATCAACAGTCGCTAAACAAATGTTTACCATGAATACGAGGCTTTAATAGGCTTTAATATTATCAGTGGTTAATTTGACCCTGGTTTAAGGGTCATGATATGATGACACAGTTTCCGCCCTTGGTAACTATACTATTGAATGACCGAATCTAGTCAAACGTCATTTAATTTTGAGACGCTGTCAAATCTGTTGCTGTCCTTACTTTATCCTTTTAGAGTGACAAAGCAGCAACAGATTTAAGAGCGCAAAATTAAGAGACGTTTAAGTATTCGGGCATAGGTGACAAACTCATGGAGTCTATAGAGTCGGGATAAGACTCTATGTGGAAGTGTGAAAAAAAAACAGGCGAGACGACAAAAAAAAGTAATTAGTCCGTCAGATAGATTATCAAAAAATTTTGGACACGTATTTTTTCTTTTTTCTCTTTTTAAGAAGAATGACGTCGATACAGTGCGTTGAAGTTGCGCATGACGTCACGATCTGATACAATTTTTGCAGGACGGTGACGTCAAAACCCCAACTCCGGAACCTTGTATTTTTTAATTTATTTGATCAAGCAAAAAATACGTGTCCCGTATTTTCGGCCGATCTATCAGACGGACTAAACAGAATGACATTTTTTTAATGCTGTCGTCATCCCTATTAACCACTCATAAAAGGATTGTATGAATAAGGCAGATAAGGCACCTGTCACTGGTATTCAGCTGGATATCAGTGTTTTACGTGAAGCGACTGCTTATCAGACCTCCACAACCCAGTAACTGGGCGACACGATATCCCTTGGTTATTCTGGCCAGACTTTTGACTTCTCGACTACCAGTAACGACTGTCCAGGTTCGGGTCCTCGGAACAGCCGGGACCAACGGCTTCACATGCTTTCCGAGGCACGGAATGTCAGTGGTGTACTAAATAAAATTTAGAAAGTACATGAATTTAAAAAGTCACATTTAAACTTGCCCAGGTTCGCACCCACAACCTCTTATCGAGAAGCAGGCGCCTAATTCACTGGGCCATCACGACGCTCAACCATTAGAGAGATATTTGATGTCAAAATACAAAAAGATATTAGAAATAAACACACAACAAACAAAGCAGTAATGTAGACATACGAAAATGTACCATTTTACTATTATTTGAACTACTATTCAAATATTCAGTAAGTAGTGCCTCGGCTGACGGCGAATTCTCGTCATTCTTGTAAACTACTGTTTAGGGCTGACTGCTTAGTAACCAGAACGACATAGATTTACATAATTTTGTTCATTTTTTAATAGACATGTCATTCCCTTGGCATTTTACTTACGGCGAACCTACCGGTCGGCGTAATATTTTTGTTCTTACTCTTCCGCAGTTCTTTTCTGATTAATTTCGTTGCGGGATCCAAGACAGTTGAATCGTTTCTCCGGGACTCGTCGAGCTTCATTGCTTCGGCGCTTTTCTGGCGGACTCCACTGTCGATTCAGGCTTTCAGGAGTTGCCGTGGTTGGGAATAGTGTGGTGGGTTGGTCCCAATTTTATACGGCGTAAACGCTCGCAGTTGTGTAAAATGCCGAAAGCAATGTGTCAGAGCAATACGATTGTATGGACTTTAAAAGTCCACACAAATATATTGGTCAAATCATGCGAGGACCATTTAGGTTAATGACCAAGGTGCTCTCTTGATGAGAGCACACATATTTGAGTGGTTCTGTCCAGGCTGTGTATTTGTGTAAGCAGCGGCACATGAGACATATGGTCTGTGTATTAGGGGGCAACACATCTGTTGGCCTTTGTTATTGCTAATGTGTTTAGGGTCATCGGATCATCTGCTGGATCCGTAGTTAAACTATACATAAAATAGTAAACTGTTAAAATAAAAAAAAATAAAAATAAAAAGATAAAAACTGACTGATGGTGACTGACAGTTAATGGTGCTGATTCTCTTGTTCACAAACTTAAATAAATTTAAGTTAAGTGCATCTTTCTCTTTCCATTTCATTAAGAAAAGGACAGAAGATAAAATATTAGTTAAGCCCTGTCAAATTTAGACACTCCAGATAATTTAGACGCGATCAAAAACATGGCGACTAAATATACGCCAATTTTTTTCAGGCGCTGTCTAATTTGACAGGATTAAACTAAAATGTATCTTTTGTCCTTTTCTTTAAGAAATGGAAAGAGAGATATGCATTTAACTTACATAAGGCTAGCCGCACACAATAATATTGACAATAAAGTACGTATTGTCAATAATATTGTGTGTGTGCGGCCTGTATTGCGGTATTGGATACATAGAATCTAGATTATTGACAATCTTGTATTGACAATATTATTGTGTGTGTGCGGCTAGCCTAAGTTTAGTTAGGTTTGTGAACAAGAGAATCAGCACCAATAATAAGTATCATCCCACGGTCCAAACTGCTGGTCCTAAAGACATGAAACTTGCAGGGTGTGTTCTTTGTGAAGAGTAGGTAAGTACTAAGAAATGTTTTTTGGCAATCACAACAGTAAAGAGGCAGATTATCCACGGGAAATAAAAGATCCACTCGGCCGAAGCCCCGGGCGAAAGTTAGTACTGATTTTACAAGTGCGGCCCGTATATATTTCATTTTGTCACTCTTGGGCTGGAAAAAGGTTCATGACCGAGGAGTATACCTATGCTAAAATGCGCAAAATTGCGTAACTCTAGTTTATTGCGGTTCGGTATCGTGTTACTCAGTTACTGGGTTGTGAAGGTCTTAAAGATGGCTCTATGTACAGTCAGCAACGTAGATAAGTAAGAAGCTCTAGTAAGCAGGGCCGCCAGATACAGTTTAAGTTTTCTCAAAAGCCATGGCTAATTTCTAATAAAAATTAAAACTATAGTAGAAAATGATTAGTTCTTCAATTAGGCTAAATTTCATTTGAATACGTTCATTGGTATTCAGGAAAATCTCAATTGTAGATGACTGCCCTGCATATCTATCTACTTTGCTGACCCTACCTATCTTAGATTCTGGTATTTAGCTCTGCCCTGGTAATCGAGAGGGCAGTAAGTCAAAAAAAGCGGTTTCGAGAAAACGGCGCGCAAACAATATAGGGAAAGGAAAAAACCTTGTTTTTTCCTTTCCTTTGATATATACAGGGTGTCCCACGGCTATGCCACATGGAGGGAAAGTACCTTAAATATTGTAGATAGAACATTTCACTGAAAGAAGACATTATTTGAATTTTGAAAACATTTTTAACTGCATTCATAGATATTTAAATAATTACATAGTTGAACCGGGAATCGAACCTGTTACTCGAGAAAATTAATCAGCCTGTAGTTTTATTTTACCGATTGAAAGGCTTCATCACAAGGATTATTTTTTGCTAAATAACATAGTGTCAAAAATAAAAGAAAGGCCATGAATTTTAACATTTTGATTACAAAATTAGTAAATTTTTCAACTGCCAAAACTAGTCCCTTCTTCTTGAACACAAAGTGATAACTTTTGATTATTTCGTTCTTTGACGATTTTTTGGTCTTGTTGTGGTAGATATTTATTTATTTAAATGATGCGTACTACTCAAGTGGGTAGATTAATTAGTAATAAGTAGTTATGATTGTCAATTGTATGTTCTTACGACAACGTAAGCTTTTAACTTTTCTGAACAAAATTTTACATCAAATGCTAAAATTCACGGTCTTCCTTTTATTTGTGACACTATGTTATTTAGCAAAAATTATCCATATAATGAAACCTTTCGATCAGTATAATAAAACTACAGGATGATTATTTTTTCCCGTGGAAGAAGTTCGATTCCCGGGCCAACCATGTAATTATTTAAAAATCTATGAATGCAATTTAATTTGTTTTTAAAATTCAAATAATGTCTTCTTTCAGTAAAACGTTCTATCTACAAGATTTAAGGTACTTTCCCTCCATGTGGCATAGCCGTGGGACACCCTGTATATTGAATATAAAAATCGAGTGTATAGTTTTATCACAAACGCAAAAATTTAAAAAAAATGTTTGCGCGCCGTTTTCTCGAAACCGCTTTTTTTGACTTACTGCCCTCTCGATTACCAGGGCAGAGCTGAACATGAGTGTCAATACGTTTGGGGAGATGATAGACGTATTGACAACTTCTTTATTTTTGTCGTTAGTTGAAAAATAAAGATTTTATGAAACACTAGCGACCCAACTTATCACACATTTTTTCTCATTGGCGGAAATCGTTGTTTTAGGCGCAAAATACACAGAAGCGATGAAAGATTCGGATACGATGCGTTCCTTCAGGAAATCTATCTGGACATTTATAATTTTTCCATTATCTTAAAATACCTATGTTCTTGTGACAAACTCCATACAGGATGCACCCAATAAGACCTTTGTCTATGCACATTTTGTATATATTCATACATTGGAGCACCACAGCAAATGAATCTTCGTCTTCTGAAGAGGACATGTTTTGAAACAAAGTCAGCCTGTATAATAACGATCTTAAGCAGATCTTTGCCTTTTATTATGTAATTTAAGTCGCATCGGTGCCGTATCCGTCTCTCATCCGCATCGTATCCAAATCTTTCATCGCTTCTGTGCAACTTTTGTGTATTTTGCACCTTATACTATGTAGTAAAGATGTGCTGATTATATATTTTTAGATAGCTTGTTTTATTATCCAACAATTCGCGTAGGAGTTAGAGGTTAAATAACATATAAATCAACATTATACATGTTTAAGATAGCTAATGTGTTTACCTAACTGCCAATCCCGCCATTTAAAAGTCTACTGTCGAATAGTGTCGATGAATATGTGTCCATTAGCAACTTGTCTATGGTATCTACTTCGTCGATGGGTTTAGGGATCGGTATCCAAAGTGTAAAAAAAACCTTGACACTGGCAATGTTTAAAAACGGTGCCTAAAGAAAAAAAAAGTATAAAAACCGACTTAAAGTAGTGGGTACCTTGGAAGCTGAATTTTGCCCGCTACCGTCAAAACTACAAAACTAATTAAATTAGCATTAATTTGAATAGTGAGAATGATAAGGCTTTTTATTCTGACCGTACAAAATTAACTTAAAAAAGTATCATCTGACAGATTCTTCAAAAATATAAATAATAATGATTTGAATTTTGGTTTGCTGGTAGAAAACCCATTTCTGGGTTAAGCTCGCCATTGTACATAAGTTTTATTTTAGTTTGCTTAAATGTTGTATTTTTGTTTTTTTAATGTGCAATAAAGAATATAATAATGAAATTCTTGTTTCGACCCGAGAGGGCTGAATGAATCCCAGCGGCTTAAAAACCTACCCAGCCAGTTTGGGACCACATTACTTAGAATCCACTTTCCGTCTGTATGTATTGCATCTCTGTCTGTCACCATGTTGTATCTCATTTACCATGCTAGATTAGATAGACAGTTGAAATTATCACAAATGATATTTCTGTTGTCGCTTAACAACAAATAGTAAAAACAGAATAAAAAATATATTTAGTTATTTGCTTTTTATGATACAGAATTTGTGGTGTGCTAGTTCGATTCGCACTTGACCGGTTTTTTGTGCAGGCATGATGCTACTTTGTTAATTAAGATTTTACTTTAATTATTTTAACTAAATTACTTCTGAATAATTAATTCAGACTACCAATTGAAATAACTTCGAATATCTAACGAAAACTTTTTTTTTTGGGGAGTGGGAAACCATCCAATAACTGCTCTCTCTCTCTTTCTGCGGGAGGGCGTGTCAGACTCTTACTGACTAAAATGGACTAAAACCCACTCATGTTCCTTCGATTGCCCTTTATGTTCCAGGGTCACGGTAACTATTAAAAACATTCCGCAACCCCGGCAGGCGTTGGCCCTGATGGGCCCCTTCCTGTGATCTAACGACAGCTTACAATTCGTGAATATGTTCAAAGAGAATACTGGGACTGGACTGGGTACCGTTACCAACTAGAACCGCGGTCCCAGTTGCCAAAGTCAGAATAATGGCGGCGCTTATCATGTTCTCTCGCTCGCACACTAGTGCCGTCTATACTCACTCGCGCGTACCGTAAACATAAAAAAAAGTAGTCTTGATTTGCTTCCACGCTGCCTTGACGCGCTCAGTCATCCTTTTTACGAATACCTTGTTATAGTTTTCTGTTATTTTGCCGTTGTTACCTGTTTGTTACGCCTTATCATACTAGCGGATTGCGAGCGTCTTCAAAGCGGAGCGGGCGCGCAGCGAATGCGTCGCGAACACGCCGCGGCTTCTCAGCGAAGACGTCGCGTACGCGTGGCGAATTCGCAACGTTTTAGTCGCATGTTTGTATCAAGTTAACGAAGAAATTATACTGCTATTTACAGCAATCTCGTTGCGCGTTCGCAAAGAAACGCTGCGCATGCGCGGCGTGTTCGTTGTGTCCGTAACGAATTCGTTGTTCGCCCGTTCCGTTTTGAAGAGGCTTATTGTTGTAAAAGTAGTCACTGTTTCCGATGAAAACAATAAAAATTCTTTATAATATTTTTGATTTTAATCAAAAAACTTTAACTTTAAATTTTATTTGCAGACTGTACTATCTGTCATCGCAAGTACATGCCGCCATTTAAGGCCCGTATTAATAGACGTCACTCAATTCTGAATTTCTGAGACGCTCTCAAGTTTATTGCTGTCCTTCTTTTTTCCCTTTAGAATGACAAGGACAGCAAGAGACTTGAGAGCGTCTCGGAGTTGAGTGACGTCTATTAATACGGGCCCCTTTCTTTAATGCACCGGCTTATAAAACTAGCTTTTGCTCGCGGCTTCTTCCGCGTGGTGTCGATACTTCCATTCTCTATTTTACTCCTATAGGATTGGAATTTCCAAAAATCCTTTCTTACTACCCTGTAAGTTTCATGTCTCTAGGACCAGATGTTAGACCTACTCTTTACAAAGAACACACCCTGCAAGTTTCATGTCTCTAGGACCAACGGTTAGACCTTACTCTTTACAAAGAACACACCCTGCAAGTTTCATGTCTCTAGGACCAACGGTTAGACCTACTCTTTACAAAGAACACACCCTGTAAGTTTCATGTCTCTAGGACCAACGGACCTACTCTTTACAAAGAACACACCCTGTAAGTTTCATGTCTCTAGGACCAACGGTTAGACCTACTCTTTACAAAGAACACACCCTGTAAGTTTCATGTTTCTAGGGCCAGCGGTTAGACCCTCTTTACAAAGAACACACCCTGTAAGTTTCATGTCTCTAGGACCAACGGTTAGACCTACTCTTTACAAAGAACACACCCTGCAAGTTTCATGTCTCTAGGACCAACGGTTAGACCTACTCTTTACAAAGAACACACCCTGCAAGTGCGTTGCTATTTATCAACAGCTAGCCAATGATGCTGATTCTCTTGTTCACAAACCTAACTAAATTTAAGTTTAATGCATCTTTCTCTTTCCATTTCTTAAAGAAAAAGACAGAAGATACATTTTAGTTTAATCCTGTCAAATTAGACAGCGCCTAAAGAAAATTGACGTACCTATATTTTTTTTTTTTTTTTTTTTTTAACTTGTCCATATCTTGCAATCTGCCTAATTAAAAGGCATTTAGCTAGAGGTTATATACTTCAAATAGGTCTTGTAATGGTATCAGTCCAGTGACTAATCCACTTTCTTAGTTTATGACGTTATATAAGGTCTTGAGGGGCTTTTCTCTTTAGTCTGATAAAAGAACTTTTATTCATCAGGTTGCTGGCGAGTGCGTTTGGGTGGGCTTTGATACGTTTTGCGTAGGTCCTGAGCTTGTTAAGTATCTCCTGTTTTACCATTGGTATTTTCAGGTCGCGATGAAGTTGATTGTTGGTGATATACCAAGGTGAATTTGTAATGATCCGCAACATTTTAGACTGGAAGCGTTGGAGGATTTCCAGATTTGAGTTCGATGCGGTTCCCCATAGTTCAACTCCATAGGACCACATGGGCTTTAGTATGCACTTGTAAAGAAGTAATTTGTTATGAAGTGATAATTTTGAGTGTCGAGACATTAGCCAGTACATCTTTCTCAGTTGCATGCCAAGTGCTTTTCTTTTATTAAAAATATGTTTTCTCCATGTCAGCCTTCTGTCCATGAGCATACCCAAATATCGCACTTCTTCGCACTGTGGTATTTGAATGTCATTCAGTGTGACTGGAGGGCATAAGCCATGTCTGAGTGAGAAGGTCATGTGCGCCGATTTGGACTCATTCGCTTTGATGCGCCAGTCGCGCAGCCACAGAGATATCTCATTAAGGCTTTGTTGCAGCATATTGGATGCAATTTCTGGATCTTCATGAGTAGCTAGCACCGCTGTATCATCTGCGAAGGTGCCCACGAGTACATTTTTTGCTAGTGGTAGATCAAACGTGTAAATTAGGTACAAGACCGGACCCATAACGCTACCTTGTGGGACTCCAGCCCTAATGTCGTACAAATCAGATATATCTTCTCCTAGCTTTACATAAAAGTGACGTCGAGTGAGATACGATTTTAACAATAGATAGTAGTTTGGTGGAAGGGTTTTCAATATCTTAAACAGTAGACCTTGGTGCCAAACCCGATCAAAAGCTTGCGAGATATCGAGAAAGGCTGCCGAGCAATACTTTTTTTGTTCAAAGGCGGTATTGATCTCATTCACGAGTCGATGGACTTGTTCAATGGTTCCATGAGCCTCACGAAATCCAAATTGGTGTGGAGGGATTATATTTGATTTTTTTACTTCCGGTAACAGTCTTTTCATAACAAGGGTTTCTAGCAATTTAGAAGTTATAGGTAGCAGACTTATGGGGCGATATGAAGTTACTTTATCCGGTTCCTTTCCAGGCTTAAGAATGAGGATTATTTCAGCTGTCTTCCATTGCTCAGGAATAAAAGCGCGTCTCAGAACAGCATTAAATATTTGTGTTAGTAATGTTATGCCTATGTCCGGTAGTTCTTTAAGCGTTTTTGCTGTTATGAGATCGTAGCCGGGAGCCTTTTTTGAGTCTAGTTTTCGAATAGCTTGGTATACTTCGTTTTTGGAAAAGCATTTGATAGGAAGTGATAGTTGATGGGTCAGGGACATGCTTTCCTTAACTTCATCTATTTTAGTCGATCCTAAGTCAGGATTTGAAGTAAATACGCTGGACAAATGTTCAGCAAATAATTTTGCTTTATCTGCGTCCGTTTTTGCCCAGCTCCCATCTTCTTTACGTAGAGGCGACTGGAAAGTAATGGGTCTTTTAACAGTTTTAATGAGTTTCCATAGTGAATAATCAGTAGCTGGTGTGGCGTCAAGGTTATGTAAAAAGTTTTCTAGGTTTTCGTTTCTAATTTTGTCTAGCATATGTTTAAGTTTTTTAACCAGGTGGTTATATATACTTTTGTGTTCGGGATATTTTGTTTCTTGCCACGTTTTTCTTGCTTGCCTCTTTTTTTGTACCAGATCCGTTACAATTTGTGGGTAAGTTGGTATGTAATCCTTTTCACTATGTACTGTAGGAGTAGCTTCCCAGGCCGCCGATTGGACACACTTATTAAATATTTCTACAGCACTGGTTATGTCATTGTCAGATTTTAGAGGAATTTGAGTAGTCATAGTATCTTTTATACGTTGTCTAAATCTAATCCAATCAGTTTTTTTATTGTGAAGTTTGCAGGATCTGGTTACTAGCACTGGCTTATTGCTTAGTTCTGCTATGATTGCGGTATGATCAGAAGATAGGTCTGGACTGGATATACAGGTCAGGGACGATGCCGGAATACCTTTAGTAACAAAGAAGTCGACTAGATCAGGCTTTTTATTCACATCACTGGGCCAGTACGTAGGTGCACCGGTAGATGATACTTGGAGATTAAGCTGGTGTATTGTTTTACTTAGTTCTCGCCCCTTAGGAGTTATAATACGTGATCCCCAGTCAATATGTTTCGCATTATAGTCACCTCCTGCGATGAATTTGTGGCCCAGCGTTTTGAAGAACAATGAGAAGTTCTCACTTTTAAGGTTATGCCTAGGAGGCATATACAAGGCTGAGATGGTTATAGGACCTTTTAAGGAATCGATTACAATATTTGTAGATTGAATTTCGTTGGTACAGTATGAATTTGTTACGTGGTGTTTGATGTTTTCTCTGATTAGTAGAGCTGAGCCTGCATGAGCTGAGCCATCAGGATGGTTCGTATTATACATTTTGTATCGAGGCACTTTAAAGAAGCTTTTAGAGGTGAAATGAGTCTCAGAAACTAGCATGATATCTATACGATTGGTGTTTAAAAACATTTCAACTTCTGTAGTATGATTTGACAGCCCGTTGGCGTTCCATGTTGCAATTTTTAGTGGTCTGAATTTGAATGCAGTCGGGACATGATGTTCATAAGTAGGTTTGTCATAGCGGTCATTTGCTGCATCATTTCTTGGAACATATTCATTATGTGTGTAAAATCGATTGACTTATCTTTTAGTTCGTATGAGGTTTGGTTATTTTGGCTATGTTGCCTTGTGTTTACTTTTGGGTTTTCCCGTTTATGTGTTGCTGCTTCAGCATATGTTTTAGTTTGGTGTGTCGGTTGTGCAACTTGGTTATTAGTAAAGTTTGTGTTCATTCTTTGGTTGTTATTTACCGCTATTTTGCTACGAAGCGGCGGGTATTTCTGTTTTTGGAGTTCTTTAAAGACAGTACAGCCTTTATAATTTGCAGGGTGATTTCCTTCGCATAGTGCACATTTAACATCATCAGATCTTTCTTTACGTTGGCACTCGGACGAGGCATGGTATCCGGCACATTTAATACATCTCGCCTTGCGACGACAGTACCTTTTAGTATGCCCATAGTCCTGGCAGTTGGAGCACTGAGGTATGCTGCGTTTTGGCCTTGGAGGCTCAAATTTTATCCGACAGTTAAGGATTCCTTTGATATTATAAATTTCCTTGTTATTAAGTTTAGGCTGTAGTTCGATAACAAACATATCTAGTGGCTTCTTGGTAGAAATTTGCTTCATGTTCCATATGTTGGTAACAGTATGATCGAGAGCTGCAAGTGCTTCTATGATATCTACAGTGTCTGTCGATGGGTGCATATGTTTCAGTATTACTTTGAAATTCCGTTCTTGTTTTGGCTTATAGGTATAGTACTCTGTATTTTTGTTGTCTAATTCCTTTGTTATAATTTTGAACGCTTCGCTGGATTGTACCTATATTTAGACGCCATTTTTTAAATCGCGTCTAAATTATCTATGGAGTGTCTAAGTTTGACAGGACTTAACTAATATTTTATCTTCTGTCCTTTTCTTAATTAAATGGAAAGAGAAAGATGCACTTAACTTAAATTTACGTTAGTTTGTAAATAAGAGAATCGGCCGGCACCAATACCATTTTATAAATGTAGATGGTAAACTTAAAATAGTAAACTGACTGATGAAACTTTGGGTATGTTCTTTGTGAGGAGTAAGTAGGTATCCACTAAGTAAGGATTTTTGGCTATTCGATTCCTAATAGAGTTAAAATAGTGGTTGGAAATTTGACATCAACGCGAAAGCTAGTCCTAAGATTATTCTCGCCGCTCAAAGTTGTCATCCTGTTTATTGAAGCTGTCAAACTGCAAAGCAATTTGCCGCCAATATCTAAGTATAGACATTCTTTTGTTTTTCCCTCCATAGCAGTTGATCAGGGGTAGAGCCGTTTTAGACTAATTACTTTTTCGAAGTATTTTTGGGTTTGGCTATGTTTGTTTATATTCTATAGATATTATATTGTCTACTGGTGAAATGAACAAGAAAATAGGCCAACTATATATTGCACATAATGAAGTATATACGATTAAGCGCGTTTATCGCGCCATTGGAATCAAACGTAAGCGCTCACATTTTAGGATTCAGCGAACCGCTTCAACTTCGATTTTAAAGTATTTATACCTTCTATAATATTATGAATGTATTAATAAGATTTCTATACCTACAAGTTTCTAGGGAATCCTCGGTGCGCGAATCCCATTCGCACTTGACCGGTTTTGAATATGATAAATTGAACAATGCTCGCGCCTTCTTTGTATGATAAAAGGCCTCTGTCCTGTAGAGGAACAGTTAGTTAGTATTAGGTTTCATTTGGAAACTTTCAATTCAAATCGATGCGGCAATTAGAAGATTATTAATTTCAACCTTCAAGATTTTTTTTACACAGTTAGTAAGTGAAGCTAATGAAATCATGATAATGTAAAGATATTTGTAGAACACGGAGAATGGTGCCGATTCTCTTGTGCACAAACTAACGTAAGTTTAAGTTAAGTGCATCTTTCACTTTTATTTCTGAAAGAAAAGGACAGAAGATACATTTTAGTTTAATCCTGTCAAATTAGACAGCGCCTGATGAAAATTGACGTATATTTAGACGCCATGTTTTTAAATTGCGTCTAAATTATCTATGGAGTGTCTAAATTTGACAGCCCTGCCCTAACTAATATTTGATCTTCTGTCCTTTTCTTAATTTACGTTAGTTTGTGCACAAGAGAATCGGCACCAATATGCTGTTATTTTGAACACATCTATTTTGTCAATTCAGATGTTAGAGCACTTAGGTAGTTACTTGAAAAACAAAGTTTATTGCCAAATTTTAAAGCCGACTTAATGCGAAATGAACCCTTTTCTACGTGGCCTGTCACGCATTTGGCCAAATTTTTCTTACTGTCCGTTTCTGATTAATGTCTTGCATATAATCGTTTCTCTGGGACTCGTCGAGCTTCATTTGGTCTACGCAATACGCTTTTCTGGTAGACTCCACTGTTGATTCTGGCTTTAAGTTGCAGTGGTTGGGAATAGTGTGGTGGATCGTCTTAATACAATTGGGAGACAGAAAAATAGGCCAAAAGGCATAATGAGAGTTGTAATAATATTTTTTTGGGGGAGGGGAAATCCTCAAATTACTACTCCCGTCCTGGGCGGGCGGGAGGGCGTGTCAGACTTCTACTGACTAAAACCCACTCATGTTCCTTCGGTTGCCCTTTATGTTACGGGGTCACGGTAACTATTATAAGCATTCCGCAACCCCGGCAGGCGTTGGCCCTGTTGGGCCCCTTTTTGTGCTGACTTCTCTTTGAGGCGAGCGTGGAACACTAACTCGGCTCATCTTTGCCTCTCGCGCGCCGCCGCTTCCTTTACTAGCATAACTGCTTCGCAGAAGGAGACGACGGCGTTCCATTCAGTCTCGCCCCGGAGCATGACCTGAACCAGCGCCGGGCGCGAGAGGTCACCAGAGTTATAATAACTAAAAGTGTCATTTTGGCCTACTGGTTAAAACGACCGCTTTTCATGTAGGGTTTGAAACCGGCCAGGTACCAATGTGTCTTTTTCAATTCATATGTACTTTCTAAAGTTTATCTTTGACAACATTGACATCCCGTGCCTCGGAAAGCACGTTGAACTTGACAGTCATTACGGGTACAGACAGACCAAGTTATCTGTGAACTGAATGAGGGCGACTCCGTCGATTGAGTTCAGCGTTTCAAAGAGAATGAGACAGAGAAAGAGAACACTCAAATGAAGTCAAATGTATGACTGAACGCCGTAGTTCCAATTTTAGCCATTTCACAGATATTGGTAAGACAGTAGTCAGAAGCCAGAATGTCTGACAACTCTGTCCAAGGGGTATCGTGTCGCCCAATAATTTGACTTTGATTTTGATGGTGGATAAAATTAACTATAATGATTGTCTCCTAAAAGAGCTGTTACGTTTGATTCCAATAATAGGAATGGCAAAAGCGCTTGAATGCACGGAAATTAGTTCTAGTTTCAAGGTTCACATAGTAAACAAAGATAATGGTGCCGATTCTCTTATTCACAAACTTAGCTAAATTTAGGTTAAATGCATCTTTCTCTTTACATTTAAGTAAGAAAAGGACAGAAGATAAAATATTAGTTCAGTCCTGTCAAATTTAGACACTCCATAGATAATTTACACGCGATTTAAAAACGTGGCGTCTAAATATACGTCAATTTTCTTCAGGCGCTGTCTAATTTGACAGGATTAAACTAAAATGTATCTTCTGTCCTTTTCTTTAAGAAATGGAAAGAGAAAGATGCATTTAACTTAAATTTAGCTAAGTTTGTAAACCAGAGAATCAGCACCAATGATGCGTAGCAACATGCAAATGATGCGAAGCATTTCTGTCTATTTGATCAAACATTTCGATCTGATTCCCTGCCGGTTATTCTTGTTTTAAGTTAACCTTTCAACGACCAGGACAGCCGGCTGTCGGGCTGCTATTGTCTTTCTATTGTGTCTTAAATCACGTGCGTTCGAAGGTTTGATTGATAACTAGGATATCCGACCGGACACGGGGGATCAGAATGGAATTAAAATCATGATCTTCCAGGGTCTCAATACTTGCCGGGACTGCAATGTTCGGAAGAGATACCGCGGCCCGGACACAAAGGGCTAAAGGTCATAGCTCATTACAGCCACCCGGCAACCACTCCGCACCGACTCTCCTCCTGCGGCTAGTATTCTTTATATGGACTTGTATGGGCATGCGCTCACTATATCAACTCCGTACCGTCACCGGATCGCCGGATCGCCTCGGTTATAAGGCGAGTCGGTGCGGAGTAGCTGCCGGGTAGCTGTAATGAGCTATGACCTTAAGAAGGAACATGGGTATGTTTTAGTCAGTAGAAGTCTGACACTCCTGTCCGCGCCCAGAGCGGGGGGAGTCATTTGATGATTTCCCACCCACAATAAAGGGTCTCAAATTCTCAAAATGATTTTCATTTTGAGTTAGTCCGATGTTATTCCTTTGAAGAAGAAGGGGATAACCCCTCCCCCCATTTGGCAATAACCATGAAAGTATGTACTTACATACCACTACATCAATGTATTTTTGTTCCAGATTCATATGCGATGGAGAGTTTTCCGGACCGATGCAGAAATAATATATTTATAGCCGCCATTATTGCGCTGTGCTGGGTGACCACAGGTAACAAATCTTTTTAGTACAACTAGTATAGTCTTTGTTTCCTGCTTCTCTAGCTATCTTTGGTCGTTTGTCCGCCGCCGTCACCGTCACGTCAGTGAGAATGAGATGACGGCGAACCGAGTTTAGTATGAGGTGACTGGTGCAATTATTACTGTAGAAATTAAACAATGACATCTAATCTTATTAACCGAAAAGGAGGAAGTTCTCAATTCTAGTAAAAATTAAGTATGTTCGTCGATTACTCGAAAACCGCTGCACCATATGATGGTTTCATAGACTCAGGTCAGGATCTGATGATGGGTCCAAGAAATGGAGGGAAAATCATCCGATATTTTATCGTATCATGATGGTTTTGTAATATCATTCATATCAATATGTAATATTTAGTTTAGCTCTAACCTATGTAACTGGACTAGAACTACGATGTGAGGACAATGGCAGTTGGCAGTCTTCACTAAAAAGAAAAAAAAAAGGTTTAAATACTAATAAACTAATAATATAATTTAACCTTTCAACAACCAACCGACAGCCGGCTGTCGGGCTGCTATTGTATTTCTATTGTGTCTCGAATTACGTGTGTTTGAAGGTTTAAACGGAAGTCAGTGCCAATGTAAAATAACAAACAAAAACAGAACGATGATACTGTCGACTTCTAAAAATTTAGTTTCAGTTTTTAAAGCCGGTTATTTTAAACCATTTTAATTTTATTTTCTTTTTCCCAATATCGACTGCAAAAAGAACGCCACATAGTCTGACTTGTAAACGACCTTTAGGGCGTGGAGGCCTCATCATAATCAGTCACCCCGAAAGCACAGGAAATGTTAAAAGGAAATGTAAACAGATAAAATCGCATCATTTTCTCGAAGTAATATCAGCCCTAACCAATGACATTACAACCGAAAATCAGCGGCATATGTAACACGAATCGAGCATTTACCTCGCAATTTGGTATTTTACATTTTTACATCATCTTCATCTCTTAGTTTCTAACTTAGTGACGTCATAATGTGAGATTGCTATACAAAATCTATGGGAATATCGCGTTTTAACAGCGCATAATAAAAAGGACTTCAGTTGATGATGGTGTAATTTACTGTATGGTCGCGCCGCAATTGTTTGCTACAAATGTATTATGTACGCCCGCAACAAATGTGTCCTTAAGCCGGGTGTCCACTAGGCAACATTAGGTGCGCGACACGTGACACTCAACATGTACGGCAACGCTGCCCAACAGCAAGCGACGTTGCCAGCTGGCGCGCAACATGATGCGCGGCATGTTGTTTGTTTAAAGAGCATCGTTAGTTGAGCATCAATGAGGGTTTTTGCGTTTTTACATTTTGTTTGTTTTGTAGATATTTTTTAGCCCACTAACGTGGTTTTTTTCTTTTTGATGCAATTTTCGATAAAATTATAACCACTGCCGCTGAAATCAACACAAGTTCCTCTGGCGACATGTTGGCGACAACTGGAGATGCGTAGACAGACAACGTTGTTCAACAAAAGTTCCGCGCTGACTTTCAACATGTTGGGCAACTTGTTGTGCAACATGTTGCGCGTCAATTGTTGCCTAGTGGAGACCCGGCTTAAAGCCGCGTTACAAAACCACGCGTTAGTGTGCGCGAACAGATATCGGGGGCGATAAATGTGTCGCGTTACAAAAGTGGCGCCACATTTACCGTGATACAATTGCGTTTGGTGCACAGTTAAATCGTACGGGTAGTCTGTACAACTGTAACTTTCATAAACACTGACATCCCATAATAATAAAATAATATCGTACAATTAAGACACTCCATAGATTATTTTGACGCGATTATAAACACTAAAAAATACGTCGTTTAACTTTAGAGTAATTTGACAGGACTAAACCCCGATTAAAACCATGGCCACTAAAGTTAAAGTACTTCAGGCGCTGGCTAATATGACGACGTCAGGACTGCTCAGGACTAAACTAATATGTATCTTCTGTCCTTTTCTTCATGAAATTAAAAGAGAAAGAGGCACTTACTCAACTTAAATTTAGTTTTGCTTGTGAACAAGAGAATTAAAACCGTTGTACTTATAGATTAGCTGTCGCCGGTTTGGGTAAAAAGTAAGTGTTGAGCCGATCGAACTTCGCTTATCGGAATGAAAAAGGCGTGGGGCGGTCAGAGGGACCAAGCTACCGTGTCAAAAGATAACTAGACACCTATCAGCTAATTATTAAACGAATGCGGCCTACCTATATCTCATTTAGTTACTATGTGGCCCTTAGATAAAATGCTAATAAAACATTGCGTTATGACCTACGGGAGCGCAGCAGTAACCGAATCCCAAATAAAAAGGGGGAGACCGGAAGAGCTAGTACTTACACAAATAACTATCAAAAAACGTTCGAAAATTTGAATTTCACGTGCCACCGTGAAGCATGCCCTAAAATAGGGACGACTTTGTTTTATCCTATGGTATGATGACGTCGGGGTATACCCAATAAATAAATAAATTAAAAAAAAAAAAAAAAAATTAAATAAATAAATAAACTATCGCCCTATCTTCGCATGGGTGTTATAGAAAGTTTTGAAAATCCGGGTTTTCCGGGGTTGCGGTCTTGCGGAATGTTTATAATAGTTACCATGACCCTGGAACATAAAGGGCAATCGAAGGAACATGAGTGGGTTTTAGTTAGTAAAAGTCTGACACGCCCTCCCGCCGCACCCAGGACGGGAACAGTCATTTGATGATTTCCCACTCACCAAAAAAAAACCGGGTTTTTCTCTGTTAAAATAACCACGTATCAATACTATTATTATAAAGCTGAAGTGTTTTTTGTCGATCGCGCTAATCTAAGAAACTACAAGTGCGTTCTATAAGACTTGTTGTGTTGGATAACCGATTTATCGAGGAAGGTAAAATTTCCCTCAAAGTGCGACTCGATTTATTGCCTATTTCACGAAAAAGTCATTCAATCGAGCTATATGCACTTTGAGGGCTGTTTTGATGATTTAAATGGTTATATTTCTGTAACAAATGACCTTTTACAGTCGCAAGTCATTCTATATCAACACACATCCAGACAATGAGCGCCAAATTGCAAAAAAAACGTTCAAAAATTTGAATTTCGCGGGCTACCGTGAAGTATCCCCTAAAATAGGGATCAGCGGAAAACGACTCTGTTTTATACTATGATGACGTCGGGGCTAAACCGAATACCAATAGGAAGTGATCTACGTAGCTACTAATAATAAAACTTGTAGCTATAGAGTTGGGACGTAAATAGCACAATGAATTGTGACTTCAACATAATTTGTAGCAATCTATAAAAAGCTAAAGATTTGTTTTGTTTGAACGCGCTAGTCTCAGGAACTTTTGGTACGTATTGAAAACTATAAGTATATAAATAAAAAATAAAATATATAACTAATTTATTATTCCTCATAAATCTAGCTATCATATAGAAAAACAATTATTCAATCGGACCGGTAGTTTTAGAGATAAACGCGTTTAACCAAACATAGCCCTTTATCAATGTAAATAAAGCAGATAAAACAATGTCGCGTTAGAACACTACTTCTAACTCTCGGCTAAACCGATTTGAAGATCTTTGAATAGCAGCAAAAATACTAAATCATTGGAAAAAAAGAAATAAAAAAATATGACGCAAATCCTAATTTATATACAACGCCATCTCTGATTGGTTATATAAACTAAACAGTACAATGAACTATACCAGTTTCTATAATTTCATCATTCGTCTCACTAATTAGAATGGTGATAATTAAGGGAATAATTATAAGGGTCCATAAAAAACTCTGATTATGACGCTGAACGCGGCTGATAGAGAAGCCAAATTGTTTTTAGTGTGACAAAAAATGTTCAGCGAAACGCGAAACGCGAATGGAGCCGATACGTGCGTAGTCTCTTACTCAGCAGAAGGGGATAAAAACTATCCATTCTTATCCTAACTTCAGCCATAGCTATTGATTTCATCCATTTATTATTTTTATAACCCATCAACTCTATGGTTTTATAGACTATCGTCTCTTACCATAACTTTTTTATTGCACTTTTTATAGATGCCAACATCGATGGATGCCAAATATGAACTTTCGTTTTTAGGGCTCTGGGACGCCAACCAAACATGATAATGGTGCCGATTCTCTTGTGTACAAACTACCGTAAATTTAAGTTAAGTGCATCTTTCTCTTTCCATTTCTTAAAGAAAAGGACAGAAGATACATTTTAGTTTAATCCTGTCAAATTAGACAGCGCCTGATGAAAATTGACGTATATTTAGACGCCATGTTTTTAAAATGCGTCTAAATTATCTATGGAGTCTCTAAATTTGACAGGACTTAACTAATATTTGATCTTCTGTCCTTTTCTTAATTAAACGGAAAGAGAAAGATGCACTTAACTTAAATTTACGTTAGTTTGTGCACAAGAGAATCGGCACCATAGTCATCAATATATACTAGACAAAGTCAAAAATGTTCATAAAAATAAAACTACTGGGTAAAAATATGTATTTTTTATGGGAATAAATGGCAACTATTCTGCATCAAACTTAACATGAATCACGTAAATGGGTCATTAATCTCAGCGTAATTGGTGTGCATACATAAAAAATCGAATTGAGAACCTTCTCGTTTTTGGAGTCATTAAAAAATCCTATAGATAAGATACCACATAAATTCAAGCAGCTATTATAATTTCGTAATACGGTATTTTACACCACCATCAATTGACGTACTTTTTAAGAGCTGTCAAAACGCAATTTCCCCCATAGATTTTGTAAGGCAATGTCACCTTATGACGTCACCAAGTTACTGTACCCATTGACTAACTATTTTCTGATTTTAAAGCAGCTGAAAATCACAGTAAATTGAAATTACCCGAGATGTTAAGGGCTAAAACTATGGATTTAGATGGACATTTAAGGGATTTTGATGTAAAATACCCGACTTTTTTATTTTTTTATGGATTTGAAATCATCAAACGACTTCTCCCGCCATTAGCGGGGCGGGAGGGAGTGTCAGGCTTTTACTGACTAAAACTCACCCATGTTTCTTCGGTAGCCCTTTATGTTCCGGGGCCGCGGTAACTATTAGAACTATTCCGCAACCCCGGGTAAAATACTGCATTTGTTCCAGTACACAGCATCGACTGCTTCAAATGCGTGTCAATG
Organism: Athetis lepigone; assembly: GCA_033675125.1. Classification (NCBI taxonomy): domain Eukaryota; kingdom Metazoa; phylum Arthropoda; class Insecta; order Lepidoptera; family Noctuidae; genus Athetis; species Athetis lepigone. Next base: position 3,714,206 of record CM066220.1, on the reverse strand, counting down.
AACGGGCGCTTCCCCGCTTGTGACGACCCGTTCCACAATAACCACAGTCTGCAGATGCTGGAGTCTCCTTGCATGGGCGGCAGGAAGGGACGCGATGGACTCTTCCCTGCCACTTCTTGTATCAAGATTGCTGGTGTTTTTGGTATGAGTATTTTTATTTATCGATAGAATTTCGAAAAACCAAACAAACAAAATACATACCTTTTTCCAACTTAATTGGGGTCGGCTTCTAGCCTAACTAGATCCAGCTGGATAAGTGTTTTATGTGAAGCAACTGCCTTTCAGACCTCCACAATCCAGCGACTGGGAGACACGATACCCCTTGGTTAGACTGGTCAGACTTTCTGGCTTCTGACTACCCGTTACGACTATCAAAGTTCTATGAATGACAACCGGGACCAACGGCTTAACGTGCTTTCCGAGGCATGGGATGTCTGTGATGTCCAAAATAAACTTTAGTAACTACATGATATGTTGTGAAAAAGTCACATTGGTACTTGTATCCTAAGTGATGTATTTTTATTATTTTTTTGTTTGGGACAATCCCACTACTATTCCCAACCACTGCAACACAGAATCAACAGTGGAGTCCGCCAGAAAAGCGCCGAGCAATGAAGCTCGACGAGTCCCGGAGAAACGATTTAACTGTCTTGGATCTCGCAACGAAATTAATCAGAAAAGAACAGCGGAGGAGTAAGAAAAATATATTTTCCACTTCCCTCCATAACAAGCAGGAGACAGAACAGAACTAGGCCGATAGGCACAAAGGGGCGATTAAAACTGGAGACTAGGAGAATCTTGTAAGTTTCCTGCCATTGTTCCAGATGACACGCGCGAAACTATCACAGTTCGTGGCTGTGGTCTGGACTCCGGTACTGCGACGACTGATACGGAGATCATTCGCATGTCGCACTGTGGCCGCTTCTATTATGACAACAGGTAAATGAAGACTTGTATTTTAACACTCTAAATAAAGCAGGCCAAACAGGCTACTGTATCGGGCATACATTTGCATCTCGGTATTTGTGGCGCCACATTTGCAACGCGAAATATTTATCGTGCTCCGAATGAATATCTGTTAATATTTTACAAAAACGTAACGGATAGGACTGCATTAAAAAAATGGCATTCGGTATAGTCCGTCCGTTAGACCGTAAATACTGGACATATTTTTTACCTAACTATAATAATAAAAATATACAAAGTTATAGGGCATCAAAGTTCCGTAGCTAGTGACGTCACTGTTTAGTGAACATAATACCTAAGCGTGACGTCACGCGAAACTTCAACGCACTGTATCGTTGTCATTTTTCTTTTCCGAGAAAAAATAAAAAAAAATACGTGTTCATAATTTTTTGTCGTCTCGCCTATTCAGAAATAAAATATAATATATGAGATATTGTGATATAGGTATTTTGATGGTTGCAATACTTTAAACAAAATGGTCTTTTGTCTAATGGTCTTAGATTTAAGTTAATAAATGCATATAATATATTAATAAATAATACCTATATTAATAATGTATTTTTAGATACGTCCACGGTTGCCTGCAAAGCTGCAACGACGCTGACGCCTGTAACAATTCAGTGAAACTCCAATCAACTATGCCCGCCATAGTGATTCTATTCCACGCATATCTTCTGATAATAAGCTAACAAATATATTAGGTAAGGAATATATAACTATATATAACGCTATGTAGTCATATAACTCTTAAGTTTAAACTTAGATGTAAGCTCAAACCCGACTACAAAATAAACGAAATGTTTTTTTGACAGTCATTAGTCCGCCATCTTGAAATTAAGTTGTAGGCGCCATTATGTAATAATGATTCAAAAATCTGTCAAATTCAATACTTTTATTACAGGTTTTTTGCCCCTTTTATTCAAATCTTTGTCTAAATGTTTTGATATAATTTTGAAGAAATTATTAGAAAATTTATTGTAAAAATTAATGGAAACTAAGTTGTGTTTTTGATAATATTTGCAAAATAAGCTTGCTGTTATTAAATGACGTCGAATCAAGACATCATATCAACGCCTCATCTTAATAAAATTGAGTCTGTAAGTTTAGGTTGTATAAAGCATCAAACTATCTCATAAATAAAGGCTGCTGAAACTCATTATTTCCCTTTTTATCTGTGTAGTCGGGTAAAATGTATGTTTTGCAATAATTTGGAGCCGGCAGCAGTCGACTGCAGACCAGCGATAGTTGCCGACAACTGTGGTCGTTTAGCGTTCTAAGGCTGCGTTCACATTTTTAAGAATTCAATTATAACATCACGTATCACACGGTCTCTTTCGGTCATATACCAACTATTTTATTTATTTTATATAGGTACTTTCTTATTTATTTATTTTATATCTGCGACGAGAACGAGGAGGACGAGTAGGACTGGCCAGAAATAATAGCTGGCTAGAATCCAGATCCCCTGGAGCACACTTCGGAGTTAATGGTGCCGATTCCCTTGGTCACAAACTAGACTAATTTTAAGTTAAATGCATCTTTCTCTTTCCATTTCTTAAAGAAAAGGACAGAAGATACAATTTAGTTTAATCCTGTCAAATTAGACAGCGCCGGAAGAAAATTGACGTATATTTAGACGCCATGTTTTTAAAACGCGTCTAAATTATCTATGGAGTGTCTAAATTTGACAGGACTTAACTAATATTTTATCTTCTGTCCTTTTCTTAATTAAATGGAAAGAGAAAGATGCACTTAACTTAAATTTACGTTAGTTTGTGAACAAGAGAATCTGCACCAATACCGTTCTCACCATCGGCCTAGGGCTAGATGAAGACTCGCACTGTAACCCTGTACTTGTAATTCATACTTTTTCTCATCCTCCATGTGTCAAATGAAAATAACCTCGTCCGTCCGTCTTCTATAAATGTATTTGTCTCTTTCCGGGCCTTGCGTTTCGACGCTAAAGACGCGAAGAAAACAAACTTAAACGCTTAATTTAGCTTTTGTAACAACAATAAATAGCCGTTTTTGGGTCTTCAAACTCGTGAATGCAGCCTAAGAACCGTTCCTTTGTATTTTATTCAAAATGGGACATGTCATCAGTAAAAATATCTTTTTTTTACCGTCGCATATCGCGTTGTAGTGTGATCATACCCTATATTCAAACTGTACTAGTTTAAAGCACTTGTAGATAAAATTCTTTAAATAAATTAACACATTTAAAATTGAATCGTCCACTCCACACCATGTTTTGTAACTTCTGTGAATATACACAAAAATAATTTGCGGTGAACTGTCTTCTCTTTTCTTTCTTTAAATTGTATAAAACATTGTTACAAACAAGAAAAACAAAAAGTTAATTTTAGTCTTCACATGGAAACCTAATGGTGCTGATTCTCTTGTTCACTAACTTAACTGAATTTAAGTTAAATGCATCTTTCTCTTTCCATTTTTTGAAGAAAAGGACAGAAGATACATTTTAGTTTAATCCTGTCAAATTAGACAGCGCCTGAAGTAAATCGACGTATTTATAGTCGGCATGTTTTTAATCGCGTCTAAATTATCTATGGATGGAGTGTCCTAATTTGACAGGACTTAACTTATATTGTATCTTCTGTCCTGTTCTTTAAGAAATGGAAAGAGAAAGATGCATTTAACTTAAATTTAGTTAAGTTTGTGAATTAGAGAATCGGCATACGTCGTGTAGTGTTGTGTTCGCTGTGTAGCTCGCCCTCCCCCGCTTCCTCGCGCGCGCGCCGTGTTCGCCGAGCTCGTTTAGTAGCGATAGCAGAGCACAGCGATACATCACACAGGTGCACACTTCAGTCGTACGGGTAGTAAGTAAAAAATATTTACTTGTAATATCCTAAAATCAGGCATCAGGCTTATATCGAGAGCTCTAGAGGTAGTTGTGTCAGAGACTAAAAATCTTTTGAGTGTAATTTAAAATGGAACTTCTGCGTTGCACGCCATCTGTTGGCTGTGTTTGGAGCGTTTTACGCCATCTGTTGGGAACAAGATTGTACTATACTAATGTCAAAATCGGTCGATACGGCTGCTCCTTTGTGTTTTATATACTTGACATGCCGATTTTGTCATATTTATTTTTAATATTTATCGGTTACATTTCTATATTCTGATATTTTTATCTCTTTACAATTAAAATAGCTATAAGTTTAACAATTCTTTCTAATTTTAATGTATTCCTTTTGATTTTTCTACTTCATTATTATACCATTGTCACCAAACAACTTTAAAAAAGAAAAAGGAATGTTATTTGCTAAGTTTTTTTAGCTTCATGTAATAATTTCAAAATTTTGTATTCTTATAAGTTTGCCGTCAATCACCTTATATCAATAATCTACTTCGATCTTTCACTTTTATACGCTTCAATAAAATTGTATAAAATATACAAAATATTTTGTAGTTATAAATAAATTGTACCAAATCATTTGGTTAAGCCATGAATCCGTAGTTCCGTATATTATTGTGGTAATGAATAATAAATACAAATAATAACTTACTTATTTAAAAAAATAAAAAATATTATGACATTAATGACAAGTTTATTTACTTGCTTTTTATATTTATAATCAATTGTTATTATAAGTAAAATAATAATTTTATATTGGTTATTTTTGTTACCATTTTTATTGAATATTTTAAAAGTATACAAAATATAGATATTTGATTATATGGATTCACAGATTAAAATAAAGCTAAGTACCTTAAAAATGTTTTTATAAACTGCTATGAGCACATATTTATGTATCAATAAATAATAAATAAAATTTAAGAATGCTGTAAACTAATTGTTTTATTTTAAACTGTCAGCGCCATCTTTTGGCAGTAAAGCAGAGTTGCATTGTATTAGTACATTATGATACAAGAGCGCTGTGTTGGTCATTACATACGAGGCAATATTTGTGCGCGAGCCGCAGGCGAGCGCAACAAGAAAGCCGAGTACGTAATGACAATAGCGCGCGAGTATCATACGACGTTTTTCAACACACTTGTGAGTAAAATAAACACATTTTCTAAAAATGACTGCGCTTTTTCACTGCATGAAACTATCGTACGCATCCTTTGACTTTGGCGGCAACAAATTACTACTCGCGTTTTACGCCTCCATAATTATTTCCGGCGGAGGTAAAAATACAGTTTCTTCTTAGCTCGACATATTTAAATACTTATATAATCAATTTAGAATATCATCAATTAGACAAACAATAAAAATGTAGGATGCCACGCAACGCGTAACTTTTTTTTTCGCGCTCTGCCAATACCCGGGCATGACCACAGATAATATACTAAACTCTCAATACAGACAAAATTCAAAACTAAACGTATTTTAGCTTAAAAAAATCGGGTATAGGTGAATTTTTAATAATTTATTTTAAATTAGTTATAGTTATTTATTATTGTTTTATTTACATTCCTTTGTTATTTTAATATTTAAGGAAGCAGTAAGTAATAGGCTGTTTGGCAGCGTCAAAGAGTCGTGTTAAAAAAAAGGCGTTGCCTAGCAACGAAACGTTTTAAAAAAAATGTGTATTAAGCGACAAATTTAAGAATGCATACTGGACATACTTTTACTTTGCAATCTTGAATAAAATTAGAATTGGTCGTGTTAAGATTACCGCACGCGTGCGATAATGTAAAGTGAAACGCACGCGTGCGTAATATACTCAATAACAGGTCTAAATGCAAGGTAATAAGACCCACTTTACAAGCAAGTGTGTTGAAAAGATTATATACAAACAAATACAATTTTGAGAGTGTTTGTACTATACAAATTGCAGCTGTTTATTGCATATGAATATTTACACTTTTCTTATAAAATTTTTGTCGGTTTCCTTGTCCGTTGGTTTGGGGTAATATCTATAATCTCCGTAAAGGCTGGACAGATTTTCACAGGCAGACAATCTGATGTTTTTAGGAGTAGTTTTAACCCTTGAAAATTTTGAAGCAGTTTTACTTTCTTATCCCTCGAGAAACAACTAATAGATAATAAATAATACAATAACAAAACGTCGATATCTACACCTCTTACTTGTGTAGTGTTGTGTTCGCTGTGTAGCTCGCCCTCCCCCGCTCCCCGCGCGCGCGCCGTGTTCGCCGAGCTCGTTTAGTAGCGATAGCAGAGCGGTACTCACAGCCACACGGGCACACTTCACGAGTACGGGGGCTCAAGTCTGCTATTACAATAGTTGTAGAATCGATTTTTAACGTATGACGTCAAACTTTTGACACATATCCCGTACAAAAACTGTCAAATATCCGGTCAATGACTAGTCATTGAGATACGATTGTAATAGCAGACTTGAGCCCCCGGCATTTTAGAAGTGTCCAAGAGAATTTCTTATTCTTTTAAAACCAGGCTTGCCCTATTAGACACGCGACTAGCTCATATCACCCGGTTTCACTCAGTTAGCTTCCTCCTCATCTTCCACTGCTGCGTCCGTGTACGTCGTAGTAAAATCAGTTGTATCCGTATATTCGGTTGTGTCATCTGCAACATTAAAAAAGTTATTAAAATTATATTTATTAGGAAATTAGTTAAATGTTACAGTTATTAATAATGGAGCTGATTCTTGTTCATAAACGAAACTAAATTTAAGTTAAGTGCATCTTTCTCTTTCCATTTTATTAAGAAAAGGACAGGAGATACATATTAGTTTAGCCCTGTCAAATTAGCCAGCGCCTGAAGTAATTCAACGTGCTTTTAGTGGCCATGTTTTGAATCGCGTCTAAACTATCAATGGAGTGTCTTAATTTGACAGGACTAAACCAATTACCTTTTGTCCTTTTCTTAATATAACGCTGAAGAGTTTGTTCGGTTAAACGCACTAATCTCAAAAACTACTAGTCCGACTTGAAAAATTCTTTTATTATTGAGAAGCCTAATTATTAGGAAGGCTAAAGGCCATTTAACATCACGCTACAACCTACAAGAGCTGAGCAGTAATTAAAAACGTGGGTAAAACAACAGAAGACAACAAGAATCCGTACTAATATTATAAATGCGAAAGTAACTGTTTTTCACGCCTATACCACTGAACCGATAAGAATGAAATTTGGTACAGATGTAGTCTGGGACCCGAGAATGGACATAGGATAGTTTTCATCCCGGAATTCCCCCGGGAACAGGAACTATTAAGGTCATAGCTCATTAGAGCCACCCGGCAGCCACTCCGCACCGACTCGCCTCCTGCGGCTAGTATTCTATATATGGACTTGTATGGGCATGCGCTCACTATATCAACTCCCTAGCGTCACCGGATCACCTCGGTTATAAGCCTATCGCGCGCTGTCGGCGGGTGGGCCACTCGGTGACAACTCGCTGCTCGAACGCCTGCCTTGCGTTGACAACGCGCGGGCCACGAGTGGGCCGCGCGCTGCCCGCGATTGATTATTAACAGACTACTCGAAAAAATGAGCTATGACCTGTATTGCACGCGGACGAAGCTGCGGGCAAAGCTAGTATAACTATATACCATCACGCTACCACCTACAAGAGCTGAGCAGTAATTAAAAACGTGGGTAAACCACAAAAGGACAGCTAGAATGCCCTATAGCTATTAGCTAACACTTTTGACTATTATACCTGGAACCACAGAGGAATCAGGGTGTGTTCCAGGCCTATGCCTGGCCTGGTCACATTTGCATTTCATCAGCTCTTCAAGCTTCCTCAGTTCTGAAGGTAGAAGCATCTTCTTTTTCTCTTCAAAGGCTGGGGATGGACATTAGTTGTAGTTTTGGAACTTACGTGTAGATGGCGCTTTGTAAAGCTGTTGGGTTTACGTTGAAAGACGAAGAAACTAGGCTTACATTATAGCTTTATTGTCGTTCTAATTAGATCTCATTTAAGAACGTTAATACGTTATTTGACACCATTAATCGAAAAATGTTAAACACAATTTCTAAGTATAAAGGCTTCCTTTGTTTTATTTTAATTGCCAATCTACACTAATATTATAAAGAGAAAAACTTTGTTTGTTTGTTTCATTGTAGTGAATAGGCTCAAAAACTACTGGACCGACCAATTCTTTCACCATTTGAAAGCTACATTGTCCACGAGTAACATAGGCTATATAATATCACGCTACGTACCACGGGAGCGAAGCAGTAACAAAAACCTAACGTAACGCGGGTGAGACCGCGAGGAAGTGCTAGTATACTATAAAATTTGATTTAAGTTGCTTTGAAATAAATAAATATAGTTAGTCAATCGGGTTGCTAACTTGTAACGTATTTGTAGTCATTCAAAATCTGTGGAAGAATCGAGTTTTGACAGCTCATAAAAAGTATATTATTTCAATTGATGATGGTGTCAAATACCGTATTACATTTATCCAAGTGTCTCATCATCTCCCTAGCCTTTTCCCAACTTGTTGAGGTCGGCTTCCAGCCAAACCGGGTTTAGATGGATACCAGTGTTTTACGTGAAGCGACTGCCTATCAGACCTCCACAACCCAGTTAGACCCCCCTCCCCCTCCCTTGGTTAGACTGATCAGACTTTCTGTCTTCTGATTACCCGTAACGACTGTCAAAGTTTTACGAATGACAACCGGGACCAACGGCTTTACGTGCTTACCGAGGCACGGGGTGTCAGTGATGTCCAAGATAAACTTTAGAAAGTACATATTTATCCAAGTGTCTAAATAAGCACTTTTTAAAGCAGTTGGGCATTTAAAGAATTGGGCACTTATCGACTAAGCAGTGCTTTCCGAGGCACGAAATGTCAGTCTAGTCAAGGGTAAACTTTAGAAAGTATCCGTACTAATATTATAAATGCGAGAGTAACTCTGTCTGTCTCTTCTTCATGCCTAAACTACTGAATCGATTTTAATGAAATTTGGTACAGATATAGTCTCGGACCCGAGAAAGGACATAGGATAGTTTTCATCCCGGAAATCTCCCGGGAACGGGAACTATGATTCCGCGGACGAAGTCGCGGGCAAAAGCTAGTTTATTAAAAGTGTATAATGGAAATAAACAAATTGACTTTGACAATAAAGTAACACTTACTGAACCCGATGCTCTTGTCAGCGGATGGAGAGGGAGCTTCCTCCTCCTCCTCACAACGGCAGGTTCCTCCCGCGGCCGCCTTCGCCGCCTCCTCTTCTGCACGACGTCGTAACTCCGATGGAAGCTCCTTAGGACCTGGGGACAGTTATGCCATTAAAGATGTTACAAAATGTAATTGATAATCTAAAAAGAGGCCAAGGGGCCGTTGGTCTTCCCTTCGCGTTTAACGAAACGCACTTGTATCTACATAGGGTGGAAACTTTGATATCCAAATACAGAATAGTTAACACGGAAATAGTTTTAAGAGACTATAGACTATTCATATTTATTTGTCACTTCTTACAAATAATGTTTTCATACTACCATAGTTTCAAAGCTGATTTTAAAATCCAAGATGGCAGCTACGATTTCAAAATATGAGTTCATATTGTTTGGCCCTGAGTCTAGTATCTATGTTTGACTTTCCACACGAGTAAAAGCTATTCTAGATATACTTCCGATCTCTTTATTAAGCAAAATAATGTAACTAACAGAAGTAGTAGATTCCCTAACAAACTATTCGCACCAAGCCAACGTACAACACTTTATAGTAGAAACTCATATTGCATGGCTATCAAAATTTATAATAAACTTCCTGACAACCTAAAAAATTTAAACATAGTGTCATTCAAAAGGAAATTATTTGAGTTTCTTACAAACAAATGTTATTACTCTACCAAAGAATTTCTGGATGACAGGAACATTGTTATTGTGTAGCGCATAATTATAAGTACCTAGATTATAAGCATAATATTTGTACACCGATTCGGTAGAATGTATGAGACTACTCTTTATAAAAAACAACTATTTGTAACTACATTCTGACAAATAAATTTTTCTTTCTTTCTTTCTTTCTACTTACATGTTGGTGGCGGTTTGTAGGGTACAGTGCGCGGCAATGCGTCATAATGTGCAGACCTCCAGAAATAATGGACATCCCCTTTTTTCATTGGCAGTGTCTTTGCACCAGTGGCCAAATCAACCGCTGAAAATAAATAATATTATTCATTATGGGACTAGGGGTGGTCGGATTTTCGAAAATTAAATAAACTCACAGATAAATCTAGACTTGGAACTTGGAACCTGTAGGACAGGCATATATGTAGCATATATTATTTCATCCGAAAATCGAACCGAACACGCAGTGCTCAAACGATGCATCAACCACGCCAGGGGGCTACCACAAGCCCTTATAGCAGTATTACTTCGATATTACTTTCAGTGGGAAAGAGACGGCGCTAGACAACGTGTCTAACGCTGTCACTTGCACACTCTGGAACAGGAATAAAACAATCTTACTTTAAACGTCATGGTAACCCACCAGTTCAACACAGTATTAGGGACAACGCACACCGGAATGGCAGCGGCCGGCAGCGGCCGCCCGCGGCGCCGCGAGGCCGCCAGTGTCGCTAGAAACGAAAGGCGCGCGGCCGCTCGCGGCGTGGCGGCCTCGCGACCTTTTCAAGCGATACTAGTCTTTTAAGTATGTAGTTAAAGTTTAAAATTATTTCACACGGAAAGTGCTCGCCGCGTCGCTGCCGGCCGCTGCCATTCCGGTGTGACTCGGGCCTTAGGGACTACACACATAATCACCTCGTAGTCGTAACAATGACACAAGCCGTCAAGCTGAACAGATAACCGCGTTGTTTTCAATAGACCTAATACGATATTTGACACTGACACTATTAACCGATAAATCTAAGACATAATTTTTATAAAACCTATCTTTTTATTAGTCCTAAGCATCGGATTTGTTTCTAATTTACTGTTAAATTGGATTTTTAATTGCTGTGTAATCAATAAATAGTAAGTCAATATGGTTGTTATGTGTTGTCCTTTACTGTTTTTGTCATATTGGTGTACAATAAAGAATATCCTAATCTAATCTAATCTTAGCTGAATAGAGCTGAATAAATTTGCGTGGTTCCTTAATGTGGGTTTTAGCGTATCGACATGACATTGACAGATATGTCAAAATTCACCAATCATGCTGCAGTTGGACCTCACGCCTACGTATTGCCATCTAGCGGATTTCTCATACGCAAAAACCCTCATTGGCATTCATTATTGTATTTATTATCCAGTGTTATTCCCATTCTTAACCGGATTCAGCTGGATATCAGTGTTTTACTGGGCGACACGATACCCCTTAGTTAGACTGGTCAGACTATCTGGCTTTCCTCGTTACGATTGTCAAAGTTATATATGACCATCGATGACATTGGGTGCTTTCTGAGGCACGGAGTGTCAGTGATGTTCAAGATAATCTTTCGGAAGTACAATCGACAAAATGGAATCATGACCCACCATAAGCTTTTTTTTTATTACATATGGGCTCGTTCTTGGTCCCAGACTAGCCCGAGGGCATAGACGGGGCCTACGATGGAGCGAGCTCACCCAAAATATGCCTATGCACCAGAAATTCAGCTTCAAACAATTTATCGTCAAAATGGGTCATGAATTAATTTTGTCGATAGAACATATGAATTGAAAAAGTCATATTGGTACTGTCTCAGATTCGAACCCACAACCTCTTAAATGAGAGGCGGGCGCCACAACCACTAAGCTATCACTTTCAGTGTTATTTCTATACATTCTTTAAAAATTAGAAAAATCACTCACTCACCATTTCTTTAACCTTTCGACGGCTAAGCGACAGCCGGCTGTCGCTTGCTATTGTCTTTCTATTGTGTCTCGAATCACGTGTGGAAGGTTTAAAGCACATTTATTGTTAATAGTTCTACTTACCAACATCCAAATAGTGTCTGACGTCCAGCGCGATCTCCATTTTCTCATCCATGACGTATTTCGCGGCGCTCTCGTGTTCCCGCGCTTCAGCGCGATCTTTTCGAGACTTCGTAACAACTGTATTAATCAAATATCTATAAATATCTTGGGACAACAAACAAAGGCAGATTTTTTTATGAGGAGAGTTGGGAAGTAGAAAAATAGAGAAATGCCGAAATTTTCACAGAATTATAAATAAAATAAATAATAAATAAATATCTTGAGACAAGTCACACACGGCCATCTGATCCCAAGCTAAGCGGAGCTTGTGTTATGGTGACCAGATAACTGATATACATACTTATATACTTTATAAATACAGACATATTATAGATAAATTACACCCAGACACACAACAAACAATCATGCTCATTACACAAAGTTTGTCCTGGGTGGGAATCGAACCCACGACCTCCGGCTTAGCAGTCAGGGTCACTATAACCACTAGACCAACAGGCCCCAATAATAACACCAATGTGAAGCTAGTTGGACCATAACAAAAAAAAAAACAAAATGTAAAATGCACACTATTTTGATGGAATGGTACTATAGAGGTACCTACTGTGCATAAAGAGTGATTCGTCAATCATTGGTGCCAATTCTCTTATTCACAAACTAACCTAAATTTAAGTTAGGCATCTTTCTCTTTCCATTTCATTAATGAAATGAGACAGCACCTGAAGAAATTGGCGTATTTTTAGTCGCCATGTTTACTTTGTGAATAAGACAATCGGCACCAGTGTATTTCTAAAAAAAATAATAACTGCACTCAGACGTCGTGAGAGTTAAGAAAGAAAGAAAGAATAATAATTTATTGATTTAATTATTAATTTATTTTTTTAAGGAGGATGATCTTACCGTCATTCAGTAGTTCATCGAGCATACATCTCATCTCATGCGGCATCGGATACCGTTCTCCGAGTGTCTTCTCTGGCGGCTTCGGACGAGCTGTGAACGAATTTGTGATTCAGTTCTAGCCCATACTCGGGAAAGCAACTGAGTTGTTTACTTAGTGACGTCATAATGTGATATTTTCATACTAAAATCTATGGGAGTATCGCGTTTTGACAGCGACGGTTTTTGCGTATGAGAAATCCGCTAGATGGCAATACGTAGGCGTCAGGTCCAACTGCAGCATGATTGGTCTGTCTTGCTTGCCGTTTTATCGACAGATATGTCAAAATTCACCAATCATGCTGCAGTTGGACCTGACGCCTACGTGCTGCCAAAAAACCCTCGTTGATGGTTTAAAATTCCGTGTTGTCGACGATTCGGTCGGTTCGTCAAAAAGGTGACGATAGTTGCTTGTTCCCAAATTTAGGTACCTAGATTTAAATGGAGAAGAACTTCACGGAAAGTCTTTTCAAAACTTTGATGTTTGACAAAATCCTGGTTACATTATTTTTGGTGCTTAAAAACCCTAGTCTGTCTTATGAACTCACTTCTCGTATGTTTCCACCTGGGGTCGTGCCTGTATTTGGTCTCCTTTGGCTCCAACTTGACTGGACAGCGGCGGCAAAAGCAGTCCTCGTCCAAAGGCCCTCCACAACGGACGCAGACCTCTGCAATATAATTGCGCTTGTATTATTTTAGGAGGTAAATTAAAGTACTTTTTTTGGGGGGAAGGGGTCTATCAGAGTCTACTGACTAAAAGACACCTCAGTGTTAACAAACAATCATGCTCATCACACAAAGTTTGTCCTGGGTGGGAATCGAACCCACGACCTTAACGATTATAAGTAAAAAAGTGTAGATGCCTGCCGGGGTTGCGGAATAGTTATAATACTTACCGTGGTCCCGGAACATAAAGGGCAACCGAAAGAACAAGAGTGGGTTTAAGTCAGTAAAAGTCTGACACGTTCTCCCGCCTCGCCCAGGACGGGAGAAGTCATTTAATGATTTTCCACTCACAAAAAAAAGGTGTAGATAGGTTACATATTATGCGACATTCTTTCTTCAAAAACGACACACTAACGCACACATACAATTTGCTGATGTCAAAGTAGGATGACATGATTCAAGTATTGCGATTGAGAAAGAGACGAATATAATTTGTGATAATTTTAATTTAGTCAAATAGCTACTACTTAAATAATATCATTGACTAAGATTATTTAAAATTAAAATTCATATCATAGATACGGTACAGTCAGCTCCAAAAGCTGAACACATTAAGATTTCAAAATCACTGTACACTATATAATCTATAAATGACAAAATGGTGTTCAGCTAATATTGAACTTTAATGATGTTCTTTCAATACTGGCGCCGTCTTGTTGAGCGATTTATAGATTATATAGTGTACAGTGGTTTTGAAAATCTAAATGTGTTCAGCGACTTTTGGAGCTGACTGTACCTATACTCTCATCCCACGTCGCCAAAACCGCAGGCAAAATTACCACGTAAATAAATGACAACATAATTATATCAAATTACACTACTATTAATTTCTTACCCGTCTTCGCCTCCCCCTCATCAATCAGCCCGAAGATGACCTTCCGCGCCGCCTCGAGACTCGTGTTCTGTACCGTGGTGATGTGGTGTCTCGCAGCTGTCTTGGACGCGTGAGGCAGAAGGAATTGCTGCACCAATTCTGCCACTAATTCGTCTGTGGCTGCCGCAGAGCTGAGAACGAGAAGAAGTAAGTTAGGTAGGGGTTTAGGGGTGGGGGAATGTTTATAATAGTTACCGTGACCCCGGAACATAAAGGGCAACCGAAGGAACATGAGTGAGTTTTAGTCAGTAAAAGTGTGACACGCCCTCCCGCCGCACCCAGGACGGGAGACGTCATTTGATAATTTCCCAATCCCAAAAAAAGGGGTTTAGGGGTGTTAGGAGTGCTTACGGGGGTCATGGCCATCACAAATATAGATGAATCGTATCGTCTGTATCGATTTTTAACTGACTCCAATAAAGAGGAGGTGCTCAATTCGATTGGTTTTTTCTTTATTTTGTGTACACTCCCAAAGTGTAAACATTTTATTAAAATCTCTCAATACGACATCGGAGATTGCCAATAAAACATTTAAAATTTTATTATTGACTTGATCTAGGCAGAAATGAAACGATTTTTTATGAAACTTTACAGCAATAAAGCTTTATACATCAGAATAACATATGACTACATAACATCACGCTATAACCAAAGAGAGCAGCTACTTTTATAAGTACGTACTTATCAGGATGCTCGACGAATATATCATCATATTTCTTAGCTTGGGCCTTCGCCCTGTTAGCGGCGTCTTGCTCAGCCGCCAACTCCACTCCTTCGTCGATAATTTCTCGCAAATAGGCCTCTACTGTACCTTGAGTAACGCCAAGTATCTAGAACATTTCAATATGAGCTGGTTTTTGAACATACCACAATAATTGACGTTGAAGTAATATTATTAAAATACAACGTGTATTTTTGGTCTCTAAAAACCCGCTAGGAGATGGTTTTACTTATAAAAACAAACAACTTTTATTTAAAAACCAACTCTGAAATCACGAAGAAAATATCAGCTGTTTTTAACAAAAGTTCAATGCTCTCCCCACCATAATGTAAGAAACAGTTGAGCAGTGTGAGTTCCTGCTTCAATTACATATACTGTACGAGTGTGAGTTTAACGCTTTTGGGTTTTATAATCACAATTATTGTGTACGACATTAAAAGAAACACAAAACAAAAATAAATCTTAACATATCTTGATTTTAATATTTTACTGTTTTACGGGATTTAACGCGCACGTACCTTTTTTATTTAAAAAGCGCGTTAAATCCCGTACCACAGTAAAATATTAATATGCAACGCGAAAGTTTAAAGTATAATATAACTTGATTTTTTACAAAATACACCATCGTTTCAATATATGTATTTAAAATCGACAATCGACTTTTGTTGCTGACTGACGACCAAAAGTTCCTGTTCAAGTGATATAATCTATACTAATATTATAAAGAGGTAAAATTTGTAAGTTTGTAGGTTTGTAAGTTTGTATGTAGGGGGTAATCTCTGAAACTACTGGTCCGATTTGAAAAATTCTTTCAGTGTTAGATAGCCCATTTATCGAGGAATGCTATAGGCTATATACCATCACGCTACGACCCACGGGAGCGGAGCAGTAACGAAAAATGTGGGTGAAACCGCAGGGGACAGCTAGTTTTTATTATATACTCATTATTATACTAGCTGACCCGACAGACGTTGTCCTGTCAACTATGAATATAGAATTCGAATTGACATACTACCTATCTACTACCTACCTACTACCTACCTACTACCTACCTACTACCTACCTACTACCTACCTACTACCTACCTACTACCTACCTACTACCTACCTACTACCTACCTACTACCTACCTACTACCTACCTACTACCTACCTACTACCTACCTACTACCTACCTACTACCTACCTACTACCTACCTACTACCTACCTACTACCTACCTACTACCTACCTACTACCTACCTACTACCTACCTACTACCTACCTACTACCTACCTACTACCTACCTACTACCTACCTACTACCTACCTACTACCTACCTACTACCTACCTACTACCTACCTACTACCTACCTACTACCTACCTACTACCTACCTACTACCTACCTACTACCTACCTACTACCTACCTACTACCTACCTACTACCTACCTACTACCTACCTACTACCTACCTACTACCTACCTACTACCTACCTACTACCTACCTACTACCTACCTACTACCTACCTACTACCTACCTACTACCTACCTACTACCTACCTACTACCTACCTACTACCTACCTACTACCTACCTACTACCTACCTACTACCTACCTACTACCTACCTACTACCTACCTACTACCTACCTACTACCTACCTACTACCTACCTACTACCTACCTACTACCTACCTACTACCTACCTACTACCTACCTACTACCTACCTACTACCTACCTACTACCTACCTACTACCTACCTACTACCTACCTACTACCTACCTACTACCTACCTACTACCTACCTACTAATTAATTAAACTTCACTTCACCTAAAAACTTAAATTTTTAACCATACCGAGTTTTATAGTTCACTTCACTGTTTATACGAATGGGCAATTGGGCAATAATGTTAATTATTTATTTAATAGAAATAGTTATATTATTGATTTCTTACAAATATCAAATAGTCATCCATACGTCATTACATAGCTGTCATTATACGTCAATTTTGTTATTCCAAGTCTGATTCTTTTTTGTTATACCACGTTTTATAGTGACTGACGTTACATGTCAAGTCACAC
The DNA here is from genome assembly GCA_033675125.1 of Athetis lepigone. Lineage (NCBI taxonomy): Eukaryota > Metazoa > Arthropoda > Insecta > Lepidoptera > Noctuidae > Athetis > Athetis lepigone. The sequence continues at coordinate 3,697,110 of CM066220.1, read as the reverse complement.
GGGAATGATGTCGAACGGGATAAAAAGTATCCTATGTCCTTCTCCTGGCTCTAAACTACCTCCCTGCCAATTTTCAGCTAAATCGGTTCAGCCGTTCTTGAGTTATAAGTGAAGTAACTAACACGACTTTCTTTTATATATATAGATTATATATTATTATTGAACATACTCATTATTATTATTATTTTTTATAAAATATGAGAAAAGTAGGTACTTACCTGTTTAAACATCTCATCGTGTTCCCTCCGGCGTTCCTCTTCCCTCTGTCTTCTACCAGCCTCAGCGGCTTCTCGCATCGCCTTTTCGCGCACTGTTTAACAAATTAAAATAGAGCACATTCGTTTCAATATAACGGGTGAAAGCCAAGTGGTTAACTGACGTTGTAATGGCCCAGTTTCTTCAAGAAGTTCAGTGCACAGTTCGTACACCAGAGCGGAGATCCTGGTTGCGGAATGGTTATAATAGTTACCGTGACCCCGGAACATAAAGGGCATCCGAAGGAACATGAGTGGGTTTTAGTCAGTAAAAGTCTGACACGCTCTCCCGCCCCGCCCAGGACGGGACAAATTATTTGAAGAAAGAAGAAGAAAGAAGAATAAAAAACATTTATTTGTCACATACAGTGGGGTCACAGACTACAACCACAAAAACAAAATAAAAAAAACAATAAATGTAAGATTTTTTAAACTACTTACTTAAGTACTAAACAAAGTAGTTAAACCAAAAACAAAACAAAAATATGGTAAGGGAAAAAAAAATGATGTCATGTGCCCCACAGCTGCGCCAAACAGGCCCAGTTCAGCATAATGCCAGACCACAAGTGTCTGACGCTGGTTTTCAACTGGACCTTGCAGTGTCACGGGTGTAAACCAGTTTTAGATATTATAAAAATAATAGATAAATAAATAATAGATAAATAAATAAAGAGAAACAAATTTGGAAATAAACATAGTGGGTAAGTCGAAAAATTGAACAAGTTAAATTTATAGAAAGTTAGTGTCGATAATGATCAGTGTATAAATATATTAGAAGGTGGATGAATGAAGAAACGTCACGAGTCCTAATCGAGCGCTGCCGAACAATAAAAAGGTATGTACTCGTAGTATCTCACGTTAATCAGATGATTGAGACATCTAATTTGACCATACCTAGTTCCCTTTGCGCATCTATCAAATATTGACGTAAGCGATTCCTAAAAGTGCCGATCGTGTTGATGATGACGTGTGATTGATGATTTCCCACTCACCAAAAAAAAAGAGCGAAGATTCTGTCAACCTGATAGACTCTTTATAAAGACTTACAAGCAATCATAAGGTAGGCATGCTGCCTCCTCTCCTCTTTTAACCTCTGTAGCTCTTTCTCCAAGAAGTCCAAAGCTGCCGACACCGCGCCGCCGCATAACTCATCCACCAGAGCAGAGATCGTATCTTCCTGTTAACAGAGACATCGGACTTGTACGTTTTTACTTGAGCTAAAGGATTACTGACTAAAGCTTGCACTGACAACTGTCCACTCAAATCTGTGTGTTTCATGATATGATCTATATACAATTGTATGAACTTTAAAAGACCTTATAGAAGAAAAACCAAATAACATTTTTGCCTGACCTGGAAAAGGACTTTCTTCAGCAGACATGTAAATCGGACATGGGATTATCCGCATTTCAGCAAAAAACCGAGCAGCCGCCCCAGGCGTCAGTTTTAGAGGAGCCGTCACCATCACAATAATATTATTAAAAATAGAAACATGTTCCACAAAGAACCTTGTCGGCTCACCGTTAACTTGAAAGAAGACCGCCCAAGACTTTAAATTTTCTAAAAATCCGTACTAAAAAAAACCCGGCCCAGACGCTCACCGGAGCCCTCTAAATTAGAACCAATCCAGGGAAACCCGGACGTAGGTCTGCTACGTCAAATTTAAACTTTAGTGGTTGCTATTTGATATAAATAATTCTGTATTATTATTTTTTGTAAAAGATAAATCAATAAATAACGTGTACGTCACACAAGTGTTTGTCAGCTTTTAGCACCTAAGCCATGCCACCAAAAAATGCCATTCTTCGTCACCTACCTTCATTTCCTTTTCCGTTCTCTTCATATTAAACTCGCGAGCTTTCGACTCTTCCTTCGCGATCCTGGCTTTGTCCTCCTTCTGCAGCCCATGTGTCGTCTTCAACTCTTCAGTCAGTTCAGCGGCTCGCGAGCGCCCTTCATACATCTAGAAAATATTATATTTCAGTAAAATAGCACTAGAAAATATCGTGATTATCGAATGGTTAAGACCACTTCTTATAAAAGGGATTGAGAGTTCAAGTGTGGTCAAATACCATATACCTTTTAAAAGTGCATAATTATTGGCTTTCAATTCATAATTATGTACTTTTAAAAGTTTATATTGGATATGAATGACACCCCGTGCCTCGGAAAGCACGTAAAGCCGTTGGTCCCGGTTGACATTCGCAAACCTTAAGATTAATACTCGTGTCTTTTCTGTACGAGAAGAGGCTTTGGCCTTGCAGAGGGACAGTAATACAGGATAGTAAAGTAATATTATAAATTAGCTATGTATGTAAAAAAGTAAAAATTTACTACAAATCCTTACCAGATGCTGCACAGCACGTCCCCTAATAATCTTCTGCAGGATCAATGCTGCCTGGTGCGCTATTTCTTCCTCTTCATCCACGGCCTCCACGGTGGGCGTGGCGGGTCGCGGCACCACCGGCTCGTGACGAGCTTTTAGCACGTGGAGAGGACCCGCTGTCATTTTAGCTGCGCCTAGACGAGCCTCTGCAAAGGTGGGGGTATTTTACTACCCATACTCGTGAAGTGTGCCCGTGTGGCTGTGAGTACCGCTGTGCTCTGCTATCGCTACTAAACAAGCTCGGGGGACACGGCGCGCGCGGGGGAGCGGGGGAGGGCGAGCTACACAGCGAGCTGCACAGATATAAAAGTTTTGCGAAGTGGTTCTAATAGTCACCGCGGCCCCGGAACGTAAAGGGCAACCGAAGGAATAAGGGTGGGCTTTAGCCAGTAAAAGTCTGACACGCCCTCCCGCCCCGCCCAGGACGGGAGCAGTCCTTAGGTGCTAGTAAAAGCTGACAAGCACTTAATGTGACTTACACGTTATTTTTTATTTATCTTTTACAAAAAATAACAATAGGTAATAACAAAATACGGGAGAAGTCATATGATGACAAAAAGACACTGGGTGTTTCTAGCAAAACACACTGAATACATTACTTGCGCCATCCATTAGCGAATATATATCCTGGGATAACTCACACACGAAAATTTCATCCAAAACTAGGCAGAGCTTGTACTATGGTATCTAGACCAGACAACTGATATGTTTGTATAATTTATAAATAGCTACATATTTTATATAAATTACTGATAAAGAACAAAAAATTACGATCATCTCACAAAGATTTGTCCTCCGACCTCAGGCTCAAGAGTCAGGATCACTAGACCAACAGGCCAGTCAAAGTTAAGTCAAGTTTTCATCTGGTATTCAAGAAACCAAATCTAAGCTTTATGAGAGTTCAAAAAATCAATAACGCGCTTTAAGAAAGGGCATCAAAATGCAAGGACACCTCTATTGTCTTGGCTGGGGCACTACAGTTACCCCAAATGTCATCGCATATGTACAGAAGACTGATTGTCTACTTACTCTTCAACTCCTCATGGAGATTCTCCAGGAACTGCTCGCTCCACTTGGTCTCACGCTCGCACAGCATGTTGGGGTCGCGCACGAGGTGGTGGCCGGAGCAGGTCTTCGTCAGGTCCTGGCCGCAAGACGTCAGCCAGTCGGGCGGCTCTGACAGTGAGTTGTGGTCTTCTACAGCTAAGCAGTAAAGAAAAATCGATATTTCAAAAATGGAATCTAGCTAGATCTATTTTCGCCCCCAAAACCCCTGCATACTTAAAATTCAAGAAAATCAGAGCCAATTTCGAGATTCCGAATATATTATATTAACAAAAATTGCTCGTTTAAAGGCTTGTTCATTATCTCCTTAGCTTTCGCCTTAGTCTTCTTGACCCCCAGTTTCATGCGTCTGCCATACCCTTTGGACTGGAAGACCTGCTTTCGCTGGGATGAACATACTTACACAATAACGACGGGTCGTACACAATCTCTGCATGTCTTCTGCGCGCCTGGTAGCCGTGTCTCGCGACCGGTGCGTGAAGGTCTGACTTGGGGTCCGTGGCCTCAGTGATCATAAGCCCACAGCCGCGAGGCGCCCTCATACACCAGCCCTTTTTGACCCCCGGTTTCAGTTTGCTGGGTAGGAGATGCTTACACAATAACGACGGGTCGTAAACACTCTCTGCATGTCTTATGCGCGCCTGGTACCCGGCGATCGCCACGTGGTCTGACGGGTCCGTGGCCTCCGTATATTTAACCTATATGTACTAGGAAGATGATGCTTACACAATAATGACGTAGACGGGTCGTAGACAATCTCTGCATGTCTTCTGCGCGCCTGGTACCCGGCGATCGCCACGTGGTCTGACGGGTCCGTGGCCTCCGTATATTTAACCTATACTAGTTGACCCGACAGACGTTGTCCTGTCAACTATGAATATAGAATTCGAATTGACATACTACCTATCTACTACCTACCTACTATCTACCTACTACCTACCTACTACCTACCTACTACCTACCTACTACCTACCTACTACCTACCTACTACCTACCTACTACCTACCTACTACCTACCTACTACCTACCTACTACCTACCTACTACCTACCTACTACCTACCTACTACCTACCTACTACCTACCTACTACCTACCTACTACCTACCTACTACCTACCTACTACCTACCTACTACCTACCTACTACCTACCTACTACCTACCTACTACCTACCTACTACCTATCTCTGCATGTCTTCTGCGCGCCTGGTACACGGTGATCGGCGCATGGAGATATTAATTTATTAACCCAGAAGTTACTAGGAAGATGCTTACACAACAACGACGGGTCATACACAATCTCTGCATGTCTTCTGCGCGCCTGGTAGCCGTGTCTCGCGACCGGTGCGTGAAGGTCTGACTTGGGGTCCGTGGCCTCAGTGATCATAAGCCCACAGCCGCGAGGCGCCCTCATACACCAGCCCTTTTTGACCCCCGGTTTCAGTTTGCTGGGTAGGAGATGCTTACACAATAACGACGGGTCGTAAACACTCTCTGCATGTCTTATGCGCGCCTGGTACCCGGCGATCGCCACGTGGTCTGACGGGTCCGTGGCCTCCGTATATTTAACCTATATATATGTACTAGGAAGATGATGCTTACACAATAATGACGTAGACGGGTCGTAGACAATCTCTGCATGTCTTCTGCGCGCCTGGTACACGGTGATCGGCGCATGGAGATATTAATTTATTAACCCAAAAGTTACTAGGAAGATGCTTACACAACAACGACGGGTCATACACGATCTCTGCATGTCTTCTGCGCGCCTGGTAGCCGTGTCTTGCGAACGGTGCGTGAAGGTCTGACTTGGGGTCCGTGGCCTCAGTGATCATAAGCCCACAGCCGCGAGCCGCCCTCATACACCAGCCCTTTTTGACCCCCAGTTTTATGCGTCTGCTGTTTGCTGGAAAGGAGATGCTTACACAATAACGATGGGTCGTAAACACTCTCTGCATGTCTTATGCGCGCCTGCTACCCGGCGATCGCCGCGTGGTCTGACGCGGGGTCCGTGGCCTCCGTATATTTAACCTATATGTACTAGGAAGATGATGCTTACACAATAGTGACGTTGACAGGTCGTAGACATTCTCTGCATGTCTTCTGCGCGCCTGGTACACGGTGATCGGCGCATGGCATTAATTTATTAACCTAGAAGTTACTAGGAAGATGCTTACACAACAACGACGGGTCATACACAATCTCTGCATGTCTCCTGCGCGCCTGGTAGCCGTGTCTCGCGACCGGTGCGTGAAGGTCTGACTTGGGGTCCGTGGCCTCAGCGATCATAAGCCCACAACCCCGAGCCGCCCTCATACGAGCCACCAGCCCAACTCGACCTCCGCCTTCGTGTATCGATATTAATTTGCGAAGCTCTGGAAATGAAGGACAGAAGAGATAGTTTAGAATGCAGGAGATAATAATTACAATAGTGCACAAGTGCGTACGAGAAAACGTCTATTGAAAATTTATATTTAGAGTTGCATTCAATCAGAGGACGCATTTTTTTTTATCAAGGGGGAGTCTGTTTTAAAAGTTAAATCCAAGTTTGTGAGGTCCTTTGTCCCACAGCCGCCATCTTGGAAAAAGGAATTCAAATGGTTTCACGAAAACGGTCTAAGCTATTTAATCGCCAAGAATCATGCTTGAATGCAGGCTAAAAAACGGTCATTTTACTTAAAACTCTTTTTATGCCAATCTACTTTGAATACTGTTCAAAAAAAAATATTGAACCAATAGTAGTTGAAATACTGTTAAGAAACCAGAAATCGAAATTTTTCTCATACCTACATGTAGCGGGAAAGCTTAGTACTTCAACGACTAGAAGTTAATTAAGTTCATGGTCAATAATAATTTATTGTTTCAAACTAACAGACCTTGAACTTCATCCAATCACTCTTACTGACCTCTATCCCTGGTCTTCCGAATAGTCTTTATTTTCTTCTCCATCTCCTGTTTCTTGACGCTCCATACCTTGGCGAGCTTCTTGCTGGTCAGGTTTGTCTGTTTTCTCCTCTGATCTTCCTGGAGTCGATGCAGCAGCTCTAATCTGATGTCTTGGAGTTCATCTATCTCCTGAAACAGATGATTGACGGTTAATGACGAGAAGAAAAACATTTTCGAAATATTTTTAGTTAGGAGGTAGCCAAAAAATCTTAGGTAGGCAAATAGGCTGACGGCCCACTTGATATAAAGGCCATATTTCTTTAGATCACCAGGTGGCGTATCTTGATGGCGCCACCAACAAAATGTATGGTGGGTATCTCACTTGATGTCTTAATTATATAGCCTTATCCTTTCAACCAAGCGACAGCCAGCTATCGGGCTGCTATTGGTGCCGATATTCACAAACTAAGCTAAATTGAAGTTAAGTGCATCTTTCTCTTTCCATTTAATTAAGAAAAGGACAGAAGATAAAATTTTAGTTCGGTCCAGTCAAATTAAGACACTCCATAGATAATTTAGACGCGATTAAACACATGGCGACTAAAAATACGCCAATATTCTTTATGCGCTGTCTAATTTGACAGGACTAAACCAATATACTGTAAGTATCTTCTGTCCTTTTCTTTAAGAAATGGAAAGAGAAAGTTGAATTTATTTAACTTAAATTTATTTAAGTTAGTGCACAAAAGAATCAGCTATTGTGTCTCAAATCACGTGTGTTGAAGGTTCAAAGAATTGAGAACCTTCTCCGTAACAAAGTCTATTAAACAAATAGTCAAAAATGTTCAAGACGTACCGCTTGTCTGAACAGCCAGTCCTTGACGACCACATCGTCGATGATCGCGTCTCTCTTCTTCATCCAGCGCGGGAATTTGCCCGCTTCCACCAGATCCATCCATGCTCGGTTGTGACGCATCCTAGTAAACAAGAGAATACGGTCACCATCTTGTAAAAACGCGATACTCCTATAGATTTTGTATTTTGCTCATTATTAATTGATTTCAAACAACAAATTTTACAGCAAATTGAAAATGAACCGGTTTTATTGGGCTAAAATTAAGAAAGATTTTTTAGTTTAATGATGCAAAATACCCCATTGTTCACTGCCAAGATGCGAGACTTGATTCATGAATAATGTTCCAGGGAGGTGGGGGTACAAAGGCGACGGACCAAATGGGGGCATGATGCATCAAGGATCACGTGCGCCTTAAGGTCATAGCTCATTAGAGCCACCCGGCACCCACTCCGCACCGACTCGCCTCCTGCGGCTAGTATTCTTTATATGGACTTGTATGGACCGACTCGCCTTATAACCGAGGCGATCCGGTGCCGCTACAGAGTTGATATAGTGAGTATGCCCAAACAAGTCCATATAAAGAATACTAGCCGCAGGAGGCGAGTCGGTGCGGAGTGGCTGCCGGGTGGCTCTAATGAGCTATGACCTTTAAAGAGCAGTCTGCCTGCTGGGGTTGCGGAATAGTTCTAATAGTTACCGCGGCACCAGAACACAAAGGGTAACCGAAGGAACATGGGTGGTTTTTAGTCAGTAAAAGTTTGACACTCCGCTTTTTTAAATGGAGGACTACACAGTTCACATTTTTAAAACCCAATAATTTTAACAAATTTCAATTCTTCCAGTTGTAATCGTCCCGTTATGCCTATTATCCTAGTTCTGTTCTGTCACCTGCTTCTTATGGATGGAAGTAGAAAACGTACTTTTCATACTTCTACGCTGTTCTTTTCTGATTAATTTCGTTGCAGGATCCAAGACAGTTGAATCGTTTCTCCGGGACTCGTCGAGCTTCATTGCTCGGCGCTTTTCTGGCGGACTCCACTGTTGATTCTGGCTTGGGTTGCAGTGGTTGGGATTCCCAACTTGGGAATAGTATGGTTCTATGCTTTTAGTCTAGCTAGATCCAACTAAATGCTGATTTGAATACAAGTGGCATGGAGAAACTGCCTATATCAGACAGGACAGAATACTTGGGATAATACTGACTTGTTTATAATTTCCGTGGTGTGGAAGTCAGCTGGCAAGTCTCCGATGCGGTATGGACGTCCGGGACCTAAATACGAAAATATAATTTGAAAAATATTAAATAATATTTCTTATATAATAAATGGTAAATTGACTGACTGATTGGGTATCAACGCACAGTCCAAACCGTTGGTACAAAAAAATGAAGCTTGAAGGATAATGGTGCCGATTCTCTTGTGCACAAACTAACGTAAATTTAAGTTAAGTGCATCTTTCTCTTTCCTTTTAATTAAGAAAGGGACAGAAGATAAAATATTAGTTACATAAGTCTTGTCAAATTTAGACACTCGATTTAGATGCAATTTAAAAACATGGCGTCTAAATATACGTCAGTTTTCATCAGGCGCTGTATAATTTGACAGGATTAAACTAAAATGTATCTTCTGTCCTTTTCTTTTAGAAATGGAAAGAGAAAGATGCACTTCACTTAAATTTACGTTAGTTTGTGCACAAGAGAATCGGCACCAATATGTTCTTTGTGAAGAGTAAGCATCAACTAAGAAAAGATTTTTGAATATTCCAATTCGCACAGCCATAGCCGCTGGTAAAAACAACCTAATAAAAAAAATGGGTACCCCATTTCAACTCATCGAGGTACAACACTTCTGGAGTCGTCTCACACTCTTCAGCTGCCTTCCCGTCAGGTTGCCACGGTATTGTCTGCGCTGATGACTCCCTGAAACATACTTCAAAGCGTTACGCGTCATACAACGAATTGATGAATTTTTACTAATGTATTTTCATCCCACCTATTCGAAAAAGACGACTTTGCTCCCCAAGTGCGCCCAAAGTTGGTGTTTTCTATAAGAAACTTTCAGCGGGCAATAATGACGCTCCAAATTCAAAAAGTGCGCCTAAAAGTAACTTTTAATCGCACTTTTTGAATTTGGAGCGTCTTTGCATGTTCTACGCCCTGTTATAAGTGCGCCTAAAAAGTGTTTGAATTTGGAACGTCTTAAAGGCTCGAGCAGATCAAATGCGTATGCGTAGACGCAAGCGTAAACGTGCGCGTACCACTGAGTTGTAATGTATGGAACTGTAGAAGACAGGACACACCGCTTGCGTAACGTCATCCCGTCCACGTGCACGCAAGCGGTGTGTCCTGTCTTATACAGTTCCATACATTACAACTCAGTGGTACGCGCACGTTTACGTCACGTTGACGCTTACGTCTACGCATACGCATTCGGTGTGTTTGAGCCTTAATGCTCTGCGCCAAAAAATCGAACGCAAATAATGAATGGCTGGTACGACGACGGCCAATAGCGGCGGTAAATAGAAATAAAGCGCGCAAACTACAGCCCGAGTTGTCGTAAAAATTTTCACGGATTGTTTTGCAGAAAATTATTAATGTAGCTGCTATTATTATCAAGCTATAATAATAATAGTAGCTACAATAATAATTTTACAATAAAGTATGAAGCGCCTTTTATTTTCTCATAGGGGGTGATGAAAAGTAGAGTGTATCACTCGAGCTCAAAATATATTTTTGGCTCGGGCGACGTACTTTGAATCCCTCGCTCCGTTCGGGATTCTATTTAAGAACCCCTAGAAAAGCTCGGGATTCTACTCTAGAATCCCTCACTTCGCTCTGGATTCAAAAAACGCCCTCGCCGTAAAAATATTACTTTGCGCCCTTGTAATACAATTCTACTATTAGAGTTATGATTAACAGAGCCTAAAGTTTCTCATTCTCCATTGAAAAGGGAGGATCCTCCGACCCGAAAGGTGTTGTGTCTGGTGGGCTATTGCCCGACGTAGCCCACCAGTCGACGACGACGGACCCGGACAGACGGACCGGTCGAGACGGGATGGGACCGATTTACCAAAGAGTTCTTATCACCCGTCTTCAGGGGACGCCAAAACCATACAAAACAAAAAAGTTATTGCAATGCTTTTTGCATATTTTTTTTATTTCTCCGATCTGAGTTGATCCCTGCTACACACATGACTCTTGCCAGGCGTTTTTGCTAAAAAGTAAAATTATTTAATTAATTGTTATTTAAGTTAATTTTTTGTGCGGCTTACCCTGCAATAATATGTTGGGGCATATGTTAAGCAGCCTTTTGATCAGTATTAGAAACATTTTCGATTGTTTCAAACAAAAGATTTTGCATATGGACGATTACCTGTAGACGCTCTGGGTGCCCCTGTTTCTAGGTTTAGTGGGTCCTGTGTACCGCGGGACCGGTGTGTTTGGTCGAAAGTCGGGTGACGACTTCGGTAAGTACAGTATCTTCTTAGGCCTGTAATACAGTAAAAGTTTGATATTATGGGTAATATATTTTCAACTCACTTGTAAAGAAGCTCTTAATTGCACCGCTTATGTTTGTAATCTCATTTCTCACCACATGACTATACTATATGTACTATGTAGCACTAGTTGCCCCTCTTGGTTTCACCCGCGTTATATATAACGCTGTTCTGCTACTGTAGCGTATGATTGCCTTATGTATTCTGGTGCAAAATGTATATTACTGTAAAGTTCCATCAAAATGTGTTCAGTAGTTTTGCGCGTGCACGTGTGTGCACATAGGGATTAGTGCTTTACTGCGTGCGTGTAAAGCACTAATCCCTATTTCTATCATGTATTTAAGGTAAGATTGAGCGTAAAAGTAAAGCGCGTGCACTTTGCTTTGGCTTTCAAAAGATTAATACTTAGTTTCAATTGAATTCCCTCTTCAGTAAGAGTCAACTCACACCGAAAGAGCGGCGAAGGGTAGCGAAGTGGAACGCAGTTTCAGTGTCATATGAGTTTTAACTTTATTTTCATAACTATAATACTTATTATCGCATGAGAAACTCGAACGAGTCGCTCAGATGCCCGCGACGTCGCGGAAATTCCAGCGAATTTCATAAACGGAGCGCGGGACTTGGCGCTTCGCTGTCCTTCGCTGCTCTTTAGGTGTGAGTTGACCCTAAGAACTCCAAACCTGCAATACTTACACAGCCACAAACTTATAAGCATGTTTTCCGTTGAAATCAGGAGTTGGCACCTTCTCGGATTCTCTCACCCGGTTGAGGTATCCCGCGTACGACCGGTCCATATGCTCCGGGAGACGGCAATTCGGGTAGTACACTGTTTAATAAGTATATTTTACACAATGTACACATGTGGTGCACATTTCACGAAATAAAATATGTAAATGAATTGGTTGGTCAGTTAAAACTGAAGATTAGCTGAACCAATTAGGCTAAGGGGATACGCAAAAAAATTATTCAGCTCCATCCTGCTTATGTCAAGAACAAACGCGTAAAGCAGAATGGATTCGTACGCGTCTTCATAATATAAACATAAGCTGAATATTTAGAGCTGCTTATAAGTGTGCATCTGCGTAGTCTCTAATTCTTCATACTTAAATCTTCTGTATGTATACAATGTGTAACTGAATTAATGCACTTTGAGAAAATAGTTTGTTCAGAATCGATTTTTGTAATTTTTAATATGGGTAATATTTTATCCCAAAAATAATTAAAACTACACACTTCCGCTGTACAGTCAAAACAAACTAAAATGGATGAAATACCTACTACGCTAGACCCTTATGCAAGTGCGACTGTGTGCATGGGTAGATTTGTAATGTCACTATAATTTTCTCCCACAATCTGTACAACTAATTTATAAAAAAAACAGTATTTAAACATAATAATAAAAATTCAGTGTATGTATTATGATTATAACATAATATTCTAATTGGGGTGGTGTGCGTTTATTCCGGGACATGTTGTATTTACTTGAACTTGCACTACCGAAACTAAAACCATTCATTCAAAAATTGACTGTGACTCATAGAGTTTAGGGTTCAAAAAGTAATAACTCACTAATATTGTTTCTTGGTCGCAACCTTTGCACCGAAAACATGCAGCTGTACACCGGTTGTATGATCTGGAAATGGAGAAGCCAGCATTTAGTAAGTTGAGGGAAGCATGCAACGCTAAAGCTGCAACGCGAAAACTCAAAAATGACTGCGCATGGCTATACAACCCATACGGCTAGGTCATAGCTCATTAGAGCCACCCGGCACCCACTCCGCACCGACTCGCCTTATAACCGAGGCGATCCGGTGACGCTACGAAGTTGATATAGTGAGCGCATGCCCATAAAAGTCCATATAAAGAATACTAGCCGCAGGAGGCGAGTTGGTGCGGAGTGGCTGCCGGGTGGCTGTAATGAGCTATGACCTTAACAGTGCAGCTCACTGTAATGCTCGCCCTCCCCCTCTTCCCCGCGCGCGCGCCGTGATCACCTCGTTCGTTTAGTAGCGATAGCAGAGCACAGCGATACGTCACAAGCGAGGTGCACACTTCACGAGTACGGATAGCACAATGTTATACATACACTCACATTGTATAGCTCTGTGCGGCAATGCAATGCGACACTGCGTGCGTCGCGTCGTCCTCAAATACACGATGCGAATAAATGTACATGTACAATCAACCCAATGGAATCATGACCCACCATAAGCTTATTTTCCTACAGACATTCAAATTCAATTAGGTCGACAATCGCGTAAACATGTATTAAAAATGTCACACGTCTAGTCTTATTATTTCGACAGCTTCAAACGATTTATCGTCAAAATGGGTCATATGATTCAATTTTGTCGATAGTACACAATGCAAGATCTTGCGATACGTCGTACGAGATTGCAGATTTTTGACACACGAAACAGCGATGCGCTATCGCATCGCAGTTTCGTGTGTGACGCTATTGAGATAGAGTTAGGGGGAGTGACAAAGATTTCATTGATAAAACTGGTTTCAAACACATTCTAAGTAAAAGCATACTTTTTCCATTTTCAATAATATGCCCAGAATAATATATTAATAAACTTTTTGGGACTTGCGACTTTTTTAGTAGGTACTCGTTTCCAGTTTATCTGTGACACACATTCACGTACTCTTAGATCATCAGAAAACTTAATATTGAAGATGCCAGCCCACTCCACATCTTTTTATGATAAATCGTTTGTGGTTCAAGCTATTCGTCTGTGGAATGATCTGCCTATGGCTATTAGAGGAGCACAGTCTCTAACTACTTTTAAAAAAAATGGTTAAAGATCACTACTTGGCTCTTTAACACTGTCATCACTCGGTTAAATTCCATTTTATATTATATACTACTTCTATCGTATCTATGTATTGTTTATGATTAGTATGTATAAATATATACATCTAATGCACATATAAGTAAATATATATATATCTATATATATGTCTATATATATATATATCTTTCTGTATATATTAATATTTATATCTATATATATATTAATGTACGCCATAGACTACCCTTTACCCATTTTTATATAATTTGATTCCATCCAAAGGTTGCCTGGAAGAAATTGCTTTTCAGCGATAAGGCCGCCTATTGTACTCTTGCATATTTGTTTGTGTTGTCCTTTACTGTTTTTGTCCTATTGGTGTACAATAAAGAATATTCTATTCTATTCTATTCTACTCCAACCTAAATTGGTTTTAAACAAGTATTTAGATTAAATAATATTACAAATAAGTAGAGTTACTTACAACTTGTGCGGACTCCATGGCCGCTCTAAAAGCAGTCCGTGCGTAATCGCGAGCGCCCGACACGATGAACGTCGAATCTAACAAAAAAAAAATCATATCAATTTGTATATAGTTTTAGGAATTTTCTGTTTTTTTTTTTAGTTCATATCATTCTGTCTGAGTAGATATTTCGCTAAAAAATCTATTTTGTCTTATTTTATTTCTTAGCAAGAGCCTGTTCCTCCCTTCACGACAGAGACAGTGACTCGCATTGCAAGTGTAAAACTTTTTGTGCTCTTTCTTGTCATTCTTTTTCATGCCTTCATACCACAATTTATTTCTTAGTACAATAGACCAAATGGAATCATGACCCGCCAAAAGCATATTATCCTACAGACATTCAAATACAATTAGGTCGACAATTGCGTAAACTTGTATTAAAAATGTCACACGTCTAGTCTTATTATTTTGACAGCTTCAAACGATTTGTCGTCGAAATGGGTCATGATTCAATTTTGTCGATAGTACATTACTTTTTAATATTACAGTCAGCGAAATTTACATGCGACTACTGAACCCTAAAAAGCGGTTGCCGGGTAGCCACAGGTGGCAAAGTAGGTAAGTGGGATTGACGACCCGTCTAAGCAATGGACACTCGGATAGATGGTACGTGATACCAAGAAGCTAACTTACCGTAGAGATAATCATGGCATCGCTGTTGAGCCGCTGGCGGTCTCCTAGAAGACTCATGAATAATATCACTGCTCATTTTGCTAATTAAATATTATTAGCTTACTCAAACTCTTCAATAATCGACTTTATGTTAGACGCACTACCATCTTCCCAATATCACATTTGTAACCACATTAGAAAATCTAGCAAGAAGTAATATTAATTTTAAATAAACAAGCAAGGAAATGTTCGTTTCCCCGTTTGATGACAATAATCCGTCAATATAGACATAACAGATATGGTTTCCTTGGAAACGGTTGGAGCGTTTCTCATCTGTGACTATTTTATCTGTTTAGATAAACATTTCCCGCCTTATTACAAAACAAGGTTTTTCTCTAAACCAGGTTTAAACCATTGAGCCAGGTTTTGTAATTTGAATCTTATTCTGATACAATCAAGATTCGAAATACAAAACCTAGCCCAATGGTTTAACCCTGGTTTAGAGAAAAAAATTGTTTTGTAATAAGGCGGTTTGAGTTTTTATTAACCTTTCAACGACCAACCGATAGCAGCCGGCTGTCGCGCTGCTATTGTCTTTCTATTGTGTCTCAAATCACGTGTGTTCGAATAAATATCCGCCTTTACAATCAAATGCTTTTTGTTTGTAAAGTTGGATATTCATTTGCGAGCAGAAACTCGCGAGCCAAAGGTGTAAACCGCCAGCCGCCAAAGGAGCACTTAAAAACTGGCGAATTTGTTCGTTGGCTCTTCGCAGTCATACTGCATATATTTATAAAGAAGGTCTCCTTCATGAAGAGACCTGGGGGCGTACCACAAACCCTTATAAACAGCATTACTTTCAGTGGGAAAGAGACGGCGCTAGACAACGTGTCTAACGCTGTCACTTGCACACTCCTGAACAGGAATAAAACAATCTTACTTTAAACGTCATGGTAAGGGGACTGGTCCGTCAGAGCCTCGTCAGTGAATCAGCAGGGTGTACCACGTGCAGGTGAGGTTGGCTTTGACCCTGGGTGGTGATGGTAGGGCGACTTACATCGGAATATTTTTTAATATTCCACACTACACAACAAAATGCTATAGGTACTAGCAAAATTTTTAAAAAGTCATTATCACAATGTCCAAAGTGACCAAATTTGAGAATAGCATAAATGGATCAATACGGTAGTTTCCACTATTATCAACTGACATACTTTTTATGAGCTGTCATAACGCAATTCTCCAATAGATTATCGCAAAGGCAACTTATGACGTCACTAAAATAACAACTCAGTTGACTATCTATTTATTTATTACAAAGCAACTAAAAATCAAATTTTATAGCAAATAGACAATGAACCGAATTTATTACGCTGAAATTAAAAGAGGTTTTATAGAAATTGTGTCTAACATTTATTGGTTAATGGTGTAAACTACCCAATTTGTAGCGTTTTTAGAATATGTCCATTTGACAATGGTGCTGATTCCCTTGTTCACAAATTAACCTAAATTTAAGTTAAGCGCATCTTTCTCTTTCTTTTTCGTTAAGAAAAGGACAGAAGACGTAATACGTTTAGTCCATTCATCTCTTGCGCACACGCAAAGAAAACAACATTGAATTCAAATTAAAATCTATTTTATTTCACTTCAAATTGCAGTAAATATTTACAAAACTTATAAACTAACTTATATTAACTAAAATTAGGTTTCTGTTATCAAGAATTTTTTGCTTAAGTGGTATTAAAAGACTGGGTCTACGTCTAAGACCCATTTATGCAAAAGAGAACTTTATAACTGTATTGTAATAGAGTCGAAAATTGCATAATTGCGTAAACAACGGCAGTGGGGATTGTACGGTATTTTCAACTTTATCCTGATTGTTCTTTAATTCATTATTAATTAATAAATGAAACATAATCCTTACTTCTTGTATATCAAGGCCTAGCTGACTAAAATTCTGTTATATTCTGGCGCCAAACTTGACGAAAATTCTGCTGCCGATTTTCTGCTGCAAATGCTCATTTCAAAACTTAATGTTTTACAAAAACTTTTGCAAAATGTTTATAATAGTAACCGTGACCACGGAACATAAAGGGCAACCGAAGGAACATGAGTGGGTTTTAGTCAGTAAAAGTCTGACACGCCCTAACGCAACGGTCAGGACGGGAGAAGTCAATTGATGATTTCCCACTCCAAAAAAATGTTTTACAAAAACTTGGTTACATTATTTTTGGTGCTTCTATGTGAAAACAATGTAAGTAAATCCATACTAATATTATAAATGGGAAAGTGTGTCTGTCTGTCTGTCTGTTTGTCTTTCTTTCACGGCAAAACGGAGCGACGGATTGACGTGATTTTTTAAGTGGAGATAGTTGAAGGGATGGAGAGTAACATAGGCTACTTTTTGTCTCTTTCTAACGCGAGCGAAGCCGCGGGCAGAAGCTAGTCCGTACTAATTTATAAATGCGAAAGTAACTCTGTCTGTCTGTCTATTCTTCACGTCTAAACCACTGAACCAATTTGAATGAAATTTTGTAGAGGTATAGTATAGAACCCGAGAAAGGACATAGGGCAGTTTTCATCCCGGAAATACCCCGAGAACGGGAACTATTAATCCACGCGGACGAAGTCGCGGGCAAAAGCTAGTAACAAAATAAAGCAACTAAAATTACGCATAGCATTTAAGAGATGGACAATCTCAACTGACGGCGCCCGTTCAAGAGCGTGACGCAATCAAATGTATACGTGTTTTTGAATTTTCGTCAACTGTGACGCTGGTTTTAGCATGTCCTACGGAATAGTAAGTCTTTGCCGCTATTTCACCCAGGAGTTGAATTTTCTGCCGGGGTTGCGGAATAGTTTTAATAGTTACCGCGACCCCGGACACAAAGGGCTATATAAGTAGGAACATGGGTGGGTTTTAGTAAGTAAAAGCCTGACAGTGGTGCTGATTCTCTTGTTCAAAAACTTAACTAAATTTAAGTTAAATGCCTCTTTCTCTTTCCATTTCTTAAAGAAAAGGACAGAAGATACATTTTAGTTTAATCCTGTCAAATTAGACAGCGCCTGAAGAAAATTGACGGATATTTAGACGCCATGTTTTTAAATCGCGTCTAAATTATCTATGGAGTGTCTAAATTTGACAGGACTTAACCAATGTTTTATCTTCTGTCCCTTTCTTAATTAAATGGAAAGTGAAAGATGAACTTAACTTAAATTAACGTTAGTTTGTGAATAAGAGAATCGGCACCAATCTCTCCTGCCCCGCCCACGACGGGAGAAGTAAAAAAAGGGGGTTGAATTTTTAAAAATCGTGCATCTCCATATAATAAAAACAAACTACTGTGCAAATTTCATGTGTATGCTTCAGTCGTTTTGACTGTGCATTAGTTATAATGTTTGAATTCATTTGCAATAACAATTCTCACTTTAAAATAACGTGCCCATCGCATTTTACTTTTGAAACTGGCAGTGATAAAATCTTGGTGCTTTTAGTGTTGCACCGGATAGTATGAAGCACACAGTGTGGCTAGGTGTTACAGAATAGCCCAGGAGTAGCTGAGTCACGCGGCACGCAGAATGTCATCCAACTACTATTAGTTTAGACAATCCGTACTAATATTATAAATGCGAAAGTAACTCTGTCTGTCTGTCTCTTCTTCACGCCTAAACCACTAAACCGATTTGAATGAAATTTGGTACAGATATAGTCTGGAACCCGAGAAAGGATATAGGATAGTTTTGCATCCCGGAAATTCCCCGGGAACGGGAGCTATTACACGGGAGCTATTCCATGCGGTCGAAGTCGCGGGCAAAAGCTAGTCATTTACACATTTACGGAGTTACAGAATAGCAGACTCCTGTAAACTCCCGAGAATCCTGTAGCCGCCCTGGCTGCGTTAAGTACGGGAGGTGTTACAGAATAGCCCTGGAAGTTCTACGTATGTCTTTGAGATTATTTTATTTTTATGCTCAAGTCTGTTATAGCTATATTTGGGTTTGTGGACTGTTATAAATCACACAGTACCAAATGGACAGTACGGGGACTGGGTTACAGAATGGTCCTAGCTGCGTTTTGGTACGGAAGAGTGTTACAGAATGACCTTGAGAAAGCGGCACCCTAAACATAATTTTATTTGACAATAATTTTATGAAACTTTGACGGGTATGTCGGTTCGAACGGTGTTACAGAATATCCCTGGCTGCGTTGTGTGTTACAGAATAGCCCTACACAGGGCTGGTCACGCGGCCCGCAGCGTATCATCGATTTCCGCGAGCGCCATGGCCGCGGCCCGCAGTTGGTCGGCCTGGCGCCGCGCACTGTCAGTGAGGGCGGACAAACTCTGGTGCAACGTGGCTACGCGTGACGTCACACGACTCCGCTCTGCTAGGAGGAGTTCACGGGCTTTTGCACCTGAAAGAAAAACTAAGTTGAAATACATTGCTCGTAAAATTACTCTTATTTTCGCACGTTTAGGAACGTTATAAAGCTTTTGATGAGTGATTAACGGGCCTGTTGGTCTAGTGGTTAGTGACCCTGACTGCTAAGCCGGGTCTTAAATACTAGGTGTATTTTTGATCTTGCACAAAATACACCTAGTATAGCTTATAAGATGTATAACATCAGAATAAGACATAAGCTACATAACATCACGCTATGACCCACGAGAGTAAAGTAGTGATCAAACACATAAGATAACGCGGGTGAAACCGCGGGGGACAGCTAGTCCATACTAATATTATAAATGCGAAAATAGCTCTGTCTGTCTGTGTCTCTATACTAGGTGTATTTTTGGTCTTTCTCAACCTGCTAGGAGATGATTCTACCCATGAAAACAAGCAACAACAATCAGCTGTTTCTAACAAAAGTTCAATGCCTTCCCGACCATAATGTATAAAACAGCTGATATTTTTTTCGAGAGTTGTTTGGGACCTGAGAAAGGACATAGGATAGTTTTCATCCCGGAAATCCCCCGGGAACGGACACTGTTATTCCACAAAAAAGCTAGTTTCATATAAATCTTACCTAATAACGGCAGATAGTCACCGGCTCTTTCCGCTCGGATATCCAAAGTGAACCAATCGTCTAAATCTTCCGAATCTGATGAAGGTAACTCCTGAAATTAATTATTCTTAATGCACACAAAAGAAAAGAAAATACACATACAAAATTGCAAAAAAACTTGAGTTATTTACTATCATACCTAGCACAAGTTGTTAGGATGTTACCACACCAATCGATCGATAGCGGATAGATGCCATCGATCGATGGTAGAATGGATAGGTCGACGTCGATCGATTGGTTAGTCGACCGGTATCCATCGATCAATTAAAGCTACCACACCTATCGATCAACGTCGACCGATGTCGATGGATGGCATTGATCGACTATCGATCGATTGGTGTGGTAACACCTTACTCATACAATAAAAAGAACAGCCTTCAAAAACCGATAGCAAAAAGTTTAACCGTTTGATGCATTAACGAGAAGATTTTAGTATATTAACTGACTTTAAAAAGTAGATTCTTAAGAAAAATCACACTAAAAGTAAAAAAAAAAACTTAAAAAAAAGAACCGCCTTCAAAAACTAAAAACAGAAAAATAACTCGAATTTCGGAAGTCGGTAATTTTCGTCCTGTTTGTTGTTTATTCATTCAAAATTTCAAAATTCAAAATTCAAGGCATTTATTTCACTTAGACCATTTATAGGCACTTATGAATAGTCAAAGAGTCGGTCGGTCAGTCAGAAAAGTGACGCTAATTGCCTGTTCCAAAGCGTAGATCTCTATGGAGAAGAACAGGCAAGAAACTCCACGGACACTCTTTTAAAAAAAAACATGTTTTACAAAATCTTGGTTACATTGATTTTCGTGCTTCTATATGTGAAAACAATGCAAGTAAATAACAAAATTAATAATTAAAAACTTACAAATTAGTATAAAAAAAGTAATAAAAAAGTCATGGCAGTTAAGAGATGACCGATCTCAACTGCCAGCGCCCGTTCACGAGCATGACGCGTGACATCAGCACCATTTAGCTCAACCATTTTGAAGGGAACCAAATGATCCAACGCATTCGCCACCATCAGCGAGACTTTTAAGCGAGCATGACAATTCTCCCAACCACCATGTCCATTTGTGTCAGTATTATATAATCATATATGTATAAAGAAATAACGGCATCGTACTCACATTTACAATATTCAAAAATGCTTCTAATTTACACAAACCAATGTTCTGTACTATAAATATAAATGTGTGAAATTTAATTACCTGAAGAAATAATAATAAATGCAATTAATTATTCATGTCAAAAATAAAGAGGACAAGCAACAAATTTCTATATTCCAATTATTAAATTTTCTAATTTCTGAGCTTAGGTGGAGCAGGACCAGCATTGAGCCAAGCATGTTTATCATTGATATAGTCTTCTAACTTATAATATGCTTGACTACATAGCGGCGTGCGTTTAATGCACGTTTTAAATTTTCTCTCACTTAGCTGCAGAATATCAAGTGGTATTTTATAACACTTTACACAATATCCCATAAAAGATGTGTGGACTTTTGATAATCTAAAGCTTGGTTGATCAAGTTTGTTTTTATTTCTAGTATTAAAATTATGTCTGTCACTTATTTTTTTAAAAAGATGCAGATTTTTTCGAACGTACATAATGTTTTCATATATATATTGACAAGGCATTGTCACCGACTTTTAATTAAATGACGCGACCAAAAAGACAGCTTACTGCTACTTACATCATACAGACTTCCATCTTCAGAGCGACTTTCGCCGTCACTGGGAACCTCTTCATCCATCATCTCAGGTTTCCTGATGCGCTGCTTCTCCGAACCTTCGCCTTCCGAGTCTTCGGCGAACTCCTGAGGATATCAGAGCCATGTATTACACTAGCTTTAGCCCACGACTTCGTCCGCGGTGAATAATAGTTCCCGTTCCCGGGGGAATTCCGGGAAGAAAACTATCCTATGTACTTTCTCGGGTCTCAGCCTATATCTGTACCAAATTTCATTCAAATCGGTTCAGCCGTTTTGGCGTGAAGAAGAGACAGACAGACAGACAGAGTTACTTTCGCATTTATAATATTAGTACGGATTGATTCCATTTGAAAGTACAGATTATATCATGCTTGTTTTCCCAGAAGGAATAAGCGAAACTATTGGATTATTGATTTTGTGACCTAAGTTTTCAATCAGCAATGTGTGTAATTATTATTGGGTAGTTTACACCATTAACCAATAAATGTTAGACACAATTTCTATAAGACCTCTTCTAATTTCAGCCCAATAAATTCGGTTCATTTTCAATTTGCTATAAAATTAGATTTTTAGTTGCTTTGAAATCAATAAATAGATAGTCAACTGAGTTGTTATTTTAGTGGCGTCTTAAGTTGACATTGCCATACAAAATCTATTGGAGAATTGCGTTTTGACAGCTCATAAAAAGTACGTCAATTGATAATGGTGTAAAATACCGTATTCCTCATTTGATCTTTGGGCCTAATATTGTGACGGCCTAGTTGATAAAATTAAATAAGCCTCCCGTATAAGAGGTTGTGGGTTCGGATCCGGGCAAGTACTAATGTGACTTTTTGAATTTATATGTACTTTCTAAAGTTTATCTTGGACATCACTGACATCCCGTGCCTCGGAAAGCACTTAAAGCTATTGTAACGGGTAGACAGAAGCCAGAAAGTCTGACCAGTCTAACCAAGGGGTACCGTGTCGCCCAGTTACTGGGTTGTGGAGGTCTGATAGGCAGTCGCTTCACGTAAAACACTGATATCCAGCTGAATCCGGTTAGGCTGGAAGCCGACCCCAATAAGGTTGGGAAAAAACTAGGGAGATGATGATGATTTTTGGGCCTAATTTGCATTTAATTTTAATCTACGTACATAAAATGTTAAACTGACTGACTGATGTTCCTTTGGTTGCTCTTTATGTTCCGGGGCCGCGGTAACTATCCATACTAATATTATAAATGGGAAAGTGTGTCTGTCTGTCTTTCTTTCTTTCACGGCAAAACAGAGCGACGAATTGACGTGATTTTTTAAGTGGAGATAGTTGAAGGGATGGAGAGTAACATAGGCTACCTTTTGTCTCTTTCTAACGCGAGCGAAGCCGCGGGCAAAAGCTAGTAAAAACTATTCCGCAACCCCGGCAGGCATTGGCCCTAGAGGGCCCCTAGATGGCTTTAACGACATTCACGCAGGTGGAACCGCGGGGCACAGCTAGTAAATAACAAAATAACTTACCGTCTCAACGAAATTCGACACATCTTCCTCTAAAAATTCTTGTTCATTAATAATTTCATCAAATTCATCATTTTTCGAAGTCGTATCTTTGGCTTCCGGTTTCGACTTCCCCTTTGAAGTCGATTTGTCTAAGGGTTTGAACGGAGCGGGGGTTTTTACTTCTATATGTGGTTTTGATTGTTTCGGGGGTTTAGTGGTGGATTTCGGACCTGTCTGCTGACTGTTGAAAACTTTGTAGATTTTTTTGTCCTGGTTTTCTGTAAAAAGAAATAAATATTTGGCAAAAAATTACTAAAATATATAAATATTATAAAGCTGTACAATTTTGTTTGTTTGCGCGTTCAAACAATATCAACTTAGATCTTTAAAACTACGCAACGGATTTAGATGCGGTTTTTTAATTGAGTGATTCAAGTCAATGTTTTTATGTACCATCGACCCAATGGAATCATGACCCACCATAAGTTTATTTTCCTACAGACATACAAATACAATTAGGTCGACAATCGAGAAAACATGTATTAAAAATGTCACACGTCTAGTCTTATTATTTTGACAGCTTCAAACGATTTGTCGTCGAAATGGGTCATGATTCAATTTTGTCGATAGTACAATATGTTCTAGTAGATTTGTATGACACAAAAAAATGTTGATTTTCAAAGATTTAAATTAGCTATGCTACTTTTAAACAAATTACACCCAGACAAATATTTCTTCTGGATGGGCAAAGAAATAAACCTTATTTTACTTACGATTTTTATTATTCCCGGGGTTGCAATGTACAACATGTTTAATTAATTTCTTCGGTTCCGCCTTTTTGCCACTAGATGGCGGTTTCTTCACTTCGAACATTCGTTGGACGGTGTTGCCCTCATCTGATGACTGGAGAAAAACTTTACTTTAGGAGAATTAACCTTTTGACGTGCCATAGAATGAGACATACATGCGCTCGAAGTCTCTCTCTCTTCTTTCGGCAGCCGAGTAAAAATAAATAACACCGCTCACCTGATCCGTTTCATCGTCTCCATCGCTCATATTCTCAGGAACAGCTTTTGTAGCAGTTCGCTTGATCACTGCGTTTTTAGCTAGCTTCAGGGTTTTCACTTGACTGCGCTGTGGGTAGTATATATATATATTTAAAATATTAACAAGCTCAATAAATAAGTAAATAATCTGACGCAACTCACACATGAATCCATTGTCCTGGCAATTGGGTAGTTTACACCATTAACCAATAAATGTTAAACACGATTTCTATAAAACTTCTTTTAATTTTAGCTCAATAAATTCGGTTCATTTTTAATTTGCTATAAAATTTCATTTCTAGTTGCTTTGAAATCAATAAATAGATAATCAACTGAGTTGTTATTTTAGTGACGTCATAAGTTGCCATTGCCATACAAAATCTATTGAAGAATTGCGTTTTGACAGCTCATAAAAAGTACGTCAATTGATAATGGTGTAAACTACCGTATTAAGACACTCCATTGATAATTTAGACGCGATTAAAAACATGGCGACTAGAAATACGTCAATTTACTTTAGGAGCTGTCTAATTTGACAGGACTAAACTAATATGTATCTTCTGTCCTTTTCTTAATGAAATGGAAAGAGAAAGATGCACTGAACCAAACTTTAGTTTATGAAGGGAATCGGTACTAATGTTAAACGAGTGACAAATGCGGCTGCTCGGTACAGTTAGTGTGTTTACCTAATGTACTGATCAGCTGATTTTCTCCTATAGTACTTCAACTTCAACTTTTATATTTATTATGGCAATCCACCGAATTTTCGGTGATTTCTGCCAATGTCCAGTTTGAAAATAATATTTCAGTTTAAATGACAATTGTACGGTTATTAAATTATAGTATGAAGATCATACACGTGTTCTTAGAACCAAGAAACCAAGAACACGAGATGACCTTCTATAGTACGATTTTTAATTCGAGTCAGAAAAATGACATTTCCAGTGTTGCAGGTTTTTAGTCCCAAATAAATAGTGATGTGGTACAATCGAGTTTTCACAATTAAATCTTAGTCGAGATTTTTTTTTTATTCAATATCTAATTGCATTTAATTATAAAAAAAAATATTACATGTAATTTACAGTAATTAAATAGAAGACAAACACGGTAGGTAATTCAATATTACATAAAACACTGTTATATTATTTGTTTTTGGTAAGGTCCATATTTCTAAGATTGTTTTATTCAATATTTACAATAAAAAAACGCTTTGGTACCTAATAAAACAAAGCAAGACTAAATGTCGAAGTCTATCGAATGCGGTACATCACTATTGTAGCGGGTCACCCTTTTTGGTATCAGTGACAGTTGCACTTGTCATTTTTCTGACTCGAATTAAAAACCGTACTATATAATAAATATTTTATGTTATCATGAGCACAATCGCGTGTTTAGGTAGCGTAGACTAATTGCCAGTCAGTCACCCTATACTAGATGTAATTTTGATCTTGCTGAACCCGCTAGGAGATGATTTTACTCATAAAAACAAACAACTTTTACTATGGAACTAACTCGGAAATCTCGAAAAAGTTATCAGGGGGCGTACCACAAGCCCTTATAGCAGTATTACTTTGATATTACTTTCAGTGGGAAAGAGACGGCGCTAGACAACGTCTCTGACGCTGTCACTTGCACATTCCTGCAACAGGACTAAAACAATCTTTATTACTGGTGCCATGAAGTCCTCCCCAATAAATGCAATGCAAGTGGAATGTGTTGAGGCCCCATTACATCTTCGCAGACAATTTCTCTGTGACCGTTTTACCTTTGGCTACTTTTAATTTTCTTCCCACCCTCTTATAAAGAAACTGCAAGACCTGTCAAGCCTAACCACTACCTCTTCTTACTGGCTTCATAAAAACTCTCCTCCTTTGGTCAAGAGTTATAATAATCTGGTTTCCCTTTCCCACAAATTAATTCAATTCCCTAAAAATCCTCTCTTCGATACTCCTTTTACTGCTCTGACTTACCAACCTCGGGTTCTGTTAAACCTTGGTCTGACTAAAGACTCAAAGACAGCAAACACTGAGCTTATGAAAATAATAAATACAAAGTTCTACAACTGGACCTGCATATATACAGATGCTGCCAAGCTGTCTAATGATGGATGCCTTGGTGCAGCAGTCTGGATTCCTAAATTTAAAATTATATTAAGTTTTAAATGTCCTCCGCAAACCTCAGTCTATACTGGAGAGGCAACAGCCTTATTGGAAGCTGTGTTATATATTAAGTCTCATAAAATTAACAGATCTGTAATATTTTCTGATTCCCTGAGCTGTTTACAATCTATAGTTAAACCCCCCTTCCACTCCCGGGATAACTTTAGTGTAATCCTTAAAATCAAAGAGAAGTTGCTTGAATGCCACACCGCTGGCATTGAAGTGGCTCTGGCCTGGATCCCTGGTCACAGTGGCATCGTTGGCAACGAAAGGGCCGATTACTGTGCTAAACAAGCTATTCGTACAGGTATGGACACGCATAATGCCATACATCTCAGAGATCTCCGTTCTATTGCCAAACCTGAAATGTTAAAAAACTGGAGTGAGTTGTGGCAAAAGAATAGCTTAACTGTAGGCAAATACTACCATAGTCTACAACCTACCATCCCTAATAAGCCTTGGTTCTTTAAATTCCGAAATTTTTCAAAACT
Organism: Athetis lepigone; assembly: GCA_033675125.1. Classification (NCBI taxonomy): domain Eukaryota; kingdom Metazoa; phylum Arthropoda; class Insecta; order Lepidoptera; family Noctuidae; genus Athetis; species Athetis lepigone. Next base: position 3,670,297 of record CM066220.1, on the reverse strand, counting down.
ACTAACCTCTGTCATAATTCGTCTTCGGTTGGGTCATGTTTGTTCTCCTTCTTTTCTTGCCAAGTTGCGTATTCGTGACTCCTCTATATGCGAATGTGGACTGGAGGACGGAACGGTGGACCATATCTTCCTGAACTGCCCAAAGTTGTCAGTTCAACTATATGATATTTTACCGACCCACATTCCACGTCCTATCAACGTGAGATTTCTCCTTAGCCATGCTTTCTTCTCTGAATATATTTACACGCTAGGCAAATTTATATTGGCCAATAACATTAAGTTATAATGTGGAAGCCTAAAATCTTCCTAATAAATTTGGTGAAATCAATTTGTAGGTACACCTTTATCTCCATATTCTCCATAGAGTCCAATCAGCTCATCAGCTGTTCAGTGTTTGTGTTCACTCCACAGAGTATATATGTGCTAGTATTTATTATAAGCTTCTAATATTTATTTGTTTGTATCGTTTCAATTTACTAACAAAACTGTGTTGTCCTATTTTCAGATTTGAATATTTCAATAACATCCTATGATTAATTTACCGTGCATTGTCCTTTGAACTGAAAAGTGTTATTTCCAACCTGGACATTGGCAGTAATCATCGAAATCTCGATGGATTGCCATAAATAATATAAAGTTGAAGTTGAAGTCTAAAACAATCTTACTTTAAACGTCATGGTAAGGGGGCAGCTGTTTCATACGTTATGGTCGGGAGGGCATTGAACTTTTGTTAGAAACAGCTGATATTGGTGCCGATTCTCTTGTTCACAAACTAAAGTAAATTTAAGTGCATCTTTCTCTTTCCATTTAATTAAGAAAAGGACAGAAGATAAAATATTAGTTAAGTCCTGTCAAATTTAGACACTCCATAGATAATTTAGACGCGTTTTGAAAACATGGCGTCTAAATGTACGTCAATTTTCTTCCGGCGCTGTCTAATTTGACAGGATTAAACTAAATTGTATCTTCTGTCCTTTTCTTTAAGAAATGAAAATAGAAGAATGCATTTAACTTAAAATTAGAATAGTTTGTGACCAAGGGAATCGGCACCATTTTTTTAGGTAGAATCATCTCCTAGCGGGTTGAGCAAGACCAAAAGTACACCTACTATACTTTGTGGCTTCTCGTTAAGAGGACTATAGTTCCCACAATATACATACCTCATAAATAAAATCATCATCATCATCACTGGAGCCCTGATCTTCAATTTTATCATTTTTCATAGTTTTGTAAGTCTTTTTCTTCATCTTTTGATCACCTTCTCCTAACATGCGCTGTAAAGGAAATAACAATATAGAAGATATAGAGTGAGGGTATATAATAATAATACCAGCCTATAACTGTCCCACTGCTGGGCAAAGGCCTCTTCTCATACAGAGAAGGTCTCATACAGAAGAGTGAGGGTATGAAGGGTAAATACATATATTTATGATTCAATAAGTTAAGAGTAGGTCCGTTTGTCCATCACCTCCGTCACCGTCACGTCACAGAGAATGAGACGACGGCGACGGTTAATAGAAGGTGACGTGATAAATGGTGGACACACGGCTATAGTAAACGTATGTATCGCCACTTCGGCGCCGTCATCTATTTCTCGGTGACGTGACGGTGACGGCGGTGGTGGACAAACGCCTTTAGAGTAAATAGGGATGACGACTACATTTAAAAATGGCATTCTATTTAGTCCGTCCGAAAATACTAAACCCATATTTTTCGCTTCATCAAATTATTAAAAAATACTAAGATAAAGAGCATCAAAGTTACGGAGTGGGCGCAAGTGACGTCACAGTTCATTAATCATTAAAAATTGTAACTAGGCGTGACTTCACGTGGAACTTTAATAGTATCGTCGTAATTATTTGTTTACATGTTTTTGTCAGATATTTGTGTCGTTTCTGTACAGGGCGTGGGCTAGCTTGTCACGTATACATGACACTGGCGGTCAAAAAGTTAATAAAAAACTTACCAGCAAGTCATCAGTGTCATTTCCATCGTCTTCCTCTGTTTTTGCTTTATTCTCCTCTGTTACGTCTTTCGTTTTAGATTCTACCACTTGTCCGTCTGTCTTTCTGTAAATAACAAATATACATAATATTTAAGATGAAAAACTAAATGCCATGATTGTTTTTGGCCAAAATTGTAAACTCTATTGGTAAATGTATGTTTACGATTTATCCATACTAATATTATAAACTAGCTTTTGCCCGCGGCTTCGCTCGCGTTAGAAAGAGACAAAAAGTAGCCTATGTTACTCTCCATCCCTTCAACTATCTCCACTTAAAAAATCACGTCAATTCGTCGCTCCGTTTTGCCGTGAAAGAAAGACAAACAGACAGACAGACACACTTTCCCATTTATAATATTAGTATCGATGTTTATCAGCTGTCTGGTTACTATAACATAACACAATCAGATAGCCTCATGCAAGCTGTCCTAGGATTTATTTTATTTGTGGCATTTGGTATGAATTATGTGTTTTTGCTATACTTACAAGTATCCATTCATAAAAACAAAGTAGCAAAATAATAATTAAAAATGAAACATTATGTACTATCGACAAAATTGAATCATGACCCATTACGACGACAAATCGTTTGAAGCTGTCAAAATAATAAGACTAGACGTGTGACATTTTTAATACATGTTTACGCGATTGTCGACCTAATTGTATTTGAATGTCTGTAGGAAAATAAGCTTATGGTGGGTCATGATTCCATTTTGTCGATTGTACAAAGGCAAAGTTCACAAGAAAATTACCTGATCAAAAACGCATCCAAATCATCCGTCAATTCACCACCATTTTGTTCACTTTCCAAATTATTCAACTGCTCTTCAATATTCTGAGGTTTATGCACAATACCATGCGTGATCATAGCATTAACTATAGTGTTATCATGCAGCTCCACTTGTCCGATAACAGTGGTTGTTTTGATCGTACTGGATTCTTCTAGAGAGATCCTTGGTTCATGATTTTCTGTTTCTGCTGAAGAGTTGAGGTCTCCGTTGTTTTCTTCCTGGTTTTGAGTGGGCTGGAATAGTTGTGGGTTATTATTGTAATGAGCAAATAAAAATAAAATAGGTGACGGCCATTATGTTGAGAAAAATAAGAAATTAAAAAAAGTGAGCCGTCACGGGACGTCTGGCAGATGTGAAACATCGACATTACATCATCGCCACATAGTACACAAGACTGTGACTGTATAGCCACCATCATAAAGCGTGCGTCGCCACGCCAGAAATTTGTTTTACGTGCGGCTATAGATGTTTCACATAAATTTTTATACTTATTCTTAATGGTAAATTGTTAAAGGATAAAAAAAAAATGATAAAATGATTTATTTTTGTAAATAGGTAAAAAATTACACTTTTACACGTCATTTTTTTTTTCCTATTTTAATCGAACGATGGGGCCGGTGTTTCCGACCCCATCGTTAAAAGGGATTGGTTTCTATAGTAAATATGAGGTGACTGATCTAGTCTAGCAACTAGCTTAAACTTTCTGACGAACCGACTGACATTTTGACAATTCATAAGTACCTGTAAATGGTCTAAGTAAAATATACGCACACAGTGATTTATTAAAAAGTCAAAATTTTGAATTTTAAAAATTTCACTGTTCTATAAAAGGCATGTTTGTCTGCATGATAACCAGAGGCCAGAAATAGGTAGTCATAATGTACTTGCAACAATTATGTTCATATTAATATGGACCTTTTCAGGATTTCTAATAGGCTATCTTCTGTGGCCAGCAATATTACAATTAAAAAATATTAAAAGCCTCAGAGAAAAAGTACAGAATGAATGAGAATGTAAGTACTCTCGACAAAATTGAATCATGACCCATTTCGACGACAAATCGTCTGAAGCTGTCAAAATAATAAGACTAGACGTGTGACAACTACAAATGTCTATTTACGGTCAGTGGGTAGTCTTAGGACATTGGTCATTTTGTGTGCGTGTATATAATGTTCTTAGGTGTGTGTACGGAGTATTTATTTTGAATTACCCAATTACAATACAAGTGTTACTTATGCGTAAGCGCGTCTATAGGTGGTCCTTACTACGGGCAGACTGAAGCCCGCACTACTGGAATACAAAATGCAAACGTCAGCGCCGCTACAGTCACTACTAGTCTCACTACATACCATTCTCTAATCTCTTTAATCTTTAAACCACCAAGCGACAGCCGGCTGTCGAGTTGCTATTGTCTTTGTATTGTCGCTCAAATCACTTGTGTTCGAAAGATTAAAGAAAAAGCACTCTTACCGTTGGTCCATAATCATCATCAGTAAGAACCCCTTCACTGAGCCACTCCTCTTGGCCCTCTTCCAAACCTTCATCATCCTCCGGGTCTAAATACTGCAATAAGAACAGATTTGCAATGTAAATAATAATTACGGGTGAAAGACCACATACAAACTTGCAAATAAAATTTGGGAAAAGCCGATAATTGTACGTCAAGAAAAAAATATCAAATATACACTAAATTTTGCAATTACATCCCAGATAACATAAAGAATATCCGTACAACTTGTTTGTATGTCGATTCAAGCAAACAACAGCATTTACAAATCAAATAATGTAGTAAAAGTCACAGAATTTACCTCTTCGTATTTCGACATCTTCATTGGCGGTTCTTCAACGTCAGACATTATTAAACAAAAAATTTAAAACAAAAGAACTTTTCTTACTACTTTAGCCACTTTTAACAAGTAAATATCATAATTTTACAGAAAATAACCTCAATTTACCACACACAATCAATCAATACAGCGAAGCATTCCCGCATTCCGTGTAATATGATAACTAACAGTTTTTTGTTTCGCATTTTTTCAGGTCAAAAAGATGAGACAAAACGTTTTAAAGCTATTAATTTTTAAAAACTGTCTCTGGAACGCACTGCGACGCTAGCAGTGTTTTGACATATAAAGGGATGTCCAAAGACAATGCAGTTACAGCTGTTAGTATTTAAATCGATAGATTGTGTATCGTAATATTGAATCTGAATCAAAATATAAAATACATAAAATATCAATAATACGGAAAGATATTATAAAATACCGGTATAATACATAGCCTATTGGTATTAAACGGTATTTTTAAAACACTAATTGTGAAGTATTCTTATAAAAAACATTAATATTGTAAGTATTGAACTTCCCATGACATTTACCCGGCCACCCATCCATCTAAGCCAATATAAAATACTTCAATCTGTTATAACGTAGTATTTAGAGCTTCCATAGTAAACAAGATACCCTGACAGTTTGAAAATGAGTGACTTTGTGTTACTGAGTTAGCTGTAATTGGGGATGACAAAAAGTCCCACATAATGACAAACCCTTTTCAGGATTTAGGGGTCACCCTGTATCTTCTTCTTCTTCCTGCTGCTCTTATCCCATTTAACTCTGCATCAGTCGTTATCGTTTCGTATATGTCGTCATCTGTACCCGTTATTGTCACTCCTTTCTTTTTCATAATCTTCCTTCACACAATCATTTTCTCTTCGGTCTTCTCACTCTCCGACCCTCCACATTCATACTCAAAATTTAATTAGCTACATGGGTTTCATCCCTCCTCTTGTGAAAATTTCTCCTCTTCACTTCACAAGCGCAAACCTAAACAACTTTTTTCTTTCAAAACAAATTTCCTATTCTTAACTGGTGCAACGTTCTGACTTCTTTAGTCTCTACTATTCTAATTTCCACTACATTATTTTTTATTACTCGACTGCTGCGGTAAAGTTAATGAGGGATTCTTTCATTCATCTTCTTGGCCCAACATTCCAATACAAATACGCTAAATAATGCCTGCTCGTAAAAAAGAGCTTCAATCATGTTCAATCAAAAATAAAAATCCACCTTACAATAGACATTTATTTATTTATCAATAAAGAAATTTTATTTACAATTCATTCACAATATTTTATCATTTAGAATGTAGGTACAATATTACACACTGTTAAAGCAGTCTATTATTTAATGATCTTACGCAGCATATCAGCATCATGGGGATATGGTACCACGAAAGCGGAAAGGCGAAAATATATCTAGACGAAATAATTGTCCAGCTGATTGAATTATAGTCACTATACCGTGACTTCGCTCATATCGATTTCAGTGTGAAGTGGCACTTATGCCCGAATACTCAAACTTCACGTAACTATAAGATTCTGTCAAATCTGTTGCTGTCTTTACTTTGTCCCTTTAGAGTGACAAAGACAGCAACAGATTAGTCTTAAAAATTAGTGACATATGAGTATTCTAGGGTTTAATCTGATGGTGTGACTTCACTTGGCGTCTTAGCAAAATATTAGCGTCACTTAGGCAAAACAAACTATACTCTAAACTTAATAGTATAAGGTTTACGTTACGTTGCAATAGTTTGCCAACACGCCAAGTGCAGTCGCACCATGACGTAATAAATGTGTCAAAGTATTCGCTTTACTTGAGCAACACAAAATGAAATTTATTATAATAAGCGTACATAATTATAACATAGGCACAATATTGCTCACGCTACTCAGCAAATGGCGTTTTACTACATAGCTTATATGTATAGCAAGAGCAGTAATATTCTTAAATTGAGTACTATTAAAACGTAAAAATATTGATAACTAGCTATCTCCCTCGGTCAGACCTGCGTATTTTAAAATTAAACCGTAACGTTATCTGAAAATTTCATTTTTTTTACCCAATTTTCCTTTTAATTTATTGCGTAAGAAACTCCCTAACGCCCTATTTTAACATTCTGCACTCCTTATCTTTGTAAACTATAGGTGTGCGAATTTCAAACTCCTACCGACAATTTATTTTGGCCCCCAAACAGAGATGGACTAACTTAGCTTACTAACTACGGACCTCGAATCCGTGAAAGCCAGGAGCCCATTCAGGTGAAGTGCACCATAATGTATGGATATAATTTATCCGGTACTTTTTGTATGCAACTAGGACACAATATACATCATTACGATTTTAAAGACAAGTAATGGAAGAATTCTAATGGAAGATAATAGTTACGTTATGAACCTATAAGCCGTTTGTCCACCACCACCGTAAACGTCACGTCACCGAGAACGAGATGACGGTGACGCCGAAGTGGCAATACATACCTTTACTATAGCCGCGTGTCCACTGCACGTCACGTCACCTCATATAAAACTTAGCCTGAAATAATCCCGTTCTTAGTGACGTGACGGTGACGGCGGTGGTGGACAAATAGCCTAAGTCGAGATAAATAAACGTTTATTAGCTAGTGCTTCCACTAAGCACTATTGCTATCACCGTCGCCCATCTGTCAATCTACAATGGTTAGATAAAGACAGAGAATAGCTAAACCAGAGTACATGCTAAGTAACGTACGTTTATCTCGACATAAAATGATGTTTTAAAAAAGCAATATTCTAGAAACTACTGCCGCGTACTGGAAGATCTTTTTGTTAATATGGTTTCGTCAAAGTTATTCGGTGGTCAATATTTTTCACAAAGTTATTTGTGTGTTTAGCACCAACTCTGCTCTTATATTGTAGGTACGGACCCTTCATGTGAGAGCCGTGACTCGCACTTGTCGGTTCTGTATCTGTATAGAGTTTATTTAACACTCTACGTTTAAGCGTGAACTACAATAAAACGTAAGCAGTGAACTAGAATATGTGATAGAAATAAACAATGCAATTTAAGAGAACATTTCTCTCTTTGCTATTCAGCTAAATGATTACAATATACGTAAACCTTGATTGCTACTAAAATTAATCAGCATTAAAATCAACACAATCTAAATATATTTCCGCCTTCTCGACTCAACAGCTATATAAGTCGATATATAATCTATAGCATCAAACGGCACTGCTCTTACTAACAACAGTAAAAAAAAAATAAGTCTATACATTCCTTTTTACACATTTCCCGCCATTTTTGCGCTAAACCTATTATAGGTACGTTGCCTGAGAAATATCTCTGTACTATATCTTTTCAACTGGACTGCGCCTCGTGTCACGAAGAAACAATCTCGTTTTGTGAGTTTTGCAATATTAATTTCCCGTAGATTTTCATACAACTGCTATGACTAGGGACGATTGTTAAGCAAATTACTATTCAGGGCGTCCAACGGCTATGCCACATGGGGGGAAAGTACCTTCAATATTGTAGATAAAACATTTTACTGAAAGAAGACATTATTTGTGCGCCTTTTCTATCGGTAGGATAAAACTACAGGCTGATTAATTTTCTCGAGTAACAGGTTCGATTCCCGATTCAATATATAAATATCTATGAGTACAGTTTAAAATGTTTTTAAAATTCAAATAATGTCTTCTTTCAGTAACATGATCTATCTACAATATTTAAGGGACTTTCCCTCCATGTGGCATAGCCGTAGGACACGCTGTATACCTATTTTTTATTCCGTCAAAATCTAAATCCCTAAAAATCTCTAACATAATTATTATGTATCTCGAAGCTCCCCCTCCACGGGTTATCAAGTGTCGAGTACAACGCGTGCCTTATATGTGCACAGCTCGCTCTCTCCCGTGTTCGCCTCGTGCGTTTTGTAGCGGTAGCATTCTCACAGCGTTACGTGAACGTCACAGCGACAGGTGCACAGTTCTATTTACTTTTTTTTTGGGAGTGGGAAATCATCAAATAACTTCTCCCGTCCTGGGCGGGGCGGGAGGGCGTGTCAGACTTTTACTGACTAAAACCCACTCATCTTCCTTCGGTTGCCCTTTATGTTCCGGGGTCACGGTAGGTAACTATTATAAACATTCCGCAACGTTCTATTTACTTTCTGCATGTGCATATTTTTGCGAGCGATGCTGCATCTTACAGATGAAATAAAAACGATGGGTATGTAATTGCTTGGCAATCAATTGTGGTGGATTGTTACAAAGTAACGCCCTATTCTCTGATTTATCTAGGGCGGAATTAACATTACAACCCGTACGACTAATCTAGATGCACCTCGCTGGAATGCTCGCCCTCCCCCGCTTCCCCGCGCGCGCTCTGTGTTTGCCTCGTTCGTTTAGTAGCGATAGCATTCACACAGCGATACGTCACAGCGACACGTGCACACTTCACTAGTACGGGTAGTACGAACACACGTTCGCACGTACTTTGGCATAGCTGTTCTCCGTCTGTAACAGTGTGACGGTGACAGAAATATATTACTTAGCCGCTGAAGTAGTATAGTCTCTTTTCCATACAAAGCCATTTGGAATGGACAACTAGAATTATAAATATTTTGAATTGACGTTCCAAAGTGCCTCATCATGGTCTTATTGAAATAAATGATTTGAGTTTGAAGCACTTGAAAGACGATGTGCCGATCTCTTATTCACAAACAAAATTAAATTTAAGCTAAGTGCATCTTTCTCTTTCCATTTCATTTTGAAAAGGACAGAAGATAAAATATTAGTTAAGCAGTCCTGTCATTTGTCAAATTTAGACACTCCATAGATAATTTAGACGTGATTAAAAACATGGCCACTAAATATACGCCAATTTTCTTCAGGCGCTGTCTAATTTGACAGGATTAAATTAAAATGTATCTTCTGTCCTTTTCTTTAAGAAATGGAAAGAGAAAGATGCATTTAACTTAAATTTAGTTAAGTTTGTGAACAAGAGAATCAGCACCAATGTCTATTTTTCTCGGCCTTAGGCCATAACTTATAGAGACGGCCGCTTTACACTTTGTTGATAGCGCGACAAAGTTGCCCTTAAACTAAAACAAGTAGGTATAAAAGTTGTTGACATTGGCCAAATAATTATGTAAATTTATTTTTAATTGTAATCAAATAAGGACTTTAAGATTTTATATCACGTCTGGCCTGTTCTTTCACTTCTGTATTATATCTATAGACAAATGGGGGTATTTTTTTTACGTTTTCATAATTCAACTACAATAGGTACTTTAATAGGTTTTCTACTTTAATCCCATAGTATTAGGTTCAAAGTTCATCGGGAACATTTGTCATTTCGGGAATCTTGATGATGGCGTCTATATTTTTTTTTTAATTACAGTGCGTTCCAAATTTTATTTTATATTTCTTTCTACGTGCCCAAAACTTAAAATCAGGTGAAAAAATGAAAACATAAAACCAATAAATAAATTAAATTAATTTAATTATAAACAAGCAATATATACAAAGATTGCGATAATTCGGAATAAAAATATACATGATGTGTGTATTTTTCTGAATTTACATTATAATCCGTATAACTAACCCTTGTGATATACTTATTTATGTAAGGAAGTAGAATATAGGTATCTTAAGTTTTTTTTTTCAAGTCTCTTTTATTTTAAAAAGAGAAAGCCAATGTTTATTATTTATTACAGATTATAATATAAATGTCACAAACTATTTCAATGGTAAACAAAAAAAAAATGAAATAAAACTTAATTACAATACAATTTAAATTAAAGGCTGGGTTTACAAATAAAAAAAAATAACAACCAAGGAACTACTAAAACATCGGACACACCAGAAACAACCACTTCTATGTTTAGCAAACTTTCTTTTCACGATTTTTTTATCAATTGTCAAAATTAGAACATGACAATCTTACATTTAAATAAGTATCGCTGCTTACATTTTTTTAATTCTAATACATACATATCTAATATTTTATACAATGCCAAAAGTCTGTACAAAATGGATTATTAAGAGACCGAATACGAACGAAAACGTCACAAAATGTTTAGACGCTGTCGAATCTGTTGTTGTCCTTTCTTCCTTTAGAGTGACAGTGACAGCAACAGATTTCAAAGCGTCTTAAAACTAAGTGACTTTTGATTATCGGCTATAACCCCGGTATTATTCATGACAAAGGTATACGCGGTTAGTTGACTAAATTATCAACAAAAATGTGGACAACGCACGGATTTTTCGTCAGACAATCCGAGGGTACCAGAGAAAGAGGAAGACTCATAGAGTTATCGCAAATAATGTGCACAGATGTGATTCTGTACTTACTAATAAGAATTATGACTTGCGAGACGCCTGGAAAGCTCTGAATTCTATTGCGTAGCGTTAAACGTACTCAGTCATAGGAGATCCATGCTTAATTTCAAATGTCATAACGGGAGATTCGACAGTCTGTGACAATTTCGTCACATGTGGAGTGGACTGTGTGACTGGTATTATCAAGACTTGTAAAGTAAAAGAAAAGTCCATGTTCTAACTGGTTAAGAAACTTTATATTCAACTCGAAACAAGAACGAGACGAAAAACCTAGGAAATATTTTAACGACAGCTTCGAAAATGGTCTGAAAATGCGCTCCATTTCGAATTATCAGCAAGTTTGACAACCGACTATCTATCTCTTTCGAGCTCTATGTGGTGAAAAGAGATAGCAACCTTAACGCGGAAATGTCAGCTATGGCTAACCGTTATTTCTGTCACTATCGCATATCTGTCAAAAAGGAATATAGCTATGCCAAAGTTGTACACAAAACGAGACTGCCGCTACGAACCATAAAGCTTTACAAATTGCGGATCAAACTCGCCATTTTTATTTTACATAATGGTAATTTTCTAACGGTAATTCTAATATACTTTTTTCTATAAATCTTTTGAACGCCGTATTGGTGTTTTATACATCACATTATTACGATAAATGGTACGCGTTTTTTTACAGGAAGCTTTTGGGGCAAAACCGCCTTGATAACTTGTATATTAGCCCTCTATGGGGCCCTAAATGCTAGTTAGTCAGATTAAAAGCCTCAGCTTTGACTATTATCGTCTTATTTTAAGCTTAATAGGACATTTACACTATTTTACGACAAACAATCTTACGAACAGTGGCGTGCTTAGGGGTCAAAATTAGGGAAAGACACTTCTTTAATAGCTATTACAGTTTTAATACTATATTTTTGTATATTTTATGGACTTCAGATTCATATTGCAAGCCGGGCTTTTCAACTTGGGTAACAGGCACGCCACTGCAAACAGTTGGTAAGCCGTAAAGTCTAAAAAAAAAAGCAAAGTCTCGAAGTAGAAATAAAAAGGCGATTTTGCTCAGAAAGCTTCAAATATAATCTGTTTTACTTACACTAAATTAGCTATCTAGCGTTGGTATTATACAATCTGATTAAATTTTATAATTTCTAAAGCGTATATGTTTTGATTTTAACTCTTCAATACGTGGCTAGTTCCAACAGAACGGCTATACACTTGATCTAAAGGATTATCGGTCGATCCGTAAGGTCATTTGACCACCAGTACGTCACCGTCACGTCACGAAGAACGAGATGACAGCAAGTGGCGATACATACATTTACTACAGCCTCGTGTCCACTGCACGCCACTACACCTTATACTAAACTCGACCTGAAATAATCTTGTCCTCATTGACGTGACGGTGACGAAGGCGGTGGACAAACGGCCTTAGGGTAAAATGGCAGCATTCAAGTTACCAGTCAACACTTTAAAGGCCATTGCATACAAATACAGAAAAGTTTTATAACCATAATATGCTATCTTTTGAAATAATTGGAAATATAGACTGGCAGCATTAATTAAGCGTAACTTTTACGTGTAAACAAGGGCCAGTTTAGCAGAACGAAACACTTAGCATTAAAAGCGAAAACGGCACAATTCGAATTAAATTTAAATATGAATTTAAGAAACAGTCACAAAATCTTTTCATACAATGTTTTGCAGTACCAAGCTGACCGAATTTTATCAAATTTATATTTTTACACAGAGCTGTTTATAGAGAAAGAAATTGCTAAGATGGCAATATTCTATGGACAACGTACGGTACAGTACGCTTCCACAATAACCTTACCCACCCTAGAACAAACTACACTGTAGGGTGGGTCAGATGCCAGGGTTGCAGTTTCGAATAAAAAACCGCGACCCCGAACACAAAGAGCTAAGAAAGAACATGAGTGAATTTTAGTCAGTACAAGTCTGACACTGGCTCTCTGGCATCTGTCTCTTTCCATTTCTTAAAGAAAAGGACAGAAGATACATTTTAGTTTATTCCTGTCAAATTAGACAGCGCCTGAAGAAAATTGACGTATATTTAGACGCCATGTTTTTAAATCGCATCTAAATTATCTATGGAGTGTCTAAATTTGACGGGACATTAAATGGAAAGAGAAAGATGCTCTTAACTTAAATTTACGTTAGTTTGTGAATATGAGAGCGAGAGAATCATTTGATGATTTCCCATTTAAAAAAAGAGTGGGTCAGATTATTGTGGGAACATACTGTACAATAATTTGGTGAAATTCGATAAACAATTTCAACAGCCACAAATCAGGAGAAAGTGACAAAATTGAAACCAACACAAATTGCGTGAAATATGTGATTAGTCATAAAAAACAAGAATTTAGGCACAATTTTATTGCTTAAACGCCAAGCCTTGAATACAATAATAATTAATTGAAACTAGCATTTCAACCAAATCATTTTTTCAGTATCCGCTCATAGTGGATATCACTATGAGGACACATAAAAGATCATTCGATATCTCGAAGCTATAGGTTCTGGCTTTCATGTATTACTTTATTTAATTTAGTATAGACTGGGCCGTTGTCTTAGTGTCTTGTCACATTTACAGTGCACTACTTTTAACTTGACATTCAAGGCAGGATCCTAACATTATTTTAGCTTCATTTTAGTCAGATTAAACAAGATTGGTGCTGATTCTGTTGTTCACAAACTTAACTAAAATTAAGTTAAATGCATCTTTCTCTTTCCATTTCTTAAAGAAAAGGACAGAAGTTAGACAGCGCCTGAAGAAAACTGACGTATATTTCGACGCAATGCTATTAAATCGCATCTAAATTATCTATGGAGTGCCTAAATTTGACAGGACTTAACTAATATTTTATCTTCTGTCCTTTTCTTAAGAAATGGAAAGAGAAAGATGCAATTAACTTAAATTTATGTTAGTTTGTGAATAAGAGAATCGGCACCATTGTCTTCAGAATTTAAAACATTAAATATCTTTTTTCTAGGGACATTAATCTTGGAGAGCAAGTAAGTATCAACTAAGACAGAATTTTTGGAAATTCCAATCCCAGAGGGGTGGAATACAGGATATCGACATCCACACAGACGGGCAAAAGCTTAACATAAATTCTGGAATAGTTATAATAACTACGATCCACTCTACAAAGAACATAATTAAATAATAAAATCTAAATAAAAAAATGCGTGGCGTTCAAAAGACATCGGGTTATCAGAAACATTATTTATATATTTATATTTAAACTACTATAGTTAGAATTGTTACTAAATACTTCCGGGCAAGGCATTTTTATAAATTGCGGGTAGACGCGTTTTTTTCTCTTTTTAAAATTGGCAGTAACTGTCAATGGACGAAAGCTATCCACGTTGGAGGTAAGTACTTAAAAGCAGCTAAATAAACTTTTATTTTTTATTTGTAATTGTATTGAAACGCGATATACAACATGGTGGTGCGAGGGACATATTCAAGGACGGCCTTAACCAATTGTCTCTTCTCCTGGGTTGTGGAGGTCTGATAGGCAGTCGCTTCATGTTAAATGTGAAACTACTAAAGCTAGTATCATGAAATTTGCACAGAAGATCCTTTTTATGACGTTAGGACGCTAAACGATTTTGTTTAAATATAGGGATGAAAGTAAGTATGAAAATAGTATATTCTTATTGCCAAAGAAATGAACAAAAACGACAGGCATTACGAAAATAAACAGTGGATAGCAAAAAACAGCATTTTTATATCATTTAAGTTAAAAAAAAAGCAAAAAACGCTCTACCCATATTTTTTACAATTATTATTAACATTACACCTAGGCTACTTCACTTTATATTTTTACAAAATAATTATTTAAAAAAGAAATCCACTGAATATCGCACACATAACACTTTTAATAAAAAAAAAACTTTCAATAATAATATAAATCTAGCATTAACTTTATCGAAAATAATATAAACAGAAAGAAAACCTATTATTTTTATCTATTCAAATAATTACAATATGTCAGTACGGTCGACGAAAAAAGTGAGAATAAAAGTCTTTGACAGGCGGATAAACTGATATTACAAAGGTATTTTTTTTTATTCAGTACAGAACCTTAAAATTAACTGGTGTGACCAATAGTGACCAATATTTACACATATTTGTGAATATTAGATACACAAAAGCTGCTTCCTGCTTTAAAAAGATTTTAAAATAAATAAGAAATAGATCAAAGGTCCCATACTGTTTTTTGTATTGAAAGATATATTTTAAAACAACTAAATAAAACTTGAGATCCCGTTTATAACAACGCCCAACTAAATTAACATGCGTAAAACCAATGATATTATAAGTAAGAAGGTGTAGATAGGTTACCTAAACGAAATTCTATCTTCAAAAACGGTACACTAACGCACACATACATTACACGTCAAAGTAGGATGGTATGATTGAAATAGTGCGAGTGAAAAAGAGATAAACGTCAAATGTCAACGCGATACTCAGTATCATGTTGGTCAAATGGAAAACTTTAAGTGCCACTTTTTGACTGCATATCATCACTTTTTTTACTTATAATATCATTGCGTAAAACGACAAAATTATCGCGTCAAAACGAGGTCTAGACAAGTTGCGTATCAGCACATATTACAGAATAAACGGGCAAGTTAAATTGTACAACCCAATGATATTTGATATTATAAGTAAAAAGGTGTAGATAGGTTATAGGCAATCAGCCTGTGGCACTACTACACCAAAAAGAAAAACGTACGAGCATAGATTATATATATTTTTTTTTAATCCAAGAACTTAAATAACCAAACTTGTTCATACAAAAGTAGCCTGTAAGTAATAAAAATAAGGACTTAATGAAATGGGATACCCCGACAGCCGGCTGTTGGTTGGGTGTCAATTATATTTACCCCTTTTTCACATGCAATCCTTGAATCGTGCCATACTACTTTGACTAAACGTCTCATTGTATGTGTGCGTTAGTGTGCCGTTTTTTAAGAAATAATGTCGTAACCTATCTATACGTTTTTAATTGTAATATAAATATTGAATAATATGTGAAAAAAATATTCGTCTAAGCCGACCATCCGACCATCGAAACGGCAATTATGTCGCACGCATTTAAGTTAAGTTGGACCAATTTTATTATAGTTTAATTCTCCGACCGTACTTTTATTCAGACGTTTCTCATCAGTACATTTTCTTTATTTACAATATTTGTCGTAGTCCGTGGTAATACGGCCTTTTAGGCTTAAACAAATCAGAAAAAAAAAACTTTTGCTCTAGTTTCATTTTACCCCGACTAAGTTACCTGACAGATTTTTGAGGCCTTACATTATTGGTTAGAGTCGTTCCCTAGCGTGATGATTGTATGATTGCTATTGGTTATAATATTCAGCCAATCACGGCCCTGTGACAGTGCCTGTGTAAAAAATGGCGTCAAATTGTGATGTGACAATTGATAACCGATTCTTTTTAAATGGCTCACACTTTCATAATTCATAAAGATTTAAAGAAGTAAAAAAATCGATCAGAGTCAAAATATCAAAATCCGAAAATGTAACTCCTTCAGTGATTTGTATTTATTGTTTGTTCTACGTATTAAAAAGGAGCTTTTTTGAGTTATTGAACAAACTTACCCTATTCTCAGAATTGGATATTTCGGGATTAAGACATTTAGAGATTTAAACATTTTGAGCCTGAACGCTTAATTAGCAGCATTAATTTAATTGAAAAAATCCTCGATTTAGCTGTAAGTGCCTATTTGGATATTGTAATACAGGTTTTCAATTAAATGAAATAATACAAATTGTACAATCGACAAAATGGAATCATGCATGACCCACCATAAGCTTATTTTCCTACAGACATTCAAATACAATTAGGTCGACAATCGCGTAAACATGTATTACAAATGTCACACGTCTAGTCTTATTATTTTGACAGCTTCAATCGATTTGTCGTCGAAATGGGTCATGATTCAATTTTGTCGATAGTACATTGAAAGAAAGCTAGATGTCTTAAATAAAACGCAGAAACGAAAAATTAATATGACAAACTGATTGGTTTAACAATGTACATAAGTTTTTATTTTAGTTTTGCAGATGTTAGTACCTTATTTTTTATGTGCAATAAAGAATATGAATATGAATGTCATATAAATTTTTATTTCAATTGTTAACATAAATTATTAAGCGCGGTGCTTTTATTTTTTATTCATATTACAACGATATTGTCACTACCACCATTTCATACTATGAACTGTCAGCTGTCAAATCAAAACGCGTTCTCTTCTTTAAGTTTCGTGAAGCAATAGCACCTTATCCCTTCATCTGGCCATTGGCATGGTTAGTCGACCAGGCCAGTTGAGTGAACCACAAGCATACCACAGATAAAACAATAAAATGACAGTGATCATAACGGTGAATTTCGCGTGGCAGTAATATGACACCCGACAACAATGACAGCTGTCAGATTGTCATTTCGCCAGACCACAGGTTATGACGTCATTTACTAGCCAATTCAACTCAATTGATTTTGAAGCAAATAAAAATCTATAAAGTTATTTGCAAATGTATTAGGCATAGGTCATTCCACGTCATATTAGGTCGTCAAAAAGTGACACGCTTGGTTTTTTACCGACTTCACAAAAAGGAGGAGGTACTATGTTCGGCTGTTTGTATGTTTTTTTTTTTTTTTTGTATGTTTGTTCATCGATTACTCCGTCAATTGTCAACGGATTTTGATGGTTCTTTTTTTGTTTAATAAGTCATGATTCAGGGGTGGTCCCATATAAATTTTGTGGCGATCGGTTCAGTGCTTCTCGAAAACTTCACCAAGAACAAAAAAAAAATTGACGAAATTTTCATAGACGATGTGTGCTTTGTCTTCAAGTTTCTATTTTCGTTTTATAAGATTGTTAGTAGTTTTATTTTGAAAATAAATTACTTTGAAAGATACTATACACAGTCAAACATTGGGAGTCGACACTAAAAAGTAATAAATAAAAAACTTTTTTCAAAAAAAAAAATAACCGCCTTCAAAAACTAAAAACCCAATAATAACTAAAATTTCGGAAGTCGGTGGTTTCTCTTCTGCCATTCAATTTGTGTTGCCACCGACTTCCGAAATTTTAGTTATTATTGGGTTTTTAGTTTTTGAAGGCGGTTATTTTTTTTTGAAAAAAGTTTTTTATATACAAATCGTGACACTTGTGTTATCTATATCAGGGCTAAAATAAAGTGATAGTTGACAAATATTGGTTTAAAATGGTATCAAACTTGCCACATTAATTTGTCGTTCAAAAAACCGGAGTACACATTGCATACAGAAGAAATAATTCAATATACTATGTTTATTTTATGTCGACTAAAGATCCAAAGGGCTATACAGCTTGAATAACTAATTATAAGACACTGGTTCCGATTCTCTTATTCACAAACTAACCTAAATTTAAGTTAATGCATCTTCCTCTTTCTATTTCATTAAGAAAAGGACAGAAGGTAAAATGTTAGTTAAGTCCTGTCAAATTTAGACACTTCATAGATAATTTAGACGCGATTAAAAACATGGCGACTAAATATACGCCAATTTTCTTCAGGCGCTGTCTAATTTGACAGGATTAAACTAAAATGTATCTTCTATCCTTTTCTTTAAGGAATGCAAAGAGAAAGAGGCATTTAACTTAAATTTAGTTAAGTTTGTGAACAAGAGAATCGGCACCATTGCCATACAAAATCTATGGAAGAAATTCGTTTTGACAGCTCATAAAAAGTATGTCAATTGATGATGGTGTAAATTACCGTATTATAAGACACTAGCTATAGTACTTACACCCCGTACTTGTGTAGTGTAGTGTTCGCTGTGTAGCTCGCCCTCCCCCGCTTCCCCGCGCGCGCCGTGTTCGCCGAGCTCGTTTAGTAGCGATAGCAGAGCACAGCGGTACTCACAGCCACACGGCATACTTCACGAGTACGGGTAGTAATTACCGTTATTAAAACACAATGTTACATTTATAATAACAATTATTCCCAAACGATTTTTGAAATTGAGAAATTCCGTACATTCGAAATTACTCTAGAAACATGAAATTTGGACAGTCGTTTATTATAACGAACTTCACTAAGAAGCAAACCTTTCAAGTTTAATAAACCAACAATAATCATAAAAAAAAAAATAATAAGTCGGATTTTTCTTCCTGACGCTATTACTCCAGAACGCACGAACCGATTTCCACGGTTTTGCATTCGTTGGAAAGGTCTCGGGCTCCGTGAGGTTTATAGCAAAGAAAATTCTGGAAAAATCCACGCGAACTCGTGGGCAGAAGCTAATTATAAAAAAAATCAAGTCACAGTTCACACAAACCTTTGGATACTCCGCAAAACTTAATGCAACAACTAGGAATCGAACTCACAACCACGTCCGTGCCACTATTCTATCTTCGCTCAGTTCTGATAATGTCCGATAGCAACCAAGTGTACACACGTCCTGGTAACTGTTTAGTCCTTGGCGCGGCTCGGCCACTCGGCATTGCGCAGCCTCTTGGAAAAAGTAGTCTTATATTGTCCTTATTTTATACAGTACTGTGGACAAAAATAAGTTATTGTTAGGTTGTAAGGGCGAATTCTTTTCTGGTTATAGAGTAGGTTATCGGTAAATACAACTGACAAGAAATACATGTCAATCCATACTAATCCATACTAATGCCCTTACTAATAATCACTGTGTAAAGTTATGCAATGAATAAAGCCTGTGTAACCATACATTTTTTGACGTATAAACCTGTCATAACTTTATGCAGCGTTTATTAGTAAGGCGCTTATATTATAAATGGGAAAGTATGTCTGTCTGTCTGTCTGTTTGTCTTTCTTTCACGGCAAAACGGAGCGACGGATTGACGTGATATTTTAAGTGGAGATAGTTGAAGGGATGGAGAGTAACATAGGCTACTTTTTGTCTCTTTCTAACGCGAGCGAAGCCGCGGGCAGAAGCTAGTATTATTATAAATGGGAAAGTGTGTCTGTCTGTATGTATGTTTGTCTTTCTTTCACGGCAAAACGGAGCGACGAATTGACGTATTTTTTTAAGTGAAGATAGTTGAAGGGATGGAGAGTAACATAGGCTACTTTTTGTCTGTTTCTAACGCGAGCGAAGCCGCGGGCAAAAGCTAGTTATCTATAAATACATAGGTCAAATGTATTTGTCGACTTAAGTGTGTAGGTCACTTGTCAATAAGTAAATAGGTCATTTGTCGATAAATACACTCTAACTGGGTATTTACCCAGCTCATACATAGATATATATTTAGGTCATTCGAATAAATTTCTAGGTCACTTGTCATTAAATGTTTAGGACATTTGTCAAAAAACGTTTAGGTTTTTTGTCAAATAAATAGGTCATTGTCTATAAACTCACAGCTCATACATCAATAAATATCCTTTAGGTCATTTGACAATAAATATTGAGATCATTTGTTACCAAACATTTAGGTTATTAATCAACAAGTATAATCGACAAAATGGAATCATGACCCACCATAAACTTATTTTCCTACAGACATTCAAATTCAATTAATAATAAAATAAAATTTCTTTATTTTCCACCACAAATTATTTTAAAGGTACAGTTTAAATTGTTTCTAACATGAAACTGTAAAATTATGGGGTGGACTGGAGCCTAAACTAGGGAAACCCTGTATTTCAGGCCTCCAGGACACTCACAATTAGGTCGACAATCGCGTAAACATGTATTAAAAATGTCACACGTCTAGTCTTATTATTTTGACAGCTTCAAACGATTTGTCGTTGAAATGGGTCATGATTCAATTTCGTCGATAGTACGGTGGGCTACACATCAAGCTATACTTAACCAGTATAAGCTGACTTCTGATTGTACGAAACACTACACAATGCTAGGTCAACTAAAACTGGTTTTGCATAGCTTGATGTGTAGCCGTGTGTACGGTGGGCAAAGTAGATAAGTATCCAGCGCCGTCATATACAATTGAGGTTTTCTTGAATACCAATGAATGTATTCAAATGAAATCTAACCTAATTGAAGAACTAGTCATTGGTGCCGATTCTCTTATTCTTAACTAACGTAAATTTAAGTGCATCTTTCTCTTTCCATTCAATTAAGAAAAGGACCGAAGATAAAATATTTAGTTAAGTCCTGTCAAATTTAGACACTCCATAGATAATTTAGACGCGATTTAAAAACATGGCGTCTAAATATACTTAAATTTTCTTCAGGTGCTGTCTAATTTGACAGGATTAAACTAAAATGTATCTTCTGTCCTTCTCTTTAAGAAATGGAACGAGAAAGATGCATTTAACTTAAATATAGTTAAGTTTGTGGACAAGAGAATCGGAACCATTTTCTACTATATTTTAAATTTTTATTAGAAAATATCCGTGGGTTTTTGAGAAAACTTAAACGGTATCTGACGGCCCTGCATACTTATATACACGTCGTTGTCACACGTCTAGTCTTATTATTTTGACAGCTTCCGTGTTTACGAAATTTATTTGGCGCCACTGTGACGGGAGGTCTAACGACACTAAATGTAGGCGTTTTGACACGTGCCAATATTTATGTTTGTATGGCTTTTGGACCTTACGCCTCAGTGTTGCCATCTGGTGGGCATCATTTCAGAAAACCCTCATTTTTTTCAACTCACCTAATCATACAGGTCATGTTCTCTATCCCGCTCGTGTTCAGGCGTGCGCGCTCGCGGCTGAGGCGCGGGCGCCGCGGGCGAAGCGCCGCCGTAGTTGAGGAAGTCCCACACGAGGATGGTGTCATCGTGAGACGACGACACTATTTGAAACTCGTCGAACTGCAGCCGGAATACGCGGCCCGTGTGCTCCTGTGGCAATGGGTGCGGTCACGTTGGGCTGACTTGGGTTTGGGTTCAGTTTTTGATAGGATGTCATGTATAGATGACAAACTTAAAACGTGTCTTGCACGCCACGGTCATGATCCCGTGACAATATTTTATACATTTTTAAAAAGATTAGCGCTAAAGGCGCAATGTGGGGTGGAGGTCAAAAGGTCAAAATCGCCGCGCTTTTTAAAAATGTATCGAAAATAGTCACGGGTTCGTTAACGCGGCACATTTTGGTTTGTCGTCTATACATGACTATGGCGGTCAAAAGGTTTAGTGATCTGCCTAAATGAAGATTATGGTAAGCCTGACTGATTTCTGGTTAAAAAATGCTCCTGCTCCTGTGGCAATAAGTGCGGTCATGTTTGGCTGGCATGGCTATGGGTAAAGCGAGATGTTGCCCAATTACCGTAACCGTAAATATGAAAGAAATCAAAGATAGAATTCAATAATGTGGCATGTAACGTAAAGATTAATATTATTGAATTCCTATTTTTGATTTCTTTTATGTGTTTAAGACAAATCAATCGAAAATATAAAAAGGCAGTAATTTAACATGGATTAGGGAACTACACTCACCACCAGTGTTCGAAGACAGAGCACCTAGTCCCACACCTTAGTAAGGTCTAGGAGGAGAGAGTAAAGACTCTAGGACCATTTTTTTTTGGTGAGTGGGAAATCATCGAATGACTACTCCCGTCCTGGGTGCGGCGGGAGGGTGTGTCACACTTTTACTGACTAAAACCCACTCATGTTCCTTCGATTGCCCTTTATGTTCCAGGGTCACGGTAACTATTATAAACATTCCGCAACCCCGGCAGGCGTAAAAAAAGTAGTAATTTAACTAAGAGTTAAGGAGCTCCACTCACCACCAATGTCCGTAGACAGAGCTCCTACAGACAGCTCTCACACCTTGATTTTAGCACACCTTAGTAAGGATAAGGTCTAGGAGGAGAGAGTAAAGAAGGTCTCTAGGACCACCGGCCCACACCTTAGTAAGATCTGTATGAGGGGGGAGAAAGATTGAAGGGAGGTCTGTTACCATAGTACCAGTGTTTTCTGCAAAAATAAATAATCTAATCTAATCTCTAGGACCATCGGCCCACACCTTAGTAAGGTCTGTATGAGGGGGGAAAAAGATTGAAGGGAGGTCTCTAGGACCATCAGCCTACACCTTAGTAAGGTCTGAAAGAGGAGAAAGAGTGAAGGGAGGTCTCTAGGACCACCGGCCCACACCTTAGTAAGCTCTGGAGGAGGAAGACTGATCAGGGTCTCTAGAACCACCTGTTTGCTTTGATATACCACCCAGTCAGTCAGTGTACTATGTCATGTGTATAGATTAAAGAACTCCACTCACCACCACTGTCCGGACAGAGTTCTTAGTAAGCTCTGGGAAGATAGTCTCTAGGACCACAGGGCCACGCATTCGTAAAGTCTGAAGGGGAGAAGAAGGCTGAAGAGGGTCTCTAGAACCCCTGTTTGTCTTGATACCACCTGTTTGGGCTTGCATTGATATATTGCTCAGTCAGTCAGTGTACTATGTCATGTGTATAGATTAGGGAGCTCCACTCACCACCAGTGTCCGGAGACAGAATCCCACACATTAATAAGGTCTGGGAAGAAAGAGTGACCACCAGATTGCCTTGATATACCACCCAGTCAGTCAGTCAGTCAGTTGTGCATAGATTAAAGAACTCCACTCACCACCAGTGTCCGTAGACAGAGCTCCTGGTGCGGCGTGCGCACGTCTAGCGCGGCGGGAAGGTCCCACACTTTGATCTTGCCGTCGTACGCGCCGCTAACTATCCGCTTGTTGTCGAAACTGTAGGTAAAGGGAGAAACATTTATATAATTTCCCAAAAACAAACTCAAAGGGTTTATTGCACGGTTGCGGAATGGTTATAATAGTTACTGTGACCCCGGAACAAAGCGCAACCGAAGGAACATGAGCGTCATGTCATTTACTGACTTCCCAATCCCAAAAAAAGAATGCATTCATGTATACATTAGTTGTACAAATAAAATGAATCTAGATTCCTTCTTCCTGAAATCTTTGTAAAACATACACTGTCCGCACTCAATGTTAGATGTCGTCGGAAGACCAAAAAGACCCCACAGAATACTGTGTACGTTCTTTGAATAGGTACCAAGAACGTTTTTGAACATTTTTAACTTACCGTATACACCTAACAAGTTCTTCCATGTCCTAAAACCCTTATACACTGTCCACACTCAATGTTCCACAGTCGGATAGTGTTACGGAGGAACCCGACACGACCAGCCAGTCACAGTAATAAAAGAACGCATTTTTGAAAATATAACTCACGGTATGGTATGACGTCTAAAACGACATGATCGTGTTGTCGGATTTATCCGACACGACCAAAATGTTTTTAAAAAATTTAACTCACCGTATACACCTAACAAGCTCTTCATGTCCTTCTAAAACCCGTATGCACTGTCCGCACTCGATATCCCACAGTCGGATGGTGTTGTCGGAGGATCCCGACACGACGAGTCGGTCGCGGTACTGTAAACACGCGATGCCTCGCTTGTGTCCGTTTAGCGTTCGCACGAACTCACAGGATGATGTGTTCCATACCTTTGGGGGGAAAAATGGTATTTTAGATTATGTTAAACTAGCATTTGCCCGCGGCTTCGCTCGCGTTAGAAAGAGACAAAAAGTAGCCTATGTCACTATGTCCATCTCATCAAATATCTCCGCTTAAAAAATCATGTCAATCCGTCGCTCCGTTTTGCCGTGAAAGAAAGACAAACATACAGACAGACAGACACACTTTCCCATTTATAATATTAGTAAGTAAGTAAGTATAATTATAGTAAGTATGGATAGATGATTAGCTGTCTACCGCGGTTACTTACAAATTCGCTTCTTAGTATTCTTAACATCTATGATCTCTTAGAAAAAAAAAACCTCTTTTACAAAAACAACCACCTTCAAAAACAAAAAAAAAAAATTACTTAAAATTCGGAAGCCGGTAGCCCCTGTTCTGTTTGTTGTTGAACTGCCACCGACTTGCTAATATTAAACCATCAAACACACGTGATTCGAAACACAATAAGACAACAGCAGCGCGACAGCCCGCTGTCGCTAGGTCGTTGAAAGGTCTAATCATACAGGTCATGTTCTCTGACCCACTCTAAAAAATAACCTTACGACGACCTGTGCCTGTCACCCATTAACTGGGTTTTGGCGGTCCAATACGGTAGTTTACACCATTATCAATTGACGTACTTTTTATGAGCTGTAAAAACGCAATTCTCCAATAGATTTTGTATAGCAATGGAAACTTATGACGTCACTAAAATAACAACTCAGTTGACTATCTATTTATTGATTTCAAAGCAACTAAAAATCTTGCAAATTGAAAATGAACCGAAATTTATTGGGCTGAAATTAAAAGAAGTTTTATAGAAATTGTGTCTAACATTTATTGGTTAATGGTGTAAACTACCCAATTTTTAGCTTCATTAGTTATATCAGTGCTTACTTATTACAATAAATATAATAAATGTTACCTTAATAGTCCGATCTCCGCTCGCGCTAACAATATATTTCTCATCGAAGTCGACAACATTGACGGCGGCGCGATGGCCGACGAGTACTCTTCGTAGCATTATTTCTGTCGTCGACGTCATGTCCCATACTGCTATTGAACGGTCCTGGAACAATAAGTATGCATTATTTTAAAGAAATTTACCAAAAAAGTATGCATTTTTTTAAAGAAATTTGCCAAAAAAGGAACAACTGCTGATGATACACCAGGGGTCCTAGTCTGCTATTACAATCGTGTCTCGATGATCGATTTTTGACGTGTAACGTCAAACTTTTGACGAATTTCCCACACAAAAACTGTCAAAGTTGTCAAATATCCGGCCGATGACTGGTCATTGAGACACGATTGTAATAGCAGACTAGGGCCCCAGTGAGGATAGACATTGCTGATTATTTTGTTGACAAACTAAAAACCTTTGAACAACCGTGATTCAAGACACAATAGAAAGACAATAGCAGCGCGACAGCCGGCTGTCGGTTGATCGTTGAAAGGTTTAGTTGAGTGCATCTATCACTTTGTATTTCAATAAGAAAAGGACGGAAATATCTATTAGTGTTGTCAAATGATCCAGCGCCTGAAATAAATCGATGTTTTTAGTAGCCATGTTTTTAATCGCGTATGCTGCCTCGCAGTGGTGTATGAGCGTGTTGAGCATGGCGCCGGTGTTGTGTTACCTTACTACACGTGACCATCATGCCGTTACAGAACCGCAGGTGTAGCACGGCCTCGCAGTGGTGTATGAGCGTGTTGAGCATGGCGCCGGTGTTGTGTTACCTTACTACACGTGACCATCATGCCGTTACAGAACCGCAGGTGTAGCACGGCCTCGCAGTGGTGTATGAGCGTGTTGAGCATGGCGCCGGTGTTGTGTTACCTTACTACACGTGACCATCATGCCGTTACAGAACCGCAGGTGTAGCACGGCCTCGCAGTGGTGTATGAGCGTGTTGAGCATGGCGCCGGTGTTGTGTTACCTTACTACACGTGACCATCATGCCGTTACAGAACCGCAGGTGTAGCACGGCCTCGCAGTGGTGTATGAGCGTGTTGAGCATGGCGCCGGTGTTGTGTTACCTTACTACACGTGACCATCATGCCGTTACAGAACCGCAGGTGTAGCACGGCCTCGCAGTGGTGTATGAGCGTGTTGAGCATGGCGCCGGTGTTGTGTTACCTTACTACACGTGACCATCATGCCGTTACAGAACCGCAGGTGTAGCACGGCCTCGCAGTGGTGTATGAGCGTGTTGAGCATGGCGCCGGTGTTGTGTTACCTTACTACACGTGACCATCATGCCGTTACAGAACCGCAGGTGTAGCACGGCCTCGCAGTGGTGTATGAGCGTGTTGAGCATGGCGCCGGTGTTGTGTTACCTTACTACACGTGACCATCATGCCGTTACAGAACCGCAGGTGTAGCACGGCCTCGCAGTGGTGTATGAGCGTGTTGAGCATGGCGCCGGTGTTGTGTTACCTTACTACACGTGACCATCATGCCGTTACAGAACCGCAGGTGTAGCACGGCCTCGCAGTGGTGTATGAGCGTGTTGAGCATGGCGCCGGTGTTGTGTTACCTTACTACACGTGACCATCATGCCGTTACAGAACCGCAGGTGTAGCACGGCCTCGCAGTGGTGTATGAGCGTGTTGAGCATGGCGCCGGTGTTGTGTTACCTTACTACACGTGACCATCATGCCGTTACAGAACCGCAGGTGTAGCACGGCCTCGCAGTGGTGTATGAGCGTGTTGAGCATGGCGCCGGTGTTGTGTTACCTTACTACACGTGACCATCATGCCGTTACAGAACCGCAGGTGTAGCACGGCCTCGCAGTGGTGTATGAGCGTGTTGAGCATGGCGCCGGTGTTGTGTTACCTTACTACACGTGACCATCATGCCGTTACAGAACCGCAGGTGTAGCACGGCCTCGCAGTGGTGTATGAGCGTGTTGAGCATGGCGCCGGTGTTGTGTTACCTTACTACACGTGACCATCATGCCGTTACAGAACCGCAGGTGTAGCACGGCCTCGCAGTGGTGTATGAGCGTGTTGAGCATGGCGCCGGTGTTGTGTTACCTTACTACACGTGACCATCATGCCGTTACAGAACCGCAGGTGTAGCACGGCCTCGCAGTGGTGTATGAGCGTGTTGAGCATGGCGCCGGTGTTGTGTTACCTTACTACACGTGACCATCATGCCGTTACAGAACCGCAGGTGTAGCACGGCCTCGCAGTGGTGTATGAGCGTGTTGAGCATGGCGCCGGTGTTGTGTTACCTTACTACACGTGACCATCATGCCGTTACAGAACCGCAGGTGTAGCACGGCCTCGCAGTGGTGTATGAGCGTGTTGAGCATGGCGCCGGTGTTGTGTTACCTTACTACACGTGACCATCATGCCGTTACAGAACCGCAGGTGTAGCACGGCCTCGCAGTGGTGTATGAGCGTGTTGAGCATGGCGCCGGTGTTGTGTTACCTTACTACACGTGACCATCATGCCGTTACAGAACCGCAGGTGTAGCACGGCCTCGCAGTGGTGTATGAGCGTGTTGAGCATGGCGCCGGTGTTGTGTTACCTTACTACACGTGACCATCATGCCGTTACAGAACCGCAGGTGTAGCACGGCCTCGCAGTGGTGTATGAGCGTGTTGAGCATGGCGCCGGTGTTGTGTTACCTTACTACACGTGACCATCATGCCGTTACAGAACCGCAGGTGTAGCACGGCCTCGCAGTGGTGTATGAGCGTGTTGAGCATGGCGCCGGTGTTGTGTTACCTTACTACACGTGACCATCATGCCGTTACAGAACCGCAGGTGTAGCACGGCCTCGCAGTGGTGTATGAGCGTGTTGAGCATGGCGCCGGTGTTGTGTTACCTTACTACACGTGACCATCATGCCGTTACAGAACCGCAGGTGTAGCACGGCCTCGCAGTGGTGTATGAGCGTGTTGAGCATGGCGCCGGTGTTGTGTTACCTTACTACACGTGACCATCATGCCGTTACAGAACCGCAGGTGTAGCACGGCCTCGCAGTGGTGTATGAGCGTGTTGAGCATGGCGCCGGTGTTGTGTTACCTTACTACACGTGACCATCATGCCGTTACAGAACCGCAGGTGTAGCACGGCCTCGCAGTGGTGTATGAGCGTGTTGAGCATGGCGCCGGTGTTGTGTTACCTTACTACACGTGACCATCATGCCGTTACAGAACCGCAGGTGTAGCACGGCCTCGCAGTGGTGTATGAGCGTGTTGAGCATGGCGCCGGTGTTGTGTTACCTTACTACACGTGACCATCATGCCGTTACAGAACCGCAGGTGTAGCACGGCCTCGCAGTGGTGTATGAGCGTGTTGAGCATGGCGCCGGTGTTGTGTTACCTTACTACACGTGACCATCATGCCGTTACAGAACCGCAGGTGTAGCACGGCCTCGCAGTGGTGTATGAGCGTGTTGAGCATGGCGCCGGTGTTGTGTTACCTTACTACACGTGACCATCATGCCGTTACAGAACCGCAGGTGTAGCACGGCCTCGCAGTGGTGTATGAGCGTGTTGAGCATGGCGCCGGTGTTGTGTTACCTTACTACACGTGACCATCATGCCGTTACAGAACCGCAGGTGTAGCACGGCCTCGCAGTGGTGTATGAGCGTGTTGAGCATGGCGCCGGTGTTGTGTTACCTTACTACACGTGACCATCATGCCGTTACAGAACCGCAGGTGTAGCACGGCCTCGCAGTGGTGTATGAGCGTGTTGAGCATGGCGCCGGTGTTGTGTTACCTTACTACACGTGACCATCATGCCGTTACAGAACCGCAGGTGTAGCACGGCCTCGCAGTGGTGTATGAGCGTGTTGAGCATGGCGCCGGTGTTGTGTTACCTTACTACACGTGACCATCATGCCGTTACAGAACCGCAGGTGTAGCACGGCCTCGCAGTGGTGTATGAGCGTGTTGAGCATGGCGCCGGTGTTGACGTCCCACACTCGGACGGTGCTGTCTGAGGATCCGGATATGATGGCGCGCTCGTCGTATTGTAGGCAGAGGACGGAGCCTGTGTGGCCTTGTAGTTCCTGGGGAGGGAAATTTGATTAGTGCTTTCCATTTTTCTACTAGCTTCTGCCCGCGACTTCATCCGCGTGGAATAGTTCCCGTTCCCGCGAGATTTCCAGGATGAAAAGTATCCTATGTCCTTTCTCGGGTCCCTGACTATATCTGTACCAAATTTCATTCAAATCAGTTCAGAACTTTACGCGGGAAAGCGTAACAGACAGACAGAGTTACTTTCGCATTTATAATATTAGTATGGGTGCTCTAAAGGCTAGATACTGATTTCGGCAAGTAAGTTAAAAATCCAAGAGGCCGTCCGTGCAAATATAATTATTGAAAGTGATATACCCTGATAAGACTTATGAATCAGGCTATTTTATAGAAGAATAATTTTGCTCAGCGATACATTACTTTCTGCCAATATTCGTTACAAAAATATTTTGTATTATATATTTTTTTTAACAGATTCTTTTTGATCTTATGCTGTCGATTTTCAATTATTGAATATCCATTATTTTTGCCACTATTTAAAGTTGTTTAATTTCTTGCTCAAGAAGCAATTCAATATATTGATAGAGGCATAATAATAACCTAACAGCGTATAAAAAATGGACCTTTATTTGAGTCACATATATTTTCCCTATTAGTAAAGATTAATTTTATAGGAGTATATTTTATTATTTATAGTAAACTCACCCGAACACACTGCAACGTTTTTCTATCCCATATTTTAATAGTGTTATCTCTTAAACCGGAAACAATTTTGTTGTCGTCGTATTGTAGACAGTAGACGCCTTTCGAGTTTTCTGATCTGCAGTTTATCCTCTGTGAAAGAAAAACAATATTATTTGTAGGGTAGGGTAACAATGTTTATAGTTTGATTCTCTCCAATAAGTTAAAATAAATAAGTTTTTCAATATTATTTGATATTAATAACCCTTTAGACGTGATGTGGAAAATAATAGTCAAACATTTAATAAAATAAGAAATCACTCTTTCTTTACGTTTTAAAATAACTTCATGTAATAATCCCAAAAACTTGGAAAATAAAACAATATACTAGACACACCAAGGAATTTCCATATTTGTTCAAAGCCAATGATTTTAAATCGATTGAAGTGTTCTACTTAGCCGGGGTTGCGGAATGTTTATAATAGTTACCGTGACCCTGGAACATAAAGGGCAACCGAAGGAACGTGAGTGGGTTTTAGTCAGTAAAAGTCTGACAAGTCCTCCCGCCCCGCTCAGACCGATTGAAATCATTTGATGATTTCCCACTCACCGAAAAAAAGTGTGCTACTTAAAATGTCCCTAAAGAACAGTAACATAAGGCTCCTTTCCCAAAACTATGTTAATAATAATAAACTAAATAAATTTCGCTCACCTGCAGGTTGTGTTTGCCCATTCTCCAGTTATCCTCGATGGATTGTATGTCTTTGATGATCTTGGGGTACAGTTGTCTATAGAACGAGTGGGAGGGGTGCTGGCTACCTGGTTTCGGCTTGAATAGGTATTGGATCCTGCGGATAAATAACGATTGCTCTTATTTTTATCCTGCTACTTCACTTGGCGTATTTGGCAAAAAACGTCGTTATTTTGGTAATACAAAGTATGCTCTAGTGTTAATAAAATAATGTTGATATTGCGTTGGCTCGAATACTCAAATGTTTTGCAAATTAGAGAATACTAGCTTTTGCCCGCGACTTCGTCCGCGTGGAATAATAGCTCCCGTTCCCGGAGGATTTCCGGGATGAAAACTCTCCTATGTCCTTTCTCGGGTTCCAGACTATATCTGTACCAAATTTCATTCAAATCGGTTCAGTGGTTTAGGCGTGAAGAAGAGACAGACAGACAGAGTTACTTTCACATTTATAATATTAGTACGGATGTAATTGTCATTGGATAAATTATTGGACTTCAAAAGTGACCGTGAGTGGTCCATCTATTCTGATATAATAACTTTAAAGATATTTTCCGTGCACAACAGCTATACTGCATATGAGTTGTAACGAGTTATTTATATCTCGTTACATTGGAAATGATTTTTAGTGGATGTTTCCGAACAACACGTCTATATTATCTGTGGTAAGAGTTTTGGTGGATGTGTCGTTTTTGACAGATGTCACTCTGCGACTCCGATTTCGAAAGAATGGCTGCTCATTTATAGCCTGATTTTTTTAATCCTTTAAATGTGACCCCATCGTGGGCAGAAATGTTTAATTAACAAACAGAATACTTAAAATTAAAATATGGTTCATAAATTACCATGAATTTTGATAAATGATAACATAAATATATATCCATTGGCTTGTGCCATGGGTATGCACTCTGCTTAGAGATTTGTTTGTTCTTTTCGAGAAAAACGGTAAGTTTTAATTTTTTTTAATCCAAAATACAAAATATTTGAATGGTAAATTGTCAGTTTTCCAAATTTTAACCGGCTAACCCGTTTGTTTCAGCCTATATTCGGCGTTTTTTCTTTATTCTATACTTTTATACTGGAATTATTTTTGCCGATTTCTGGACAATGAAGCTGTCGTCGTTCTACACGCGTGGCTCTGTTTCAGGCTAAGTAAATCGGTAGACCCAGCCAACATCTGGTAGGAGTGTCTTAAATATTTAATTTACGCACAAACATGATGCAATAATAACCTGTTCTTTAAACAATAATAACCTGTATTTTAAATAATAATAATTTTTACACCTTTAAACAAGTATAACCTTTAAAACCTTAAATTCTTAGATTAAATTCTTATTAGTAAATTTAACTATCTAGCTAATAAGCTATTCATATTTTTAGTGTTTGGTTTTAACATATTTGAATGAAGCTACGGGCCAAAATAATAAAGGAAAGACAAAAGAGTATGTTAGTTTGATTTCCCTTATTTAGCCTCCCGCCGGCAGATTAAAAGTTCAACTCTTCTGACACATATTGCTATTCGGCATCATTGTATTTTGTTTAGTGGAGCTCCCTGGCGCCCGACTTTTTAACTTATCATTACTTTTATATTGGGACTTCACATTAACAATGTAACATAACACGTTACAGAGTTTTTTGGGTCTCTTAGAATTTATAATAAAATAAATTATCCTATAAAAGTTTAAGATTAAGGCTACCTATATTCTTATTCTATATTTAAAAAAAAGCGCACACAACTTGATTGAACGACTTTTTCAAGAAATAGACAATTAATTGAGTTATATGCACTTTTAGGGCTGTTTTGATGATTAAAATGATTATAATTCTGTAACTAAATACCGATTCAGCCGCAAATCAATTTTGTTTAATGTACAGCCTAACGATCACCGGCAAATTGCAAAAAAAGAACGAAAATTTGAACTTAGCGGGCTACTTTGAGCTTCCACCTTAACCAGTTAATCTGTTTACACACTCACCATCCCCGCCTCTCCGCAAGCCCCCGCCACAGCGAGTCAGTGCGGACCTTCCTCTCAATGAGTTTCTTCCACAGCATCCCTTCGGAGATGACCCTGTGCCACTCGCGGCAGACCAGCTCAGCTGCACACAGCGAACTGGCGTCCAGGTAGGATAGTATGTTCTCTGCTACGTGGTCGAGGCCTTTTTCTGAGGGGAGAATTAATATACAAGGTTGCGGAATGTGTATAATAGTTACCGTGACCCCGGAACATGAGTGGGTTTTAGTCAGTAAAAGTCTGACACGCCCTCCCGCCGCACCCAGGACGGGAGCAGTCTTTGGATAATTTTCCAATCCCCCCAAAAAAAAAACCCATAACTCTAGGGTATGATTGAGACCATATCAAAGAACTAACTGGCATATGAATTATTTTTCAACCATTTTTTTTTGTTTTCATTTTTCATACAAAATTATTCGACAAATTCACGATTATTAATGTATGCAGCAGTAAGGCATGAAACTTGCAGGGTGTGTTCTTTTAAAGAGTAGGTAACCACTAAGAAAGGATTTTTGGAAATTCCAACCCTAAATGGATAAAATTGGGCATAGAAGTGTCGACGCAGCCGAAGCCGCGGGCGAAAGCTAATATATATAATAAAATCGTAACTGGTCGCTGTCTGTACATGGAAGATATAATTATAATAAAAACGATTATAGTTTTAAGAACAAGATAACCCAGGGGTTCCTTAACCTTTCCAAGACGTTTCGGAATGTTTATATACCGTGACCCCGGAACATAAAGGGCAACCGAAGGAACATGAGTGGGTTTTAGTCAGTAAAAGTCTGACACGAATGGATGGGAGAAGTCATTTGATGATTTCCCACTCCCCAAACAAAAAAGACCTTTCCAAGACTGATTATGGAACCCTAAACACAAAAAATACAGAATTCTTCAAAAACAAGTCGTCATCTCTACAACCTTGATTTTGGAATACGATTATCATATTTCTCTAAAACCAAAGATGTTTTGTTTCAGTAACTGAATTACAAATTGCTGCGAAATCGCCATTTGAATTTAAAATATTATTGACACTTGATGTAAAATCTTTCGTAAAGGCAACTATACGGCCGTGTGTCCACCACCGCCGTCACAAGTCACGTCAATGAGAACGAGTTGACGGCGCCGAAGTGACGATACATTTACTTTAGCCGAGTGTCCACTGCACGTCACGTTACCCAATATACACACATCAAAAGTGTCTAGGGATATTTTAATTAAACCTAAATAACTAAAATTCTATTAACTTTTTGTTAAGACACCTACACTTTAAAACAAACCTTGTTTAATTGCCTATCTAATCTGATAAAAAACTTTTAGATAAAGTTAAATTAAAAAAAAAAACTTAGAACAAGAGGAAAAACTCAACAAAATTTCAATTTAACTTTATTTATGAAATTTTAAAACCTAAACAACAAAACATTTTTTTTTATAAAAATGGTTGAAAACTTAAAATTAATAATTCGTGGATCCACCTAAGACTCTCCTGACACATCTGGAGCGGTTCTGCATACTCAAAACAAGGGTGTCAATATCCTGTTGTGGAGTACTGTCCCAAATCCTGCTAAGATGCAAGAAAAGCTGGTTTTGATGCACAATATCAACAGGGAAATTCCTACGAGCTCTTCTCTGAAGCATATTCCAGGCATGCTCAATAGGATTTAAGTCAGGGGATTGTGCAGGCCGGTCTAAAGCTTGGATAACATGCTGTTGTAACCAACTTGTAACGATACGCGCCGTATGTGGACGGGCATTGTCGTGCATTAGCTGGAAATTTTGTCCCATTTGCTGTTTGTGGGGCAAGATTACAGGCTCTAGCACCTCATCTCGGTATTTTCGAGCAGTCATATTGCCTTGTATCCAAACGAGGTCCGTTCTACCGCCGAGACGAATTCCTGCCCAAACCATAATCGTGCCACCTTAATATGCATGAACTTGTTGGGGTGCTGCAGTCGATTCCAACGTCCAGGTTTTCTCCAAACGCGTACTCTTCGCGAATCAGGATGAAATCCAAACCTAGATTCATCAGTGAAAAGCACAAGTGACCATTGAGAATGGTTCCAGTTTTCGTGTGCAATAGCCCATTGTAATCTTCTTCCTCGATTACCTCTCCTTAGTGCTGATACCCAAAATGACCTACGAGCACGTAGATTGACTTCATGCAGTCGCCTTCTCAAATTTTGACCGCTTACCAGCAAACTATACTCTCTCTGTAGCCTTTGAACCAATTGCATCGCCGCTGCATTTAGTTGATTTCGTGCAGCATTTACTATGAATCGGTCCTGTATATGTGTTGTAATGCGTTGAGGTCCTCGGTGCCGTTCCACCACTTCCTCCGTGACACGATAACATGACCAAAGCCTGGATATAACGCTCTGACTGGTCTTCATGGCTTCAGAAACGGCAATTATGGGACAGTATTCCACAACAGGATATTGACACCCTTGTTTTGAGTATGCAGAACCGCTGCAGATGTGTCAGGAGAGTCTTAGGTGGATTCACGGAATATTAATTTTAAGTTTTCAAGAATTTTTATAAAAAAAATTGTTGTTTTGTTTAAGTTTTGATGTTTCAAAAATAAAGTTAAGATTGAAATTTTGTTTGAGTTTTTCCTCTTCTTTTAAGTTTTTTTTAAATTTAACTTTATCTAAAAGTTTATTATCAGATTAAATAGTCTATTAAACAAGGTTTATTTTAATGTGTACATGTTTTAACAAAAAGTTAATAGAATTTTAGTAATTTAGGTTTAATTGAAATATCCCTAGACACTTTTGATGTGTGTAATATGGTGAAAGGCAATTAGTGTACAATACTTAAA
Organism: Athetis lepigone; assembly: GCA_033675125.1. Taxonomy (NCBI): domain Eukaryota; kingdom Metazoa; phylum Arthropoda; class Insecta; order Lepidoptera; family Noctuidae; genus Athetis; species Athetis lepigone. The sequence goes on along the minus strand of CM066220.1, from coordinate 3,634,580 downwards.
CACGTGACTGTGCTCATAATAACCAACCATTTTTATTATGAGAACAAAACCGAAATCGAAATAAAAACCCACCAAAAACATTTCATGTTAAATGTTGCCAAGACAACCACAAAGGTTTACCCTGTGAAAAATATATCAGATCCCATGTAGAGCCAAGCTTCTGAACCTACACGGCCTAAGTCTACCGACTTTAACTTCACAAATTCTATATATCAGTAAAAATCTATGGCTTCGCCGTTTCGCTATCGTCGTGGTGATGCGAATATTTAGTTTCTTAAGTAGGTAACGAAACAGCCAAGCCATACATTTTTACTGATATGTAGAATTTGTGAAGTTAAGGTCGGTAGATTTAGGCCGTGTAGATTCAGAAGCTTGGCTCTCTAAAGTATTAGAGCTATTCAATTGAGACTTTGTCCGCCTTATTACAAAACAAGGTTTTTCTCTAAGGCAGGTTTAAACCATTGAGCTAGCTTTTGTATTTCGAATCTTGATTGTATCAGAATAAGATTCAAATTACAAAACTTGGCTCAATGGTTTAAACCTGGTTTAGAGAAAAACCTTGTTTTATAATAAGGCGGTGTATGTTTAATGAGTCTATTATTGACATCATAACTTGTAAATGTTAACTATCTTGTACATCGGAAACCAACTCTATGAGGGTTCAAAAAAAACGACGAAACACTTCGAGAAAAGGTAGGTAGTGCCCTTGCGCTTCGCTTGCTTGTCTTGGCGGGGGCACGACCGTGCCCCCCAATATCAGCTGTTCAGTACATTTATGATTGCCTAATTTACTGAACAGTTCAATTCAGTAAATTAGGCAATCAGTTCAGTTGCGATTTCGGCTTTGATCCCGTAATAAAAAGCCTCCTCTTGTTCTCAGTGTCGTGACGACAACGGCGAGCCGACTTTAGTATGTGACAAGACGTGTGTAATGTGAATTAGAATAAATATAAATCTAAAAGCCCGCTGGTCTCGCGAGTTTTTTAAATACACGTCCTAGACACACTACAGGTTAATTCTTCAGAGGTATACTTACTAGGTAACATGCTGATAAAATCTCTTTGTAACATAGGCTTGAGATATGCATTTATGTGACCATGTTGGTAGTGACACATACGTGCCAACAGCTGCTCCACAAACTCCACCTGAAATGGACAAACAGACATAAATAGAAGTTTTCATTAATTATAATAATAATAGACTCAGCGATCATTGGGCCGATTTGGCAGAATAGCCAAGAGCCTCGATCAACATCTAATCTGTGGTCTGGCGAAATGTCAATTTGACAACTGTCATTAATATCAGGTGTCATTACTACCACGCGAAATTGACCCTTTTGATCAATGTCATTTTATTGTTTTATCTGTGCTACGGACGCTACGGTTGTGGTTCACTCAACTGGCCTGGTCGACAAACTATACCAACCGCCAGATAAGGGGCTGCTCTCGTTAGGTGGCTGGATTAAGCGCTTGATTCAGAAGGCAGTAATACTGGACACGGCGCGCATTGCGCATGAACGGGCGCTGTCAGTTGAGATCGGTCATCTCTTAACTGCCATGACTTTTTTATTACTTTTTTATATTAATTTGTAAGTTTTTAATTATTAATTTTGTTATTTGCTTGCATTGTTTTCACATATAGAAGAAACGAAAATCAATGTAACCAAGATATTGTAAAACATGTTTTTTTTAAAAGAGTGTCCGTGGAGTTTCTTGCCTGTTCTTCTCCATAGAGATCTACGCTTTGGAACAGGCAATTAGCGTCACTTTTCTGACTGACCGACCGACTCTTTGACTATTTATAAGTACCTATAAATGGTCTAAGTGAAATAAATGCCTTGAATTTTGAATTGTCAGGAGATTCTTTTCTCTGGAGCCCTGACCACCACCGGTAGCTTGGACCTTGTTCCCGATACTGGTGGATACTAATTTTTATATTTTTAAATGTTTATTTTTTATTTAAATATGAAAATGTTATGTGTTTATAATCAATAAAGAGAATAATAATACTAGCCTATTACTGTCCCACTGCAGGACAAAGGCCTCTTCTCATACAGAGAAGGCACGAGCATTGATCACCACGCGCGCTCAAGGCGGACTGGCGATTTCAGACTCAACCTTTCAACAACCAAGCGACAGCCGGCTGTCGCGGTGCTGTTGTCTTCTATTTTGTCTCGAATCACGTGTCAGATAGATTATCAAAACTTTTTGGACACGTATTTTTCTTTTTTTTCGTAAACGTAAAATAACGACAATACAGTGCGTTGAAGTTTCGTGTGACGTCACGATTTAATAAAATTTTTACAAGATGGCAAAAGCCACTCCGAAACTTTGTTGCTCTTTATCCTTGTATTTTTTATTAATTTGATCAAGCAAAAAATACGTGTCCTGTATTAAATATAACACTTTTACAAGTCAATATTGTATTTTTGGTTATTTTAAGCAAACAATGGGGCAGGTGTTTTCTATCTGAATAAGTATTCTTGGAAGAAACATCGGAAACAAACTCAGAAGTCAAAGTGATGCAGGAAGAAAGAGATACTGCGGCTCTGGACACAAAGAGGCTTTCGGTTCGATTTCGAGCAAGTTCTAATGTAACTTTAAATTCATATGTACAATCGACAAAATGGAATCATGACCCACCATAAGCTTTTTTTCCTACAGACCTTCAAATACAATTAGGTCGACAATCGTATAAACATGCATTAAAAATGTCACACGTCTAGTCTTATTATTTTGACAGCTTCAAACGATTTGTAGTCAAAATGGGTCATGATTCAATTTTGTCGATAGTACTTCTATAAACTTTATCTTGGACTTCACAAGTGAAGGAAAACTTCGTGAGGATACCTGGACTTATCCCTAATATTGGAATAAAATATGTTGTGTGCATGTTTATTACTCTATCACGCAAAAACTACTTAACATATTTTGATGAAACTTTACAGTAATATACCTTATAATAGTGGGGGCGTTATAAGCCAAAAGCAATATTTTTTGCATTAAAGCATGAGACTTGGTACACTTCTTAGTTAGGTGGGTTAGAGCGAAAATCGCCCGGGAGGCAATCGGAGGCACCCCTCTGGGGGGGAGGGGGAGGGGTTGAAGTTCTCTTCTACCGCGCGCTCTGTTTGTCGTCATAACTCGTAATTTATCGTTACTATGGCAAGTGGGGTATCATTTTCGGATAATACAAAGATGGCCAATCGTTTTCTGAAATAAAACATACATGTCTACATACAAAAAAAGTGAATTATGCCCTAAAATGTGAAAATTTCAACCGTAACAAAAAACATTAAATGGCCATAATTTTTCAAATCGTAACTATATCGACTTTAAAAAAATATGATTAAAAAGCTGTATGCGTATAGATTCTGAAAATATAATATATGTCTATAGTGTATATAGAAAAATCGTTACAAAAAAAATGAAAACAGCTTGGCGGAACAGCCAAAATTCATTGTAAAATAAGGACAACAAAATCGATTTTTACAAATTGACAAATCTTTTTACTAGTAAATACAGAGATTTGATCAAATTAAATAGATAATGATTTTAAATGTTTTCTTTTGTTAAAAATCTATCGTTTTTACCCTTAGTACAAGTATAAAAAAATGACATTAGTCATATTTGATCTTATAGCTGAGCGGGCTCTGTTGACTAGTTTAAGTGAATTAAACGTCTGTAATTAAAGTAACAACATATAACTGTGCTAAAAGTACTTCCTTATAAAATAATATAAAAGGTGACTGCACCAATGATAAACACTTTAAGAGTTAGCACCAATAGCAGGACGCAAAGAGTTGTTCGACATTTCAGACCGCCGCACTTCTTATTACATCTGCACTGGACCATTTTTATATAGGTTGAAAACCACTAGCAAGTCTGTCCATGTAGGCTGACAGTTGTCACTGACCTTACTCCGTCCCCAATCAGACAAATCAGGTGGATTTCCAGACATCTGATCCCATACAGGAACAGTTTTGGAATAATGCTCAAGAAATGTTGGTGCAGGGCAGCTTTTGTAAGACACCATTTTCTAGTTAACGAATATCTTTAATAAACAGATATTTTAGGTTTCATTTACTTAGCAAAATGTGCAAGACCAGAAATAAACACTTCTAACTATCTTATAAACTTTTCAATAATATCCTGTGACAACATATGCCATCTGATCTCAAACTTAGCAGAGCTATACTATGACAGACTAGAAGTAACTGGTCTTCATACTTATATTTTTTTTATTTTTATTTAACCCTTTATAGGACGGCTCATACAAAGTGGCCAGTAAACTGGACACTCACTTCAAGGTCGTTATCTCATAGATTTTTATTTATATATTGAACCTTATGAACATTTACGACCCGCGTTAGAGCACACTGGCCCGTCAACTAGCCAGCGTTCAAGTTCGCCGCGCGACTTTTTAGATTCGCGCCTTTTTTCAAGATGGCCTGTTAACTGGCCACCGTGCACCCGCGCAGGAACATTTGTTATCATCGCGCGTGTACGTTACGTGTTTACAAGTTTTATGGTGAACAAAAATCATGTCTTCTTGGAAAAGGTAAGTGAAACTATTCCTTTATAGTTTATAGTATATACTTCGATGTTATGTGCAAATGTAATCGAGGATAATAAGAAAAACATATATTATTTGCGATTGAATACAAACCGATGTGTTGAAAAAATATAAGCTAAGAATTGCCTACCTAACTTTGAGATGTTGTATTGAGTATTTATTTTCGAGTAATCCCTATGAACCCTATTGTTTTACAACAGGTATATAAGCATGTGTTATGATATTGTAATAAATTTGCGATAAACAATCTTGTTCGGTAGTTATAACCCATTATTATGTACGTTTGGGGTTTTTTTTGGTGGTTTTTTTGCTTGGTACTTATGAAATTCGTAATGTAATAGTTACACATTGTAATTTTCTCATTGTTTTAGACACACATACACTTAGCGGGAGTTGGAGTCACTAGACGAGGACCAATGGAATGACTTCGTGGGTATTACTGATGACCAGGCCACACAATCAGACATTGGTGGTGATTCTGATGGTGATGATTGTTTCGACGAAAGTTTTAGTACCAGCACCGTGAGCACACGTAGTCAAAATCAAGGATCATGCTCTGGAACATCGTCTTCATCACAACCACCACAGGAGTTTTTGTTTCTACCACCATCGCCACCTCCGCAGCCGCCTCCATCTCTGCCGCCACAGCCGTTATCATCAAACGAAGACGTTATGTTAATTCTATTATTATTAAAGGCTGATTAGGAAATACATTTTTTTATTATTATTATCGTCTTTTCCTAAAAATAAAATAGATTTCATTAGTGTCCATTTCACTGGCCACTGATATTGCTGTGATGGTTAGTGACGCAGAACGTTCAATGGCCAGTTTACTGGCCGTATGATTTTCATGATTTTCTCGAAAAACAGAGATTTTCAGGTCTTTTTTCAAGAACATGGCATTATGATTTACGGCACAGAATATATATTTATCACAAAATATTAAGAATTTAAAAAAAAGTTAGGGTGTGCGTTAAAGGGTTAATTACATTTATATTATAAATTCGTACATATTATAGATAAATTACAATCAGACACAGGATAAACAATGCTCATCACGCAAAGTTTGTTCTGGTTGGCATAGTAGCCACGACCTCCGACTTAGCAGTCAGGGTCACTAGCCACTAGATTAACTGGCCCGCGAATAATAGTGAAAGCCTCGCTAATCCGTCCCTCATATGCTGCCAGAAACCCTTTTCCCCTTCACAGACAACAAGATACATTGTGACACCCTGGAAAAGCGTAAAACAGAGGCAAGACTAGCTTTAAGTGGTCCTGTAAAAAGATTTTTTTATAACGGCGGATACCAAGTGGCGAACAACAGGATGATAGGACTAACGCAGTAGTCAGAGTTGTGCCAAAGTAATGATACGTACACGTACTGTCGATACTGACGTCTCGTTAGCAGTCGTTTTGGTATAGACGAGTGCCTGAGCTAGAGGAGCTGTGGGTAATGTAGGCATTGGAAAAACCCCACCTGTACCAATTCAAGGTATCAAGTACTCTCCATTGAAAATACTTAGAATTATTTTCTTTCATCCGCTGTATACTTCCTAGGACTAAAATAGGATAAGGATTATTTACAGAACCACCAGTGTGATGGTCCTGTAAAAAAGCTGTGACACTGTGACTTATTTGAACGGTGGAGAAAAAAAGCGCAACGGAGACATGGAATGCTTTTCCAACTGTCGCAAAAGAGTTTCTGGCAGCACATGAGAAAAGGATTAGCGAGGCTTTCGCTATTATTGAAAAGCTGCCCTGCATCTCTTTTTGAGAACATTTTTCACCGAATCCACCTGATCCATCTAATAAGGGATAGAGTAAGGTCGGTTATTTTACTGTTAACATACATGGAGAGACTTGCCAGTACGGTGGTTTTCGACGTCTGTGTGGAAATGATCCGGTGCAGGTGTAAAAAGAAGTGCGGCGGTCTGAGGTGTCTATTCTATCTCAGACACCTTTCTCTATTTAAGATTGTACTTTACCCAGGGTAAACAATATGTACCCATGATGTTAAGATAAATAAATAAAGATAAAGATGCTCTCAGCGGGAACTTAAGTGATTGGAATTGTGCGACTGCGGACGGCAAAGTATTTAATAAACAATATAGGGGAAGCGGTTGTCATTCGTGGAACTTTGACAGTCGTTACGTGTAGCCAAACTAGAAAGTCTGACCAGCCTAACCAGAGGCATCGTATCGCCCAGTTACTAAGTTGTGAAGGTCTGATAGGCAGTCGCTTAACATAAAACACTGGTATCCAGCTGAATCCGGTTAGGCTGAGAGCCGACCCCAATATAATCCAGAAAAGGCTAGGGAGATGATGAGATAGGGGCAGTGACTCGAATGCTAGCACTGCACCAAATTATCAGCACTCTGAACAAACAGACATAAGCTATTATTTTGGCCTATAACCTGTGCTATAACTCATAAAACTTACAATTGCGATATTTTGGAACTCTATTTCAAAACCATACTATCCGACGTAAAAAATGGCGACATTTAAGAAAACAATTCTTTGCGTCCTGCTATTAGGGCTAACTCTTAAGCCGGGCGCATACATACTGATTGTGGATCAGGTTTCCGTATCAGGGTTTCAGATTCGGAAACCTGAATGGTCCGCGTGCATACAAAATGTTCGAGAAGGCGCACACCGTTCTTACTTTTTCCGGACAGAAAAAAAACCTGACGTTCGGTTCGGAATTTCTCCGTGCTTTCGTTTTGCAAAAAACAGAATGTGTGCGCTCTCCACACGGAATTCTTGGTCAGGAAACCTGATCAGGATTTCTGATCAGGAATCAGTATGTATGCGCCCGGCTTTAAAGAGTTAATCAATGGTGCAGTCACCTTTTACATTATTTTATAAATACTTTTAGCTAAGCTTTTAGCATAGTTATATGTTGTCACTTTAATTACAGACGTTTGATTCACTTAAAATAGTCAGCAGAGCCCGCTCAGCTATAAGATCAAATATGACTAATGTCATTTTTTTATACTTGTACTAAGGGTAAAAACGATAGATTTTTAACAAAAGAAAACATTTAAAATCATTATTTATTTAATTTGATCAAATCTCTATATTTTCTAGTAAAAAGATTGGTCAATTTCTAAAAATCGATTTTGTTGTCCTTATTTTACAATGAATTTTGGCTGTTCCGCCAAGCTGTTTTCATTTTTTTTGTAACGATTTTTCTATATACACTATAGACATATATTATATTTTCAGAATCTATACGCATACAGCTTTTTAATCATATTTTTTTAAAGTCGATATAGTTACGATTTGAAAAATTATGGCCATTTAATGTTTTTTGTTACGGTTGAAATTTTCACATTTTAGGGCATAATTCACTTTTTTTGTATGTAGACATGTATTTTTTATTTCAGAAAACGATTGGCCATCTTTAATTTATCCGAAAATGATACCCCACTTGCCATAGTAACGATAAATTAGGAGTTATGACGACAAACAGAGCGCGCGGCAGAAGAAAACTTCAACCCCTCCCCCTCCCCCCCAGAGGGGTGCCTCCGATTGCCTCCCGGGCGATTTTCGCTCTAACCCACCTAACTAACAAGTGTACCAAGTCTCATGCTTTAATGCAAAAAATATTGCTCCCCATACATTAATGGCTTATAACGCCCCCACTATAAATCAGAATAACATATAGGCTATACAAAATCACGCTATGACCCACGGGAGCAGAGCAGTAACCACAAACATAACGTAACACGGGTGAAGATCGTCCTTTCTCTGTATGAGAAGAGGCCTTTGCCCTGCAGTGGGACAGTAATATGCTAGTATTATTATTATAAGAATCGCAATAAAAACGTTATTAGTGTAATTATTTCTCTTCAAACAATAAACTTGACCGTGACAATGATTTGTAATTAATTTCGTTTGTTATCAATTGTCCCCTAATCTAAGGTGAAGAGTCAAAGCCGATAGAAAATAAATTACTTGACCTTTACAGTTACGGTAAAAACGAGCTAATGGTAAAATAGTAGATTGTATTACAAGGGCGCAAAATATATTTTTGACTTGGGCGACGTACTTTGAATCCCTCGCTACGTTCGGGATTCTATTTAAGAATCCCTCGCAAAGCAAAAATTAGAAAATAAAAGGTGCTTCATACTTTATTGTAAAATTATTATTGTAGCTGCTATTATACCGGAGCTTGATAATAATAGCAGCTACATTAATAACTTGCGTTCGATTCTTTGGCGCTGAGCATTAAGACGTTCCAAATTCAAAGAGTTTTTAGGCGCACTTATAACAGGGCGTACAACATGCAAAGACGCTCCAAATTCAAAAAGGGCGATTAAAAGTTACTTTTAGGCGCACTTTTTGAATTTGGAGCGTCATTATTGCCTGCTGAAAGTTTCTTATAGAAAACACCAACTTTGGGCGTACTTAAAGGGGAACAAAGTCGCCTTTTTCGAATAGGTGGGATGAAAAATACTTTAAAAGAAAAAGCAAATTATTTTAATATTTCGACGACAAAGCGACAGCCGGCTGTCGCGCTACTATTGCCTTTCTATTGTCTCGAATCACGTGTGTACGCACAAAGCGTTTAACATACGGAAGGTTGGTTGGCACACCGTCTACTGAAGAAAAAATACTCCACACAGGCCTCTGGGTTCTTATTGTACCATTTACGAAAAATGCAAATCATACATGTGATTTTTTAAGGATTTTATCTCAAACGCAAGTTTATCTTAGACATTATTGACAGCGGTTTAGGGAAACTTCGAGAAACCTGAACTTATAATATTAATGTCCGAAATCGCTAATCCGCCTTGAGCAAGTGTCATCAATGCTCGTGCCTTCTCTGTATGAAAAGAGGCCTTTGCCCTGCAGAGGGACAGTAATAGGCTGGTATTATTATTATTTATCTCAAACCCAAGTAGCGTCACCTTCTGACTATGCCACCGAATATTCGACAATTCAGAAGTGCCTGTAAATACGGTAGTTTACACCATTATCAATTGACGTACTTTTTATGAGATGTCAAAACGCAATTGTCCAATAGATTTTGTATGGCAATGGCAACTTATGACGTCACTAAAATAACAATTGAGTAGTCTATCTATTTATTGATTTCAAAGCAACTAAAAATCAAATTTTATAGCAAATTGAAAATGAACCGAATTTATTGGGCTGAAATTAAAAGAGGTTTTATAGAAATTGTGTCAACATTTATTGGTTAATGGTGTAAACTACCCAATTGTCTAATCCATACTAATATTATAAATGGGAAAGTGTGTCTGTCTGTTTGTATGTTTGTCTTTCTTTCACGGCAAAACGGAGCGACGAATTGACGTGATTTTTTAAGTGGAGATAGTTGAAGGGATGGAGAGTAACATAGGCTACTTTTTGTCTCTTTCTAACGCGAGCGAAGCCGCGGGCAAAAGCTAGTTGAAATATACATTTGAGGATGGACGAAAAACAAGCAGGAACTAAAATAGTGTAACTACAACCGCTCAAAAAAGAGCCTTTACCAACCATCAGGCTGAGGCTACATTAGGCCGCGATGCGACCTGCGACACATTAGCGATTAAAACAAGTAAATGAATGCTCACGTATATGGCTACACCGTACATCAAATATTACTACCGATCTTTGATTTCTTTATGCGATAGGAACAACATTACTGAAATCACGGCATCGGCTACATCAACATGTGAGCGAAATTGAAGCGACCACTGTGCTGCTAAATATGCGTGTGGCTACATTATGCGTATAGTAAACCGCGATGGATAGTAAGCCGCATAAATCGCTCTTGCTAATTCGTTGTTGAACATGTGTACTATAGCCATGTCATCGCCGAATATACGCCAGAATTTCGCTTGTAATGTAGCCATACCATGTTTTTCTCGTTTCGCTCTTCCAGTCGCATCGCAAATCGCTCCCTACTGTAGCCTCAGCCTCACAGTTAAAGCAAATATTTAATCATACAATGACTATACAAAAAGCCATAGTGTCATACTCATCAGTGAATCAACATGATTTTTTGCAAACTCATACATATGTAGGTCGAGTCACAGAATGGCATGATCACTTTGAAAGGCGAAAAAATCAGTTTGTGTGAGAATCTCTCGACCAGGGATGTTATGGATATGAAATTTCGGATACGGATTGGATACGGATATAGGAATGATTATTATACTGGATACGGTTACGGATACGGATATGAATTTATTTCGGATTATCCGTTACTTTCGGATAATTTCGGTTACGGATATTATAAAATTTTAAGGAATTTCAAAAGTAAAATACAACATAACGTGTCTCAATTAGGCTCCACCCCTATCCGATATTATCCGAAGCTTTTATTTCGGATTCGGTTACGGTTACGGATATTTTTTTATATCGGATATCCGATAGTTTCGGTTACGGTTACGGAGCTCCCTAACATCCCTGCTCTCGACATTCTAAGTCAACAGCATTTAACCTTTTGAACTTTTGACTATTTATTTAAAAAAAATCCGATTGAGAGGGAATATGTTACTTGGTTCCTTTTTTTTAATCATAATAACCACGGTTTCTGTTATTTACAATTTATATAAATTTCAAATATGCGTTGAAGCCTGAGGAGAGTCCTTATTAAAAGAAGAAATTAAAAGGCGACCTGATAATTTTCAAATTGTGCAAAACCTGATTTCTTTAGTAGGAGAAAGACTTTACTCATTGGGGTGAATCTGTAATAGGGGTCAGCAAGTAATGAATCAAAACTTAAAATCGTCCGTCGTCGTGCTTTCTCTGTATGAGTCGACCTTTATCTTACAGTGAGAATGGCCCTAGCACTGCTATGTCAAGATAAAGGAATTAATGTTGAGTTCAAGTTACTTCATCTGAGGGCCTAGCCAAACAGTCTTTCTTTAATTAAACGTCATGGTAACCCACCTGGTCCGTTTCGTTCCATCGTGTGAAATAGTTGAGGCAGGCGTCCCTCTCGGCTGCGTACGCGGCGCTGCTCGGCATCGGCCGGACCCCTGAGTCCACGCATGTGATCGACGTCACCTGGAACATTATTAAATTAAAAGTAAAAGTAAAAAAGTATTTATTCGGAACATAAAAATAATATACAATAACATTTAATATACAATCATAATAGGGTATTACACTGTATAAGAGAAAAAATATAAAAATATATTATTGAGGTAGCTTATGCAAAAAGCAGCCGAACAGTGTTAGTTTTAGTTCATAAAACTAGAAAATATTTTTTTAAATTCAATTCAAAGTTTTCAGTTTTTTATACCTGTTCTTGAACACACCGAAATACAGACCACAGACAGTGAGAGCTGTCGACTGTCAACAGTGTCAACTAGACGTCACTATTTGTTTTATTTATAACCTCCTAATACGATCTTTATTATAAAAATATACTTTTTCATGGAAGTTATTGTGAAAGATATTTTAGATGGCTAATGCACATGTGTACTTACATCAAAGTGATATTTACAACAACAGTACAAACGGTACAAACGGGTTTTTATGGTGTTATAGTTGGAATACTCTTCCCACATCTTTTAACTAAGATTTTCTTAAATTTGAATCAGTCAACACTAGAATTCACAATTATTCCGATGTTTTCACACTTGTGTTCTTGCATTCCGAAACGCACACTAACGGTAAGTCGAACAGTAACTAATTTTTGAGATAAAAACAATAAAAATTATGTAAAGTGTCACAGCGCGTTTGTTTATTTACATGACGTAAGGACGTCATATCGCCAAAGCAAAACCACGCCCACAGCGTTTTCCGTTTTTGGAAATTTCCGCGCGAAATTTTAAAATACAATTTTTAAAAGCGTTTTTAGGGTACTTAGCGCTTAAATAAAAATTTAGGATTTTTTTTTAGTGGTTTCTTAGTACTATAGGAGTTATTTGAAATACTTAAAAAAAAAGAATGTAATACCCTATTGGGTTTAGATCAGCCTATAATCTTTCGAACACACGTGATTCGAGACACAATAAAAAGACAATAGCAGCTCAACAGCCTGCTGTCGCTAGGTCGAAATTCAAATTTTCGTACGTTTTTTTGCAATTTACCGGTCATTGTCAGGCTGCACATTAAACAAAATATGATTCCCGACTGTAATAGGTATTTAGTTACAGAATTATAATCGCGCTACGTCATGCCAAGGTATAACTTTTAGTGAACAGTGACGACACAAGCCCCCACCCCGAAACTTTGATGTTCTTTATCTGCATATTTTTTTTTATTATTTTAATAAACGAAAAATGTGTCCAGTCCAGTACTAATTTTTGCACAGTCTAACGAACGGACCAAACAGACATGTAATTTTTTTATGTAGTCGTCATATAATAGGGAATATATATTTCTAAGGTATCCGTACTAATATTATAAATGCGATAGTAACTCTGTCTGTCTGTCTGTCTCTTCTTCACGCCTAAACCACTGAACCGATTTGAATGAAATTTGGTACAGATATGGTCTGGGACCCGAAAAAGGACATAGGATAGTTTTCATTCCGAAAATCCCTCGGGAACGGGAACTATTAAGCCACGCGGACGAAGTCGCGGGCAAAAGCTAGTTTATTATAACTACCTCAAGGAAAAACAGGTATCTTTAAACTACCTGTATTTCCTGTAGATGTTGACAATATTAATGCAGACACAAACTAATTGACATACTTTTGTGGCCTTAAAGTCATTGACTACATAGATTTTGACGAGTATCACTATGGGGGCGTAAGAACAACCATTTCAGCCCTATACAAGGCCCCCAAGTAGCAGGGCCTTCAAACAATATTTTTTTTTTAATTAACTTTTTTTTGAGGGTAGGGGATGTGTATTGTGATAGGGTCTGGCTTCTGGCTACATATCTAAGACATTGTTATTGTATCATTACAATATCTGGTATACTGACATACTTATTTGCCAATAGGCGACTCTACAAAAAAAAAGTAATTAGTCCGTCAGTTAGATAATCAAAAAATTTGGGACACGTATTTTTTCTTTTTTCTCGTAAACAGAAAATGACGACAATACAGTGCGTTGAAGTTTCGTGAAACGTAACGCCTTTGTATAATTTTTACTGACAAGTGACATCACAAGCCCCCTGTCCAGAACTTTGATGCTCTTTATGTTTGTATTTTGTTATTAACTTGATCAAGCAAAAAATATGTGTCCAGTATTTTTGGACTGTCTAACAGACGGACTAAACAGAATGTCATTCTTTTGATGTAGTCAACATCCCTATTGAATGTAAACTTTTTTCTTAATTAATAATAACTAGCAACCCGCCCTAGCTTCACACTCTAGCAAGGGTGTTACAAATTTTAAAAAATTCCGGCTTTTCTCTACTATAATAAGCATGGATTATGCTTTAAAACCTTCCTTAAGAATCACTCTATCTATTAAAAAAAACGCATCAAAATCCGTTTTAAAGATCTAAGCATACATAGGGACAGACTGCGGAAGTGACTTTGTTTTACACTATGTAGTGATGATAAATAACACTCTTTCAAGTTGAATCAAACTGCACTTTGGGTGCTAATTTGATTAAATCAAATCAAATTGTTTATTGCTATCCTTACAGGTGGTGAATAGAACAATATAATGTAGTAACAATTCTGGATTACAATTGGTAAAGTAGTTTAAACTAATTATTTTAATCAGACTAGTAGTCCTACATAATCGTGAATAAATAAACAAAATATCTTCATATTTATTAAATTAAATGGTGTTTACGCACATTTTGAGTAATGAATAAATCATTCATGAATAAAATTATAGGTAATAGAGATTAGCTTGAATAATTCAACAGACTAAAATGATCTTAGCTTTAATAATTCAACAGATTTTATGAGCTAAAAATTGAGAAAGGTAAATATACTTTAGGCATGTATTCTAAGTTTGAAAAGTAAACTTTTTTTCCACATCACCTACTATCTAATTTATGATTAAAACCTGTCTGTTTCATAATCATCTGCTCATAATTTAATACTGGCAGGATACAGTTATATCATACAAACTCTTTTCTGTAAAACTCATCACTATTGTGAAATTACGTACGAAAGTGGCACAAACTATATTTGCAATGAATAACGCCTTTGTTCGATAATATTACGAGGTATATCAAAGGAGGATGGTTTGTGCGAGTCACAAAGAAGGTTTGAATACAAAATAAACTTTTTATAGCAAGAAAAAGAAGTTTTTATTTGACGATATCCTTGTGAAACGTGACAGTTTTCGTTGCACGTAAATCGTGTCGTGGATGTAAATAAACAGCTCAATAACAACAGGAAAGCAACGTAAACGCATAAAATCAACCGCTAAATGCAACAGACCCGACAATGATTACAGGAAATGCACAAAAAAGTATTACTTTTTAAAGATCCGCATTGCAGGACGGCTTAAAAATTACTTGGAGGCGTTGTACTAAATCTCTAACACGTATCATAGTCTAAACGTCCAAACTGGCATTGTCCAGGTAATTGGAAAGGATAATAAACCCTCCAAATCTACTTTTGTTATCAGATTGATCATAAAAACACAAAATAATCCAAGCGAATAATGGTAAAAGTAAATATGGCGGACGGGACATCATGACATTATGGGTTGTTCCATTTAAAGTTTCCTGCCGTACCTGGGGTGGTATGGTGTCTTCTATCATCCTTTCGGTCTCCATTTTCGTTATTTCACAAGAAACATCAATGTTAAGTCCACTAAAACACCACTAAAAAATTAAACTTCTGTCGCTAAATACTCATCGCTCGCATGACGTCAAGCACAACTACTTTTTTTCGTAGCGGAATTACTACTGGCACTGGTATGTTATAAACATACAGCCATGATACAAATGGATTGGCATAGAAATCAATACAAAAGGTAAAGATTATTTACTGATAAATTCAAAATTTTACTTTCTTTTACAACATTAGTTTTTCTCCACGATAATTAAGGATATTTGACAAATCTTTAGAAACTATTTTTTGAACAAAGTCACGATTGTGTAAAGAAACGTAATGAAACGTCATTCCAAAAGTGATTAAAGTGCTTGACCAACCGGCTGAAAATACTAAAAGTTTTAGTCGACTATGTTCTAGTATACTAAATTGAAAACTACCTAAGATCGAAACAGCAGGTACCATGCATGCAGTCTATAGGTGAACGCGGACTTGGCCGCACCGCACGCGCCGCAGTCTTCGCATTCGAATTCTTTGTATGAAGTTCTATGCCACCTCGCACACCTACCCGCGTCGCAGTTGCCGCAGACCCTGGAACGACCGAAATCCCCAAACCGCAGCTGATGACGTCACCCGCACGCAGCGGACGCTGCGGCTAGCGCGGCGCGGATGACGTCATTCGCATCCCCGCCCCGGCGCGAGCGTAACGCGAGCCGAACCCGGATGCGTGCGTAGGGATGCAATATCGCTCTGAAAAATATCGATATTTACACGAGGGATATCGATGTTAAAAAAATATCGGTCCCAAGACCGATACATCGATATTCCTGAAGATATTTAAAAATAAATATAAAGTTTGGCCAATTTAATAAAAATAAGTCTACTAGAAACAGTCTACAGTCTAGTCTATTTAGCACTAAACTATTGTTTTAAAAATTAAAATAAAAACACATATTGTTATGAAAACGTTTACTTTTTTTAATTAAAAAATCTAGAGATAGAATTAAGAAGAAGAAGCTTAGATAGCCTTGTACCTAGAAGTCTATTTCTTTCTTGGGTAATGCTCAATACGTAAGCGCGTGACGGCGACCAAACGTGTTGACAGCTGTGTGATCCTCAAACAACTAAAGAGTGATATCGATATTTTTTACTAATGTCGTCGATACATCGGCGTCGATATATCGTTCATAAAAACATCGATGTTTATATCGACGTTTTCATCCCTATGCGTGCGGCGACGGGAACGACTGCAGTGACTGCGGTGCGGATAGATGTGCGAGGCCATTAACAAAATGCGATGACTGCGGGGACTGCGGTGCGTGCGGTGCGGCCAAGTCTGCGTTCACCTTATGAGTCCAATATACAATGAATCAATCAGTAGCATTAAATAACCAGTGCAACTCGATTATAATTTTTCCTTTACACAAAATCACTCCTAAGGAACCTAAAACAATCGATAGAGTATCCATACTAATATTATAAATGGGAAAGTGTGTCTGTCTGTCTGTCTGTTTGTCTTTCTTTCACGGCAAAACGGAGCGACGAATTGACATGATTTTTTAAGTGGAGATAGTTAAAGGGATGGAGAGTAACATAGGCTACTTTTTGTCTCTTTCTAACGCGAGCGAAGCCGTGGGCAGAAGCTAGTAGTCTAATAAAGGAAACTTATTTATCACTCGAGCGCCGGCCGTTAGTAAAATTTAAAGAATAGCGTCAAGGCCAAACGCCCTTGAAACTTAGTTATAATTTCTTTAGCCGTATTCTGATCGCTGCCGCACCGTGCGCTTATCAGGGTTAGTATGGTCCTCCTTACAAGTTGGAACGTTCGGATGGTTACTTCGTCACATTTTATGACAATGCGGATGGCCCCAGCAGGTATTCAATAATTTCTAGTCTTGCATCCCTTATTCTTATTTTTGCATCCCTTATTCAGTTGTAGTGTCCGTTAGTAATTTTTGCAGTAGATTTGGACATCACTAGTACTGTCAAAGTCAAAATGTCAACAAATCGACTGCTGTCTGTCATCATATCCGATCATCAATTTCAATTTGTAAAGTTGAAACTTGAATGAAAAGGTAATTCGACTATATAAAATCGTAAAATACTTGCTATCATTTCATTAATGTGAATTCGTATTTATTAACAGTTGAATTAACCTATCGATGCATTTGAATAACATAATTCAAGAACAATTTTCAGTAAACCACAGTTTCGTGAAATAACATTTTGCGAGCCAAGTGATTTTGTAAATATTCAACTATAAATATTCACTGATAGGTCAGTTTACGTTTGTATTTATTCTTATTTATGTTTTAACTTATTTAGTCACGCTTTGTGAGGTGTTAACTCGAATATTTCATTCAGAACGAAGATAATACGTAAAAAGTTGTGGAATTTCTTTCATACCTCCTTGGTACCGTAATTTGTTTGATCGATAGTGCTTGCTATGAATTTCAATTATAGTATGATTTTTAATTCGAGTCAGAAAAATGACATTTTCAGTGTTGCAGGTTTTTAGTCCCAAATAAATAGTGATGTGGTACAATCGAGTTTTTACAATTAAATCTTAGTCGAGAATACTTTTTTATTTAATATCAAATTGCCTTTTATTATAAAAAAAATATTACATGTAATTTACGGTAATTAAATAGAAGACATACACGGTAGGTAATTTAATATTACATAAAACACTGTTATATTATTTGTTTTTCGTAAGGTCCATATTTCTAAAATTGTTTTATTTAAGACGGTCTGTATTCAATATTTACAATAAAAAATTGCTTTGGTACCTAATAAAACAAAGCATGACTAAATTTTTAAGTCTATCGATTGTGGAACATCACTATTGTAGCGGGTCACCTTTTTTGATATTAGTGACAGTTGCACTTGTCATTTTTCTGACTCGAATTAAAAATCGTACTATAGACATTGTACAGACTCGCCAGAATTGACGTAGACTAGTGTTTAAACAGTCTGTTTGTACTTTTTCCTTTAAATATTTTCTATTTATAGAAACAGGAAACTGTTTTATAATATAACTAGCTTTTGCCCGCGGCTTCGCTCCCGTTAGAAAGAGACAAAAAGTAGCCTATGTTACTCTCCACCCCTTCAACTATCACCACTTGAAAAATCACGTCAATTCGTCGCTCCGTTTTGCCGTGTAAGAAAGACAAACAGACAGACAGACACACTTTCCCATTTATAATGATAGTATGGATTTTATTAAAGATAAAATTAGTAATTTAAGTAGTATGGATAACAGACACACACGCAGAGTCACATAATGGTTTATAACTTGCTACAGTTTTGGCAAAATATTGATGCACTACCTACTGTGCCAATAGTTTTGCCAAATTGTTGGTGCATAACTTTGTCAGCAGTCTTGCCAACAGTCCGAGATGTTAGTTCAAATGAATGTGGAATGAAAAACTCAACATCAAATTGTTTATTTCCATTAAGACTATTTTTTTTTTTGGTGAGTGGGAAATCATCACATGACTGCTCCCGTCCTGGGTGCGGCGGGAGGGCATGTCAGACTTTTACTTACTAAAACCCACTCATGTTCCTTCGATTGCCCTTTATGTTCCAGGGTCACGGTAACTATTATAAACATTCCGCAACCCCATTAAGACTATTGAAAAAAAAGCTTAAGAAAAACTGCCTTCAGAAACGGAAAAATAACTTAAATTTCGGAAGTTGATGGCTTCCGTTCTGTTTGTGTTTTTCATTGCCACCGTTTTTTTTTCACAAACTTTTAACTTTTTAGTACAATTGTTTCCAGAGATACTACTTTTTTGAAGTCGCTAAAATACCTAATACCTTCTCCTAAATGTTCAGCTTAACGCGAGATAAACTTAACCAAATATACATAACTATAATCCATACTAATATTATAAATGGGAAAGTGTGTCTGTCTGTCTGTCTGTATGTTTGTCTTTTTTTCACGGCAAAACGGAGCGACGAATTGACGTGATTTTTTAAGTGGAGATAGTTGAAAGGATGGAGAGTAACATAGGCTACTTTTTGTCTTTCTAACGCGAGCGAAGCCGCGGGCAAAAGCTGAGAATGCCTTTATTATATAATATTGTAATGGGCAAAAAATTCAATTCTTACTCTTTACGCGCACATACACTCGTTTGTTTTCATACAAAACTTGTTTTGTTCGCGGTACCAACACCATGCGACACGAAACGAATGGTATACCGCCGTTTACCCGAATTTTATTTGCCCTAATTTAATTTGCCATAATAGTCAACAGCCATAATATCATACGACATAATACTCATTTGCCCTACTCTCATTTGCCATAATAGTCACGTGCCAGAATCATTGTTTCCCATAAAGTCACTTACCATAACATCATTTGCCATAATCATTGTAAGCCATAATTATCACATGTCCTAATTATCACATGCCATAATTATGATATGCCATAACATAATTTGCCATCGACATCGGGTTTGTAACGGTTATTTATATCAAGAGAAATTGGATGCAATTGGGACTTTAGGGCACCCCGACTCGGACAGGTTAGGTTAGAAGGGGATGGCGAGGTCGTGTGAGCGAGCGAAGCGAGCGAATAGACCCCGCCATCCCCTTCGTGGTTATTTTTTTATAAACCACACAGAAGTAGGAGCCCCGCGAAGCGGGGCTCCGTCGACCTAGCCCACCATCAACCATGCACAGAAAAAAAAACCATTACGGGGCTTAAATATTTGTCTGATACTTGTTATGCCATTTAAATATTATGCCATTTAAATATTATGTCTAATAATTATTATGGCACATAAAATTATGGCAAACAATACTTATGGCATTCGTATCTTATGGTATCTAAAATTCGGGCAATTAAAAGTATGTCATATGTCTTTTAGGGCAAATGAAACATTCGGGCAAATGAAATTCGGGTAAATGTAATTCGGGAAAATGATGATTATGGCATATAATCTTCGGGCAAACAATAGACAACCGAAACGAATAAATTGAAAGAGCCCCTAATCTCTTAAAATAAATAAGTCAATTCTATAAACTTTACAGTCGTGAACCATGATGTCAGAAGATGGAATGGAGAACAGACGTGGACCGCCCGGAGTGAACTCACGGTCCTTGAGCGCTGCCCACTCTGCTGCCGATCTTGAGGTAAATTTAACTCCTGTTCTTTTTCTTTATGGGGGGGGGGGGGTCCAAAAAAGAAGAGGGAAAGCCAAGCTTCTAGGAGGCTTGGTTTTTGCACTGCACTGGTCCTTTAGGCTAAGGTCTAAGGCATGGCTTGTTTGTATGTGTGGTGTGCTATGGCAGTTGTTACTTTAGATAGCTCATCTTCTTCCAATTTTAATATCTCTACTGTAGGAAGAAGAGTGGATAAGGAAAGTAGCATTGCTTTTTTACCAGGATTTTAAAGCTTGGAACCAAAACCAGTTACCTAAATCTGGTTGATTTTGTATAGAACTTTTTGAAATGATTGTTATAAAGACCATATTGTATATTAATGGTTTATTTCACTAGTAGCAAACATTTGTTTCAAATTACCCATTTTTTTATTTTTAAATGCCTAAATTCTAATTTCTTCCATTATGGTTTTGTTTTAACCGCTTTTTATTGCTTTAAACAGTTTATATAAAAAAAAAATTCTTTGTAGAAAAGTTTCTCACGTCAACTCTTGTTCATTTATAGCCTCTCCTGCTTCGCCGCATTTTCCTTTTTTTTACTATCGTGGGTATACCTCATGGACTATCCCCTGTCTGGGCAAGACGGAGGGATGTTCCGGACTCTTACTGGCTAAAACCATCACGGTGGTCCACGACCGACCTTTGGCGGAGGCACGGGATTCACTTGCGCATTCACCACGCCCCCAAAAGTCGCCACACTTTCCCAAAACAGTATAGTGCTCCTGATGAACTATAAGCCCCGAGTCACACCGGAATGGCAGCGGCCGGCAGCGGCGCGGCGAGCACCTTCAGTGTGAAATAATTTTAAACTTTAACTACATAATTCAAAGGCTTTATCGCTTGAAAAGGTCGCGAAGCCGCCAGCGGCGCCGCGAGCGGCCGCTCGCCTCGCGCTTCTTCCGACGCTGCCGGCCGCTGCCATTTCGGTGTGACTCGGCCCTAACATATTCTTTTGTTCAAATTATATTCACCTCCTTACAGGTCCTCCGTGAGATAGAAAACGTATACTTCCAAACGCCGTCAGAGTTTGACGCCGGTCGCTACGTGCTGGAACACGCGCCGGTGACCTCCTGCGACGATATCGAACGAATGTTCACTAAACTGAAGCGGCAACAACAGGTAATGCAATTAGTAAGCGTAAATAAGGTTGGATGTTCAAGGTAGCCCGCGAAATTCAAATTTTCTCAACACACACCCAGACACTGAGCGGCAAATTGCAAAGAACGTTCAAAAATTTGAATTTCGCGGGCTGCCGTGACGCATCCCCCTTAAGGCAACTGTATTTAGGCTACCGTAGTTAGTTGATCTTTTGTGGGACCCAGTAATTGGGTTGTAACTAACAATAATTGACAATAAACAACATTCCCAAATGAAAAAAAAAACTTCTCTTCTTAAGCTTCTCGCTCAGCTGTTTGAGCAGAGGGCAACGCTATTTAGTCGTACTGTAGGCGGAGCTGCATTTTATCAAAGGGTGAAGAATCAAGGTCAAACGCCTGACCACTAAAAGATGACGCATAGACGATTGCACGCGCGTTTGATTAAAACATTGTAAAGAAAGTTTGTACCGTAAAAAAATGCTTTTCTTAAAAGAAACGTTTTTATTATCATTAGTAAAATTATGTATATTATTACAAGTCACACGGGTCAATATATGCGAGTAAAAACTCAAAACAAAATAATTTATTAAACACATATTCAAAAACCAATTTTTCCCCAACAGGTAGTATCAGGCAAAGCCCTTCACCTAATCTCCCAACAACGCGACACTTGTGACAGAGAATTTAAAGAAATACAGTCCATACGCGACCAGCTTTCCACCACTCTCCAGACTTGCCAACAAGCTAGGACTCAACTGAGAGCGGCATCCAATCACCTCACGATTTCCACATTCGTAATTCTCGCCAACTTCAGAAAACGACAAATCATCAGGTCGGTTCTAAAGTCCTTAGAATTACTCCGCAGTTTACGCAGCGTCGAAAAGGATGTAGCTGAATTGTTACTAAAGAAGGAATATTATGAGGCTATAGAACTAATTCTTAAAAGCAAAAAAGCTGCTAGCAGTCATAAAGAGTATACGTGTATTGCAGATTTAGCCACTCGTCTCCAAGATACGTTAGACATGACAGAAGAGAAATTGGACTCTGTGCTAGCAAGCATATGTTACAAATTCGATGAAAACGTTTTTGGTAAGCTTAGGGAAGCGTACGCTCTGTTAGGTAAGACCCAGGCAGCGATGGAACAACTACACATGCATTATTCATCCGCTGTTAACGAATCTTCGATAGAAGCGGTCAAAAATTACGTAGGAGAATGCACAGATATGAAATTTCAAGAAATGTGTCAGTCCGTCCAAGCGAATAAAGCTCCAATTTGTTTGCTAAATCTGTGCGAAAATTTCTTCCTAATTATGAGGAGTTATTATCTTCTCGTTGAATGGCATTCAAAGCATGACGAAGAGGAGTCAACGCCAGTTGTCACAAACGTTTTTGATATAGAAAAAAATGTAAGCAGGGAATACATTAGGCAGAAATTAAAAGCTGGCCTCGTTCGGATCTGGAACGATGTCCAAGCTAAAGTTTCAACGTTTTTGAAGAGTTCAGGCTTAGAAGAGTATCCGTTCGAAAAGTTTATACAAATGCTTGGTGTTTTGCGAAAATTGACGCAAGTCGCTGAGGTATTTTGTGGTGATAAGTCAGATTTGCTGCAAGATTTTATCAAAACCCAAAGTGTGCTTTACATCAAAAACTATCATAGAGGCAGAATGGAAGAGCTAAAGCTGTTTTTAGAGAACGAAGGATGGGAACAATGTCCAGTGAAATCAACATTCAACCTCCTATACCTACAAGAGTTTAAACAGTTTAAAAAACATCTAAATATACGATCTGACACATCGCTGCTAAAGGCGCATTCCGACGGTGCTTCCTCCGTACATTCTCAAGACGATAGTGTGTATATAGCGAAGTATTTTAAGCAAAACACAAACCACACGCCTTTCGAGATATTTCGCAACGAAAATATAACAAACGATGATATTTTTGGCCTAGAACCGGAGTTGGTGAGTGATGATTCTGAAGATGATGAACCTGATGAGTTAAAACGTGATTTCGTTGATGAAAATGATCGGTTGGAACCGATTGAGAGTCCTAGCAAAGTGAAAGACAGTGTGATAGTTACGAATACGACACTATCTGTCCTTAGGCACTGTGGACAGTATCTCCAAATCTGTCGATACTTACCTCAAATCTCATTAGAAGTCGTTATGCTTATGAACCAACTTTTCGACTATTATTTCTTCACGGTCCATTTATTTTTCACTGCGGACCTAGACGTCGCGTCCTCCACTTTATACAGTTCAAAATTAAACTCTGTTTTGAAGAGGATAAAGAATAATATCGATACGGATAACACTGCCGTTGAAGGGAAGATACCGAGTCCAGATCCGCCGCAGCATTTGAACTTATCTTCGGAAGAGAACCTTCATGGGTTATCAGAAAGGATAGTTGCGGTTGAAAGTGTTATATTCCTGTCTAAACAGTATGAAATTTTGCAGCCGTACTTAGAATCCATAGTGGCACCGCACCAGCGAATGATTCTAGAACATTTCAAGGACAATACGCTAGCTGTTGTCCAAGATTTAAGGATACCTGTGTATATGTGTTCTGCTTCAAAAGCAGTTGACGTCCGAACAGCCCTAATAGCTATGTCTCAAGTCAAATGGGATGTCAAAAACGTAGCAGTGGAACATAGTGCATACGTAGATATGATTATAAGAAAGATTCAAGTATTTGCGTTAAGGCTAGAGAACGTAGCGACCAAAGTAACTCTAAATTTGGAGGTCCTGAACTCAATCTGGAGTATGGTCTCAAAATTCATAGTGCATTTACTAGTTGAAGGGTTCTCTAACGCGACAAAGTGCTCGAATGGGGGTCGGGGCTTAATGCAACTGGATTACAGGCAGTTATTCCTGAAATTAGAGAAGATTTCGGGTCTAAAACCGGTTCCGTATCAAGATTATGTGGATAAATATGTAAAGGCATATTATTTGCCAAGGAAAGGGTTAGAAGAATTCGTTCAGGAGAGAGTGGAGTATTCTAATAAACATTTAATGGCTTTAGTGGCTAGTGCGTGTGAGAATAAAAAGGACAGGCAAGCGTTAACGGTGATCATTGAGGGTAGGGATGCTGCAGTGTAATTTCGCTTTAATGAATGAAGAAATAGAGACGGAATTTGAGTGTAAGATGTATATGGATTCAGTTGTGCAATTTTGGACTGTGTAGATCTTGAAATATAGTTTGTTTTGCGCTGGCTGCGTTGATCGTAATGCCATTTGTGACCAGACGTGTAAATCTTAGGCTAAGTAAATACTCGTTGTTTAGCAAGTGCTTGGGTGAAGCAATATTGCTGTCTTTGTCACACAACTGTCAAACTACGATAAGATAGAGACAAAGAATAGCTAAGCCAAAGTACGTGTTAAGTAACGTATATTTGTATCTGAGAATCGAGATTATAAAATATCGTATAATATATCGATACAGCACATCAACCTACTACAATCTGTCAAATTTATTAAATAGATTTTCAACTTTATCACTGAAGCATTAGGTTCAGTGTTGATTGGCGAAATTTGTCAGTTTTGGGTAGGTTGATGTGCTTGCGTCTATATTATTTTAAAAATTATTTGTTAGTTTGAAATGGGTGCTTGCTTTATTGAAAAAATTCACCATGAGGGTAGAAGAAAAAGATGTGTGACCAGAGGCGTTAAAATAGATTAAATTTAAAATGAAATATCTTGTTATTGCGTTGTAAAAATAGTGCAGTCTAACGCCGTTGGTGACAAGTCTCTTTCTAACGCTCTATGTCATGTTAAAAGCTGAGTACTCAATGTTAAAGGTCATAGCTCATTACGGCCACCCGGCAGCCACTCCGCACCGACTCGCCTCCTGCGGCTAATATTCTTTATATGGACTTATGGGCATGCGCTCACTATATCAACTCCGTACCGTCACCGGATCGCCTCGGTTATAAGGCGGAGTGGCTGCCGGGTGGCTGTAATGAGCTATGACCTTAAGGACTCTTTAAAATTAAGCATTTGTTGTCGAAGAGTGTCAAAGTAAACTGGAAATTTTGGCCCGTGTGTCAAGGTCAAAAGGCGTTTATTACCGGAGGGTCCAAGTTAAATTCAAACATTAAATTGAACAAACACACATGGTTAAAGATTGAACCTTTTTTGGGGAGTGGGAAATCATCAAATGGCTTCTCCCGTCCTGGGCGGGGCAGGAGGGCGTGTCAGACTTTTACTGACTAAAACCCACTCATGTTCCTTTGGTTGCCCTTTATGTTCCGGGGTCACGGTAACTATTATAAACATTCCGCAACACACTTAGAACCTTAGGGTCATATTTCATAAAGACGCCGCTAATGAGGGTTTTTTGGCAGCACGTAGGCGTCAGGTCCAACTGCAGCATGATTGAATTTTGACACATCTGTCGATGAAACGGCATGACATTGACAGATATGTCAAAAATTCACCAATCATGCCGCAGTTGGAGCTGACGCCTACGTATTACCATCTAGCGGATTTCTCATACGCAAAAACCCTCATTGCTTGTTACATATCTCCGGTAGCGTCACCAGTGGGTGATTCGGTCGCCGATACATGTCACCATCTCTATACATTTTGTTTGTGATGCGACGCGATTTAGGGACTTAATAATATGTATATGGTTTTTAATGTATCATGGTTAATTAGACTCGGACCGTTTAGATTCTTAAATTCTTAATTTGAAAGAGTCCTCTTTTAAATTCTTAATTTGAAAGAGTCCTAGCAGTAATTAGCGCTAATTGTACTTAAGTGTAAACATCGTACAAAATGTGATAATATAAATCTTTAATGTTTAAAATTTTGCACGCCATTGTCACGTATAGATGACAAGCGAACGCATGCCCTGTACGTTGACACAAATATGTGACAAAAATAGAGCACTATAACGTGGAATAAAAAAGTGAATTAAAAATAACAATAACAAAGACAAGTGAATTCAAAAGTAACAATATAACTTCCGTCATGGATGAAATTATAAATAAAATAAAATGTTGATCATATTGCCCATCGGAATCCCTATTTATATTCATATCATTTATTTGTGATGCACTGGTTTATATTCGTTTTATTTGCGGTGATTTTGTGTTGCGTAGAGGGCACGCGTTTACGCTCTGGCGTTCATAGGAATAATGCTTGAACTGAATTAATTGGATATATTATTTTTATGTTAACATTTACTTATGTTTACGGACTCTTATGATATAGAAATAACGCGCAAATTGGCGCGCGGTAATAAAAGTTGTATGCTGGAACGATTTCCATTTCCTAATTAATACTTAGAGAAAGTGTTATATAGTAATTCCTAGCTTTTAATTTTGACTTTAAATGCGTAATGTCAGTTATAGTTTTAGATAGGTTGGACCTCCTGCCCCCTTACCATGACGTTTAAAGTAAGATTGTTTTATTCCTGTTCAGGAATGTGCAAGTGACAGCGTTAGACACGTTGTCTAGCGCCGTCTCTTTCCCACTAAAAGTAATATCAAAGTAATACAGCCAATAAGGGCTGGTGGTACGCCCCCTGGTAGATAGATTGGGCCTCTTAGTAGACAGATTGTACCTTCCAGTGGACATTTTGGACTTTGTAGTAGATAGGTTGAATCTCCTTAGATAAATTGGACCTCTTAGTAACTAAATCGATTGGATCTTCCAGTAGATGGATTGGGCCTTGTAGAACCAAGAGCTAACCTGTCTCTATAATTTATAAAAAACAAAGGAATAAACGCTTATGATATTAGAAAAATTGAAAAAAAAAATTGTTCTAAAATGCTGGTCCTTTTACAAATAGATAGAAAGCTACACGGGTATAAAGTCAGAGGCAGAAACTAGATAATTAACAAATGGCAATCGTTCGAGCATATTGCTATTGGAGTGTGAACTTTACTTAGTGCAATATTTCCATTAGAACTGCACTGAAAATGGTAAAAGAAAATATCGTGATGAAACTAAAATGTCTATTACTGCACCAATGGTGCCGATTCTCTTATTCACAAACTAACGTAAATTTAAGTTAATTGCATCTTTCTCTTTCCATTTTATTAAGAAAAGTACAGAAGATAAAATTTGTTAAATCCTGTCAAATTTAGACACTTTTACAATTATCTATGATAATTTAAACGCGATTTAAAAACATGGCGACTAAATATACGCCATTTTTTTTTCAGGCACTATCTAATTTGGCAGGATTAATCTAAAATGTATCGTCTGTCCTTTTCTTTAAGAAATAGAAAGAGTAAGAATCAGCACCAATAGCTTAGAAGTGTGTGAGGCGTGGAGTTTCTTGCCTGTTCTTCTCCATAGAGACCTACGTTTTGGAACAAGCAACTAGCGCCACCTTTCTGACTAACCGACCGACTCTGAAAATTCATAAGTGCCTGTAAATGGTCTTAGTGAAATAAATTCCTTGAATTTTGAATCTCGTCGGTGTGACGTTTGTCACATTGAGAATAATGGTCATTATTTTGTTGTTTTATACAATTTTTACGTCACTTTGGCCCTGGTCAATTTCGTTGCTTCTGTATAACTTCCGTTTTTTTCTTGCCGTCTATATGCAGATTTCTTCACGATATTTTCTTTAACATTTTACATATAGAATTACTTATATACACAGTATTTGGCTGTAAAAATGGTGTTAAACGTGATTCACGTGTAAAAATCGTTTCGGACGTACCAGAATCAAAAGGACCAATAGTCAAATATTCAGGAGTTTTAATCTAAGGGCTCTAGGTGACAGTTTTGATAACCTCTGTTCTAGAGCGTTGTCTCTCTCCCTCACACTTGCTGTCTTTTTCTAATACCCGATCTGTCATATTTACACCCGAATACTGTATTTTAGTCATAAGCTTTATATTTAAACTGTACATTCGCCTGATTCGACTGTTATTTTTTATTATTGTAAGTAACTAAATATGATTATATATATTATGTATGTAACACAGGGCACAGTTATGTAAAATCTCAAATATAATCTAAAATTAGGTAAAAAAATATTTTATGTTTAAAAATTTTATTAATGTAAATAAATTAAAGAATCGTCAATGTCGTTTTTTTGTTTTCTTAATGCTAATAAAATATTTGTCTTAAAACTATGTTATAACAAGTGAAAAGCCGTAAATACGTTACTTAAAACATTGTAACTTCAACAATGAAAAAATGACTTTTACATAATACTCAAAGCGTATAATATTGCATTGGCACTCTATTGGGTAACATTTGTGTCACAAATTGGTGACAGACTCGTCGTTACACCAGGGGCCCTAGTCTGCTATTACAATCGTGTCTCAATGATCGATTTTTGACGTGTAAACTCACACTTTTGACACTTCCCATATAAAAACTGTCAAGTTGTCAAATATCCGGCCGATGACTGGTCATTGAGACACGATTGTAATAGCAGACTAGGGCCCCAGCTTATAACACCAGTGTGACGATCGACAAGTTTATTTTTTTTTGCCATAACGCCAGTCGTTTTTCTACAACAGTAACTCGTTGAAAAGGGAATGAAAGTTAATAGGAAAATGGGTGAGTTAACCCATTAAAAGCAGCTAGCCCTTGCATAGTATAAAATTAAGTTCCCTGTCTGTATGTACGCTTAAACCTTTTAAACTGTTAAACGTGTTTTCGATTTATACAATACATTAGGGGGAGGTGCATTAACACCCAATGGCCCTCAACGGGGATCACCAATCAATAAAACCTTCCTCTCACATCTAATTTAGGCAAATAAGTAACGTTTTCAACAAACTCATCGTAGTCACAACAGAAGCTAAAAGTGCCGTCATTGGAGCGCCATTTTAACCAGGGATACTCTGACTGTTTCTCGGAACAAGTGTTACGGCAGAACAGTAGATGATCTATTGTGGTGTCATTGTAGAATGATGAGTTGATTGTGATGAACACGGCTGCTGTCCTGTTCTCGGGGTCGTAGACCAGCTGAAACATATATTTGGGTAATTAGATGTTGTGAAAATCAATGGTTTTTAGGTCTGTGTACAGAAAGCGTTTGGTTAGAGGTTTCTGCCTCTTGATTGGCAGTAAACATTTTGAAGTAGCTTTTTCATACATGGTCTGAGCCTTTTGTGTGCCTTGTCACTTATAAGTGACAAGCAAGCCCATGCCCTGTACGCTAACAACACAAACGTGTCATAAAATAAGGTGCATTGTATACACAAAATAAGTAAGTAAATCGTTATTATTGTGCTTTTATATAGTCGTTTATCTTAAAAATTTAATCTCCTGTTGTGGATGAAAATAAAAAAAAACTGATGATATTTTATAAATAATTCTATTTAGCGTAAAACTCACCTTATAAAAATACATAGGCACAGGAACATCCAAGTTATTATTCGCGTCAACATGCAAATACACTTCTTGCATGTGACCCCCTTTATCTGGCAGGGTCATGACCCCATGGGTTCCCGTGTAAACTGTGACCTCGGTGCCAAGGGCGTGCACGCGACGCCTCAGACCCTGGGGGTGAAAATGAGGTCATAAAAACGTAAATGAGATTGGCAGCTACCTCTTGTCGACCAACCGACAGGCGGCTGTCGGGGTATTCCATTTTATTATAGTCCTTATTTTTACTACTTGAACGCATACTTTTTTTTGGAGGTAGATGTGAAATTTACGCTGCCATGTTGTTTATCGCGAAATCGCTTAAGGGTTAATTTTGCGGCAAAGTGTCGCGAATGCGGCTGTTGAGCATGTGGAGTAAACTATTAGACCCAATTCGTCCGTTGCATTCGATTGACCTATGCGGTAACTTCAATTTATCTTAAATAATATCTTAAAAATAATGAAGCACTTTCGGAAGACACTTGCCAAAAAACTTGGCTATCGGAACGAATAGTCGACATCTTGATAACGAAATCTAAAATGTACTTACAGTGAATTTGTGTCAGTCTGTTTGTCTTTATGTTTGTCCAGGATAAACTCAAAAAGTATTGCAAAGATTTAAATTTTTCCATGAATACCTATTACCAAGAGTAATATTACCAATAGGCCATATAAATATATCAGCACGCTTTCACAAAACAATGATAGCATAGTAATGATTTGATGCCCTATAGCGTCCACGCGAAGAACGTCGCGGGTATCAGATAGTATAAAATAAAAGTAGTAGCTACTGTTCGTTATTGAACTTACATCTTCCAACGCTGCCCAATCACCAGCGTTTCCTCTCATCCATTGTGGAGCGGTGTTCACGTAGTGGAAGGTGGCTCGGATGAGAGCACT
The DNA here is from genome assembly GCA_033675125.1 of Athetis lepigone. Lineage (NCBI taxonomy): Eukaryota > Metazoa > Arthropoda > Insecta > Lepidoptera > Noctuidae > Athetis > Athetis lepigone. The sequence continues at coordinate 3,603,850 of CM066220.1, read as the reverse complement.
TGTCGCGTAGTCGGCGTTGGCAGCCAGATGACCTCGAGATAGGAACTAGAATAAAAACGTAGGTTATGTAACATTAAGTACCATCACTGAACATTTTATTGTCGAATTAGCTTTAGCCACTGTGAATGTCGCGCGTCCATCCCTTAATTTATCCCTTTACGTTTCTTTCTTAGTGGTTACCTACTCTTTACAAAGAGCACACCCCGCAAGTTTCATGTCTTTCGGATCGGAGATCGGTTCGGGCTGTTCGTTGATATAGCAACAGTCAGTCCGTTAACCATTTTATAATAGATTGCAGTATACCACCATATTTGACAGTACTGCGGCTACGAGGCCCACTGTAGGTGGGTGACTGTGTCCCCAGACTTAGAGTGTGACGACCAATTACTTACTGGCTGGATTCGACTGTGACGTCCCATTACTAACTGTCTGGATTCACATGGGTAACTAAATAATGTGTTTGTAAAAAATCAAATGAAATCATTTTCATATAATTCAGGAATATCTCTTGTGTCATTGCATTATTGATAGTTCGGTAACCCTTTTTTTGTTAAAATAGCTTCCTTTTTTATAATATAAATAATATAACAAAATCCGGTACAGATTCAGCCACGAAAGGCGCAAGCTTACCTGATTTTTAGTCAAATATTTTTCAGCCATGTTCGGTCCCAAGATGGCATCGAGAGCCGTTTTCTGACCAGACAGCTTGTAGACTTCGTTCATTCGCACTTTGCCGAACAGATTGCCCTCTGAAACGTATAAGTAAAATAAAATTAGAATAAAAATACTCACTGGTAGCCGACAGTTGGGTCAACTCACAACTGTAATACCTACCTTTGTTTATAACTCAAATTCACAGCTTGATCTAAATTCATCGAGCAATGTATATTTGAAATAACATTTTTTTTTTATAAATTTCATCATTTTAGAATATGTATGCCAATAATAACGTTATTTAAAATTTCTTTTAAAAGGTGGTAAAGAAAATGCGTAAATTTCAATATTTGAAAAACTATGCTTATGTGTCTGCGTAGTTTTTAGTTGTTTGATTAGCTTAAACTATGGTGTCACACCAAGTTCGCCTAAATAGTGGGCGTTTGAATTGCCAACACTTTTGCAATTTTTATAATCAACTAAATTATTTTAATCCATACCAAAAGCTTTTAAATAGTGGACCACATTTTATGTCACATATCGGTTCGGTCGGACATTGTAGAAGGCATGTGTTCACTTGTCACGTATGCATGACAAAGACTTTCAGAAGGTTAAATACCAGTAAACGACGGCCGTTTCAATCCGTTTTGTCTAAACACGCTCATGGGAGTCAGTTGATGCTTTACGTAGTGTGTGTGGACGAGGTTCTGGTCAAAGCAGGCTTCATACAAGGAATGGAAGGAGCTCTTCACCGTAAAGCCCACTCTGAAAAAGTAAATGTCGATTTGTATTAAGAAGGTCCACTTGAAAATAAATTACCTTTAGGTCCAATCTAGCTACACGAGATTATGTAGTCCTAAGAAAATCCACTTGGAAATTACCGTCAGGTCCAATCTAGCTACTTGATATTATGTAGTACTAAGAATATCCACTTGGAAATTACCGTCAGGTCCAATCTAGCTACTTGAGATTATGTATTACTAAGAATATCCACTTAAAAATTACCGTCAGGCCCAATCTAGCTACAAGAGATTATGTAGTACTAAAAAAATTCACTTGGAAATTACCACCAGGTCCAATCTAGCTACACGAGATTATGAAGTACTAAGAAAATCTATATTAAGATAGATAAGATAGATTTTAAGTAGATAGCATATTTCAGCGAAGATGTCAGACCACTTGAGCCACAGGCCCACAGATAATAAAGTAAAACTGCTCAAGTGTAGGTATTGTTCCTTCTTAAAACTTACTGGTATAATTGACCCCTTGTATGGCACGTCCCAGGCACCTCTTTGGCAATGAACCACGGCTGAGTGTTGCAGACTATTTCTTTAAAGTTGACTATCTGTCGGTCCACTCTGAATGTCTTGTTTGTTATGCAGTGCGCCTCCTGAAACATAGACAAGCATTTATTATTTCTGTCTGTACCTTCTGTGCTTCTGTGTTGTATGAGTGAGAATGGGAAGTGTTCAAAATAGTGGGAAACGATTTTCTTTCTTTTGCCCAAGTGTGGTTTGGTTAAGAAATTCGGCTAATACTTACACCACATTGATACAATGCAGGCTAGTTCCTGCCGCTTCCCCTTTCAAACTATACTTGAGCCAAATTCGATACAGAATACAGGTAAACAAACCAACTTAGAGTTATCACAACTCACTTTTACAAATCTTCCATTATTTACATGATTCACGGTAACTATTTATTAAGAAATCCTATTGCACTAAAATCACTCAAATAATCATGCATATTACCTTGTTATTTCGAAAAACCAATATAAAGTTTGTTTACCTCTATTCTTTATCGAATTTGGCTCAAGTATAGACATTGGTGCCCATTCTGCCGTGCCCATAATACAAAAGATGTTAACACTTACCAGTGTATCATAACTGGTAGTGACATTCCTAACAACGATCTTCCGTTTGGGTCCAGGACATGACACCAGCACGGTCTCCGATCTCTTAAAACTGATGTCCCCGGACTTAGTGTTAGCTTGCATGAAGGCGCCATTTCTGATGAACACTGGTCCTGGACTGCCGAAGTCTTTGGTCAGGGAGAGGGTGCAGTCTGGAATAATAGTTATTTGTTATACATGAGTGCAAAGTTGCTTTTTAACCGCGGGCTCAATTTTGATGACCGAGCAAGCGAAGGATTCTAAAATTAAACCACGAGCGCAGCGAGTGGTTCAAAAATTAGAATCCTGAGCGTTAGCGCGGGAATCAAAAGAGCACAAGGTGAAAAATCTTTGCACTCGAGTGCAACACGTAACTTTTCATCCCCCCCACCTCGGAAATGACTAAATGCAAAATAAAACATTTACAATCACAAGATACTTTTATTTTAGTTTAGGTACATATTTACTACTATACAACATTATGATAATACTTAGGTAAGTATTACAGAAAAATATATGTATAACAAATAATACTCAGGTAGGTACTTATACTTAAGAAAAATTGAAAGGAACGTTGCTACAGTTACCTACTTATGTTAAGTTATGTTGAGTGTAATATTTTTGTTAGGCATAACGCCACCAATATTATTGGTGGCGTTAAATAAATTTCTTCGTCGCTGGAATCACTCATTTTCGTTTATTTACTTGTTTTCAAGTTTCGTTTAAAATAATACGACGTCAAAACCAAATGGCGCGCGCAAAGCAAATTAAAAAGAAAAGTACACCAAGGATGTTCAGAGACTGAGTTTTTAACAAATTAAAAAAAGTTGTATGATAAATTCGGCACCATGGAGATGGAAGTAAATAGGTTTAATGATGTTTTGAAGTCACATACCTAGTGCACGCGATGTTCTAAATTCAAATTTACTTTAACCTCTAGAGGTTAAAAACAGCTTTTGCGCTCAGATATTGAATAGCAAAAATACCATTTCCGAGGTGGTGGGATGAAAAAGGCTTTGTTTGTATCACTGGCCGGTAGTGGTATTATACTTGTGGCGACATCTATCGCCGAATATGTGAACTACAACTAACAACCCTGCATCGCGATATATGAGTTATCGGCGACATTAACACATATTATACGAAAACCCCGACTGGTCGGGCAGTAGCCCACCAGACACAACACTCGTCTGGTCGGAGGATCCTCCCTTTTCAATGGAGGATGAAGGCCTTTACACTCTGTTCCTCATATCTCCAAATACTGTTGGGAGACCAGGCATAGAGGTCTAAAGTTATGGCTAGCCTGATTGAAGGTTTAAATAAAGATTAGACAAAAAACGCCACTTACATGAACACACGAGAAATTTATATTAGGGAACAGTTTGTTTACAGAGTATGTGTTGTACTATATTTTAAATAAATAAAACGAGTCTAAAATATTAATAAATGACATTTATGTTCTAGATTTTGAAAGAACAATAACGAGCCAGCTTTTTATATGTATACTAGCTGTCACCAACGGTTTTACTCGCGTAGTTCCCGTTCCCGTGGGTTTTTTGGGAAAAAAAGTATCTTTTCTCAAGTTATGAACTGTCCCTGTATCAAACATTTAAATCGATACTGTAGGTTCGGCGTGAAAGTGAGGCAGACAGACAGAGTAACTCTGTCTGTCTGGCTCGCTTCTACTCGCAATAATCTGTAATATTATAAATGCGAAAGTAACTCTGTCGGTCTGTCTCTTCTTCACGCCTAAACTACTGAACCGATTTGAATGTGGTACAGATATAGTCTGGGACCCGAGAAAGGACAAAGGATAGTTTTCATCCCGGAAATCTCCCGGGAACAGAAACTATTAACGAAGTCGTGGGCAAAAGCTAGTATACGTTTAAATAAAGCCATATGGGTATGAAGAAATCCGTACTAATATTATAAATGCGAAAGAAACTCTGTCTGTCTGTCTGTCTTTCTGTCTGCCTGTCTGTCTGTCTGTCTCTTCTTCACGCCTAAACCGTTCAACCGATTTGAATGAAATTTGGAACAGATATAGTCTGGGACCCGAGAAAGGACAAAGGATAGTTTTCATCCCGGAGATCTCCCGGGAACAGAAACTATTATTCCACGCGGACGAAGTTGTGGGCAAAAGCTAGTAAGTATACATTTACATGAAGCCTTATATAGGTATGAAGAAATAATCTATATGTGGAGATCCGACTGCAAGAAGTTTTTTATAAATAAATTAAATACTGGCCAATAGATGGCGCAGAAAGAATTTATTAATATTTTACGTACGAAAGTACTACTTTCGCACTTGGCCGATTTTTACTGAACATATGGCACAAAGGACTCCACCAAACTCCAAGTCCACTTAGCTACATCATTAAAATATCAAGTGCCATAATTACCCTACTCCAATTAAGTTGTACAACAATCTTTCTAATTACGAACCTGCTTTAGTAACTGTTAGTTATGTTAATTACATTGTAATTAGTTTCCCTACATTGTATTTTTTTCTTAGAAGTCTCATCAACGTGGCATTGGTGCCGATTCCCTTGGTCACTAACTAGACTAATTTTAAGTTAAATGCATCTTTCTCTTCCCATTTCTTAAAGAAAAGGACGAAGATACAATTTAGTTTAATCCTGTCAAATTAGACAGCGCTGGAAGAAAATTGACGTATATTTGGACGCCATATTTTTAAAACGCGACTAAATTATCTATGGTAATGTGTTTATCAGTCTATGTATGTATGTTTGATTCTATGTGGCGTTCTAGGGCCCGAATGCGTTGGCCGATTTTGATAATTCTTACGTCAATCGATTCGTCTTAACCTTGCGAGTGTCACTAAAGACATGACAGTAATCAAAATTCACCACAGCGACAACCAGACGCCATATTGTCAAAATTTAAAAAAAAAAATGTCGATGAACTATATCGAGTGGGGTGTCGTTGAATAGGTATTTTAAAATCATCGTTAGGTTTCTTTTATCATTTTTCATTTTAAATAATAGTTTAGGATATATAACGATTTAAAGTTGTTTAACAAAACAATCATTCCCGCTAATTTTCTTGCTTATTGATTTAAGTTTTTATTTCAAGTATAAACGATATACAAATAAACAAAACATGAAGAACAATTATTTTTGGTAAAAAAAACCACTTTGGTGTCACTGTACACAAGCTCCAAGGAACTACTTTGGACCGAACTGTGGTTGATTTAAGTTCTCGCGTTTTTACTAAAGGTCAAGCATATGTAGCTTTGAGCCGAGCTAGGTCTCTAGAGGGACTAATCATCAGTAGTTTAGACCAGCGCAAGTTACTTAATAATCCCCAAGATATAACTCCCTTAATGAAATTACTAGATTGCGTAATTTCCCATCTTATAACGAAGTCAATGAGCCGTACCTAACTAAAAAGTATAAAATAAAATAAAAAGTCGGGGCCCATTCAAATTTTACCGATCAAATCTTTCCAAGGGGCCCCGACTGTGAGTCGTTCTGTTCTATTCTAAACAACTGGGCTTGTTTCTTTCTTTTCAGTTTTTATTTAAGTTATATTTTTCACGCATTTTTTAAAAATAGTTTTAACGCAGTCGGGTTTTTTGTTTTTAATAATTACATAGGAAATCATCAAATGATTTCTCCCGCCCATAATGTCAGACTTTTACGAAGTAACTATTCAGTAATCTGTGCTTTTACTGACTAAAACCCACCCTTGTTCCTCCGGTTGCCCTTTATGTTCCGGGGCCGCGGTAACTATTAGAACTGCCGGCTGTCGCTTGGACGTCGAAAGGAGACGTTAGAATTAAGTTTATAAATAAATAAATAAATATTTTGGGACAAGTCACACACGGCCATCTGATCCCAAGCTAAGCAGAGCTTGTGTTATGGTAACCAGACAACTGATATTTATACGTACTTATATACTTTATAAATACATACATATCTACACTTGTACACTAATATTATAAAGAGGAAAACTTTGTATGTTTGTTTGTTTGATTGTAATGAATAGGCTCAAAAACTACTGGACCGATTTTAAAAATTCTTTTACCATTAGAAAGCTACATTGTCCACGAGTAACATAGGCTATATAATATTACGCTATGTCCCACGGGAGCGTAGCAGTAACCAAAAACCTAATGTAACGTGGGTGAAACCGCGAGGAACCGCTAGTTATAGATAAATTACACCCAGACACAGAACAAACAATCATGCTCATCACACAAAGTTTGTCCTGGGTGGGAATCGAACAGTAAAAAAAGTCGCGTGATAAATTGAGATTGGTTAGGTTTCCAACTCGCAATCTCTTGCTTAAATGATGGGCGACTTAACCACTGAGTCATAACGTCATGAATTACTAATATCAAATAAAACCTTGTGCTACAAAAACTAAACAAATAATGTGTGAAACGGGAATTTCCAATTTAATAGTAAATCTAATGATAGTGACGTTTATTCTGCTTGTGGTAGGTCCCTATTCCATTTTAACCAAACTGTGACAAACCCTAGACAATACACTCTGACCATGACCTCCTTTCCATACTAATATTATAAATGGGAAAGTGTGTCTGTCTGTCTGTCTGTATGTTTGTCTTTCTTTCACGGCAAAACGGAGCGACGAATTGACGTGATTTTTTAAGTGGAGATAGTTGAAGGAATGGAGAGTAACATAGGCTACTTTTTGTCTCTTTTTAACGCGAGCGGAGCCGCGGGCAAAAGCTAGTAAGAATAAATATGTAAAATATGACAGGGTGGAAAGTTTCAATGGGCCCTGCAGCGCGATTCCGTAAGAAATCGCGTGCGAATACGATTTCGATCTCATTTCCTAACTCATCTGAAGTGAAAATTATTTGGTATTCAATGTCAAATTAGACAACTTTACACTAAAAATTGTTAGCTTCCTTCACCTACATTCTCATTGAGTGGCGCTAGCGTAGTTTTCATTGGGTTACAGGATACCTATACAGTTTTCACCGCGGAATCAGAATTGAGATTTTACAAATTAGCACAGCTGGTTCTAGCTCAAATCGTTAAGATCATAAAGGGCAAAGGAACATGAGTGTGTTTTAGTCAGTAACAGTCTGACACGCCTTCCCGCCACACCCAGGACGGGAGAAGTAATTTGATGATTTTCCACTCCCCAAAAAAAAAACTATCTTAACTATTTGAAGAAGTTTTCATTCAGGGCCCATTAAAACTATTCAACCTGTATAATATAAACTTTGAGGGAATAAGAATTATATAGTTAACAAAACCTGAGGGCCTAGCCAAGTGTCGTTGTAGAATAGAAAACGAAAACGAATAGATTGTCAAATGTATGGAATTGACATAAGCTTTCGCTATACAATTTGACATCTCCACTTGGCTAGGGGGGCTGACCCTAATACAAACGTACCTACGTGCGTTTATTGATCAAATAAGCAGTAGGTAATTGAAACCCAAAATGTTATCGATTATTCCTTTTTGCCTACCTAGTACACAACTAAGCAATGCCTATCTCATATTAATCTAAAAGTCAATACATTTTTATCGAAGGCCTAGCCCAACTGGTGAGTCACTGCTTTTTACAAATTATTGCTTCGGAAAGTCGTTATCTCTCTAGCATTTTTCCCAATTGGGTAGTTTAAACCATTAAATAAATGTTAGGCACAATTTCTATAAAACCTCTTTTAATTTCAGCCCAATAAATTCGGTTCATTTTCAATTTGCTATAAAATTTGATTTTTAGTTGCTTTGAAATCAATAAATATATATAGTCAACTGAGTTGTTATTTTAGTGACGTCATAAGCTGCCATTGCCATACAAAATCTATTGGAGAATTGCGTTTTGACAGCTCATAAAAAGTACGTCAATTGATAATGGTGGAAGTGGAAACTACCGTATTCTGGGGTTGGCTTCGTCGATATTTCGGTTAGACTGGAAGCCAAACCCAATAAAGTTGGGAAAAGCTAGGGAGATGATGATTATAGTAGTGAAATACTAAAAAAACGATTATTTGTAACACCCATGAGAAGGTAGATAAAATCGCTAATTTATTTGAAAAACCTTGATAAAAATGCCTCTGATATGTGCATTGTTTTCTAATAACATGACGTATAATGATTCATTATGTGCACACATTAATTACCTGAGTTTTTGTACACTACGTCAATCCCCACAAATATTATACAAACAATTCTATATCTTGTTTGTTACTCTTTCACGCAAATCTACTGAACGGATTTTTTAAAAACTTTGCAGTAATATACTAGGTGTATTTTTGGTCTTGCTCAACCAGCTAGGAGATGATTCTACTCATAAAAACAAACAACTTTTATTAAGTAACCAACTCGGAAATCGCGAAAAAAATATCAGCTGTTTCATACATTATGGTCGGGAGGGCAATGGACTTTTCATAGAAACAGCTGATATTTTTTTCGCGATTTCCGAGTTGGTTCCATAATAAAAGTTGTTCGTTTTCATGGGTAGAATTATCTCCTAGCGGGTTGTGCAGGACCAGAAATACACCTTGTATTTTTATTGAATTGGATCAATACAGATTTTACAGGTAAAATAACAAAAATACCTTTTATAAGGTTTATTTTTGATCTTGCTCAACCCGCTAGGAGATGATTCTACCCACGAAAACAAACAACTTTTATTATGGAACCAACTTTGAAATCGCAAAAAAAATACCAGCTGTTCTAACAAAAGTTAAATGCCCTACCGACCATAATGTATGAAACAGCTGATATTTTTTTCGAGATTTCAGAGTTACTTCCATAGTAAAAGTTGTTTGTTTTCATGGGTAGAATCATCTCCCAGCGGGTTGAGCAGGACCAAAAATACACCTGGTATTAATCTATACCTACAAAATAATATATAGCTCTACTTTTATATTTTCCGCAACTTCATCCGAGCGCAACTTTATAGCCAAAAATAATGTTCTATTTATTGTTTTAATTTAGACAAAGAGTTCTTAATACGACACGTATAAACTACTCAACACAAAGAATCTTCCTATAATAATAGTCTGAAACAAGCTTATTTACATTTCTAAAGGCACGTCTTCGTCGTCTCTTACAAACATTAATAACACACACTTTATCTATCTTGATATTATTCACTAAAATCCAATACAAAATTTAAAACAAAGTCCATCAAATTGCTTCAATAACTTCATTTCTTCAAAAATGCTGTTTGTGGCCTGACGCGCGTTCTTTTTTAAACTTATACAATTCCGCGGATATTAGTGTGGATTATTATGTTTATCCTAGCCCACTTTAGGTCATAACTTATATATAGTTAAAATTATAACATGTAATAAACAAAAATAAAAAAGTTTTGTGTCCTAATAAAGTTAAAATAAAAAATAACTTTAATTAGACAGTGCCAAAACGGGAAACGACTGTGATTTCCAACAAAAATTATCAACACAAATAAAAACACCTATAGTGGGGGCGTTATAAGCCATTAATGTATGGGGAGCAATATTTTTTGCATTAAAGCATGAGACTTGGTACACTTGTTAGTTAGGTGGGTTAGAGTGAAAATCGCCCGGGAGGCAATCGGAGGCACCCCTCTGGAGGGGAGGGGGAGGGGTTGAAGTTCTCTTCTGCCGCGCGCTCTGTTTGTCGTCATAACTTCTAATTTATCGTTACTATGGCAAGTGGGGTATCAGTTTTGGATAAATCAAAGATGGCCAATCGTTTTCTGAAATAAAAAATACATGTCTACATACAAAAAAAGTGAATTATGCCTTAAAATGTGAAAATTTCAACCGTAACAAAACTCATTAAATGGCCATAATTTTTCAAATCGTGGCTATATCGACTTTAAAAAAATATGATTAAAAAGCTGTATGCGTATAGATTCTGAAAATATAATATATGTCTATAGTGTATATAGAAAAATCGTTAGAAAAAAAATGAAAACAGCTTGGCGGAGCAGCCAAAATTCATTGTAAAATAAGGACAACATAATCGATTTTTACAAATTGACCAATCTTTTTACTAGTAAATATAGAGATTTGATCAAATTAAATGGATAATGATTTTAAATGTTTTATTTTGTTAAAAATCTATCGTTTTTACCCTTAGTACAAGTATAAAAAAATGACATTAGTCATATTTGATCTTATAGATGAGCGGGCTCTGCTGACTATTTTAAGTGAATCAAATGTCTGTAATTAAAGTGACAACATATAACTATGCTAAAAGCTTAGCTAAAAGTATTTATTAAATAATGTAAAAGTGACTGCACCATTGATTAACACTTTAAGAGTTAGCCCTAATAGCAGGACGCAAAGAATTGTTTTCTTAAATGTCGCCATTTTTTACGTCGGATAGTATGGTTTTGCCAGAAATAGAGTTCCAAAATATCTTAATTGTAAGTTTTATGAGTTATAGGCCAAAATAATAGCTTATATCTGTTTGTTCAGAGTGCTGATAATTTGGTGCAGTGCTAGCATTCGAGTCACTGCCATGCCCCTATCTCATCATCTCCCTAGCCTTTTCTGGATTATATTGGGGTCGGCTCTCAGCCTAACCGGATTCAGCTGGATACCAGTGTTTTATGTTAAGCGACTGCCTATCAGACCTTCACAACTTAGTAACTGGGCGATACGATGCCTCTTGTTTAGGCTGGTCAGACTTTCTAGTTCGGCTACCCGTAACGACTGTCAAAGTTCCACGAATGACAACCGCTGCCCCTATATTGTTTATTAAATACTTTGCCGTCCGCAGTCGCACAATTCCAATCACTTAAGTTCCCGCTGAGAGCATCTTTATCTTTATTTATTAATCTTAACATCATGGGTACATTGTTTACCCTGGGTAAAGTACAATCTTAAATAGAGAAAGGTGTCTGAGATAGAATAGACATCTCAGACCGCCGCACTTCTTTTTACACCGGATCATTTCCACTCAGACGTCGAAAACCACTGTACTGGCAAGTCTCTCCATGTATGTTAACAGTAATATAACCGACCTTACTCTATCCCTTTTTAGATGGGTCAGGTGGATTCGGTGAAAAAATGTTCTCAAAAAAAGATGCAGGGCAGCTTTTCAATAATAGCGAAAGCCTCTCTAATCCTTTTCTCATATGCTGCCAGAAACTCTTTTGCGACAGTTGGAAAAGCATTCCATGTCTCCGTTGCGCTTTTTTTCTCCACCGTTCAAATAAGTCACAGTGTCACAGCTTTTTTACAGGACCATCACACTGGTGGTTCTGTAAATAATCCTCATCCTATTTTAGTCCTGGGAAGTATATAGCGGATGAAAGAAAATATTTCTAAGTATTTTTAATGGAGGGTACTTGATACCTTGTGGCAAGGAAGGTACTGGTGGGGTTTTCCAGTGCCTACATTAACCACAGCTCCTCTAGCTCAGGCACTCGTCTATACCAAAACGACTGCTAACGAGACGTCAGTATCGACAGTACGTGTACGTATCATTACTAGGCACAACTCTGACTACTGCGTTAGTCCTATCATCTTGTTGTTCGCCACTTGGTATCCGCCGTTATAAAAAATTCTTTTTACAAGACCCCTTAGAGCTAGTCTTGCCTCTGTTTTACGCTTTTCCAGGGTGTCACAATGTATCTTGTTTTTTAACTGTGAAGGGGAAAAGGGTTTCTGGCAGCATATGAGGGACGGATTAGCGACACTTTCACTATTATTCGCAGGCCAGTTAGTCTAGTGGCTAGTGACCCTGACTGCTAAGTCGGAGGTCGTGGCTACGATGCCAACCAGAACAAACTTTGCGTGATGAGCATTGTTTGTCCTGTGTCTGATTGTAATTTATCTATAATATGTACGTATTTATAATTATATAAGTATGAAGACCAGTTACTTCTAGTCTGTCATAGTATATCTCTGCTAAGTTTGAGATCAGATGGAAAGAGTTGTCACAGGATATTATTGAAAAGTTTATAAGATAGTTAGAAGTGTTTATTTCTGGTCTTGCACATTTTGCTAAGTAAATGAAACCTAAAATATCTGTTTATTAAAGATATTCGTTAGCTAGAAAATGGTGTCTTACAAAAGCTGCCCTGCACCAACATTTCTTGAGCAGTATTCCAAAACTGTTCCTGTATGGGATCAGATGTCTGGAAATCCACCTGATTTTTCTGATTGGGGACGGCGTAAGGTCAGTGACAACTGTCAGCCTACATGGACAGACTTGCCAGTGGTTTTCAACCTATCTACAAAATGGTCCAGTGCAGATATAATAAGAAGTGCGGCGGTCTGAAATGTCGAACAACTCTTTGCGTCCTGCTATTGGTGCTAACTCTTTTTAAAGTGTTTATCATTGGTGCAGTCACCTTTTACATTATTTTATAAGTAAGTACTTTTAGCATAGTTATATGTTGTTACTTTAATTACAGACGTTTAAGTCACTTAGACTAGTCAACAGAGCCCGCTCAGCTATAAGATCAAATATGACTAATGTCATTTTTTTATACTTGTACTAAGGGTAAAAACGATAGATTTTTAACAAAAAAAAACATTTAAATTCATTATCTATTTAATTTGATCAAATCTCTATATTTACTAATAAAAAGATTGGTCAATTTGTAAAAATCGATTTTGTTGTCCTTATTTTACAATGTATTTTGGCTGCTCCGCCAAGCTGTTTTCATTTTTTTCTAACGATTTTTCTATATACACTATAGACATATATTATATTTTCAGAATCTATACGCATACAGCTTTTTAATCATATTTTTTTAAAGTCGATATAGCCACGATTTGAAAAATTATGGCCATTTAATGAGTTTTGTTACGGTTGAAATTTTCACATTTTAAGGCATAATTCACTTTTTTTGTATGTAGACATGTATTTTTTATTTCAGAAAACGATTGGCCATCTTTGATTTATCCAAAACTGATACCCCACTTGCCATAGTAACGATAAATTAGAAGTTATGACGACAAACAGAGCGCGCGGCAGAAGAGAACTTCAACCCCTCCCCCTCCCCCCCAGAGGGGTGCCTCCGATTGCCTCCCGGGCGATTTTCACTCTAACCCACCTAACTAACAAGTGTACCAAGTCTCATGCTTTAATGCAAAAAATATTGCTTTTGGCTTATAACGCCCCCACTACTAAATTCACACATGACACAGCCAAAACTAATATTAGAATTTAATTTCAGCACTTACCTGTTTTGATAGAGCATATTAAATTGATTATTAATATTGCTACGAGAGTGCACTTGATGGATACGTCAGCCATGGTCAGACTTGTTTGAAAACTGAATATCATAAATATTTGTTGTTACTAGGTAATGCTATGTATAGGTGATTATTTAACGGTATCTGTACGTACCATTTGTTTTCATTCTCGATTCGGTAGTAATTAGCGAAGTGGGAGTGAGTTTTAGTAGTAGAGGAGGGGGCAATTTGATATTATGAGAAAAAAGCGGCCAAGAGCGAGTCGGATTCGCGCTGAGGGTTCTATTTTTGTAGAAAATCTTGCGGTTCACAGAATACATCTATTGACCAAGTTTGAAAGAACAGCATGTCTTATAGGAAAAAGTGGTTGTGGCATACGGACAGACAGACAGATATGACGAACAGACGAAGGCGTCGTCCTAATTGGGATCGATCGTACGATGGCGCGATGCGTTTTTTATCTCACGACGATCGTCGTCGCATCGTACGATCGTTATTAAGCAATTCACGTGCTCGCACGATTATTTCCGAGTTGCTTGCGAGGTTCAAATAGGACACTGATGAAATCTGTATGTTTGAACTCATCGCACGACGAGAACGCATCGCGCCATCGTACGATCGCTCCCAATTAGGACAACGCCGAATCCATAAGGGTTCCGTTTTTTTTTTAATTTGGCTTTGGAACTCTAAAATGTATGAATTGGGGCAGTGATGTGCACATGAATGTTACACTTGCGGTGTAGGGGGGACAACATTATATCCTATGTTTTTTTTACATTTTATTTGTAATATTAATAAGCTAAAAAATATTTTTGTGTTGGATATTCCATTTATAGAGGAAAGATTTACATTTTTTTTTTCCACCACACTATTCTCAACCACTGCAACTCCTGAAAGCCAGAATCAACAGTGGAGTCCGCCAGAAAAGCGCCGAGCAATGAAGCTCGACGAGTCCCGGAGAAACGATTCAACTGTCTTGGATCACGCAACGAAATTAATCAGAAAAAGTACAGCGGAGGAGTAAGAAAAAATATGTTTTCCACTTCCCTCCATAACAAGCAGGAGACAGAACAGAACTAGGCCAATAGGCACAAAGGGGCGATTACAACTGGGAGAAGCCCAGATTGCCTTGCACCACGGAATAGAATTTGTTAAAATTAATGATTTACATTATTATTTTATTATTATATTATATACGATGACGCACATATATACTTATTATGGTATTGTTAACACATATTACACAGGGAAATTTAAATGAGGAAACCCATATTTTCAAATAGAGACAAACAAAAATGAGCGATTGTTCTATAATTATAACTTATTTATTACGCATTTTGTAAATTACCTATACCTACTGTTTAGTACGTTTAAACCTTCGAACACACGTGATTCGAGACACAATAGAAAGACAATAGCAGTGAGACAGCCGGCTGTCGCTTGGTCGTCGAAAGGTTTTTTTTTAGGAAAGGATTTAATTAAGTACGGTTCATAATTAAGTACGGTTAATTAATTAAATACGTTTTAAATATTTACATGCCAATTTAATTTTGTAGGGTTATTATAATGCGCTTTATATGGTCTCGCTACGTATTGCAGTAACTAGGGGCGTTCCAGGCTTAGAACACAATATTAAACAAGGTGCATTTTTGAAACTACAAAACCTTTTAGGTAAAAAATGACAGTTTGAAAAAATCGCATCCATATCAGTTTACCCATTTACAGTGCCACCGATAGACAAACAGACACACGCAATTAGCGGTCAAACCCCTTGACACCCAACCGACAGCTGGCTGTCGGGGTATCCCATTTCATTCGTCCTCATTTTTATTATTTACAGACCTCTTTTTGTATGAACAAGTTTGGTTATTTAAGTTCTTGGATAAACCTACAATTAAAAAAATATGTATATAATCTATGCTCGTACGTTTTTTCTTTTTGGGGTAGAAATTGCAACATTGATGCAACAACACAATATTTAATCGGCTGTTATTCTAATGTTTGTATTTCACTTACTGTATTATAGGACACGGCATATAACCACACCACGATGTTTTGTAATACCGTACTATCTGTTTACACAAATAATCTTATTTGGTTTGATTCATTCATCAGTTTTCCCAGCTTTTTCAGACCATTTGCCATGTTTTTGGTTGCCTGTAAACCTGAACCGTTTCTAGAGTAGTGTAGGTAGGGTTTGTACCCTCAAATTGGAGCGCGAGCGCACAAAATCTCCAATCATCCATACTAATATTAAAAATGGGAAAGTGTGTCTGTCTGTCTGTCTGTATGTATGTTTGTCTTTCTTTCACGGCAAAACGGAGCGACGAATTGACGTGATTTTTTAAGTGGAGATAGTTGAAAGGATGTAGAGTAACATAGGCTACTTTTTGTCTCTTTCTAACACGAGCGAAGCCGCGGGCAAAAGCTAGTAAGTTTATAAATCAAAATATTGTCAAATTTATTTAATATACTATAGACTTTATGGACTACTTTATTTACTTTCAATAAAAATTAGAAAATGTATGTCTGCAAAAAATATTTTCATCCATACTATACACTATACAGGGTGGAGGTGTCGTGATGGCCCAGTGGATAAGGTACCGGGGTTGCGGAATGTTTATAATAGCTACCGTGACCCTGGAACATAAAGGGCAATCGAAGGAACATGAGTGGGTGTATTAGTCAGTAAGAGTCTGACACGCCCTCCCGCCGCACCCAGGACGGGAGCAGTCATTTGATGATTTCACACTCACAAAAAAAAAAGGCGCCCGCCTCTCGTGTAAGAGATTGTGGGTTCGAATCCGGGCAAGTACAAATGTGACTTTTTCAATTCATATGTACTTTCTAAAGTTTATCTTAGACATCACTGACATCCAGTGCCTCGGAAAGCACGTAAATCCGTTGGTCCGTGGATAAGTCATAAAGTCTGTTAGTCTAACCAAGGGGTATCGTGTCGTCCAGTAACTGGGTTGTGGAGGTCTGATAGGCAGTCGCTTCACGTAAAACACTGGTATCCAGCTGAATCCAGTTAGGCTGGAAGCTGACCCCAACATAGTTGGAAAAAGGCTAGGTAGAAGGACTATACAGGGTCGAAATTTTACTTTAAGGAATTACTCCTTTATTTTTTAAAAGAAATAAAATGGCATTCAAAGATTTTTGTAATTTTGATTCCCACACTCGGGAATCGAACCGGCAGAAATCCCAATCCATCCGAAGCCATCAGATGTTAGTGTCATTTGTAAGGACCAAATCTGAAGAATATCACCACAAAAAAAAACGAAAATTATTGACGGTCAAATTCTTTTTTCAAAGGTTTTCGTTATTTTAATCAAACTAACATAGCAAATGTTTGTTTGATTAAAATAACGAAAACCTTGAATATGAACAAGCAAGCAATATGAGTTGCAGTGAAATTATTTTGGACGAAGTTGCAAGCACCAGCTAGTATAAAAAAAACCCAAATTGAGTATTCACATTTTTATTTCACAGGCAACAAATCTCCCCAATTACAAGACCGTGCACACCTGTACGTAGTCTGATCGTACTTGGCTTTAGAAAATATTATCTCTTTCAACTCTCCTTGGGCCGTACATAACCTACAAATAGTGTGTTTGGACCTTACGATTGGAGCTCGCACTATCCTTGGCCATTGCGGATCATCTGCCGGACGTGGCCCTTTCTTTAGAATAATATAAGTAAACAAATCAGCAAAGACCTCGGATTTTGCTGCATACGGTAGAGATTCATACTTCATAAGGAAGTTACAAGGAGTTTCATGCTCCAAATAACGAGGGCATACATTATCATTGGGGCACGGAGAAAACGCATAACCTTTTTGGTGTTTCTTTCCTTCTAAATTGAGAATAAACTCTCTAGCTTCGTTAACAACTTGGAAACCAGCATTGGATCCATGTTCAACGATTATTAAATAATCTTCTGTCTTATTCCAGAGTTTCTGTATTGTTTCTAATCTTGATTGCATGCTTGGTAACTCAAATAATGAGTATGCGGACAACACTATACTGTATTTTAGATCTGTAGAAGCTGGTAGAAATTGACGCTGAAAGTAGCCTTTTAGAGGCATTTCTACATTGTCTTTGCCTTGGCACAGTATGAGACGAGCAAGCTCATGCATGACTGGTGACGTGTCTACGCAGAAGTATTCAAATATATTGTTTTTCCAGTAGTGGTTGACTGCCCAAGTTCCTGTGCCTACACCAGAGCCAAAATCAAAGAAACTGCGAGGCTTATAATCTGGGTTAAATTTACTAATTTCATCTAAAATTCGTACTAATACTGCATATTCAGGGGCTGCTCTACTCATAAGATACTGCAAACTGGTTGGTTTATCATAAGCAATATTGCCCCAACGATAAACATTCTTTTTCAACGCACTAAAAACTTTGTTCTGAACCTTCTTTTCACAGTTCCTCTGTTCATCTTCCGTCAATTCTCGATCTATGGTTGAGTAAACTTTTTTTGATATGGCGTCGTGGAATTTCCGCGCCTTTTCGTCGATTTCTCCTTCTTCTGGCGGGAGTTGTCGTGACCGGATGTAGTTGCTTAAATTTACACTTTCTTGGGCATAAGCTTTAGCTCCGGCGTCGTCTAGAATTATTTTTATAGCGTTTTGTATGTCTGAAGGAATCGAGGCTATTTTGATTCGTGTTGTACCGGGATGTTTTCGTGGTTTGAAGACCTTTGCATCAAAATTCTCCTTCAGGTTAGGGTCTACCGCTATCCTAGTTGTGTAATTTGCGTGGAAAGATGTTATAGAACTTATTCTTAACTTTCTAAACATTTTTATAACCTTTATCACGAATAATCCACTGTCTGTTTGTCTTGCTTTGATCTTGTCAATGTCAAACTATTGTCAGTGTCACTATTAGTCAAGGAACAAGTTGCCACAGATACTTTAATAAGGGTGCGTTTCAAAAAGGGTAAGAATTACACGGAGTAGTGCGAAAGTTACTCTAGCGCGTTCCGAAATGAGCCGAGTAAAACCGAGGGTAACCGAACAATCACTCGACAGCTACCCAAGCAGTATTTCGGAATGCTTTTGGTAAAGTAATTTTCGCACTGACAAGTGCGATTTCTCACTCTCGATGGCCAAGTAATCTCCAGGAGATTTCTGAGCGTCGTTAAAAATTACCTGCCATATGTCAAAATCATTTATGCGCCAATATTGAAGTTTGATGTTGAAGAATGGATTTACTAAATTAGAAACGCAAGTAGTACTTATTTATTTGCAAAATATGATTAAAAACTATGATTTTCCTTATTTGCAATAGAGAGAAAAGGTTATGTTAACAGTGTCATCATACGACCCTAACCATCATGACCCTAACCCGTTCCCAAAACAGTAAATCACTCTGTAGCGTTCAAAAACAGTATAGCCGTTCTCTTTCTTTCGTTGTTTCTATCTCTCTTTAACTTCCGACTCACCGAGTGA
Organism: Athetis lepigone; assembly: GCA_033675125.1. NCBI lineage: Eukaryota > Metazoa > Arthropoda > Insecta > Lepidoptera > Noctuidae > Athetis > Athetis lepigone. The sequence goes on along the minus strand of CM066220.1, from coordinate 3,584,698 downwards.
ATTCCTCGCACGTTTTGGAACGCACCCTAATGTTACTCAAGAGCTAAGTAACATTTTTGCATAGATTTTTTTTAATTCATAATAATTCATTCAGAAAGCACAATTCTCAATTCGATTAAAATTCTTTTGATGCGTTCCGTCTACGTAATGTAAGATTTTACGAAACGAAAAAAGAAAAATAAAATGGATCTCCACATATAGACATTGCTTGATTTGGATTTCCTTTACAGGGTAAACTTTCCCAAACTACTGGTACGGTTCAGAAAACTCTGAAAACCTGTGTTACCTTTGGGTATCACTGGCTATGTTTTATGTTTGATTATTAATACCCCAGCAGAGTTGCGAGTAAAAGTTAATTGACAGAGAAACGTTTCGACTTTCGACCAACATTTTTAATTAAAGATTCACAATCTACCCTTTTTACATTACACAAAAAGTGTAGGTTGTTTGACATACGCCACATCAGAAAATTCAACTTGGCGTCATTCCATGTGGAATTCGATGAGATGGCAAGGGGCGCTGATTGGCTGTTTCAATTTCTGCTCTTCCAAACTTCACCGATTCTTGCAATTTTGTCCTCTCTCCTGGCTGTGGTTGCTTTGGGCTTGGGCCTGGCTGCAATTTGTTTTGCTGCCTCTTGAACAGCTATTTCATTCTTGATTGCCAGCACAAAAGCCCTGCCTATCATTCTGGCACTAAGATTCACAAGTCGAGCTAAATGATTAACCATATTAAATCGGTACCATCGGTACCTATTAAACTAAATATAATTGAACAAAATAAATTCGACTGCCGTCAACTCTTCGTCAATGATTTTGTAGAGAAACTACTAATTTGGTAAAATTTATCAGGGAATGGAAAATATGGAAATTAAATAAAATTATAAATAAAAAGAAAACAATTTCTTCTAGATGCTACATAAAATAAATGTCAGGGTCCTGTCAAGATTAAAAGAAATATAGTAAAGCTTAGCGGTCAATTATACTCGTTCGGTCGAGCTGAATCGAATATTGACGATCGTTTTAAGGTGAACGCAGACTTGGCTGCACCGCACGCGCCGCAGTCTTCGCATTCGAATTCTTTATATGAAGTTCTATGCCACCTCGCACACCTACCCGCGTCGCAGTTGCCGCAGACCCTGAAACGACAACAAAGAAAATGCGATGACTGCGGGGACTGCGGCGCGTGCGGTGCGGCCAAGTCTGCGTTCACCTTTAGTGTAAGGCGTTTTTCTAATGGAACGCGAATACGCTATAATCGCGCTAGTAAGCGATGCGACCATGGCATATTTCCGCGATTCCAAAAATTATCCAATAAACGTGTACGTTACTCCAGCAAGAAAGTATCTCCTAGAGTTATATGAGTAGAACGTATTGTTGGTGCCTTATGTGCAGTAAATGTGCCCCTCATAAAAAATGTGTGCCCCCTGCCGAAGTAACCCCCAAAACTTTTGAACGCAACTGTACGGCGCTAGCTTAAGTACAATACGTCTAATAAAGAAGGTCATCGATATGTATGAATCCGTCGCTTTTTAGTAGTTATTTAAATTTGGTCGGATAACCAGCCGTTGTTTACTTATTTTGGTTTTTTGTGTATATTTACTTGGCAAATGCCAATTGGCAAATATCTGAATGTATTTCTTTCGCTCACACATAAATACTGGATGTATTTTAATGAAATTTAGAATGGAGAAGATAGCTATTACCTTGGAATAGCACTTAGGCTACTATTTATAATGATCTTAATAATGTGTCAGGTCATAGAAACAGCTAGTAGAACATAATGTTATAACAACTTTATTTTATTATTTATTTATTACTTTTCTACTTCAGTGTACTCAGGCACAACACGTGTGAACCGGTTAGTGAGTAAAGTAAAGAAGGTCATCGATATGTATGAATCCGTCGCTTTTTAGTAGGTAGTCATTTAAATTTGGTCGGATAACCAGCCGTTGTTTATTTATTTTGGGTTTTTGTGTATATTTACTTAATCCGAAACATTTCAAGCTCAATATTTTCACCATATATTTTGGACTAAAGGCACATGATTTTGGTTTATACCTACACATCTGAGATTGAGCCAGTTCCGTTTTGCCGTCAAAGTTATGACACTATCGTTTTGACTTTTAGCAAAATTATTCAAAAACGCATGCATTGACAGTTTTGAAACTTTGTATGGTTATTACTAGCATTATGAAGGACCAAATACAGTTTTCAGCGAACTTGTGCCTGGTCTCATTTAGGTGCTGCGATGTTTTTTTGGGTTTTCATAAAACCACGATAACTTGAAAACTATAAATATTTTCTTAAATCTAATCGGAGCACTAAGGGGCACACATTAAGAGCTACTCGTGTATGTTTATTCTACAGGGGCACATGCAATGGTTTTAGAGATATACGATTCATCAAAACGTTACTCCAGCAGGAAACGCAATATCTCGAAAATCTGAAGGGGCACAGAATTTATTTTTGGGGGCACATTTTGGCACACATATAAGCTCCCTGGTCATGCAAAATTTTTCTCTCTCCGATCACTCGTTTAAAATTTTCCTGCTAGAAAAACGTTACCCCAGCAAGAATCGTTTTTCCGTTTTTTCTTCGAAACGGCAGGGGGCACACATTTTTTATGAGGGGGCACATTTACAGCACATAAGGCACCAACTATACGTTCTACTCATATAACTCCTCTAGGGGATACTTTCTTGCTGGAGTAACGTACACCCAATAAACCGTAAATCCGCGATCATCGCGCGGGAGAATTATTATATATATAACTAGCGGCCCGTCCCAGCTTCGCACGGGTAGATATAAGATTACAATAAATATAGTAATTAATTAGCGCCCATATTATGCGTGAAATATTGCGAAAGAGAAAACTCGAAAACATGCGCTTCCCCAGACATAAGACTGAGCTAGATCGATTTCTCGTCCCCAAAAACCCCCACATATCAAATTTCAGCGAAATCGTTAGGGTCGTTTCCGAGATCACATGCTTTTTCAAGCAATCAGCGCCATCTGCCGGGCTGATTTGTGAATCTAAACCATTCCCAGGTCCTCTTGAACACACACAAAAAATTTCATCAAAATCGGTCAAGCCGTTTAGGAAGAGTTCAGTGACATACACACTCACAGAAAAATTATATATATAAAGACAATTCTTGACGCAATAGGGTCGCGCGAATGTCAATTAGGACACGTAGGTATTCGAAAACTGTAATGTTTGATCGCACGTTCGTACGAACAGAGTCCATGCCAGCCGCGTAGTCGCGTTCAATAAGGACAACGCCCAATTGTGCGTCTTGACTTGGCGTATTTGTCCTAATATTTGTGAATTCGATGCAGCGCAGTTACTATTATCCAAGTAGTGAAAAAAATGGTCAAATACGCATTATGTATATTATTTCCTAGAGTTCCATACATGTTACAGTCAGAACATTAATAATAATCTTCTTTTTGAAATCGGTTAATAAATCACAGTACATGCTAAAAAAAAGGAAATAACTCACCTGTGCGCTTCAAGTTAGTTATTCAGTTTGATACATCTCATGCATCTTTGTTTGTGTTTGCCGTGTTTGGCTTGGTATTTCAAATCGGTTTTATTAGAAAGCCACAATCGAGGCGACTCTACCAGCTCTGTGAACGCTAGGCTCTAAATAACTTCATTATTGCGTTTTCATAGAGAATCATACAAATTTAAAAAAATGCCTGAATTTTTTTAACGGCATAACTTTATTCTTAGTATGAAACCTATTCGGAAGTCGGAAGCCAAAGTTGTCATTGTTATGTTTGACAAAAATAATCATTGAGAAGTTGAGTTAAAGTTTTTTTTATTTCCCAAATAACAAGACACTTACTCCTACTAGTCCTTGGCAACCTTAGACTATTAACTTCTAGACGTAACCATGAGGTTGTAAAGAAGTGTGAAAGTGAGAAGCATATATACGAATTTCGTAAGAAAATTGAGACAAAGCATAACATGCTCTGTTTCGTTCGGCGTGGCCGGTTTTCGCTTGGCGAACATTGAAAAGTTAGCCAAACAAAGGGATGTCACTGTCATTGAATGGTCGGCTCGTATTAGTTTTTACAATTTTATAACAATTTCGGTAATTAAACCAATAGTTTTAATGTATATTTGAGAAATTGACTCCAGTAGTTAAGTGTTTAGTGCGTTTTCTGTGCTATAAAATGGGAGGATGCACTATTTTAGGCTGCAAAAGCCGCACAGAAAGAAAGCAAGATAAGAATGTTACTTTTCACTCGTAAGGATGCAAATATTACAAGTTATTGTGCATTGATTGAATAAATACATTTGTGTGTATGTAATTACATGGCTTTCGATCAAAATTAAGGACATTTTCTAGCGATATCGTTTATATTTTTATCTACATAACCTATTACTTGTTTTTCAAAGTGTTACCATACCTCAGTTCTATTTTTCCCATAACTTGATAATAAAATTGCAACTAGTTAAATAAATAAAATTAATCAGATGATTAATTAGTTATTTGATGCCCTGTGAGGTATCCTCTCCCTTTTAAAAGGAATTTTATATAATTTTTATAGTTGGACATCACAGACATCAGTGAAGGAAAACATCGTGAGAAAACCTGGACTCGTAACTTAAATAATACTTACGATATAAATAATTTTGCACTCTTAATAAGGATTATGATACGCAACTTAGTACATGAATGTAATAAGTAGTTGTTGCAACGGAACATCTCACGGTTTTGGTCATATTTAGGGAAAATTTTACGTAATGACAACATTGAAATTTTATAGTGCTGTCTCATGTGCGGCCACGCGGTGGCTCAATCTAGAAGTTAATAATCTAAGTTGGCAACCTTTTTTTGGAAATACAACGAGTTATATAATTTTCTAAACTGAAGCCGTTATGTCAAAATTGTCACTCATGACATGAAGTCATGACATTGATGCCAATTGCCTTTGCCAAATATGTCAATTTGTCAAACAATTAGTTTGCGAAGTTTACCAGTGTCCAGTTTTTGCGTTATTTATCGATATTTTTTCAAATAAGCTGAAAAATGATTCTCCTAAGTATATTTATTGCTAATTTAGTTCTTATTACTGCCGAAGTAAATACAGAATACTGTGATATTGAGTCAAAAACTTGCGAAAGCGAAATCGGGGTAAATAATGACAAAAAGCTTATTTTTTACGACGTTAATCCTCCTGAGGGCTTTAATTTGCGGAGAGATGTATACATGAGGTTCGCAATAATGTTAGCTGAAGCTCAAAAACGAGGTAAGGACAACTGGGAGTTAGTTTTACCTCCTTGGTATAACCTCTTTCATTGGAAGACAGACCGAAGAGTTCCACGTCCCTGGGGTCAATTCTTTGACATAGATTCTTTAAAATCGTACGCTCCAGTTGTCGAAATGCATGAAGTTTTTAGCAAAACCAAAGAAAAGGCGTTAGAACTCGATATTTTGTATATATTGGAAAACTTTGAAGATGCATTTGAAAATGGTGTTTTTGAGGAAAAATGGAAGGTCTTGGGTGAATGCAACCATAACGGACAATTCTGGGGGTATAATAACATCACAGTTAAAGAAACTATATGTGTAAAGTTTCAAGGAAAGAACTCAAAACTATGGGAATTAATATCTTTGCATCCACATAATAAAAAAATTATGTTTGCACATGGAGAAATACCTCTCCACGACAACTATGGCACCAAAGAGTACTGGGACTGTCGTAAGAGCATGAAATTTAACAAAAAACTCATCAGAATTGCAAAAGAGTACATATCTGAATATTTAAATTGTAAAACAGATAAGTGTAACACATATATAAGTGTCCACTGGAGACGGCAAGACTTTGCTAGAAGCCGAGGTAACGATGTGCCTTCAATAACAAGCACTGCAAAACAGATCCACAAAAGGTTAAAAAAACTCAACATCAACAAAGTTTTTATCTCAACCGACGCATCAATGTCTGAATTGAATAAACTGGAAAATGAACTTACCAGTCTTGGGCATGAAGTCCATTTTTTCCTGCCAAGTGCTTCCATTATTGAGGAGTATGGAGACGGTGGTATATCAATAATTGATCAAATCATTTGTTCGTATGCAGCTTTCTTCATTGGAACTCATGAGAGTACATTTACATATAGAATACAAGAAGAGAGAGAAATATTGGGTTTTGATTCTAGTACTACGTTTAATAGGCTGTGTCCGGACACTGGGCGTTGTGAGAGACCATCAAAGTGGACTATTGTTAACTAGAATTTTGTATTTTGGCCATAGTTAATGATGCCATTTATTTGTACAGTCAGCAAAGTAGGTATACAGGGTGGTCATCTACAATAGGGATGACGAACATAAAAAAAATGGCATTCTGTTTAGTCCGTCTTGTAGATCGGCCAAAAATACGGGACACGTATTTTTTGCTTCATCAAAATAATAAAAAAATACAAAGATAAAGAGCAACAAAGTTCTGGAGTGGGGGCATAGTGGGGCTTTTGACGCCGCCGTAATGCAAAAATTGTATCTGATCGTGACGTCACGCACAACTTCAACGCACTGTATCGTCGTCATTTTTCGTTTATGAGAAAAAAGAAAAAATATGTGTCGAAAAATTTTTTAATAATCTCAATGACGGACTAATTATATTTTTTTCTTCGTCTCGCCTATTGAGGTTTTCTTGAATACCTATGACTGTATTCAAATGAAATTTAACCTAATTGAAGTACTAGTTATTTTATACTATAGTTTAAATTTTTATTAGAAAATACCCATGGGTTTTTGAGAAAACATCTGAATCTGACGGCCCTGTATACTTATCTGCTTTGCTGACCACTGACTACAATATAAAAGACAGGTATTAGTCTGATACAAAGTAGTTACAATTGGTCTTTATTTCTGTCTAACTTTGCAGTAATTTTTGGTGTGATATTATTTTAATAGAGCTAAGATTAGTTTATAAAACAAAGGTAGAAAATCTGTATATATGTATATAAAAATAATCTCCATTTTTCGAAGTCACAAGAACTTGAGAATGATTTAACTAATTTTCAACAAATGATTTCAACTTAGTAATATCTAAAAACACGAAGTATTTTAACATCAGCTTTAACCTTTCAACGACCAACCGACGGCCGGCTGTCGGGCTGCTATTGTTTTTCTATTGTGTGGCTCTAATTGGTGTGTTCAAAGGATTAAAAAAGATTGATGGGGACAATCACAAAGTCCAATATTATATAGAGGGCTAGATAGTCTGCTACTTAAAAATATATGTATTTAAGAAATAAGCATAATAAAATTATAAGGTAATTTTTGTAAATATTAGAATAAATTGCCCAATGTTGCACTGCCTGTTGTGTGGTTGATCCCAAGTATAAATCTGTGGAGGGGACCACTGATAAATAAGGCCGCCCTTGCGAGATCCTAAAGTAATATAATTGACGATAATAATACTAGTTACAAAAAAAAGATGTAGGTTTGTTTTTATACTCACGTTTTTTTCACACAAGGTTCGAAACTGAACACTTTTTCAACTAACTAATCCGTTTTAGGCCCGAGTCACACCGGAATGGCAGCGGCCGCCCGCGGCGCCGCGAGGGCGCCAGCGGCCGCCAGCGTCGCTAGAAACGAAAGGCGCGCGGCCGCTGGCGGCTTCGCGACCTTTTCAAGTGATACTCATCATTTAAGTATGTAGTTAAAGTTTAAAATTATTTCACACTGAAGGTGCTCGCCGCGCCGCTGCGGGCCCCTGCCATTCCGGTGTGACTCGGGCCTTATAAGATAGTTTTCCTTAAGCCGATTGTCCATCGCCGCCGTCACATTCACGGCAACGAGAACGAGACGACGCCGAAGTGGTGACACATACATTTATAAGGCCGGTGCATTAAAGAAAGGAATCTTAAATGGCTGCATATAGTTGCGTTGACAGATAGTACAGTCAGCATATAAAATTTAAAGCTAAAGTTTTTTAGTTCAAATCAAAAACATCGTAAAGATTTTTTATTGTTTTCTTCGGTAACAGTGCCTACTTTTACAACAATAACAAACTGGTAACAACGGAAAAATAACAGAGAACTATAACAAGATATTCGTAAAAAGGATCACTGAGCGCGTCAAGGCAGCGTTGAAGCAAATCAAGACTTTTTTATATGTTGACGGTACGCGCGCCAGTGAGTATAGACGGCACTAGTGTGCGAGCGAGAGAACATGATAAGCGCCGCCATTTAAGATTTCTTTCTTTAATGAACCAGGTTATACTATAGCCGCGTGTCCATCGCCCGTTACGTCACCTTATACTAAACCCGGCTTGGCGTCACTTTCTCGTTGACTTGACAGTGACGGTGGCGGTGGACAAACCGTGTTACTTCTACCCTCCATTCTCATAAAGTTGCATGTGAAGTTTACCACAGTAGTTTCAGTGGACTATCACAGAATACCGAAGATTAGCCTTTTGATCGCCACGACAATGTGCCTTTAGCGCCAAGCTTTTTAAAAATGTGTAGTTTGTCACGGGATCGTGGCCGTGGCTTGCTACACTTTTTTTTTTGTCATCTATACATGACTGTGGCGGTCAAAAGGTTAATTTGAGGAATTAAAGGAATTATTTGAGTTAGAAAGTACGGTATTTCCAAGAACGTGACTCAGAATGTTCATCATACCTATTTACGGAATCTCGAAAAATTATAAGAATGAATTACTGAATTTCAAATGTTTCAGTGTGCCACAAAGCGCTTAATAAAATACCTGCCTGTTCATTTGTAAAATCATTGTAAAACTGCCATAATGAGTATACCAAAGATTTTCTTAAATAAATTATTATTTTATACTGTAACTATTTTATTTTATTTGAAAAACCTACCCTATAAAAAAAATTCCTCAGGAAGCTCAGAAAGAAAAATATTTTTTCTACAAAAAAATGTAGAAAAAAGTTTTTTTTTCACTATTTTTGTTTGGTAGTAGGTAATTTGTTTAAGTATTTCTAGATTAGATGTATATCATTTATCTGGGCCCTTTACTTGGCGATTGGTATGGTTTGTCGACCAGGCCAGTTGAGTGAACCACAACCATACCACAGATAAAACAACAAAATGACAGTGATCATAAGGGTGAATTTCGCGTGGCAGTAATATGACACCGACAATAATGACACTAATGACAGCTGTCAGATTGACATTTCGCCAGATCACAGGATAGTGAAGACTCGGCCTTGCTTTTAATCAAATGGCTAGCTGTGAGTTGTCTGAAGATATTTATTTTTACGTCTGTAAAAAAAGACCTATCAAAAGTCCATTGCATAATAATGTGCTTAAATAAAATGTGTAAGGGTAAAGGCAGGGGACGTGGCCCTCTAGGGCCAATGCCGGGGTTGCGGAATAGTTCTAATAGTTGCCGCGGCCCCGGAACATAAAGGGCAACCGAAGGAACAAGGGTGGATTTTAGTCAGTAAAAGTCTGAAACTCCCTTCCGCCCCGGGCGGAGAAATCATTTGAGGATTTCCCATCCATAATAAAAAAAAGGTTAAAGGCTAAAAAGTCTGGTCTTTGAGAATAAAATAACATCTATTATTTTGGAATGTTTATTTTATAGGAATTTCTTCAAAAAATTACATTTTAAGTACATAATGTTCCATACATTAATAATAATTATTATGATAATAGTGTCGACACCACAGATTCTAATAATTTTGATTTATATTTTAAAATTTAGTCAAATGATGGTGTTACAATCGAAGCTTTTTGTTCAGTAATTGATAATGAACTCTAATAGAATAACAATAAGGTATAAAATAATAAATGCAGCCCGATTTTTGTTATTTTATACGATTTTCAACCTTATTCGTGACAGAAGAGATCAGCATATAGTTTGATAAATGTCACTCCAAGCTACCCGAATTTGTAAAATTTTCCCAATCCACTTTGAACCTAATGCTTTAGCGATAAGGTCCAAAAAACTATTGAAGAAATTTGACAGATTGTACTAGGTTGATGTGCTGTCACCTGTACCTACTACGAAACATTTATTCTTGAAATGAAGTTAAATAAAATGATTTACTTGTTTATTGTGCAAACTACTATTTGTCACCTATTTGCGACATTGCATTGGCGTACCGAGTATTCGTTCGCTTGTCACCTATTTGCGACATTGGCGTACCGAGTATTCGTTCGCCTGTCACCTATACGTGACAATGACGTTTAAGTCTACAAACGTTTGGGAATTATACAAATGAAGAAACTACGTACATTTTTATGTGCAACGCTAGTTATTTGAATAGGAGACTGACACCACATCAACCTACTCCAATCTGTCAAAATTCTTTAATAGATTTTCAACTTTATCGCTAAAGACATTAGGATCAGAGTTGCTTGAGAAAAATTGTCGATTTGTTGTAGATTGATATGCTGCTGCCTCACAAAGATCTAGTGTCCGAAAAAATAGTTAAATGGTGCCTTTAATAATTATAATTATTTATAATGATTTAAGAGAAAAATATCTAGTCTAATTTAGTAAAAAATATATTTTAAAAGTCGAACAAAACCAACACATCTGTACTTGATTTGACAAATAGGTACCTAATTTATTAATAAATAAAAAAATAATTTTGCTATTTCTATGTTAAAAAAAAAATCATGTCACTTTCCTACAATTCACAAAAGGATTTTTTTTCTAATATTTTTTATCATTTAATGATATTTTGTCTTATATCTAAATCATTATCACAATATAAATGAACAAATGATTATCACAAAACAATAATTTAAACAAAATATAAATTTTATTAGCCTTCTATACATTTTTTTAATCTGTATAACTTGGTATTGTATACAATGGTGCCGATTCTCTTATTTACTAACTAACGGACATTTAAGTGCATCTTTCTCTTTCCATTAAATTAAGAAAAGGACAGAAGATAAATTTTTTGTTAAGTCCTGTCATATTAAGACACCTCATAGATAATTTTGACGCGATTAAAAACATGGCGACTAAAAATACGCCAACTTTCTTCATGTGCTGACTAATTTGACAGGACTAAAAGAATATGTATCTTCTGTCCTTTTCTTAATTAAATGGAAAGAGAAAGATGCATTTAACTTAAATTTTGTTAAGTTAGTGGACAAGAGAATCAGTACCAATACCTAGGTAATGTTTAGAATACCATGGTTAGGTCATTATGAATAATACACACATCAAAAGTGTCTAGGGATATTTCAATTAAACCTAAATTACTAAAATTCTATTAACTTTTTGTTAAAACATGTACACATTAAAATAAACCTTGTTTAATAGACTATTTAATCTGATAAAAAACTTTTAGATAAAGTTAAATTTAAAAAGAAGAGGAAAAACTCAAACAAAATTTCAATCTTAACTTTATTTTTGAAACATCAAAACTCAAACAAAACAACATTTTTTTTTATAAAAACTCTTGAAAACTTAAAATTAATATTCCGTGGATCCACCTAAGACTCTCCTGACACATCTGCAGCGGTTCTGCATACTCAAAACAAGGGTGTCAATATCCTGTTGTGGAATACTGTTCCATAATTGCCGTTTCTAAAGCCATGAAGACCAGTCAGAGCGTTATATCCAGGCTTTGGTCATGTTATCGTGTCACGGAGGAAGTGGTGGAACGGCACCGAGGACCTCAACGCATTACAACACATGTACAGGACCGATTCATAGTAAATGCTGCACAGAGTCAACTAAATGCAGCGGCGATGCAATTGGTTCAAAGGCTACAGAGAGAGTATGGTTTGCTGGTAAGCGGTCAAACTTTGAGAAGGCGACTGCATGAAGTCAATCTACGTGCTCGTAGGCCATTTTGGGTATCAGCACTAAGGAGAGGTAATCGAGGAAGAAGATTACAATAGGCTATTGCACACGAAAACTGGAACCATTCTCAATGGTCACTTGTGCTTTTCACTGATGAATCTAGGTTTGGATTTCATCCTGATTCGCGAAGAGTACGCGTTTGGAGAAAACCTGGACGTTGGAATCGACTGCAGCACCCACAACAAGTTCATGCATATTAAGGTGGCACGATTATGGTTTGGGCAGGAATTCGTCTCGGCGGTAGAACGGACCTCGTTTGGATACAAGGCAATATGACTGCTCGAAAATACCGAGATGAGGTGCTAGAGCCTGTAATCTTGCCCCACAGACAGCAAATGGGACAAAATTTCCAGCTAATGCACGACAATGCCCGTCCACATACGGCGCGTATCGTTACAAGTTGGTTACAACAGCATGTTATCCAAGCTTTAGACCGGCCTGCACAATCCCCTGACTTAAATCCTATTGAGCATGCCAGGAATATGCTTCAGAGAAGAGATCGTAGGAATTTCCCTGTTGATATTGTGCATCAAAACCAGCTTTTCTTGCATCTTAGCAGGATTTGGGACAGTACTCCACAACAGGATATTGACACACTTGTTTTGAGTATGCAGAACCGCTCCAGATGTGTCAGGAGAGTCTTAGGTGGATCCACGAATTATTAATTTAAAGTTTTCAACAATTTTTATAAAAAAAATTGTTTTGTTGTTTAGGTTTTGAAATTTCAAAAATAAAGTTAAATTGAAATTTTGTTGAGTTTTTCCTCTTCTTCTAAGTTTTTTTTTTTAATTTAACTTTATCTAAAAGTTTATTATCAGATTAGATAGGCAATTAAACAAGGTTTATTTTAAAGTGTAGGTGTCTTAACAAAAAGTTAATAGAATTTTAGTTATTTAGGTTTAATTAAAATATCCCTAGACACTTTTGATGTGTGTATTTCCATTTCTTTTGTAATTTAATTCACAATTATAAATTCTTGGATTATACATTAGCTAGGTAAAGTATATAACGAACAATATTATCAATAATATTTATATACTCGTGTATTGACAATTCTATGAACTGTATGCTCGTAAAATACCGGAATTATACAGATTACACGTAATATGTATACATTCTTACAGTCATGGATATTTATTTTCTCGGAAGCCTCAAATACTCAATTCGGGTCCTATAAATGTGCAAATGACCAAAAAAATATATTAAAATATATCCCGCCAATTAAAAAAAAACTATTTTAAGAAAAAAATATACAAATAATTGAACTACTTTGAACTTCATTTAATTTAAGAATTTTTGTTACACTCAAATTTATTAAATTGCAATTAAAATACTTAAAGTAATTAAATTATTTTATACTGTTGGAAAACTCACTAAAACCAAATAATATAATATTAAATTAAACAGGAACTACGATTAAAAATTAATTTTTTTTAACTATTATTAATATATTTTTTTTTAATTGGGTAACTAAAAGACTATGAAGTTAAATCAATATCACAAAAGACAATTTAATGTCTCTTCTTTTTTTATTAGTCTATGAATTAAAACTTAAAAAAAAATACATGCCATTTAGAGCTATGTTATGCAATAACCATGTCAACCCACAGACCTTAACCGTTAGAAGTAATAAGTTGAAAACTTTTTCCAAAAAAATAATAACCGCCTTCAAAAACTAAAAACTTAAAAATCACTAAAATTTCGGAAGTCGGTGGCAACACAAATTGACTGGCAGAAAGGAAGCCACTGACTTCCAAAATTTGAGTTATTTTTAAGTTTTTAGTTTTTTAAGGCGGTTATTTTTTTTTATTTGGAAAACGTTTTTTACTTTTTAGTATCGAGTCCCAATATCTGACTGTGTATTACAGCATCTTTGAAAGTAATTTATTTTCAAAATAAAACTACTTACAATCTTATAAAACTAAAATAGTAACTTGTAACGCACATATCGTCAATGTATATTTTGACGTTTTTTTTGTTATTGATGAATTTTTCGAGAAGAATCGATCGCGATAAAATTTATATGGGAGCAGCTCTGAATCATGACCTATCAAACAAAAAAAGAACCATCAAAATCCGTTTACAATTGACGGAGATATCGCGTAACAAACATACAAAAAAAAAACATACAGACGAATTGAGATCCTCCTACTTTTTGAAGTCGGTTAAAAATTACTTTCAGTTAGAGAATTGGAAAGATATTGAATTAAACTGGTTTATTCGATATATATGATCAACAATGAGTTTGTTATCATGAAATTAAGCCCTAAATAATTAACTCAATTTTCGCAATTTTGTGGGTTATATTATTGCATAACATAGCTATTAGATATGCACAACAGTGCCATACCGTATCAAGTTTTGTACTACCGTAAAATTATTAAGATCCAGTAGTTTTATATTAGCTTGTACTTCTTCATTTCTTCTCCAAATTAGGTCTTTCCCCAACTTGGGAACAGAATCTAAGGCCCGTATAAATAGACGTTACTCAAATACGATCTCAAGTGCGATATCATTTGATACCGAATTATTGTGATGACAGAAGCTCAAGATCGTCGCTAAACACATCTCAGTTTCCAAGATTTGCCATCTTGAGTACACCCATTCTTGTATACTAAGTGTCGAGTTTCGTTTATTAATCAGTCTACAATCTGCTGATGACGTACACCTAATCCGGAACTTGAGCTCTTAAACAATCTCGTTTATTAATACGAGCAGGATCCTAAGTTTGGTATCGAGTACGAGTTTTGATCTGAGTAACGTTTATTATTACGGGCCTAAAACCTCAAGTTCTACAGCCGTGCTATCTACCTTCAGTGGCGTGCAATCTATAAAGGCAAATACGCAATCTATAAAATAATACTAGTATTTCAGTTTTAATTTATACATTGCGTTTTTGCCTTTTTTAAGCATACCGTCTGTTAGGCCGTTCAAAAATATTGGACACATATTTTTTCACTTTTTCAAAGTAATAAAAAATACAACGATAAAGAGCATCAAAGTTCCGGAGTGGTGGCTTATGACGTCACTGTTCAATAAAGTTATACCAAGGTGTGACGTTACGCGAAACTTCAACGCTTCGTATCGTCCGGGGTTGCGGAATGTTTATAATAGTTACCGTGACCCCGGAACATAAAGGGCAACCGAAGGAACATGAGTGGGTTTTAGTCAGTAAAAGTCTGACACGCTCTCCTGCCGCACTCAGGACGGGAGAAGATATTTGATGATTTCCCACTCCTCAAAAAAAAAACGCTCTGTATCGTCGTCATATTTTGTTTACGAGAAAAAAGAAAAAAATACGTCTCCAAAATTTTTATGATGATCTAGCTGATGGACTATTTTGTTTTTTTGTCGTATCACCTATTTAATAGTTTCGTCTAGAACTCTAGTACCTGTCCTAAGCTAACCTAACCCCCGACTAAGCAGTGCCTACTACAAATTAATCTAAAATTGAATACTATTGGGTAGTTTACACCATTAACCAATAAATGTTAAGACTCAATTTCTATAAAACCTCTTTTAATTTCAGCCCAATAAACTCGGTTCATTGTCAATTTGCTATAATATTTGATTTTTAGTTGCTTTGAAATCAATAAATAGATAGTCAACTGAGTTGTTATTTTAGTGACGCCATAAGTTGCCATTGCCCTATTGGGCAAAAATCTATTGGGCGTTTTGACAGCTCATAAAAAGTACGTCAATTGATAATGGTGTAAAATACCGTATTATCTTGATAAGTGCATAATCTAATAAATTTCTCTAAAAAGTGCACGGCACGGACCAACATAATTTCACGTAAAATAATTTAAAATTTACCTATTTTTTTACCAATAAAGGTATATTTTACAAATCACGTCCTATTAAAAAAATAAAAGTCAAATCCTAAAAAATAATAACTTAAAAAAATAAGCGACGTACCTCAAAATGGTATTTTCTTATTCGCAACCTGGTATTTCAAATACCTGTTATTTTGTACTTGTTCCTTCGTACCTAATACTTATATCCATTTATCGTCCTTTTTTCCGTTCAGCAGCGGCGTGGATTCTTCTTTAACATCTTTTACTGGACTATCCGGTTTTCCGTTGAAGAATTTTGCTGTGTTTACGCAGGATACTATGTATGGGATGCCAGCAAGTTCTGATGATAGGGGGTTGTAGTATTGGCGATAGCAGAAAATTGCTACTGAGTACCCTAGGAGGGAACCGACGAGTATATCTGAAAAGTATTAAAAAATATTTAGCTTCTATACTAATAAGTCAAAGTAAAATATACTATAGTATATTTTAAAAAATCTGTAAATTAGATTAATAAATGCTTTTTGAAATCGATACTGCTATAGAAGTATTATAAAAGATTATTATTTCGGGATTTGAAATATTTATTTTTTATATGATAGTCCGATTTAGAAGGAACTAGTTCCTTCCTGTGATAAGTACGAATGCTAAACTGATAAATAATTAAATAAGCGTGTCGTACGTGATTGTTAAGTCATAATGGCTATTGTTTCATGTGTTATGTTAGAATAGAATGTTTAACAAGCGTCCTCTCTCGTATTTTTAGCAAATTCGATGACTAAATCGAAAAAATCTAAATATATATATAACTCAAAGGTGACTGACTGACTGACTTAGTGATCTATCAACGCACAGCCCAAACCACTGGACGGATCAGGCTGAAATTTGGAATGCAGGTAGATGTTATGACGTAGGCATCCGCTAGAAAACGATTTTGATAAATTCCACCCCTAAGGGAATAAGGGGGGGGGGTGAAGGAAGAAGACGCGTGCAAAAGCTAGTTAAAGATATAAGGATGTTAGGTTATCTTCTTCTTTGCATACTGTACCATTTACCAATTCAATAATCCAACGTTCTACAAGAAATTTTAATCCTATATTACATTAAACTCGTCATTCTCCTTTATAACTTACCTTGCCAATGATGATGATAATCACAGCTCCTGGACAGAGCAATAGCCGCGGCTAGGACAAGAGGCAAGAGGCATCCGATCACTCGCAGCCCACTGCCTCTACGGCGAGACAGCACGCCGAGCCGGCCACACAACCAGGCAGATGCTACGCCCAGGGAACAGAATGATACTGGAATGGTAGAGCATAAGTAATTATCGTAATTAAAATAATGGTTTTTTTGTTTGTTTGAAAATTTCCTTTTCTCAAAAGACAGCCTTTTTACAGCATGGTTTATTACACATCATTTTTGTATGTATTTTAAAGATTAGACTTGAAAATGTGGCGACATCTATTGCCCAAAATGTGAACTGCAACTGACATAGACAAAATCTCAGTAGTCGGACGGACAGTAGCCCACCCACCAGACACAACACCCGTCTGGTCAAAGGATCCTCACTTACCAATGGAAGATGAGGGACTTTACACTCTGTATCCCATACCTCAAATAGACTTTAATCCCTAAGTATGTTCCGGCATTTCATTACAGAGCTAGTCATTTAGAAAATGCCGAAGACAGTTGCGTTTCATTCAGTTTTTTAAACCTTCGAACTTCGAACACGATAGAACGACAATAGCAGCCCGCCAGCCGGCTGTCGCTTGGTCGTCGACAGGTTAATGGTTAAATTTCAAAACGGCGAAAACGCGTAACCCAAGATATTTATTAAACTTACAACTGCTATGTCCGCTTGGGAAAGATTTCCGCCCTTCCATAATTTCAGTCGGATCTCCCGTGCACTGAAGATATTTAGTCTCCACTCCGTCAGGGAAACAACGGTAAAAGAAATCTGGTCGCGGACGCCCTGAAAAGGTATTAAAACATTGATTTAAATATTTATTGAAATAGTTAAGATATGGTGAACGGATTTTTTTCTGCACGCATAAAAGTATTATGCAGCTTTCAAATGCAATTAACTATTTAGATAAGTGATCAATATTATGTGTTATTTTATATTTCATTTTACTTTCGTTAGGATTGCCTCATAAAATAGTTTTTTTTTACTTTACTTAAATAATCGGATATAAAATGACGACAATAGAAAAATGGCATTTTGTTTGTCCGTCCGTTAGACCGTTCAAAAATACTGGACACGAATTTTATTGCCTGGTCAAATTAATAAAAAATACGACGTCACTGTTCAGTAAGAATTGTACCTAGGCGTGCCATCGTAATTTTTTGTTTACGAGACTTGCTTACCTGCCATCAATTTGATCATGTCCGTAAGGACTCCGTTTATCCCAAGCGCTAATGACCAGGATAATAAGATCTGAAATTATCAAAGACAAAAACATCAATTCACAGTAAATAAAAAGTAAATCTATTTAAACCCTAGAAACCTAGAACGGCTTTCGGCCTAATTTAATGTGTGAAATGAATTACTTATTTAGATATGTTCTGTCTATTCAGCTAACAATTCATGGCAAACAATAACCAAATATCCACAAAAAAGCCATAAAAATCACCATTTTCAATACAAAAATTCACTAACCTCAAAAGCATCATTACAATCATTACAAACAGCCCACGCGAGCATCGACAGCACGCAAGGCACCGCCAGCACAGTGGTCCAAAGCATCGCACCCGTCACGTACGAGTCCATGTGCGGGTACATGAACTGAGACTCCAGTTCCGCCCTCTGTATCACGCGCACGAAAGGCTGCATGCTCTCCATGTAGCTGGGGAGCAGGTGATTAGGAGTAGTCATCTATCTACGTCATCTAAGAGCGTCGCCAAGACTAGACGGCTCGAAGGGAAAAGTTCGTATGGAGGTCGGCTCGAAGCGATGAGTCGATACATGTAGGTCGGCTCGAAGCGACGAGTCGATACATGTAGGTCGGTTCGAAGCGGTAAGTAGATTCGTAAAGGATGCAGAGAGGGGTTAGTTTATACACGGAAAATACACTTAGGAGATCGTCTTGTTACTAGTGGCGATGGTTGGTTGGAGGATGGCGAAGATGATATATGAAGGGCGGTCCATGGAGGACATGCATCGATAATACGCAAGGTACAGCAATACAGTGGTCCAGAGCATCGCACCCGTCACGTACGAGTCACGTGTGAGGGTACATGAACTGAGACTCCAGCTCCGCTCTCTGTATCACGCGTACGAACGGCTACATGCTCTTCATATAGCTGAGGAGCAGGTGAATAGGCGTAGTCTTTTATCTAAGTCATCAAAGAGCGTCGCTAAGACGGCTCGAAGGGAAAAGTTCGTATGGAGGTCGGCTCGAAGCGAAAAGTTGACATGGTGGTCGGCTCGAAGCGGTAAGTAGGTTCGTGAAGGACGGCCCAGGGGTTAGTTGATACATGGAAGATACTCTAAGGAGGTTGTTGCTAGTGGTGATAGTTGGTTTTAGGATCGACCAGATGTGCAGAAGATATATGGAAAACGGTCCAAGCGGCTCGAAGGGGCAAGTTGATACACATGGAAGACGGCCTAGGGGTGTCGAGTTTTTGCTTGTAGTAATAGGTAATATTATTATTATTATAATTGGCTGGAGAATGATCTAGGTGTGAGAACTCATGGGAAGGATGATACATGAAAGGCAGACCATGGAAGACACACATAGCAAACAGCCCACGCGAGCATCGACAGCACGCACTAGCCCAAGAGCGTCGCCAAGCGGTCCAGAGGGTGGCGAATTGAAACGTCATGAAGGGTTGGTGGGGAAGGATGATACAAGGTCGATGACCGGAAGGAGACTAGCATGTTTAAATAAAATAAAAAAAGTTTGTTATACCAGTTTATCTTATCATCATGGGTTGCCGGTTGGCAACTTAGATGAAATAAAAAAAAATGAAAATATTAGAGACTTATTTTGTTTGAGGAGAGGTCGGGAATATTTTGGAAGGTAAGGGGCGCAACAAAATGAGATATAGGCGAGTCGCTACATTGGTATAATACTGGGCAATACATATCTATTTATCTATGTAGGTAGGTATTATAGGTGATAAAAAGTGTATAAAATTACTACTTTACTAGGTTAACTATGGTTTTATCAATGCCAAACGAGCATTGAGGAAAAAACTAGGAAAACTTGTAACTGAACACTGATGTATTGTTAGAACCAGTAAGTTAGTCAGATAATATCTTTTAAGGTAGTTGAAATAAAGGCCAATTTTCTTTCTTTCAAAGCGGAATCATAGTGTTCTTTGTTTGTGGGCGCATGTATACGCGGCAATGCGCGCGACTTTTTAGAATGTCAAGAGTAATGTGTGCATTACGCTGTGGATTTATTAAGGTTGAATTTGTTATGTTCAGTTTTGGAAAGACGCTTCGATGCGCTTCGACTCTGCGCTAGTATAAATTGACCCTAGAATCTAAATAGATACTCTTTTCAGCCAAGTTTTAACCAAATATTGGTTTCATTATCTTTGTTATTTCTATATGCATGTGAAAACAATCTTTTATATATATAATTCTGCTGTGCGTGTGTATGTCATTGAACTCCTCCTAAACGGCTTGACCGATTTAAATGAATTTTTCTGTATGCCTTTGAGTGGCGCCCTGGATGGTTTAGATTCACAAATCAGCCCGGCAGATGGCGCTGATTGCTTGAAAAAGCATGTGATCTCGGAAACGGCCCTAACGATTTCACAGAAATTTGATATGTGGGGGTTTTCGGGGACGAGAAATCGATCTAGATCAGTCTTATGTCTGGGGAAGCGCATGTTTTCGAGTTTTTTCTTTCGCAATATTTCACGCATATTAAGGGCGCTTATTAGGCTATATTTATTGTAATCTTCTATCTACCCGTGCGAAGCTGGGACGGGTCGCTAGTGTATGTATAAAACAAAATGAGGGAATAAGTAACCCACCCAACAAATTAAAAATATAAGTTAATTATGTCAGGAATTCCCCCAACTAATAAATAAATGAAAAAAAAAATTATAATTATATTCTTAGGACAACTCTGTTGAATCAACCTCTGGCTAGTCAGGGTCACTAAACGCATGACCAACAGTCCATCTGAAGGGCGTTAAGACGTACAGTAAAATTACGTATAGAATAGGTTATATATATGTTGTATAAGATCATCACATGAGTCATGTAAGCAAGGTGATTCATGCTTACTGAAGCGGAGAAGTTACTAAAGATGCGGGTGATACCACTTAACCTTCAAACGACCAACCGACACCCGGCTGTCGGGCTGCTATTGTCTTTCAATTGTGTCTCAAATCATGTATGTTCGAAGGATTAAGATAACTAATATTTTATACACACAAGCTGTCCCCTACGGTTTCACTTATGTCAATGTTTGCTGCTCCGTTCCAGTAGGTGTTAGAATGATATAGCCTATCCATAGCCTTCCACAATAAGGCACAATAAGGTTTTTTTTTTCGCGGGTAGGTGCACAAAAAGTAAAGACGCGTTTTAAGTTAGCTCTTTAAATTTTTATTTATATTAAATATTTAATCAGCACAAGTAAGCTTATTTAACTAAATTAATTAATTATAATTGGATGGGTAAACAGTCAATGTGAGATAACTCAGTTGCGTACCACCTGCCAGCTGTTCACTTGCACTAGTCACTTTACTTGTTCTATCTACACTTCACCAAGGAAAACTAATTATGTCTCAACTGGAGGATATTCAATCGGCACAGAAAAGCCTAGAAGAGTGCTTCTTGAAGAAGATGGGTGAGCTTGAGGCCCAGATTTTAAGTGCTGGTCCCATGAAGGACACCGTAGCCAAAATTGCGGAGGAGTTCCGGACATTTCGTGAACTTGTGTTTAGTATGTTGGGCCTTCTTCGTAAGCAGATTGCAGAATGTTCCAGAGCGGTGGATGGGATTGAAACTCGAGACCGCCGGAAAGCTCTCATCTTCATGGGATTCGCCTAAGAGGACAAGGAGGATTGCAGGGCCCGGGTGTTGGATATACTCCATAATAAACTCTCCCTCTCCAACTTTGATGCGTCTTTTATTAAAGTTTGCCACAGGCTGGGTGCACCCAGTAATGGGCCAACGCGCAGCAGACCTATACTGGTAAGGTTTACGGATGTTGATCATAGGTCTGCAGTGTGGAAAGCTAAGGCTGGACTGAAAGGTTCCTCAGTGTCAGTTAAGGAGTTCCTGACTAGGACCAGGCAGGCTGTCTTCTCTCGGGCTCGGCAGCACTTCGGAATCCCGGCATGCTGGACGCAGGATGGTGTCATTGTCATCAAGACCCCCGATGGTAAGCGTCACAAGATTTCTACACTGGAGGAACTCGATCCCTTGTTGTCGGATTATCCTGTGAAGACTGGTGAATCTTCGGCTGCGTCAAGTGGGAAAGTGGGTGCTGGGTTGCGGAAGAAGTAATCTCCACTTCAGTTATTCCCCAAGTACGCATTTTATATTATGATGCAACATGTGTTATATTTGTATTGTTCGGCTTGCCTTTACTACTTGTACGCATAAAGTAATATCTATCTATTGGGCACGTCTACCTGCTTTAATGTTAATTTTAAAATTTACAATTTATAATCACTTTGTTTATGTCACTTGTGTGCGGTAAATATTTCATTTATTTCATACATGTCTTGTCCAGTGTTACCATTTATTTTTCGCTGTTCCTGCCAATTTTTTAGGTAAATCCTGCTAAACCTGCTAAAACAAAACTGCAAAACTGCTAAAACAGTTATTTATTACTCTTTGCTTAGAGTTAGTAAGATGATTAATAAAAATACCTAATAATAATACATTTTTATTTCAGAATCAAGTTCCATAAAGGAACGTTAAGTACCTACAAGTAAAATGTAAAGTTTTACTAACAGACGATTGCCCGCTATATTCAATAAGACATTTTTTGTGTTTATTAGTTTCAGAATGCTCTACACTCAAACGTGGAGCCAGCACACTGTTACATGCTTTGCTTGCAGTATTCCTTTTTTTATCGTTACCCTTATGACGCGATAACCAAATGGAAAACAAAGGATTTTGTTCCCATTCACTCCGGTAACCGTGCTCATACTAGCGCTTCATGTTGACAAATAAACTAAGAAAACGAAATACAATAGTAAAGTTTATCTATTTATCAGAATTTCAGCGGAATCCCAACAAATAGTTCCAAGCTTTGATGTAAAACTAAGCAAAGATGGTATGAACATAAAGTTTACTGAAAAATGTTAAAATATGCTAAATTTTCCGATAATGCTAAACATCCTGCTGTAGCTAAAATTTTACTCTTAAAAATGCTAAAAAAGCAGGATCCTGCTAAAAATGGCAACACTGGTCTTGTCAGTCTGTTGTCAATGTGACGTCCAATATCGCATTGTTCCACGTACTTTAATTTTATAATTACGTTTTGTTATTGCTTCTGTAATTCTGTCGTAACTGCTATGTCTTAGTATAGGTGTACCAGTAACTGATGACAAAAATGGTAAATAAAATATGATGATAGCAACACTGGGGAAAAAGGATTAAAATGTTTTGATACTTGTATTTTTCCCTTAAAAAACTATTATGCTTATTGTTTATTAACAATACTAATATTATAAAGACAAAAGATTTGTTTGTTACTCTTTTCCGCAAAAACTACTGAACGGATTTTGATGAAACTTTACAGAAATATTGATATCAGATTTGATTGAAATTGATTATCAGAATGAGACATAGGCGATAATTTGTGCAGTTTATTCAACAGTGATGTTTGATTAGTTGTATTTTTCTTTGAGCTGATGGTATGATTGGGACCTACCTACTCGCGACCTACTCTGGGTAAAGCAAACTACAAAGGCTTTACGCACTAATTTTAGCCCATAACCCCAAGTGACCAAAATAAAGATATTTTTTAAAAACGAGTGAGACATATAATATATTATAAATGCAAAAGTAACTCTGTCTTTTCTTCACGCCTAAACCACTTAATGGTTTTGAAAAAAAATTGCTGCAAATATAGTCTGGGACCCGAAAAAGGACATAGAGTAGTGTTCATCCCGGAAATCCCACGGGTACGGGAACTATTAATCCACGCAGACGAAGTCGCGTGCAAAAGCTAGTATAAAATAAATAAAAATAAACCCAATCACTATAATATACTTTATTTACACAACAAAGATGAAAGAAATGGTTTTTCGCTTTGTGATTGGTGTCCCAGTTTGGTTAAGTTAAGAAAAATGATTCCGTGCTTCGTAGAGTACGGTAAGTGTAAGTCATAGGTCATGGTTACAGCCTCTGGTAGTTTTCGTTAAAAGTCGTCGCCTCATATAAATGTGCCACCAAGGCTTCTGCGTTTTTCATCTGCCTTTTGCAATAATTCGTCGTATAGTACACAACCCTGTAATAAGCCAAAGTTATATGTTACGTAATATATAAAACTCATATAACGTAATATATAAAACTCTAATAAATGGTTATGAACAAAAGTATCAACATAGGCGAGTCATACTAACCAGTCAACGCAAGCACGCGGTCTAAAATCGATAATTGCGTGTAAGCTACATTTTCTTCTTTACAGATTTATCAGTACACATTATAAACAGTGCTTCTGGATTGTGACCGCAGTGGTTATTTAGTCATTCATTCACTTTTTACTAAAGATTTATTGAAAATAACAAATGTAAATAAACAAACGTAATGTCACTTGACAGATGACATGACAACATTACCATATAAAAATCATTATTTGTTTTACTTTTAATTTGTCATGAGTTACTGGTACACCTATATAATGTTTGTATCTATTGTACTTTTTTTTTTTCTGTATTCAATCTTTTATGGTCCTGTATAGTGTATGTACTTATTTTGTAAATTGCTTAAGTGCTGCTGGTGGGTGGTGCACGAATAGAAGTAGTGCATCTAAAACCATACTTTTTATAAATTTAGTTCTGTAGGTTTATTTTATTTATATTTATATTTTTATTTTATTTAATTTTATTTATATTTTTATTTTATTTTATGTATTCTGATAATGAATCTTTTCATTCTGCCAATGATACCCTCAATTCTTCCGCTGATGCTAGCTTTAATTCACTCACTGAAACCTTAGGTGATTTTGTGCATCGGACTTTTGATCAGGAGAAACGTCATTTGTTTAATGTTTGCCACATCAATGCTCAGAGTGTGCCGAGTCACTATAGTGATTTGTCAGACGCTTTCTCTGGTTCTAACGTTCATGCCGTTCTGATCTCTGAGAGTTGGCTCAAACCCCATCTTCTTTCTACCACCTACTCTCTTCCTGGCTTTGTTCTTATCCGTAACGATAGAGTTGGGAAGGGAGGTGGTGGTGTTGCTATCTATCTTCGTAGTGATTTTCCTTTCAAAGTTATTGCCTCGTCTCCTTCTCCTTACAATGCTTCCGTTGAGTACCTCTTTCTAGAGATTTATGTCAAAGGCATTAAGACCCTTCTTGGCGTTGTTTATTGTCCGCCTGCTGTTGATTATTTCTCCAGCCTTGAATTGGCGTCGGAATCCGTGGGGTCAGAGTATGCTCATTGCGTCATCATGGGTGATTTTAACACTGACCTTATGAACCTAACTCCTCGTTCCCGCAAACTCCTCCACATCATTGAATCCGTTAGTCTCCATGTACTTTCACTGCAACCCACTCATTTCAATATCTCAGGTGATGATACATGGCTAGACTTAATCCTTACATCCTCTCCCTCTCTTGTGTCCTCCCACGGTCAACATCCTGCCCCTGGCTTCTCTCACCATGACCTCATTTTCCTTTCCTATATCCTTAAGCCACCTAAACCTCTACCCAAAGTACTGCACATGCGTTGTTTTGCACGCCTGGATGGAGAGAAGCTACGTCAGGAGGCGTCGGAACTGGATTGGGGGCATCTAGCAGAGGCTACAAATACTGACGACAAGGTCAAGATATTTAATGAGACAGTTATAGCTCTCTATAATAGACATGCTCCAGTGAAGAGGGTTAAAGTTAGGCGTCCACCTGCTCCTTGGATGACGCTGGGAGTGCGAATGGCTATGAGGCGCAGAGACCGCGCTTTTCGGAAATATAGGAAGGATCGCTGCGAGGAGAATAAGTGCCTGTTCAAAACAGCAAGAAACCGGTGTAACCAGATGATACGTAACGCCAAACGCCGCCATATTCTTGAAAATATTTCCTGTTCTTCCCCTGCTGATATCTGGAAATTCCTCGGAACTTTAGGTATCGGTAGGTCACGTTACGTGGATTTTCCTAAAACAATTGGCTTAGATGACATCAACCGTCACTTTACAACTACTTCTCCATTGAATTTACTAACGCTGTCTCAGACGGTTGATTTCATTAAGGACCTACCGGGCCCGATTATAGAGCCATTTCATTTCTCTCCAGTCGCTTCGGATGAAATTAAAAGGATTATCCTATCCATTAATTCTAAAGCTGTGGGTTGTGATGGGGTTAGTCGCCACATGATCACCTTAATTTTAGACTCCCTTCTCCCTCCGATTACCCATATTATCAACTTTTCCCTTGATTCCGGACAATTCCCTTCCCAGTGGCGTATGGCTTATGTCCGTCCACTTCCCAAAATTAGTAATCCTTCTCTACCTAATCATTTCCGCCCTATTTCCATTCTTCCTTTCCTGTCCAAAGTGCTCGAGGCCTGTGTACACAAGCAGTTCTCAGGGTTTGTTCATCGGAACAATTTGGTGAGTTCGTTCCAGTCCGGGTTCAGGCCTGGGCATAGCACGTCCTCTGCTCTCCTCAAAGTGACTGGTGACATTAGAGAAGCTATGAGCGATACTAAAGTTACCGTGTTGGTGTTAATTGACTTCTCTAATGCCTTTAATGCCGTCAGTCACGACATCCTTATATCTATCCTCTCACACCTTATGGTTTCTTGCGAGGCGTTGGAATGGTTCTCTTCATATCTTCGGGGACGTCAGCAGTCGGTACGCGTCGATGAGAGTTCATCTAGTTGGCGTGAGTTGGATGCTGGTGTCCCACAAGGCGGTATTCTATCTCCTTTATTATTTTCCATTTTCATTAACTTTATTACTCACTGTCTTCGGTGTTCGTATCATCTTTATGCTGATGATCTTCAGTTGTATACTGCAGCACGTGTGGACGATTTAAGTGACGCTGTTGAGGATATAAACCGAGATTTAAATGCAATTCTGAACTGGTCTGACAGATTTGGGGTATCAGTAAACCCCTCAAAATGTCAGGCCATAATAATAGGAAGCTCGCGTATGTTGGGTAGAGTGACGGTTAACTCTCTTCCTCCAATTCTGTTCAATGGGACTGTCATTCCGTTTAGTCAAAATGTGAAGGATCTCGGTTTGCATCTTGACTCGTCACTGAGTTGGCAAAAGCAGGTTTCCAGTGTCAGTCAGAGAGCTAATTGGGTTTTGCGTTCCTTGTATCGTCTAAAGAACTTTCTTCCCACCAAGACGAAGACAATGCTTGTGCAGACTTTAATTTTCCCTTTGATTGATTATGGTGACGTGTGCTACTTTGACCTTAACGCGATTTTGCTGGATAAGTTGGACAGAGTCCTCAATAATAGCATCAGGTTCATTTTCAATCTAAGGAAATATGATCATGTTTCAAAGTACAGGTCCGAGCTAAATTGGTTGCCCATTCGCCAGATAAGAAGTTTGCGTGCTCTGACTACGCTTTTCTCGTTACTCAATTCTCCCAGCCCTCCTTCTTACCTTATGTCTCATTTTCAATATTTGTGTTCTTCTCATGCCAGAAATCTGCGCTCATCTAACAATCTTCTTTTACTTTGCCCTTCTCATACTTCTGATATAGTTCATTCTTCCTTTCATATTCAGTCCATTCTTCTCTGGAACGCCTTACCTCTCGATATCAGGACGGCCACTAGTCGATATGCATTTAAGCGGAAGTTGAGGATCTATTTTCATAACAAATGAGCAGAGTTTTTTCACCATTTTCTTCCTTGTATATTTATATATTATATATTTATATATTCATATATATATTACATATTTATGTATAAAGTATATATATATCTCTTCGATAAATTTGTATTTATATGTGTATAATATGTATTAAACTTATATTGTGTTAGTTTTAAGACTACCCACTAAATTATGTGTTTTAATTATTATTTTATTTTTGACGGGCCTGTTGGTCTAGTGGTTAGTAACCCTGACTGCTAAGCCGGAGGTCGTGGGTTCGATTCCCACCCAGGACAAACTTTGTGTGATGAGCACTAATGTTTGTTCTGTGTCTGGGTGTGATTTATCTATAATATGTATGTATTTAAACATTATATAAGTATGTTTATCAGTTGTCTGGTTACCATAGTACAAGCTCTGCTTAGTTTGGGATCAGATGACCGTGTGTGAGTTGTCCTAAGATATTTATTTGTCCTAAGATATTTATTGTTTGTTTTTCTGTAAGTTTGTGTCCTTTTATTGTTATTAATAATGCACCTGCCATGTTTATATCTCATCAACACTGGGTTGACTGGTAGAGAATGCCTAAGGCATTAAGTCCGCCCTTGTACGCTTGTGCATGAAGTTTAAATAAATAAATAAATAAATAAGGCTGAGGCTACATTAGTCTGCGACGCGAGCTGCGACACATTAGCGATTGAAACAAATACATGGATGCTCACGTTTATGGCTACACCGTTCATCAAATACTACTACCGATCTTTGATTTCTTTTTGCGGAGGAACTACATCACTGTAATCGCGGCACCGGCTACATCAACGTATCAGCGAAATTAAATTGAATATACGACAAACTTTCGCTTATAATGTAGCCATTCCATGTTTATCTAGATTTGCTCTTCCATTCGCATCGCAAATCGCTGTCCACTGTAGCCTCAGCCTAAAACTAAACCTATTCTTCAATTTGATCCAATGATTCCTGAGATAGTGCATTCCACCAAATAAACTCTGCACCTTATAATGATAGCATAGATAACATCTAAAATGCTTGATTTAGAAGGCAGGTACTGCAGGACACGGCCCACATTGTGATGAGTGTTGGGAATCACACCCAACATCTACGCGTCACCATCCCGCGCAGCCGACATGACCGGCGTACGCGTCATCGGCATGCGCAGCCGACGTGACCATCCTGCAAGTCATCCGCACTCGCAACGACAGAGACCATCGCGGCGGACGACTCTCG
Organism: Athetis lepigone; assembly: GCA_033675125.1. Taxonomy (NCBI): domain Eukaryota; kingdom Metazoa; phylum Arthropoda; class Insecta; order Lepidoptera; family Noctuidae; genus Athetis; species Athetis lepigone. The sequence continues at coordinate 3,555,876 of CM066220.1, read as the reverse complement.
CTACCTCCTCGGCTTTTTCCTTGCCGAATTGCAGAGAATGTAATCAGATTGAGGACGTGCAACATTTGCTGATGGATTGTGTCCGGAACAAGAGTGAGAGGGAGTCACTTTTGAGGGAGTTAGACCTAAACAAACTTAACGTGGGATTAATACAATCTATTTTATCTCAACCTATTTCAGAAGGGGCCAAAAGGTTATGTCGGTTGATCACAATCCTTCATCAGTGACGCTCATCTCAATAAATGTATTTATAATACTTATAGTATTGTTTAACCAGTTGATATAGTAATAAGTGTTAATTATAAATATAATGTTAAAGGCACGATGGGGTTGACATGTCTGTATAGATAATAAAAACCCCAAAAAAAAGATGGAAAAAAAGGGCTCTCGCTTAACATACTCGTATATATATGTTTGACCGGGACAAGTTAAATTTGTAAACCAAAATCGGCATTATTAAAACCTGTAATATTATACAGTCCACTTTTATTTCTACTGCCGCGAGCAAGTCGAACAATGAGGTTCCTTTCTAAAAAGCCCTGACCATATTTTTATTTATTTATAAAAATAAATAAAAAGAAATTGAGTAGGTATTTCTTTTGATAAAAACTATAGTACTATACACCCGTGCCTGAGAATAGGATACTAGCAAGATGTTAAGTTTAATTTGCAGAAGAATGTAATTTTCTGAATCACTCAAATACTCATTTGCTAATTAGGTATATCATAAGTACAATTTATTATGTTAAGTCACATTTAAGTACAGGTTACATTAACAATTAACAATAAACCGAAATGGTTTTGATGATGTCACATACCTGTAGGCAGAATCACAACGGTAAATCGTAGTGCGACATTTAATAAAAAAAAACGAATAAATATATACTTTTTCTTATCAGAAAACAATGTTTTTGACTAAAACTTCATCCTAAACCTTAGTTAAACTAAAGAAAAACATGTCCACGTGAGATTTATGACCTCTAAACACATATTTCATTGATAAATCATCAAAATATGTTTGTAAATAATTAAATATAACAACATATGGAGGCGACTTACCAAAAAGCTGACATTAAAACGATGCGCACCACTATTTCAACGAATAAATTAAAGTTCGCTGATCGTATTAGCGGCATTTTTATGTGTATTTTACTCAAATTATTGATAAGTTTGATAAAATACACTTCGCACTTTCGCAGTAGGTACTGAAAATTTTGTGATAAAGATTTTGGCGTTTGACTTTTCGTTCAGAAAGACAGAAATCTTTTTATCAGTGACTTCGTTTAGTTTCTGCTATTTTTGTCGCGTTTTATTAGCTGTAGGAATTCATACTGCCTCTGAATTTAATTATTCACAAGAAAATAATCAAAAATAACCAAAAGCACCGTTAGTTCAAGAAGATAACATTAAATTAAGAGCAATTTATTTACTCCAGTAGCAACAGACCTTGACCTGCTTTCGAATTTGCCAGTAAATTGCTGTGGTCTTTGTTAGAATTCAGAGATGCGGGTTTATTATACAATAAATGCGCTAATCAGTTCAAAACGTATAATTTATTACTAGAAGAATAGTGAAATCGGTATTAATTAAACACTGTTTAACATACGTCGATTCTATTAGGTAAATACATACAAATTAACCTTTCGACGACCAAGCGACAGCCGGCTGTCCTGTCCCACTGCTATTACCATTCTGTTTTGTCTCGAATACTCTCGAATCACGCGTGTTAGAAGGTTTTAAATACACAGACAGACATGGGTACCAGACTTAAAGCCCGTATTCCACCGCAAGCGGAACGGACCCATTAATGACTTCGAGCACAAACTGCATACTTTTTTGTATTACCACCTGCACCATCAAATAGTCGAATAATAATGCAGTTTGTGCTTGCGAGTTTAACAAAGTTATTAATGGGTCCGTTCCGTTCGCGATGGAAACCGGGCTTTAATGAATTAGGAGTCAGTAGCCGAGAATTAAGTACCTATGTGACGGCCCAGTGGTTCTAAATCTGTGGTACCCCTGTGCTCAGTGCGTGCCTAGAGAATAATATTTTTGTATATTTCATGTTTGCTTACGGATTTACAGGATCATTCGTGGTTTTCTCTTAGGGTAGTGCAAGCAAGGCTTTTCGGCTTTTATGAAAGACACGGCATTATGTTGTACTTGTTATTCATTTACTACTTTTTAAGTTTATCTTGGACAACACTGATATCTGGTGTCTTTACAACTTGAGTTGCACTTGAAGCTGTTGGTCCGGTTGTCATTCTTGGATGTAGATCTTTGATAGTTGTTGCAATCAGAAGCCATAACTATAACTCTAACCGAAAACTATCACATTAGCTATAAGTTGCTTTGCTGGGTTGTGGAGGTCTAATAGGTCACGTTGGTAAGAGACATTGGTACTCAGGTTGTTTCGGTAAGGGCCTTTCCTCCCCTTTTTTCCTTTAAAATACGGGTTTGCGTCCACATGCGTGCTGCCCGCAATCTTTTATTGCAGCCTGACCCGAATGCTTGAGCAATCACGCGTGGCAATGAAAAGGCCCTTGGACTGGGAGTCGACAGTATAACCAATTTGAGAAGGTTAAGGGATGATTCTCATTAGAGCGGGCCGTGCCCGGGCCGGGGAACCGGGACGGGGCACGGTTTTAATCTGTTACATATATTTTGTACTAGTTTCTGCCCGCGGCTTCGCTCGCGTTAGAAAGAGACAAAAAGTAGCCTATGTTACTCTCCATCCCTTCAACTATCTCCACTTAAAAAATCATGTCAATCCGTCGCTCCGTTTTGCCGTGAAAGAAAGACAAACAGACAGACACACTTTCCCATTTCTAATATTAGTATGGATTTGATAAGGTTAAGGGATGATTCTCATTAGAGCGGGCCGTGCCCGGGCCGGGGAACCGGACGGGGCACGGTTTTAATCTGTTACATATATTTTGTATGAATCAATTTGTAATACACAGTGCATTATCCGTGTCCCGTCCGGGCCTGCCCGACACACTTTAATACCCGTTTGTTGCACGGTCCCGCCCCGTCCCATACATTCGGTGTAATATAAATTGTGCAGCACGACGGGCTCCGGCTCGTCCACGCCCCGGCCCTGGCTCGGTCCGCTCTAATGAGAATCATCCCTAAAGAAGTGAAGATTTGTTTTCCTTAAAGGGAAAAAAGAATTAAAAAAAAGCAGTTTATATTTAATTTGTTTATTACCTTACACCTAAACATATAAACAAGATCATGTATATTTTTGTCTTACAAGAAAATATAAATAAATAATTACTTAGTTAAAAAAATAGCTAAGCTTATATTTTGAAGTCGTTCAGAAATAAAAACATCTCGCCTTCGGAAATAGTTTCCAAAGGTCAATAAATAAAAAACAAATAAGATAACTGGTCTGGTAATAAGTGCCCAAAACATAAACACATGTTTTTACTCATAACAACAAACAATCTTCCCAAATAACTTTTTTAAAATGACAAGATACCGTCCGCTATGTACAGTGCGTACTAAGATTCGCTGACCTCTGTTTAAACAGCGAGTGAGAAACCATAAAAATGGTTTTCTTTGAAAATGTGGTATGTTACCATAAGCGTAATAGTAAAAACGGCCACTAATTACCAGTCATCCATACATAGGAGTGTCCGACTATACTCCGACAGATTGAACGCCGACAAGTCTTTATTCCGACGGGACTTTACGCCGACAAGACTTTACTCTGACGGGACTTTACGCCGACAAGTCTTTACTCCGACGGGACTTTACGCCGACAAGTCTTTACTCCGACGGGACTTTACACCGACAAGACTTTACTCCGACGGGACTTTACGCCGACAAGTCTTTACTCCGACGGGACTTTACGCCGACAAGTCTTTACTCCGACGGGACTTTACGCCGACAAGACTTTACTCCGACGGGACTTTACGCCGACAAGTCTTTACTCCGACGGGACTTTACGCCGACAAGTCTTTACTCCGACGGGACTTTACGACGACAAGTCTTTACTCCGACGGGACTTTATGCCGACAAGACTTTACTCCGACGGGAATTTACGCCGACAAGTCTTTACTCCGACGGGACTTTACGCCGACAGGGCTTATCAGCAACTAAAATTACCTCCAATGATCATTATTACTTTGGATTAAATATATGATTCATAAACAATTAAGATATAGCTATATAAAGCTGCGTAGCTGGTGAGCCCTGTCGGCAAAGAGGTTTGTCGGCGTAAAGTCCCGTCGGAGTAAAGTCTTGTCGTCGTTCCGTTTGTTGGCGTAGTAGCTGTTGGCGTATAGTCGGACACTATACAAGGTGAAACACAAAATAGGGTTAAATTAAGTTACATATTAAAAAAAAACACGTTTCACCTAATTGCTAATAGGGCTAACCGAATTCAGGGTTTCAGAATTGAATTATACTTTCCGTTATACATCGTATAATACTTGTATACATGTAAAATATGCCATATTACAATGTAAAAATCACTAACATAATAAACTTTCAACCCATTTTTAGACAGATTCTTAGACAGACAAGTATAAACAATTTGTGATACAATTTTAAAGTGTTATTACAAAGATTGTAGGCCGAAATTAAACGTTGCTTAGCTTACTCTGACTTGGCTATCCTCTGTCTCTTTCTCAATTTCGTAATTTGACAGTTGTACGACGAAGACAGCAATACTGCTTACAGAGCCGGATTTAAGCATAGACAACATAAGCAATTGCGGGCCGCCAACACAAGGGAACCCCATACCACAAAAATATCTATAAATGCTCTGTAGAAAAAATATAAAAATGCAATACTATAACAATAAAATATTATGTAATAATACAAACTTTTAACAGTTAACCACAGACGATTTGTGGAGGCCCTCCACCACATGCTCTGCCGGTGGGCCGTCGAGGCCTAAATCCACTTGTGCGAGTTCATTTATATCGGCTTTAGTGTCAATAATATAAAACATAACAAACATTATTTAAGTACATCACATACACTGAACACTTGAACAGAAAAAACAGTTTTTTCTGTTCCGTGAACATATACAACCCGTACTAGTGGAGGTATATTGTGGTCGCTGTGTAGCTCGTCCTCCCCCGCTCCCCCGCGCGCGCGCCGTGTTCGCCGAGCTCGTTTAGTAGCGATAGCAGAGCACAGCGGTACTCACAGTCACACGGGCACACTTTACGAGTACGAGTAGTATATAGAAAAATATTTAGAGCGAGATAAATATACATTACTTAGCTATTCTCTGTCTCTATCTGACCATCGTAGTTTGACAGTTGTGTGACGGAGACAGCAATACTGCTTAGCTTAGTATGTGCAAAGTATTTATCTTGGCTCTAAAGTAGGTATGTTTACAACCCTAATAAGAATAAACTTTAAATGCGAAATAGAAATGCTAATATTAAATTTGGACAATCATACCAAAAAGATATTTTTTTAAATATATCGGGAAAATGCATTTAATTTAAAAACATTCAATTAAAATTGAGATTTCGTAAAAAATATATTTAAAAACATACTTGATTTACTTACTTACTTAAATTATTATGACTTTGTATCGCCTATAAGTAATATACTGGCCCAAAATAGACTGATGAAATAAATATTGTGCACCCATTTATAAAAATCAGCCAATTTCTGGCCTAAAATGTTATATTTTTTTTTATCAATATCCGTGCTTTTAGTCTTACAATAATAAAATTAGAAAATGGTTCGACCACTTTTTTTTAAACTTTGTTAAAAAAAAAACCTTGTGAGCGAATATGTGAGCATAGGTAAAAAAATACATAAATGTATGTTTGGATGATAGCGCGTATGCCTGAATGCTTTTTTTTTCTTTTTTTAGTGCCTTCTCTGTAAATTTTTATTTCTTCTAATTGGTGTTTTGACTTGTAAGGGTAGTAATTATCTGAACTCACGCTTATGAAATTATAAATAGTATCCCATAGAATGTGTTCTAGCATTTTTGTAGTAATTAAAGTATTCTTGTGGAGAATTTGCGTGCTTTTTCACAACGTCGTCTAGCTGCATTTGATCACCCCAGTCCGCCTGCAAAAAGACATAAATAAGTTAAGGAGTAAGTTTATACTTATCCATACTAATGTTATAAATGCGAAAGTAACTCTGTCTGTCTGTCTGTCTGTCTCTTCTTCACGCCTAAACCACTGAACCGATTTGAATGAAATTTGGTACAGATAACTATATCTGTACCAAATTTCATTCAACTCCTCTAACTCCAAGGTTCTAGACTACTAGGACCCAAAAAAGAACAGGATAGTTTTCATCACGGAAATCTCCTGGAAACAGGAACTACTATTCCACGCGGACGAAGTCGCGGGCAAAAGCTAGTATGTAATAATTGTAAAATAAAGTCGCTTGAAACGGTGAATTATGCTTAGTGTGTGCTTTGTACTACCATTCAAAATGGTATCAAATGAGTACACAAAACACGTGACATTGCAAAATGAACTTACAAAGTTAGGGAATAGCCCTCTCTTTTCATCGAACTTCCTCTCATTGACGCACCGGAGGAGGTACAGCCTCTCCACCCACGGCCAAATCATGTAATCCAGCATACCGGGCCGGTTACCGCCGAAGTAATTTGTACCTGCAAGCATTAAATTATCCAGATTTAAAGGTCATAGCTCATTAGAGCCACCCGGCACCAACTCCGCACCGACTCGCCTCCTGCGGCTAGTATTCTTTATATGAATTTGTTTGGGCATGCGCTCACTATATTAACTCCGTAGCGTCACCGGATCGCCTCGGTTATAAGCCCTTCGCGCGCGGTCGGCGGGTGGGCCACTCGGTGACAACTCGCTGCTCAAATGCCTGCCTTGCGTTGACAACGCGCGGGCCACGAGTTGGCCTCTCGCTGTCCGCGATTGATTTTATTAACAAACTACTCGAAAATTCGTGGACCAAGCGGCGTCAACTCGTTGACCGCGGGTGGTCCACCCATCGACAACGAGTTGACGCCGTGCGTCGAGGCGGTGCGGGGTAGCTGCCGGGTGGCTCTAATGAGCTATGACCTTAATCCTTCAAACACACGTGATTCGAGACACAATAGAAAGACAATAAATAGCATCGCTTGGTCATCGAATGGTAAAACATAAACAAACTATCATCGTTACTTATATAAATATTGCTATGTATACTTTGAAGTTCCAATAAAGACTTTTTTTAATTGTGTGTTATGTATTTTTCTATCATCGGGAGCGGAGGACCGTTAGGCCCGAGTCACACCGGAATGGCAGCGGCCGGCAGCGGCGCGGCGAGCACCTTCAGTGTGAAATAATTTTAAATTTTAACTACATACTTAAAAGACTAGTATCGCTTGAAAAGGTCGCGAGGCCGCCCGCGGCGCCCGAGCGGCCGCGCGCCTTTCGTTTCTAGCGACGCTGGCGGCCGCTGGCGGCCTCGCGGCGCCGCGGGCGGCCGTTACCATTCCGGTGCGGTGTGACTCGGGCCTTATACTTATATAGGGTAGAAAAGACAATTTCTTACCTCTCGAAGCCAGCTCCTTTTCAAAGATATCCAATGTTTGAATGATCTGTTCGCTTCCAAACGCGAAGTTTGTGTCGAAACATTCTAAACTGCCTTTTATTAACTGAAAATTAAAATGAAAACCAGAGTCAGCAAATGAAGACTTTTGAATAAATAAAATAGTGCCAGCCTGTTGTTGTATACAGCAGGGCAATGTAGCCTCTTCTAATACTTTTTTTTTGTGAGTGGCAAATCATCCAATGACTGCTCCCGACCTGGGTGCGGCGGGAGGGCGTGTCAGACTCTGACTGACTAAAACCCACTCATGTTCCTTCGATTGCCCTTTATGTTCCAGGGTCGCGGTAACTATTATAAACATTCCGCAACCCCGGCCGGCGTTGGGCCCGTTCCTGTGCTAACTCCTTCTCTTTGAGGCGCGCGTGGAACACTAACGCTTGTCGACGTGGTCCTGGTCCTAGCCGGGCGGCGAGCTACCCATCGCTCGCCATCCGCAGAACCGCGCTTACGGTGGCCGGTAGTCGTCTTGCGACTCTCGACGTCTTCGCCTGGGTCTTAGTCCGGGGCGAGAGGCTCGTCGTTGCCTCTCGCGCGCCGCCGCTTCCTTCACTAGCATAACTGCTTCGCAGAAGGAGGCGACGGCATCCCATTCCGCGTCGCCCTGAAGCATGGCCTGAACCAGCGCCGGGCGCAAAAGGTCACCGCCGCCGAGCCTCTTCTAATACTGAAGACACGAACATTACTCAGGGCAAATTTGACTGTTTAGGATTTATATGCCTGAATACTCAAACGGACTTAAAAAGACGCTTTCAAATCTGATGCTGTACTTACTTTATCCATTTATAAAAAACTTTTTCCAAAAAAAAGATAACCGACTTCAAAAACTAAAAGCTCAAAATAACTATTTCGGAAGTCGGTGGCTTCTCTTCTGCCGGTCGAATTGTGTTGCCTTGCCACCGACTTCCGAAATAGTTATTTTTGAGCTTTTAGTTTTTGAAGTCGGTTATCTTTTTTCTGGAAAAAGTTTTTTATTTTTTACTTTTTAGTTAGAGTCCCAACTACGTTTTAGAGTAACTTTAAAAAAAAAACGTACGTTTATCTATAAAAATTGAGGAGTTCCCTCGATTTCGGCATGATACCATCATCAGATCCTGGACCTGATGACAATGGGACCATTTGGGAAGTCTACCCTTTCAAACAAAAAAGAATTGTTCAAATCGGTTGGCAAACGACGGAGATATGCGCGAACAAACATAAAAAAAAAACATACAAACATCCGAATTGAGAACCTCCTCCTTTTTTTAGAAGTCGGTTAAAAATGACAAAGACAGCAACATATTTGAGAGCGTCCTAAATTGAAGTAACGTTTGAGTATTCGGGCATAGAAGTCCTAAATCGTCATCCTACTTTATAAAGACAGACGGCTTTTTTGGGACAATCCCGCCACACTATTCCCAAGCATTTCAACTCTTGAAAGCCAGAATCAACAATGGAGTGCGCTAGAAAAGCGTCGACGCAATCTCGACGAGTCCCGGAGAAACGATTCAACTGCCTTGGAACCCGCAACAAAATTAATCAGAAAAAAATAACGGAGGAATAAGAAAAAGTATATCTCTATCTATCTATATCTATATATATATATAAAACAAAGTCGGGTTTGTTACAACACTTATAACTCGAGATCGGCTAAACCAATTTTCATGGTTTTTGGTTCGTTGGATTTGTCCCCGCCCCGAATAGCAGAATACATCTAAAAAATAATGAAAAATCGACGAGAACATAATTATAAAAGATGAATCATTTTCCCCTATAGTTAATTCTAAATTCAATTAAAGATTGAAAACTTAAGAGAACAATAGTACTAGGAGCGCAGTAATGTGAAGTGATAATGTGAGAAAATTTAAAATACTGAGATACTTAGTACTTAAATCAATCAAAAGTACTAGGCGCGCAGTTGTGTGAAGTGGTTAATAGAAAATGTGAGCGCAATTTTAAGAAAATATAATTATGTTTATGAACTTAAATAATATCTAATATTATAAATGGGAAAGTGTGTCTGTCTGTTTGTCTTTCTTTCATGGCAAAACGGAGCGACGAATTGACGTGATTTTTAAGTGAAGATAGTTGAAGGGATGAAGAGTAACACAGGCTACTTTTTGTCTCTTTTTAACGCAAGCGAAGCCGCGGGCAAAAGCTAGTAGTAAATATTTGTTTACAGACTGCTGGATTTTGATTTTGATGCCGTGATGGCCTAGTGGTTTTTTTTTTACCAGGGCATCACGCAGTTCAACTCGCTAAGGCTGTTTACTGCTTTACCGGACAATCCTGTGGCTGCCAAGAGTGACTCTAGGCCTCCAGCCATGGCCCAGTGGATAAGGCGCCCTTGGGTTAGAGGTTCTGGGTTCGAATTCGGAGCCGGGCAAGTACCAATGCGACTTTATGAATTAATATGTACTTTCTAAAGTAAATCTTGGACATCACTGACATCCCGGAAACCACGCAAAGCCATTGTTACGGTTATACAGACAGAAGCCAGAAAGTCTGACCAGTCTAACCAAGGGGTAGCATATCTTCCAGTTACTAGGTTGTGAAGGTCTGATAGGCAGTCGCTGCACGTAAAACACTGGTATCCAGCTGAATTCGGTTAGGCTGGAAGTCGACCCCTGTAGTTGGGAAAAGCCTAGGGAGATAATTTACAGACGGCTGGAGAAGATAAGTTATTAACATGAAAATTAGTTACCTCGTTAAACCTCTCAATGAGCAGCCTATCCTGGGCTTTAACGTAGGGGTCCCGTGAGTGCAGCTGGTTCCTGGTATACTTCTCATCCAGGTAGTCACAAATCACCACGCTCTCGAATAGGTACTTGTCGCCGTTGTCCGTAGGGATCTCTAGGACAGGTATTTTTACTGGAAATAAGGAGATAAAGGTTAGGATAAGTGTTTTTTTAGTTACATGTCCAGCCAGGGTCGGAAAGTCTGAATAAAAAGGGAACTCTTCATGGATCACTTGTGTATGTTTGCCTGACTAATTTATACGTAAACTAGCTTATGCCCGCGGCTACGCTCGCGTTAGAAAGAGACCAAAAGTATATGCCTATGTTACTCTCAATCCCTTCAACTATCTCCACTTAAAAAATCACGTCAATTCGTCGCTTCGTTTTGCCGTGAAAGAAAGACAGACAGACAGACAGACACACTTTCCCATTTATAATATTAATAGTATGGATAATCATTTACAATTCAATATATTACACTAAGCTTTGGAGTTAAATAAGAAGACTTTCGGAAATAGAATAGTTTTTCAATTTATATGTACTTTCTAATTTTATCTAAATTATGACTGATATCTTCATATCTTCTGCCTCGGAAAGCACGATAAGCCGTGGATCTTCATACGTAGATCTTCAACATTTGTTACGGCTAGTCAGATGCCAGAAATTCTGATTATTTAACCAAGGGATGTCGATATAACTGGTCTTTGGAGATCTAATCGATCTCCATGGTTAAACTAACTGATTCCTCTTAAAACATAGTTAGGAAAACGTATATCTTATTTGCTCGCTTGTCACATATTCAAAACGTTAAAATATTCGGGGAAATTATATTTTTGTTTCTTTATCATTCTGTTTTTAATTTTCGCGGTGCATACGACAACATTTGAAACCCTTAAGCATAGACAAAACGGAAAAATTATCTCTAACTTACGTCTAGGATTCTTGCTCCTAAACCATTCTGGCAACCTGAGAGGGTCTAGCTTATAGACCTCATATTTCGCCCTCTTAGCTTCCAGGATCAACAGGACCCTGTGACCATAGGGGTTCATATCCACATGATACAGACGAAGCTTGTCTGACAGCTCTGGTGGAGGCAGGGGACCTGAAATGAAAGAATTAAAAAAACATTAATGGGGTCTTTTACATCATCAACCAATTTATTGTAAGACATAAAATTGTTTCTTTAAAATCTCCCAATTTGAGCCCAAAAAATCTAGCTCATATTCAATTTACTGTAAAATTAGATTTTTAGATGCTTTGTAATAAATAAATAGTTAGGCAATTAAGTCGCTTTTTTTTTGGAGAGTGGGAAATCATCAAATGACTTCTCCCTTCCTAGGCGGGGCGGGAGGAGCGTGTCAAACTTTTATTGACATGTTTTTTTAAGCGCTTTATAATTATTATATCATCCTACATGCATGCACCTGCGTGTGTATGTATGTATACACATGTTTATGACAAATAAATGATTCTATTCTATTCTATTTTAAAACCCACCGGTTCCTTCAGTTGCCCTTTATGTTCCAGGGCCACGGTAACTATTATAACTATTCCGCAACCCTGAGTTGCTTACATAATGACGTCATAAAGTTACTTTGCCATACAAAATCTATTATGTGTGAATCTTGTTTTGACAGCTCATAAAAAGTACGTCAATTGATGATTGTGAAATACCGCATTGTGATTGGATTTGTGACGTGTTTTTTTTTATTCAGACTCTTTGGCATGTTTTTTTTATTGAGGACTGCTTAGCTAAGCGTCGCTCTTCTGTTATCAAATACCCCGCCCCACCGGCCCTACTCCACCGCCTATCCGACCCAATTCCATTTCAAAATAAGATACCGAGAACTGAATTAGAATATTTCATAACGTTTACTATTTGATGCGTTATTCAAGTGTCGCGATGACCCAGTTAAGGTCCACCAATCATGGAAGACGTTGTGGGTTCGAGTAGTATGAGGGCAAGTACCTACTAGCGTGAATTTTTCAATCCATATTAACCCATTCGACTCCGGCAACGCACACCTCGCGGTTTGCACGTTTTTTGTCGTGTGCCACCAACGCACCATATGCGTTTTGGCCATAGTTTCATAAATACGTATTTTTTGTAGTTGCGTTCAGATTTAAACGACTGTATTAGTCGTTAAAATTTTATAAAGTTTATCTTGGACATCACTCACTGACATCGGTAAAGGAAACTTATCTACAAGTATACATATAATATGGTGCACTGACTGACAGCTTAGGACTTACTCAAATGTTATCTTCTGTCCTTTTCTTAATGAAATGGAAAGAGAAAGACGCACTTAACTTAAATTTAGGTTAGTTTGTTAATAGCGCCGATTCTCTTATTCACAAACTAACGTAAATTTAAGTTAAGTACATCTTTCTCTTTCCATTTATTTAACTAAGAAAAGGACAGAAGATAAAATATAAGTTAGGTCCTTCTACCTAATATTTCCTACAGGACCTAACTAATATTTTATCTTCTGTCCTTTTCTATGGAGATTATCTATGGAGTGTCTACTCCATAGATAATTTAGACGCGATTTAAAAACATGGCGTCTAAATATACGTCAATTTTCTTCAGGCGCTGTCTAATTTGACAGGATTATTAAACTAAAATGTATCTTCTGTCCTTTTCTTTAGGAAATGGAAAGAGAAAGATGCATTACCAAAATTTTGTTAAGTTTGTGAACAAGAGAATCGGCACCAATACATTACAAAATATTACTACGTTATTTAGTTTGCAACTGACGTTGATATCGCATTGCAAACAGGTAGGAACGTATTTAGAGACGCCATTAACCTATTTGCATAGTGGGTCAAGGAGAATTACATCAATAATACTGTAGTCAAGGAGTTTCGGTGATAGCGATGTTTAGTCGATATAATGTGGGTGTGTTTTGTTGCGATTCAATTTATGCGGCTTCTATTTTGGATTGAGATCTAGGATCGGATCTAGGGTATAAGGTACCAATTTTATATATAAAATAAAATTGGCCATCTGATCCCAAACTAAGCAGAGCTTGTACTATGGTAACCAGACAACTGATAAACATACTTATATAATTTTTAAATACATACATATAATAGATAAATCACATCCAGACACAGAACAAACATTCGTGCTCATCACACAAAGTTTGTCCTGAGTGGGAATCGAACCCACGACCTCCGGCTTAGCAGTCAGGGTTACTAACCACTAGACCAACAGGCCCGTCCGTGCTATTGATTGCATATATTTATTCATTGCATAACTTTACACAGTGATTATTAGTAAGGGCAATAATGTCGACGCCCACCTCTTGAGTACCTTATGATTTTTTCAATCCATACTAATATTATAAAATGTTAGTAACTCTGTCTTTTTCTCTGTCTGTCTCTTCTTCACGCCTTAACCACTGGACCGATTTGAATATTTGGTACAGATATAGTCTGGGACCCGAGAAAGGACATAGGATAGTTTTCATCCCGGAAATCCTCCAGGAACGGGAACTATTATTTCACGCGGACAAAGTCGCGGGCAAAAGCTAGTACATAATGTACTATCGACAAATTGGAATCATGACCCATTTTGACAATAAATCGTTTGAGACTGTCAAAATAACAAGACGTGACAAGTGTCATTTTTAATAAAGGTTTACGTGAATGTCGACCTTATTTGTAAATGTAAAAGTAAATAAAATGTATTTGAATGTCTATAGGAAAATAAGCTTATGATGGGTCATGAATCCATTGGTCGATTGTACTAACAAAAACACATCTCTGACATCTCGTGCCTCGAAAAGCACGTAAAGCCGTTGGTCCCGGTTGTCATTCGTAGAACTTTGACAGTCTTTACTGGTAGTCAGAAGCCAGAAAGATTGACAATCAATCTAAGTATCGTATTACCCAATAACTGGGTTGTGCACGTCTAATAGGCAGTCATTATATTTAAAACACTACTTCAATTAGACTGACAAACCATAGTTGTAAAAATTAAGGCTAGGGAGATGATGATGGTTGCGGAATGTTTCTAATAGTTACCGTGACCCCGGAACTTAAAGGGTAACCGAAGGAACATGAGTGGGTATTAGTCAGTAAAAGTCTGACAGGCCCTCCCGCCGCCGCACCCAGGACGGTAGCAGTCATTTGATGATTTCCCATTCCCAAAAAAAAGGTAGATAATGATGATTTTCTGAAGTTTATCTTAGACATCACAGACACCTCTGAAACAAAAACATCCTTAGGAAACTTGGACTGTTCAAAATCTCCAATTCACCTCGAGCAAACTTATCTATGCCTTCTCTGTTTGAGAAGAGGCCATTGCCCTGCAGTGGTACAGTAATAGCTGGTATTATTTTAACGTCAAAATATTCCCTTATCATACTTTGTGTATATTTTATCTGACACAACCTAATTACATGAGTTACCTTAGCGTTGATAACAAGCTAAACGTAAACATTTTATCTAGACTTTTAACTAGATATTATACCGGAAAAGGCATAATCTAGACCAGTTATTTAGGTATGTGTTTTTTTACCACAGACTATAAAACCAAGTTGCTTTCTGCTGCCTCTCCCTAGGTATACATTTTTCTTCTTTCCGGACCTAATGAATTTCAATTCGTGGTGCTAGGTACTAGGTAGTCTGAGCTTCTCCCAGTTGCAATCACCCCTCTGTGCCTATTGGCCTAGTTCTGTTCTGTCTCCTGCTTGTTATGGAGGGCAGTGGAAAATATCTTACTCCTCCGCTGTTCTGATTAATTTTGTTGCGAGATCCAAGACAGTTAAATCGTTTCTCCGGGACTCATCGAGCTTCTGCATAGGCGCTTTTCTGGGGGATTCTGTTGATTCTGGCTTTCAGGAGTTGCAGTGGTTGGGAATAGTGTGGTGGGATATTGACATATTGTTTATGGACCAAGGACTTAAGTTTACTTAGATCTTTAAAAAAATGCAACGGCATTTGATACGTTTTTTTAAATAAATAGAGTGATTCAAGATAGAGGTACAAAATGTTTACACTTTTAATATAGTAGAGAAAATACGGGTTTTTTAAAGATTTGTATCACCCGTGCGAAGCTGGGCAGGCCGCTAGTTTAGTCTTCTATACACTTAAAATGGTAAACTGTCTCTTGATATAACAACTAACAACGCACAGCCCAAACCGCTGGTCCTGAAGACATGAAACTATATGTTCTAGGTATATGTTCTTTGTAAAGAGTAAATTTTTGGAAATTCCGGCAATCAAGGCCTAAAATAATGGGTGGTGGTGACAATCATGAGGACGAAGCCGCAGGCGAAAGCTAATTGAATGTAATTATTACAAGCTGTTTTTTCGTCATCGCCCGGCATTTCCAAAAAAAGCTATAAGTGTGTGTTTAAATGTCATAGAAATAAATTCCTATGCTAATTCCATGTTTTTCCATTCAGAAGTTTCGGCTGGCGTTGATTAACACCAAATGTCATAGTCAAACCATTTAACTATACTAATATTATAAAGAGGTAAAATTTGTAAGTTTGTATGTAGGGGTAATCTCTGGAACTACTGGCCCGATTTGAAAAATTCTTTCAGTGTTAGATAGCCCATTTATCGAGGAATGCTATAGGCTATATACCATCACGCTACGACCCACGGGAGCGGAGCAGTAACAAAAAATGCGGGTAAAACCGCAGGGTACAGCTAGTTTCTAATAGACCACTTCAAAGGCACTTTAGAACGTCATTTACAAGAAAAAAATATGTAGTTGCTCATTCAAAAATGTTGTTTCGTATGGAGAAGGATAGGCAAGAAACTTGATAAAATAGGCGAGACGACGAAAAAAAAGTAATTAGTACGCGTCATTGAGATTATTAAAATATTTTGGACACGTATTTTTTCTTTTTTCTCGTAAACGAAAAATGACGACGATACAGTGGGTTGCAGTTGTGCGTGACGTCACGATCAGATACAATTTTTGCATTACGGTGGCGTCAAAAGTCCCCACTATGCCCCCTCCAGAACTTTGTTGCTCTTTATCTTTGTATTTTTTTATTGTTTTGATGAAGCAAAAACTACGTGTCCCGTATTTTTGACCGATCTACAAGACGGACTAAACAGAATGCCATTTTTTTATGTGGTCGTCATCCCTATTACTCTTATAAAATAACTTTGTTGCAATATAATTTGTAATTGGATTAGTGTGAATTAGAATAAATATAATGTCAAAACCAATAGCTTGCCTCATTATAATGTAAAAGAAAAACAGATACGGGTCGCCTATATTTATCCTCTAAGTTATTCATATAATGTAGATTAAGAATTTGCAAATAGACGAAAAACCGGAAGGCTAAATTGTTTAGTGACTATTAAGAATTCGTGATGCGGGTCACATTATTTGTTTAGCCACAGTACCTAAGTATTCGTAGTTTAGGCTTCAAACTCTCAAACTCAAATCATTTATTTCTATTAGACCATTTAAAAGGCAGGTGTCGTGATGGCCCAGTGGATAAGGCGCCCGCCTCTCGTGTAAGAGGTTGTGGGTTCGAATCCGGGCAAGTACCAATGTGACTTTTTCAATTCATATGTACTTTCTAAAGTTTATCTTAGACATCACTGACATCCCGTGCCTCGGAAAGCACGTAAAGCCGTTGGTCCCGGTTGTCATTCGTAAACTTTGACAGTCGTTACTGGTTAGCCAGAAATTATGACCAGTCTAACCAAGAGGTATCGTGTCGCCCAGTTACTGGGTTGAGGAGGTCAGGTAGGCAGTCGCTCCATGTAAAACACCGGTATCCAGCTGAATCCGGTTAGCCTGGCAGCCGACCGACCCCAACCCGATTGGGAAAAGGCTAGGGAGATGATGATGAGACCATTTAAAAGGCACTTAGAACGTCAAAAACAAAGAAAAATGAATCTAGTTGCCCAATCCAAAAAAGTTGATTCGTATGGAGAAGAAGAAGAAGCTTGTGCTTTTTTTGTATGAGATAAGGCTATGCCCTGCAGTGGGACAGTATTAGGCCGGGACAATTTCCGCCACACAATTCCCAACCACTGCAACTCCTGCAAGCCAGAATCAACAGTGGAGTCCACCAGAAAAGCGCCGAGCAATGAAGCTCGACGAGTCCCGGAGAAACGATTCAACTGTCTTGGATCCCGCAACGAAATTAATCAGAAAAGAACAGCGGAGGATTAGAAAAATGTCTTCCCTCCATAACAGTATTAAGTAAATATTATTATTGAATTATTATAAATGGATTGCTTATTTTTGTCCTCTAAATACGAATAAAGCGCATATTTATCAAAACCGAGATACTAATTTCTCTAGAAGAATACAAGATGGTGCTAGTTAAACAATTTGTATAAATCACGAAGTAAATTATATTCTCGTTTAGACTGTGATGTCATCATATCATTTTGAATGCACTATTTTTTGTGTCAACATAGCAGTAGCACAGACGAGGTCGAATTCATTGACAGAGCAGGTAAACAAGCATGCATCTCGAGTGATGTGAAACTCAGTAACAATAATTATGAATCGAGTTAAAATTTTCGTCTCGAGGTTTTGTGATAAATCGGAGAAAGCGATTTATTGAAAAACTGCTAAAAGAGTATTGAATAGGATAATTACTTCTGGGGTTGCGGAATAGTTGTAATAGTAACCGCGGACCGCGACCCCGGAACATAAAGAGCAACTGAAGAACAAGGGTGGGTTTAGTCAGTAAAAGTCTGACACTGCCTCCCCACACTGCCCAAGGCGGGAGAAGACGCAATTTTTCGATTCGGACCAGTAGTTTTCTGAGATTTGCGCGTTCAACCAAACAAACAATAACAAACCCACAAATTCTTAAAAAAATGATTAAAAAATGATTAAAATGATCTTTATTTTGTAAATAGGTTATATCATAACACTTTTACACGTCAATGTTTTGTTTTTTATATTTTAATCGAACGATGGAGCCGGTGTTTCGTAACTGACTACTCTGAGAAGAAACATCCGAAACAAACTCAGAGGTCAAAGTCTCTTTTAAAGTCCATACAATTGTATTGGTCAAATTATGCGAGGATCATGAAGGTTAATGACTGATGTGCTTTCTTGATGAGAAAAGCACACAGATTTGAGTGGACCTGTCCAGACAGTGCAAGCATTTGTCAGCAATCGTTTAGCTCAACTTAAGACGTAAGGAGCCCAACGTTTTGACGAACAATACCAAAGTAAGGACATTTGGGTAGGCCGCATAACTACTCAAACTGTCAGTCAAAGAAAATATATTAGTACATGTGTATTCTTAGGATAATGAATGACCCACATAATCCTCACACTCACAAAAAAAAAAGTATAATGTATATAAAAATAATAACATACTTAAAGAAGTACAAATCAATGTCAATACTACAAAATAATCATGTCAATAAATATGAAATTTATACATAAAAATATAGAAAAGATAAATATACTTTAAAAAGTACACATCAATGTCAAAAGTACAATAATTACCATGTCAATATATAAAAGAGTAAAAGTAAACTAATATTGACCTGTGTATATAATTGATGCAGCTCAATCCCAAGCATTTGAATCCTCTAGGTGATCCTTAACAGAGTAATAAGATTTCTTGCATAATCTACGTTTTATAAATGATTTGAATTTATTAATACTAAGTTTTTGAATCTGACTGGGAAGTTTGTTATAAAAGCGTATACATTGACATCTGAACGAACCTCCTATTTTCTTTAGCCTAGTTGAAGGGACAACAAATTTGTCCTTGTTCCTCGTATTTATGCTATGAATATCACTGTATTTCTTATACTGATTAATATTTTTATGAGCAAATAACAAATTCTCATATATGTACTGGCATGGCAACGTCATTATATTAATTTCTTTAAATTTGTCTCTTAGGGACTGTCGGGGACTCAATTTGTAGATTGCACGAATAGCCCTTTTTTGCAACACAAATATTGTTTGTATATCGGCGGCATTTCCCCACAATAGAATGCCGTACGACATCAAACTGTGAAAGTAGCTAAAGTAAACTAAGCGGGCTGTTTCCAAATCTGTCAAATCACGGATCTTTCTAACGGCGTATGCTGCAGAGCTGAGTTTTTTAGAGAGTTTTTCTATATGGGGGCCCCACTGAAGTTTGGAATCTAAAGTTATACCCAAAAATACAGTGTTATCGTCGGGTTTCAATTCTTCCCCCTTTATTAGAACACTAGTCTCTACTTTTGTGACATTAGGTAATGTGAACTTAATAAGTTTAGTTTTCTTTTCATTAAGAAGTAGGTTATTTATATTAAACCAATTAACTATTGACGCTAAGGCACTATTTATTTCGTTACTCAACAGTTGCTGACGTTTAACTTTAAATAAAAGTGAAGTATCGTCTGCAAACAATACTATGTCATGCTTATCTTTAATGAGATAAGGCAAATCATTAATATAAATTAGAAACAAGAAAGGACCAAGAATTGAGCCCTGAGGGACCCCCATTTTTACCACAGAACCGGATGATCTTTTACCGTTTACATCAACCCTTTGAATCCTATCACTCAAGTAAGAAGTGAGAAGATCCAGAGAGGTGGCACGGATTCCATAGTGGCGCAGTTTCCTAATTAAGGTTTCATGGAGGACGCAATCAAATGCCTTGGACAAATCGCAAAAAATGCCCAATGCATCGCATTTGTCCTCCCACGCTTTAAAAATATGTCCTAAAAGTTCAACACCAGCATCAGTGGTTGAACGACCCCTTGTAAAGCCAAACTGTTTATTATGCAACAACTGATGTTTATTAAAGTGTATTTGCATTTGACTTAAAATTAGTTTTTCAAAAATTTTACTAAAAGTAGGTAGCACTGAAATCGGTCTATAATTAGTGGGGTCAGATGAGCTACCCGATTTGAATAATGGTATTATTTTACTGTATTTCATTAAATCAGGAAACTCACCACGATCAATACATTTATTAAAAATATTGGCAAGAGTAGGTGCTACTATATTTATTATAGACTTGGCAACATCTACGGAGTTACCCCACAGATCTGCTGTCTTTTTTACATTTAAGGAATGGAAAGTTTTAATTATATTGTTACAAGAAACATGATCGAAATGAAACTCAGTGTTACAGGGCGGGACGTTATCTTTTAGTAAAGATTCTGCAGCATAAGGGGATGAATTTAAATACTTTGTAGTCGAAACGGGAATATCTGCAAAGAAGCTTTCAAAAGCCGTGGCGACTTCAGCATCAGATTTAATTATAACGTCATCAATAGTAAGACTGTAATTACTTCTTTGGTTTTTAGACTTTCCTGTTTCGCTATTGATAATATTCCATGTCATTTTAATATAATTACTACTGTTTTTTATTTTTAAACTTAAGTATCGCGACTTGGCCACATAACAAACCTTTTTAAATAATTTGGAATAATTTTTAACATATAAATTAAATTCAACACTTTTATTGAGAGCCCGTTCTTCGTACAACTCGTAAAGACGTATCCTACTTTTATAAATTCCGGTCGTGGCCCAGTCGCTGAAGCAGGCATTGTATCTTCAGCTGTATACTATACTTAATAGTATAGATTGTGCTCTCTTCTTATTCAGGTATTATATTCCTTGGTATTTCTTTATTCAGTTCTTTTAATTATGAAAAAGATTAAAAAAAAAACAAATTGTATTATGAATCTTTCATATTTTAATGGGTAGGTATTTAGTAAGTATTTAAAAAAACCTCCTCAGCATTTCTCAATTTTCTGCAATTTTGAGAAAGACAATAATAAGATTTAGTGAGAATCTAATTCGAATTAAATTTCGAACTGAATGCAAATCGATTTGACCCATCACTATGTGAGTCCTTGACATGAAAAATTGAAAACTGTTTCGAAAACATGGATGGATAGCACAATATTTTTAACAGCTGTTCATCAATCAATTGAGTTACTCTTTTATTTTGTACTTCCACAAAATATTCCACTAATTTATTTAATTAATATCACTATTGAAATTCAATGTTAGTTATTTTTGCTTTGCATTTTACCTGTTAAGTTTCGTCATTTAAATTAAAATAAAAATGGGTTCGTTAGGTACCGTGAAAACAATGGATGACAGCTGTTAACTAAACAATTCAGTTACTTTTTTCCTTTTTCGTATATAAATAAATCCATTTGTTATGTTGTAAATATCACAGTATTTTTTCGTTGTTATTTACGTATTCAGCACTGTATTTTGCTTTAATATTGGTATTAATACACCTCGCAATAAAATATTGTTTTTACGTTTTGATACAAGAATAAGTCACATAGTTATTAAGCTTTAAATACCTACCCTAGTAATTTACATTACACCGGTAATGTCCTAAAAAAAAAACAAAATACACCGAGCCAATTCGTACCGGTGTCCGATCAATAACTAAAATAACTAATACACTTACCGACAGTCCGTTGTTGATAATACGACATAATAATATTTAAAGAATCTCCACCCGTAGAATTAAACTAAAACTGTTATAATTTGTGTAATCGCGCACCCGCGATCCACGAAAACTTGTGTGGAAATAATAACGTCATTCATAAAATTAAACCTGTCTCGACAGAAGTAGCAGATTGAGGTTACATCACGTCGTGTGCTCGATGACGTCATTATTAATGAGCGGGGCTCAGCGGGGCAGTGCATGAGTCAAGACGTTGCAATAGGTTTCAAGACTCAAAGACTCAAATCTCTATTAGGGTATGCCAAAGAGTATAATAATGGGTATGCGCAGGATAGGGACAATTGCAGAGAAAATATACGCGGTGCGCTCTTATTTTATGGTCATGGGGTTGCATTTTGTCTGAGGTGCGGTATTGCACGGACCAAGTGCAACCTTCTTATAGTACTAACAAATGCGCACAGCAGACATTTTGTCCGCCGTTGTCGTCTGCGAAGACTCTTAGCTCTTATGAACCCAAGCCCATTTTGAGGACGAGAAAGAATATGAAGTGTATGACTAAGTTTAAAATAAAAGATGCAGTGCTAGTTTTCCTCTATCACTACGGTAATTATAATAAAAATAAGTGGCCCCTAAGTGAGGCTTTAATTTAGACAGCAAAAACCATACTTATTTTACATTTTTTATTGAAACTTTATCAAGATTGAGGCTAACAACTGCAAAAGAGTTGTGTCTTCAAATTAAACCTTCGAACACACGTGATTCGAACCACTACAGAAAGACGCGTCGAAAGGTTGGGTCAAATGCCCAAATTAAGCAGAAGGATGTCACACAAATCACGCAGCATAAGCTAAGTGTGCTAATACCACTCTAGTATGACATCATCTGTGACCCGGTTATCTATAATCCTAACAAATTAGATAAGCCACAACACAACACTAGTACTCCTTACATCAATGAATTTTTAAATTAGTCGTCTTAGTGTAGAAGGCCACTATTTGTATTTTTTTTACTTGTACCTGCTTTTATTTGAATTATTTAAACTGATTAATGACTGGAACGTTATTTTAATTTTAGGAAATGAGTCATTTTGGTGGTTTGTTAGTTCGATTGATAATTTTATTATTAATGATTTAATTATTTGAACATATTAGATAATCTCAGTCAATTAGTAGTTTAATTTTGAACATGTAATTAATGAAGGTTAAGAGATGGTTTGTTTTATTTCTCACAATCTCAATCTCTACTATTAAGAATAGCAATAATTAAACGCGAATCAAATGTTGCAAATGAAAATAAATGACCGCTATAATTCCTCACTATCAGCTTCGTTTTCATTAAGAAATAGGCCAAAGAATACATGAATTATATTTCAAGCTTGTTCACAAAAAATGAATGGCTATACATGATTGTAATTTCCATTTTGCATGGATCATGGTTTGCGTGTCTTTAAAATTATATAGGTAGGTAAATAATTATGTGATTGTAGGTTATAAGTCTTTATGTATGTTAAGTGGCAACACAAACATAAGCTGTCAAAACCGTGGAACTGTCAATGTCATATTTTTTTTCAATTCGTTCCATTACTTTTTAATTTGAAGCATTTTTCTTTATCATGCTTAACCTTTCACTCTCCCCAAACAATGTATCTACTATCCCTTTCACATTTAAAAACGAGTTTTTTTGACAAAAATAAAATAAGTCGAATTGAAGTTACTTTTCAGAAATGCGGAAATTAATAATTAACAGTACAATACCTAAATAAATACAGTGTAAATAGGAGAATATGATTAGAACAGGCTTGTTTACATGTTTATTTCTTGGCAGAGTGTTATAAAACAAGCATTTACAAGTTATAATTTTCATATTTTTGTTTGAGAATTGCCATTGGCGTCTATAACAATAGAATACTTTAATCAGGTAATTATAGCTTATTTCTCATAATTATTTTCGTCACATACTAAATAAATTTCGAGAAGTTTTTTGCCAAACATTGTGATGAAATCCGAATATCGTTTTTGCATGTCTATAATTTTATTGCTCTTGGTTCTTACTCAAGAGATTGGTTTCCGTTTCAAAGTACCCTTCAAAGACCAACCGACAGCCGGCTGTCGGGCTGCTATTTTCTTTCTATTGTGTCTCACGTGTGTTAATTATAATATAATATAATATCTTAGGACAATTCACACACGGTCATCTGATCCCAAACTAAGCAGAGCTTGTGTTATGGTAACCAGACAACTGATATACATATACTTATATAGTTTATAAATACATACATATTATAGATAAATAACACCCAGACACAGAACAAACAATCATGCTCATCACACAAAGTTTGTCCTGGGTGGGAATCGAACCTAAGACCTCCGGCTTAGCAGTCAGGGTCTCTCACCACTAGACCAACAGGCCCGTCAATTAAAACAAGTATTTCAGCCCTTGTGTAGCTTTCTATCAAAGAAAATGTTATTGTATTTAACCATTACTTCCAGGCCTTCATGCATGTTATAGTAGAGAAAAACTGAGTTTTTAAGATTTCTAGCAGTTAAGAAAATAAATAGTAACATATCATTTTATCATTTATATTGTTAACATTGATGAATAAACTTTATTTAAAACTAGCGATCTGCCCCAGCCTGCTTGGGATAATTTTTATGATTTTTCTCTTATTATACATTCTTATTCTATTAAAAATCATCCTAAGGCAGACTGCCTGAAAATGCCTGAGGCTTTAATTCTGCCTCTACAGTGTTAGTACATTAAGTATAATATATAAATAAATAACAAAACCACATCAAAATCTGTTGAATGGTTTTAAAGATCTAAACATACATAGGGACAGACAGCTATCAGAAAGCAACTTTGTTTTATAATATGTAGTGAAGTCATTCGTTAATAGTCTAATCATTTATTTTCATTAAATCAAAAAGTCATTTTGAAACGTCATTAACAAAACAAAAGTGAATCTAGTTACCCATTCCAAAATGTTGTTTTGTTTGGAGAAGAATGAGCAAGAAGTCCATACAATAAAAATAAAATAAAAATAGCCTTTATTCACTGATTAATCTAGTTTTTACATTTCTTACTTACCTACTAACCTTATTACTAATTTCTTATTCCTAATATTTAAATTTATTATACTCTTTATTTAAATTTTTATGACGCTAGTAACACTGGCACCTATTTTAACCTATTTATTCAGGTTGTCCTTCTTGGACATGGGCCTCCTCCAGAAGTCTCTATTTATCACTGTCCATAGCCGTCCTGCTCCATCCCTGGGGTAGGTTGTCTTCCCACCGCCTCCATACTTACTCTTTTAAAATAATTGTGTTACTAAATGAAGGGAAATCTAATTCATTAATAATCTCTCCATAACAGCACTGCTCCGACCAGCCAGAATCACTTCAACACATACTGTTGACTGTCACCACTCGGTCTGCGTGTAATCTACGGAGTCTTCATCTTCTTACCTGATAGAGGCAAAGCCAAAAGAAGAGAGTTATATGTTTGATGTGTACGTATGTCTATCCTTGTTATTCTTAGGGCATTTTGTCCACCACCGTCACCGTGTCGTCACCTCATATTAAACTTTGCCTGAAATATGTAGATTGACCAATAATAACAATATTTCTGAAAAATATCGAAACTATAATTTTAGAATATACGTCTAGTACTGTTTTTTGTATAATTCAATGTATAGTTTTGACTTCGTTACGATATTATTATAATGTATGGAAAAAAAAACATTAAATTTGACTCACTTTCATGACACTTTATTTTTTTTACAGAAAAACTATGATGGAAACGCAAGAAATAGAGGAAGTTGTGATCAAATGTGAAGTCATAGAGATTTCAGACGAGGAAGAAGAGGAAGAAGACGAAGAAGGAGACAAGAAGAAAAAGAAGAAGTAAGCTTTTTAAATACTAAATCTTGCTCGCGACTTTTTCCACTTGAATGCTATGAACAGTCAGGGACAATAGTGGATTAACACTGTAGCTTTTACTTATTGTTTAAATCTATACTAATATTATAAAGCTGAAGTTTGTTTGTTTCTTTGATTGGCATAGAACATCACCCTACTAACCAAAAACGCAGGTGAACACAAATAGAAAGAAACACAAATTGTCGCCGTACAATGGTATTGAAAGAGTTAATAATGTAATTATATTTTAATAACGTTATAATATTTCCTTTCAGACGCCAACGAAAACGCTCCGTACCAAAAGAGAGATCGAATTGCGAACATTGTCCAAAAACATTCGCTACACGGTATGAACTGAAAAAACATATCCGAACACACACTGGCGAGCGTCCATATATGTGTCCTGTTTGTGGGAAAACATACACGCAATTAGGTCATCTAAGCATACATCAGTTATCCCATAAAGGCATTAAAAACTTCAATTGCAACGATTGCGGAGCTTCTTTCTACAGAAAAGCGGATTTAGATCGTCACGAGAAGATCCATCTAGGGATAAAACCGCACGTGTGCGAAATTTGCTCGAAAAGTTTCACGCAAAAGAATAATTTAGTTATGCATGTCAAAATGCATGTTGGAGATAGAGCTCATTTGTGTACTGTGTGTAATAAACGATTTATGACAAGAAGTAAGTTGACGTTGCACGCGAAACGTCATGAGAAAGCTAAGAAAGTGAAGAATGAATTGGATATGATTGAGCAGGAACTTGATTGATTGATTTAGTATTTTATTGTCGATGTACTGTTGGGGGCATAAGTGGTGAACCATTTGGTTTTAGTAGGTCGTCTAGGTAGAAAAGTAATTTTTTGGCAGATAAAACTAAGAGTAACCCCTACAGTTGCACAAAAGGATATTTTTTTCTTAGACTCTTCTAATGGCAATTTACTTTTGAATATTAGGCTCGTGATGTGATCAAACTAAGCCGGGGTTGTAAGACGGCCAATGCTTATGATCGTAGATACAGTCAGAAGCAGAAGTCGTTTACCACTATCTTTTTGACAACCAGTCACGTATAGATGACAACCCAAAATTTTGCCATTGACCAGTACGCGCGACGACCACGTGACAAATTTCTGTACATATTTATATAGCCTGGCGCAGAGGCCACGATTTCGCTGTTTTGACATGGCGGTCAAAAGGCTATACTAATACAATCTGTCTCCTGCGTCTGCGCCTGCCCATTTAAAAATTCCTTAAATCGCGACGTTGCGTATAAAAAGAAACTGCTGTGCAAGTTTCATGTTTCTAAATTCAATAGTTTCGGCTGTGCTTTGATTACCATCAGAAAGCGTCGCCAGGCATATCTCTTTATAAATAAAAGTTAAAAAGTATTTGTTAAGCATTTTGAACCTAAATGCGATGGAATAAGAGCAATAGATATATTTCTTTTTTGTGGCAACTATTTTATTAGAAAAGCTAGTTTATTGTAATTTTACCTTAAAAGGACAAGAAGCAATACTTTCAACGATCTTTTTATGAATATGTTTTTATATGTCTAAAAAATATTTTGAAATATCGATTAGTTTGCAATATAAATAGTAATACCAGCCTATAACTGTCCCACTGCAGGGCAAAGGCCTCTTCTCATACAGAGAAGGCCGTCTTGAGCAAGCGTGGTGATCAATGCTCGTGGCATTGATCACCACGCTTGCTCAAGACGGGTTGGCGATTTCGGACTTATATTAACTACAAGTCCAGGTTTCCTCACGATGTTTTCCTTTACCGATGTCTGTGATGTCTAAGATAAACTTTAGAAAGTACATATGAATTGAAAAAGTCACATTGGTACTTGCCCGGATTCCAACCCGCGAGCTCTTGCATGAGAGCCGGGCGCCTTAACCACTAGGCCATCACGACTGCAATATATTAAATTTAAAAAAAAGAACATCCCGCTCGATGCGCCTGACGTCATTTTGATAACGTTCGCTTCGACTCTGAATTTTAAATTGTAAAAATATTGTTATTTGGTCATATCGCTGCGTGTAAATAGAAAATGGCCTGACCCCGATCGACCGAAGCCAGGCGTCAGTACATCATTATATAGAATGATTTCAAATAAATAAAAATTCTCGCTCACTATCAAGTTTCGACCCCAGGACGAAAAAATCGTAGATCAGGGGCCAAACAGTTAAAAATGAACTTTATTTTAACAGCGCGTAAGTTTAATTTTTATAGTTGTAAGCTTTAAAGGGCCGGGTGTTGATTTGTTACTACATAAGTAGAGATCGGATTTTCTGATGCATATTTGCTTTGAGTTGAGATTTTATATTTACTTATTGTTGAGGGAAGAGCAGAATTTAGGTTTCTAACTATAGAATCGTGTATATATTTACTTTAAAATGATGGCTCGTACGGATTACGGAATGCAATTTTGGATCTATACCGTAATAATTTTGTTTGTAATGTATCATTTTGGAAGTCGCTTCCTTATTATACACTTCACTAGTAATATACCTCCAATGTTTCTAACATTTCGGAAATTTATTACAGAAATAATATTTTAAGAAACCGCTTGCATTCTTTTATATAATAAAAATATTATAGGTAAATATGTATACAAATATCCGATCTCTTTACATAAGTGTACTTCCTTTTAGCTCGAATTTAATATTTTATCATGATTATTTTAATTGTTGACTAGTACAGCTAAAATGAGTCAATCTAAAAATTAAATGCATTTGTCACATGTAGGTGACATGCGGGCACATGTTCTGAATGACACATGACAAAAAAGATGCGTTACGACGCGAACGTCGATCCACAAATTTAGTCCCCGTAGTGTTTAAACGCAATTGTCTCATATACGTGACAAGCGAACGCGTGCCCTGTACCTCATTGTCGTATATATGTCACAACAATGATATTCTAAGTAAAAAGGTGTAGATAGGTTACCCAAACGAAATTCTATCTTCAAAAACGGCACACTAACGCACACATACATTACACGTCAAAGTAGGATGACATGATTGAAGTATTGCGAGTGAAAAAGAGATAAACGTCAAATGTCAACGCGATACTCAGTATCATGTTTGTCAATTGGCAAACTTTTTATGTGCCACTTTTTGACTGCATGTAACCTATCTACACTTTTTTACTTATAACATCACTAGCTTCTGCCCGCGGCTTCGCTTGCGTTAGAAAGAGACAAAAAGTAGCCTATGTTACTCTCCATCCCTTCAACTATCTCCACTTAAAAAATCACGTCAATCCGTCGCTCCGTTTTGCCGTGAAAGAAAGACAAACAGACAGCCAGACAGACAGACAGACACACTTTCCCATTTATTATATTAGTATGGATTGTGTCACAACATGGAATCTGGCCAAGATCGAAAAACTATATACAAAGTGACAATAAGTTTGGGTACTTGTTGCATTATAGCTTCATGGTTGGCTTGTTTTATCAGAATTAATATAGAAACAACAGAAATTTTGTAATTATTATTATTCTAAAATGACCGTTTTAGTACCTCCTTGCAAAGCTAGCTAGTGTCCTTTTGTCTTATGAAAAATTTAATCATAATTTATTTAAAATAGTATTTGTCGAATTTTATTTTATAGTATATGAAATTAGTTATAAGTTTTGTGTTTTTAAAAATAAAAATGTAAAAACATTCCAGAAATGTGTTGTTTTATTAAATCGGAGTGTAATAAATATAATAACATTAGCTCTGCGAAAAAAAATACCCTATTTCCAACTACTGCAATTCTTAAAGCCAGAATCAACAGTGGCGTCCAAAGCACAGAACTATCAGTAGGTACAGTCAGCTCCAGGAGGAAAGTCCCCCAGCTGACGCTCAAGGGACAAAACTCCAAAATTGCTGGAATCGACTCTGTACAGTGAACCTGCACATAAACATTTAATAAAATTGCATTTAAGCCAAATCATCACTTTGCGCGTCTACGTCAAACGATGTAAATTATTAATTAAATAAGTCAGTACGTGATCAGATTGCCTTAAAGGTCGTCGCGCGTGCTCCCTCGCTCTATCAGTCAACATATATATCATTTGTAGCATTTTAACAATACAGTTTTTAGTGAACATTCCTTTCTATTATTTAGCATCCCAACATAAACCTTTAGGGCCTTATCACACTAGCGGTTTACAAGCGGGTGCAAAACAAAAGCGTCGCGAGCATTCCGCGGCAGCACGGCAAAGACGTCGCGGACTCGTGGCGAATTCGCAACGTTTTCGTCGCGTGTTTGTATCAAGTTAGCGAAGAAATTGCACTGCTATTCACAGCAACCTCGTTGCGCGTCCGCAACGAAGTCGCTACCTATGCGCTGCGAGTTTGTTGCGCATCCGTAACGTATTCTTTGCGCGTCCGCTCCGCTTTGAGAACGCTCACAATGCGCTAGTATGATAAGGCCCTTAAAGACTTCAAAGAGACTTTCACTTACTTACTTCTAAAATCCGCTTTTAGCCGGATGTCAGAAGAAGTATCGGTCCGTTCTGGACTATACCAAGTTTAAGTAAGGGCCTCTTCATAGTCATGTGGGTACGGATGCGGGCCATGCCGCCATGTTAGATGCAAGCCGCACGCAGTACCGTTCGCATGTGGGTGCGAACGCATGACAATGAGAAGGCCCTTAGGCTGGTTTTATCGTCACGCCGCGCCGCTAGACGCGCCTATGTGTTCTGTGGACGCGCCACCGGGCAGCGCGCTGTTAAAAGCGCGCGCTTGAACAGCTGTGCACTTTGAACGAGACAGCAGCAGAACGCGTGGTACTACCACGCGTTCTGCTGCTGTGAGACAGTCGTGCACAATATGAAAAAACGGCGCGTCTCAACTGCGTCACACTAAAACGCACACTGGCCGTAGAAGCGCAAGAGCGGCCTGCGCCTGGCAGCGCCGGCAAACAGTGCGCGTTTTCTGAATGGCGCTGCAAAAGCGCGCGACTTTGAAACGCAACTACTACTCTCATATATCAACGAAAGCGCGCGCTCCAACAGCGCTGCCCGAACGTTTGACAAGGCTTTAGGCTAGCCGCACACACACAATAATATTGACAATAAAGTACGTATTGTCAATAATATTGTGTGTGTGCGGCCTGTATTGCGGTATTGGATAGATAGAATCTAGATTATTGACAATCTTGTATTGACAATATTATTGTGTGTGTGCGGCTAGCCTTATATGGCTAACCGCACACACACAATAATATTGACAATAAAGTACGTATTGTCAATAATATTGTGTGTGTGCGGCCTGTATTGCGGTATTGGTTATATAGAATCTAGATTATTGACAATCTTGTATTGACAATATTATTGTGTGTGTGCGGCTAGCCTTAAGAATCTAGATTATTGTCAATCTTGTATTGACAATATTATTGTGTGTGTGCGGCTAGCCATAGGCTTGGTACAGTAAGCGTCAGAAACAAGTGACCACCTTGCCCTCACTCCTGGAGCTGTCAGCACAAAGGGACGAATACAACCGAGAAAGGCCCAGATTATTCAGCACCATGGATCAAACTTTCGCACATACGTGCTTCAAGACACAATAGAAAGACAATAGCAGCGCGACAGCAGGCTGACGCTTGGTCTTTGAAAAAATCATTAATCTGAAATCGCAAAAATAATATCAGCTGTTTCTAACAAAGTTCAATGCCCTCCCGACCATAATATATGATACAGCTGATATTTTTTTCGAGATTTCAGAGTTGGTTCCATAAGTTGTTTGTTTTAATGGGTAGAATCATTTCCTAGCGGGTTGTGCGGGACCAAAAATACACCTAATATTTACTCTAATTACTGGGTCCTAAAATGTGAGCTGTTTCGGTGGATTCCAGAATAAGTATAGTAAAAGTGCTTGAATACGGAAATTAGTTCTAAAAGGTCTAGTTTGTACAAGATCGCATAGTAAACAATTCCGGATGTAACTTGTACATTATCTGACTGACACTATGTTATTTAGCAAAAAATAATTCTTGTGATGAAGCCTTTCGATCGGTATGATAAAGCTACAGGCTGTTTAATTTTCTCGAGTAACAGGTTCGGTTCCCGGTTCAACTATGTATAAGCCGGTGCACATTAAAGAAAGGCATTTTAAATGGCGGCATGTACTTGCGTTGACAGATAGTACAGTCTGCATATAAAATTTAAAGTTAAATTTTTTTTTTCAAATTAAAAATATATTAAAGAATTTTTATTGTTTTCATCTGAAACAGTGCCTACTTTTTCAGCAATAACAAACAGGTAACAAGGGAAAAATAACAGAAAACTATAACAAGATATTCGTAAAAAGGATCTCTGAGCGCGTCAAGGCTGCGTGAAAGCAAATCAAGGCTATTTTTTTTTTGTTGACGGTACGCGCGCGAGTGAGTATAGACGGCACTAGTGTGCGAGCGAGAGAACATGATAAGCGCCGCCATTGAAGATTCCTTTCTTTAATGAACCAGGTTATATTTATTTAAATATATCTATGAGTACAGTATAAACGTTTTTAAAATTTAAATAATGTCTTCTTTCAGTAAAATGTTCTATCTACAATATTTAAAGTACTTTCCCTCCATGTGGCATAGCCGTGGGACACCCTGTATATTAATGCACAGCCCAAACCGCTGCTAGTCCTAGAGACATGAAACTTGGAGAGTGTCTTTGTGAAGAGTGAGTATCCAATAAGAAAGAATACTTAATTTTGAAAATTGTAATCATCAGTATTTAAAATAGGGGATAAAAGTTTAGACATCTAGGTACTGTGAGGTCTGAAAAGACCTCCGGGACCTAACGTGTGTGTTTAGTATGTGGGAGGGCTTGAAGAGTCCTCCGGTCAACACTTTTGTATAGTGTAACTATTGAAATATAAACAGGGAGCACTTTTAACTGAATTTATTGTTATTTAGAACATGCTCACTCCATGAGCCTCGGACGCGACATGCGTCATCGTATCAAAACAAAAGTACAAAAAGAAATTGAAACATTCTAGAATGTTTCAATTTCATGCTGAGTGTTAAGACAAAACTTTAAAGGTATTTTTCTAGCCAGTTATCTATAGCAGTTACATAAAGACTTCACATGAGCTACGCCCACCCAAATGAATGAAGGGCGCAGCATCGAGACCTTTATTCATAACATCTTAACACTCAGACAAACATCCTAGCTATTTGTCCCTACCTATGGTCGGAAAAAAAAAATGAACTGTCCTTGGAAGGATAACTTAGAGCATGCCAAACGACAATGATATTTTCCAATATGATATCAATTGACAAACTAAATGTGCCATCATGCACTTAATACTAGCCCTACGTTGGCATGTCTAAATTTTAGGGCTACAAAACCGACCAAAAAGTAAGCCCCACAGCCCAGCTAACGTCAAAGACATGGCAAATCCATATCGTCCCAGACGGGGTTACCTATCAACCTAAGCGAATCAAAATACATAATGCGTACAAAATACAAACATAAATAAAAATTCTTCGTCTTTATCTTCGTCAAACTTCAAGAAGTCAGAAGAAGGGAAAGCCAGAGAAATCTTCTATAGCTACATCATGGACCCACTCCGTTTTAATACTTTTTAAAATATTGTCAGTCTGTAACTGAACGTCTTGACAACTCTGTGGTTCCCTAATCACTAACTTCACCAGTTGTGTCAACCTGACACACTTTGCGAAGGCTATGCCCCGTAAGCAAAGTTGGCTTCATCAGTGACCAAGTTCTCCCCCCTTTTGAAGGTGGAAGCACAGTTGTCAACAAGAAAAACTTTAGAAGGAAAAGCTATCTTTGGAGTGTTCCCATTATTTATCAAATACACATATAAAGCTCTTATAATAATAACGTTTTTCTTTTTTCGATGTGTTTCCCTTCCTCCAACACGTAGTGGACATGAAACAAAATTCAAGTTATTAATACATTATGTTCTGCTGTTCGCACTAAAATAATGTGGTGATATGAAATTGCCCTAATAACTAAACAACAATCATTATACTAACACATATTTTCTAATTAAATTATCAAATAACTATACCTATTAGTAATTAACTACTCTAACATAAACAAGCTATCTGAAGCTATAATGAAATTTCCCTATACTGTATTTACATCTTTTATATACATTTTTTTTTTACACTCTTGTGTAATAAGGTTTCAACCTATTTATGTGCACAATATCTCTAAACCTTCTATTATTAATTTTTTTTATTACATAATTTACATCAGATATCCGTCTAACTATTCGATACGGACCTTTATATAATCTACACAATTTTAAACTTCTATTGGATATTCTCCTAGGTGTATAAACCATGACTAATTGGTTAGGCTCAAAATTTCTTATTTTAAGCTTTTGCGTCATATCTTAATTTTTGTTTTTCTTGTGCCTTTTTTATGTTAATTATGGCACGCCGCGATAACGAACTCTGTATGTTTAATCTCCCTACATAATCCGTTACCTGGTTACGACTGTCAATATTAACGACCATATCAGTTCTAAAAGTGGGTTCTCTAGCGTACATTAACATGTGTGGTGATACTCTAGTGCTAGATTGTTTACTGGTATTATAAGCGTAAGAAACTAATGGGATGTAACTACACCAATTTCTCTGATCATCAGAAACATACATAGACAGCATTTGAGTTAAAGTTCTATTGAACCTTTCAACTAATCCATTGGTTTCTGGATGAAAGGCTGTGGTGAAACGTGACTTCGCTCCAAAATATTTCACAGTTTCTTTGACTAGCCGAGATGTGAAAACAGAACCTCTATCCGATATTATTTCCTTTACACCACCATACCGACAAAATATTTCTTCTATCAAAAACTCGCTAATCTTTTGCGCTGTTGCTCTGGGAACTGCCTTGCATATCGCATATCTTGTCGCATATTCTACACTAACAATTATATATCTATTACCATTTAAAGACTTTCTAAACGGCCCTAAAATATCAATTCCTACCTTTTCCAACAATTGATTCACTTCTATCGGATGCAACGGAGCTACTTGGCTAGCCCTTTTTTTTTCTTGACAGGGACCGCAGCTTTTTACATATTTCTCTATCTCCTTCTCTGCATCTTTAAAGAAATATCCGGCTCTAAATTTAGCAAGTGTTTTCGCTAAGCCCAAATGACCTCCAGACCACGGGTCATCATGTAGCTCTTGTAAAATCTCCTCAAATAAACGTTTTGGAACCACGACTAATTCTCGACAATTTTCTGACCTTCTCGCCTTTTTACACAGGATGCCATCCACGACACTGAAACCTTTATATGTACCTGTCCTATTAGCTGCTATTCTATCTAGTATTTCCCTACAAAAAGCATCTGCTAATTGTTCACTTCTCATATTTACAACTTCTATCTTATACAGCTGCAAACCATCGTCTTCATCTATCATTGTCCTTCGATCTTCCGTCTCCAAACTTAATGGGTTTCTACTTAGAAAATCAGCTATTACATTCTCCTTGCCTGCACAATGGACAATGTCAAATTCATACGCTTGGATACAAAGCGCCCACCTAGCTAATCTTCCATTCATGTCCTTCCTATTCCTTAACCAACACAACGCCTTGTGATCGGTGACAACCTGAAACTTCAAACCCCACAAAAAATGCTTAAAATAGTTCAAGGCCCAAACCACAGCTAGACATTCTTTCTCTGTAGTCGAGTATTTCTTCTCACCATCGCTGAGTTTTCTTGATGCATATGCTATCGGAAACATAACGTCAAAACCCTGCATGAGACAACAACCTAATGCTTCATCACTAGCATCTACATATAAACGAGTTAATACACTTTGATCGTTTGAATAAAAATGCAAAATAGGTGGGTTACTTATATACTGTATTATCTTGTCGAATGCTTCCTGATGCTTCTGTGACCAGACAAATTTAGTACCTTTTCTCAATAACTTCGTTAGTGGCAAGGCAATTAAAGCAAAGTTATCAATGAATTTTCGGTAATAAGAAAACAAACCTAGGATTGATTTTACTTGTTTTGTGTTTGATGGTGGTTTTAATGATTTCAAAGATAATATTTTTTTATTATCGGGTTTTACGCCGTCTCCTGAAATTTCATGGCCTAATACGGATATCTTTCTATAACCAAAGCTACATTTACTAGGTTTCAATGTAAGGTTTGCTTTCTTAATTCTTTCTAACACTTCTTTTAGTGCTATGGTGAATTCAGAAAAAGTTTTACCCCAAATTAATATATTATCAACATAACAAATTGCGTTTTTATATTTAATGCCGGCTAATACTTTATCCATCGTCCTTTGAAAAACAGCTTGGCTTGTTTTAAGCCCAAAAGGTAACACATTAAACTCATATAATCCTGACGATGTAACAAACGCAGTTTTGTGTTTGTCCCTTTCACACAAACGATGTTGCCAATAACCTGAATTTAAGTCTAAGTCTGCAAAATATTGCGCGCCTGATAAATAGATCATTATATCTTCAATGATAGGCAATGGATAACTGTCTGTGATAACTTTTTTATTAAGATTCCTATAGTCTACACAAAATCTCCAAGATTGATCAGGTTTTTGAACTAAGACGACTGGAGATGCATAGGCACTCCTAGATTCGCGAATGACTCCATTGTCTAACATTTCCTTTACTTGAGTATTAATAATTTCAAGTTGTTTCGGTGAAACTTTGTAAGGTGGTCGATGGACCGGTATCTCATCTGTTGTTTTAATTTCAATTTCGACTAAATTACAATTTCCTAATTCTGAATTATTAAACGCAAAAACGTCCCTATATGAGGAAAGAACGTCTATGATTGACATTCTGTCATTGTCATTTAATTCGCAATTGACATTCAGTTGACTAATTTTCTCTATGTTACTAGACATTGGACAAAAAAAGTTTTCCTCATTTTCTTGCATTTTTTTTTACAAAATAAAGGTAATCCACCTTTGAAATGGAATTCAAACTTTTTTCTTCCGCTGACACAAAATTATTTTTGACTTCTTTTTTAATATTGTCGTCATGGTAATCTTGACATATTGTTTGTGACAATGATGCATCATCTTGTTCATCATTTTTACAAAAAAACGAACGAAATCGTCCTAACAATACGATACAATTATTATGAAAATCAATTAATGCACCATATTTACAAAAAAAGTCTTGACCGAGTATCAATTTTTGGTTTATATTTTTGATCACCACAAAATTGATAGCAAATACACACGAGTCAATCATAAAGTTAATTTTCGTTTCTCCACGAACTTCCAGACACGTATTCGAAATAGATTTCACAAAACGTTTTACATTATCACAAGTATGTACAAGACCCAGCTCACGAGAAAACTGCTCTGATATACACGAAATTGATGCTCCAGTGTCTATCAGTGCCTTATAATTTTTTCCAGCGATAGCAATTTTAATAAAAGGAATGAACTGACCGTTATTATTATTTTCTGCGGGGAGTTGAATATTTTCGGACACAGCTAGCAACTCCCTTTCTCCATCTACTGTCTGTGTCCTCGCACGTTTGGGTGACTCGTCGACTGCACTCCCCTCGTGCTGGGGACATTTTGATTACGATTACTTCTGCTCTGGTAATGGGATCTAGGACGGAAATTATACCTTGGCGTATGAAACGTCTCGGTCTCCGCCTGGTCACCACTCGAACGTTGTGGGGTAGCAACTTGCGATGGAGCAGGGCTCATCGGTAAGGGTGAGTTTGGGCGCATTTGTTGTTCGAAACGAACCCTGTTTCGCAGTAACTCTATTGGTAAATTTATTTGCTGAAACTGAGAAACTTCGAATATATCTTTGATTTGATCGATTGTTTCTTTCAGCTCATTCTTTGATGAATATAATCTAGTTGCTAATTTATATTTATACTTGGGAGTCACGCCTTTTAAAAACGTTCGAATAAAAATTTTATCATCCGTAATGTTAGCTTTTCTAGCAATTTCTCCCAATCTATGGAAAAAACCAGTCACATCTTCATCTCTTCCTTGACGTGAATTATAAAATTTTTCCACAAAATCTACATGTGATCCGAATTCCTTCTGGATCAATTCGCAAAGCGACTTAAATTCAATTTCGTCATTGTAAATGTATTTGAAAAAAGCTAAGGCGGGACCTTGCAAATAAGCCCCTATTAATAATAATAATAATAAGCGACCCCGTGGACCTGACCTCCTGGGAGACCCTTTGTTCTTCATCTCTGGCTTGCCTTAACTGGCCGGCCAGAGTGAGCACTGACGAGGAACAAGGCTCCCACCTCACTCTTGCCTTCATTGGCTGGTTTGAGTGGAGATTCGCAAGAGCAAATTTGCTCGGGGGAAGGAAGTATTCCAGTAAGATGCTGGTAGGGATCTTGACCGTACTTCCGGGATTGTCCTGATAGCCGTGGAATACCTCTCCACTCCTCAAGCACCTCGATATATGTTGCCCCCTTGTCGCTACGTCACTATGTGCTAGCGGCCGTTTTCGGGGGCCCATTTACTGAGTGTGCAAGTCACCCCCTGCCTTTTTATCCGTGTTTACAAGCATTGGCCAGGCAGGGGCCATAGCCATTCAATAGTCTAGGATAAATAATCCATCTTAGCAACCCAAACCCATAGTCCAATACCTTTTTTATTCCATGACCTGCAATAGACCACCACCAACCGGGGGTTGTCCTTAGGTGCACTTGAGTGGTGCATATAGGGATAATCGCCGGTTGGTGCCTCACTTCATATTATAAAGCTTTATTTAAGGGGCCTCTGCGAGTTGGCTTCGGCCCCTCGTACGCCTTTCAAAGGACCGGGACCCCAGGGTCCCGAGAAATGCAACAACATAATAATAATAATAATAAGAGCGTCGTATTGGTGAAGCTAGAGCACTCATTGGCAAGCTCATCTGCTTCAGGGAGGGCAATACACGCCCTAGAGTGATGCGCTTTGTGAGGCGGGCGTTTGTGGGGACTGACATCCGTCCCCAAGATTATATAGCCCGCATCACAGAGCGTATCGACTTCCTGAAGCAGAAGATATTTGCATGGGCAAACCGTATTCGTAGGTACAAGCGAAGAGTGGAGCGCTATACTCTGAATCGCACATTCCAGAGCGATGAGAGGTGGGTGTATAGGACTTGGGAACGACCAGACCAAGGTGTGATTGACACGCGCCTTCCGGATGATGATGCCATGAGTTCATTCTGGCGCAGCATCTGGTCGGTGCCTGTCGGTCACACTGAGGGCGATTGGATTCGGGAGGTTGAGCGAGCATGTGATATAATACCAGAAATGGGGGCAATTTCCATCAGCCCCCAAGATGTAGCTTGTGCAGTTCGTCCGTTACCAAACTGGAAATCTCCGGGGCCGGACGGGCTGCACAATTTTTGGATAAAATGGTTCCTTAAATCACATGTTCGCTTGGCATTCCAGTTCCAATCAGCCTTAGAGTCTGGATCGTTACCCCAATTCTTAACAACTGGAGTCACCCACCTGCTCCATAAAGCAGGTGGTACCACGGAACCCAAGAATTATAGACCAATAACTTGTCTTCCCACGGTCTATAGTTCTTACATCCATTTTGAGAGCTAAAATTAATAATCATATTAATATTAATTCTATTATGTCTGCCTCTCAAAATGGATGTAGGAAAGGGTCTCGTGGTACCAAGGAGCTTCTCCTCATTGATATGGCTATTAGTCAGCAGGTTCGTCGTTCTCGAAAGAACCTGTCGACATGTTGGATAGATTATAAGAAGGCCTACGACTCGGTGCCACATACATGGCTCATGAGGGTGCTGGAGTTGTACAAAGTAGATGCAACTCTGCGCACCTTCTTGATGTCGTGTATGGGGCAATGGAGGACGGTCCTTCACTATCCAGGATGTCGGCAGATCCGAGAGAACGGCGAACCCATAAAGATCGAGCGAGGTATATTTCAGGGCGATAGTCTGAGTCCGCTGTGGTTCTGTTTGGCCCTGAACCCTTTAAGCACATTGTTGGAGGGTTCAGGGTTAGGCTATCGGTTGCGAAGAGGTGGCCAGGTCATATCTCATCTCCTTTACATGGATGATCTGAAACTCTTTGCCCCCACCGATTTGCAACTGATGAAGCTACTGAAGGTAACAGAAACTTTCAGTAGCGCCATCAGGATGGAATTTGGTGTGGACAAATGTGCAGTCATGCATGTAAAGCGAGGGGAGATTGTGGAATCCGAGGGGACCCAACTCTCGGATTCCATACACCTTAGGTCCCTCTCCACAACCGAAACTTACAAATATTTGGGTATGTCGGAAGCGTTAGGCATCAATGCTGCCGACATGAAACAGGCGTTGAGGGAGCGCTTCTTTGGCCGCCTGAATAAAGTACTAAATAGTGTTTTATCAGGCGGAAATAAGGTGCGCGCCTTCAACGGTTGGGTCATGCCGGTTCTGATGTACTCTTTCGGCATACTCAAATGGACTCAGACTGAACTAGACGCCTTGGATAGGAGGGTCCGCGGTCTACTGACTGCAAACCGGATGCATCACCCGCGGTCGTCGGTAATGAGGCTGTATATCCCACGGAAGTGCGGTGGTCGAGGTTTCTTAAACGCTAAGACCCTGCACAACCGTGAGATATGCAGTCTCAGGGAGTATTTCCTATCGGCCACCGTGGGGATGCATCGGGATGTAGTTTCGGTGGACAAGGGCCTCACCCCGCTCTCCTTAGCAAGCGAGAACTGGCGCAAACCTGTGGTACTGGACACTAACGACCGCAGGACTGTATGGCAGAGCAAAGAGCTTCACGGGCGCTTTTATCGGGTCCTACATGGGCCCGATGTAGATTTCCTGGCGTCCGTATCCTGGCTGCGTTTTGGTGACCTCTTTGGGGAAACCGAAGGTTTTGTCTGTGCGATAATGGACGAAGTTATGATGACGAACAACTACCGGAAATACATTGTGAAGGACGGCACGGTTGACATATGTCGGGCATGCCACCGTCCCGGGGAATCAATCCGTCACATTATTTCTGGGTGTTCTAGTCTGGCTAACGGAGACTATTTGCACAGACACAACCTTGTAGCCAGGATTATTCATCAGCAACTTGCTCTGAAATACAGTCTTGTGGAATCGGAAGTACCGTACTACAGGTATGTGCCCGACCCAGTTCTTGAGAATAGCCATATCACATTATACTGGGATCGATCTATTATCACAGACAGGACTATTGTTGCCAATAAGCCTGACATTGTGGTAATAGATCGATTAGAGCGTCGGGCAATGATTGTTGACATAGCCGTTCCGCATGACGGGAACCTCGTGAAAGCCGAGAAGGATAAGCAGTCCAAATACCTTGACTTGGCTCGCGAGGTTGTCGACATGTGGGACGTAGATTCAGCAGTCATTGTGCCGATAGTCGTGACGGCCAATGGCGTAATAGCAAAGAGCCTCGATCAACACCTAAGGAGGCTCTCGCTAGGCAGCTGGATCAAGGGCCTGATACAGAAGGCGGTACTCCTGGGCACGGCGCGCATTGTCCGGCGATTCCTCTCTCTGGAGCCCTGACCATCGGTAGCTTGGACCCTGTTCCCGATGCCGGTGGGCTACTACTATTTTTTATATTTTTAAATGTTTTTATTATTTTATAACAATATTTAAAAATGTAATTTATAAGTGTTTAAATATAATAAATGGAATAATAATAATAATAATAATAATAATGGACCAGATGTAGACTTCCTAGCGTCCGTATCCTGGCTGCGTTTCGGTGACCTCTTTGGGGAAACCGAAGGTTTTGTCTGTGCGATAATGGACGAAGTTATGATGACGAACAACTACCGGAAATACATTGTGAAGGACGGCACGGTTGACATATGTCGGGCATGCCACCGTCCCGGGGAATCAATCCGACACATTATTTCTGGGTGTTCTAGTCTGGCTAACGGAGACTATTTGCACAGACACAACCTTGTAGCCAGGATTATTCATCAGCAACTTGCTTTGAAATACAATCTTGTGAAAGCAGAAGTACCGTACTATAGGTATGTGCCCGACCCAGTTCTTGAGAATGACCATGTCACATTGTACTGGGATCGATCTATCATTACTGACAGGACTGTTGTTGCTAACAAGCCTGACATAGTGGTGATAGATCGATTAGAACGTC
Source organism: Athetis lepigone (assembly GCA_033675125.1). Classification (NCBI taxonomy): domain Eukaryota; kingdom Metazoa; phylum Arthropoda; class Insecta; order Lepidoptera; family Noctuidae; genus Athetis; species Athetis lepigone. Next base: position 3,514,193 of record CM066220.1, on the reverse strand, counting down.
GCGCAGTGATTGTTGATATTGCTGTCCCGCATGACGAGAACCTCGTGAAAGCCGAAAAAGATAAGCAAGCAAAGTATCTTGACTTGGCTCGCGAGGTTGTCGACATGTGGGATGTGGATTCAGCAGTCATTGTGCCGATAGTTGTGACGGCCAATGGCATAATCGCGAAGAGCCTCGACCAACATCTGAGGAGGCTCTCGCTAGGCAGCTGGGTCAAGGGTCTGATGCAGAAGGCGGTACTCCTGGACACGGCGCGTATTGTCCGGAGGTTCCTCACTCTAGAGCCCTGACCACCGGTAGCTTGGACCCTGTTCCCGATGCCGGTGGGCTACTATTTTTTATATTTTTAAATGTTTTATATTTTTATAATAATATTTAAAAATGTATTGAATATGTAATCATAATTAAATGAAAGAAATAATAATAATAAAGCTTTATTTATTCCATGCATAATAAATAAACGATAACAATTATTATAATATTTGATTACAATTTAATACCGTAACTAAATTTGTTTGCAATTCTAATATATGCTATATTTTTGTAATACACATTTTCTTAAACTGATTTTCATAAATTCAAATTATTATTAATTTTCATGCATGGACCCCGTTCGGGTAAAAGCCTCCCCCAAGGAGTGCCATCCTTCTCTGTCGTTAGCTCTTTCAAGCCAGCTTTCACCTGCACACGCTACAATTTCATCTGCCCATCTGGCCCTTGGTCGACCTCTTGATCTGGTGCCTTTTGGCCCAGGCCACTTTACTGCCCGTAAAGTCCATCTGTCGTCCCTGTAACGGGCTAAGTGACCAGCCCACTTCCATTTAGCCTTCATTGCGAAAGTTAAGGCATCGCTTACTTTGGTCTTCTTTCTAATGTCAACGTTCTTTACCTTATCCTTCAGTTTTATACCTAGACAGCTTCTCTCCATTCTTCTCTGTGTAGTTTGGATTTTGTTCCTAGTTTTGAGATCGAAGGTCCAAGTTTGGCAACCATAGGTAAGGCTGGGTAGAGGTCCTGTGTCCATAACTATTTTCTTGATCGGTAGCGGAAGTTGCGATTTTAATATTTCCTTATGGTGCCAGAACCTGTTCCAAGTAATCGCCACTCTTCGATTTAGTTCTTCGGTGTTTCTTTCTTTACTAAAGGAGATTTGCTTTCCTAAGTATGTGTAGCGGTTGACGAACTCGAGAGGAGTGTTATTTATTGAGATGGGCGTTGCGCTGCGATTAGACATAATTTTAGTTTTTTCCAGGTTCATTTCCAAACCAGTTTTTATACTAGCCTGGTTCAATTCGTTTACCATTTTGTTTAGTTGGTGAGGGGATTCCGAAAATAGAATTATGTCGTCGGCAAATCTGAGATGACTTAAAAATTTCCCATTGATATTAATACCTTTATTGCACCATGCCAGCTCTCCCATTATGTGTTGCAAGACAGCTATGAATAATTTTGGTGAGATCGGGTCTCCTTGCCGGACGCCTCGTTTTATGTTGATTATTTCGCCCACTCTATCCAGTTTGACTCTGCTCGTGCTGTTAGAGTAAATATTTTTAAGGATATTGGTGTACTTTTCATTTACATTTATTGCTTTCAACGACTCCCAGATACTCTCGTGGGAAATTGAGTCAAAAGCTTTTTTGTAGTCGATGAAAGCCAAATATAGGGGTTTATTAAACTCTATATATTTTTCTATCACCTGGTCAACCACTTGGATATGATCTGTCGTGCTGAAGCCGCTTCTGAAACCGGCTTGTTCGATCGGTTGGTAGGCATCGATAGCTGGAGCTATCCTTTCAAGTAGGCAAGATGCGAAAAGTTTGTAGAAACAAGACATCAGACTTATAGGGCGATAGTTTCCTATATCAGCTGGGTCGCCTTTCTTGTATAGTAATATAATTTCTGATGTCATCCATTCGTGTGGCACAGCTTCTTCTTCCAGTATTTTATTCCAAAGGATAGTTATTGGTGACAGTAGAAGGGTCTTCGCAATCTTGATGCATTCGTTGGTGATTCCATCCGGTCCTGGGCTCTTTTCTGGTTTAAGTCTCGTTAATTGTTTTAATATTTCATGTTCTGTAAACTGATTTAATGTACAGGTATCTGTGTGGCTATAAGAAACCATATTTTGATTTTGTGCTTCTGGCTGACTGTATAGATCAGCGTAGAAGTCAGTAGCAGCGTTTATGATTTCCGTGCGAGAGTTGCATTTACTGTTGCCAGACTTGAGGAAAGGGACCCATGTTTTAAATTTATTCAACTCTTTGTAAGCTTTTTTTGCAGATCTAGAATTATTGAGGTGTTTATGTATAGTTGTCGTTCTGTATGTAACGTAGCACCTTTTTATTTCTTTATTGGTATTTTTGTATAAATTTTTTAGTTTTTCTTTGTCAGTTTTGCTTAACTTGGGCATATTTTGTAGTTCGCTTCTTTCCTTCATGAGTTCTAGCGCTCTCGCCGATAGGATTTTGTTCTTGTGTGTTCCTTGGATGTTTTTTAGACTTAATTTCATATAGTGCGTGATTTGTTGGTATAACTCCTCCGCGTTGTAATTATGTTGATTCTCTATAAGGTGTGGTATAAAGCCATAGAGGTTTGCAAGGTACATTTCTTGCTCTGCTGGAGTTTTAAGCTTAGTGGATGTATTAGAGAAATTTCGCCTACATTTCTTTGTTGTATTTAGATGTATTGTTGCTCTTAGTAGTCTGTGATCCGATCCAAAGGTGAAAGATGGCAGTACTTCATATTTAGAAATCATGCGGTGTTTCGTTGTCATGATGTAATCAATTTCGTTTTTTGTGTTTTTATCTGGGGAGATCCATGTCCAGCGGTTTTTTGGTTTTAGATTAAACATTGTATTTATAATTTTTAGGTTGTGTTCTTGCGCGTAATGAATCAGTCTCGTACCTCGAGCGCTTCTGGTGCCGTAGCCGTACTCTCCTGTTACGGAACGTTCGCACTTTTCTGGCATTCCAATTTGAGCATTAAAATCACCAATAGAAAAAATGTACTCAGTAGGTGTGGAATCGTGAGCTTTCGCTAAGTCCTCGTAAAAATTGTCTATTTCTTCCTGTGGTGAATTTTCAGTGGGAGCGTATGCTTGAATTACCGCAATACACAGATTTTCTATTCTGATTTCCAGTACGCATACTCTTTCGGAAATCCCAGTAAATTTTGTGACGTTATCTTTGTATTTCTTTTTTACTAGAAAACCTACTCCGTATAGTCCCTTTGTATGGCCAATGTAGTAAAAAATGTAATCATCGTCTTCGATTGTCTTTTCTCCTAGGCGGCGAACTTCGCTCAATCCTATTATATCATGTTTAATATCTTCAAGTGCAGCTTTGAGCTCAATATATTTTTGATCAGAAGATAATGATCTTACGTTGAGGGTGCAAATATAGATTGTGTTTTTTGTTTTAATAAGTGTTCTTGGGGGGTTTTGGTCGAACTCTCCCGCGGTGACCGGCCGTGCTGGGAGATTAGGGTTTGGAAGAGGGCCCGATTTTAATTGCTATGCTGTGTTTTGGTCTGAGGTCGTCGATTGGCGTTGAGCTGGTTCTGTCTGAGCGAGGATTAGTTTGGGCTTTTGTATTATATAGTTAGTCATTACCCCTTTATTCTTCTTAAGTGGGTTTATAGTAGAATGTTGAGCATTTTGATTGTTAGGGTGGAGCGTCTCCGGGGATTCTGATAGGTTTCTTTTGCTTGATTGCTTTTGTTGGGGTTTTTCGTTGCTCAGTACTATAATTTTATCATATTTTATAAAAGCGGTGTTTCCTGCATCTTTTTCTTTCTGTAGTTGTATTTGTAGCTCTTTACGTTTAGTTAGAACTTCAATTGGGTAGTCTTCTTTCAAGTAATAGGAAGTATTTTGAAGGTTACGTTTATTTTTTTGAATTTTTATTTTGAAACCTAAGGTGTTGAATGTTATTGCTATCGGTCGAACTTTGACTCCCTTTTTACCCAGCCTTCTAACTGCCTCAATGTTGTAAATGTCGCATGAAATTTTTATGTGCGTATTTATTATATTTATTACCAGTTTTTCCAGTTCATCGTACGATTTCTCTATCTCTTCTACGCCAAATAAGATCAGATTTCTGCGTCGAGACTGTCTTTCTAGGTTGTTAATTTTATTTGATTGCTCTTCTATTTTTTTCTCCAAAAGCTCATTTTTCGATTCTAATTTACTGAACTTCTCGCTGAGGCTGTTGATTATTGTATCTTTAATATCCTTTTTCATTTCTAACATATCTTGTTTTTGTTGCTTTATATCTTGCTGCATGCTGATTAACATGTTTTTTAATTCCTCCATTTCTGTTTACAATACACTTGGCGCCCTCTATTAGGACAGGCAAGTACTTTTTTTGTATAATGGCGATCGAGGGAGAGGGCGCCACTGCGGCACTGTCAACATCGTACTCGTTATAAAAATTAACTAAAATTATTTAAAAGTTCCAAAACAAAGTGATATGTTCAAAACATAAAACCAGTGCATAAAATACATCGATCAATATATAAATCACAGTGCATATACAACAAACTTCTATCAAAAAGTGCATAAAAACGTTATATCTAGTGTCAATAGAAATTCGTCAAGATACCAAGACCCATATCATAATTCAAGTGCGAAATAATAGTGGAACAGGTGTACGACAGGACTGAAACTTGAACTACACTAAAACAGTGCGTAAACCTAAAGCATCAGAAACTATAACCTCAAAAGTGCTAAATAATCATCATAACAATTCCTTTGTTCTAAATCATCGATTTCCATCAGCGCCATCTATTGTGATCCACCAGAACTTCCTAACCAGGTCCTAGTACGACGCGCACTCCGTTATCTCAAAGCCCCTATTATAAGTGCTAAATCTTTCTCCGCCCAGTTCTTGATTGCTGCTATTTGGCGGAATTGTACTAAAAAATCTTCGAAGGATACATTATCTATTCCCGAAAATAAATTTATGTTAGACATTTTTATATGTTTGTAATGTTTGACCACTTAACTTAATGAATCTTCACTGATTCTCCTTTCACCTCTATTTTTCGTCTCAGATCTTCTTGTAATGAACACACTGCTCAGTGGGAAGTCTCTCTTCCTCGTTTGTTTTATTCCTCAAGTTTTTGGTGCTCCTGCTATTTCCACACACACGCCAATCTAGAACATAAGAAAAATATCCGCAGCGGCAACGGCGGCGCCTCCACCAAATGTGAGGTCTGAAAAGACCTCCGGGACCTAACGTGTGTGTTTAGTATGTGGGAGGGCTTGAAGAGTCCTCCGGTCAACACTTTTGTATAGTGTAACTATTGAAATATAAACAGGGAGCACTTTTAACTGAATTTATTGTTATTTAGAACATGCTCACTCCATGAGCCTCGGACGCGACATGCGTCATCGTATCAAAACAAAAGTACAAAAAGAAATTGAAACATTCTAGAATGTTTCAATTTCATGCTGAGTGTTAAGACAAAACTTTAAAGGTATTTTTCTAGCCAGTTATCTATAGCAGTTACATAAAGACTTCACATGAGCTACGCCCACCCAAATGAATGAAGGGCGCAGCATCGAGACCTTTATTCATAACATCTTAACACTCAGACAAACATCCTAGCTATTTGTCCCTACCTATGGTCGGAAAAAAAAAATGAACTGTCCTTGGAAGGATAACTTAGAGCATGCCAAACGACAATGATATTTTCCAATATACCTACGTGGGAAAAGGCGCGGGAGGCTATACAGCAATCCATACTATAAAAACCGGCCAAGAGCGTGTCGGGCCACGCTCAATGTAGGGTTCCGTAGTTTCCCGTCTGTCACAATAAGTGTTCCCACTTATAAGTTAAAAAAAAGGCTTTTGTTACGTTGACATACTAAGTACGCAGAAATTATTTTGTACAATCTTTTTGTCTTTTTTGTACAAAAACTGTTCTTTTTATCAAGTTCAAAATAATTTTCCTAGAAAGTCCTTATAAAGTTCTGCTTTCCAGATTTTTTTCATATTTTTTAAACCTACAGGTCAAAAGTTAGAGGGGGGGGGGGACGCTTTGATTTTTTCTTTTGGAGCGATTGTTTCCGAAATTATTGACATTACCAAAAAATGATTTTAGTAAACCCCTATTCATTTTTAAATACCTATCCAACAATATATCACACGTAACGGTTGAAATTAAAAAAAAAAACACTTCCCTCTTTACATATAGGGGGGCTACCCTAATAAAACATTTTTTTCCAATTTTTATTTTACCACTTTGTCGGCGTGATTGATATACATATTGGTACCAAATTTTAGCTTTCTAGTGCTAACGGTCACAGAGATTAAGCGAGGACGGACGGACAGACAGACAGACATGGCGAAACTATAAGGGTTCCTAGTTGACTACGGAATCCCAAAAATGGGAAAGTATGTGTGTTTGTTTGTCCGTCTTTCACGGCAAAACGGAGCGACGAATTGACGTGATTTTTTAAGTGTAGTTAGTTGAAGGGTTGGAGAGCCACATAGGCTACTTTTTATCTTGCGCTTTTTCGCGCTTTTTTTTTTTTTTATTACATATGGGCTTGCTCTTGGTCCCAGACTAGCCCGAGGGCATAGACGGGGCCTACGATGGAGCGAGCTCACCCAAAAAATGCCTATGCACTCGTCTCTTGAATACATCCGGGTTATATGCATTTGCGCTCATTCTGCCAAAGATACTCCCATACCTATGATGTGTGTATCAAAACATTATCGAACTAAGGCTTCAAATATGGCAAAACTAGTCAGTCTATTTTTGAAACCCCTTCACAAAATAAACATGGAAGTTAAATTATATGAAACAAGATATCTTTGTGGGGTAAAAAGGGAACGGTTGTAACTACAGATAATCCTAGCTTGCTTGTGGGACGCTTTTAGCGAATATTTGCATACTGTTGAGTGTGTGACGTTCTTCGATAGACAGACAGCCTTCTATTTGTTAGAATGAGATTTTGAACCTATCTTACGAATTAAATGGCACTGAATAAAAATAGCTGTGTTTACAGAAATGAAACCGATTTTAGAAACATGACAAGGGAAGAATAACTGAGAAGCCAGTGAATAATTTTAAAAGTCAGTATACAGGGTGGAATATTTTAATGGGCCCTGCCCCCTTACCATGACGTTTAAAGTAAGATTGTTTTAGTCCTGTTGCAGGAGTGTGCAAGTGACAGCGTTAGACACGTTGTCTAGCGCCGTCTCTTTGAACTGACTGAAAGTAATATAAAAGTAATACTGCTATAAGGGCTTGTGGTACGCCCCCTGGAAGAAAACTACCTTAAATCGTTGAGATAGATTATTTTACTTAAAGGAAACATTCCTTTAAAAAGAAACGAAACTGCATTTAATTTTTTTCGAAATTCGCTTACCACTCCCGGGAATCAAACTGCCTAAAATCCAAAAAAGTAACATTTTCTATTTTTATGGTGTCAAACGTTTACCCCATTCATAAGGACATCTCTCTAACAAACATGGTTATTTAAATTAAATCAAAACCATAAATCATAAAAATTTTAGGCAGTTCTATTCCCGAGTGTGACATAATAATCATCTTACTGTTTTAATTGTTTAGTCTTTGGTGTTCTAGGTTTGGGTTGCTAGACACTCTTTTTAATTTCTTTTTAATTTCCTTAGTCTCCAATTTTTACATATCTCTATGTCATGCATACCTGTTATTTGCATGTTTACTAAAATGTTAATTTTAAATGTAACTTAATTGAATTGTAAGTGAATGTGCTGTTGGTGTGCTTATTATAAATAAATAAATAAATAAATAATAAATAAGCGAATTTTCGAAAATCTTTGAATGCAGTTTATTTTTAAATAAGGGAATGTTTACTTTAAGTAAAATAATCTATCGTAACGATAAAGTAGTTTTCATCCAGGGCCCATAAAAACTTGTGTTCAATAACAAGACTGTATTTTTATGACGTCAATTAATAGGGTCATTCATAAGGATTAAATGTTTCAAACAAATAGGATTAATTAAATTAGAGGAAAACCATAAAATTTTACCTTTTGAAACCAAAGCAAGCAAACCAATTTAGTCGTCGAAATTTTCGTTCAATTAAAATAAAATTCTTACGATTTATGATTTTCCTCTAAATTAGTTACCCATGTTTGTTAGAGAGATTTAGTTCTTATAAGTAACCCTAATGTTTGATGTCATAAAAATACAGAGTGTTACTTTTTTGGATTTTAGCCGGTTCTTTCGTTCGAGAAACTTTGAAAGCAGTTTTGTTTTTTTTTTTAAATAAAAGAATATTTCCTTTAAGTAAAATAATCTATCCTTATGATATATATATATATATATTATATACATATAATAGTAGCTTTCATCTAGGGCCCATTGAAACTTTCCATCCTTATACAGGATTGGCTTGTTTGCCACCGACTGCCGATTTTTTAAAATTTTCTACTTTTAGAGCCTAACCCAAGTGCAATATTGGGTTTTGCGAATTCAGTCAGAGTTACCACTAGACCAACAGGCGACAACACTAGACAGTCAAATGCAAGTTGCAATATCACACGGACGCATAATTATTAGGATACGATTTTTATGCAGATTATGAAGTATCATATTCTTAATAGCACCTAATTTGCATGCAGTGCTCGTTAGATTTTTTGTCTCGAGCAATTACTACCGGCAAAAGTATCCATACTTACTAATATTATAAATGGGAAAGTGTGTCTGTCTGTATGTTTGTCTTTCTTTCACGGCAAAACGGAGCGATGAATTCACGTGATTTTTTAAGTGGAGATAGTTGAAGGGATGGAGAGTAACATAGGCTACTTTTTGCCTATTTCTAACGCGAGCGAAGCCGCGGGCAAAAGCTAGTATGCTATAATTGCTGTGCCTCATTGTCGTTATAAGTCCCTTATATCTCGCACTCTGTACTTAACGATCTCTTGGATTTTAATTCAACAAATAATCTGTTTCTAGTTGAATGGACGAAGATTTTATTGTGCTACTTATTCCTTTGATTATAACTTTTCGGCGACTAAGCGACAGCCGGCTGCCGCGCTGCTATTGTCTATCTATTGTGTCTCGAATCACGTGTGTTCGAAGGTTTAAAAGAGTGTTCAAAATGTTTACTTCATACGTTCTTCTCGAATCACGCGAAGGTTTAAATGATTTTACATTTGGGTATGATTCTTGATTTTCATGCAGGCAAAGTCGCGGACGAAACTATGAATGTGATATTCTATTAATAATCTTAGGTAAAATAAACCCTTTTCAATCTTCAAAGTGTAAAATTAATATAAAGTTTTCTTATAAAAATGTTAAGTAGGATCGCGCGGTGATTTCCAATTATTTGTTTTTAACTTAACGGAAAGATGGAGAAAATACCTAGATTTTTGATAAAAACTGATATCGTAACATATTATAAATGTTTGAAATGTTCTTTAAATTAACAAAATGAATTAATCTTTAAACACCATCGTCATATAAACGCGACAAACGCACGCATTATGTGCAACAGACACAAAAATATGTAACAAAAACGTGGTGCAATAAAACGCGAAATAATTAAATCATTAACTACTTTCGTATGTTTGTATTATCTACTAGATTATCTTAAAAATTTAAGCTTCCGTTATGGATGAAAATTTACAATTATTTTATTTACTAGACGAAGTTTTAAAATTCCCAATTTTATTTGTAAGACAAAGGTGAAATGAGAGGACAGAAAGCTCTAAATAAGATTACCAAAAAAAAAATATATTAATATTACTATTATTGCTATACTAATTAAATTGTAAAAAAAAGCCGTAATAAAAATCAAACAATTTCGTATTTATATCACGCAACGCCAACGCATTTCAACTAGGTAAACTTTTTCCCTTATAAAAAGGGGTTGAGATCCAATTCACGGCATTCGGGCGTTAGACTTGGTGACAGCGCCATCTAGCGACGAGTAGAAGACTTTTATTTCTAAAATGTTGAAAATCACGGCAATCGTATCTCTAATGCTTATTGGTAAGTTTTTAATTAATTTTGACATTATTTGTATTTTTTCCAACGCGGTTGCTGCAGTGGCTAAGCGGGTTTCGGGTCCTGCTGTTAGTTATAAGGATTCAAGAATCCAGCTTTAAAGAGTCTCATTCGCAAACTCCAAGCTTTTAAGTCAGGAGGGTCAAAAAGACGACCTCCAAGTCTTCAAGTTACGTACCAGAATTCCAGTCAAATACGGTTCACTGTTCGATTTTTTATAATAGACTTAGACTCTCAGTCAAGGGGAGTCATGACTCGCAGGCCCCCCTTCCTCCAGGAACCGGCCTTGTATAATTATTTGAAGGTCTGGTTGCTTGTTGATGCGAGTCTATAATATAGTATGTTTGCAAAAACACCCACGACAGCATAAATGTTTATGCCCTTACTAATAATCACTGTGTAAAGTTATGCAATGAATAAAGCCTGTGTAACCATAAATTTTTGACGTATAAACCTGTCATAACTTTATGCAGCGATTAATAGTAATGCGTTTAACTCGTTTATAGAAAAAAAAACGCTTTAGCCATATTATATTTAGTAAAAAAAACTAAATAAAGAAGGGATGCGGGATAGAATCTCTATGTATACTAAGGGACAACGCAAACCGAAATGGCAGCGGCCGGCAGTGACGCGGCGGGCACTTTCAGTGTGAAATAATTTTAAACTTTAACTACATACTTAAAAGTCTAGTATCGCTTGAAAAGCTTGAAAAGGTCGCGAGACTGCCAGCGGCCGTCAGCGGCCGCCCGCGGCGCCGCGAGCGGCCGCGCGCCATGCGCGCGCCTGTTGATTCTAGCGACGCTAGCGGGCTCGCGGCGCCGCGGGCGGCCGCTGCCGGCCGCTGCCGGCCGCTGCCATTCCGGTGTGCGTTGTCCCTAATGGTAAGCAATTCAAAAATTCAAAGCATTTATTTTACTGAAGATTAATTAAACAGACTTCTATAGTATCCTATGGAACTAATATAACTTTAATTCGCCAGCGACATGGTCGCAAGCCGATTCTAAACGCCATAAAAAGGAGGCTACAGCTTCTGGTGATTTTTCCTCAGGTTAGTCGCAAGTTTGTACTGGAATAAACTAGACGGGGTCGACCCATAGATAAAAGTAGAATATGTGTGCTTTCATAGGCCCCGAAAAGTCGTAGCATTTTGTCTCAATACAGGCTCACTTTGAATTCATTGCGCATCTTCAGGGAGTAAAACTATTCAGTTAAAAAAACTGCATTATTACTTTTAAAAGCACTTGTAATTGCTGTCAGTAGTTGTACTGGTACAAAATAAGAAGGCTGGTACTATTAAGACACATTAACCGTAGACGCTAGAGTCAGAGTAAGTTTTTGATTTACTTAACGTTCTGAATGCCTTGGAAGATAATTGATGTACTGAACAATGATATTATAAGTAAAAAAGTTTAGATAGGTTATATGCAGTCAAAAAGTGGCACTTTAAAAGTTTGCCATTTGATCTACACGATACTGAGTATCGCGTTGTCATTTTTGACGTTTATCTCTTTTTCACTCGCACTACTTCAATCATGCCATCCTACTTTGACGTGTAATGTATGTGTGCGTTAGTGTGCCGTTTCTGAAAATAGAATTTCGTTTAGGTAAACTATCTACACTATTTTTCTTATAATATCATTGGTAGTGAAATAAAAGCGAGCCTTTCTTCTTTTTCTCTTAGTATTAACCTTCCGAAATCCCTTCAACTTTATATGTTTAGAGTTAGCAAGGGCGTCACCAGGTCGATAGTGGTGCATTTTTCCCACTGGAGCCAAAAACCACCAGACTTCATTCTTTATTGCACAAGAATAAACAATACACATAAAATAAACAGCAAAAATACATAAGTAATGTACAATGGCGAGCTTAACCCAAAGTTGAGTTATCTTCCAGCAAACCTTAATTCTATAAAAGAGATTAATGCCTATGTGCAATAACAATACATTTTTATTTTAAACTTGCTTTGCCCGCGTATAGTTCACGTTCCCGGGGGATTTCCGGGACGAAAACAATCCTATGTCCTTTCTCGGATCCCAGATTATATCTATACCACATTTTATTCAAATCAGTTCAGTGGTTTAGGCGTGAAGAAGAGACAGACAGACAGACAGAGTTACTTTAGCATTCATATTATTATTATGGAAGTATAGATCAATATGACGTAGATTTTGTGGCGTTCTTATTTACCTTCGCTGTAGAAGTAGAGGAAGACTCGCACTGCTAGTGTAAAACTTCATGTGCTCTTGAGTGTACATACAATTTATTCTTCTTCTTATCCTTCATGTATTTCTTGCTCTCCGTAGACTGTCGGCTGGCGACGCCTATGTGTTAGTGTATCACAGTGTATCTAGTTGTAATATTTTATATGTTAGTCCTAGAAACATTTAAATGTATGTTTAGTTAGAGAAAGGTTGGTTATAATGAGTAGAAACATGTGTTTATGTTCATCATCGTCTATCCAATTTACATATCAAATAACACTAAAATAAAAATACTAAACACCTTTTTAATTTTATGAGGCGGTTGTAACAATTTATTAATTTTATGAGGCAGTTGTAAAAAAAGTTAGGTCGCGTTTTTTTGACATATTTGTAACTAGCTTTTGCCCGCGACTTCGTCCGCATGGATAAATAGTTTCCGTTCCCGGGGGATTTCCGGGATGAAAACTATTCTATGTCCTTTCGCGGGTCCTCTACTATATCTGTACCAAATTTCATTCAAACCGGTTCAGTGGTTTAGGCGTGAAGAAGAGACAGACAGGCAGATAGAGTTACTTTCGCATTTATAATATTAGTACGGATGAGAATAGAATATTGAATAGCCTTCAATATGTGCCCTCGTCTTACCTTTACACGGTGTAGATAAACTTAGTTTTATGATGATTAAACTTTGATAAAAGCAAAAAGAATTTCATGATTTTTTTAACAGTTTATTTTTAAAACGTCATGTTTAAAAGCTGAAGGGTAGTCAGAATCAAGTCTGACCAGTCTAACTAAAGGGTATCGTGTCGCCCAGTTATTGGGTTGTGGAGGTCTGATAGGCAGTCGACACAAAACACTGGTATTCGCTGAATGCGGATAGGCTGAAAGCCGACCCCAACATAGTTGGGAAAAGGCTAGGGAGATAGGTGAGTGCGCATGAGCGTGAGGTGTCTAAGGGTGTAAGCTGATACGAACCAGCTCTAACAGAATACGCGTGTTATCGTTGCAGGCAGCACGCTGTGGGCGGCGAGTTTGTCTTGCGACTCGTGCGGCAGCGAGTGCGCCTCAGCTTGCGGCACGCGGCACTTCAGGTCATGCTGTTTTAACTATCTCAGGAAGAAGAGGGGGCAAGATACTCTTAAGGTGAGAAATTTCTTTGTTTTAAAGGACATATAACCACCCTGCTTCGATCTTTCAAGATAAAGATGTAATTGGAACTTTCCTCAAGAGGCCTGACCGAAACGTATTCTGCATGGTTCGTTGCACAAAAAATGTTGAAATCTGTCTGGACTTTAAAAGAGACGATAATCCTTTGAGTTTGTTTCGGCATTTCTGCTCAGAGGTAGTCAGCTAAGAAAAGCCGACTCCATCTAGTTTAAAAAAAAATATGACATGTAAAAGTGATGTAATATCCAACTTGCATAATAAATAATTTCAATTTCAATTTCAAAAGAAAGCAGGTTGTTTTTGCAATGTTGTACTTCTTCCTCTTCCTTGTTACAAAATAAGTAAAGTCCTTTCCCGTCCTAGCATGGCTCCACACTCTACTCCGTTCGTAACACTGTGTCCTGTCACAAAATATATCTCGTCTGCTCGACGTCCGTATGTCACTGAAGGATCCAACAGAATTTCAGAGTCAGGTGCATTCGCCTGACACATGCTCAGCTGGACTCCCATTTGGTGCAACCTTGAGACGCACACTGTACTTCTTTTCATGTTTTTTTTTATTCATGTAATAGTTTTATGGCACCTAGTTTTTATATTTATGGTAATTAGATTTTACATATTATTGTAATGTTATGTGTTGTGTTCTTAATGCACCAAATAAATCGTTTATCTATCTCTTTTAGTTATTATCTTTAGTTACTACTCCGCTCCCAAAAGTCGTAGCGTGATGTTACATCTAACACAAAAAGATTTTTTTCAATTCGAACCAGTAATCGTACCCAGTTCATCAATAATGTCGTAGAAAAGACATTAGCTACGTCGTAGCAAGGACATCAACTACGTCGTAGCAAGCACATCCCCTACTTCGTAGCGACATCTGTTACGTCGTAGCAATCCTTGCTGATACCCTATCAGTTACTTGAACAGTTGAAACTGATATCCTATCAGTTACGTCGTAGCAAGCTCATGAGATTCAGCGTAACAAGTTCATTATAGTTACGTCGTAGCCAGACATCAGTTACGTCGTAGCAAGAACTTCACCGATACCGTAGCAAGGACTTCAGCTACGTCGTAGCAAGGACATCAGCTACGTCGTAGCAAGAACTTCACCGATACCGTAGCAAGGACTTCAGCTACGTCGTAGCAAGGACATCAGCTACGTCGTAGCAAGTTCATCAGTTACGTCGTAGCAAGTTCATCAGTTACGTCGTAGCAAGAACAACCAATACCCTAGCAAGGGCATCAGTTACGTTGTAGCAAGGACATCAAGTACGTCGTAGCAAGGACATCAGCTACGTCGTAACAAGGACATCAGCTACGTCGTAACAAGGACATCAGCTACGTCATAGCAAGAACTTCACCTATGCCGTAGCAAGAACTTCACCTATGCCGTAGCAAGGACATCGGCTACGTCGTAGCAAGTTCACGTAGCCAATAAAATCGTAGCTGGATTACGGCTACGGATTACGGCTATCAGTAACGTCGTAGCAAATATATCAGTTACGTCGTAGCAGCAGGGACTTCTATTACGTTGTACCCGTTACGGCGTAGCCAGGAATCAGTTACGTCGAAGCAAAGATATCAGTTACATCATCGTAGCAAAGATATCAGTTATGTCGTAGCAAAGATATCAGTTACGTCGTAGCAAAGATATCAGTTACGTCGTAGCAAAGATTTACGTCGTAGCAAGTTCATCAGTTACGTCGTAGCATGGACATAATTTACGTCGTAGCTAGCATCAGTTACGTGTTAAAGTTTCGTCTGTGTCTTTGGCTCGTACTCCTCTCCCGTAAGTCGACGCATTCCTCAATAAATGGGCCGTCCAACAAGTTTTTTTTTCAACATACTATGTCTAATAAATATTATTTTAACATTAATTATTACTATTTTTTAACGTATCAACGTTGTTTTTATTCATTATGAGCAACTGTTTACCAAGTCAGTGTTTTTAATAACGTTTTTTTTATTTTCCAGTTTCTAACACCAAACCAAGATAACAAAGAAAACCAGCAGCGGTCAAAATTACCCATGTTTGTGGTCGAAAATATCCCAATGCCTGAACAGTGGATCTCCAGCATGCTGTCCAACGAAAACCGCCCTTATTCACTAGACGATATGGTTGAGAATCGCATATACGACGCTTAAACTTATTTTATATGCTGCAATACCGTTTGAAAATACTTTTGTACATTTTATTAACGTGAAGAGTACTTAAAATATATATAATTATAAAAATTGTAAGTGTTATATTAAATATTGTATGTATTAAATATATATTTTCTTTTTTTATACAGGTTTAACGATTTATGAATTCTATAAATAAGGCCTATTTGTGAACAATACAAAAAAAAACCAAAGTATTTCGTACATTATTTAGTACAATTACTTCAGTTTTTGTAAACATTTTTCGGCATAGTTAAATCATTTATATATATTTTATAAATTTTATTTATTTGTTGACATAAAAATGTCATATAAAAAAAAAAAATACGTTTGTAAAATGTATCATTGTATTTTCAAGCCCCTGTCAATTTGAAATGTAAAAAAAAAAATTGTAATTATTATAAGCAATTTTAATTTAATAATTATTAAAGGGTGTTAATATTTTTAAGGCAGTTTAGTTATCTAGAAGATTACATATTTGCTGTCATTCTAAATAGTTAAAATGACTTATTGTTGCAAAAATAAGAGCAATCTTCTACTATATAAAAATAAGTCGGATTTTCCTTCCTGACGCTATAACTCCAGAACGCACAAACCGATTTCCACGGTTTTGCATTCGTTGGAAAGGTCTCGGGCTCTGTGAGGTTTATAGCAAAGAAAATTCAGGAAAAATCCACGCGGATGAAGTCGCGGGCAGAAGCTAGTTACATATAAATTACTTGTGTAATCAAATTTCAATTTAAACGTACAATTCTGAACTCTATGTACATGGAAAAAAAAACTAAATAAACCAAGAAAATCTGATTGTTTGTCTCCGAAAAGGTCTCCGATATTGAATAAGCAAGGTATTCGAAACTAACTCTTTAAGTAAAGTTTTTGATGTGAAACTTCTATATCCGCACGTAAAACAAATTTCTGGCGTGGCGACGCATGCCGTGGCGGCGCGTCGCCACGCTATATGATGATGTATATATACAGTCACAGTCTTGTGTACTGTGTGGCGATGATGTAATGTCGATGTTTCACATCTGCCAGGCGTCCCGTGACGGCTCACTTTTTTTTTAATATATTCTATGGTGAAAATTATTCTTGTAATCTGACCTCGAAATATTAACACTATTATATCATAGTTTTAAGAAAGTATTGTTTAGTCGTAGATTTTATGTCTATAATGGCTGGATAAATAGACATAAAGTCCAACTATGATTAAATGTGGATACAAATATAAAATATCATATCCAGATCTTTTTGTTTCATTTTAAAACCTACTTAATAATTAATAACTTTGCGTTTCGTTGTACTAATTATTTCTGTAACTAGCGATAGCGTTTCGCTCCAATTTCTTCAGCTAATAGCTTTAGCACTTCTATTTGCTCCTTTTCATCTTATAAAGAAAGAAAGAAAGAAAGAAAGAAAGAAAGAAAGAAAGAAAGAAAGAAAGAAAGAAAGAAATAAAATAAGAAAGAAAGAAATAAATAAAGATAGAAAGAAATAAAGTAAGAAAGAAAGAAAGGAATGAAGAAAGAAAGAAAGAAAAAAAGAAAGAAAGAAATAAATAAAGATTTTTTTATTTGTAAGAACATAGTGCAATAAGATGTTACAATTGGTGTAGTTGCAAATCCATACTAATATTATAAATGGGAAAGTGTGTCTGTCTGTCTGTCTGTTTGTCTTTCTTTCACGGCAAAACGGAGCGACGGATTGACGTGATTTTTTAAGTGGAGATAGTTGAAGGGATGGAGAGTAACATAGGCTACTTTTTGTCTCTTTCTAACGCAAGCGAAGCCGCGGGCAGAAGCTAGTATAATAATAATTGGTTAAAATGTAGGAAAACTTCACCTATTAAGGGTCTTCCATTGGCATACAATATTATTAAGAAGAATTGAACAAACAAACAGAAGAACTAAACTGTCCTCTTTGCTTTTTTTATAACGGCATCTCGTAGTTCAGCTCGCTAAGGCTGTGCACTGCATGACCGGACTATCCTGTGGTTGCCAAGAGTTACACCAGGCTTCCAGCCAGGGCGAAAGCTTAAAACCAAACGACAGCGTTAAGGGCACCCCCTGTTGGGTACGAACCTTGGCTTAGGGCGTCGTTGATGGGCAGCAAAGGGACAGGCTGGATCGGTCTTTAATTATTTAGGGGCGAGTTTAAAGCTACTGGCTTGGCGACGCAGGCATTGACAGGGACGTCGCGACGAAAGTTTTTACAAAAGTCTCAGATTTATGATACGCACTGTCTGTGGAGTCATTGAAGATGTACATCATAGCCTGACGGAGTGTGTTCGTGTGAGAGTCTGAAGACTTCAAGCCTTTGTTGGTAATTTTAATGTCGTTTTTAACCGACTTCAAAAAAAAAGTAGGTTCTCAGTTCGACCTGTATGTATGTATGTATATTTGTCCGCGATTATCTCGCGTTTGGCTTAACCGATTTTGATGCGGTTTTTAAGCAAAGTGTTTGTTACATTCTGGGGAAGGTTTAAATATATAACACTAATGGACATCCCGTGACGTTGCCCGCATAGATCGCGTTTTGCTTTCTTGGATCGTAGATTTTCAAAGACGATTGTATGTAATTATAACACTAATGGATATCCTGTGACGTTGCGCGCATAGTGCCGTTTTCATTTTATAAGATTATAAGTTTCTTTTGAGAGCTACCCTAAAACGTAGTCAGGCACTGAGACTCTAACCAAGAAGTAAAAAATAAAAAGCTTTTAAAAAAAAAAGATAATCGACTTCAAAAACTAAAAGCTCAAAAATAACTATTTTGGAAGTCGGTGGCTTCTCTTCTGCCGGTCGATTTGTGTTGTCACCGACTTCCAAAATAGTTATTTTTGAGCTTTTAGTTTTTGAAGTCGGTTATCTTTTTTTTTTAAGTTTTTTTTTTATAATATATAGCGTTCTGGCCTGCCCATTGTCAAGTGAGATCCGGGGCCTACCATGACATCTTAAAGCGACATTAGTTCCGCTGAGGGAACGAGATTATGACTACAAATGTTGAGCGACTTAGGGGTGTTTCTAATTTTATTATAATTATGCCACCGTAACTATTTTATAGAACAACAAACTTCTGCTTTTCGACTTCGTCCTCATATAGTTTCTAACCCTGAAACCATGCCTGTGATGACCCGTAAGGCTACTGCTCAGGACTTGGAGCTTAAGTTGAGAACGGCCCTACAAGAACTAAAGGCGTCTAACACCCAATGTCAGCAACTATTACAGGAAAGAGAAGAGTGTGAGGAGGAAGTCAAGAAAGTTGTTGACAAAAACACAAGCCTGAAGCGGGAGCTAGTGGACCTTCATCAGCAATATGTGGATGTTGTCGATGAACGGGACAAACTGCGGCTAGTCACAGATGGTTTCAGCAACTGTAGCGACTTATATGAGGAGGCACTATCTAAAGTTAGGGACCTAGAAGATGAACTTATTAATGCAAACGTACGGATAACTAAGTTACAAAAAGAAAAAGAATGTGCTCAGGTTAGGAAAACAGAACATTTATTTAATGAATTAATAAATACCAACTCTAGTCACCATTCATTAGTAACAATAGATCTCACAGAAGATTCATTAGTTAAATATAATAATAGTAGGTATATAGTTAGTCAAAATAAAATAAAAAAGTATGCTAAGTTAAGTAAAATTATAAATAAATGTAATAAATTTAAGAAACAAAGAAAACACTACTCTTGTAATATTAAATTGAGGAAAGAACGGATTTTTTTAATAAATAAGTTAAATAACTTTCAAATAAAACTAGAAGATAGTACACACATTTATGAGGTTGACACTCAAAGATTACAAAATGAAATTCAGGTTCTTGAAGAGTCCCTACATTCACTGTATAGAAAGTATGTAAGCTCTCAGGAGCAAATTAAAGAACATATACTTGCCACAAATGAGTTAGTGCAATTGTGTAACTCAAATGTAGACAGAATGGACGCGCTGCCTCTTAGCTCTTCTCAATGTTTCTCCCAAAATGACCTTAATCCTGAGGCTCTTGAAGTATTAGATGTCACGTCCCAGTCAAGCAGTACCAGTGATAGTATGTCTAATAAAAATAATATAAAACCAGATATAGTGCAAAGTTCTTTTGTTGTTCAGGCTGATTGTCAACCACAGCATAAAGTTTCTCAATGTCCCATTTTGTTTTCAGATAGTTTTGGTAAAGGATTAGGAACCTTAATAAATTATAACCTGAGTCATTCTGTTTTGAATTATTGTATGCTAGGGAGTTCCTACACAGAGATAATGGCTTCTGTAACTGGGAAAGAATATGATCCCAATTCCATTATTACTGTATTTGTGGGAAATAGTTTTAATGTACATTTAGATAATATTACCCAGAGTGTCATTGAAATATTGAAAATTAATTGCAAAAAAATAATATTGTGTGCTTTTCCTTACTTTGAGCACCTATCTAATAGTCAAAATTATAAGATCCATATGTTAAATAATCACATGCATTTCTTAGTTAGTCACTATAGTGACAAGTTAGAATTTTTTGACACCAACACTATTGTTGATGAAAAACTGAAATCGACTAGAGATACAGTGTATCTGCCCATTAGTTTTAGACGTCAGATAGCTCGGCTATTAGCTTTTAATTTTAACTCAGACATAGTTAGTATGTCGAAGTCTTGTATATTAAGACCCACCATAGTTAGTAATCATACTAATGTTAAGGTGGTAAGTTGTTTAAACTAGTCAGTAAGACAACAGAAGGTACTAGTAATAACTTTAATAATTATATGAACATTAAGGTACCTTCTGGCAATTATTTATCAAATTGTAAAAAAGGGGCTAAGCAACATAACTTAAAATTATTTCATCAAAATATTCAAGGTTTTACTTCCAAACAATTAGAAATTGAATTATTCTTAGAAAAGACTATGTTTGACATTGTATGTTTCACTGAACATTGGTTAAAAGAATATGAAATGTTAATTAATTATGAGAATTATATTATGGGGAGTTGTTATAACCGAAAACTTATGATTCGTGGGGGTTCATTAATCTTGATAAAACGAAGTGTTAAATTTAAATCTCGTAAAGACATAGTTGATTTATCAGTTGAACATATTATTGAGCTGTCTTGTGTCGAGCTAGATAAGTATGTCATAGTGTGTGTTTACAGACCCCCAAATCATCAAAACTATTCTGTGTTTGAGTCCACAATGGAAGATGTTTTGACTAAACTCGTAGCTGGTAATAAATCAATAATAGTCTGTGGCGATTTTAATGTTAATATCTTAGATAATAATTCTAATAGCAGTAGATTAGTAAGTCTATTTAAGTCGTTCAATTTGTCAAATGTGTTTCTAGAACCAACCCGTATTACCACGACTACTGCTACATGTATTGATAATGTTTTTTGTTGTTGCGACTATTTGGATAAAGCCATAGTAGATTATCTCCCGTCTGATCACAGTGGACAAATTGTTTCTTTTGAGTCCTATATACCATTACAAAAAATGCAGATTCAGTCTAGACCAATAACATTGAGTAATTTAAATAAATTTAATAGCACTTTAATTGATAACTTAAATAGCCAAAGCTTTGACATGGAGAATGGAAATATTCTGTATGAACAATTTTTTGCAGTCGTGCAAACTGGGTTTAGTAATATTTTCGAGAAAAAAATCAAAACTATTTGCCCGAAATTTGTATTCTCGGACTGGGCAACTCGCGGTATTAGAAAAAGCAGGGATAGACTATTTGAGCTGTATGGCCTTAAGCCTTATAACAATACAGACACTTTTAATAAGTTTGTTAGCAATTATTCAAAAATTTTTAAAAATGCTTGCAAGGCAGCCAAAGCCTTATTTATTAGCAACAAGGTTAAGTCAGCAGACAATAAAATAAAGGCCGTATGGAAAATTATTAATAATGAAACAAATAGGAATAAGAAAAACAATATTGATTATACTCTGGAGACGTCGCGTGGTCTCATAAGTAGTAATATTGATGTGGCTCAGGAATTTATGTCATTTTTTACTAATATCCCAACTGAAACCACTAAAAGTTTAGATTCCTCACCCTTTCTTGCCGTTGATTTGCTAAAAGCAAATGTTTCAGCCTGCCGCATGGAATTCAAATTTAAACATATTAACCCTGTAGTTGTGGTAAAGGCTTTTAAGCAACTGAAAATCAAGGCTACTGAAGATCTATGGGGCATGTCTACTAATGTGTGTAAATCGGTTATAGAGACAATAGCCCCATGCTTAGCTTGTATTTTTAATTTGTGTATAGATCAAGGAGTTTTTCCGGATCTAATGAAGCATAGCAAAGTAATCCCACTTTTTAAATCTGGAGATAGCAAAGACACTAATAATTATAGACCCGTATCTGTCTTGCCGGTTTTTAGTAAAGTATTTGAAAAAATCATGTTTAACCAGATGCTCAGTCATTTTAACAGCAATAATATATTACATGATCAACAGTATGGTTTCACCAGAGGTCGTTGTACTACTGACGCCGGTGTCACTTTAATTAAACATATTTTTACAGCATGGGAAGAGTCGCAAGATGCTATTGGCATTTTTTGCGACCTCTCCAAGGCTTTTGATTGCGTGAGTCATGAAACACTTCTTTTAAAACTTGAGCATTACGGGCTCGGGAAATTAGCGCTAAGTTTAGTAAAATCCTATCTAAATGATCGACTGCAGCAGGTTCAAATTAATGGTGTAAATTCACTGGGCTCAAAGGTAAAAATGGGAGTACCGCAAGGATCAATTTTGGGTCCTTTGCTTTTTTTAGTCTATATTAATGATTTACCAAGTTTGCTGGAAAACCAACCTCAAATGGTGTTATTTGCTGATGACACTTCACTGATTTTTAAAGTGAATAGACGAGCACAACACCTTGATGACGTAAATAACGCTATGCTTAAGGTTCATAACTGGTTTACTGTTAATAATTTAGTACTAAATGAAAAAAAAACGAAATGCATAAGATTTACTTTACCGAATGTTAGAAGTACTGAATGTAATGTTGTATTGAATAAGGATATACTAGAATTCGTCGAAAAAACGGTTTTCTTGGGGATAACGCTCGACTCAAAGCTGCAGTGGGGCCCTCACATAACATCTCTTACAGCGCGGTTAAGTTCAGCTGCTTTCGCTGTCAGAAAAATCCGGCAATTAACTGACGTAGATACCGCAAGACTAGTCTATTTTAGCTACTTTCATAGTGTGATGTCTTACGGTATTTTGCTTTGGGGACGTGCCGCAGATATAGATTCCGTCTTTGTATTGCAAAAGAGGGCTGTCCGTGCCATATATAATCTCCGCAGCCGCGAATCTCTAAGGGATTTGTTTAAAAGTATTAACATCATGACGGTACCTTGTCAATATATATACGAAAACATAATGTACGTTCGGAAAAATCTTCATCTTTTTAGTAAAATAAGTGACAGGCATAATTTTAATACCAGAAATAAGAACAAATTGGATCAACCAAGTTTTAGATTGTCAAAAGTCCACACTTCTTTTATGGGGTACTGTGTAAAATGCTATAATAAAATACCACTTGAAATTCTCCATCTAAATGAGAAAAAATTTAAAACATGCATTAAGCACACGCTATGTAAACAAGCTTATTATAAGTTAGAAGATTATATCAATGACAAACATGCTTGGCTAAATGCTGGTCCTGCTCCACATAAGCTCACAAATTAGAAATTTTAATCATTGGAAGTTAGAAAATGTTTCTTGTCCCCTTAATTTTTGACATTAATATTCAAGATCTTTATTATTATAATTTTTATAAGCAATTAAATTTCACTTATTTATATTTATTTACAGTACAAAACTTTGGCTTGTGTAATTTAGATGCATATTTGAGTTTTTGTAAATGTGAGTACGATGCAGTGATTTATTACGATAGTTTTCTACTGACACAAATAGACATGGCGGTTAGGAGCATTGTCATGCTCGCTCAAAAAGTCTCGCTGATGGTGGCGAGTGCGTTGGATCATTCGGTTCCCTTCAAAATGGTTGAGCTAAATGGTGCTGATGTCACGCGTCATGCTCGTGAACGGGCGCTATCAGTTGAGATGGGTCATCTCTTAACTGCCATGACTTTTTATTTATGACTTTTGATTTTAATTTTGTATTTGTTTATTTTGTTACATACTTACATTGTTTTCACATGTAGAAGCACCAAAAAGAAAATGTAACCAAGACTTTGTAAAACATGATATTTTTAAAAGAGTGTCCGTGGAGTTTCTTGCCTGTTCTTCTCCATAGAGATCTACGTTTTGGAACAGGCAATTAGCGTCACTTTTCTTTTCTGACTTACAGACCGACCGACTCTTTGACAATTCATAAGTACCTGTAAATGGTCTAAGTGAAATAAATGCTTTGAATTTTGAATTTGAGATGGCGCTAGACGACTTGTATAGCTCTGTCTCTTTCCCTCAGCGGAACTATTCTCGCTTTAAGACGTCATAGTAGGCTATCGTGTTTTACTGAATAATGTTTTTATTTTTTTTTATTTATCTTTTACAATAATAACCACTCACACACACCACAAGCGACCAAAAACCACTAAGGTTTAAACTTGTTGCTGTCATCAGTCTATTGAAAAAACAAGGAAACATGTGGTAAGCGTTATTTTTAACTGACTTCTAAAAAAAGGAGGAGGTTCTCAATTCGGATGTTTATATTTTTTTTTTATGTTTGTTCGCGCATATCTCCGTCGTTTACTAACCGATTTGAACAATTCTTTTTTGTTTGAAAGGGTAGACTTCCCAAATGGTCCCATTGTCTTCAGGTCCAGGATCTGATGATGGTATCATGCTGAAATCGAGGGAACTCCTCAATTTTTATACAAAAACGTACATTTTTTTTATTTTGAAAGTTACTCTAAAACGTAGTCAGACATTGAGACTCTTAACTAAAAAGTCAAAAATAAAAAGCTTTTTGATAAAAACAAATATAATATTTAGTTTTAAATTCCAGAAATTTCCAGAAATTGCGGAAATGCGGTAATTCCGCAAAGTAACGCCTGATTCTATATCTTAAAAAGCTTTATCCAAAAAAAAAAGATAACCGACTTCAAAAACTAAAAGCACAAAAATAACTATTTCGGAAGTCGGTGGCTTTTCTTCTGCCGGTCTATTTGATGTGTTGCCACCGACTTCCAAAATAGTTATTTTTGTGCTTTTAGTTTTTGAAGTCGGTTATCTTTTTTTTGGCAAAAGCTTTTTCAATACAAATATTAAGGTTAACGTCTTTAAAAAGCTACAATCATTCCTACATGATACTTATGTAATATTGCTTAAGTAATATAACTTTTAATTATTTTGCGGGTTGCGGGTAGATAGTACAAACATATTTTATCATTATGTAATTTTATTGTACACAATCATCGGGCTGACATAATCTAAATTATAGAAAAAACTTTGTAAATTACTAAATACTAGCTTTAGCCCGCGACTTCGTCCGCGTGGAATAATAGTTCCCGTTCCCGGGGGATTTCCGGTATGAAAACTATCTAATGGCCTTTCTCGGGTCCCAGACTATATCTGTACCAAATTTCATTCAAATCGGTTCAGTGGTTTAGGCGTGAAGATGAGACAGACAGACAGACATACAGACAGAGTTACTTTCGCATTTATAATATTTGAACGCCTATATTACGGACTATGTAGTGACGTCAAATATGTTACTCTTTCACGGAAAAACTACAAAACGGATTTTGTTGAAACTTTGCAGTACTTTGTTAATACAACAGAACAATGTTTTTTTTTTTTTGGTGAGTGGGAAATCATCTAATGACTGCTCCCGTCCTGGGTGCGGCGGGAGGGCGTGTCAGACTCTTACTGACTAAAACCCACTCATGTTCCTTCGATTGCCCTTTATGTTCCAGGGTCACGGTAACTATTATAAACATTCCGCAGCTCCGGCAGGCGTTGGCCCTGTTGGGCCCCTTCCTACAGAACAATGATTAGGCGATATAACACCACGCTATGTCATACGGGACCAGAGCAGTAGTTAAAGACATGATATAACGCGGGTAAAATGGCAGGGGGCGTCTTCGTCTAGATCTTTAATCATTTGAAGAGACGTTGTATTATCTATATACTAGCTTTTGCCCGCGGCTTCGCTCGCGTTAGAAAGAGACAAAAAGTAGCCTATGTTACTCTCCATCCCTTCAACTATCTCCACTTAAAAAATCACGTCAATTCGTCGCTTCGTTCGATACAAATCTTTTATGAATAAAGGTGATATGGTTTAAATAAACTTTGTTTACATTAATAGGTAAGTGATACGAAGTTCACCGGGTCATCTAGTATGTAGGTATATAATAGTAAACTCACTGCCTGATATCAACGTGTTTGTTAATATATAACAATAACTAACTAAGTACATTAAACTTGGAAGGTTTATTCTTTGTGAAGAATATAAAAAATAGCCCTAAAGGGTTAAAATAGTAGGTAGAAGTTAGACATCCACGCGGGCGAAGCCGCGGGCGAAGGCTAGTAAATATTTTAAATCTAGATATTTTTTTTATCTTAATATTATTTTTGTACGTTGGAAATAAAAAAAGCTGTTACAGTATTATTTTTTACAGCATATTACACGCCTTTTTGTTATTTCAAACCGTATTAAATGGCTTTTATTTGCATGATTTAGATTTATGAAAATGATTCCATTCGTATTTTGAAAACAATTAAACATTACTTATTTGTGTCAGGTTTGACGGGTTGTAACCTCTATGGTTGTAACTGTTTTGACACTTGATTTGCCGGTTACTATGACAACGACATCCAACAGAACATGGACAACTTTTATATGGGAAAATGGAATTGTTGTTTTACTCTATCTTTCTCGCAATTTTAGAGACAAAAAGTAGCCTATGTTACTCTCCATCCCTTCAACTATCTCCACTTAAAAAATCACGTCAATCCGTCGCTCCGTTTTGCCGTGAAAGAAAGACAAACAGACAGACAGACAGACAGACAGACACACTTTCCCATTTATAATATTAGTATGGATGGATATAAAAATGAAACCCGTTTTCCGTTGTTACGACTTGGCATGAAAACGGCTTGACCGATTTGGCTGTTTTTTTTTTTAAATGTTCGTTGTAGTTCAAGGATGGTTTATACAGCGAAAAAAAAAACGAATAATTGTCGGGAAAGCCCTAAAAACAGCCCTTTTCTTTTTCCCATACAAATGTTTTCTAACTAAAACGTAGAGTCAATTTGAGCTTTAACACCATACCATAAAGTTCAAGTGTTAGTCGAGAGGTTTCGGGAAGCCAAAACAATTGAGTGACGTTAGTATCGTATCGTCGTCAAACACGAATTATCTGACGTAAAATGTCATTTGAAATCTAAAGGAACGTCTCTTTGATGTGGTAGTAGGTAGGTAGTAGGTAGGTAGCGGGTAGGTAGCGGGTAGGTAGCGGGTAGGTAGTGGGTAGGTAGTGGGTAGGTAGCGGGTAGGTAGTGGGTAGGTAGCGGGTAGGTAGCGGGTAGGTAGCGGGTAGGTAGCGGGTAGGTAGCGGGTAGGTAGCGGGTAGGTAGCGGGTAGGTAGCGGGTAGGTAGCGGGTAGGTAGTGGGTAGGTAGCGGGTCGGTAGTGGGTAGGTACCGGGTAGGTAGTGGGTAGGTAGTGGGTAGGTAGTGGGTAGGTAGTGGGTAGGTAGTGGGTAGGTAGTGGGTAGGTAGTGGGTAGGTAGTATGTCAATTCGAATTCAGTATTCATAGTTGACAGGACAACGTCTGTCGGGTCAGCTAGTAGTTAAATAAAATAAGCTTCAACGTAAACTTAAAATTACGTAGTTTTATTTTATTTTTACATAAAACTCGTCACTGTAAGATACAAAATACGTTTGTACTCATTATTACAAATATTCCTAAATAATTTTTTGTTCAGTAATTATTAAAACCTTTACTATTACCTGTCTTCTTTGCGTTATCTAATTTCTGACGTCTAATACTACCCGTACGGCGCAAGATTAACTGTGCACCTCGCGCTGGCGTGACGTAACACTGACGCAAAAGTATCAAGGATGCTATCTCTACTAAACAAACTAGGCGAACACGGGACGGGACGCAGCGTAGGTAAGCGGGACACCAGGGCAGGGGCCCTAGTCTGCATTACAATCGTGTCTCAATGACCAGTCATCGGCCAGATATTTGTCCATTTTGACAGTTTTTGTATGGTAAATAAATATAAAATAAATAAATAATAAATGTCCTGGGACAACTTACACACGGCCGTCTGATCCCAAACTTAGCAGACTTGTACTATGGTAACCAGACAACTGATAAACCCACTTATACATATTATTTATAAATACATACATATCCATACTAATATTTTTTTTATTCTATGTTTTTAGGACTTTTATACTACATCCATACTAATATTAAAACCGGCCAAGAGCGTGTCGGGCCACGCTCAATGTAGGGTTCCGTAGTTTCCCGTCCGTCACAATAAGTGTACCTACTTATAAGTTAAAAAAAAAGCTATTTGTTACGTTGACATACTAAGTACGCAAAAATTATTTTGTATAACCTTTTTGTCTTTTTTGTACAAAAACTGTTCTTTCTATCAAGTTCAAAATAATTTTCCTAGAAAGTCCTTATAAAGTTCAACTTTCCAGATTTTTTTCATATTTTTTAAACCTACGGGTCAAAAGTTAGAGGGGGGGGACGCTTTGATTTTTCCTTTTGGAGCGATTATTTCCGAAATTATTGACATTATCAAAAAATGATTTTAGTAAACCCCTATTCATTTTGAAATACCTATCCAACAATATATCACACGTCAGGGTTGTAATTAAAAAAAAAACCACTTCCCTATTTACATATAGGGGGGCTACCCTAATAAAACGTTTTTTTTCCAATTTTTTTTTCGCACTTTGTCGGCGTGATTGATATACATATTGGTACCAAATTTCAGCTTTTTAGTGCTAACGGTTACAGAGATTAAGCGAGGACGGACGGACAGACATGGCGAAACTATAAGGGTTCCTAGTTGACTACGGAACCCTAAAAATGCAAAAGTAACTCTGTCTGTCTGTCTCTTCTTCACGCCTAAACGACTGAACCGATTTGAATGAAATTTAGTATAGATATAGTCTGGGACCCGAGAAAGGACATAGGATAGTTTTGATCCCGGAAATCCCCCGGGAACGGGAACTATTATTCCACGCGAACGAAGTCGCGGGCAAAAGCTATTTATAGATAAATCACACCCAGACACAGAATAAACAGTCGTGCTCATCACACAAAGCTTATTCTGGGTGGGAATCGAAACCACGACCTCCGGCTTAGCAGTCAGGCTGAGGCTACACTAGGCTGCGACGCGAACTGCGACGCACGAGCGATTGAAACAAATACATGGATTCTCACTAAATGGCTACACCGTTCATCAAATATTACTAGCGATCTTTGATTATTTCTGCGACAGGAACTACATTACTGTAATCGTGGCACCGGCTACATCGACGTATCAACGAAATTGAATCGAATAAACGCCAGATTTTCGGTTATAATGTAACCATTCCATGTTTATCTCGTTTCGCTCTTCCAGTCGCATCGCAAATCGCTGCCTACTGTAGCCTCAGCCTCAGGGTCACTAACCACTAGATCAACAGGCCCGTCAAAAGTTTGACGTTACACGTCAAAAATCGATCAATGAGACACGATCTTAATAGCAGACTAGGACCCCAGTAGCATTCGAGGTGCACACATTACTAATCAAATAACAGACTAGGGCAGTAGCATTCGAGGTGCACACATTACTAATCAGTGCATCGCTGGAATGCGACAATGCTGCCGATACTCTTTTTCACAAACAAGTAAATTTTAGTTCCGTGCACCTTTTTCTTTCAATTTCATTAAGAAAAGCTTTTATTAGAATTAGTTATAGTCCTGTCAAATTAAAATAAGGTGGGTGGACCATGGAAGGCCACTCTAACGAGTAAACGCTTTTTATTCGTTTATTAACTGGATAAATGAAAAAAACAAATTATCAAATACTAGTTTGTTTTATTGTGTACCATATAAATCACTTTTTTTTAACCTAGCTTTAATCAGTATTCATTAAACTTAAGTTTTGTTAAGCTCTTCCAAATGGCCTTGCAAGGAACACGGCTCCAAACAAGGCCAATATTATACATCAGTCGTTCAACTTAAAAATAGAGTTGTAACAATTAATATATTCGCTTTTACTAAAACTACATAATAAGCTCTTTCATTTAAGCAAAACATTAAATGCTCAATATATTTTTATCATTTATAAAAAACTCAACGAACATTACTTGAACACCATCGTATAACTAAAAATATATTAATGGAAATTATTTAAAAACAGTAGTAATGAGTATTACATTGACATCAAATAACTTGCCAACGCGTATTATAATGAAATTAAAAACTTTTTTTTTTTACCTCAAATGGCCTTCTTATGGGTCCGTTCTTTGTAAGGCCAAAATGTTCCTTAATTATGCCCAAAATTAACCCCTATAAATAAAAATATTATAAATAAGTATAAAACATTGTTTTAACTGTAACGGTACGTATTTATAACTAAAAAGTAACTGTTCATATGTTCATGGTTTGTACATGTTCTTTGTAAGTCCCATGTACCCTAGCAAGGCTAACTGTCAAATTTTTGATTGGCCTTATAAGGAACCATCGGCTTTGCTGGGAACACTACCAATATTTTAACTTAAATCGAGGCAAAACTATCTTTTTTTTCTTTAGTACCATAAACATATCCTTATACGACAATTCACAGTAAAAAAATATGAAATAATAATAGGTTATCTAACTAAAAACTTACGTTTTGCAATGCGCGAGAATAACAATTGCAACGTCGACGACCGAAGTCTACGAAACGTGAGATCGCACAGCCACAATAGCGGCGCGAGCGACTCGCCGCCGCATTTGTGGCCTTGAGTTTGATGGATCTTAGTGTATAGCCGAAGGAATATGTGTTTACATGTCAATAACTACGACTTTTTGATAGTTGGCCTTCAAAGGAGCGTGGCCTTCCATGGTCCACCCACCTTACTCCATAGATAATTTAGACGCGATTATACACATAGCGACTAATACCCTTACTAATAATTACTGTGTAAAGTTATGCAATGAATAAAGCCTGTGTAACCATACATTTTTTGACGTATAAACCTGTCATAACTTTATGCAGCGATTATTAGTAAGACGCTAAAAGTATATCGGTTTACTTCAGGCGCTGGCTAATTTGACAGGACTAAACTAACTATATGTATCTGCTGTCCTTTCTAAATTAAATGGAAAGAAAAAAATGGACTTAACTTAAAATAATTTAGTTTAGTTAGTACATAAGTCTAACGGATTTAACCTTTCAACGACCAACCGACAGCCGGTTGTCGGGCTGCTATTGTCTTTCTATTGTGTCTCAAATCACGCGTCTTCGAAGTATAAGGGGATTATCACATTGAGACGGTAATTTTAACTGATTATTAATTATTTCATCTGCGGTTTCGCCCGCCATTTTTTATACAGACTTTCATCCCTTGAGCTATGTCATTTAATGGTTTAATTTCTTGGTACACACAATACACGTAATAAAAAAAACTACTGTTTAAAATGTCTTGTTTCTACCTACGATAGTTTTGGGTGTCCTTCGATTACCTAGCAGCAAGTCTATTCGTTATATAGTATGAAATAAAAACGCTTTCCGCTTACGTCTCTGTACATACGCTCTGGTAATACACACATCAAAAGTGTCTAGAGATATTTTAATTAAACCTAAATAACTAAAATTCTATTAACTTTTTGTTAAGACACCTACACTTTAAAATAAACCTTGTTTAATTGCCTATCTAATCTGATAATAAACTTTTAGATAAAGTTAAATTAAAAAAAAAACTTAGAAGAAGAGGAAAAACTCAACAAAATTTCAATTTAACTTTATTTTTGAAATTTCAAAACCTAAACAAGAAAACAATTTTTTTTTTATAAAAATTGTTGAATACTTAAAATTAATAATTCGTGGATCCACCTAAGACTCTCCTGACACATCTGGAGCGGTTCTGCTTACTCAAAACAAGGGTGTCAATATCCTGTTGTGGAGTACTGTCCCAAATCCTGCTAAGATGCAAGAAAAGCTGGTTTTGATGCACAATATCAACAGGGAAATTCCTACGAGCTCTTCTCTGAAGCATATTCCAGGCATGCTCAATAGGATTTAAGTCAGGGGATTGTGCAGGCCGGTCTAAAGCTTGGATAACATGCTGTTGTAACCAACTTGTAACGATACGCGCCGTATGTGGAAGGGCATTGTCGTGCATTAGCTGGAATTTTTGTCCCATTTGCTGTTTGTGGGGCAAGATTACAGGCTCTAGCACCTCATCTCGGTATTTTCGAGCAGTCATATTGCCTTGTATCCAAACGAGGTCCGTTCTACCGCCGAGACGAATTCCTGCCCAAACCATAATCGTGCCACCTTAATATGCATGAACTTGTTGTGGGTGCTGCAGTCGATTCCAACGTCCAGGTTTTCTCCAAACGCGTACTCTTCGCGAATCAGGATGAAATCCAAACCTAGATTCATCAGTGAAAAGCACAAGTGACCATTGAGAATGGTTTTAGTTTTCGTGTGCAATAGCCCATTGTAATCTTCATCCTCGATTACCTCTCCTTAGTGCTGATACCCAAAATGGCCTACGAGCACGTAGATTGACTTCATGCAGTCGCCTTCTCAAAGTTTGACCGCTTACCAGCAAACCATACTCTCTCTGTAGCCTTTGAACCAATTGCATCGCCGCTGCATTTAGTTGACTTCGTGCAGCATTTACTATGAATCGGTCCTGTACATGTGTTGTAATGCGTTGAGGTCCTCGGTGCCGTTCCATCACTTCCTCCGTGACACGATAACATGACCAAAGCCTGGATATAACGCTCTGACTGGTCTTCATGGCTTCAGAAACGGCAATTATGGGACAGTATTCCACAACAGGATATTGACACCCTTGTTTTGAGTATGCAGAACCGCTGCAGATGTGTCAGGAGAGTCTTAGGTGGATCCACGGAATATTAATTTTAAGTTTTCAAGAATTTTTTAAAAAAAATTGTTGTATTGTTTAAGTTTTGATGTTTCAAAAATAAAGTTAAGATTGAAATTTTGTTTGAGTTTTTCCTCTTCTTCTAAGTTTTTTTTAAATTTAACTCTAAAAGTTTATTATCAGATTAAATAGTCTATTAAACAAGGTTTATTTTAATGTGTACATGTTTTAACAAAAAGTTAATAGAATTTTAGTAATTTAGGTTTAATTGAAATATCCCTAGACACTTTTGATGTGTGTATATCTTTTGAATTTCAAGAGTGTCAGACTTTACGCCGACGGCCACTACGCCGACAGACTGTACGCCGACAAGACTTTACTCCGACAGGACTTTACGCCGACAAGACTTTAGTCCGACGGACTTTACGCCGACAGGACACTTCGCCGACGGGACTATACGCCGACAGGACTCTTTACCGACGGGACTCTTCCCCGACAGGACTCTTCACCGACAGGACGCTTTGCCGACAAGACTCATCGCCAACAGGGTTCATCGGCGACGCAGCACATCTCCGATACAGATACTTCGTCTGGAAATCGTTTATGCTTTTCTAGTTACAATTCAATTCATAAATAAATAAAAAAAGATCTTTCAGAGGGTTTCAGTTTCACAGCATTAACCAATGATATTATGATATTATAATTATTATTATTGTATTAGTAGGTGTAGATGTCGTGATGGCCCAATGGTCAAGGCGCCCGCCTCTTATGTAAAAGGTTATGGGTTCGATTCCGGGCAAGTGCCAATGCGACTTTTTTAATTTACAAGTGTACTTTTTAAAGTTTGTCTTTGACTTGCCGTGCCTAAGAAAGCACGTTGGTACCTGTTATTTTAAAACTTGAACGTCGTCGCGGGTAGCCAGAAGCCAGAACATCTCACAATCATTCTAACCAAGGGCTATCGTATCGCCCAGTATAAATTAAATTAAAGCAATTAAAGCTTGCAAACTCGCTTTCCAAGAGAATAGGAATAAATGTTGTTATTTTCATTTGAGACAAAATATATGGAGGCACATACAACAAGCAGGATTGGCGAAATTGTGCGCATCAGATTATCAAATGGTTTAAAAACTATTACATTGAGAGTAATATTTACAAAAATAAAATAAATTAGAGCACAATATTAAAAGTCATAATTACCAAAGTGCCTTCCACGTTGCCCCCAGAGACATGGTCAATATTTGACTCAATTGAAGCAGGCAACTTTCGACAGCATTTTGTGTTGTTGGTGAACAACACAAAATGCTGTCGAAAGTTGGCACAATAGATGGAACACATTGCTCAATAGAAAAAAATGGAACATATTTAAATCTATAGACGAAATTAAAAAAGAACAAAAAAATACTAAATGCGAAATTGAAAGGTTATCAGCGGGTATAATAAAGCCGAGGAAGAAAAAAATTAACATAATCAACGAAAGGTTGATGGCACATTTAAATAACACGAACAATTTAGATGTGATCGAATTTTTAAAGGGTTTATCCTTTATTATTAACTTCAAGGCATAAATAGTACATTAGGATACAAGTGCGCTGTGTTGGTTATTTTAGATAAACAATAAAATGTAGCATGCCGCGCAACGCGTAACTTACCATCCAAACAATTAGAGCAAGAAAAGTGAACTCCTAAAATAAAATGCCAAAAACTATATTTTATTGGGGTACCTCTCCTACACCTGAAATTAGGATGTTTTTTTTCTTGCGTTTACCCCGCAGTGTGGTGTGGTATCATTAGATAAGCCTTTTCAAAACATTGCGAGGTTGCTAAGACGATAGTTTATTTTTTTTTAGACGTCCGTTTCCGAGATTTTTAACATTAAAGTGATTATTTTTGTTTTTGACGAATATTTTAACTTTCAAGAAAATCTATAACGGCTTAGATACCTTTGTTAGTTTAGGAATTATAGGAACCTAACTTGACAAACGCAGATAATGCCAAATGGTTGTTAAATTATTAATGCAAAATGGTTAATAACGGAACCCTATTCTATGCGTTTCAGGCCACGCACTGGGCCAATTTAAAAATTGAATTGTAACTAGAAAAGCATAAACGATTTCCAGACGAAGTATCTGTATCGGAGATATGCTGCGTCGCCGATGAACCCTGTTGGCGATGAGTCTTGTCGGCAAAGCGTCCTGTCGGTGAAGAGTCCTGTCGGGGAAGAGTCCCGTCGGTAAAGAGTCCTGTCGGCGTATAGTCCCGTCGGCGAAGTGTCCTGTCGGCGTAAAGTCCGTCGGACTAAAGTCTTGTCGGCGTAAAGTCCTGTCGGAGTAAAGTCTTGTCGGCGTACAGTCTGTCGGCGTAGTGGCCGTCGGCGTAAAGTCTGACACTCGAATTTCAAAACGGTTTTAATACGGTTTTTATCAATAGGTACAAAATGATTAAAAAGAAAGTACATTACAATAAGGAATATTATAGATTTTCAAAGATTGGAACATCCTTGCGAATATGGGACGGGTCGCTAGTAATACATCAGAAAGAAAATAATCGTAATATACATATAATCAGAAATAAAATATAATTACCTACAGCATTTCTATAGAGAAAAAATGTCACCCGCATCTTTTAAGGTCGTCGCGACGACTGTGTACAAAAACGTTGTTATGGAGTAAAAAAAACAAATACAAATAAAATCTAAAAGCTTTATCCAGCAACGCCTACGCAAATTGCTAAGTAAACTGAAACTAAATCATATAAAACGGGGTTGTCATCTAAAGCTTGTCATTCCGATTCCATCTTTAGTAGAAAAAGTATCCGAACAAAATAATAAAATCATCAATTTTACAAAATGTTTAAAATGGCGGCTGTTTTTTCGCTTATGTTTGCTGGTAAGTATAAACTTTTGTCAAATCTACCTCTACCATAAGTTAATAAAACTTAATCGCTAGCGGTAACTAAAAATGTTGTGGTCTTAAGCAGACTAAATTGAAAGTCCGTCCGTTTTTAAGTCGCAGTTAGTAATTTGACAGGTGCAGACGTCAAACTTCAAAATTATGTTGCCAGCGTCTTGTTTAAAATGTCTCTGAGTTTTTTTTTCTTAATTTTGATTAACTATTTATCGTTTCCCTAATCGAACCATAAAATAACGTATTAGGCTAAAAGGCACCATAAAATCCAAGATGGCGGCTGTCTTTGTCATGTTGGTGCCCACAATATTTTAATTAGGTTATGGATAAAGGGAGTTAAATTATGCGTATATTACTAATGCGTATATTATTAATAATATACTGTATATATAGATATAACTATATCTTGTGTACAGTAAAAGAAATTCAGCCGTTTCAGCTTCACGTTGATCGATCAATCAATGGTGCCGATTCTCTAATGCACAAACTAACGTAAATTTAAGTTAAATGCATCTTTCTCTTTCCGTTTAATTAAGAAAAGGACAGAAGATCAAATATTAGTTAAGTCCTGTCAAATTTAGACACTCCATAGATAATTTAGACGCAATTTAAAAACATGGCGTCTAAATTTACGTCTATTGTCATCAGGCGCTGTCTAATTTGACAGAATTAAACTAAAATGTATCTTCTGTCCTTTTCTTTAAGAAATGGAAAGAGAAAGATGCACTTAACTTAAATTTACGTTAGTTTGTGCCCAAGAGAATCGGCACCAGTGAATCTGTCTCTAGAAGTACCTATGTAAAAAGTAGGAGCTACTCAATTCATCTAAATCTTTTTTTTTACTTATAGAGATTTTCAGTAATGCTATACCGTTTTAATTACTTTACTAAATAAATATTGGCCTGCGATCAAGGTATTCCGTAACCATTTTTGTAGCTGTATGTCTGATGGTTACTCTCTGAAATATTTTATCTTACTAGCTTTTGCCTGCGGCTTCGCTCGCGTTAGAAAGAGACAAAAAGTAGCCTATGTTACTATCCATCCCTTCAACTATCTCCACTCAAAAAATCACATCAATTCGTCGCTCCGTTTTGAAAGAAAGACAAACATACAGACAGACAGACACACTTTATAATATTAGTATGGATTGGTTTGTTCCATGGATACTTTTTGCTTTAGATCATTTTTTACCGTCCCTTGGTTGCAGTGAGCTGCGTGTGGTGCGCGTGCGACTCGTGCGGCAGCGAGTGCGCGCGCGCGTGCGGCACGCGCCGCTTCCGTCCGTGCTGCTTCAACTACCTGCGCAAGAAGAGGGGCGCCGACGGCATAAAGGTAACTCTTCAATACCATAGTCCTACTACCAAGCTATTTTAGACTTATATTATTACTAGCTTCTGCCCGCGACTTCGTCAGCGTGGAATAGTTCCCGTTCCCGCGGGATTTCCGGGATGAAAACTATCTTATGTTCTTTCTCGGGTCCCAGTCTATATCTGTACAAAGAAATCGGTTCGGTAGTTTAAACGGGAAAGCGTAACAGATAGACAGACAGACAGAGTTACTTTCGCATTTATAATATTAAGTATGGATATCCCAAGTCGCGGATAGTCGCGGAAAGTCCCGTTTGTCATTCGTAGAACTTTGACAGTCGTTACGGGTAGACAAAACCCAGAACACCTAACCAAGAGGTATCGTGTCACCCAGTTACTGGGTTGTGGAGGTCTGAAGGGCAGTCGCTCCACGTAAAACACTGGTATTCAGTTAAATCCGGTTAGACTGGAAGCCGACCCTAACATAGTTAGACATAAGGGTGAAATAGGTGTATCCGATATTATTAACCAAATAATTTATTTTCTAGATTCTCCATTCTCTTACTCAAGATATGAAGGACAGTCAGACGAAGTCAGAAGTCCCCATATTCGTGGTGGAAAATGTACCTATGCTCAAGCAGTGGACCAGCAACGAGTCACCAAGCGAAAACCACCCGTACTCCTTAGATGATATGTTTGAAAATAGCTCGGACTGAACATTGTGAAAATTGTAAAACTGTTGAAATATTAATGACGGTGCTTTTTTTTACTAATAAATGCAATGGTATCAATGAAAACCAAAATTGATTTTTCTTGTTTGACTATTTATGCTTTGAAATTGCGCATATTTTCACTATCCATTTCTTTACCTCTCTGCTCCTTTTATCCCAATCCTTATCCCGGATTATTCCGATCTGTCACCCCGCTTTGTCCCCATCGGGGGACAGATAGGAAAAAAAAGTTCGATCTGTCCCCACATTGCTAACTGGGGGACAGATCGAACTTTGTTCACTCTTTTACAGTTTCATCTGTCCCCATATCACTGATATGGGGACAGATGAAACTTTTTATTCCTGTTTGTCCCCCACAGAATTTAATACATTAATTCTAAATTCAATTAAGGATTGAATGAAACCTTAAGAGAACAAAAGTACTAGGCGCGCAGTAATGTGAAGTGATAATGTGAGAAAATTTAAAATATTGAGATACTTAGTACTTAAATCAATCAAAAGTACTAGGCGCGCAGTAGCGTGAAATAGTTAATAGAAAATGTGATCCAGAGCAATTTTAAGAAAAGAATAGTTTATGAACTTAAATAATATCATATTATGAAAATGACAAGTATTTATATCACATTATTATACTTACTAATATTATAAACTAGCTTTTGCCTGCGGCTTCGCTCGCGTTAAAAAGAGACAAAAAGTAGCCTATGTTACTCTCCATCCCTTCAACTATCTCCACTTAAAAAATCACGTCAATTCGTCGCTCCGTTTTGCCGTGAAAGAAAGACAAACAGACAGACACACTTTCCCATTTATCATATTAGTATGGATGGATATTATTTAAGTTCATAAACATAATTATATTTTCTTAAAATTGCGCTCATATTTTCTATTAACCACTTCACACTACTGCGCGCCTAGTACTTTTGATTGATTTAAGTACTAAGTATCTCAGTATTTTAAATTTTCTCACATTATCACTTCACATTACACATTACTGCGCTCCTAGTACTATTGTTCTCTTAAGTTTTCAATCTTTAATTGAATTTAGAATTAACTATAGGGGAAAATGATTCATCTTTTATAATTATGTTCTCGTCGATTTTTCATTATTTTTAAGATGTATTCTGCTATTCGGGGCGGGGACAAATCCAACGAACCAAAAACCATGAAAATTGGTCTAGCCGATCTCGAGTTATAAGTGTTGTAACAAACCCGACTTTGTTTTATATATATAGATGAGAAAGTGTGTCTGTCTGTCTGTATGTTTGTCTTTCTTTCACGGCAAAACGGAGCGACGAATTGTCGTGATTTTTTAAGTGGAGATAGTTGAAGGGATTGAGAGTAACATAGGCTACTTTTTGTCTCTTTTTAACGCGAGCGAAGCCGCGGGCAAAAGCTAGTATATAATAAAACTGAAAGATGTCAGTCTTTTTTAATAATAAACGTTTTCATCGATAGTTTTATTACTTAGTCCCCGCACTATGCGAGTGATATTGGTGGACACTTTGTGGAATAGGAATAGGAATGCTCTGGATCACATTTTCTATTAACCTCTTCACGCTACTGCGCGCCTAGTACTTTTGATTGATTTAAATACTAATGCCCTTACTAATAAACACTGTGTAAAGTTATGTCATGAATAAAACCTGTGTAACCATACATTTTTTGACGTATAAACCTGTCATAACTTTATCTAAGTATTTAACATTTTCTCACAATATCACTTCACATTACTGCGCGCCTAGTACTTTTGTTCTCTTAAGTTTTCATTCAATCCTTAATTGAATTTAGAATTAATGTATTAAATTCTGTGGGGGACAAACAGGAATAAAAAGTTTCATCTGTCCCCATATCAGTGATATGGGGACAGATGAAACTGTAAAAGAGTGAACAAAGTTCGATCTGTTCCCACATTGCTAACTGGGGGACAGATCGAACTTTTTTTTCCTATCTGTCCCCCGGTGGGGGACAAAGCGGGGTGACAGATCGGAATAATCCTTTATCCCTCGTAAGTTTATTTCCAAAAAAATAATTTTGAGAAAAAAAAAACATTTACAATGTTAATAGAACAATCTTGATCAATAAGTCAGAAAAAATTGAAAAGATATCTTTTAACCGGTCATCGGTTAGAAATTATCTTTCTTTCGTCCATGTATAACAGCATGTACCTGTTACTCCGCCAATTGTGGACCGATTCTCATTTTTTTTAAGCCTATTCTCCTAAGGTAGTCCCATTGTCACCAGGTTAGGATCTGGATGATGAAAGCCTAGAGGAATCGTGAGGACTCTTCAAATTATAATAATATGCACACGCATAGGGATTTTGTTATTTTCTGTAAAAAATCAAGTATTGGCCTTCAGCAGTAGACAATAAATTACCTCATTTTTTAAAATCGGTGTTTTAAAGAATATTGAAACATATATATTATTCTAGTTAAAAAAAAGTATGTAGCCTTCATTTGGTCGATCTTCGTACAGTTCTTGTTACCATAAATGAAAGAAAGGTATTAAAGAAAAACAATATTTTTTCCACATCGGATATTTAAATATCCTCAACTAATTTATTAGCATCCAACACTAACAGTACTAATTATAAACATTATTACTAAGTCACCTCCTAGACGAATTCTTAAAAATAATAACAAAAAATCATGTCACAAGTGATTTCTTTCTGATACATTTTATAACACATAATAAAATGTGGGATATATTTTGACAACTTTTCTGAGAAATATTTAAAACCTTTAAAACGGTAGAGATGTGATGCTTAGACTGCCAAAAATTCCTTAAAACTCTCTTTAAAAAAACAGGGCCCTTCCATAAAAAGATCACAATGATTAGATTATTTAGGCCTCTGGTGTATTCTACCGCACAGCTATTGACCAGGGGCCTTAGTCTGCTATTATGACAGTTTTTGTATGGGAAATGTGTCAAAAGTTTGACGTTACACGTCAAAAATCGATCATTGAGACACGATTGTAATAGCAGACTAGGGCCCCTGGGGCCTGTAGCTGTAGGGTCCCATTGATACCGTTTATAGTGAGTTAGCAATATACCGCTTTTGCACGGTAAGATGGGTAATTAATACACATGATCAATTGACCATAGCAGACACTGAGATATGGTTTCGTGTGCTGGAGACTGTACACAGATTTTCTGTGTACGTACAGCCTCCAGCTACAACTATACTGATTGTAGCCAATCTTTACCTCTGCCCTGCCTACACAAAATGTCAAAAAAGGTTGTTCTAAATTAATTGGGCGCCAGTGTACTGCACCGTCCAGCCTGTACCTAGCTACGTCCCTGGCTTACATGGATTTAGGGCCCCTGTAACTGTCATTTACTCGAGAGCAGGCGGCCCCTTTTGTCTACCATTAATGCATTCTAGCAATACATTATCATTGAATATTAAAAAGTTACTAGTTATTGGATTCTCTACTATTTAGAAGCACTGAAATATGTATATTCAGATATATATCTATTTCTATTCTGTCTCCTTCTCAGGTTTAAGATCTAATATTTTCTGTGAGATTGAAATTAATGTGATACCTACAGGTTATGGTAAAAGATGAATAAATTTGGTTACTTTTGCCTTTTCCCCCAAAAATTGCGTTTCTATTTATTTCCATTAAAACCATTTAAATATCCCGTAATGTTCATACAAAATCTACCAAAAAGAAACCATTATTTAAATCTTGCAACATTACTATTTCATCCGTAGTCGAGTATTGATTGTTTATAACGATTTTTTTATTCTAATCGATTTGAAACGCTACGGTATCGATATTCGGTATTATTTGATTTAATATAATTCCTTTTGTTTCCGTCTTGCTATTTCGGCGCTGGCTTCTTGAATTGCCTCCCAAAGCTTGGCTTCGGAGAGAATCTGTCGGGATAACTCTTCAATTGCTGTTTCGGAGTCCAGAATTGAGCCAAGGGTTTCGTCGTCAACGTACTAAAATTTAAAAAAAAACGAAAGATTATTAAAATGCATGTTTAAGGTGCTGTAAGAGGTGCATATGGTTATTCGAATCAGACAAAGTACCAATATGACTTTTTCAATTCATTTGTATGTCAACATTTGTCTTGGACATAACAGACGGCACTCGATGAGGGCAAATATAGAATATGAGGGTAGATAGGTTCTATATAATTAGATTAATAATACATTGAAAAAAAAAAAGTTTCTTTAGGACTTATTTGGAATAGTTGTTTGTTATTAAGAGTACAAACATGTGTTTATGCATGGGTCACTAATTACGTCACTTTATTTACTCACGCTCATGTCTCGGAATCTATTTAAAGACTTCCAGTCGTAGCTATTAACAAGGATAGAAGCAGTACCTGTTTCTGCCTAATGAGTTCCTGTGTAGGCATCCCAGGCGCTTGCTGCGACCTCTTGCGGCCACAACCTGAAATAACGTGGAATTTTGAGTAAATGTATATTTGACACCCCAGTTTGAAAGGCGACCGGGGCACGTCCTACCGGCTCCACCACCTTTATAAAATCACAATCATGATTATTAATCAAACTAAATCAGTAGTACAGTGTGTAACAATAATTATCATTTTTGTTTTTGAGATGGTAATACATTTCTGGTATTGTAGATGTCTTTAAACGGCTGTGGCCACTTAAAATCAATTAAGACGTCAGCTCGCATGCCATCTGCTGATATAAAAAACTTCAAAAGTATTGAACAGAGTGGAAAGAT
The DNA here is from genome assembly GCA_033675125.1 of Athetis lepigone. NCBI lineage: Eukaryota > Metazoa > Arthropoda > Insecta > Lepidoptera > Noctuidae > Athetis > Athetis lepigone. The sequence goes on along the minus strand of CM066220.1, from coordinate 3,471,987 downwards.
CCACATTGTACTCCATTAGAAGGGAGCTGGAGCTCCTCCAGCAAGTCAGGTATTGTGTCTGGTAAGCTACTGCTCAAAAGTTTTAAATATTTTGTATTATGTGCTAATGTCGCGTCAAACTCTGATAGCGCGATGTAGAATGTCAGTCGTAGTTTACATTTTGGCCGATAGATGTCGCCACAAAACAACTAAGATTAATAACTTTATTTTCATCATTTTGAAGTTGGTTTTAATTGTTTACGTTTTTATATCATACCTAATACGTTAAGTAGGTAATTATTATTTATAACTTACAACTTACCAGTGAAAGCATTGCAGAATGGCCGTTTCTTGGGAGTCATAATCATTTCCTCTGACAGCCGACCGTCAAAGTTCCGTGGAATCTGGAAAATTATATAAGTTTTTGTTTAAATATTTGAATTTCGAACGGTATACTAAAGTATAAATAATAAGGTTGAAACACCAGACTATTACTGTCCCACTGCAGGGCAAAGGCCTATTCTCATACAAATAATGCAAAAAATTTAAAAAAACTCTTATTTTCAGATATATTATAATTCAAGTTTTCTTAAATACCAATAGATGTAATATGTTGCGCTTTACATCAAATGAAATTAAAATCAATTAATTAAATGAGCCATTTCTTTATTTAATCATTTTATTTTTTATCCATTGACTGACTGTGCCCTGTCTACCACGCAAACAAAAGAAACTATAGCTACATAATAAAAGAATAATAGTCGAACTGCTGCAAAAATAAAAATGGTAGATTTCTTACCGTGGCTGTATAGCAACATTCCAAGTACAACAAAGCGATCACGACGAATAGTGAAACGCGGGAAACTGACATGGCGGCAAAGTTTGACAGCTGCGCGCAATGGACGATCTGTTGACAAAGAAATCCATACTTACTAATATTATAAATGGGAAAGTGTGTCTGTCTGTCTGTCTGTCTGTCTGTCTGTCTGTCTGTTTGTCTTTCTTTCACGGCAAAACGGAGCGACGGATTGACGTGATTTTTTAAATGGAGATAGTTGAAGGGATGGAGAGTAACATAGGCTACTTTTTGTCTCTAAAATTGCGAGAAAGATAGAGTAAAACAACAATTCCATTTTCCCATATAAAAGTTGTCCATGTTCTGTTGGATGTCGTTGTCATAGTAACCGGCAAATCAAGTGTCAAAACAGTTACAACCATAGAGGTTACAACCCGTCAAACCTGACACTAATGTTTAATTGTTTTCAAAATACGAATGGAATCATTTTCATAAATCCAAATCATGCAAATAAAAGCCATTTAATACGGTTTGAAATAACAAAAAGGCGTGTAATATGCTGTAAAAAATAATACTGTAACAGCTTTTCTTATTTCCAACGTACAAAAATAATATTAAGATAAAAAAATATCTAGATTTAAAATATTTACTAGCCTTCGCCCGCGGCTTCGCCCGCGTGGATGTCGAACTTCTACCTACTATTTTAACCCTTTAGGGCTATTTTTTATATTCTTCACAAAGAATAAACCCTCCAAGTTTAATGTATTTAGTTAGTTATTGTTATATATTAACAAACACGTTGATATCAGGCAGTGAGTTTACTATTATATACATACTAGATGACCCGGTGAACTTCGTATCACTTACCTATTAATGTAAACAAAATTTATTTAAACCATATCACCTTTATTCATAAAAGATTTGTATCGTTTCCCCCCCCCCCCCCCACATTATCACAATCTAGATTCACGCGTATATGAGTGGCCTAATAGTTGTTTAGTAATCTGGCAATACTGTCATTGTCGCTGTCACCTAACTTTTGAAGAAAAGATCGTTGAAAGGAAATGTTATGAAATGGGCTTTTAGTTTTAAAAAAAAGTCCAGGATGGCCATACAAAAACAAAAAAAATATTAAAAGCACCATTATTTAATCAATACATCAATACATATAATAAAATCATTATATAATAAAATCAATCCATACTAATATTATAAATGGGAAAGTGTGTCTGTCTGTCTGTCTGTCTGTATGTTTGTCTTTCTTTCACGGCAAAACGGAGCGACGAATTGACGTGATTTTTTAAGTGGAGATAGTTTTTTTTTTTTTTTTTTGGTGAGTGGGAAATCATCCAATGACTGCTCCCGTCCTGGGTGCGACGGGAGGGCGTGTCAGACTCTTACTGACTAAAACCCACTCATGTTCCTTCGATTGCCCTTTATGTTCTAGGGTCACGGTAACTATTATAAACATTCCGCAACCCCGGCAGAAGTGGAGATAGTTGAAGGGATGGAGAGTAACATAGGCTACTTTTTGTCTCTTTCTAACGCGAGCGAAGCCGCGGGCAAAAGCTAGTATTATAATAAAAAAATAAAGTCAAAGGATAATAATCCATAGGTACTTAATATTATAAATGTGAAGTAACTCTTTCTGTCTGTCTGTCTCTTTTTCACGCCTAAACCACTGAACCAATTCGAATGAAATTTGGTACAGATATAGTCTGAGAAAGGACATAAGACAGTTTTCATCCCGGAAATCCCCCAGAAACGGGAAATATTAATCCACGCGGGCGAAGTCGCGGGCAAATTCTGATAGTATATAAAAGCTTGTGAATATTACGGCTAATTGATAAACATTATTTAAAATTCTACTTTTTCACTTAGGCCGCTATGCATACATAAACGGTGACATTTTCACGTTTGAATCATTGAATGGACAAAATCAATCTCCATACATACTTGGGCTCCCTGGAACGGCCTGACAACGTCGTGCCACGTATTTCTTTAAGCTCTTAGAACGTGTCTACACACGGCGATTATATCGCGACGATAGAGTGGCTGAGTGCGAGTAAATCGTAGTATCATCTCGCCGTTCGCGCACTCATTACGAGTCGTCGAGAATACGCGACGATTCCGTTACGTGTCGGTGTCGCGACGATACGCTGAAAGAATCGCTCGTTCGTGGAGATGACTCGACGGCAGAAGTGCGGATCCGTCGCGATTCTCTTACTCGTGTAGATGGTCCCTAAGACTATCCGCTGTTTATAAAAACAACATATTCTGCGATAGTCTAATTTAAGCCTTTGATGCAAGACGCAACGCAGCATCGCCATAGACAGCGCGCAAAAATATGTAATAAATAAAACTCAAATGCTTGCTGCATCTTGCATCCGATAATTAATATTATATTTGCTTAACAATTTCGCGAAACGCGCCATTATTTGACAAAGTCTAGTCTTGAAATAAAGTATTTGTATCCATATTAACACTAACGCGCCGTCGACGCGCGGGTCTGGTCCCAACCGGGCGGCGAGCTACCTATCGCTCGCCATCCGCAGAACCGCGCCTACGGTGGCCGGTAGTCGTCTTGCGACTCTCGACGTCTTCGTCCGGGGCGAGAGGCTCGTCGTTGCCTCTCGCGCGCCGCCGCTTCCTTCACAGCATAACTGCTTCGCAGAAGGAGGCGGCGGCATCCCATTCCGTCTCGCCCCGAAGCATGGCCTGAACCAGCGCCGGGCGCGAGAGGTCACCGCCGCCGATCGCCTCTACGAGGACACGTCGATGACCCACAATATGTTATGAGAGGCGGACGCCATCGCATCATTTCCTTTCGATTATCAAGCGACAGTCGGCTGTCGGGCTGCTATTGTCTTTCTATTGTATCTCGAATCACCTATGTTCGAAGGTTTAATAATATTATGATGACGTAAAATAGCAACATTCATTCCTCTATGTAATTTTATAGCCCGCATGAAAATGTCAGTTAAAAGGAACTCAAAATAAATCCTAGAATTATTTCCAGCTGCTATTCTATACTAAAACGCGTCCATCTTGAAAACGAAGAAAAATATGTCAGTATAATTATATCATTCCGAGTTGCAGTCCACTTCGTCTTAATATAGTGAAAATGATTTTTCCTGTCTGTCTGTACGCTTAGATGTTTTGGTCTATAATACGGTTTTCATCATTGGATAGTAATTAAAATAGAAGGTTTATAACATAAAAGCTTTTGCCTGCGGCTTCGCTCGCGTTAGAAAGAGACAAAAAGCAGCCTATGTTACTCTCTATCCCTTCAACTATCTCCACTTAAAAAATCACGTCAATTCGTCGCTCCGTTTTGCCGTGAAAGAAAGACAAACATACAGACAGACAGACAGACAGACACACTTTCCCATTTATAATATTAGTATGGATGTGAAAACACTGAATTAACAAATGATTCCTCTCAAAAAGTTCTTGTTTTGTAGCGATGCTTTTTATGTGTATCCTTTACCGTATCAAAATCCTTTAGGTACCTAAGTTTTAAAGATCTAAGCACACCTAGGGACAAAACAGACAGCGAAAAGCAGCTTTGTTTGTGTCTTGGTTTGCCCACCTTATTAAATCCGGGGCATACATACTTAATACATACATAAAGAAAAGCCAAGATTTATGAACGACTAGCTTTTGCCCGCGACTTCGTCCGCGTGGATTAATAGCTCCCGTTCCCGGGGGATTTCCGGGATGAAAACTATCCTATGTCCTTTCTCGGGTCCTAGACTATATCTGTACCAAATTTCATTCAAATCGGTTCAGTGGTTTAGACGTGAAGAAGAGACAGACAGAGTTACTTTCGCATTTATAATTAGTACGGATTTGTAACACCCGTGCGTGCCAAGCCGGGGCAGAACGCTAGTTTAAAATATAAAAGTGCAGTTTTTATAACTTATTTTCTCTTGTTCAGTTTAATTAGAACACGCTGTTTATAGCGGTGTCGTTAAAATGAAATAACTACTTTAGTTAAAGTACCTACGCAGAAAATTGTTAATTATGATGTCTGTCTGGTATTGTCACACTGCAGGAGACCTCTTCTCTTACAGAGAAGGCACGAGCATTGATCACCACGCGAGTTTAAGGCGGATTGGTGATTTCAAACTTAAAATAAGTCTATTACTGTCCACTGCAGGACAAAGGCCTCTTCTTATACAGAGAAGGCACGACTATTGATCACCTCCTCGCGCGCTCGAGGCGGATTGGGGATTTCTAATTTATTTTTTAAATAGTTTTAAGAAGTGTTGGTCTAATGGTTACCCTGACAGCTAAGCCAGAGGTCATAGGTTCGATTTTGACCCAGGACAAATCTGTGATCAGCATGATTGTCATATGTGTTTGGGTGTAATCTATACTTAATGATATAAAGCTTAACAACTGTTAAGCTGTTAACACGTTAGTTGCGGCACCAGTTTTTGCAAACTTTCCGTTCCTGCGGCACGAGGTATTATAGGCCCGCACCGTGACCAGACGTTAGGGTGACACGCGGTCTATTAGACCCCCACCTCCTTTAACAGCCTAAAATCCATTTTCTGGCGCGAAATCAAAGATAAATGAAAATTTTGGTCCTAATCGATATATACAGTGAATTGATGAACCCTAATCTACAGTCGCCCCGGGATCTGATAGCTAGTTTAGAAGTTATTGGCAAAACAAAATATGGGATCTTATACACCTCGTAACGCACTGAAATAGGGTAAATTTTCGCTAAGATTACGTTTAGACATGTTCGGCGATGTAAAAGAACGTGCTCTCCAATCGACGTGATGCACAACACTAGTCGCGGGAAGCTCGCGTGGGGGGGGGGGGGGGGGTACGAGGTCCGGGGGGATATGGGACGTTTTAGCCTCGTTCCGCACTGCATTAAAATTATATTAATTCAGTGCGGTACGAGGCCTAAGACATCCGGTACCAAGGTAGGTATACCACCGAGTCCGGGACCATTAGCGCATCTCAAATACATTTATCTTTTTTCTATACTGGAACAAACCAAAGCTATGCCCTTCGCACGACAGAGATGTTCACGTTTTTCCTTGCCACACCACAAGGAAGTTGCATGAGGGGTTATTTAGGCCTCGTTTCGCACTTAACGTGTTAAGCTTGTTTAAAGAAATTCTTCAGCTTATTTGTAACGCATCGCGACTCCATATAAACGATCCTAATGGCCGAATACTCAAACGCTCTCAAATTGCTGTCTCTGTCACTCTAAAGGGTAAAGAAAGGACAGCAACAGATTTGCAAGAGGCTTAAAATTAAGTGACGCAACTTTAGCAAGTGCTTCAGCGAATAAATATCGTCGTCACCGACACACACCTGTCCAACTACGATAGTAAGATAAAGACAGAAAACAGCTAAATAAGTCCGTTACGTTAGCCATAGACCAGCCAGCCTCTAGAACATAGACAATTTAAAAAAACTTGGCTTAACTATCGTTCACAAACTCAATTATCTGTTCGTAAACTTACTAAATACACTTACCGAATTGTTAGTAACAATTAAGGAGCCCAATTATATATTTACAAGTCTTTAAGAAAGTTTTTACTTCATTTATCTTAAGGCTATGAGGAAAATTGGAGACAACTAACTTTGTGACGTGGGAGTAACAAAAATGGCGATGTTTGGACCTTTTAGGCTCTTCGTTATGTGGATAATTCAAACTCAAAATTTATTTATTTATTTAGACCATTTACAAGTACTTTTTAATTGTGAAGGAGTCAGTCAATCTGAAAATTCAAGCAACTAGCTTCAATTTTTATACGACTACTGAAAGAAGGGTTATGTTTTTAAAGCGTATTATGTATGCATGTATGTATACAGGGTGTGTCGTAAATAGTGGTCCACCGTTAAGGATTCGATTAACCAGATAATTTACTATAACCTACTACAATTTTAACCATTTTTACCAAGGGTTCCGGAGATATTTTTTTTTCATTTTTTATAAAAATTCCATAGTTTGCTATAAATTTTGGTTGTATTAAAAAAAGAAACATCTTTTCTTTTTCAGAATTCTGTTTATAACTGCTGAATACTAGAGCTATCGTGAATAAATGTGTTTTTAGAACAAAAGCAAATTCTTCTCTATTTATCGAATTTTTTACATTATCCGCAAATTCGTAAAAATGGTTAAAATTGTAGTAGGTTATAGTAAATTATCTGGTTAATCAAATCCTTAACGCTGGACCACTATTTACGCTACACCCTATAAATAGGCACACTCTACAGCCTATACTATAAAGTTTCAATGGGCCCTAGAAGAAAACTACCTCAAATCCTAAGATAGATCTTTATGCCGATGATCTGCAGCTATACACATCTAATCGGGTAGAAAGTTTATCAGACGCTATAGAAGATATAAACCGGGACTTGGAAGCTATCAAAAAATGGTCTGATAGATTTGGGGTGTTGGTAAACACCTCAAAATGTCAGGCTATTATTATTGGAAGCTCTCGCATGATAGGTAGAGTGCCATTTAGCTCTCTTCCCCCAATCATTTTTAATGGTACCGCCATTCCTATTAGCCCAAGTGTAAAGGATCTCGGTTTGCATCTTGACTCCACTCTCGGCTGGCAGAGGCAAGTTTCTAGTCTTAGCCAAAGAGTCAACGGCACTTTACGGTCCTTATATCGTCTGAAAAACTTTTTGCCTGTTAAAACGAAAACTATGCTTGTGCAGACCTTAATTTTCCTTCTAATCGACTATGGTGATGTGTGTTACTTTGACCTGAACGCAGCCTTGCTGGATAAACTAGATAGGATTCTTAACAATTGTATTAGGTTCATATATAGCTTAAGAAAATATGACCATGTGTCGAATTTTAGGTCCGAACTTAAATGGTTGCCCATTCGGCAGAGAAGAAGTATGCGTGCGTTGACAACGCTTTACTCCTTGCTCAACTCTCCCTCCTCACCTTCTTATCTATTGTCTCATTTCAAAAAATCTACGTTCTTCTAACAACCTTCTCTTGCTTTGTCCTTCCCATTCGTCCGACTTTGTTCACTCTTCCTCTAACATTCAGGCCATTCTTCTCTGGAATGCGCTTCCTCTTGATATCAGGACGGCGACTAGCCGTTACGCATTCAAACGGAAACTCAAGGCTCATTTACAGCTCAATTAGGTAGAGTACTCTCATAACCATCTTTCTTGAAATATATAATATATATATATATTTATTTATTTTTATATATTATATATATATTTATTTGCATAATATATATTTGCTTATTTAGTTTAGTACGTATATATGTATTTTTTTTTTATTACATATGGGCTTGCTCTTGGTCCCAGACTAGCCCGAGGGCATAGACGATTTTTATTGATTTGTAATAATTAACATCTGTTTTTTACTTTATATTTGCACCTGCCATCATATCTCTGCACTACCGATGGTTGACTGGTAGAGAATGCCTAAGGCATTAAGTCCGCCTCTGTACATGAATTTTGTGCATAAAGTGTAAATAAATAAATAAATAGATTATTTTACTTCAAGGAAACATTCCTTTATTTTTTTAAAGAAACAAAACTGCATTATACGATTTTCTAAAACTGTCTGGAATCGAACCAGCTAAAATCCAAACAAGTGACACTTTGTGTATTTATGACATCAAAGTTCAGGGCCATTTATAAGGACAAAATCTGTCTAATTATAATAATAATAAAATAATCAAAAAGTCAAAAATAAATTACGGATCGTTCAAGTTGTCTCTATTTCTGAACTGAAGTGAAAACTATGTGCTTTTAATTATAATATTTGATTGTAAAAGCGTGGGGCGCTGGAGCAGGAAAGTTTTTTTTGTATACCTTGCTGAGAAATCAAGTTAAGCGATGTTTCGGGAATCAGGTTACAGAGATCGGCGCTCTAACTAGAGTTCTTGTTCGTGTACCTATTTGTTTACCAGAAAGTCTTTCCTGCTCCAGCTCTAACGTTTGATGGCATAAAAATACAAAGTGTCACTTTTTTCGATTTTAGTCGGTTCGATTACCGAGTGTGACAAAGCAAATTTTCGAAAATCTTGTAATGTAGTTTTGTTTCTTTTTAAAAATAAAGGAATGATTCCTTCAAGTAAAATCATCTATCTTGACGATTTAAGGTAGTTTTATTCCAGAGCCCATTGAAACTTTCCAACCTGTAGCTTTCAACTTGGAAATCGCGAAAAAAATATCAGCTGTTTCTATCAAAAGTTCAATGCCCTCCCGACCCTAATGTATGAAACAGCTGAAATTTTGTTTCGAGATATCAGAGTTGGTTCCATAATAAAAGTTGTTTGTTTTTATGAGTAGAATCATCTCCTAGCGGGTTGAGCAAGACCAAAAATACACCTTGGATGTAGTGATGTATATTCACAGTCTCAGAGCATTGTCCTTTTACTTAAAACAACCTTTTCTCAACTCATATCTGAAGTGTTTTGCTTTTTAAATTGAAATTACAAGATTTGCCACTTTAAACGCCCCGCGGCGTCGTCTACGTACCCGCTGAGTTTGAGTCCAGCTCTGATTATAGACTGAAAAGAGTATTAATATAACAACATGTGACCTATAGTTTTTTTTATAAACTGTAATATTATAATACATATAGCTTAAGGCTGAGGCTACACTAGGCTGCGACGCGAACTGCGACGCACGAGCGATTGAAACAAATAGGTACATGGATTCTCACTAAATGGCTACACCGTTCATCAAATATTACTAGCGATCTTTGATTATTTCTGCGACAGGAACTACATTACTGTAATCGCGGCACCGGCAACATCGACGTATCAGCGAAATTGAATCGAATGTACGCCAGATTTTCGGTTTTAATGTAGCCATTCCATGTTTATCTCGCTTCGCTCTTCCAATCGCATCGCAAATCGCTGCTTACTGTAGCCTCAGCCTTACTCTGCGGTTTTTTTTTTAACTTCCATTAACGTAGTAACTATTTATTAATCTGTGCTTCCATCCCTATATTACTTTGGGCGTGGAATTTCCAAAAAATCTTTCTTATTGGCTACCTACTCTTCACAAAGAACACCCCTGCAAGTTTCATGTCTCTAGGACCAGCGGTTTGTGCTGTGCGTTTATATATCAACAGTCAGTCAGTCAGTTTACCATCCATACTAATATTATAAATGGGAAAGTGTGTCTGTCTGTCTGTTTGTCTTTCTTTCACGGCAAAACGGAGCGACGGATTGACGTGATTTTTTAAGTGGAGATAGTTGAAGGGATGAAGAGTAACATAGGCTACATTTTGTCTCTTTCTAACGCGAGCGAAGCCGCGGGCAGAAGCTAGTTTTATATACGATAAACTTTATAGATTACGAGTGAATAGATTCTCTAAGAGTGTTACGCCGCAACTTCAAACTGTTGTTATAAGCCGGTTCAAATCTTAAATGGCGGCATCTACTTGCGTTGACAAATAGTACAGTCTGCATATAAAATTTAAAGTTGAAGTTTATTTTTTCAAGTCGAAAATATTATTAAGAATTTTTATTGTTTTCATCGGAAACAGTGCCTAATTTTACCACAATAACAAATAGGTAACAACGGAAAAATATCAGTAAACTATAACAAGATATTCGTAAAAAGGAGCACTGAGCGCGTCAAGGCAGCGTGGAAGCAAATCAAGAAAAAATTTTTATGTTGATGGTACGCGCGCGAGTGAGTATAGACGGCACTAGTGTGCGAGCGAGAGAACATGATAAGCGCCGCCATTTTAGATTCCTTTCTTTAATGAACCAGGTTATACATTGTATTCCGAATGGTAAAATCGGAGTCAGAGACACATACTAAAGGTTTCGTTGTTATAGTTTTGTTAATGTTATTGTTCAAAAAATTAAATACGACTGTATGTTATTTACGATATTTTTAAGAGTGTTTCTCATATTTTAAAGTGAACGTTGTGTGTTCTTTTTGAAATAAATTTCTTTAACTAGATTTTTTGGCTCAGTAATTTCAAAGATCGTCAATCCCTCTCTTTATTATGTCTAAACTAGCTTCTGCCCGCGGCTTCGCTCGCGTTAGAAAGTGACAAAAAGTAGCCTATGTTACACTCCATCCCTTCAACTATCTCCACTTAAAAATCACGTCAATCCGTCGCTCCGTTTTGCCGTGAAAGAAAGACAAACAGACAGACAGACAGACAGACACACTTTCCCATTTATAATATCAGTATGGATTGCTAAATATTAAGGTTAAAATTAAAAAAAAAAAACAAAATGAAACTTTTGATCGCAGTTACAAGAATGATCCTGTAAGTGTTAATTCATCAAGACGTTCGGAACCCTCCAAACCCAACTGCCCTACCTGGGACTCGAACCCCGAAACCAGTCAACCAGAAGCAGCAGTCTCGCTTCCAGCTTTCACAATCAAATAATAACGTAACAAGGGCGCTATGACCACTATTTATTATTATTACGTCCACGAATGAGTGGGCGTGTAAATAAAGTTTATTATTCATTCATATCATCATCATAAACATAATGAAATTTGTCGTCAAGCTCTTGTTTTCAGAAATAGTGGGCAAGCTTGGGTAATCACGTTTGGCCTTGAATTCAGTATGCTTGACCATAAGCGTTCTCACGAGATCTAAGGGGGCAGTTTCTGGGGATACCAAAACCATATTATAGAGTATGTTTAAAAATAAAAATAAACTTCCTTCACACAGTTATGATTAATCTAGACTTTAAGAAATAATTAACATTATTGGGAATATAATGTTTTTACTTCAAGGCTTGTTTAAATTTATTATTAATATTGTAATCATTTTCTTTAATATCAATTTGACATTTCTTGTTAAATTTTTGCATGCCAAAATTGAGGTAGAAAATCCGGTTTACTATATTTTATAACAAAATTCCTGTACAATGCCTATATTTATTTATTCTATGCGAATTTATGATTTGATTGAAGGTGGCTAGCACACGAAAGCCTGTTAGAAAAGGACATAGATTCCAATGCCTTCCATACTCCAAATCAATCAGAGTAAGACAGGTGACAGGACAAGACTAGGCCAATAAGCAAAAAGGGGCACATACAAGTGGAAGAAGCCCAGGTAGTTTAGCGCTACCTTAAAAGCAAATGATATTAATTTTGTAAATCTATCCATTATATAAAAGAAAGTCGCGTTAGTTACACATTATAAAACTCAAGAACGGCAGAACCGATTTGGCTGAAAATTGGTGGGGAGGTAGCTTAGGACCAGGGGTTGATATATATCAACGAACAGCCCAAGCCTTAAAAGGATGTTTGGGAATTCCAAACCTAAACGGGTGTTCGAAAACAATGCGGGCGAAGCCACCTGTAAAAGCTAGTGTGTGTATTATTTAAGATTTTTTTGCCTTTTGTTGGAATTTGTCAAATGTCCAATTGCCAATTGATAAGTATTAATTGGCCAAACCATGCGAGTTGTTACTAAACTCAACAAATAAAAACAGCTAGCACACAGCAAAAACTAAACATACCAATCATTTTTTAATTCATTTTCTCACCTAACAATATAAAATTTCAATCGCTAAGTTCCATCAACTATTATTTTTCAATCTTGAGACGGTGTACTTTTAATTTGCGGCACTCCATTGCTGTTGACAGTTCATAATGAGAACATCGTTATTCTGCAGAAGAACAAACTCACGCCTCGTCTTAACTGGGGTTTTTAACCGTGCGTCATAATTGAAACCGGTGCATTTATGTATATAACTAAAACTAGCTTTTCCCCGCGTAGATGTCGAACTTTTAAACACTATTTTAACCATTATGGGCGATTCTGCACTGCAAGAAATTTTACTGTCCGGCAGTCCGATTTTTTTCGGTCCGATATGGCATGCCGTATTATTATAATGTATATGTCACCGAAAAATAACAAGATCCGTAAGTTTATCAATCTACCGTATCACGTCGGATATTAATAAATTTACGAAAATGTGGACGTAAAATATTACAATTTATCTCCCGTTTAGAATCCTACGAAAGTTTATAAACTTCCTAGTAGATTGATAAACATACGGATCTTGTTATTTTCCGGTGACATATATACTAGTTTGTGCACTATACGTAATTATACCGTCCGACATTTTACTTTTCCCCATTCCGGATTGGTTTATATTTCAGAGTAATTTCGCGTGCGTGGCGTGTAGTTTCAAAGACAGAGCTACCCTAAACTGAGGCGTATCCGAGTAAAGACGGACAAGTGCACAAGCCAATCATCCGTTTTTTCATGCCACTTCAGACCGTAAAAAATCGCATGTTCCGACAGTAAAATTCCTTGTAGTGCACAATCGCCCTATGGGTCGAACTTTCAACCACTATTTTATTATTACTTTAGGATTGGGATTTCCAAATATAGTTTCTTTGTGGATACCTACTCTTCACAAAGAACACAGCGTCCAAGTTTCATGTCTCTAGAACCAGCGGTTTTTTTTTGGGAGTTGGAAATCATCAAATGACTTCTCCCGTCCTGGGTGCGGCGGGAGGGCGTGTCAGGCTTTTACTGACTAAAACCCACTCTTGTTCCTTCGGTTGCCCTTTATATTCAGGGGTCTCGGTAACTATTATAAACATTCCGCAACCCCGGCAGGCGTTGGCCCTGTTGGGCCCCTTCATGTGCTGACTTCTCTTTGAGGCGCGCGTGGAACACTAACGTGCCATCGACGTGGTCCTGGTCCTAGCCGGGCGGCGAGCTACCCATCGCTCGCCGCCGTCCACAGACCCACGCCTACAGTGGCCGGTAGTCGTCTTGCGACTCTCGACGTCTGCGCCTGGGTCCCTGTCCGGGATGAGAGGCTCGTCGTTGCCTCTCGCGCGCCGCCGCTTCCTTGCGGGCGGCGGAGGCGGCGGAGCATGGCCTAAACCATTGCAGCGCCGGGCGCGAGAGGTCACGGCAACAATTTTACCCATTATGGGTCGAACTTTCAACCACTTTTTGATAATCACTTTAGGGTTGGGATTTCCAAAAATCCTTTCTCAGTGGCTACCTACTCTTTACAAAGAACACACCGTCCAAGTTTCATGTCTGTAGGATCAGCGGTTTGGGCTGTGCGTCGGTATCAACAGTCGGTCGGTTTAGAAAAAATCTTTTTGTGTTGTTTACACCATTTATCGAGGAAGATTATAGGCTATGTAACATCACGCTACGTCCTTCGAGAGCGGAATAGTAACTAAAAATGCGGGTGAAACCGCAGGGGACAACTAGTGTAACTAAATTGCTCGGAAAGCACGTAAAGCCGTTAGTCCCGGTTGTTATTCGTAGAACTTTGATGGTCGTTATGGGTAGTAAGAGACCTGGCCAGTCTAGAACCAAGATGTATCGTGTCGCCCAGTTACTGGGTTGTGAAGGTCTGATAGGCAGTCGCTTCACATCAAACATTGGTATTCAGCTGAATGAAGGGAAAGCTTAAAGCCAAATCTAACACAGTTGAGAAAAACTTAGGCAGATTATGGGCGCTATTATAAAAAGACATTAAGACAAAACGTGTTTTAGAATTAGTGGTAAAAACCCTTTATGTTCTACTGGATTAATAGCTCCCGTTCCCGGGGGATTTCTGGGATGAAAACTATCCTATGTCCTCTCTCGGGTCCCAAACTATATCTGTACCCATTCAAATCGGTTCAGTGGTTTAGGCGTGAAGAAGAGACAGACAGACAGACAGACAGAGTTACTTTCGCATTTATAATATTAGTACGGATGTCTAATGTTTCCTCATACTAAATTACTATATAAACGAATGAAGTATCTAATTTGTGAGTGCACAATTCCTTATATAGCTTTCTAAAGAATGGCATATTAAGCTTAATAGCACAATAACTAATAAGGCCAAGAAGATCCTTGGCACGTACTTTGGTTTAGCTATTCGTCATCCCTATCTTACTATCGTAGTTTGTCAGTTGTGCGAGGGAGACAACAATATTGCTTAGTTGAAGCACTTGCTAAGTAATGGTGCTGATTCTCTTGTTCACAAACTAAACTAAATTATAGTTAGGTGCTTTCTCTTTCCATTTTATTAAGAAAAGGACATAAGATACATACTAGTTTGTCAAATTAGATATATTTTTAAAGACCATGTTTTTACTCGCGTCTTATCTATGGAGTGTCTTAATTTGACAGGACTAAACTAAATTTTATCTCCTGTCCCTGTCTTAATGAAATAGGAAGAAAAAGATGAACTGAACTTAAATTTCGTTTATTTTATGAACAACGGAATCAGCACCAATGTTTATTTCTCATGGCCTAAGATACGAGACGTATTGTGCCATTATAGCAGAGGCTCAATCGTAGTCCAAAACCAAGGTGGAGAGGAAATGGAGCCGAGAGTTCTCGGAAAATTAAATATAGTTACATCGTGTTAATCGAGGGTCATATTTAAGTACGCTATAGTATATGATCACATATGTCTAAAAAACAATATAAAGTCTTACAGAAAGCCGTAGTTGACTTATCGCAAGAAGGCCCTCAAAGCCTTAAAAAGGACACCCTAGCGCTTGCGGTTGCATCGGGTCACTAACCTGTGTTCTTATTTCGATGGGTATCCAGCGCGTGTCCACTATTTATTAATTTTATGAACCATTTGGTAATAAAATAAGTACCTATTGTTTTTTACATATTTGGAAAAATAAAAAAATATATTTGGAATGAGAATCGAATACTTAATAGCCTCCTTTAATATGTCTCTCGTCTTATCTAACACGGTGTATTTTAAAACAAACGGTGCGCTCATTGAAACTTTTAAGTTTGAACTGCTTTATGCATCTAATGGAAAAATATGTATAATTATAATTTAATTTTCCTTGCATAAATTTCCCTTGCAAGAAGAGCCAAGTCGGACAAAAGACAAGAACAGAAAGAAATGTCTTTGTAATAAATACTTTTCTGAACAAACTGCAATTAACTTTGCCAACAGTTATTGTTTGACTATATTAAAACCATTTAGACATAATGTAACTGAGGAGTGTCGTGATGGCCCAGTGGATAAGGCGCCCGCCTCTCGTGTAAGAGGTTGTGGGTTCGAATCCGGGCAAGTACCAATGTGACTTTTTCAATTCATATGTACTTTCTAAAGTTTATCTTCGACATCACTGACATCCCGTGCCTCGGAAAGCACGTAAAGCCGTTGGTCCCGGTTGTCATTCGTAGAACTTTTACAGTCGTTACTGGTTAGCCAGATACTCTGACCAGACTAACCAAGAGGTATCGTGTCGCCCAGTTACTGGGTTGTGGAGGTCAGATAGGCAGTCGCTCCACGTTAAACACCGGTATCTAGCTGAATCCGGTTAGGCTGGCAGCCGACCCCAACACGGTTGGGAAAAGGCTAGGGAGATGATGAGACATAATGTAACTGAGCTGTAATATTTTCGAGTTGTTTTATGCGTTTGGGATGAGAAGTTGTGTGTGCGCACACCAAAACTCAATAGATGTTCCCATTTATCTCTACAAACGGCTAGACCGATTGACATGCACTTTTTTGCTGTAGAATCGTAATTTATGTATTTTTTATTTATTTATATTCAGACTTAAGCCAATCTAACTGCTAAAGGCTAAACTGACTAAAGTCAATTTTATAAATATTAAATTAATTATCATTAATTTTGGCATTAGCCAAAATCTAAATTGGATGTCAATTAGGCTGGACATATTGGATGTGAAATATATTATATTACCCGAATGAATTTAAAAACATACTTGAATCGTATTAGAAGTAAACCTTTTTACCATAACAAAGTAAATCCCTTGAGTTAGGCGACTGTCATTAGAGGAACGCGATTAGGATGCAGATTTACGTTTCAACGGAAACCTTCCCCGAAAAACAAATTAAAAAATTATTTAAAATGTAAAAAGTTTGCATTAAAACACATTATACCTTTCGACGACCAAGCGACTACCGGCTGTCGCGCTGCTATTGTCTTTAGCTAACTTTGGCTTAGCACTATACCTTGTCACTATTACACAACTGCCCAACGTCAAGTGTTCGATAGAGACGAGAACATGGCTAAGCCAAAGTCAGTGCTTAGGTTACTAAGCACTGACTGTCTATTTATCTCGCCAATAGTATGTTGTGATGGCCTAGCGGATAAAAATTAATTAAATAAATTAAACGGAGCCTGTCAAAACCAAAACAGGTTCCGAAAAGGCAGGGTCCAGAGAAGGACAAGAGCGACCAGGATGGTTTCATCAAGGTTGAGAAGAAAAAGAAGCCTCCTTGTCGGAACCAGTGTGGTACTGCGCTGGCAGGACCCAACATGTTGCTGCGTCCAGCAGTACCGACAACGCTGCTCTACGTGTCCAGATTGCACCCATGCGATTGCGTACATCATGATACACTCATCAGGAAACTGTATCACTATGGTATGAGGGACAGAGCTCTCGACCTTCTGACTTCTTACCTGAACAATAGAATACAGAGGGTCGATGTTAATGGAAAGAGATCTGAGGGATCTGCGGTTACTATGGGCGTACCGCAGGGTTCCATTCTAGGTCCTTTTTTATTCTTAATTTATATTAATGACTTACCTTTTTACATAAGGGATAATCATAAAATAGTATTGTTCGCAGATGACACCTCACTTATTTTTAAAATCAAGCGTCAACTAGTTAATTTTGACGATGTTAACAATGCTCTCTCTAAAGTTGTCCATTGGTTTAATGTAAATAATCTTCTTCTTAACGAAAAAAAGACAAAAGTCTTAAAATTTTCTACGCCAAACGTTAGACAGCTGAGTACCAATGTTCAACTGAATGGAATAGAGTTGAACCCTGTTGAGTCAACAGTTTTTCTTGGATTAACTATTGACTCCAAATTGCAATGGGGGCCACATATTGAGAAATTATCAGGAAGACTAAGTTCCGCCGCCTATGCTGTTAAAAAAATTCGCTATATAACTGATGTGGATACAGCCAGAATTGTTTATTTCAGTTATTTTCATAGTCTAATGTCATATGGGATTCTTCTCTGGGGAACCTGCGCGGACATCAATACCATCTTTGTTTTACAAAAAAGGGCTGTTCGAGCAATTTATAACCTTGGTCCGAGGGATTCTCTTAGAGAAAAATTCAAAGAAGTGAATATTCTGACTGTAGCTTCACAATACATATTTGAAAATTTAATGTATGTTCATAAAAACATATCGGATTTTAAGAAAATATCTGATGTTCATAGTTTTAATACCAGGAACAAAGACAACCTTGCTGTACATCACACTCGCCTCCACAGAGTAGGCAACTCATTCATGGGTCAATGTATACGTTTTTATAATAAACTTCCCACAGATATCCGAGAGTTACCCATTAGAAGATTTAAAAACTGTATTAAAACCAAACTTTGTAAAAAAGGGTACTATAAAATTTCAGAATATTTAGAAGACAAAAAAGCTTGGGATTGAACCGCTCGCTCTGCTAATCACTGCTAATTCATACTATATTTTTTTTTGTTGTATAAAAATGAACCATATTACCTATTATTGTAAGTGTACAAATCATGTAGAATGCACTATATAACTGTTTTGCACGCGACTTGTAAGCCCACTTTTTTTTTTATGTTCCTACAAGTAATATTGTGTCAGTTCGTGGAGCTCCTTAAGATAAAGTTGAGCTCACGATGCTTGTTGAGGCAGGTGTACCTAAATATTGTAATTGGAACTTTCCTCAAGAGGCCTGACCGAAACGTATTCTGCATGGTTCGTTGCACAAAAAATGAATCTATGTCTGGACTTTAAAAGAGACGATAATCCTTTGAGTTTGTTTCGGCATTTCTTCTCAGAGGTAGTCAGCTAGGAAATGCCGACTCCATCTAGTTTAAAAAAAAATGACGTGTAAAAGTGATGTAATATCCTACTTGCATAATAAACAATTTCAATTTCAATTTCAACCACTCTACGAAGGTTGAAGAGATCGTGGAGTACGTGCGCGTGAAGACCAACTGGACCTTGAGGGTCGAGAGGTTGGAGCCGCGTCACAACACGAACTTCAAGTCGCTCGTGGTGCGCGTTCCGACACACCATCTCGAGAAGTTCCTCAAGGAAGAGTTCTGGCCGAAAGGTGTTGTGTACCGTCGGTCTCGTGGCCGCCTACATGACACCAGTCAGCGAAACACGACACCGACACTTCGTGTGCACTAGTTTTAGTTATTATGTAATGTATATTTATAGTATTTTTAAGTTTTATATTACGGCCATTCTCCGATAAGCAAATTTTACGTGTCCGGGCTTGAATAATCCGTACTTTTATCATATTCAATCATCCAATATTTTTTATATGTTAGATAGCATCCCTATCTAGCCATAAACAAAAACACAGGCTTCTGTTTAAAGTATTTAAGACTAAATTAATTTAATCTAAGTTCAAAAACCTCTGTTCTCTAATTACCGTAACGTGTCCGCACACTGTCTTAATGTTAAAACTTACTTGTAATTTTTATGACTTACAGGTTTACTTTGATCTATTCAACATTTTAAATGGTGTTAAACAACGTGTATCGCATAGTAAAATATTGACTCACTAGAACCAGTCTATAAATAATTATCATTAAATTATCGGATGTCCGATGGAAAGTTATAATTACCGTGACATATTCTGTTCTCAAGTGCACACCCCTAAAAAACAGTATTTGGCACACCACTTCCGAACGCGTCTCGTCTCCTTCATGTATACCGCGAAACATCGGCAGTTGCACGTGTCTAACGTTAGTGTACCGCTAATAAAGCGCTCTTGTATATAATTACCGTAACCTTGGTTACAAACTTTTCTAATTACCGTTTTACATTATATAAATTTGATTTTTTAAGTTAGACCTAAGTTGATCATGTAAATCGAGGCAGTACTTTGGCCTCCGTACGTTGTAATAAGCTAGTGTTTGCATATTTTGTTGGTTTCCGAAATTTTAAAGAAAATCTGTCGTTTTCTAATTACCGTATACTAATTACCGTATGTTTATAATTACCGTTGTATGAAAAATTAATTCTTATTTACTAACTGTAGCCTCAAAATAGATGGGTACAGAAGTCAATCTACATGCAAAGCGCGCTTGAGCATCACTCGCGATCATCAGTGATGAGTTGATGAGGCATATCCGCTGGATATATATATAATCCCGCGGATATGTGGAGGACGAGACATTTCTTAATGCTAAGTCTCTCCTCAACCGCGAGACCCGGAGGTTGTATCTCCGGGAATATTTCCTTAAAGCTGACGTGGTTCCTTACGTCAGCACCGAGAATCCGAGATGTGGTCACTGTGGTCAAGAACCTCACTCCGCTCTCCTTAACTAAAGAGAACTGGCGCAAACTTGTAGTGCTTGAGGCAAAGGATCGTGAGGAAGTATGGCAGAGTAAGGCGCTACACGGGCGGTTTTTCCGGGCCCTGCATGGGCCCGATGTAGACTTTTTAGTGTCAGTTTAGTAGCTACAATTTGGTGACCTATTTGGGGAAACCGAAGGCTTTGTCTGTACAATTATGGATGAGGTTATCATGACGAAGAATTGTCGGGAATTTATTGTGTAAGATGGTACGGTTGACCTATGTCGGGCGTGTCACCTGCCGGGAGAACGATTCGACACACTATCTCTGATTATTCTCGTCTTGCTAATAAAGAGGACTTGAATGGGCACAACCTAGTAGCCAGGATTATCAATCTGCAACTTGCTCTGAGATACGGCCTCGTAGAATCTGAAGATGGCAATGTCACATTGTACTGGGGTCGATACATCATCACTGAAAGGACTGTTGTAGCAAACAAGCCTGATATAGTGGTGGTGGATCGTGCTCGTTGACGTAACGGTCCCGTGTGACAAGAACCTTGTGAAGATCGAGAAAGATAATAAAAATTAAGTATCGACTTGGCTCGCGAGATTGTTGACATGTTGAATGTGGACTCAACGGTCATGTGCCGATAGTTGTTTCTGCCAATGGTTTAATAGCCAAGAGTCTCGACCAACACCTAAGGAGGCTCCCGTCAGATGGCTGGATCAAGGGCTTCATTCAGAAGCTTTTGGACACGGCTCGCATCGTTAGGAAGTTCTTCTCTCTGAAGCCCTGATCACCGGTCCCTGTTCCCGATGCCGTTGGGCTACTGTTTTTTATATTCTTACATGTTTTTGTTTTATTTATATCAATATTTAAAAATGTAAATAATCTGTATAAAAAAATAACGCGACAACGAACCCGCGGCTTCACTCCTACTATACCATACTCTAGCCTACTCCAGCCTACCCTACTATATCCCACTCTAGCCTGCTCTAGCCTACCCTACTATATCCCACTCTACCCTACTCTACTCTAACCTACACTACTCTAAAGTACCCTTTTAATTTTCAATTTTTTTTTCCATAAGAACCTTCTCCAAACAATAACAAACACAACAAAGAATTAGTGAAATCGGTCCAAAGGTGATAAAGGGAAATAGGGATTCATTTTATATAAATAGATGTATACAAATTATTAATGTGTGTTATTTTTATTATATTATATCACATTTTACTTAAAATTGACAGTGTTTTCTAATTACCGTGGCATAAGATATTAAACTTTTCTAATTACCGTACTCATAATTTTTTTAAGTCTCAATAACTAGAAAACTACCAGTAATTAAAACATGCCTCATTTATTATTGAATTCGTATTTTTTACTAGTTTCATATTTTAATGAGTTTAAGGTAAATCAGTGAAAAATAAAAACGGTTACGGTAATTAGACAAATAACGCCGAATCAGAGAATGACCGATTAATATTGTATTGTATATGAGTATATGGGCCTTGATGCCTGAAACAAATAAATAAATAAATAAAATATAGCGCCCGCATCTCAGTTATAGGGTGCGGATTCGAATTTGAACAATTAGTTAATGTGACTTTTTAAATTCACAGTCACATTGGTTGTCCGTTATTAAAGTTTATCTACGTCATTACAATCATCAGTGAAAGAAAAACAACGCAAGTAAACCGGGCCTAAAGCTTGAGAAGTTAATTTTTCCGACCGATAATAATAATGTCGTTGATTTTTTGTAAAAGTCCAGACTTGATGGAGATTTATTTTAAAATACCAAGAAAGGACATTTAGGTCAAAAAATAAAATATTGCGCAGCCAGATTTTGTACCAATTTAATTATTTAAATAAAGCTAAAATACTCTCTATTTATTTGGGCATACTTATAAATATTAGATATTGATATTTTCTAATATATTTTATTGTGAAACACTGGTATCCAGCTGAATCCGGTTAGGCTGGAAGCCGACCTCAACATAATGGGGAAAAGGGGGAGATGATGATGACTTCTGTATTGAAACATATTTTACACTAGCTATTCCCTGCATGCTTTGTAATATCCGTACTAATATTATAAATGCGAAAGTAACTCTGTCTGTCAGTCTCTTCTTCACGCCTAAACCACTAAACTGATTTGAATGAAATTTGGTACAGATATAGTCTGGGACTCAAGAAAGGACATAGGATAGTTTTCATCCCGGAAATACCATGGGAACAGGAACTATTATTCCACGCGGACGAAGTCGCGGGCAAAAGCTAGTAATAAATAAATAAATGGATATATTTTATTTTGCTATATTTACACTATAAATGGTATTAAGGCCCTTAATCGTAAGGAGTAGTAATAATTCCCTCGTTTTGAAAATTCCAACATTTTTACCGTATTATTAAAAATGAAATGACTGGCAGTGTTGAGCCTTTAACAAGTCAAAAGCGCGACTTGCACTAATAATATTTTTTCACGAGAAAATATATTTTCTCTCCCTCTATAAATTAAATAAAATATATTTAATAAATTTTTTGGGACAACTCACATTATATTTAGTAAAACCTTTTATTTACAGACTTTAAACAATTAGACTGTAACCTTTTTTAATTAAAAATAATTAAAGTAAAATATTAATAAATTACACCCAGACACAGAACAATCATGTTCATCGCACAAAGATTTCTCCTAAACGGTGATCGAGTTAAAAATTTATATATATTTTATATACATTATAGGTATAGGGTAGTTAGAGTTTAAACTCACCTGGGGAAGAATGGCTAGTGAATGCAGCAGAGGGCAAGGCAGACTGCTTATATATACATCTGGACCGTAGGGGCGGGCGGGAACAGAAATGGCTATGGAGTCGCTGTGTCCGTTCAAATATGGACAGTAATTTTGTTTATATTTTTTTGTGGAGAATATTATGATCATATATGTTAAAGATATTTTTTCAATATAAAACAAAAGTTTGATTAAATTTTATGTTATTTTAGTAGTTATTTAGTTAGTTACAAAAAGTTAATATTATTTTGTTATTAATAATTTTAGAAACCGTTACAATCTTAACTATGTTTTGTTTTCTTTTTTAAAATATTAGTTTATTTTTAAATGCGAGTTTTTTAATTTATAAAACCAACTATATTGATATATTAAATTGGCACCAACCTTTACAATTTTGTTATTATATTTTACGTTTAATTCCTTATCATTAAAAAACTAAACTACGTCTAATGGCGATGAAAGAACGGCAGATATCCACTAAACAATCGTCTATTCTTCTAAAAAAAATCCTTAAGAATAGTGAATTAGAATGAACAATAGTGTTTTATTATATCTAAACAGAGGGCTTCTTGCTTTGTTTAAAAGGGAATTTGAATCTAATAGTTCTGACTATAACGCTGTGTTTACCGTAACAGTTACTACACGGCTTAGGCATATAAACAATAGACCATAATCAATCGATTTATTCATTTACTACACTGTTACTAAACAGCTTAGGCATATAAATAAACAGACAAAATAAACAATCCGTACTAATATTATAAATGAGAAAGTAACTCTCTCTGTCTCTCCGTCTATCTGTCTCTCCGTCTGTCTCTTCTTCATCATATAACATGCACATTACCGCGTTATTTCAAAAAACCAAGCAACGGTTTGTTTACCTCTATTCTTTATCGAATTTGGCTCAAGTATAAGTAAGGAGATCAAAACTTTTTACTGCAAAAGAAAACTTTTAGTGCCCACGCCTCTCCACGCCACTCCTGTCCAACATCGGACCTCCCATTGCTATAACGCAGCATTTCCCATTTCTACCAAACTGCCAGTTTTTGTATATAACCATAGTAACAGTAATAGCACAAATAAATGATAATCAAGTGCAGTTACACTACTTATCATAAAGACCGTAAAAGGCCTCGTGGGCGGGATAAATACACGCCTACTTCTTGTAGGGCTAGGCACACGTGTCGCCTTACTAATATAATAGATGAATATTACTGTATTTGCATGGCTGGCTTCTCATACAGAGAAGGCACGAGCCACCACCCGCGATTAATGTGGATTTGATCTTACATTCATTATAAATAAAATAAAAATAAATAATTGTTTTATTTATTTATTTATATTGTCTTACAAGCCCGGATTCAAACCCACAACCTCTTACAAGAGAAGCGGGTGCGTTAACCACAAGGCTATCACGATTTTCGCGGGAGACTGCTAGTCACTACATAGTATAAAACAAAGTCGCTATCCGCCGTCTGTCCCTATGTATGCTTAGATCTTTATAACTACGCAACGGATTTTTATGCGGTTTTTTTTAATAGATAGAGTGATTCTAAATGAATGTTAAAGCCCCGTATTCAAAGTAAACATTTTGTTTAGCAACATGGTTGCATAAACATGTTGACGAGTTGCTGTCATCATATTACGGGCAACACTTGTGTTGCGGTGTTGATCACGCCATACGCAGAGTTGACGCCCGGCGAGCGACAACATCAGTTGATCAACAGTTGCAAACATAGTAAACAAATGTTTACTTTGAATACGGGGCTTTATATGTATAATACATGCATAATATAGTAGAGAAAAGCCGGGATTTTTAAAGATTTATAACACCCGTGCGAAGCTGGGGTGGGTCGCTAGTTTAAAATAAAATGTTCATGTACCAAGGTACAAAATCGTTTGCATGCAAGCCTGTCCCGTTTTTGACGCAATTTTTCCAATCAGATGCTTGTTCAATACCAAATATTCAAGATACCTTGAAGGTCACATCAAAAAACTGAAGACCATTCGTCAAATCATACTTATCACAATATTCGATCGTATATAATTTTGGAGAAATGAACCGTTAAATTAATAGTGAATTTGAATTATGACTAGACAAACGTTTGCTATTTATTATGTCATCGATATAGATCGGAATATGTAATAGTACATTATGATACAAGAGCGCTGTGTTGGTCATTATATACGAGGCGATATTTGTGCGCGAGCCGCAGGCGAGCGCAACAAGAAAGCCGAGTACGTAATGACAATAGCGCGCGAGTATCATACGACGTTTTTCAACACACTTGTGAGTAAAATAAACACATTTTCTGAAAATGACTGCGCTTTTTCACTGCATTAAACTATCGTACGCATCCTTTGGCGGCAACAAATTACCACTCGCGTTTTACGCCTCCATAATTATTTCCGGCAGAGTTAAAATACAGTTTCTTCTTTACTCGACATATTTAAATACTTATATAATCAATTTGGAATATCATCAATTAGATAAACAATAAAAATATAGAATGCCGCGCAAGGCGTAACTTTTTTTTTCGCGCTCTGCCAATACCCGGGCATGACCACAGATAATAAGTATACTAAACTCTCAATACAGACAAAATTCAAATATAATGTATTTTAGCTTCAAAAAATCGGGTTTGGGTGAATTTTTAACATTTTGTTTTAGTTATAGTTATTTATTATTGTTTTATTTAAATTCCTTTGTTATTTTAATATTTAAGTAACCAGTAAGTAATAGGCTGTTTGGCAGTGTCATAGACTCATGTTAAAAAAAAAGTTGTTGTGTAGCAACGAAACGTTTTTAAAAAAAAATGTGTATTAAGCGACAAATTTAAGAATGCGTATTGGACATACTTTTACTTTGAAATCTTGAATAAATTAGAATTGGTCATGTTAAGATTACCGCACGCGTGCGATAATGTAAA
The DNA here is from genome assembly GCA_033675125.1 of Athetis lepigone. Lineage (NCBI taxonomy): Eukaryota > Metazoa > Arthropoda > Insecta > Lepidoptera > Noctuidae > Athetis > Athetis lepigone. Next base: position 3,446,266 of record CM066220.1, on the reverse strand, counting down.
GTGAAACGCACGCGTGCGTAATATACTCAATAACGGGTCTAAATGCAAGGTAATAAGACCCACTTTACGAGCAAGTGTGTTGAAAATACAGTTTCTTCTTTACTCGACATATTTATATACTTATATAATCAATTTAGAATATCATCAATTAGATAAACAATAAAAATGTAGAATGCCGCGCAACGCGTAACTTTTTTTCGCGCTCTGCCAATGCATGGGGCATGACCACAGATAATATATTAAACTCTCAATACAGACAAAATTCAAAACTAAATGTATTTTAGCTTAAAAAATCGGGTTTGGGTGAATTTTTAATAATTTGTTTTAGTTATAGTTTTTTATTATTGTTTTATTTAAATTCCTTTTTTATTTTAATATTTTAGTAAGCAGTAAGTAATAGGCTGTTTGGCAGCGCCAAAGAGTCGTGTTAAAAAAAAGTCGTTGCGTAGCAACGAAACGTTTTAAAAAAAATGTGTATTAAGCGACAAATTTAAGAATGCGTACTGGACATACTTTTATTTTGCAATCTTGAATAAATTAGAATTGGTCGTGTTAAGATTACCGCACGCGTGCGGTAATGTAAAGTGAAACGCACGCGTGCGTAATATACTCAATAACGGGTCTAAATGCAGGGTAATAAGACCCACTTTACGAGCAAGTGTGTTGAAAATTGATATTACAGTGTTCTCAGGTTGCGGGTTCGAAAGCGAGCAAGTACCAATGACATTTTGAAATCAATGTATCTCAGCTTCTAAGACATCACTGACTATCCGTGAATCGGAAAGCTGACAGTCTGGGTGGTTACTCAACTATCTTTGACAATACGGATAGTCAGAAGCTCATAGGGATGACGACAACATAAAAAATGGCATTCTGTTTAGTCCGTCTTGTAGATCGGCCAAGAATACAGGACACGTATTTTTTGCTTCATATAATAATAAAAAAATACAAAGATAAAGAGCAACAAAGTTCTGGAGTGGGGGCATAGTGGGGGCTTTTGACGCCACCGTAATGCAAAAATTGTATCTGATCGTGACGTCCCGCACAACTTCAACGCACTGTATCGTCGTCATTTTTCGTTTACGAGAAAAAAGAAAAAATACGTGTCCAAATTTTTTTAATTATCTCAATGACGGACTAATTACTTTTTTTTCGTCGTCTCGCCTATTGGTATCTTATAACCCAGTTACTGTGTTGTGGAGGTCTAATGACTATTGGTGTTCTGCTGCATCCGGTTAGAATGTAAGCTGACCCTAACATAGTCAGCTGGGCAGAATATGATAAACATTCATATCACATAATATGGACACAATTATATTTAATCCCCATTTTTTTCAACAGACCTATTGATTTTCTACTTCTATACAATTAAAACAAATAACTTACAGATTACACTTACAATAACAAACAATATTCCTTGGTTAGACTAAATTGTCAGACTTCCTGCCTTCTGACTACCCGTGACGACTGTCAATAAACTTTTCGCGCTACCCTAGTTCCAAACCCGCAGTTTGTAAGGCAGGCACTTTAAAACCACTGGGTGACTATGACGCTTTTGCTTAAGGTGGATGTTCAAGGTAGCCCGCGAAATTCAAATTTGTTCAAATAACTCGATTGATTGCCCGTTTCATGAAAAAATCTTTCAATCGAGTTTTATGCACTTTGAGGGCTATTTTAATGATTTAAATGATTATAGTTCTGTAACTAATAGCCTATTACAGTCTTAAATCATTCTAAATCAATACACACCCAGACACTGAGCGGCAAATTGCAAAAAAACGTTCAAAAATTTGAATTTGGTTAAGTATCCCCCTTAAGGGACTACGCACACTCTTTTTGCTCCATTCACATTTCTCTGAACGATTACTCACACATACAGTTCTACTTCTCTCAGCCGAGTTCAGCGTCGTTACAATAAGTAAAGCCGTCAAGCTACGCGCATATATCCAGCTCTGTTCAGCATATGTAAGGCCTGAAACTGCGTTAAGCGGGCGCCCGCGACGGGCAACCGTCGCGTGTCTACGCGCGTGGACACGCGGGTGGGCTCCGTGGCTACGCGACGGTCCCCGTCGCGGGGACCCGTCGCGGAGACCGATTTACGCAGTGTCGCTAGTTCAATTTTAACGGTGTGCTTGAATAGTCGTGTCGATGGAGAACTTAATATATTATTACGTAGCAAAACGACGACTAGCAAAAACAAAACGACAGCCAGTAAGCCCGTTTATTTATTGACCGCGCGTGCCCCCGCGACGGGTTCCGTTGCACGGAGGCGGGCCCCGTTGCGTGGGTGCGGGGCGCGCCTCCCCGTGACGGACACCAGCGCTGGTCCCCGCGACGGAGCACTTTTGTATGAAACCGCGCGGGTGCCCGCTTAACGCAGTTTCAGGCCTTAACAACGATTTGCATTCATTCATTCATTTTTCCATTCTTTGTGTGTATAACACAAAGAGAGGGCACATATGCATGCGAATTATATTACATTAAAACATAATTTTGTAACACAAACCTTCAGTAAACCTAAAATTTACTACTTTAGCTTCTATAGGGAACAGCGCTGATAGCCAAAATACAGGCTTTGCTTAGTTTGTATAATTATAATATTATAGTCAATTATGTATGTCCAAAATTGGTCCAAAAGTGTCGTGATGGCCTAGTGGATAAGGCGCCCGCCTCTCGTGTAAGAGGTTGTGGGTTCGAATCCGGGCAAGTACCAATGTGACTTTTTCAATTCATATGTACTTTCTAAAGTTTATCTTAGACATCACTGACATCCCGTGCCTCGGAAAGCAGTAAAAGCCGTTGGTCCCGGTTGTCATTCGTAGAACTTTGACAGTCGTTACTGGTAAGCCAGAAACTCTGACCAGTCTAACCAAGAGGTATCGTGTCGCCCAGTTACAGGGTTGTGGAGGTCAGGTGGGCAGGCGCTCCACGTAAAACACCGGTATCCAGCTGAATCCAGTTAGGCTGGCAGCCGACCCCAACACGATTGGGAAAAGGCTAGGGAGATGATGATGTATGTCCAAAATTGTTGTACACTTTTTGTCAATACGATTTATTATTATTATTATACAAAAGTTGAACAGACACGGAAAACTGAACGGCGTACGCGTCTTAACCTTTTGACGACCAACCGACAGCCGGCTGTCGGGCTGCTGTTGTCTTTCTATTGTGTCTCAAATCACGTGTGTTCGAAGGATTAGTTAATACAAAATCGTTGCTATCTATGGTCATGAGCTAAACGTGCATAGTCGCTAACTCTCGTAAGTCGAATGTAGGTAAGAACACACTAAAGACAGCCAAATCGATTGTCCGTTTGTTCAAGATTCGAACTGCTATCTAAAACTTGCTTCTTTTATAGTTTTGTTTGTTCACAAAGTACTTTTAAATTAACATTAAAATCTCGTGGTTGTCCAGTGGTTTAAGATGTATGTCTCTCGTGCTAGAGGTTGCGGGTTTAGTTTCGGACAAACGACAATAAAATAAATAAATATCTTGGCATGGAAACTATGGTACAGGCTTCGGTACTGATATACATGGATACTTTTAAAATTGACACTCAGACACAGATGTAATATTTAATTTAATAATAGAGGTTTTTGAAGTGAAAACTTCTTTAGCGGCGTTGAGCACTTTTTCTGTGATGGGTATAAAATCTTAAACTCGCGTCAGGACACGTGACCTGATCGAAAAAGCGTAGGACGGATGGATAGTATTAATAATCAAGTTTTCACTTCTGCCGGCACTCCCGGAGTGCAACCCGTCTTTTTTTTTTTAATTTAATTCTTTCATATTAAAAATGTTAAGTTTCTGCAATCCTTCCTATTTTTATAAACTTTAACTAAGCGAAATTTCATACTTCTCTTTAATACAGTACTAAACTAATATTTATCTTCTCTCCTTTTCGTAATTAAATGGAATTAAAAAGATGCACTGCACCTCAGTTTAGTTTAGTTTAGTTAATAAAAAACCGGCCAAGAGCGTGTCGGGTCACGCTCAATGTAGGGTTTCGTAGTTTCCCGTCCGTCACAATAAGTGTGTACCTACTTATAAGTTTAAAAAAAGGCTATTTGTTACGTTGACATAGGTACTAAGTACGCAGAAATTATTTTGTACAACCTTTTTGTCTTTTTTGTACAAAAACTGTTCTTTCTATTAAGTTCAAAATAATTTTCCTAGAAAGTCCTTATAAAGTTCTACTTTCCAGATTTTTTTCAAGTTTTTTAAACCTACGGGTCAAAAGTTAGAGGGGGGGGGGACGCTTTGATTTTTCCTTTTGGAGCGATTATTTCCGAAATTATTGACATTATCAAAAAAAGATTTCAGTAAACCCCTATTCATTTTTAAATACCTATCCAACAATATATCACACGTCAGGGTTGAAATTAAAAAAGAAACCACTTCCCTATTTACATATAGGGGGGCTACCCTAATAAAACGTTTTTTTTCCAATTTTTATTTTACCACTTTGTCGGCGTGATTGATATACATATTGGTACCAAATTTCAGCTTTCTAGTGCTAACGGTCACAGAGATTAAGCGAGGACGGACGGACAGACAGACAGACATGGCGAAACTATAAGGGTTCCTAGTTGACTACGGAACCCTAAAAAAGGAATCGGCATCAGTGTCAAACATTGGTGTCAATTCTCTTGTTCACAAACTAACGTAAATTTAAGTTAAATGCATCTTTCTCTTTTCATTTCATTAAGAAAAGGACAAAAGATAAAATATTAGTTAAGTCCTGTTAAATTAGGACACTCCATAGATAATTTAGACGCAATTAAAAATATGGCTTCTAAAAATACACGACGTCAATTTAATTCAGGCGCTGCATGTCTAATTCGACAGGATTAAACTAAAATGTATCTTCTGTCCTTTTCTTTAAGAAATGGAAAGAGAGAGATGCATTTAACTTAAATTTAGTTAAGTTTGTGAACATGAAAATTAGCACCACTGTTTACGCAAACAAAATTGTTCCGTTCGAAGTTAAAAATAAACGATTGTTTGGCGGCGCAATGTGATACGAGTTTAAGAAAGAAGTATTATATTTTGTTTGTTTTTATTATTTTTAGAGGTTTCTTAGAGTTCTGACTAGCCTGCTCCGGTTACAGGTTGAAGTTCAGTGTATGGCTTGATACGCCATCGAAATTTTTCTTAACTTCTAATTTCTTTAACATGGTCTGTGTTATCTGAGGTTCTTTGAATACAAAATAATATCCATACTAATATTATAAATGGGAAAGTGTGTCTGTCTGTCTGTCTGTTCGTCTTTCTTTCACGGCAAAACAGAGCGACGGATTGACGTGATTTTTTAAGTGGAGTTAGTTGAAGGGATGGAGAGTAACATAGGCTACTTTTTGTCTCTTTCTAACGCGAGCGAAGCCGCGGGCAGAAGCTAGTTTATTAATAAATTAGCTGTCTCCCACGGTTTCTCCGCGTCTGTGAAAGTTGAATAAATAAATATCCGACCACTCACACACGGCCATCTGATCCCAAACTAAGCAGAGCTACTAAGCAGAGCTTGTACTATGGTAAACAGACAACTGATAAACGTAAGTGTACAATATATAAATACATACATATTATATTTAAATTACACCCAGACAAAGATCAAACACAGTTTGTCCTGGGCGGGAATCGAAACCACGACCTCCGGCTTAGCAGTCAGGGTCACTAACCAACAGTTAAAATGTGTTGTTACCGCTACGGCGCGGCGCGGGCTGCAGCCGTACGACATAAAACGCATAAATTGAAGCCTTATTATTACTATAATTAGGTTGGTTTTGTCCGCTTGCAGTTCGCCAGGCGAGGTCCATACTTAATATTATAAATGGGAAAGTGTGTCTGTCTGTCTGTCTGTCTGTATGTTTGTCTTTCTTTCACGGCAAAACGGAGCGACGCGACGGGTTGACGTGATTTTTTAAGTGGAGATAGTTGAAGGGATGGAGAGTAACATAGGCTACTTTTTGTCTCTTTCTAACGCGAGTGAAGCCGCGGGCAAAAGCTATAAATGCGCACCACGGACTTTTTGTCCGCCGTTGTCTCTCGCCTGCGTAGGCTATAATTGAAAATGTTAAACTACCCGAGTACCTATTTTTTGAACCTATAACTTCATCTACGGCAGGCGTGCCGTTACAATGTTTTCAAATATAAAATACTAGCTGTCCCCTGCGGTTTCACCCGAATTTTTCGTTACTGCTCCGCTCCCGTGGGTCGTAGCGTGATGGTATATAGCCTATAGCATTCCTCGATATATGGGCTATCTAACACTGAAATAATTTTTCAAATCGGACCAGTAGTTCCAGAGATTACCCCCTACATACAAACTTACAAACCTACAAACTTACAAATTTTACCTCTTTATAGGTAATATTAGTATAGACAAATATAGCAGACAGCACTCGGGCTATCCGAAGAATTGAAATGGAAAAATAAAATATCAAAGTGTTTATTTCAATTTTCTATCCCTCTATGCATCTTTGAAAACAGAGTAAAATGTGGACACCGTTTATGTTATACAGAATCCATACTAATATTATAAATGCGAAAGTAACTCTGTCTGTCTCTTCTTCACGGCTAAACTTCTGAACCGATTTGATTGAAATTTTAGCACAGATATAGTCTAGGACCCGAGAAAGGACATAGGATAGTTTTCATTTTTATTCTAGTTAAATATTGACTTTAATGATAGTTTTCATTAAAGTCATTCCATTGTTTTTATTTTAATTTTTGGTTTACTCGTTAACAACAAATATATCTAAGCCAGAGTACCAGTTTACCTTATATTTTAATTAGCTTTTGCTCGCGGCTTCGCTCGCGTTAGAAAGAGACAAAAAGTAGCCTAATGTTACTCTCCATCCCTTCAACTATCTTCAATTAAAAAAATCACGTCAATTCGTCGCTCCGTTTTGCCGTGAAGGAAAGACAAACATACAGACAGACACACTTTCCTATTTATAATATTAGTAAGGATAATCACATAATTTTCCTCTTTAGATTAAAAACGCCTTTAGCAGTGACCGCAGCGTTTTCTAGTTATTCTTAATAGAATTCTTTGTGGAAGGAAAATGTGGAATTACTTATAATAGCCGTCTCCTTTAGAATCATCCGTTGTTAGTTATTTGGCTAATGCTTCGCTCTTGAGGGGCATAGCGTGATATTATTTAGCCTTTGTTATTTTGATGAATCATTACTAATATTAAAAACAAGTTTGTATGGATGTACAGTCAGCAAAGCAGATAAGTATGCAGGGCCGTCAGATACAATTTAAGTTTTCTCAAAAACCCATGGATAATCTATACATATAATAAAATTGTAAAAGGTCGGTGTCTGTACATGGAAGATAAATAAGAAAAACTTTATTAGGGGAACTTTATATACGCAATAGAACCCAAAACTATGATTTTTAGATTTTTTGTCTGTTTGTCTGTTTGTCTGTATGTCTGTTTGTCTGTTTGTCTGTACGTTTGTTCAGGCTAATCTCTAAAACGGCTTAACCTATTTGAATGCGGTTTTCACTATTGCGTTGCGGTTGGCCGGGATTAACATTTAGTCTTTATTTTGTTTCAATCGGTTCATAAATAATAAAGTTATGTCAATCTAAAGAATCGCATCATCACATCAATCAATCAAAACATAAAATGCCACAAAATTGTATTCATCCTCACCGTAATACATTATTTCATATTCAAGTCTGTTTCAACACCTACTAATTACTTTTTGAATTTCTCAAATCGGACATTCCATTCAAAAGATATTAAACCCAAAGCCCAACGGTTTGAATTTCTTCGTAGTTTCCGTTTTATTTCGCTAGATGGCGCTGTAAATTAATACAGTAAATTAATTAATTGTTTACTTTAACCCTACCACTAAGAACTGTATGTGGTAGTCGTTTCGCATGCTATAAACAGTGAGTAGGTATCGTAAATTAAAATCTATATGCTTATAATGAGACTGTAAAGAGATCAATTCTGTACATTGAATATAATATTCAAAATTTATATTTGAGGATAATTGGTGGTCGATACTGATGCCAAAATGCAATCAGTAATTTTTTGTCTGTGTATCTATCTGTCTGTATGTGCACGTATGAGTTAAAAACTACTGAAGGGATTTTAACCAAACTTAGTACGATTGTAATCTTTATTAATGGGCAGGTTATAGGTAATATAGCATAACGCTGAGACACATAGGAGCCGAGTAGTAATAAAAAGTGTGACAAAAACGGGGGAAAAATATCCCTTTTGTGACATTCTATTGCGTGCGCTGTGTAAATGGTTGAAGTTACGCAAAAAATATGTGACAAAGATTTGTTCCTCTTAAAATGTTCTTAAAAAATTCTACAACAACATATGTCTATTATTTATAGTTCACTCACTATAACCATTTTTATGGCAATTTAATTAATTAGTTCTATAAAATGTTTTCATGAATATAGTATCTATTAATCTGTATCGATATTGATACGATATCCGATACAAGTTTTTATTTTGTACAACATTGCCGTTTACATTATTAAATTTAATTTCAACTAATATCTTTAGAGATATCACAGAGTTTTAAAATTACTCCGCAGCAACGTACGGGCAGTAGCAAGCCTGGTCGATGGCTTTGCAAGATATTCGTAGCATATATACATCAAAATAACACATAATATTGTGCTACATAGCATTGCACCATGAGCCACGGGAGCCGATCAGGAATCAAAAACCTAACTCCGCTGCCGCGGCAAATCGCAGCGCGAGGCACAGAGTCCCGGCGGGATCTCATGGCGAAATGGAGACTGTGACTGTCGCAACCCAGTGCACACGCCTCTTTGAGGAGTGTCTGGAGAGGCGTTACGGCGTTCTCACGTATCGCCAGAAGCAGGTCCTCACCAGACACGGAAATTTCGGGAGGGATTCGAGGGGGAAGCCTGGGTGGTGAGACCACTGCGATATTGGTCGCCTAGAGAACACGGTGGAGCATACGGTGGTAGTATGCCCAATTGGGTGAGCTACCGCTGTGTTCTTGCATAGGGGATTGGATGGGAAGCCGTCGCACACTTCTGCGAAGCAGTCATGCTGAAGAAGAAGGCGGTGGTGCGCATGACGCAGCCTCAAGCTTCACGCCCGGGACAGTGACCCAGGCGTAGACGTCGAGAGTCGCAAGATGACTACCAGCCACCGTAGGCGCGGGACTGCGAATGGCGAGCGATGGGTAGCTCGCCGCCCGATAAGGACCATTTGTTCCATTCGCGCCTCAAAGAGCAGTCAGCACGCCGGGGTTACGGATTAATTCTAATATAATATAGTTACCGCTGCCCCGGAAGTAAACTCACTGGCTAACATTAACGCGTTTGTTGATATTTAACAATAACTAACTAGAGACATGAAACTTGGAGGAATTATTCTTTGTGAAGGGTAAGCCTTAGCCACTTAGAAAGTTTTGTTTTTTTAATTAACCTTTAAAGGGTCAAAATTGTGGATGGAAGTTCGACATCTACGCGGGCGAAGCCGCGGGCAAAAGCTAGTTTCTAATAAGAATTTAAACCATAGTAGATAACTAATTCTTCAATAAATATAAATTTCATTCGAATATAATATATTCATTGGTGTCCAAGAAAACCTCAATATTGTAGATGACGGCCCTGCATACCTATCTACTTTTCTGACTGTACATACATCCATACAAACACAATGCCACTCTTTTCACAAAATCTCTTGAACAGATTTTGATGAAATTAACAATTATTCTTACACATCAGATTAAGAGCATAGGTACGCTATGATCCCACGGGGTGAAGCAGTCACCAAACATCTACTATAACGGAGGTACAACTACGGGAGAAAGATACATAACAGTAAAGTACGTATTGTACGTATTATATTATTTTATTTTAACTTCCTGTAACTTTTCTGTATTTTTGCACCTACTATGTTTTGTCTCTGCATCACCCTAAAGTAGACTGGTAGAAAATGCCTAAGGCATTAAGTCCGCCTCTGTACGGTGTTGTACATAAAGTTAAATAAATAAAAAATAAATAAAATAAAGTGTCAAGTAAAAAAAACTTTTAGTGGTTTTTTGTTTACAGAGTAACAAATATCCATTCTCACAACTTTCATAGTAGGATACCAACCTATTATTGTCCCACTACTGCAAAGACAAACGCGTTCCCATACAAAGATCTCGACCGATCACCACTTATGCTCAGGAAAGATTGGCTATTTCAGAAAACCGTAGCATACCAAATGCGCTACGAACCTCGTAGCCGGGAGTAGCCCTGCGCTGGTAGGTGGCTACGACTTTCGTAGCTGGAAGCGAATCTGCTACGAGTTGTCGCTGCGAGATCTCTGTCGTAGTGTGTTTTTGACTCGCTACGTTTGCCGCGCTATCTCAATCTGTAGCTACGCTTTCGTAGCAAGCAAAATGCGCTACAATATTTGTAGCAAACAGTGACTTTGAAAAACCTTCGTAGCAAATCACACCTACGCATTAATAGGGATGACGACAGCATTAAAAAAATGGCATTCTGTTTAGTCCGTCTGATAGATCGGCCGAAAATACGGGACACGTATTTATTGCTTGATCAAATTAATAAAAAAATACAAAGATAAAGAGCAACAAAGTTTCGGAGTGGGGGCTTTTGACGTCACCGTCCTGCAAAAATTGTATCAAATCGTGACGTCATGCGCAATTTCAACGCATTGTATCGTCGTCATTCTTAGTTTCAGAGAAAAATGAAAAAATACGTGTCCAAAATTTTTTGATAATCTATCTGACAGACTAATTACTTTTTTTTGTCGTCTCGCCTATTGTAGCAAACTTGTTACAATTTTTTCTTCAATTCTTCTACTTTTCTTCCTTCCGTAATTTACCCTCGATGTTCTGTGCTGTTTTTAGAATTCCGTAAAAAAAGGACAAATCCGGAACCCTTATAGCATCACTTCGTTGCCTGTCTGTCTATCTGTTCTTCAGAAACCAATGAAAGGTTTTTAGCTAAAATTAACATCAAATACGCAAATCGGCAATCCCTTGAAGCAATGAATGAATGAAAAACAAAGTTATAGTAACCATTATTAATGTTTTATCTATCTTCGCATGTATGGCAACATATAAATAATAAACTGAATTGGAAGGGGTGTTACGATTTTATTACTCTTAATTGTGTATTTTATTTTATACCACCCTACATGACACAACACCCGCTTGTCGGAGAATCCTCCCTTTTCCAATGTAGCAAGAAGATTTTTCCTGTTTCTCATACATCTAAAAATGCTTACGTCCAATGATGTTATAAGTAAAAAAGTGTAGTTAGGTTATATGCAGTCAAAAAGTGGCACATTAAAAGTTTGCCAATTGACAAACATGATACTGAGTATTGCGTTGACATTTGACGTTTATCTCTTTTTCACTCGCACTACTTTAATCATGTCATCCTACTTTGACGTGTAATGTATGTGTGCGCCAGGGTGCCGTTTTTGAAGATTTTCGTTTGGGTAACCTATCTACACTTTTTTACTTAAAACATCATTGCTTACGTCCGTGGCTTGTAGCTGCTAGGTTAGGTTAAAAAAAAACAAAGATTAAATAACGTAGTATTTATTATTAATGATTTATCTATCAAACTATCGATCTTCATCAGTCTCATACTGCGCGTTAATGAGGCTGCTAACAGATTTCTTATCAGTCATCTCAGGTTCTCTTACTATCTTCTGTTGTCTCTGGTCGGCAAGACTTGTCTCTGAGTTCTCGCTGTCCGGGTCTAGAGGGTCTATGGTCAGCCTCTCGACTGTAACTTTTATATTGTTCATAAGTTTTGTTTTTTCTGTAACAATGAAATTAAATAATAGTAGCAGCCCCCTCTGTATCAGAAGAGGCATTTGCCCTGCAGGAGGATAGTAAAAGACTATTATTTAGTATTTAGTGGTTTTACTGTCTTATAAGTCAAAATAGACGTTTTTTTTTTGGAGTCTGTCAACGACTTTCTGCAGGCTTTTTTTAAGTCGTAAAAATCAGTTGGGCTTGTACTAATTTTGTCCTCAAGGCTCACCCCTCGTCAACTTGATTTTGTCCAATTAAAATTAACATGTGGTTCATACTTTTTTAACTATTTTGAGTAGGCTGTCCTATATTTTTCATTGTAATTATGCCCTTATGTAGCACTTATTATCTAAAGTTTGAAAACCTACACATTTATGAAATGAGTAGAACAGAATCCATAATAATACTAGCTTTAGCCCGCGACTTCGTCCGCGTGGAGTATTAGTTCCTGTTCCTGGGGGATTTCCGCGATGAGAACTATCCTATGTCCTTTCTCGGGTCTCAGACTATCTCTGTACCAAATCTGTTTCATTTAAATCGGTTCAGTGGTTTAGGTGTGAAGAAGAGACAGACAGCCGACACCGACAGAACTGACCTAGTAAGCAGTCAGAAGGACGCAGGAGCAAATCGAGGTGACATCTGAACTGGTGACGCGGATGTTGGCGTAAGAATGTTTCATCACGATCTTCTCCTTATCACAGTCGCTCTTTCCGTAAGAGCTTTTGTGTCGCATCATCTTGGTCGTGTCCATAAGACCAGCCCCAGTTAAGGTGGCGAGATAATCATAATGCACACCAGAAGGTTGACTTAAGGAGGCGCGGGAGTAAATTATCTGATAGGATTTGGAGTAGACTTTTTCCAGCAGTGGGGCAGGACGCTGATGAAGAGTTTGCCTAGGGCACTCTGACCAAATGTCAATCAATGTGTCAGCTAAAATAATGTGTAATGTGTAGCAGTAAAGTATAATAATGTGTCAGCTGTCATTAATGTCAAGTACCAAATTACAGCCACGCGAAATTGACCCTTATCTTACTGTCACTGACTCAACCTAAGATATGGTTGCAGTTCACTGAACTGGCCTGAGGTCGACAAAACATACCAACTACCAGATTAAGGGCTAGGGTGCTTTCAACACTTGATTCGTCTCTGTTTACACATTTTGTGGCGCGTCCGGGTACCTATGGTGATCTAATGAAATAGGACCTCCTTGGAAGCAAAAAAGGCTATGGAGATGATGAAGAACTGACCCGGTAAGCAATCAGAAGGACAGGAGCATATAGAGGTGACATCCGGGCTGGTAATGCGGATGTTAGCGTACGAGTGTTTCATGACGATCTTCTCCTTGTCACAGCCGCACTTCCCGCAGGAGCCTTTGCGTCGCACCACCTCCTTGGTCGTGTAGATACCTTGAAAAACGTATTGAACAGTTTTGTAAAAGATAAAGAGTTGATTTAATATTTTGATTAACAGAGTGCTCTCTACGTTAAGCATTCACCGCAAATAAAAACAAGAGTTCCAGACTTCGTCGATACAATTATAATTACATTTTTCTTGTGGGGGACACGATTGTCCTTCACATTTATATATACTTATTTACAATGATATTATAAGTAAAAAAGTGTAGATAGGTTATATGCAGTCAAAAAGTGGCACATTAAAAGTTTGCCAATTGACAAACATGATACTGAGTATCGCGTTGACATTTGACGTTTATCTCTTTTTTACTCGCACTACTTCAATCATGTCATCCTACTTTGACGTGTAATGTGTGCGTTAGTGTGCCGTTTTTGAAGATAGAATTTCGTTTGGGTAACCTATCTACGCCTTTTTTACTTATTACATCATTGCTTATTTATATATAAAACTGATTGACTGATTGGTTGTGAATAAATCAACACACATAGTCTAAACTGCGGATCCTAGAGGAGCATTTCTCAAAATTATTGTACTATTGCTTAGAAAATTTACTAAAATGAAAATATTGAATTATACCTGATTTCTTTATTTTAATTTATGGGTAAAGGTCTAAAGATTATAAATATATGATTTGTTTTGAGATATAAAACGTAAATAAATATCAAAATCTATTAAAACAAACCCAAGGTAGAGAAAAATTCTTATTTTGTTACCTTCACTAGTTAAGATAAATTTAATGATGAAACCTACTATAGAAGCTTTATTTGATTAAATGGGATTAATAAAACAAAATGTAACTTGTTTTTAAAAAATCTGGCTATAATTAACAAAGAAGTCTTGAAATATAGGCGGTAATGTTTCCTTTACGTTACTATTCGGCCAAAACTCTTGATTAACTTTGACATTATTGAGTCTTTTTTACTTTAAATTAAAATGTTGTCTAAATACACAATGCAGAAACGAACTACTTATTTTAGTTTTTATTACAAGAATATATTAGTATCTTATATGTATTAATAAAGAAAAGAAATATGCGCCCGCTTTTATGGGACAGTAACAAAAAAAGAATTCTGGTAACAAAATAGGATTTCTTAAGCCTAGACTTCACAGTAGCGCAATTAATTATTTTGCCTTAATTTATTGATAAAAAAATCACTGACACGAGACTTTTTTTAAGATTCTTATAATTACTAACATTAAGAGCGAAACATAATACTCATATGCAATAAATCAGATAGCGAAACATAATACTCATATACAATAAATCAGATAGTCAATACTCTGCCTAACAATTTCCTATTTTGTTACTTTCTTTTCCATTCATACGTTACCACTCAAAAGTAACAAAAAAAGAGGTAACAAATCAAGCTTAACAAATTATTAAAATTGAAAAAGGATGCAACTAAAACTAGTACTCGTTTATGATTTGACTTACGAAATCAAGATTGAGAGCTTTAATGGTTCTAAATGAGAAATAATGATAATATTAGAGCTTATCTGTGTTAGTTCGGTAACAAAGCTTGGAATTTTTTTCGGACCAGTAAACCAACTGACAAACTTCAATGTTCGCGCATGGAACTTATAAGAAATGTCACAACGAAAATAATATGGATGCCGATCTTGCCAATGTTGCCACTATCCTAAAACATGTTTATACCAAATTCACGCTATAATTTTCAAAAATACGGTCACAAAAGAGGAATTTCTAAAAGGAACTTTTTACTGAGATATTATAAAATCATTATTTTTAAATATATTTGTTCTTATACAACAAAATATGAATTTATAAATGAATTATGGTCATTAAGTCCTAAATAAATACATAAGTTATTTGTACAATTTCCACAAGTCGTCTCAAATACAATTGATTGTTTGGGAAGGTACGAAATTGGGACACTTCACTTTTCATACAACTAGATTAGAACGATTTCTAAAATATTTTTATAGTTAATAATTCATTAATTTATTTATAATTTGTAAATGTTTTTTACTTAGTTTAATTAACTTACTAAGTATGTAATTTAATAGAAACTGGTAATGATCTATTTTTTATATAGAAAAAAATGTTTTAAAATATGGGACAGTGATTTAGACAGAAAGTACATTTTTTTTGAGAAATGCTCAGCATATAATTTGAAGGGTGTGTTCTTTGGGAAAGTAGGTCCCACTAAAAAAGGGTTTTTGGGAAATGGACCCCTAGAGCGGTAAAATAGTGTGTGAAAATTCGACATCTACGCGAGGGAAGCTGTGAGGTTAAGCTAGTTCTTTATTTCACAAACATTTTCATCCCTTGAATAAAATAAATTAAATCACGAAAAGGCAGACAGGCGCGTAGGGTGAACGAATTATAATATATAAAAACATACCACGTTCTCCTTTCGTAAACGTAAGAGGAATTTCCAGGCCTGCACCGCCAACGACATTTCCTGCACCTCCAAAATTATTTCCTGCACCTCCAAAATTATTTCCTGCACCGCCAAGTGTATTCGCTGCACCTCCAATAACGTTCCCGGCACCTCCAATGGTATTTTTTTTCTTTTTCCCCGGATTAATAGAGGCAAACACTTTCTTGATGGAAGCGCCTATGCTCTTTCTCTCTCCGTCTTGTGGTGAGAGAAGGGAACAGATACATTCGTCGACGGGGCCTGTGCCTTCTTTCATCTTTCTTGCCGAGTCGTCATCGAGTTTTCTTAGGCGAGCGTAATCCATTTTGTTGCTGTTGGGTTAAGTGGTTTCTGGTGGAGTAGAAATTGGTGGTTTTGTTTTGGTGAATTCGAATTGGGGGGATGGTAAGTCTACACAAGTCTGGCGGGCATTCAAAGACCCGCAGAAATTGATGGCTGAGATATTTTTTGTGGGAAAAGTGACAAGAGGTAAAATTTTTCGTTGGTTAGGCTGTTGTTTTTTTTTTTACTTAGTGTGTTTCTAATAGAGCTTATCCATACTAATATTATAAATGGGAAAGTGTGTCTGTATGTTTGTCTTTCTTTCACGGCAAAACGGAGCGACGAATTGAAGTGTTTTTTTAAGTGGAGATAGTTGAAGGGATGGAGAGTAACATAGGCTACTTTTTGTCTCTTTCTAACGCGAGCGAAGCTGCGGGCAAAAGCTAGTAAAGAATAAATTCGCTCAGCAATAAATTCAGCTTTTAAATAATATAATAATAAAAATATACTTTTTTTAATTTAAGGAAGTTCGAAGTTAGAAGAAATTTAAGGATCTCGTTAAATGAAAGTTTCTTTGGGAAAGTTTTTTGTTGTTATGAGAACAAACATGTGCTTCAGTATCGGTTACTATTTTTACCAGTCGCCATAAATACTTACATTATGTGTATAATTTATAAGAATCAATTTAAATTCATCATGAAAATCTTGTTATTTAAAGAGTGTGTGTCTACTATTTATATAGTTTCTCTGCTTTTGTGATCTTTAGCATGGTTTAAACCTGAAATAAGAAAATAAGCCATCATTCTGAGTTAACAAATGCATTAACTATTAACAATTCTGGCCACCGTAGGCGCGGTTCTGCGGATGGCGAGCGATGGGTAGCTCGCCGCCCGGCTAGGACCAGGACCGCGTCGACAAGCGTTAGTGTTTCACGCGCGCCTCAAAGAGAAGAAGTCAGCACAGGAAGGGGCCCAACAGGGCCAACGCCTGCCGGGGTTGCGGAATGTTTTTAATAGTTACCGTGGCCCTGGAACATAAAGGGCAATCGAAGGAACATGAGTGGGTTTAGTCAGTAAAAGTGTGACACGCCCTCCCGCCGCACCCAGGACGGGAGCAGTCAATGGATGATTTCCCACCCACCAAAAAAAAATGCATTATTAACAATTAAGGCAAGAATCAATGTAACTTCTTCAATTCATGTCTAATTTTGTAGTGTATAAGTCAGCACTGACACCCGTGTCTCAAAATGCAGATAGCTACCCAAAGCTGTTGGTTATGATTGAGTTTGTGATTCATTGTTTGATAATCGTTACAGGAAGTCGGTAATAAACTGGTGAAGTCTTAAAATAAACTGGTACCGTCTGTTCTTCAAGATTTTTCATGACTAGACCATAAGAAGACTGTCTTGACCGCTTGATTAGGTAAAAGCTTGGTAAGATCGCCTTCACACTAGCGTTTGTACGCCAGACGTCTTTCAATTGCGTTGTTGTACTTCGTAGAAACGGCGCTAACGCAGCGTATTCATTTACCCTTGCACTGACGCCGCAACAACGCGGCGTCTGCGCTGCGCATACGTTTATCGAACGCCTACGCTGGACAAACGCTAGTGTGAAGCCGCTCTAAAAGCTTAAATAATGTGCTTAGATAGACGACAAATGGGAATAAAAAAAAATACAAATTTACCTCTTGTTATTCATTATGTAGGTAACATTTTACTACTTGAATCATATGAATTTGTTCGCTATTTTGTGTATTTCCGTAGTTTTTCCATGATTCTGCAGCGACATATGAAGTTTATGAAATGACATGACATATTAAGAAAATAGTTTTGATATTGAAGTAGTATTTTATACAATATATGAGGCATAGTCGTGATGGCCTAATGGATAAGGCGCCCGCGCCTCTCGTGTAAGAGGTTGTAGATTCGAATCCGGGCACATGAATTAAAAAAGTCACATTGATACTTGCCCGGATTCGAATCTACTTCTAAAGTATATCTTGGACATAACTGACATCCCGTGCCTCGGAAAGCACGGAAAGCCGTTGGTCCCGGTTGTCATTTGTGGAATATGACAGTCCTTACGGTAGGTAGGGTAGTCAGACGCCAGAAAGTGTGACCAGTCTAACCAAGGGGTATCGTGTCGCCCAGTTACTGGGTTGTGAAGGTCTGATAGGCAGTCACTTCACGTAAATCATTGGTATCCAGGTAAATCCGGTTAGGCTGGAAACCGACCCCAACATAGTTAAGAAAAGGCTTGATTCATGATGATGACAATATATGAGCCATAGAACATCCGTACTAATATTATAAATGCGAAAGTAACTCTGTCTGTCTGTCTCTTCTTCACGCCTAAACCACTGAACCGATTTGAATGAAATTTGGTACGGATATGGTCTGGGACCCGAGAAAGGACATAGGACAGTTTTTATTCCGAAAATTCCTCGAGAACGGGAACTATAAATACACTGGGACGAAGTCGCGGACAAAAGCTAGTTCCTATTATAGATTATAATTTAACTTTCCAACGCAGTTTTGTCCGTGTAATTTTGTTATTGCTCCTCAAACATCTTTTGGTTATCCTCCGCAAATCGTAGCTCGATGCGTTGACAGGGTTTCCTAGTTTAATATACACCGAGTTAGGTCGAGGGATGGACATACTGAAGGAGGCTATTCGACGCCTCCGTGGACAGTACGCCCTTAAGGACTATCAAGAGTTCAGAAAGTGGTATCCCTGGACACGGGGCACATTGTTCGAAGGTTTCTCTCATTGCAGCATTGCGCTCCGCAAAAGCTTGGATCTTATTCCTAGAATTATATTGTTCTATACTGTACTGCTTGAATAAAATATGAGATTAAAAAAATATTCATCATATTTTTTTAGACACAATTTATTTACGGGCATGTATTTCAAGTCTCCAAAGACACAGCCACAGCGTCACCTAAACTACACCACAAAAAAAAATCTAAATAAAACGAGAAGGATGAAATTATATTTTTCAAAATACTTTGCTGCATAAGTTTATTTCTTGCTTATCACGTAGTATAATATGTGACAATAGTTATCTACCTATACAAATTGTAAACGAGGCGCTATGGAAAGGTTGAATCCGTAACTATATCACGATAACCATCATTTTTTTCGAAAAAGTTAAATTTACGCCTCTACGTAATTTCCAAGCAATTTATCTATAAGCCACGCTGATATCAAAGCTAAAACAACACGCTAAACTAAGGTATAGTACTTAAACTTGATTGTACGACTAATAGTGCAAGCGAAGTGCCGCCGCCTATTTAGTTAATGTAGAAAAGTTGTCCGCCATCTAAGTCCGCCGTAAAGCTCTTAGCAATAACGATGTATTGATTTTTTCTTATGATATTGATGCTTAGCGCAGATATCGTTAAGAATTTATTCCAGGACACAATTATAAGAAGAAAACATTTAATTTTACCACTTAATCTTTCGACGTCCAAGCGACAGCCGGCTGGCGCGCTGCTATTGTTTTTCTATTGTCTCGAATCACGTGCGTTCGAAGGATTATAAGGCCCGGCGCCCACTATCGGCATCGGCATGACTGAGGATTTTAGTTGATAAAAAGCATTATAGACATTAACTTCATACCAATAAAGGAGAAATTTCCATGATATTATGATTGTAGTAACAAAAATACCGCTTCGGTATGCTTGAGGCTACTGCATCGGCAATTTCTACTTTATTGCCATGAAGTTAACGTATAATGCTTTTTATTACCTAAAATCCTCAGTCATGCCGATGCCGATAGTGGGCGCCGGGCCTAACGCATTTATTGTTAGACTAGCTTTCACACGCGGCTTCGCCTGCGTGAATATTGATTTTTTTTCGTTTTACTCCTTTAGGGTCCAAAGTGTCGTGATGGCCTAGTGGTTAAGGCGCCCGCCTCTCATGCAAGAGGTTGCGGGTTCGAATCTGGGCAAGTACCAATGTGACTTTTTCAATTCATATGTTTCTAAAGTTTATCTTAGACATCACAGACATCATCATCATCTCCCTAGCCTTTTCCCAACCGTGTTGGGGTCGGCTGCCAGCCTAACCAGATTCAGCTGGATACCGGTGTTTTACGTGGAGCGACTGCCTATCTGACCTCCACAACCCAGTAACTGGGCGACACGCAAGGGCGGATCCAGGGGGGGGGTCATGGGGGTCATGACCCCCCCCTGAGCCGAGTCCGGGACCTAGGTGGGCCACAAATTAAAACAGTTTTAAAATAAAATGTTATGTTTTACATTTTTTTTTTTCACAATATAGGTTTTATGTAAGTTCCGTCAATAATGTTATTAGATAGATACTCCAGTTTCTGATGTTTTAAAAGAATATCGGCTTTGGATGGTGAATAGTGGTAGTGGCGTCAGGTCATACCGCAGTCTATTTTTGACCATATTTTAAAATAGGATATTGAGATTTGTATCTTAATATCAGAAACAACAGCAGAAAAAGTATTTCACTACTTTACGAAAAATCAAATCGTGGCAAAAAAGAAACCCAACTAGCCAGTGCCGGATTAAGTTAGTTTTTGCGAGGCCTGTGGCAAATTTGAACAACGGGCCCTTTTACAGAGAGAGCTACGGAGAGGGCGTGTCAGACTTTTACTGACCAAAACCCACCCATGCTCCTTCAGCTGCCCTTTATGGTAACTATGAGGCACGGTAACTATTAGAACTATTCCGCAACAGCACCTGCGGTCTGCTCTTTAAGGCGCGCGTGGAACTAAACGCGCCTGGGACACGAGGCTGGTCGGGCGACGAGCTACCCATCGCTCGACGCCTACGCCTGGGTACCTGTACAGGGCGTGAGGCTTGACCTTGCCTCACCGGCGCCGCCCCCTCCTTCTCCAGCATGACTGCTTTGTTGAAGGAGGCGACGTCTTCCCATTCAGTCTCGCCCCGGAGCATGGCCTGAAGCAGCACCGGGTGCAAGAGGTAACCCCCGCTGATCGCCTCTGCAAGGACATGGACCGCAAAAGCGGGGCACACCTCCAACGCATGCCTTACCTTGTCCTTCAGGTGATCGTTGCTGCAGTGGTGACACCCAGACGTCGCTTTCGCCCGAATCCGACACAGGAACCTGGCGAACTGACCGTGTCCGGTGAGGACCTCTCCTCAAAGAGGGGTCTTACCGCAGCTATTACGGCGTGCCCAGCCCTGGGTTGCGAGTTGCGACAGCGCACTCTCCATTTCACACTGACCAAGAAAATGGTTAATGGTTTAGAGACTGCAACGCCAACTTCGATGGTTAAGAAAAAGTTTACAGACTTTTGTTGTGATGCCAGCGACGCCCAAAAGAGATCGATACACCAAAAATTTTAGATGAAATCTATGAAATGATTTTTACCAATCGGTGAATAAACGTATGTGAGATGACTGAGGTGAAGCTGATATCAACTCAGCGAATGTATCATATTACAGTTGCCATGGAGAAGCTGTATGCGTGATGGCTACTTACTGCAGTCACTAAAATTCGATCGTAAGAGCAACCGTGCGTGACCACTTTAAAAGAGTGATCGAAGTTGAAATACGAAATTCAGCAGCAATTTATCGATATTCTTTGCTCAAAAATTTGTTGAATTGTATACGCAGACAAATTCATGAACAGAGACCACAATGCGACAGAGACCACAGAACAATCACATACAGTAGGTTTCTCGGGGTAAACGTGCACAAAAGGCTAAAAATATGGCAGACTTACTTAACTGGCAGGCCTGCCAGTTAAGTAAGTCTTGGCTATATTAGATTGCGATGCGAGGAGTCATATTTATATCCATATAAATTTCTCTGAAAAAGGTAAAAGCATCACCAGCAAATATTATTCAGAGTTTTGAATAGATTCTATATAGAATTGAAGCAGAAAAGATCACATTTGACCAAAAATAATACTGTTCCGCAAAACGCGATGCGATGGAGCAGAAGTGTGTTGTCAGCATGGCTAGAAATTATAAATTGCGCTGTATATTGGTCCTGCGTCCAACATAACCGCCAGAATTAGCCATCTAAAACTGTGTCCTGTTACCAAACCAGAAGAAATGGCTGGGCAGTAAGGGATTCGAGTTGATGTTATGTCTGTCTGTATGAGGCCAAAACAATGACCATCCAAATGCATGAATAGAGCACAAAACCAATGCAACTCCGTCGGAAAGTCTGACAGTAAGTTTTGCTAAGGCTTTGGAGGAAGACGGGGCATGAATTTCGACGGTCAATTATATCTCACACCGGTTTACAGACGAACTTGGATGGAACCAAAGTCATATACAATGTGCCTTGTTTCCCAAACCATACAGCCATAAATGGAACTACTTTTGGGATTATGCAAGAAAATTTCTTGCCCAAAAACTGGGCTTGCACAATTTCGAGAAAGAGAAGATATATTCAGAAGGTGGTAGGCAACTTGCTGATGCGAGCTGCCCAAGACCGGGCTGGCTGGCTTTTTGACTTTTTAGAGGAAGCCTCAGGTTGATTTGATGAATGAAGAGGTAATTACTGACACTTACGCTTATTTTAAGGACATTGAATATCCTGTATTTGGAATTAATCAAAATTATGAAGAAACATCAGACTTTCGAGTTTCGAGCGCAGATACATAATATCTGTGGATAATATCGAGCTAAAAGAGACTAGCCAAAATTATAGTTTATTAAAAAAGTCACAATTTACCCCTCGGACGCGCGGGGCTCGTCGTCGCAAATACCACCTAGCTACTTCTCTACGTCCATCAAAGCGTACCCATTAGAGCAGACGGCGTGACAACGCTTTTCGGAGAAAGAAAAAAATTATGATATTTGAATATACTTATGTATTTTTAAATTAAGTGCTTAACAGGCATAAATAACCAACCTACTTTTTACCAGTATATAATATTATCAAAATTAAAAAATAACTTCTGGACTTAACCACGACTGGTGACCCCCCCCCCTGGCGCCGAAGCTGGATCCGCCCTTGGCGACACGATACCTCTTAGTTAGACTGGTCAGAGTTTCTGGCTAACCAGTAACGACTCTCAAAGTTCTACGAATGACAACCGGGACCAACGGCTTTACGTGCTTTCCGAGGCACGGGATGTCAGTGATGTCTAAGATAAACTTTAGAAAGTACATATATGAAATGAAAAAGTCACATTGGTACCTGCCCGGATTCGAACCCACAACCTCTTACACGAGAGGCGGGCGCCATATCCACTAGGCCATCACGACATACTAAATGCCATCACAGACATCGGTGAAGGAAAACATCGTGAGGAAACCTGGACTTGTAGTTAATATAAGTCCGAAATCGCCAACCCGTCTTGAGCGCGCGTGGTGATCAATGCTCGTGCCTTCTCTGTATGAGAAGAGGCCTTTGCCCAGCAGTGGGACAGTTATAGGCTGGTATTATTATTATTACTCCTTTAGGGTTGGAATTTCCAAAAAATCCTTTCTTAGTGGATACTTACTTACTTTTCACAAAGAACAGACGCTGCTCTAGGACCAGCGGTTTGGACTGTGCGTTGATATATCAACAGTTAGTCAGTTTACCATTTTTAGGGTTTCGTAGTCAACTAGAAACCCTTATAGTTTCGCCATGTCTGTCTGTCTGTCCGTCCTCGCTTAATCTTTGTGACCGTTAGCATATGTATATCAATCACGCCGCCAAAATTGTAAAATAAAAATTGGAAAAAAATGTTTTATTAGGGTAGCCCCACAATATATGTAAAGTGGCAAGTGTTTTGTTTTTTTAATTTCAACCCTAACGTATGATTTATTGTTGGATAGGTATTTAAAAATGAATAGGGGTTTACTAAAATCATTTTTTAATAATGTCAATAATTTCGGAAATAATCGCTCCAAAAGTAAAAAACAATGTGTGTGTCCCCCTTTAACTTTTGAACCATAAGTTTAAAAAATATGAAATAATCTAAAAAGTAGAACTTTATAAGACTTCCTAGGAAATTTATTTTAAACTTGATGGAAAGAACAGTTTTTGTACGAAAAAGACAAAAAGGTTGAAAAAAATAATTTCTGCGTACTTAGTATGTCAACGTAACAAATAGCCGTTTTTAAACTCTTAAGTGGGAACACTTATTGTGACGGACAGGAAACTACGGAACCCTACACTGAGCGTGGCCAGACATGCTCTTGGCCGGTTTTATATACTACAGGTGGAAAATTTAAGGCGCTCCACCCACTGCAGTGCTAATTATTTATGATTTTTTGGTTGGCAATTGGACGAAAAATTTAATGCCGTTTTTTTTTTAAAAATCGTCAAAATATTTTTATTTGTTTTTACGTATGAAACGATTCCTTTTGGTGTTTATGTTGAAGAACACGGACTTTTAACTACACATAACATAAAATAGCATCACTCCTATATTTCCGAAGGAGTTGGCAGAGGTTTATAGTACACCCACACGTAGCCAACTATGTTTGAGCTAGATATTTATCAGCACAAAATGAGTTTTAAAACTTTTCATACAACCAAATTACCAATTGTCTTCTAATGAGTCCAAAAAGAAGTGATTAAGTAACTACACTGATTAGGTCTTCTAATGAGTCTTAATAGGTGATTTAATGATTTTCAATATCTCACGACAATGGATTATATTTAACATTTCCTGATAAGTAAGCTAATTTGTTAATTAGCAGTGCTATGAGTTCTAAGAATAGTTAGTGACAATTATAGATTTTCATTAGCTAATGAGGAGATAACTAATGAGGGTAGTTACCTAATTATTGTCGTTTTGCAATAAAAGGGCTAAAGTTTTGTTTTATAATTTAATTTGTTCACAACTGTGTAACTGCTAACACTAAATCTGCGACTATAAAATCTTAAAATGGAAAGTTTAATCACCAATTTAGACTTGTTTGTTCTTCTACGAAGTGAGAGTACTTCATTTGATCATGAAGTATTGTTTAGTGCAGTTGTATCCCGCATAGGCGATTGCCTGTCTGACGAAGATTATGTTGTTCTCAAAGAATTTTGTCGGAGATTTACGCGAGCCGCTTTACAAAGGTGGGGGAAATCCAACCGATTCCTTGATAATTTCAGGAGAAAGTACGAGAATTGGTTGGGAGCAAATATTGATTGGCCGAGTTTTGTGCAAACTTTAGTTAATCAAGAACCAAGTGTTGATGAGATACCAAGAGCGCCCTCAGTCTCTCCAGAACCGTCGACATCAACGTCCATTGGAACAATGACGAAAAGATCCCGTAAACCATTCGAAGACCTGGGAAGTAAACAAAAAAAGAGAAGATCTGATGAACACACAGGCGAAGGTTCCAGTGAATTGGCATATGCAGCTGCAGCACGTTTAAAAGAAGAAGGGCATGGAGATATCGCCTCTGTCATCGAATACATGATGAAAAATCCTGAAGCAGCCGCGTAAATTAAATGAAACGCATAAGAAACCAGCGAAAACAATCATATTTACGCCAGAAAAGGCGCTTGGATTGCTTCTTTCGCTAAAACTCTCAAAGTGGCAATATATTACGTTGCGTGAGGCTGCCATTCGAGAAGGTGCTAAAGATATTTATCCATCTTACTATAAAGTGCAACAAACTAAGCTTGATTGCTACCCTCCGAAGCAATCAGTGACAGTTACTGATTCATCGGCTAGGATTACACTTCAAGCTTTACTTGATATCACGGTTACAAGAATCCTTCAAAGCCTTTCTAACGAAGAGCATAACAAGCAGTTGAAGCTGATATCCAAGTGGGGATTTGACGGTGCTTCTAACCAAAGCCGATACAAGCAGAAAATTGAGGGTGAGGAAGATGATTCAAGCATTTTCATGACCTCCTTGGTGCCACTAAAACTGACAGATGGAGACAACATTTTATGGACGAACCCAAAACCATGCTCAGTTTTGTATTGTCGTCCAGTTCAGTTTACTTTTGTAAAGGAGAGTGAAGCAGTTGTCCTTGGGCTGAAAAAACAAATGGATGAAGAAATTGAGGCCCTTATCCCCACAGACAGCTGACAAGTAAACTTTAAATGTGACTGTGCTCGTAATAAAATATTTTTATTAAATTAAAATCCCAATAATAAAACAGTGTGTACTACCTAAAAGTGAAGATAGGCTCGTAAGGAAGCTATAGCAGTGTTATCAACTTTTAAAAAAACCAGTAATCAGCTAATAAGCATAGATCTAAATTTATAAGTAAACAGTGCCTAAAAACTATAAACTCAGTGTTATTAGTTATATCAGTGCAGACATTCCAACTTTAAGACAACAATCTACAACTCTATTATAATTATAAACAATTTTATGGTGTGTGTCTTGAAAAAAGTGATAAAATATCTCGGAGCAACTCGTTAATTTAATTTAAAATTCAAAACAGTCGGTAATGCAGTACAAAGAAACAGCGACATCTATAAGGGAGTAGCAGAACACAGATGACACATACATTACGTTCAAATCATTCATTCTTACTGCCGACTTGGAACGTAGCATTTTGGCACAGTTGTACTTGGATGTGTTGCCATAACAAAAATTTTTAATCACTCACTTCTTGTACCGACTTGGAACATAGCATTTTGGCAAATTTGTACTAGGATGTGTTGTGTTAATTAATATAAAAATCAAAATTTGGGAAAACAAGCGCAAAAATATAACGTCAGTTAAAATGAGTACGAAAAATGGCCGCAAGATGCCAGAGAAAGTTAATTGCTTTAAATGCAAAAAATCTGTTGATATTAAAAAAACAGCCTTATGCTCAACTTGTAACAACCGCTATGAATTAGATTGCATTGGATATCCGGAGCAAACCTACCGGCTTATGGACCATGAGTCTAAGAAAAAATGGAGGTGTACGGCATGCATCAAGAATAAAAAAGTCTCTAATACAAGCCACGTATCTAACATAACAACTAGGAAAAAACATCAAACGAGCCGGTCTTCGCCGGAACAAATAGGCAAATATGTTGAGAAACACCAACAGATTGAGGCTGCACAGACAACAACTCTAAATATGTCCAATGTACTAGACTCTCATATACTGTCCGAATACGAAACATCGACTGAGTCGTATAACAGTCCTAATAAACTGTCTAAAAGCGTTGATGGGACAATATCTGAAACTATAACTATTCTGGAAATGAAAGACTCAATAAAAGAGCTTTCGCAGAAACTAGATAGCACCGAGAATGAACTAGAAATTACAATATTGGAAAATAACAATCTTCGTCAACAATTAAACAAACTAACTGCAGAAATAAAAATGTTAAAAACACTTTGTCATTCTCCCACCATTGAAAACAACTCAGAAATTACTAGAGGAAAAAAAAAATCTTTACTACAACAGGCTTTCTCTACACCTTCTACTCCACTTACTAGCAAAAGTAATGTAAGTGATAACAAAAGCATTAAAATTGCGTTGCTACAACATAAAATTAGAGGCTTACAACAAGAATTGGAACACGCACAGCAGCAGCTTATAACTTTCAGGAAGCAAATAGATGCACTTGAACACAAAAACAGCAACAACCATCAACAATCAAACATTGAGCATACGCCAATCGAGCGAGGACGACTACACGCAGACGACGATACATCGGCTCTAGAGCACGCAATGGGATCGACGACTCAACAGAAACCAATATTAAAAGAATGTTTGAGTAAAGTATGTATAATTAGTGCTAATAATGTCAATAATATATTAAGAATAGCCGAAAACAATTTCACGAACGCCAAAATCTGTCACTACTGTATGCCTAATGCGAGTACAGCGGAACTTCTTGCATCCTTAGACAAAAAATTGGTAGATTATACTTTAGATGACTTTTGTATAGTCCTCCTAGGCGAAAAAGACTTTTTAGAATCCAATAACTATAAACAATTGGTTGATCACATAAAAAGCAAAATCGAAAATGTAATGCATACTAATGTTATTCTATGTTCTCCAAATTTTAAACTTAATTGGAATGTTAACTTATTTAATACTAGAATAGAAGCTTTCAATAGACTCTTGTACCAAAGTAATCAGATTTTTGAATATGCATACTTGTTCGATACCAACAAACACCTGGAGTATAATCATAAAATGTTTTGTAAATATACAGGCAAAGTAAACAATAGAGCTATTGTAAATGTTTTTCAGAACCTGCATCGTTACATACAGCTATTACTTAACTCTGAATATGAAAGTAACTGTATAAGTATGGTTGATAAGCACGAAACCAGTAAAATACAACAGCTAAAACCTGGTACCATTCCTTACTACTTTAAAAAAAAGATAATATTGGACAGAGATACATTTTTTCGTGAATAAACATGTAAAAACTATAATAAATCTGAACGAATCAGCAAATAGTTCGCTGTGTAATTGTTTAAACATCTTTCTGAAGCTAGATCAAATGCATCGTGCTACCTGTGCTTAGCAAAGCCTACAGAAATGAACCGCTTAGATGCTGTAACATCAAAAATTGTGTGTTCGGACCTGTATGAGTTTGGCTTGTCATCCCTACACGCCCGTATAAATTGTATGGAATGTCTGTTACACATTGCATACAAACTGGACTTCAAACGGTGGGCAGCGAGAAGTGATGAGCACAAAGAAATGCTACAGACAAGAAAGAAAATAATTCAAAATAAATTCAAAGATGAGCTCAATCTGTTGATTGATATAGTAAAACAAGGCTCGGGAACCACCAATGACGGGAATACTGCAAGAAAATTCTTTGAGTTTTCTAATAAAACCGCAGCTATAACCGGTTTGGATGAAGACCTCATCAAAAGATTTGCTGTAATTTTACAAGCAATTACATCTGGAGAGCAGATCGATATAATAAAATTTAGAGATTATGCTCGCAAAACAGCAGAAAAGTACGTATTACTATACGACTGGTTCTACATGTCGTCAACCGTTCATAAGTTACTAATCCATGGGGCTGACATAATCGAGAAAAATAATATTGTGCCGATTGGGACTCTCTCGGAAGAAGCCTCAGAGTCTCGAAACAAAGATTTTAGGAGGTTTCGAGAACATCATTCGCGGAAAAGAAGCAGGCAGGATTCCAATCAAGACATTTTAAATATGCTTGTTGTTTCTTCGGACCCTTTGCTAAGTGCACAAAGGCCTAAGTTAGATGCCAAGAAAAAGCAGAGCTTTTTTGCTGAAACTCTCGACTTAATTCAATTTCAGGAAACTGAGTTCGAATTTTTGGATATATCCAATCTGGATGCTGACTCAGAATTGGAGTCTGACAACGAGAGTGATAAGGAAAATTTGTAAAAAAGATATATATGTACATATTTGTAAATTTGTATTTGAGTGTGTTTGGGTTTTTTTGTAATATTTAATGATATTTTTTATTTTTTTTATTTATTTTACCTTATTTTACGAATGCTTAGTATTAATTCCTTAAATTAACTTATTTTGTATAAAATATAACTTCATAATGTTACTTCAATATAAATCTTTTTTTATTTAAATTAATATAAATGTGTCAAAAACAGCAATTTTTTTATTTTATTTTTCTTGTTTCGTGTGTTCTTAATATTTGGGTTAATAACATATCGAACTTTTTAACTTAGACACTAAAAGGGATCGTTTTACATGTAAAAATAAATAAAAATATTTTGACGATTTTTAAAAAAAAAACGGCATTAAATTTTTCGTCCTATCGCCAACCAAAAAATCATAAATAATTAGCACTATGACCATCTCCAAGGATATTACGGTTAAACATGCCGTTTAGGAGATAATTCGATTTTTCATACTAGCTTCATACAAATTTTTCGTAAAAAAATTATATTTCCTTCGTTTTTGGGTAGAATTAACTCGGGTGTCATTTTTGTACATAGTAATGACTAATAGAAGCGATATCCGGCATAAAAACAAGCACTTGCAAATTGAAATCCCTAAGTCTATGAAAGCCGATTTTCAGCCCACCGTGCGTCGCGTAGCACGGGATGGCAGATTTTATCATTGCGCCTTCTCCTTTCTTTTTATCGCGATAAGGTATATCTTTTGGTTGCATCAACTTACATTGCGGATCTTCGTACTTGAAATAAATTTCAATATACCTTCAACCATCACTTTTTTTCATTGAGGAAATCTTTATAGACTACTAGCTTTTGCCCGCGGCTTCGCGTTAAAAAGAGACAAAAAGTAGCCTATGTTACTCTCCATCCCTTCAACTATCTCCACTTAAAAAATCACGTCAATTCGTCGCTCCGTTTTGCCGTGAAAGAAAGACAAACATACAGACAGACACACTTTCCCATCCTCATCCAGAGTATCCACCGTCACCGTCACGTCCAACAAGACCGAGATGACGGCGCCGAAGGGGCGGCACATACATTTACTATTTACTATCCGTACTAATATTATAGATGCGAAAGTAACTCTGTCTGTCTGTCTCTTCTTCACGCTTAAAACACTTAACCGATTTGAATGAAATTTGGTACAGATATAGTCTGGGACCTGAGAAAGGACATAGGATAGTTTTCATCCCGGAAATCCCCCGGGAACGGGAACCATTATTCCACGCGGACGAAGTCGCGGGCAAAAGTTAGTTTACTATAGCCGAGTGTCCACTGCATGTCGATGTCGTGACGGTGACGGCGGCGGTGGACAATCAGCCTAAGGGTTCCGTTTTTCCTTCAGAGTTCGTGACTTCTCTGTATGAGAAGAGGCTTTTGGCCTACAGCGAGATAATTGGTCATCATCATCTCCCTAGCCTTTTCCCAACTATGTTGGGGTCGGCTTCCAGTCTAACCGGATTCAGCTAGATACTAGTGTTTTACGTGAAGCGACTGCCTATCAGACCTCCACAACCCAGTAACTGAGCGACACAATACCTCTTGATTAAGACTCATAATTGGAATTTTATATAAATAAAACAACATATACAAACATTTTGCTGCTAACCTGTTTTTTTATTTATTATGCCAAGCACAGTACCAGTGTTTTTTTACATTTTTCAAAACTTAAATTAAATCTCATTCGTTAGATTTAATTTTGAATGAATTAAATTCGAAAATGTTACAATTTCAGTTATTAAAATGTATTTGCTGCTTCAACTATTTAAGGATATTATATAATAATACAAATAACTATAAAATAAATACTACAACTATCATAAAAACAGCCGGTACTTAAAGTACCAAACACTCTTAAAAAAAACTAAAAAAAATAATTCAAAATATTATTTACCCCTTCTTATTTGAATTAAAAATATTGTGCTATGTCAATTTTTTTTGTTTTGTTTTAGCGTAGCGAGCATATAATGCTATCATTAGTAATAGTTGATAATGAAGAGACTATACAAGGTGTATTTTTGGTCTTGCACAACCCCCTAGGAGATGATTCTACTAAAAAAACCAACTTTGAAATCGCGAAAAATATATCAGCTGTCTCATACATTATGGTCGGGAGGGCATTGCACTTTTCTTAGGTAGAATCATCTCCTAGCGGGTTGTGCAAGACCAAAAATACACCTAGTATTTTTTTTTTTAATTTTTTGGGTTCAGCCTTTAAGCAGTTCCTATACTTTATTCAAATTATCGTCTCCCTAGTCTTTTCCTAACTATGTTGGGGTCGGCTTTTAATTCAGCTGGATACCAGTGTTTTACATGAAGCGACTGCCTATCAGACCTCCACAACACAGTAACTAGGTGACACGATACTCCTTAGTTAGACTGGTCAGACTTTCTGGCTTCTGACTACCCGTAACGACTGTCAAAGTTCTACGAATAACAACCGGGACCAACGGCTTTACGTGCTTTCCGAGGCACGGGATGTCAGTGATGTCCAAGATAAACTTCATATAGGATTGATTAAATCACATTACTGCTACTTGACCGGTTTTGAATTCACAACTTCTTACATGAGAGCCAAGACGCCTGTCTTGACCAATGGTCCATCACGACATAACTTTGATGTATATCAAGGGAGCCATTTTTGTAAAATAAAAAAAGTGAGCCGTCACGGGATGCCTGGCAGATGCGAAACATCGACATTACATCATCGCCACATAGTACACAAGACTGTGACTGTATATATACACTACACCATCATATAGCGTGGCGACAGAAATTTGTTTTACGTGCGGCTATAGATGTTTCACATCAAAAACTTCATATTTTGATTTCAGGAATGGTGATGGTCATATTTTAACATTAAACCTTCGAACAAACGTGATTCAAGACACAATAGAAGGACAATAGCAGCGCGACAGCCGGCTGTCGCTTGGTCGTCGAAAGGTTCTTGAATCAAGAGTAATTAAAAAAAACCTGATTTAAGTAATTTTCATTTATCTTGACCTTAGCTTAGAAAAATTCGATGTCCTACTTTATCTGGGTACTGAAGAATAAACCCAAACCGAATGACAGAAAGCTTATTTTTCAATAACTTGACAACCTTTAATAAGTAAAGCAAATGTCTTTAGCAAAATGTTATCCAGCTATCGAAAAATAAAACCTAATGGAACGTTCAAAGGCTTATTTTTCAATAATTAGACATCATTTATTACACATTGCAAATGTTCTAACAAACTGTTACTCGACTGTTGAAAAATCAACTTTAATTGAATGAGAAAAGGTTGATTTTTCAATAGCAAGACAACAGACAACTTGTAATACATATTGATGCACTGTCAATAAAACGTCATAATAGGTATAAATAAAAAATAACAAATTATTAAAAACACTACTTTTATTATCTATAAGTAATGTCCGTATACAGGGTACAATTTAATTCGCTGGAGAAATATTATAAATTATTATTATTTTGCTACTAGTGCCAATATACATAAAACAATATACTTAAAAACGGTCAAGTGTGTGTCGGGCTCGCCAGCGAGGTTTTCCTATGAAGTTCGCGATTTCGTCCGCGTGGAATAATAGTTCCCGTTCCCGGGAGATTTCCGGGATAAACACTATCGTATGTCCTTTCTCGGGTCCCAGACTATATCTGTACTAAGTTTCATTTAAATCGGTTCAGTGGTTTGGGCGTGAAGAAGAGTCAGACAGAGTTATTTTCGCATTTATAATACTAGTATGGAAGTATAGCTAGCCCAATCAGAATAACATAGACAATATAACATCACACATAACCTATAATATAAAAATTCTCCAGCAAATTAAAATAAACCCAAGTATTTAAGATACAGTGTCTAAGACAGTTTATTTGACAGGGTTATTGGTAAAACACCGACATCCTCTCAGGACTATGTTATTTTCATCGTAAACCACAAATTTTGTTCTATGATTTTTTACAAAATGTACATTTACCACAAACAAATCTTCAAGATTTCGTTGTCCTATCTAACACATTTCAACTCTGTGCCGTAACAACATACCTACGCTTGCCGCGCACTGTCCTCGTATGCTACGCAGACTTCGTCACATTTAGAGTGTTCAATTTAAATATTTTTAATTTTGTATGAAAATGTAATGAACTAAAATATGATAATTTTTAAAATGTCGTAGAACAAAAGTTGTTGATTATGATGTTAGTAACATAGTCCTGAGAGGATGTCGGTGTTTTACCAATAACCCTGTATAACATCACGCATAACCTATAATATAACAATCTCCAGCAAATTAAAATAAACCCAAGTATTTAAAGATACAGTGTCTAAGCCAGTTTACTTGAGTTAAAACATATGCCTTCTCGTTATGAGAAGAGGCGTGTAGTGAAACAGTAGTTATAATTATATAATATTGTACTATATTATAGCTTGCATTGCGATCCTTTCCGAGGTATATTGATAAACGGTGAGGGGTGGGGGTAGAGCGGCCGTCTGCATTTGAATTCAACCAGGTCGATTATTTGTGTGGGCTGGAACAAAAGATATAAAATTGGTTAAAATATAAGTGACTAGCTTCTGCCCGCGGCTTCGCTCGCGTTAGAAAGAGACAAAAAGTAGCCTATGTTACTTTCCATCCCTTCAACTATCTCCACATAAAAAATCACGTCAATCCGTCGCTCCGTTTTGCCGTGAAAGAAAGACAAACATACAGACAGACAGACAGACAGACACACTTTCCCATTTATAATATTAGTATGGATGGGCTTTCTCTTGGTCCCAGCCTAGCCCGAGGGCATAGACGGGGCCTATGATGGAGCGAGCTTACCTAATAGATGCCTATGCACTTCTCTCTTGAATATATCCGTTACGTTTATTTATTTTACAGTATCTCAACCGAAGAAAGATTAAGTGATTAACCTTTGACAGCCATAATCATGTATATATGACACAGCTCGCCACGGTCACGATCCAGTGACAAATTTCTATACGTATTTTAATAGCTTGGGGTTGAGGGCACGTTTTTGGCTGGTTGTCAATTTGCTGGATTTCAACAGGCGGTCAAATCCATACTAATATTATAAATGGGAAAGTGTGTCTGTCTGTCTGTCTGTATGTTTGTCTTTCTTTCACGGCAAAACGGAGCGACGAACTGACGTGATTTTTTAAGTGGAGATAGTTTTTTTTTTTGGTTAGTGGGAAATCAGCAAATGACTGCTCCCGTCCTGAGTGCGGCGGGAGGGCGTGTCAGACTTTTACTGACTAAAACCCACTCATGTTCCTTCGGTTGCCCTTTATGTTCCAGGGTCACGGTAACTATTATAAACATTCCGCAACCAAGTGGAGACAGTTGAAGGGATGGAGAGTAATATAGGCTACTTTTTGTCTCTTTCTAACGCGAGCGAAGCCGCGGGCAAAAGCTAGTGTTAAATATATAAAGAGCTAACAGAACACAATTTAATGGAGGACCGATTTAAAAAAATGTTTTAAAACGACTGACGGTCGTTCAAATTTAAAATGTCTCATTCCCAAAATGTTTTGTTCAATAATTCACCGATTTTTTTCATACTAATGCAGTAATGACACACAATAAATGCAAAATAATGAACGAATAAAAAATCTTACAACAAATTAAGAATAAGAGAAAAATGGCATATCGTAGGTAATTAACTTTACCATTTACCACATTCTCAAAAATAGGACATTTTGTGTTAAAAAATTTGAGACGGTCAATAATCCGAAACGAAAAATATAATGGCTAAACTAAACTTTGCTGAAAACTACTCATTCACCATCCAATCATACAAAAAAGTTTATATACTATACCTTTCTCCCCTTATTAGGGTCTTCTCCATCCACTTCATCAGTATCTTTACGTTCTTCCTCTTCTTCTCCTTTATTCCCCGCGCCGCCCTCCGCAGTGGATATTACGTACACTGACAGTTTTTGTCGCTCCGGAGAGTCCATTGCTATGTATTTCTGAAATGTAAACATGAAACTTACTTATCTAGGAAAATATACCGCAGGGATTTTGTATAAATATGGCGTTTACATAATGCCCGGCATTTTATAAACGGCGTAAACGCTCGCTGTTATGTAATATGCCTAAGACAAAATGTTAGAGTATCCGACTTGAAATGGTTAGGTTAGAAGGCTATGGCGTTATTTTTTTTAAACAACCATGAAAGCACTAAAATTGTCGTTACAATTGTTTATCGAATTTTCGCCACTCTTCACTTAGTCTTCACTGATTTTTTTTTTGGAAATTGTAAGGGGTTAATAAAGTCTTATTTAAACTTTACGGAGCCAAAAATCTAAGAGCTACATAATATAAAACAAAGTTGGCTTCATATGTCTGTACTTATGTATGTTAGATCTTTAAAACTGAGCAACAGATTTTGATGCGTTTTTTTAACGGACTTCTAAAAAAAGGAGGAGGTTCTCAATTCGGATGTTTATATATATTTTTTATATGTTTGTTCGCGCATATCTCCGTCGTTTACCAACCGATTTGAACAATTCTTTTTTTGTTTGAAAGGGTAGACTTCCCAAATGGTCCCATTGTCATCAGGTCCAGGATCTAATGATGGTATCATGCCGAAATCGAGGGAACTTCTCATTTTTTATAGAAAAACGTAGACTTGTTTTTAATGTTAATCTAAAACGTAGTCAGACATTGCGACTAACTTAAAAGTTAAAAATAAAAAGCTTTTTTCTACTATAGTTTAAATTATTATTAGAAATTATCCATGGGTTTTTGTATCTGACGGCCATGCATATTATCTGCATTATTTGCTTTGTCATCAGGTTCAGGATCTGATGATGGTATCATGCCGAAATCGAGGGAAGTCGGTTTTTTTTATAGATCGAGTGATTCAAGGGTAATGATTAAAAGCCAAGATTTTCAAATTAGTAACAACCGTGCTAAATGCTGTAACTCGAGCATTGCTAGTTTAAAATAAATAATTGAATTGAACTCACCTTAAAGAACTGTATAAGATCATCCTTGGTGACCTTGTTCAGCTGCTCAACCTCCACCTTGGGCCTGTCGAAGTTGTAGACCTGGAACGAATGGATCTGACTTCAAGAGTATACTAGCACGGGTCTGGTCAATGTTCATACGAAAATTTGCTACGCTACTTCTGAATTTGGAAGTCCTGACGCAAGAAACGGTGACGGAAAACATGGAAAATAATTAATCGCACATCAGTAAACTCTTGTCTTAAATCAAATCACTTTCATATCAAACATACTAACTACGCAATAAAAATACGAACTGCGAAGCAAAAATACTAATTGTGAACCAAAAATAATAGCCGTGAAGTAAAAATTACAAATACGTCAAGTTTCGTTAGATTAATTTTATTTAAGCAGGCGAGAATAGGAGCCAATGAGGGTTTTTGCGAATGAGAATTCCATTAGATGGCTATACGTAGGCTTGTGGTCTATCTGCTACGTGATTGGTGAATTTTGACATATCTGACCATGACATGACATTGTCTGATATGTCAAAATTCACCAATCATGCTGCAGTTGGACCTCACGCCTATGTATTGCCATCTAGCGGATTTCTCATACGCAAAAACCCTTTTTGTTACTTATTTAGTGGCAATCTTAACAAACGGCATTCTGATTAGTCCGTCCGATAGACCGACAAAAATATTGGACACATTTTTTTGGTTAATCCAATTAATAAAACACTACAAAGATAAAGTGCATCAAAGTTCCGCAGCGGGGGGCTTGTGACGTCACTGATTAGTAAAAATTGTACGTATGCGTAATGTCACGCGGAACTTCAACGCACTGTATCGTCGTTATTTTTAATTTACAAGAAAAAGAAAAAATACGTGTTCAAAATTTTTTGATAACTGATTACTTAATTTCGCCTATTTTATTGGAAGTCAGATTATTTCAGAATCTATATATATAAAAATGAAACCCGTTTTCCGTTGTCACGACATAGCATGAAAACGGCTGGACAGATTTGGCTGATTTTTTTTGTAGTTTTCTAATACTCTGGAAAAAAATATTAAGAAAATGATGGAAATCCCCCGGGAACGGGCACTTTTAACCACGCGGACTAAGTCGCGGGCAAAAGCTAGTATGAATATAAAAATGTGGGTAAAACCGCCCCAATCCCAATAATGGTGGGAAAAGCATGAAAAAATCATGAAATTCGTGTGATGCAGATAATAATGACCTTCAACCAATATATTTTTTTTTTTATATAACTTATAATACCAAAAAGAATACCATTACACTTGTCTATCTTTTTTACACAACTTTAATTAACTACTCTAATTATTATCAATTTATATGTACAAATAAACTTCGTTACCCTTTAATTTAATACTAACCCTTTAATTTAATTTACTACTAACTTATTTTGATAATTATTAGTATTGTATTCCTTGTATTATATTATTGTAATCCTGTATTCGACACAAATTTATTTTTGTTCAGAATAAATAAATAAATAAATAATACCCTTTAAACGGGTTATGGGACATCTCGCCCACAAAAAATTTGGCCCACGGCACAGATGTCCACTTTTTAAAAATGTGCATGGGTAGCTAACGATCTACGGGAGCGGAACAGTAAGCAAAAAAGGGTGTAACTGCGGAGGACAGCTTTTTTTTTGGGGAGTGGGAAATCATCCAATGACTGCTCCCCTCCTTCGTGTCAGACTTTTACTGACTAAAACCCACTCATGTTCCTTCGGTTGCCCTTTATGTTCCGGGGTCACGGTAACTATTATAAACATTCCGCAACCGAGGTCAGCTAATTTTGTCATAAGCCCGAATATCCTAGCATGCAGTTGGCCCAGATTCTACTTGAACGCGTTAACCTCAGAAACTACAGGTCCAAATTGATCAAATCTTTTTGTGTTCGATAGACCATTCATTGAGGAATATTTCCTCGATAAATGGGCTACCCAGACTAATATTATGAATCCGAAAGTAACTCTGTCTGTCTCTTCTTCCCGCCTAAACCACTGAACCGATTTGAATGAAATTCGGTACAGATCTGGGACCCGTGAAAGGACAAAGGATTGTTTTCAACCCGGAGACCCCACGGGAACGGGAACTATTTTTCAACGCGGATGAAGTCGCGGGAAAATGCTAGTAAGCTATAAAACATTACGCGTAATCTACGGGAGCGAAGCAGTAACCACAAAAAGGTGACTGCGGAGGACCTACTTAAGCCATAAGCCCGAATATTCTAGCATGATATTGGTCCAAATTTTACTTGAATGCGATACCTTAGGAATTACAGGAATTGCTTTTTTTTGTGTTCGATAGCCTTTTTATCGAGTAAGGTTATCCATACTATCCATATACATACTAATATTATAAATGCGAAAGTAACTCTGACTGTCTGTCTCTTCTTCCCGCCGGGCAAAAGTTAGTAAATAAATAAATAAGCCCGAAAATTCTAGCATGCAGTTGTTCCATAGTCTGTAGTCCATTCAATTTACCTGTGCGGTGATCTCGTTCCACATTTGAGAAGCCCTGCTGGTCATCCGCTTGGGTTTCTCCAGCTTCTGAGCTGCTAGCGCCGCTCTGTGCTTAGTGAACTCCTCGTCTGTCATTTTTTCTAGGTATTCCTGGGAGATAACAATATATTTTGAAATTGTTTTACTTGTTTCTATTCTAATATTTTACTTCATACCTCTTTTAACATCAACGACTTATTATTACATTGTTCTCACATAGTACTTTAGATTTAACATGAAAGATGTAAACTCACTCTGAAACCTTGCACGCCGTTGGAGCGCCGCAGGCCGCTGAACACTATGTAGCCCAGTTGTTACTTTAACTATCTTCCTACCTAAAACCTCAACTTACCCAAGGTCCACTGTAGAAAGTTCTAGCTAAACCCCCAACTAACCAAGGACCCCAGCATAAAGTTGTCTCTTAAACCCTAAACTTACCAACGGCCCCTACACAGTGTTTCCTCTGAAAACTCCCAACTCAACAAGGATCCCTGCAGAAAATTCCTCCTCAAAACCCCCACTCATCTAGAACCCCTCAAAACCCCCAGTCATAAGCTACCCCTGCAGAAAATTCTTACCAGCGCAACCCATGTAGGAAGTGCTCAATCCTCTACTCCAGGTATTCAGAGGGGTTATGGAACACCCCGCCCACTAAAGATCTCGCCCCCCGGGCGAGACGTCCACTTTTTAAAATGTGCATGGGTATATTCGCCCGAAAAATAATGTCCTGTTTAAATATGGTTATTTGACCTGCCCTGATTAGCTGATATTTAGTAAAATGAAAATACGATTTTTTTTAATAGGAGACATTCCATCCCAGTATCATTTATTTTACACAGAACATTATTTTTCGGGCGACAATACCCATGCACATTCTAAAAAGTGCACATCTCGCCCAGGGGCGAGATCTTTAGTGGGCGGGATGTCCCATAACCCATTCAGAGTGCCTGAATCCCTAGTTTTATTGAACCACCTGTCTCTCAAAGCCACTCACCAGCGAGCCCTGCAGGAAGTGCTCGATCCTCTGCTCGAGGTACTCCGGGTGCCGGTCGCTCTGCACGATCACTCTGAAGCCCTGCACGCCGTTGGAGCGCCGCAGCCCGCTGAACACTATGTAGCCCAGTTGTTCCTGGTGGAGGAAGGAAGATTATAGAGGACTATGTATGGTTGATATATAACTTATTCAAGGGGCAAGGGGGGCAGCTTTAAACAAGCCACCACCCCTTCTCTGAGGGTCAAGAACTCGTAGACCTTTACACATTAGGGAGAGAAAAGAAGAAGATTAGAGAGCTATGTTCGATATTTATTTATTTATTTTTAGGAGAAACATTATAATACACAACATAACCCAAAAGTCAACGATAAACCTACACCGGAGGAAAGACCTGTCCACATACAGGGCGTCCCACGGCCATGCCACAGAAAGGGAAAGTCCCTTAAATATTGTAGATATAACATTTTATTGAAAGAAGACATTATTTGAATTGTTAAAACAATATCAACCGAATAAATAGATATTTAAATAATTAAATCTCGTCTTTCTTTTATTTCTGACACTATGTTATTTAGCAAAAAATAATCGTTGTGATGAAGCCTTTCGATCAGTATGATAAAGCTACAGGCTGATTAATTTTCTCGAATAACGGGTTCGATTCTCGGTTCAACTATGTATTTATTTAAATATCTATGAGTACAGTTTAAAATTCAAATTTCAGTATAATGTTCTCTATCCACAATATTTAAGGTGGCATAATCGTGGGACATCCTGTATACAATCAAGGATTGTGACTGACCATCAAATAAAGCGACTGATGGCTGCTTGACAGTGATCCATCATTCTCTCGTTCGGTCTTAAGTATTGATTGACAAAAAATCTATTCTATAATCCCCTAATAGAACTTTGGTGGAATATGGAGGAAAATAAGAAGGCTTCTAATTTTCCTCCATATTTCACTAAGGTTCTATTAGGGGAGGGGATCTTATTATACTGTAGAAGCTTATTTTTAACCCTGTAACAGCTAGTACTTCACAAGAGGCAAAAATTTTACAAATCCGGTTAAGACTCACCGCTGACTTTTCGAATGCCATGTGAGGAGCCATGACAGGATCCTTCCTAGAACCGTCTATTTAGGAAAATTGTTAAGAAGAGCACAAACATGTGTTTATATATTGGCTACGCACCTTGGTCCTTAGCATATTGAAGCAAGGCTCGGCGAGTGTATGCGCTAGTAGCTCCAGTATGACGTTGTTCCTACATTGTCGTACGCCGCACGCGTAGTATAACGACGCGCAAGACGACCGGTGTACGCTGTTCGTTGTTTCTCGTACGTGCCAGGCGCCTGAGGGAAATATAATAAGGTTAATTTATATGAAAATATCGAAATCAGAATTGGTCGATAAATCGACTAATTCTGTATTAAAAATGTTAAAATTCACGGTCTTCCTTTCGTTTGTTGTGACACTATGTTATTCAGCAAAAAATAATCCTTATGATGAAACCTTTCGATCGGTATGATAAAACTACAGGGTTATTATTTTTTCTCGTGGAACAAGTTCGATTTCCGGCCAAACCATTTAATTATTAAAATATCTATGAATGCAGTTTAAATTGTTTTTAAAATTCAAATAATGTCTTCTTTGAGTAAAATGTTCTATTTACAATATTTAAGGTACTTTCCCTCCATGTGGCATAGCCGTGGGACACCCTTTATATACTGACAACGGAAAGTAACTTTGTTTTATATTTATACTAGCTTCTGCCCGCGACTTCGTCCGCGTGGATTTTTCCTGAATTTCTTTGCTATAAACCTCACGGAGCCCGAGACCTTTCCAACGAATGCAAAACCGTGGAAATCGGTTCGTGCGGTCTGGAGTTATAGCGTCGGGAAGGAAAACACGATTTATTTTTATATAGTAGATTTTGTTATGTGATAGTGACTACACTTGACTTACCTTTTTCGATTTCAATTTCTCTATGTAACAGCAACTGTTGTGCACATAACGGCGTTGCTTCTTTTGGCAACCTGTGACAAAGATAAAAACATTAAAATGATCCTACTGATATTATCAAAACCTGGACTTATAATAAACTAGCTTTTACCCGCGACTTCGTCCGCGTGAAATAATAGTTCCGATTCCGGGATTTCCGGGATGAAAACTAACCTATATCCTTTCTCGGGTCCCAGACTATATCTGTACCAAATTTCATTCAAATCGGTTTAGTGGTTTAGGCGTGAAGAAGAGACAGATTAACAGACAGAGTTACTTTCGCATTTACAATATTAGTACCGAAGTACGGATACAAGTCCGAAATCGCCAACCCGTCTTGAGCAAGCGTGGTGATCAATGCTCGTGCCTTCTCTGTATGAGAAGAGGCCTTTGCCCTGCAGTGGGACAGTTATAGGCTGGTATTATTATTATATTACTGATATTATAAATGTGAAAATTCTGATGTGTGGATGTGTGGATATTTGTGACTCTTTTACGCAAAAACTACTGAAATAATTTTGATATAACTTTACAGTATTTCAGGGGCCCTAGTCTGCTATTACAATCGTGTCTCGATGATCGATTTTTGACGTGTAACGTCAAACTTTTGACACGTTTCCCATACAAAAACTGTCAAAGTTGTCAAGTATCCGGCTGATGACTGGTCATTGAGACACGATTGTAATAGCAGACTAGGGCCTTCTTATGTGTCAGAATAAGGTAAAGGCTACGTAACATCACACTATCCTACGCGAGGATATGTAAGTCTTTATTGCATTCATGTGTACATTAGTTGTTACAAATATAATGTAGATGATATTCAAAAGTATTTTGGTGCTTTAATGAGGGTTTTTGAAGTGAATTTTGACATATCTGACATTGACAGATATATCAAAACTCACCAATCATGCTGCAGTTGGACCTCACGCCTACGTATTGCCATCTAGCGGATTTCTCATACGCAAAAACCCTCATTGACTTTGCTTTCAAGTACTTACTTGTTCTCAAAAGTATCGGCGATCTCCAGCGCCCTCTTCCGGCTGAGATTGCCGAACATAAACCCTTCGACGTGAACCTTACGCATCATCCGACTTACAAAGTCGTTCAGCTCTTCTGGTGTCATATCTGTAACAAATATATAAATCAATTCATCAATCTAATCTTTATTTGTGAACACAGGTATTACAATGGTCTTTTTTTTGGTGAGTAGGAAATCATCAATCATCTCCCGTCCTGGGCGGGTCCGAAGGGAGGGCGTGTCAGACTTTTGCTGACTAAAACCGACTCATGTACCTTCGGTTGCCCTTTATGTTTCGGGGCCGCGGTAACTATTATTATAACTATTCCGCAACCCCGGACAATAAAGGTCTTCTGTGTTCATTTGGGTTGTGCTCTATGTCCACCAATTAAATTGGTGTACAAATATTAAGTGCAATAGCACGTTGTAGAAAACAAATGTCAATAAATGTATAAAAAAATATAATTAATGATTAATGAATTAAATTTTATTTATTGCATGCATGCCAATGGTAGATTTTAAACCCTTTGTATGCCGTAATTATTTTAAATTAATTTAAAAATTAATTAATTTGCATGTGCGTGTGTGTGTGTGTGTGTGTGTGGATGTTTGTTACTCTCTCACGCAAAAACTACTGAACGGATCTTGATAAAACTTTATAGCAATATTTATACACCAGAAATGCAGATGGATTGTAAAACATCACGCTATTGTAACGTTGTGATTTTTTCTGTTTTGTGGTCAACACATGTTGCTTTTACCAAGCATGTGTAAACGCGCCTTAATGTGGTCTATGGTAATATTGATCCTAATTGCCTTGACAATTTGTTTTGATTTATCTGTGACACCGGACATACTTTATCGTTTCAGTGTGACAGGCTCCTGTCAAAGTCCCTAGTTTGTGGCAGTATTGTTTGAAATATAGGTGCATATTTAATTTTCTGTTTAAAAACAACGTTAATTGTTTTAAGGAAGTCTCTGCCTTCATCTTGAAAATAATTTGTAGTATTTTCCCATTTAACAATTTGTATAAAGCAAGTGTTTTCATAGGATTTCTGCAAATTGGAATCTTATAAACGGGGAAATCTCCCACATTGGAAAGGGGTAATTTGGTTTCGGGTGATAGGAACCCAAGGATTCTTTGGACCTTGTATTGCGGCGTCGGGTCGATCCAAATATGCATTTCGACGTGGATTTAACTGGCCGGCAAGGCGTCAGGCAATCAGCCTGGACGAATTCAATAATTGATTAAAAGGCTTCTAGTGCTGCGTGTAGATTTGGTGGACAATCACGGGTAAGCTGTGTGACCATGATTCTTCTTATCAGCGCTGACGCATCTTCCACTGGACATGCATGTCGTCATGTGTCTCATGTTTCCAGCTGTGTGGACCAGCCAATAAGCAGCACTAGGCCAGATTTTATTGTGGATGTGGCTGGGTGTCCCAGTCGGAGAATCGTTTTCTTTTATTAAAACACCGGTAAGGTCCTAGTCTATTGTCGTGATG
Organism: Athetis lepigone; assembly: GCA_033675125.1. Taxonomy (NCBI): domain Eukaryota; kingdom Metazoa; phylum Arthropoda; class Insecta; order Lepidoptera; family Noctuidae; genus Athetis; species Athetis lepigone. The sequence goes on along the minus strand of CM066220.1, from coordinate 3,402,119 downwards.
GCCACGTGGAGCCACGCTCAGGATGTATTGTAGTTTGATCTAAACCTAATGCAAACAATGTTCTATTTCAGCCTGGGCGGGAATTTAAATAGAGAAGAATTTATTTACAAGGAATTTATTTTGAGAAGGATATTTTGGTGGAAATTCATTTTGGACTTCTTTGTGTTGGTTTTTCCTGTTTTTCTGGATTGGACCCTTCAACCCCGTTAGATTGAAGAGGCTGTGACACGTGGAATTAAGGACAAAGGGTCAGAAGGCGAGTTATCCCAGGGATGTGTCGCAAGTACCTTTTACAAACAATTTAACTTCTTGAACAAATGATTTAAATTCATTTCCCTTTTAATTACCAGTGGTGACATTATCTTACACTTATTAGATCTGTATAATTAGTAGTCTTGGTAGATGGAATCCACAGCCTGAGGATCCACAGACTGGGCTGGAGTTTAAGTAGGCTATCTACTAGGCTACCGTTGCGTGTGAATCCTGGACGTTCCAACAGTCCACTCTTGGAATCGCCAGGATTGACCCAACACTACTTGAGTACAATAACAATAATAATTGTTATAAGTGTTTCATTCGAGTGGAAGTTTTGAATAAATGTGTAGTTCAACAAGTTTAAATTTTATTTTTTACACCCAATTAGCCGAACGTTTTCCTCTTTCTTTGTCAGGCTAGAAACCCCCATTTTTCCACTTAAAATCTATGGCCCACGCGAGCGGAGCAGTACTCAATACCCTTACAAAACCGTAGAGGGCTGTCAGTTAAGTTAAATTCGGCAAAAGTGATGCGAATAATTTCAAGATTGGGACAGGTCTTACCTTTAGCCACTTCTAATAATTGACATCTGGTCCACACCAAGTCTGATAGGCACAACGCTTGTTGGTATACTGCGTGCTGTAAAACAAATAGTTTATTAAAATCTTTTATATTGTATTAACTTTATTACCGCCATCGTCATCATCGTCGTCATTATTATTTATTTTATTTTAGTAACATGGATGATAACCAATAACATAAATGTAATAGTCATCAATGTCATCGTCATTGTCCTCACTTTCGTCATTAACCTATAGTACGATTTTTAATTCGTGTCAGAAAAATGACAAGTGCAACTGTCACTGATACCAAAAAGGGTGACCCGCTACAATAGTGATGTTCCACAATCGATAGACTTAGTCATTTAGTCATGCTTTGTTTTATTAGGTACCAAAGCGTTTTTTTATTGTAAATATTGAATACATACCGTCTTAAATAAAACAATTTTAGAAATATGGACCTTACCAAAAACAAATAATATAACAGTGTTTTATGTAATATTAAATTACCTACCGTGTATGTCTTCTATTTAATTACCGTAAATTACATGTAATAATTTTTATAATTAATAGCAATTTGATATTGAATAAAAAAATATTCTCGACTAAGATTTAATAGTAAAAACTCGATTGTACCACATCGCTATTTATTTGGGACTAAAAACACTGGAAATGTCATTTTTGTGACTCGAATTAAAAATCGTACTTTAGTCATAATTATTATCCTAGTCTACGTCATTGTTCTGTCATCCCCACACTGACCTGATACGGCTGCTCGGCCTCAAAGTTCCGTATGGCGCGGATGTGGTTCTCCTTCATGATGTGGAACCGCTTGGAGTCGGCCGTGAAGTGTACCATGTGCTCTACTATCTTCTCTAGAAGCACGCTCTGCTTGTCTTAATCTTCAATGTCAATGTCCTAACAATCATAGTCATTGTCCTCACTATACTCGTCATTATCCTAGACACCGTCATTATCCTCGTCATCGTCATTATCCTCGTCATCGTCATTATCTTAGCCACCGTCATTATCTTAGCCACCGTCACACCTCAAATCTTTGTCATCACCCCAAGTCTTTGTCATCACCCCAAGTCTTTGTCATTACCCCAAGTCTTCGTCATTATCCCAAGTCTTTTGTCATTATTCTAGTCACCGTCACTGTCCCGTCATCTCTACACTGACCTGATACGGCTGCTCGGCCTCAAAGTTCCGTATGGCGCGGATGTGGTTCTCCTTCATGATGTGGAACCGCTTGGGGTCGGCTGTGAAGTTTACCATGTGCTCTACTATCTTCTCCAGGAGTACGCTCTGTTTGTCGTCGTAACCGTCTATTGTTATCTGCGAATATAAATAAATAATAAATAAATTACACCTAAACACAGTACAATCATTATGCTCATCAAACGAAGTTGTCCTGGGTGGGAATCGAACCCAGGACCTCCGGCTTCGCACCCTCGGGCCTGTCCATCCATATACAACATGTCCCGGAATAAACGCACACCACCAGACACCCCAATTAGAATATTATGTTATAATCATAATACATACACTGAATTTTTATTATTATGTTTAAAACACTGTTTTTTTTATAAATTAGTTGTACAGATTGTGGGAGAAAATTATAGTCATATTACAAATCTACGCATGCACACAGTCGCACTTGCATAAGGGTCTAGCGTAGTAGGTATTTCATCCATTTTAGTTTGTTTTGACTGTACAGCGGAAGTGTGACAGCAGTTTACGTAGTTTTAATTATTTTTGGGATAAAATATTACCTATATTAAAAATTACAAAAATCGATTCAGTAAACGATTCTGAACCAACTATTTTCTCAAAGTGCATTAATTCAGTTACACATTGTATATTAGAATATTTATTGATAAAAAAATACAATATTTGTTGCACGAATGTAGGGACATGATTGTAAAAAACAAAAAAAAAAACGGGTCAGCCAGTAATTTATGAATACACTAGCTTTTGCCCGCGGCTTCGCTCGCGTTAGAAAGAGACAAAAAGTAGCCTATGTTACTCTCCATCCCTTCAACTATCTCCACTTAAAAAATCAAGTCAATCCGTCGCTCCGTTTTGCCATGAAAGAAAGACAAACAGACAGACAGACAGACAGACACACTTTCCCATTTATAATATTAGTATGGAAGTATGGATATGTTACCGGACAAACCCGATTTCAGGACAAACTAGTTTTACCTAGTCTAAAATAGGTCGACGGAGCCCTATTGTGGTTTAAATAAAAATAACCACGAAGGTTTTTTTTTGTGAGTGGGAAATCATCAAATGGCTGCTCCCGTCCTGGATGCGGCGGGAGGGCGAGTCAGACTTTTAATGACTAAAAACCCACTCATGTTCCTTCGGTTGCCCTTTATGTTCCAGGGTCACGGTAAATATTATAAACATTCCGCAACCCCGGCAGGACCACGAAGGCTAAGGCGGGAGCTCCGCTCCGCTTCGTTTCCGCCTTAGCCTTCTAACCTAACCTGTCCGAGTCGGGGTGCCCTGAGTCGAGGCGAGGAAGAACTAGTTTAACTTAGGCAAAACTAGTTTGTCCTGAAATCGGGTTTGGCCGGTAACACATACATATCTATCTATATATATAAAACAAAGTCGGGTTTGTTACAACATTTATAACTCAAGATCGGCTAGACCAATTTTCATGGTTTTTGGTTCGTTGGATTTGTCCCCGCCCCGAATAGCAGAATACATCTTAAAAATAATGAAAAATCGACGAGAACATAATTATAAAAGATGAATCATTTTCCCCTATAATTAATTCTAAATTCAATTAAAGATTGAAAACTTAAGAGAACAATAGTACTATAGTCCGCGCGTTTAGAACTGAGTCGTCGGGCCATAAATCATTTTTCTATATCTATCTCGCTCGCACTTATGAGTCTTATGGAGCCGTCTAGTGAAGGGTGTAACAAGAAAAGACATATTATCGATAAGTAACTTTTATTATTATCGTATCTTGTTAACAAAATTTAATTTAATATCGCCATGTAACTTTTATAGATCAACGTTAGAAAATACAGTATCCATAGTGCACAACGAGTTACACGTGAATGTATTTATTTAGTTGCAGTAAACACATTTATAGCTAAAAAAACGCACGCACTGCAATTACATTGGAAACCGACCAATCAGAATCGTACTAATTAGTGACTCATCGTTAGCACGTGCGCAGGTAGCCGTTTATCGATAACTAGGGTCCGGCGCGCGGCACATTCCTATTTTTAGTGACATTTATGGCCCGACGACTCAGTTCTTAACGCGTGGACTATATTATATATTTATAGGAGCGCAGTAATGTGAAGTGATAATGTGAGAAAAGAACAATGAGCGGTTTCGTCCCAAGTGCTGTAACATTTTCCTACCTATATCGTTTGAAAGATCTCAATCAGTGTTATGTTTTTTTGTATGGGCGTAACTCTGTATCTCGTGCAGGGAAACTGTTATAGTGGTTTAATTTATTTGATAAAAATATTGAATAAAACTTAATTAATTAGTATTTCAATGACAAAAGGTCTAAAACAAGTGGAAAAAACCACACTGTCGACCGTGCGCCTACTCTAACCCAACACCCCCTCTCCCACCGTGTACCACACGCTGCCATAATGTATGCGCAGGAGCAGCGAACGATATTTTATGAGACAGCGCTAAACGTTAGAAAGAGATGATTGCCGGTGCCCGTAGATGCCATGATTTATCTAGCGCTATAATATATGCACAGTCAGTTTTTTGTAGCTGTGCTGTATTTTCGTGTTTTAAAATGTTACTCTGCTGTTTTTTTATTGACGACTTTTATTATTAAAGGACTTCTGGTGTTTCTACATTTGCAACTACATCAGCCAAGCATATTGTTACCCGCGACCTTTTTGGATGATATTATCATAGATAATAACCACTATTAAAAGCACCAGTAAACAATTTGCATATTATGTTTAAGCCATACTCTTACATAAGGGTATTATTTCTTTGTTATTTATACATTATCAACTATGCGTTTATTAATAACTGTCAAAAAATAACTATTACTGCCTGTGATTACTGTACAATTATTATAAATGTAATAATTACGTTTACATGTAACACAAAATGTAAAAAAGTATGATTAAAGCATTATTTAAAACAAAAACCTTTTTTCACTTGAATTCCAATAACTTTTGACCTACATGCAATTATTATACACCTACCTGTGTACCTACTTATAAGTTAAAAAAAAAGCTATTTGTTACGTTGACATACTAAGTACGCAAAAATTATTTTGTATAACCTTTTTGTCTTTTTTGTACAAAAACTGTTCTTTCTATCAAGTTCAAAATAATTTTCCTAGAAAGTCCTTATAAAGTTCAACTTTCCAGATTTTTTTCATATTTTTTAAACCTACGGGTCAAAAGTTAGAGGGGGGAGGGACGCTTTGATTTTTCCTTTTGGAGCGATTATTTCCGAAATTATTGACATTATCAAAAAATGATTTTAGTAAACCCCTATTCATTTTGAAATACCTATCCAACAATATATCACACGTCAGGGTTGTAATTAAAAAAAAACCACTTCCCTATTTACATATAGGGGGGCTACCCTAATAAAACGTTTTTTTCCAATTTTTTTTTTTCGCACTTTGTCGGCGTGATTGATATACATATTGGTACCAAATTTCAGCTTTCTAGTGCTAACGGTTACAGAGATTAAGCGAGGACGGACGGACAGACATGGCGAAACTATAAGGGTTCCTAGTTGACTACGGAACCCTAAAAAGCTTAAATGATTATGTTTATACTAGTCGCAACTTGTTACAAGGGTTGGGACGCATCTCATACAATAATGCCCATTGTCCTTTAAAATACTGAGATACTTAGTACTTAAATCAATCAAAAGTACTAGGCGCGCAGTTGTGTGAAGTGGTTAATAGAAAATGTGAGCGCAATTTTAAGAAAATATATGTTTATGAACTTAAATAATATCCATCCATACTAATATTATAAATGAGAAAGTGTGTCTGTCTGTCTGTCTGTTAGTCTTTCTTTCACGGCAAAACGGAGCGACGAATTGACGTGATTTTTTAAGTGGAGATAGATGAAGGGATGGAGATTAACATAGGCTACTTTTTGTCTCTTTCTAACGCGAGCGAAGCCGCGGGCAGAAGCTAGTAAAAGATAAATTACACTCATATAAAATGAAATAGGACTCACGCTGACGCCGTACTTAGCGTTCCCGATGCTCCACCTTAGCCCGGCTAGTTCGGCGGCGTACGCGAATTGTTGCAGACTGTCGCGCAGGAGGAGCACCCATACGGAGGTCAGGTTGCAGCTCAGAGGGTCCGCGTAGGCTAGAGGGCTAGAGGTGAAACACAAGGGCAAAATTTTACTGGAATGGAAAAACTGCTGTGATAAATGACGAAACAAATAAATAATTAAATAATCAAAAATCCAAGTGCAATTTGGAAGTTGTTGGCAATCGACGGGCCTGTTGGTCTAGTGGTTAGTTGCCCTGACTGCTAAGCCCGAGGTCGTGGGTTCGATTCCCACCCAGAACAAACTTTGTGTGATGAGCATGAATGTTTGTTCTGTGTCTGGGTGTGTTTTATCTATAATATGTATGTATTTAAAAATTATATAAGTATGTTTATCAGTTGTCTGGTTACCATAACACAAGCTCTGCTTAGCTTGGGATCAGATGACCGTGTGTGAGTTGTCCCAAGATATTTATTTATTTATTTATTTTATAATTACATGAAACAGAAACAAACACCGTATTTTTAACCAACTTCAAAAAAAAGTAGGTTCTCTGTTCGACCTGTATGTATGTATGTTTGTCCGCGATTATCTCGCGTTTGGCTAAACCGATTTTGATGTGCTTTTCAGCAAAGTGTTTGTTACATTCTGGGGAAGGCTTTAGTATATAACACTAATGGATATCTCGTGACGTTGCCCGCATAGATCGCGTTTTGCTTTCTTGGATTGTAGATTTTCAAAGACGATTGTATGTTTGACCGCGATTATCTCGCGTTTAGCTATACCGATTTCGATGCGGTTTTCAGAAGTCTTTGTAACATTCTGTGGAAGGTTTTAGTATATAACACTAATGGATATCCTGTGACGTTGCGCGCATAGTGCCGTTTTCATTTTATAAGATATACATGTGATATACATGTAATGCACATATAAATAAATATATATATATATATATCTATATATATATATTCATGTACGCCATAGACTACCCGTTACCCATTTTTTAATAATTTAATTCCATCCAAAGGTTGTCTGGAAGAAATTGCTTTTTAGCGATAAGGCCGCCTATTGTACTCTTGCATATTTGTTTGTGTTGTCCTTTACTGTTTTTGTCCTATTGGTGTACAATAAAGAATATTCTATCTATCTATCTATCTAAGATTATAAGTTTATTTTGAGAGCTACCCTAAAACGTAGTCAGACACTGAGACTTTAACTAAAAAGTAAAAAAAATAAAAAGCTTTTTAAAAAAAAAGATAACCGACTTCAAAAACTAAAAGCTCAAAAATAACTATTTCGGAAGTCGGTGGCAACACAAATCGACCGGCAGAAGAGAAGCCACCGACTTCCGAAATAGTTATTTTTGAGCTTTTTTAATTATTTTTTAATTTTTAGGGTTTCGTACCTCAAAAGGTAAAAACGGAACCCTTATAGGATCACTTTGTTGTCCGTCCGTCCGTCCGTCAGTCTGTCACGACCTTTTTTCTCAGAAACGCGTCGAGATATCAAGCTGAAATTAATACCACATACTCAGGTGTGCTCGTCGAGATATCAAGCTGAAATTAATACCACATACTCAGGTGTGCTATCTCTCAAAGCAATGAAAAAATGAAGTTTTTAAATCAACGCAATAAAAAGATACGGCGGTTTATATTGCATATTTAGACATTTGCAAGGGAATCAAAACCTATAGGGTACTTCCCATTGACCAAGAATCATGAAATTTGGCAAGAAGCAAGGTCATGTAACACAAGTAAAGGAAAACTCCGAAAACCGTAAATTTGTAGTTATTTCCCAAAAAAAACTAATTAACGGAACCCTCGTTGCGGGAGTCCGACTCGTAATTGACCGGTTTTTATCAATTTTTTAAAATTAATCTACCCTATATCACTGCCACATCTAAGGCGAATTCGATGACATAATACGGTATTTGACACTATTAACCGATAAATCTAAGACATATTTTTTATAAAACCTATCTTTTTATTAGTCCTAAGCATCGGATTTGTTTTTAATTTACTGTAAATTTGGATTTTTAATTGCTTTAAAATCAATAAATAGTTAGTCAATAGGGTTGGTAGCTTGTGACGTCACAAGCTGGTATTGGCATACAAAGTCCATTGGAGAATTGCGTTTTGACAGCTCATAAAAAGTACGTCAATACGGTAGTTTCCACCATTATCAATTGACGTACTTTTTATGAGCTGTTAAAACGCAATTCTTCAATAGATTGTATAAGGCAAAGGCGAATTATGACGTCACTAAAACTCAGTTGACTACCTTTTTGTTAATTTCAAAGCAACTAAAAATCAAATTTTATAGCAAATTGAAAATGAACCGAATTTATTGGGCTGAATTTAATAGAGGTTTAATTAGAATTGTGTCTAACATTTATTGGTTAATGGTGTAAACTACCCAATTGATGAAGGTGTCAAATACCGGATTATCATCGGGTAAAAGCGATCGCTTCAAGTGAAGCACCTGGAATTTTTTATTTGGATTTTTTTAAGTTACGATGACTCTCTCTCTTGGTTTCTGCCCTTATACACTTACCTGACTAGATCAAACGTCATGACCGCTTTGGGCAGATGAAACTCGCTGTCTTTCTTGAACCACAGTCTCATCAGAGGGGTATCCTGAAACAAAGACATATCTATAAACTAGGTATATCCATCCATACTAATATTCTAAATGGGAAAGTGTGTCTGTCTGTCTTTCTGTCTGTATGTTTGTCTTTCTTTCACGGCAAAACGGAGCGACGAATTGACGTGATTTTTTAAGTGGAGATAGTTGAAGGGATGGAGAGTAACATAGGCTACTTTTTGTCTCTTTCTAACGCGAGCGAAGCCGCGGGTAAAAGCTAGTCTATAATATAAAAGAAAGTCGAGTTAGTTAGAAAAAAGTCACCAGCTGGGAGTGGCTTTTATCTTTCTCTGACACATACTGAGGAGGACTTTATATTTTCCTACATCAGCATGAACTCGTTGGCGGGCGGCATGTGAAGTTAGTAGGTGATAAGGTGACTTACTACCTCTACCTATCGCTGTCTTGTTCCCCATACATAATCCCCCTCCCCCCACCCATCAAGACATCATCTCTCCTCCCCCTATGAATACACCCCTCTCCTCGTCTTATCAATTCCCCTTTCTCCTCCTATCAAACCCACACACTCTCCATTCTCTTCCCTCTAAATACCTCTCTTTCTTCCCCTATTAATCCTTCCTTCTAGTTCTTTTATCATCGAACCCCTTCCTTGTAATTATCTTACCATCAATCCAGGGAGAGTTGATGGTAATTAGTAGTCATTTTCCCGATCATCAATCCCCCCTCTCTCCTTATAATCCCTCTATATCTTACCCATTTTTCCTCCGTTACCCCTCTTACCTTCCAACACTTTCTCTCTATGGCTCAAGTCTCCTCAAAGCCGTATCCTAAAGCCAGTATCCTAAATTACCTTGATAATAACAGGTTCAGTGGAGGTGGCCGTGCTATCCTCTTCAGTCTCCAAGCTGTCTGGTGGGGATGAACTCGTTGGCGGGGGGGAGGTGAAGCTCATGGGTGACATGACGGACTTAACGACTCTCCCTATCGCTCCCCTGTCTAGCCCCCATATATAGCCCCTCTTTAATCAAGACACATCTCTCCTCCCCCCTATCAATACCATCTCTCCTCGACTTATCAATTCCCCTATCAATCCTCTCCTTTAAATTATCCTATCATCGACTCCCTTCCTATTAATTATCATCAATCCAGGGAGTAATTTTCCGACCATCAATTTCTTCAATCGTCAAATTATCCCCCAATTTCTCCCCTATCCCCCCTTTACCTTACAACGCTTTCTTCTCTATGGCTCTTAAAGTGTCCTCAAAGCCTAGCTTTTAATCTTACCTTAATAATAACAGGTTCAGTGGAGGTAGCCGTGCTATCCTCTTCAGTCTCCAAGCTCAGTCTGGTGGGGATGAACTCGTTGGCGGGCGGGAGGTGAAGCTCGTCGGTTGGTGTCGCGTCCTTCCACTCCTGGAATGAGGAGTGGCTTTTAGAAACACAGTTAGAGAGAAATTATTTTATTATTTACTGGCTTTTGCCCGCGGCGTTAGATAGACAAAAAGTAGGCTATGTCACTCTCCGTCCTTTCAACTATATCCAATTAAATAATCATGTCAACGCGTCGCTCCGTTTTGCCGTGAAAGACGTACAAACTTTATTCAACTTCAACTTTTATATTTATTATGGCAATCCACCGAATTTTCGGTGATTTCTGCCAATGTCCAGTTTGAAAATAATATTTCAGTTTAAATGACAATTGTACGGTTATTAAATTATAGTATGGAGATCATACACGTGTTCTTATAACCAAGAACACGAGATGACTCCTACAAACTTTTTTAATAATATTTACCTTAAGTTTAGCCTCTTCAATGTCTTCTTGTAGATACTTCGTACCGTACCAGGGCTCAGTCATTGTGCATTTCTTTTCAAAACATCTGTAAAAATAGTAATATAAATACATATAAATTTCTTGTTTAATGAGGGTTTTTGCGTATGAGAAATCCGCTAGATACGTACGATACGCAATAGGTACGAGTGAGGTCCATATGTAGCATGATTAGTGAATTTTAACATATCTGACAATGCCATAACATGACATTGACATGATATTGACAGATATGTCAAAATAGGGATCACGACAGCACAAAAAAATGGCATTCTGTTTAGTCCGTCTGATAGATGGGCTGAAAATACGGGACACGTATTTTTTGCTTGATCAAATTAATAAAAAAATACAAAGATAAAGAGCAACAAAGTTCCAGAGTCGGCTTTTGACGTCACCGTCCTGCAAAAATTGTATCTTATTGTGACGTCACGCGCAACTTCAAAGTACTGTATCGTCGTCATTCTTCGTTTACGAGAAAAAAGAAAAAATACGTGTCCAAAATTTATTGACAATCTATCTGACGGACTAATTACTTTTTTTTGTCGTCTCGCCTATTGTAAATGTATTGCCATCTAGCGGATTTCTCATACGCAAAAACCCATATTGCACCCCTGCCAAAGAAGACAAGTGACCAATAAATTGAATTGAATTAAACTCTATACTTTGGAAACGAAGCGGTGTACCCAACCCACAGGAGCTGCTGGTTGTTCTCTAGAGATACCGCGGCCCGGACACAATGAACTAAGAAGGAACATGGGTGGATTTTAGTCAGTACAAGTCTGACACTACCTTCCGCTCCGCCCACAGCGGAAGGAGTCATTTGATGATTTAGGAATCCACAAAATAAATTTTACACTAATTTTTTAAGTTTTGGACTGAATATTAAGAAGAAGAAAATTATTAAAATGATTTTTTTTCTGTAAATAGGTAATAAATTACACTTTTACACGTCATTTTTTTCTTATTTTAATCGAACGATGAGGCCGGTGTTTCCTAGCTGGACTACTCTGAGAAGAAACAACCGAAACAAACTCAGAGGTCAAAGTCTCTTTTAAAGTCCATACAATATTGTATTGGTCAAATTATGCGAGGACCATGAAGGTAATAACTGAAGTGATCTCTTGATGAGAGAATCACACAGATTTGAGTGGACCTGGAGAACATTAGTGAACATTCTTCTTTAGCGTGACTCGACAATTTCATGTTCGTTAAGTTAGGTCTGTATAACTACTCCGCTCCCGTGGGTCCCGCGTTGTGTAGCCTAAAGACCATCCATTATTCAAAATAGAATCATCCATTGTTAAAAGCTTTCACATTTAGGGCCGTATACAGAAAGGAAGCTGGAAACTTATAAGCGCTTGCCGGCGCTTGTTAACGCTGGTATAGTTCGCGTCACGTAAGCTTGCCCCTCTGAAGTTAGGCTTTTGTGACGACCGCGCAGGTACAATCACTTACAAAAGTGTTACGTTCGGTGTTTTATTTTTGTTTTATTACAGAATCGAATTAAGTTGTAAACATTGCGATTGTAAAGCTGCTTCTAAACGGTCAATATTTTACTATATTTATAATAGCAGTTATTAGTTTGATTTATGTTGTGGCGGTGAAAACAATATAATTAAAAACCATAACAAAGTTTAACAGTTTTGGCAACAACAGTACTTTCGCATTGAGCAAGCAGGACAGAAGTAAGCATCGAACGTATGCGAGTGACAAAGACGCCATTACAAGCGCCATCTTTCAAAAACCGCGCATGCGCGGTGCACGTTTGGTTGTAAAATCGACTACTGCGCAGCCAATTGCGACGAACTTCAGAGGGGCAAGATTACGTGACGCGAACTATAATTCGCGCAGGAAAATATATGAACATCGACAAGCTTCAACACGCGCTTGTCAGCGCTGGGCGTTGCCATAACAACTGCAAGCTAATCATTCAGACATTTTGCTTAGTCTGCTTCAACCTGCTTCCTTTGTGTAGAACGGACCAGCGCTGACAAGCGCCGGTAAGCGCTTATAAGTTTCCAGCTTTCTTTCTGTATACGGCCTAGGAGGATAATACTTACTTCGCAACAATACCAACGCGAACGTTTTCTGGTGTAAGCATAGACAGTAGCGAGTCGATCAGCTCCGGTTTCCATTCTGTCATGATGTAGTAGGCGGATAACACGTCGTTCATAGGGAATTCCTGAGAACAAAAGTGTAAGATTATAAACAACTAGCTTCTGCCCGCGGCTTCGCTCGCGTTAGAAAGAGACAAAAAGTAGCCTATGTTACTCTCCATCCCTTCAACTATCTCCACTTAAAAAATCACGTCAATCCGTCGCTCCGTTTTGCCGTGAAAGAAAGACAAACAGACAGACAGACAGACAGACACACTTTCCCATTTATAATATTAGTATGGAAGTATGGATTTAAGTTTGGCGGCATAGCATTTTTGAGTATCCCGCCACACTACTTAGAAAAATCCCCCGACACTATTCCCAACCACTGCAACTCCTAAAAGCAAGAACCAACAGTGGATAGATTTGGCCACTAAGCGCCTTACTAATAATCGCTGCATAAAGTTATGACAGGTTTATACGTCAAAAAATGTATGGTTACACAGGCTTTATTCATTGCATAACTTTACACAGTGATTATTAGTAAGGGCATAAAAATACGTTGATTTACTTCAGGCGCTGTCTAATTTGACAGAAAAAAACTAGTATGTATTTTCTGTCCTTTTCTTAATAAAATAGAAAGAGAAAGACGCCCTTTTCTTAAATTTAGTTAAGTTTGTGCACAAGAGAATCAGCACCTATGTCTTCCACCAGGAATGAGTTCGGAAAAAAGTTATATTTGCGTAGAACATACTTCTTTAATAACATGAAGCTTTAGACATTTTCAACATCCCCTATATTTGGAGTGGAAATTATGATTTCATTACGAGATCATATTCAGTTGATTCGTTTCTCCGGGACTCGTCTTCTGCTCGGCGCTTTTATGGTGGACTGCCACTGTTGATTCTAGCTTTCAGGATCTATAAGCAGGCGTCCGTCACTCGCTCAAGGCCACGCGTTTTATGCCTACCGCTTCGCGTATCGTCGACGATACAACGAACACCGGGCTGTCGCGCGCCCGGCTGAGTGCTCGCGCGTCACGGGTACAGCGCTGACTATCAAAATGCCGAAACCACGTAATTATTGCCTGATTATTGTGCAATTCCCCTGTTTCCCAATTCTCCTGTTTCCCTTTTGATTATTTAATAATTATTCTCGCGGTTTTGGATATTATCGACACTAAAATATCGGGAATTCAAGGAACGAAAAATATGCATCAGTCATTTTATTGAACTAAAAAATATTTGATCAACAAATAAAAAAATATTTATTTTTTTAAAACATTCGTTTTATTATCATTATCATCATACGTATAACCCTAGCACATTTACTGGATGACACGCACACACGTTAGTCGGGCGGCGGGCAAAAGAATCTCAACTCTCTTTGTGCGTTCTTAAGGTACATTTCTCCTCACTGCAAACAGCTGGTATTATTATTATGATTTTGTAGGCTATTATAGCGTAGGTATTTTAGTTTTTGTATTGGAGTGAAGTATCTGTTACGTAGTAACTATTTATGAATCTGTGCTATAAGGTCCTTCTGCTAGATTTCTGACTCACCTGCAAGATATGCACATGGCCAGTGACCAGGGTCCGCGCCTCCTGTGTGTCCTTGAACCGGAACTCGAGTCCCATGAGGTCCTTCTGTTCGTCCCAGACCCAGCGCTTTGCTCCTTCCTTCTTCAGCATGGCTATGTACTGTGGGGAGACAAGGGGGAGGATATTAAACTGGGTTTTTATTTGTAGAATATAACTTTTTTTCCGAGAATGGGAAATCATCAAATGACTGCTCCCGTCCTGGGCGGGGCGGGAGGGCGTGTCAGACTTTCACTGACTAAAACCCACTCATGTTCCTTCGGTTGCCCTTTATGTTCCGGGGTTACGGTAACTATTAGAACTATTCCGCAACCCCGGTTTGTACACCCATCATAACTTAACGAACAATTTGTTTTATACACATATGTATAATCATTAGTTGTAATAATAGTAACACATATTTAAAAAATAATTATCTTAAAACACAAATAGACAACATCTATAGTCTATTTTTTTTTAACAAACGAGTACTGAGTATATCTCTTTCACATTTCCGGTATTGACAGAGAGAGATGAGAATTAGTCGAGGCGGTGCGAACGCTTTTAACACCAATAATAACACTTATGCTGATTATGTGGACCGATAGAAACGCAAACAAAATTTTGGTTACTCGTTTGTTAAAAAAACAGACTATAGTGTATTTTTATTATAAAATCAACATTTCTATAACCTATGAACATTAAGGCGCGGTAAGTAGCTATTCGCGGTGGTGCATCGAATTAATAGAAATAAGGTCGAAAATATTTTAGCAAATCCGCAAAAATGTAAGCAATTTTGCAGTTTTATTTGAATAGTTAAATAAATACAGTTCTGTATTTTAAAATTTTTTGGTATATCTTTAGTTTATATAATTTTCTTTGTTATAGATATAAAAAATATGATGGTTTTCGCTGAAAAAATTGAGAACTTCGAGACGATAAGTTTTTGTCGAGGTCTTTTTGAACATTTTTTTTCGTAGTACTAGACCACATTTGTGAATTGTTTTTGTGTAAGTCTTTTCTTTATATATTAGACTATACACTGTATTTTTTTCTAGCTTGTGGTTTGTATAGATACGGCTAACTTTGCGACGAAAATCTAGACTTTTACAAGGTGTTTGCTATGGACAGCGCCTTAACAAACGAATGAAAATACTTACTTCGAACACCAGCTTGATAATATCATCAGTATGGGCGACTCCCTCCTCAGTGAGGTCCACTTGCACTCCAAAGAAACCGAAGCCCCGCGCTCCTATACGAGTGCCGCCTACTAAACTATGACAAACAGACAAAATATAACATAATCAGTTACGTAGAGTGTTTGCGACTGTGAGGTAATTTAGAATAGAGGGTAATTTCGAGTTGGGGGTAATTTCGACTAGGGGATAATTTAAACTACGAGGTCATTTTAACTAGAGGTTAATTTTTATGGTGGTCGCGTAATTTCGAGATCTGGGTAATCTTGACTACGGAGGTAACGACTAGAGGATAATTTTGCCAAGTGGATAATATCATCAGTATGGGCGACTCCCTCCTCAGTGAGGTCCACTTGTACTCCGAAGAAACCGAAGCCCCGCGCTCCGATACGAGTGCCGCCTACTAAACTATGACAAACAGACAAAATATAACATAGTTACGTAGAGCGTTTGCGACTGTGAGGTAATTTAGAATAGAGGGTAATTTCAACCGGGGAATTTCGAGTCTGAGGTAATTTCGAGTCGGGGGTAATTTCACGTAGAAGGTAATTTAGACTACGAGGTCATTTGAACTAGAGGGTAATTTTTCTGGTGGTCGGGTAATTTCAAGTTTTGAGTAATTTTGACTACGGAGATAGTTTCGACTAGAAGGTAATTTTGACAAGTGGATAATATCATCAGTATGGGCAACTCCCTCCTCAGTGAGGTCCACTTGTACTCCAAAGAAACCGAAGCCCCGCGCTCCGATACGAGTGCCGCCTACTAAACTATGACAAACAGACAAAATATTCAGTTAAGTAGCTTTTATATTAAAAGTCAAGTCAGATGAATCATTTGCAGCTGTGTGGTCATTTATAATAGAGGGTAATTTCGATCGGTTGACAGTGTGTGTTGTCCGAGGATATTTATTTATTTAGCATCTTCTTAAATCGACAGTAGTACAAAAATACAGTGCTTACCTATTACACCAGCCTCGCGCCTTCAGCGCTGATAGGAGACTGCCGGGACCCTCGTGTCCCAGCAAATGGGACCTTGGTGTCCCAGCAAATGGGACCTTGGTGTCCCAGCAAATGGGACCTTGGTGTCCCAGCAAATGGGACCTTGGTGTCCCAGCAAATGGGACCTTGGTGTCCCAGCAAATGGGACAAGTAGTGAATGACACTAGTATAAAATACAGTGCTTATCTATTACACCAGCCCCTTGCCTTCAGCGCTGATGGGAGACTGCCGGGACCCTCGTGTCCCAGCAAATGGGACCTTTATGTCCCAGCAAATGGGACAGGTAGTAAATAATAACATAGTATAAAATACAGTGCTTACCTATTACACCAGCCTCTTGCCTTCAGTGCTGATAGGAGACTGCCGGGACCCTCGTGTCCCAGCAAATGGGACAGGTAGTGGCCTGGCTGTGGAGGAATAGGACATTATGATACTAGTTAGGTAAGATTGCATGTAGTAATGATAAAATGATGAACTTTCATGGATGATTGGCAAGACATAGGGAGCAATGGAAGGCTATAAGGGAGACCTTTGCCCAGCAGTGGGACAGTACAGGTTATTAAAAAAATGATAAAACCGGAAAATAAACAGCTGCATAATAAATAAGAAGAAACATCAGTAGCGAGACGAAAGGCTTATTTTTTTTGGGGAGTGGGAAATCATCAAATGACTGCTCCCGTCCTGGGTGCGGCGGGAGAGCGTGTCAGACTTTTACTGACTAAATCCCACTCATGTTCCTTCGGTTGCCCTTTATGTTCCGGGGTCACGGTAACTATTATAAACATTCCGCAACCATCTCCTGATAAGTTCTGATTAAAATATCTGGCAGATAAAATACAAAATCTGTTTCATTTTTAACTATTCGAGTACTTTATGTACTATCTAATGGCTTTAAGCTTTTATGAAGTATACAGTGAAACATGTTGTAATAAGGCGTTTAACGTTTTTCATAATCTATATACTCTATTCTTTAAATTGTGTTTTCCCGCAATACGCGCAAAGAAAGGATATAAACCTATAAAGAACAAATGGATAAGTAAAGGATTAAAAGTATCGTGCATTAAAAAAAGAATACTATATTATAAATATCAACATGATGCTATAAGCAAAAAATATCATAAGTCTAATTATCTCACATATTCTAAAATATTAAAAAAATGTATATCAAAATCTCAACGATTAAATAACGATAAATATATATGTAACTCTAAAAATAAATGTAAAGCTACTTGGTCTATTATAAAAAATAATTTTAATAATTCTGTTGATAAAAGTAATATAGAAAAATTAGTATACCAAGACAAAACTATTAATAACCCGATTGACATATGCAACTTTATAAACAACTATTTTATAGAACTGACCCATAAGAATAATTTTGATGAATCAAATAATGACTTGCGTAACATTAACATTACCGCTCAAAGAAATAGTTTGTTTTTAACCCCGGTAACCGAGACTGACATTTTGAAAATTATTTATTCTTTGAATGATACACTCGCGACCGGTTATGACGAACTCACTACAAGAACAATTAAATTAAGTGCTAAAAGTATAGCAACTCCATTGACCTACATAATTAATTTATCGTTAGAGCAAGGAATATTTCCCGATAAACTAAAAGTTTCAGTAATTAAACCTCTATTTAAAAAAGGTGATCGTACTAACATTGACAATTATAGGCCTATCACATTAATACCTATAATGGCAAAGATATTCGAAAAAGTAATGCGTGAAAAAATGATCAGTTATATTAACAAAAACAATATTCTTGTTGACAACCAATTTGGATTCAGAAAGAGTAGTTCTACAACACTGGCATGTTTTACATTAGTTAAACTGGTAACAGAAGCACTAAATAACAAAATGTCAACGTTATCAGTATTCCTAGACATGAGCAAAGCCTTTGACTTTGTGTCACATAAAAGGCTTCTATATAAACTTGAGAAGTACGGAATTAGAGGGCAAGCACTTGATTGGTTCGAAAGCTATCTGAAGAATCGCCAGCAAAGAACGTTACTCTCAAAAATAGAAAATAACTCGAAAGTTTCATATACATCTGAACTTAAATTTAATTGTTGCGGCGTGCCGCAGGGTAGTATTTTAGGGCCACTTCTATTCATTATTTATATTAATGATCTTTGCAGTAACCTACAACATAAATGCACATTGTTTGCTGACGATACTACACTAACCATAAGATGTTTAAACAAAAATGATCTCGAATTTGACACAAATAACGAATTACAAAATGCTGTACAATGGCTACAAGAGAACAACCTTCATGTCAATTTAAAGAAAACTAAGTTAATACACTATCAAACCACAAATCTAACGTCCCTTCCTACTACAATACAATACAATAACACTATCTTGCAACCGGTACAGTCAACATTATTTTTAGGAATAATTATTGATAATAAATTAAGCTGGAAAGAGCATGTAGATAAAGTGTGTGGTAAGCTCGACAAGTTTGTATTCGCTCTCCGCAAACTAAGACTCACAGCCAGTAAAGAAGCAGTCCTAAGCGCATATCATGGGTACGTCTCTTCAGTATTACGCTATGGGCTAGTTATATAGGGCAATTCTGTCGATGTTAGCAGGGCATTTAGAGCACAAAAAAAATGTATTAGAGCCATGTGTGGTGCTGATTATCTAGATCACTGCAAACCACTATTTCAAAAATTAAAGGTACTTCCACTGCCATGTCTCTATATTTTTGAAATTTGTCTATTTGTTAAGAGACATTCCTATCTATTTCCAATAAAAGAACATGTCTCCAAAAGAATTCAAGATAGAAACCCGAATCAACTAATAGCACTAAGCCAAAGAATCCAACTATATAGTCGTAATTCCCACTGCATGGCAATAAACATTTTCAACAAACTGCTACCACAGTTCAGACAGCTGCCTATAAATAAAGGAGATGTCCGCTTTTTGTATGGACGTTGGTTTTTTATTCCGAGAAAAATCCAACCAGCATCAAAGTCCACTCTAATAAATACGACAAAAATATGGAACTTAGAACTAATTCAATAATATTTTTAAACACCCCCATTTAAGCAAAAAATCATAAAATAATAATTTAATTAAATAATGATTTCCATTGATTAATTGATTTCAGAACGCACCCCTAATCGGCTCAACCAAGAATTTTAAATAAAGCTGGATACTGAACGTAGGATGAATTGAAGTGTGAGCGAGATAAAAACATTTTTTTCGTATGTTTTTATATCTCGCTCACACTTATATCATAATTTAAGTGTGAGCGAGATAAAAAACATACGAGGGGTAAATAAACTTGGCTTCAATTATTTCTTATAGGTGCAGTATCCAGCTTTATTTAAAATTCTTGGGCTCAACACATCGTTATCTGTCACTGTCAGTCAGATAACTGATTTACACTGACAGTTCTCCAGTGTCAATTTTGATAAGTTTACGTTTTTAGATGCGTTCACTTTATTTACTTAGAGAATTTAAAAAAAGTTTGTTCGTTTTAGAAGTAAATTCTCACTAAAATAAAAAAAGATTGGGGGTCTTTAAAAATGTATGATATAGTTAAAAGTCCTAGGTTTTGAGATGTCTATCCAAATATATTTAACTTATCCTGGTTAGAATTATTAAGTAATAAAAAACCATTTTTGGACATGTCCTTTAAACGTGCAATATTTTGTTGGCTTTTGGAAAAATGTTTTTATTGCATTAACGATTTTCTAAATTATAAACCTAAATTATAAACTATAGTTATATTTATGTTCATAATATTAAGTAGCTATATATATGTATACGTCTAAATATATTAATATAAAATGTTAAATTTGATTTAGATCTTAAGATTGACATTGTATATTTAATTTGAATTTTAATGTTTTATATGTATACGTCTAAATATATTAATATGAAATGTTAAATTTGATTTAGATCTTAAAATTGACATTGTATATCTAATTTGAATTTTAATGTTTTTAATGATAGTCCTAATTGCAAATTTTTAAATTAATCCTTATTTATAGTAATGTTAATATTAAATGTACTTGTAACATTTCTACGCCGGAAACGGTAGTGTATGAGAACAATACTGTGTAACGTTATAACATCTGTAATACTGTATACTAAGAAATAAATTCTATTCTATATTCTATTCTATCGAAAAATTGGAAACATGACATATTTTGACGGTAAATCGTTTGAGACTGTCAAAATAACAAGACGTGACGAGTCTCATTTATAATAAACTAGCTTCTGCCCGCGGCTTCAACAAGTAGCCTATGTTACTCTCCATCCCTTCAACTATCTCCACTTAAAAAATCACGTCAATCCGTCGCTCCGTTTTGCCGTGAAAGAAAGACAAACAGACAGACAGACACACTTTCCCATTTATAATATTAGTATGGATGTTTACGTGATTGTCGACCTAATTGTATTTGAATGTCTGTAGGAAAATAAGCTTATAAAAAAAAATAAGTATAATATAATTATGGCGGGTTGGTCGGTAATACGTACAGAAATAAATAAACAAAAAAACTCACCCCACTCTTATAATGTTTCCTAGTATCAGGGATCGGGAAATCAATAGACAAGGACCTAAGGTCCTTCACGGGGTAGCAGTAGGCCCGCTTCCGGCGCAGTTCCGGCGGAAACGGATGTTCGGGCCAAGATGGCGCCGTCACGCCTTTGTCTTGGACCTCCGAGAATAGTGGGACCACTATCTGTTCTAGATCGTCTAGGGATTCTGAAAGAATTATATAACGTATATTTTTGGTCGCAAAAAACCCGTTAGGAGATGATTCTATCTAAAAAAATACTGTCTGATTAATCGGAGGATATGTGTACAGAAAAGCAAAGAAAAGCTACCCTATTATTATACCTTCGAACACACGTGCTTCGAGACACAATAGAAAGACATCCGACAGCCGGCTGTCGCTTGGTCGTCGAAAGGATATTAATTGGATAGCTTTCCTTTGTTTTTCTATAGGAAAATTATTTCAGGTTCTGAATAAATATATGTTTAAAGTATTAGTTATTGAATAACCGGGCCATTATAATTATACATTGACTAGCTGTACCCCGCGGTTTTTGTAGTTCCCGTTTCCGTGGGATTTCCGGGATGAAAACTATCCTATCATCTCCGTAGTTGGAAAACTAAATAACTCCGATTTTCTAGTTTTGAGATATACGCGATTTAGTGCTTTTTTTTCAGTAAAAATTAATTTGTTAAAAAAATTGAGACAATTTTACCACAAAATATAAAATTACCGAGGGTAAGTCTTAATTTTTTAAAAAAATTAACATTTACTAAAAAAAGCACTAAATCGCGTTTATCTCAAAACTAGAAAATCGGAGTTTCCAACTACGGGGACGCTATGTCCTTTCTCAGGCTAGCTCTGTACCAAAATTAATTTAAATCGGTTCGATAGTTTTGGCGAGTCAGACAGACCGAGTTACTTTCGCATTTATATTATAAGTATGGAAGTATGGATTACATTAGCAATACGGTAATTTACGCCATTATCAATTGACATACTTTTTATGAGCTGCCAAAACGCAATTCTCCAAGAAATTTTGTATGGCAATGGCAACTTATGACGTCACTAAAATAACAACTCAGTTAACTATCTATTTATTGATTTCCAAGCAACTAAAAATCAAAATATATAGCTAATTGAAAATGAACCGAATTTATTGGGCCGAAATTAAAAGAGGTTTTATAGAAATTGTGTCTAACATTTATTGGTTAGTGGTGTAAACTACCCAATTGTCAGTTTTAACTTAAAAAGCACTAAAATGTACATAAAAAGTAAATACATACCTTTCCCCATAACAACTAGCGTCATTATATTGGCCGAGTACCATTTAGAATGGAACTTGAGCAGCTCTTTCCTGACATCAATGCCTTTCGCTTTAGGTATCGTCTCCAGAGTTTCTTTATTACCTGTGAAAGATTTACAGATTGAATGAATAATAGGGATGACGACAACATAAAAAAATGGCATTCTGTTTAGTCCGACTTGTAGATCGGCCAAAAATACGGGACACGTACTTTTTGCTTCGTCAAAATAATAAAAAAATACAAAGATAAAGAGCAACAAAGTTCTGGAGTGGGGGCATAGTGGGGGCTTTTGACGCCACCGTAATGCAAAAATTGTATCTGATCGTGACGTCACGCACAACGTCAACGCACTGTATCGTCGTCATTTTTCGTTTACGATAAAAAGATAAAAAAATGTGTCCAAAATTTTTTAATAATCTCATTAAAGGACTAATTACTTTTTTTTCGTCGTGTCGCCTATTGTACGATTGATAGATTGTCAGATGTTCGTAATCAATGCTCATGCCTTCTCTGTATAAAAAGAGACATTGTTCTTCAGTGTTTTGAAAGTGTAAATTAATGATAGATTGAACTAATGACAGATTGACTAATGCCACCCACAACATGTAAGAAGATGTGTGTTCTTGTCATGTTCAGTCTGCGCTCAGATCGCAAATGATTGTAAATCAATGTGTGATTTTCGTTCGACGTGATTTTCACACTATTCTATGATTGAATGACAAGTTGAGAGAACCCACCTAAATGAATGATTGACAGATTGATAAATAAATGATTTGTTAATGAATGGCTGATTGATTGACAGATCGGTTGAACGTATGAATGAGAGATTGATTCATGAAGGATTGACAGATTGAAAAATGAATTAATGAATGGTTGACTGATTGATTGAATTTGATTGATGTTTGATGATTGATTTATGACCGATAGCTTATTGATTGAATGATGATTGATAGATGTTTGATAGATGATTGATAGATTAATAATAGATGATTGATAGATGATTAATAGATGATTGATAGATGATTGATATATGATTGATAGATGATTGATAGATGTTTGATAAATGATTAGTTGATGATTGACTAATGATAATTGATTGAGGGTTGATGGATGTCTGATTAATGGTTGATTGACGAATGAATGAATAACTGATTAATTGAATAATGCCACCTACCTGTACCAAACTTATGAAAGGGATGTGTAGGCGAGGCGGTACTCTTATTGAGCTGGTCCAGCCTCCACATGTCAGAAGATGTGTTCTTCTCATGTTCAGAATGCACCGCGCTCAGCTCTCGTCCGGTCGCAGACTCCGTGAATAGAGGCGAGATGAAGAATTGAGCGAAACTGGGGACCAAATGGGAAATTTTAAGAGGCGAAAAAGGTTTTTTTTTTTTGGTGAGTGGGAAATCATCCAATTACTGCTCCCGTCCTGTGTGCGGCGGGAGGGCGTGTCAGACTTTTACTGACTAAAGCCCACTCATGTTCCTTCAGTTGCCCTTTATGTTCCGGGGTCACGGTAACTATTATAAACATTCCGCAACCCCGGCAGGCTAAAAAGGTTAATTCGTACGTCTTCCAAAAGAGTCCGGTTCGCTCGTGACCGCTTCTATTGATACTAGCTGTCCCTGCTGTTTTATTCACATTTTTAATAGTCAATATAACTGGTAACTTGTTAGACAAGGTCCTTTTTTTGGTACACTTTCCTAACAAAATATTTGAATAAAATCGGTTAAGTCGTTTTTAAAATGAAGCGTGAATAAAGATAATAAATAGGGTTTTATTTACTTTCACCCATATTTTACTCCGTTTAACATTAAAAAATTGCGTCTTAAACTTCTCTTCTTAGACGCAAAAACAATAATTTTATAATAATTGTAATACCTATGTACTTAAAAATAAGTTCTATTTTGTTTTATTTTTTCTTTTGTATTAATTAATTTGTAATTTGCACACCGCGTAAGGTAGATTGTAGTGGATCTCACTAATTTATATGTAACATCTTATGCTTGTACCTACATTCTTAGCAAATAAAGATTCTTGATTCTTAATCCGCCTCTGCGTCATAAAAAATACTACTGTGTAAATGTTACATTTCTAGCTACAGTAGTTTTGATTATAAATCGACTATTTACAACCGAAAACAGAGCGTAATTATTATTTTTTTGTGGATGGGATATCATTGAATGACTTCTCTCGCCCTGGGCGGGGCGGGAAGGGGTGTCAGGCTTTTACTGACTACAACCCACCCTGGTTCCTTCGGTTGCCTTTATGTTCCAGAGCCGCGGTAGCTATTACAACTATTCCGCAACCCTAGCTAGCCGGTGAATAAGTCTTTTTATTATTATTATTTCTTCTATACATAAAAATATCAGTACACTTTCAACCGTAATACTTACATGTCTAAAGCCTTATGCAGATGTTCAGGAATGACGTCGAAATAATACGTCGTGTGATCTGATGACGTCGACGCGTTTGACGACCCGCCGTGCTCCGATAGAAACTTGTTATATTCGTTCTCCTGCAACAAATAATTTCGGTAACGTTTTTATTTATTTATTGAAGCTTTAGGCACGAAATATAAAAAATAACAATGTAAAAAGGTTTCTACCAGTCTACCTTAGAGTGATCAAAAAACTAGTTATTAGTCAATAGTCAAATAATTTATTTTCATTAGACCAGAAAAGGCACTTTGAAACGTCATAATTATTATAAAACAAAAGTGAATCTACTGCCCATTCCAAAATGTTGTTACGTATGGAGAAGAATGGGCAAGAAACTCCATACTTACTTACTCTTTTAAAAAATAATCGTATTACAAAAGCGTTTTTTTACATGGTTAAGCGTGATTTAAAATGAATATAATCCAAAAACCATTTCCGTCAAAAATTACATGTATATAATAAAAAAAAATACTACTTTTATTAAATATTAGGAAATGGAAGCTTTATAATGCTCGCGAGCAAAGTGTTCACATGTTCACAATTAAACTTAACAATTTCTCCGCAGAGAACTTCCCTACTACTAAAATAAAAGACTACTTACCTCAGGATACTTCTTAGTCCCTAAAAACAGCATGTGTTCACAGAAATGTGCTAATCCTGGCAACTCTTCTGGGTCGCTTAGGTATCCTGAAAGAAAAGAAATAAGGTAAAGGTAACGCAGCATTTAAAAGGGTGGGGCAAGTACTGCAGTTAGGTAACCTGAGGGCTTAGACAAGTGGCATTGTAGAATAGATAGCGAAAACGAAGAGATTGTCAAATTTCGCTTTTATTCTACAATGCCACTTGTCTAGGGGGGCTGGACGCCTTTAAAGGAAGGTGTGAACATCATGAGGCCCGAGAAGTAAAACTGCTTTAAATGGATAAGGAAGGAAAGTACTTATTTTATTTTAAAGAATCATTGGTGCCGATTCTCTTATTCACAAACTAACGTAAATTTAAATTAAGTGCATCTTCCTCTTTCCATTTAATTAAGAAAAGGACAGAAGATAAAATATTAGTTAAGTCCTGTCAAATTTAGACACTCTATAGATAATTTAGACACGATTTAAAAACGTGGCGTCTAAATATACGTCATTTTCCTAAGGCGCTATCTAATTTGACACGATTAAACTAAAATCTTATCCTTTTCTTAAAAAAATGGAAAGAGAAAGATGTATTTAACTTAAATTTAGTTTAATTTGTGAATAAGAGAATCAGCACCAGTATTATATTTTTCAAAACAAAATAAACTGAATTCCATTATTTTCGTAAATGTATCACATCCGGGAATGGGGCAAGACGGCCCTGCATAATACGATATTTTACACCATCATCGATTGACGTGCTTTTTATGAGCTGTCAAAACGCAATGCTCTCATAAATATATTTCAAAGCAATATCAACATATATTTTTTTGGGTAGTGGGATATCATTAAATGACTGCTCCCGTCCTGAGTGCGGTGGGAGTGCGTGTCAGACTTTTACTGACTAAAACCCACTCATGTGACGTCACTAATTTACCAACTCACTTGACTAACTATTTATTGATTTCAAAGCAACTAAAAATCGACTTTTACAGTGAACTGAAAATGAAACGCATTTTTTTGGCCGAAAATTAAGAAAGGTTTTATAGAAATTGTGTTTTAAATTAATTAGTTAGTGATATTAAATACCCAATTGTTATAGTGAGAACTTACCAACATTGACATCAATAGCTGCTGCAGATTTGTCTGTGGTCATGTCACTTACTAAGAGCACTCGCAACCGATTTGATAGCACCAAACCCCTGCAAGACGAAATATATTAATCCTAGCTTCTGCCCGCGGCTTCGCTCGCGTTAGAAAGAGACAAAAAGTAGCCTATGTTACTCTCCATCCCTTCAACTATCTCCACTTAAAAAATCACGTCAATCCGTCGCTCCGTTTTGCCGTGAAAGAAAGACAAACAGACAGACAGACAGACACACTTCCCCATTTATAATATTAGTATAGTATGGATAATAGAGATAAGTTGAAAGGAAATCGTTTGTCCTGGTATGGGCATGTTAAGAGGAGGGATGAGACGCATATAGTTAGGACAGTTATGAGTATGAATGTAGAGGGTTGGAAGAGGAGAGGAAGGCCGAAGAAAAAATGGATGGAATGTGTGAAGAATGATATGAAGGAGAAAGGGGTAAGTGATAGCATGACGGGTGACAGGTTGGTATGGAAGAAAAAGACATGTTGCGCCGACCCCAAGTAAAATGGGATGAGGGCAGGAAGAAGTAGAATATGCCTTGTAGGCCGACCTTCTCTGTGATCATGTGTGGAAGGGAATTCGTGATAACTACGCCAACTTGTTTTCAACTAACTAGGCAAGATTAACAGTAGAACCATCCAGGAAAGCGCCTATAAATGAAATATACATAACATTTCTATGATTGCAAACATGTGTCTATGTATCGATCATTACCAATCACCTTTTTACCAGGCTTTTATTAGCTTTACCTGTAAGTTTTTATGTAAACTACAGACAAATATAATAAAAGAGATTGACCAAATCTAGTATCGCTATAAAATAAGAGGGTATAGCCACAAAAATATACTCATAAATCATAACATATTATTTTGATTTTCCTAAAATAACTTCATGAAAATCTTTCCGGGGGTTAATATTTTATATTTAATTAATTATTTATTCGACTTTCTTGCATTCTTCCTTTAATGGCGTACTTAAGTAAAAACAGTGTTGCCAGTTTCATAAGCTTTCCCATAATCAGTCTTAACTGATAGATTACATCATTATATTTTTAAGGGCACACGTTGATGTCTAAAAATTATTAAATCACGACTATAACATTTCTTTGCGTTACCAACAATTTATTTTACATTTTTAAAATAATGTTATTTTACTAACAAAAAGTATTTAGGTGTCGAAGTAATCTTTTATGGTTGATTTTTATTAACTGTGGGTAGCACTGCCACGGAAATTCAAATGTTAATAGTCAAAATTGTCACTTTCAAGTCAAACAAAGCTACGAATGTTTTGATTGAAAATTATATAGTTTATCTTGCGTTATTAGATAACGAATCATTGCGTTGAGTTCGTGTCCAGCAGAGTCTTCCGATTCCTGCGCGATTAAGCAATATTTTTAAAAACTTTCGTACTGTATCCTGTGGATTGTGTAGGACGTTTTTACGACTTCAGATCCTTTCTCTCTTTGTGCACAAAAATTTTGTTAAAAACGACACGCTGTGTGGACTGTGCCCTTGCTCTGAAACATCCTCTACCCCGTCGTCAACTGGGGGAAGCAGCGGATGCAATGGTTACATTTCTACGATACTGGATTACTCCGGCAACGGTTAGTATCGCATTATATTATTATTATAGTATTGTATCTTGTACCGCTTTTCTTAAGACACGCTTTTTTGAAATTGGGAAAATGAGTGCATTATTGTTATATGTATTATCAACAATATTATTTGTTATAATACCAAAAATGGTCCAAGTCAATAGCACTATTTGTATTTGGTTGTACAGCTAACTGTAACAGCAGATAACGTAAACAACTAATTGAATTTTTATTTTTTATTTTCAGATGTCAGAAGAACATCCTCTTCTCTCAGGAATGTTATATTATACTCGAATGAGCATCTCTGAACTCCTGAAGAGTAATTTGCTTACCTACATTGCTGGACTAATGCATCCAGAAGTGTAAGAAGACATACTCAGTACGATACGAATAGGCAGCAGCATATTGTTCATAAGGAATCTGTAGTATCACAAGATAATATGGATGTTTCTTCTTCAAATCATGAAATGGAAAATGTATTAGAAAATTCAATCAGGGATTTCTCAATACCTACACCACCACCACAACCCATTCAACTTACAACTTCAACATTCATTGTTACCATAGGTAACGCATTTTAGTACCTACACTGTATCTTTTAAATTATTTATTCTGTCATTTATTTACATAGTTTTACATATACAATGCACCGAAAATAATGTAACCAAGTTTTTGTAAAACAAAGATTTGAAAAGAGTGTCCGTAGAGTTCCTTGCTTGTTCTTTTCCATAGCATCTATACCTATGTACGTTTAAGCACAAGCAACTAGCGTCACCTTTCTGAATAACCGACCTACTTTTTGACAATTCAGAAGTGCTTGTAAATAATCTAAGTGAAATAAATGCCTTTGACTTTTGAATATTTTTATTTCCACACATTAATATTACATGTTTAATTATACGCATCGCAATGATGACCAGAATATTTGTCTGTTTACAATAATATATTAGTTTCGAATGGTTTTTACAAAAAGAACAATTATAATTTCGTCATGTCCGTCCGTCCTCGTCTTACCACCTTAACCTTTGACGACCAAGCGATAGCCGGCTGTCGCCCTGCTATTGTGTCTCAAATCACGTAAACATTATTTTAAAAATAAATCATAACAATTAGAAAGTGGATAGCGAACCCTATTCTATGCGGGGCCTGTTTATTTTCTACTCTTTATGCCTATAAGCCACTTAGATTTCTAATTACCATTTACTTGGGAACTTTCATTGGTTTGTTAAAACTATTCTGTTTTGTTTTATGAGAACAGAAATCATAATATTGTTGTAATTAGTACTTTTTTGGTAGAAGTTATGATACAAAACTAACCTCAAAACTTGAACATATAAATCAAAATTCAACAAAAACCCCTAAAAATAAGTAGATAATTTATATTTCCTTGGAAAGTACGACCTCTCTCCTCTTTTATATCCAATTTACACTAAGTTTCCATTTTTTTTTTATGCGCAACGGCGTCCTATACTATGATGGGCAATGTCTTTTCATTTATTCCCTTTTAGTCGAATCCGTACTAATATTATAAATGCGAAAGTAACTCTGTCTGTCTGTCTCTTCTTCACGCCTTAATCACTGAACCGATTTGAATGAAATTTGGTACAGATATAGTCTGGGACCCGTGAAAAAACATAAGATAGATTTCATCCCCGAAATCCCCCGGGAACGGGAACTATTATTCCACGCGGACGAAGTCGCGGGCAAAAGCTAGTTTTCTATAAAAGCGTGTTTGATTTAGCAGTTTAAAATGTTATTTTCTACCTAATGATAAATAATACCTAAATATAAATAAATAAACAATATCCATACCTGTAATTCCGCTTATCCTCGGGCGACTTATATATATTTTCGAATCTTTCGACGACGCCCGACACGACGGGGCCACCGCCGGGGCCCACGGCCTCTGTGGGCCCCGCGGGGCCCCGGGGCGAAGAGTTCCCATTCGTAGGAGAGAACTGGGACGACATACTCGAGAATTTGCGTGTACTTCCACTGTAACTAAACAAAGAGGAAATTATGTGAGAAAGAGGTGGAAATTAACTTGCATAATGTTAATAAGCATGTTTTATTAGTTCGACAAACGCGCCGATTCTCTTATTCACAAACTAACGTAAATTTAAGTTAAGTGCATCTTTCTCTTTCCTTTTAATTAAGAAAAGGACAGAAGATAAAATATTAGTTAAGTCCTGTCAAATTTAGACACTCCATAGATAATTTAGACGCGATTTAAAAACATGTCAAAGTCAAAGCATTTATTCATGGCGTCTAAATATACGCCAATTTTCTTCAGGCGCTGTCTAATTTGACAGGATTAAACTAAAATGTATCTTCTATCCTTTTCTTTAAGAAATGGAAAGAGAAAGATGCATTTAACTTAAATTTAGTTAAGTTTGTGAATAAGAGAATCAGCACCATTCTCAACTTTGAAGTCAAGAGTAGATTTAGTTAGAGTATTTAATTATGTAGCACATCTTTTCTATTTAAGATTTATTTAATAAATAAAAAACTCCAATTTAGGCAGATAACACTTCCTGACTAGCTAGATAAATGAGGAAAGAATTTCTTTATAAACCTTTTTCAGTGTTTTAACAAGAATTTTTATTATAGAGCAATATTACAAGCTCTTGAATGGTAAAGATGAATCAGACATATTCATGATTGTGGGTTCATGACACAGACTACTATGATTCTAATTAGTGAATATTTTGCCTATATGCTAATTAGAGGCTCTTTGATTAGTAACTTTTTGTACCAGCAATAGGGAAAATATGTATATTATGGTTTTGATGGGCACACTTTTAATTAAAGATTAGAACTTTGTAAGAGACTAATTGATTTTGAAGGGCCTGTTGGCCTAAAGGTTGGTGACCCTGACTGCTAAGCCAGAGACTATGGGTACTATGGATTCCCACCAAGATCAATATTTACATAATCAGCATGATTGTTTTTTCTGTGTCTGGGTGTAATCCATACTAATATTATAAATGGGAAAGTGTGTCTGTCTGTCTGTCTGTTTGTCTTTTTTTCACGGCAAAACGGAGCGACGAATTGACGTGGTTTTTTAAGTGGAGATAGTTGAAGGGATGGAGAGTAACATAGGCTACTTTTTGTCTCTTTCTAACGCGAGCGAAGCCGCGGGCAAAAGCTAGTTTCTTCATAAACCTTTTATAATGTTTTAACAAGGAGTTTTATAACAGAGCAATATTACAAGCACTTGAATGATAAAGATGAATCAGACATATTTATGATTGTGGGTTCAAGACACAGACTATTATGATTCTAATTAGAAAACGCTTTGCCTGTATGCTAATAAGAGGTTTCTTATTTAGTTACTTTTTGTACAAGCAATACCTAGGGAAAATGTACACATAAATGATTTTGTGGGGCATAGTTTTAATTAAAGATTATTTTGAACTTTGTCACAAAAAATAAATAATAATTCAAATGGAAGTCAATCAAATTGATACTGGTGTAGTGGTTTGTGACCCTGACTACTAAACCAGAGACTATGGGTACTATATGGATTCCCACCAACGTCAATATTTGCATAATCAGCATAATTGTTTTTTCTGTGTCTGGGTGTAATTTAACTATAATTTGTATTGTTCATAAATTACATATCAATCGTTTTCTAATTCAGACTCTGTCTAGTTTGGTATCAGATGGCCATGTAAGTAGTCCTCAGATTCTCATTTATTTATTGTTTTGATTTTTTTAATTCAATTTTAAAGTTAGTTTAGTCCTCGATATGACTTTAAACTGTCGTACATTTAGTATTAATCTAGATGTAAGACGCCACTTGAAGGCTATATAGATCATCTCATATAGGCTCGGGTGGAACAGTCGGCATTAGTGCAGGATGTCGACTTGGGGCGGCGGCTGATGAACATCTTGCATGTCAAAGGCGGCGCCCACGGGCCTAGTCAGGCGGTCTACTGCACACCCACCAACTCGCATTAGACAAGCGCGGTGGGTTAGTTTGTCTAAACCCCCCCCCCCTACTTTAAAGTATGTCTTCATAAAAAAATCAGCTATAATTTTCTTTTTGAGCAAGTTTTATTTAATGGCCATACATCTCAAAAACTCAAATACTTCAAAGTTTCAAAAATCAAGTTAGGCATTTGCTTAGTAAAAAGAATGATGTTACCAACTGCAATAAATATTATGTATATTTAACCCTGACACAAATATAAAATTAGCTTTTTGCTGCTACTTTTTAGTCATCTCAAATGACTAAGTAATAATACTTAGTAACTAAGTAGTAAATGACTAAGTAATAATACTTAGTAATTTGAGATGACTAAAAAGTTACATAACAATGCAATCTTACTAAAATTATAAATGAGAAAGTTTATGAGAATGGGCAGATGGATGTTTGTTGCTCATTCACACAAAAGCAACTGATCAAATTTTTTTGAAAGTTGGAAATTATCAATGACTAAATCCACCCTTGTTCCTTCGGCTGCCCTTTATGTTCCGGGGCTGCTGTAACTATTAGAACTATTCTGCAACCCCAGCAGGTTTTAAATGAAACTTTACAGAAAAATAGCATAAACAACAGTTAAATGAATAGGCTATATAAATTCACACTATTGCCCTTACTTATAATCAGTGTGTAAAGTTATGTCATGAATAAAGCCTATGTAACCATACATTTTTTGACATATAAACCCGCCTGTGTACCGTTGTGCATAAAGTGTAAATAAATAAATAAATAAACCTGTCATAACTTTATGCAGCGATTATTATTAAGATGCTATCTATATCTACAGGAGTGGAGCAGTAACCAAAAAAATTAGTTAATGTGTAACAGTTACATTATTCAAATTAAAATTTATTGTAATGAATGGAATGGCATCACTTAGATGACATCACAAAATTAAAAGTCTGTAAAGATGTATGTATGAATGAATATTTGAGATTTTTGGCAGAAATTTTAACTTATTTATCAGAAAAACACAAGCTAACATCACTCCATGACATGTAGAAGTGGAGTAGTAAACAAAAAGCCAACTAAACGCATGCGAAACCGCGGGAAAAAGTTAATTTCTTATAAAGATTAATATTCTTATTTGAAATTGCAGTGTCTTTCAATAAAATCAATTAAAATAGAAATGTTTAAAAAATAAAAGATCATTTGTACAATATTACGTTGTGTTTAGAAACAGCTGTTATACATCGTAATTGCTGACAATATTACAATTTTTAATCAGTACCAGTTTCTAAGAACAATAGTTATTTATATGACACGATTAAGATTATAAAATGTTATCTAATAACATAACAGAATTTACGTTCTTAGGTATTCTTTTAGAACGGCGATAACAAACAAACATTCTTGAATAGATAAAGTTAGCTAAAAAAGCCCCTAAAAGATAAATACGCAAATAAATATAAATATTTTGTAAACCTAACCTATTTGTTGTCACACGATGTAATAATGGAGAACAGTAACGGATCCCCAACCAAATAACTCTTCGTGGTGCCAGCTTGAATGTGTCAGCAAACTTATGTTTATTTTGAATTTAATTTACAAAATTAAACGTTTTGATTATCATCAAAATTATCGACCAATTTGTAATGTCAAAAGAAACTTGATAAATTGTGAAGTTCAGAAGTTGGTTATTCTGGACTTGTTGTTTAGATATTGTGTGCGTTTTCACCTAGTCGGGTTATGATTACGGCTTTTGCGTTTCATTATACGCAGTATACGCAAAACAGGCAAGCCCTTATCTTTATTTTCAGCATGTAAATGGAACGGGCCCAGGATGAGAAAATATATTATACTGTTTCACTTCTTTCATAAAGTATCAACTTTCATAAATTGTAAAACAATCGAGTCAAGAGTACCTAATGTTGTACACTTGCAGTACAGCTCTACTTCTACTATTTTTATGTTTATTTGTGAGTGCTGAAGCACTTTTGCTTTTTTTCTTTTTTTATACCTTGAGCTAATTTTAAACTTTCATTACGTCTCAAGTTAACTTTGAGTGTAAACCGTGGTAAATCGATTAATCGAGTAAGATCGACGCGAATCTCCGTCAGCTCGCTCTGACACTTGCATGACAGATTGACAGCTGTTGTGAGTTGTCAAAACATGAGCTCGAAGCCGAGACTCGTTTTTTGTTTTGAATTTCTGTGTTTGTGATTTTTTAACTGTTCAAGCAGTATTTTGTAGCTACTTAAAGAAGCTTAAAATCCAGGTAAGTAATGGTAATAATATTATTTAGTCGTCAGTTTGTTTACCTCTTTCGTCAAACTCTTTATTTTTTGTATATTAAGTACATAGCCGGTCAAGAGTGAATCTTCACTATTTAATTGTAAAGAAATGATAACAAGATAAGATTGATCGATGAGTAATTAGAATTAAACGCGATTGCCTAACTCTGAAATTCTTAACAGTTCAGGACCAAAACAGATATTCTTATAATTACACTAGCTGTCCCCTGCGGTTTCACTCGCATTTTTCGTTACTGCTCCGCTCCCGTGAGTCGTAGCGTGATGGTATATAGCCTATAGCATTCCACGATAAATGGGCTATCTAACACTGAAAGAATTTTCCAAATTGGACTAGTAGTTCCAGAGATTACTCCCACATACAAACTTACAAATTTTACCTCTTTATAATATTAGTATAGATAAAATGCAGCTTACTTGTGCTCACACTATTTACAAAAAAAAAATTAATAAGACTACCCACTGACCTATTTATTTTCTGAGTGAGCCAAGAGTTGAGTAATGTATGTAATACAGAGTCATATTATGTTCCAAATAAAATCTCAACATTTTTAAAGTTACAGGTCATATAATACTAACACCATATCATGGTTTCACTAAATCCAGAAAGCACGGAAATCCATTGGTCTAGGTTGTCCTTTGTAAAACTTTGACAGTTGTTATGGGTAGTCTAAAACCAGAACTTTTGACTAGTCTAAGCACGGAGTAATGTACCCTAAGACGACCCACTGACTGTACTACCCAGTTACTGGGTTGTGGAGGTCTGAAAGGCTGAAGGGTCGATTCACATAAAACACTGGTATCCAACTGAATCCGTTTAGGCTGGATGCCGACCTCAACATAGTTGGGAAAGATGCAAAAAATTTTAAAATTTAATTTTATGAGGTAATTTAATAAATATATTATTTTAGTTCACAATGCAGAACTGGAGTGAAATAGTTACATCATATCCAGAGAATCCGGAACCAAAAGATTATGCAAAGGCAATTCGCTCAGCTGAAATAATTCTTAAAGAAGACCTAGCTCCTTTTGAAATAGGTAAGTGTTTTTTTTTAATTTAATTGTCAGGCCTATTGGTTCCGTGGTTAGTGAGCCTGACTGCTGAGCCAGAGGTGGCGGGTTTGTCCGAACTAGGAAAATTTATTTTGAAGTCTTGGTGAAATTTATTTACTGCTAATATTCGCCAGGTCTCGTTGAATTTCATTTTTTTTTTAATATTTTTATGGATGTGTCTATAATTTTTTGAAGCTCATTTTGCACTCAGAATGAAAAGTATTTTTAATCTTAGAGTACAAAATAAAGTTAAAAACAATTTTGTATGGCGAGAATGATAAGAAAGCCCCCCAGCCGGCTGTTGTGTCTCCAATTACAAATTATATCCCTGTTTCGAGTCTCAGCGGCCGATAAACTTACGAGCCATTGCATCCATCATTTTTTGCATAATTATTTAAAACCCTGCTTTCATTACACCTTCGAACACACGTGATTTGAGGCACAATAGAAAGACAATAGCAGCGCGACAGCTGGCTCTCCCTTAGTCGTTGAAAGGTTAATAAATAAAACCACCAAACTTCATACATTTTTAATTTTCTTTCAGAATGGATAGCCCAGACCCTCCTCTTCAAGCCTGTTGGTCTGTTTGTCACGATAACATCAAAACGTACAAATGAAGACTGGTTAAAAGCCATTGGAGATTCTTTTAAGATTCTGTCCAAACTTGTGGAGAAATGTTGGGACACTGTGGAGAACTATTACAGTGATATCATTGAAGTAAGTATTTGTATGTAGATGGCAGCACATTGATCTACCACAATCTGTCTTTCTTTAGTCCTTCGAACACTTTTGATTTGAGACACAATAGAAAGACAATAGCAGCCCGACAGCCGGCTGTCGGTTGGTCGTCGAAAGGTTTGTAGATTTTCAACTGTATTGCTAAAGGATTAGGTCTAAGGTTGATAGGGAAAAAACAGTTTTGCATATTTTTATTTATATGCTTGTAATTTTTATTAAATAAAGAAATTGCCCCACACATATTGTGAGTGTGTTTACAGACATATTAACTTCATAGACTATAATAAATACTCCATAAAAACTTTCCTTTTCTGAATTCTTACTTATTCTTGCTTCTGCTTCTTCTTGTCCTATCCTAAGATTATCAGTGTAGACTTTTTATCGGTCTCCTTTCACTAACTGTCAACTATCTTTCTAATTTTATAATACTATCTTTTGCCCGCGGCTTCGCTCGCGTTAGAAGGAGACAAAAAGTAGCCTATGTCACTCTCCATCCTTTCAACGATCTCCACTTAAAAATCACATCAATTCGTCGCTCCGTTTTGTCGTGTAACACGGACAAACAGACAGAGCCACACACACACTTTCCCATCCGTACTAATATTATAAATGCGAAAGTAACTCTGTCTGTCTCTTCTTCACGCCTAAACCACCGAACCGATTTGAATTAAATTTGGTACAGATATAGTCTGGGACCCGAGAAAGGACATAGGATAGTTTTCATCTCGGAAATTCCCCGGGAACGGGAATTATTACCCCACGCGGATGAAGTCGCGGGCAAAAGCTAGTTTATAATATTAGTATGGGTTCTACACAAACAACAAAATTCAGAACAGATACCTTAAAAAAAGTCTTACCCTACCCTAAGGTCTTAAAGCCCTTACCTTACCTTTAAATACCCTTAAGATACCTTAAAGTCTGCTTGTGACCATGGCAAGTGTAACCCTGCCGAAAAGTCAAGCAAAAAAACAAAAAAAGGTATGTGCGCGTTAAATCCCGATTAACAGTGTCGTATAGATAGGTACTTAAAAAATGCTTTCAATGAAATCAATTTGGTACAAAATAAATATATATTTTCTCTTCTCCCAGCTATGCATGCTTCCCTTCGACCCTCAAACCCGTAAGGAAAGCCTCCTCTGCCTGCTGAGCGTGGCTCGTCACCCCTCTGCGGAGCTGAGCGAGGATGTGGTGAGCAGGAACATCAGCGCGCTGGAGGAGGCCAAGACCTGCAAGGCGCCCAGAGCACTGCTTATTGGTGAGTTGTATCTTATTTGCAGCCATGGTCGTACGCAGAGAGGCGGGGAGAGGGGACCTAGAAGTTGTAATATTAAGAGACAGTTTAGGACATTGTCGCAGACTCGTCATTAAAAACTGACTTGTCTACCCCCTGAGCCAAACGCTTTGTGAAGTGTCTTCTTGTGGTACCCATATCCTATTCAAAAGTAAAAGCGAATGTTTGATGGAAGAAACTTAAGCTATTACAGTCTCCTGTACTACTTATTGGTAAGTGGAGATCTTTGTGAAGTGTATCATACTTTATCCTATTGAAATGCAAGGGTGAAGCTATGAGGAGGGGAAGTGGGTTCTGATAGAGAGCTTCCTACACTGCTTATTGGCAAGTGGAAGAAAACTTTGTGAAGTGTCTTCATATTGTATCCTATTGAAACGTAAAGCCTAATCAATGGGAAGGGACACTTAGTAAGGAAAGCCTCCTCAGCCTGCTGAGCGTGGCTCGTCAACCCTCTGCGGAGCTGAGCGAGGAGGTGGTGAGCGGGAACATCAGCGCGCTGGAGGAAACCAGGACTTGCAAGGCGCCCAGAGCACTGCTTATTGGTGAGTAGACATCTTTCAGAACTGTAGCCTTGGTGGTTGGCAGGAGAGGCAGAAAAGACAGCTGCCAACCCTTCTGAGAATTGTAAGGTTCAAAGAGTAAAAAAAAACTGTCTTGCCATCCCTGAACTAAAAGCTGGACAGGTCCATTATTCTATGGACAGGAGAATTCCACTTGCATTACTTATTGGCTAGCGGAAGAGATCTTTGTGAAATATCTTCTGATGGTATCTTACTGTAATGAAAAGGCGAATACATGAGGAAAAGTATTCAGAAAGAGAACTTCTGGTCAGTGGAAGAGCTGTCCGCAAAGTCTATATGTATAGTGAAATAATAAAGCGATTCAATGGGGTTGCGGAATGTTTATAATTGTTGCGGAATGTTAATAATAGTTACCGTGACCCTGGAACATAAAGGGCAATCGAAGGAACATGAGTGGGTTTTAGTCAGTAAGAGTCTGACACGCCCTCCTGCCGCACCCAGGACGGGAGCAGTCATTGGATGATTTCTCACTCACCAAAAAAAAACGATTCAATGGGGGGAGGACATTCAGTAAAAGAGCCTCCTTTGCCAGCTGAGCGTGGCTGTGGTGAGCAGGAACATCAGCGCGCTGGAGGAGGCCAAGACCTGCAAGGCGCCCAGAGCACTGCTTATTAGTGAGTGGAGGTCTTCGTGAGGTCTGTAGCCTTGGTCACTAAGACTGCCAAGGGGAGGACGACGGTGGTCCCCTAGAAGTTGCAAGATTACGAGATTTTAGGACATTTTTGGAGACCCTCAGAGCTAAAAGCTTGGTTCTTTGACCTGTGCTCATAAAGTAGTTGCCCCCAACCCTGAGTCAGAGGCTGGGTACAGTCATGATTGTAGCATATTGAAATGTAAAGAGGCACGATTGAGAGGGGGGGATTGCTGCTGGTATGTGAAAGGTATCTTTGTGAAGTATCTTCACATAGTATCCTACTGGGACTTGGAAAGAGCGTCCGGTAAGTAGAAGAGACATCTTTACCCCATATTGTAGCCAGGTCAGGTAGAGGAGGGGGGGGGGGGCAGGGGAGCACACCTGCCCCTCTAGAAGTTACAAGAATAAGAAACAGTTCGGCACATTTTCGAAAATGCGGCGTAGAAAGTCAGACTTGCGGCCCATACCCCATGAGCTAAAACCTGGGTGGGTACGCCTATTGTAACATATCGAAATGGTAAGGCGAGGTTAGCATGGTCGTAAGAGGGAGGAAAGATGGCCCCCTCTGAAAATTGTAAGTTTAAGAGAGAGTCGAAAGAGAATCGGAAAGAGAGTGTTTATTCAGTGGATGAGGTCTTTGTGAAGTGTTAGTTTTGTCTTAAAATTGACTCCTATTGCAATAAATATAGGCAAGAAGCAATGTCATGTAGCACAAGTTAAGGAAAATTTCCGAAAACCCTAAATTTGTAGCTATTTCACAAAAAAAAATGTTGATTAATGTAGGTGTACGTTTTACGGAACCTTCGTTGCGTGAGTCCGACTCGCACTTGATCGGCTTTTTTAGGGTTCCGTAGTCAACTAGGAACCCTTATAGTTTCGCCATGTCTGTCAGTCTGTCCGTCCGTCCTCGCTTAACCTCTGTGACGGTTAGCACTAGAAAGCTGACATTTGGTACCAATATGTATATCAATCACGCCGACAAAGTGGTAAAATAAAAATTGGAAAAAAATGTTTTATCAGGGCTCCCTATATGTAAACAGAGAAGTGTTTTTTTTTTTAATTTCAACCCTGACGTGTGATATATTGTTAGATAGGTATTTAAAAATGAATAGGGGTTTACTAAAATCATATTTTGATAATGTCCATAATTTCGGAAATAATCGCTCCAAAAGAAAAAATCAAAGCGTCCCCCCCCCCCTCTAACTTTTGACCCGTAGGTTTAAAAAATATGACAAAAATCTGGAAAGTAGAACTTTATAAGGACTTTCTAGGAAAATTATTTTGAACTTGATAGAAAGAACAGTTTTTGTACAAAAAAGAAAAAAGATTGTATTAAATAATTTCTGCGTACTTACTATGTCAACGTAACAAAAGCCTTTTTTTAAACTTATAAGTAGGTACACTTATTGTGACGGACGGGAAACTACGGAGCCCTACATTGAGCGTGGCCCGACACGCTCTTGGCCGGTTTTTTTTTCTAGGTATCGGCGTTTCTAACCGACTACCTCTGGAAAGAAACGCCGAAACAAACTGATCATAAACTCTGTTAAAAATATCATTTAAATCTTTTTATTACGCACCATGCAAAGCAGTGATAATGAACTTACAGATTACATAAATAGAGTCTGAAATCGCCTAACACTACTTTCGCTCACTGTTTCAATATTTTGTTTCAGGCACTCTATGCAGATATCACCCAGAGTTAGTACAGGAACATTTCACAAGAATATGGCGTATTTATTTGAATATGCTGCAGCCTAACAATAAAACGGTAAGATATTTCTTTTAAGCCATTA
This sequence comes from Athetis lepigone, assembly GCA_033675125.1. Lineage (NCBI taxonomy): Eukaryota > Metazoa > Arthropoda > Insecta > Lepidoptera > Noctuidae > Athetis > Athetis lepigone. The sequence goes on along the minus strand of CM066220.1, from coordinate 3,361,776 downwards.
AAAAATCTAAATTCAAGGCATTTATTTCCCTTTGCCGGGTTGTTCGAAAGAGATACCGCTATCCTGGACACAAAGGACTAAGAAGGACGGTTTTAATGAAAGGAAGTGTTTCTTTTTCCCTACAACTTTGGCCCAGGCATGTACCTCAAAAAAAAAGTATCAAATTACGTGAAAAAAATCGTAGAATCTGAAAAAATATATTTGCGCATTTGTACCACCTGAAATAATGTCGATCGAAGATGTTAAAAACTTGCAACCCAACAATTTCAGTCTGGCAATGTCATGATTTACTCCTTCGATAATGCGTTTTGTTGCTTCATTGTATTAACCTAAAAATGAATTAAGGATTTTTTCTGTGTTACAGATAGTATTTTTTTTTTAGTTACATTTGTCGTGAATTATTATAGAAAAAAACATTTCCAAAAATACTTTTATTTCACAATTCCTATCATTTTTTGCGTTTGGTTATCTACCGGACAAAAAGACAGAGCTCCAAATCAGGGCCGAAAGTTTTATTCTGCTGTCAGTTGTCATTCAAACAAACAAAAAACAACAGATTAACAGCTGTCAACCGCTCTCATGAACGTTTCTTTTTACGCAGTAACGACGCGAGGCAGCTTTTTCATATTCTTTTATTTCTAAATCTACGTGATATTAAAGGATTTTAAATACTGCTAAAAACACAAATTATTGGGAGGAATTTTATTAGTAATTTGTACCTCGGTACAGGTTTGGGCCAGAAAAGAAACACCTCCTTTGCATACCGTGTGCAGTTTGATTTAACTTGATAGATAGGTAAATTTTTATTTCGATAACAACCACAGTACCGCGTGGTCGAGTCAACTAGTTATAAATAAATTTTATCTAGGGACAGTACAAACAACCTTGTATATTACACAAAGATTTTACCTGGGTGGGAACCGAATTCACGTCCCCAGGCTTAACAGCCAAGGTTATTTACCACTAGACTAACAGTTACAGGTCAATCAAAACGGCGGAAAATTGGTGCCATAATTTGTTTTTTTTTGTTTCAGGACCAAGTAGTAAATTCAGTATTGCAAGGCATCAACGGATTGTTCGAGCATTTTGGAGACGATATCGAAATAGCACAGATCAACGGTTTCTATGATAAGATGTCCAGGGAGTGTATCAAGATATCCAAGTGTTTGGATGGTAAGATTTATTAATTTATTTATTCATTTAAACCTTCGAATAGAACTTCAACTTCAACTTTTATTATAGGTATATATAATGGCAATCCACCGAATTTTCGGTGATTTCTGCCAATGTCCAGTTTGAAAATAATATTTCAGATTAAATGACAATTTTACGGTTATTAAATTATAGTATGGAGATCATACACGTCTTCTTATAACCAAGAACACGAGATGACTCCCTTCGAATAGAAAGATAAAGGCTGTCGCTTGGTCGTTAAAATTTGTAGAATGTCAGTTGTAGTTCACATGTTAGGCGATAAATGTCGCCACTTGGCTTCAATTTTTCAAATAAACGACTAGATGCTAAAGTAGACACTAATGTAAAAGTATTCCTTTATTTCGTGTTATAGTGAGTGATCGTAGTTTTCTGTCACATATTTGTGTCAGGGCATGCGCTCGGTTGTCACGTATGTGTGACAATGGTGCCGATTCTCTTGTTCACAAACTTGACTAAATTTAAGTTAAACTGGTACACTATTATGTAGAAAAGCATCTTTCTCTTTCCATTTTTTAAAGATAAAGATAGAAGATACATTTTAGTTTAATCCTGTCAAATTAGATTGCGTCTGAAGAAAATTGGCGTACATTTTTTCGCCATGTTTTTAATCGCGTCTAAATTATCTATGGAGTTTCTAAAGACAGGACTTAACTTATACTTTATCTTCTGTCCTTTTCTTAATGAATTGGAAAGAAAAAGATGCACTTAACTTAAATTTAACTTAGTTTGTGAACAAGAGAATCGGCACCATTGCCGTTCAAAAGGTAATCTGATGTCAATTTTTTTTAACCTAAGAAAGTCAATCTTATAACATTCCTCTGTTATAAGATTGACCGCTGTGTAGCTTAACCTTTTGACCGCCGCGTCAAAACAGCGAGAACGTACTCTCAGTGCCACGCGTTTTTAAATAAGTATAGAAGTTTGTCACGAGATCGTGTCAGTGGCGCGCGTGGCACATTTTGGGTTGTCATCTATACATGACTATGGTGGTCGAAAGGTGAAACAGGTGAACAGATTTGGAAGTTTTTTTTTATTTTCAGTACTTCTGTCAATCTTCAAACATCACGCTCGTCTGTTCAAAGAGCGGCTCGCTACAGACAGGGCTGTCCGCTTGTACTTGTGGCAGATTGACAACAACTCTGCGATGGACGCGCTCAGTAGTATATATGCTGTGGTTTTGCCTGAAGTTAGGAATAAAGAGGTAGGTGTCCATATGAAATTATAAATTGATTATTGTTTGTTTAACGTGTGACTTGTAATAAATTAATACGTAAATATACTAGGTATACTCTTAATAACTTGCTTATTTGGTTATTTGTTAGTTTCAACTGTAACAAAAAATATTATTTTCGTTTAATACATTTACTGTTTAAATTCTAAATAATTAATTTACTTTTTTCATAAAAACCTGATAGTAAATAAAACTGACTACGGTTCTGTATATTATAAAGTCGTTAATTTATGAGCATACAGAGTTAGGAGTCTTTCGCCATGGAACTGGGCCGAGGGCCAGTTACCCCTTTTAAAATTGTATAGTTAGTTAGTTAAGGGGCCTTTTGCCCCACTATGAACCTGGCCCGAAGGCTAGTTACCTCTTTGAAAAATGGATAGTTAGTTAGGAGTCTTTTCCTCCATCATGGAACTGGGGCGAGGGCCAGTTACCCCTTGTTTAAATTGGGTAGTTAGTTTGGGGTCTTGAGCCCCACTATGGACCTGGACCAAGGTCCATTTACCCCTTTTAAAATTGTATTGTTAGTTAGTTAGTTTAGGGGTCTTTAGTCCCACTATGGAATTGGCCCGAGGGCCAGTTACCCCTTTTCAAGTTAGATAGTGGTTAACTGGGCATCTAAAACAATTAAGTAGTTCTAATTAATTTAAATTCCATTTGAAAACATCTATCTGCGATATATGTTTTCAAATGCAATTTAATAGTACTTATATTCAAGAGTACTTCTACATATTATCTTCTTCGCTGAATTTACGTAAAGTTATAAAAAAACTGCTATATACAGGAAATAATAACCTCCGAAGTCCTCCCCCGCCTGGACTCTCCATCCATCCTGATGAAGCACACAGCCCTCCGTATCCTCATACAGTCAGGGTACCAGTCGATGGAGGTGCCCACCGTCTGCAGTGGAGTCGAGCTGGAGTTCCACCTCAGGAGTCGGAGCCTGTCTTATGAGGAGGCTAATACTGTGAGTATGGCATAATGTTGTAAGGGAAACCTCCAAAATCAGGATTTAAGCAGGCTGCTGATGATGCGAGAAAGTTGTTCGACTTTATGGCTCCATTGATATCGTTATATCCTGTAGTCTAGCTAAATGTCAATGTGACAGCTGTCACTAATGTCAGGTGTCATATTACTGCCACGCGAAATTGACCCTTATGATCACTGTCGTTTTGTGGTTTTATCTGTGGTATGGTTGTGGTTCACTCAACTGGCCTGGTCGACAAACCATACTATACCAATCGCCAGATGAAAGGATATTATATCTTAGGAGTAAAAGCCTGTCTTATGAGGAGGCTAATACTGTGATGCCCTTACTAATAATCACTGTGTAAAGTTATGCAATGAATAAAGCCTGTGTAACCATACATTTTTTGACGTATAAACCTGTCATAACTATGTATGTTACTCAGGGATAATATAGCTTCCTAATGAAAAAAGAGTTTTTGAAATCGGTCCAGTAGTTTTTGAGTTTATTCGTTACGTACAAAAATACAAATATTTCCTCTTTATATATTAGTGTAGATGAGTACAAGAGTGTGTACGTATGTTTTATTTTATTAGTTTGTTTTTCGTTTATTTGTTTCACATTCACTGTCCATTTTTGCATGCCTCAGGCGCAAAACGTCTCTTTTCAGAATGTCTCTTTCGCAAAACGTCTCTTTTGCAAAACGTCTCTTTTGCAGAATGTCTCTTTCGCAAAACGTCTCTTTCGCAAAACGTCTCTTTTGCAAAACGTCTCTTTTGCAGAATGTCTCCATTGCGAATCCCAAAAAACATTTTCCAATTCCTTCTTTATTTCTTTCTTGTCTCTATTCTAGGTATCATGGTGCATCAACTCCAGTGTATCCAACAACGAAACGATGTTATTAACCGCCATTATGTTCTACGATAATCTACCGACCTCGAAGAAAACAGATATTGTTGTCAACGGCATTTTGAAGGCTTCTGATGATGTTAGAAAGGTAATTGATTTGGGATTTTGAGTCTTAAATGGTTAGGTTTAAAGTTTAGTTTACATTGCCGTTTTAGTGGTCTTTGATACTTTCTGTAATTATGAAAATTTGGTAATCAACTTAATTTGCGACGGGAAATAAATACACACACAATGGAAGAGACATCAATCAATAGCTACATAATATAGCTAGCAAGAAATGACGTCATTGTACCCAATCACAATACAAAATTTTTGCAATCGCTTTTTGGCACCTCCTAAAAAGTATGTCAATTTAATAATAAAGTCCTAGTAAGCACTTCTTGGCATATTATATGATGTTACTCCAAGCGCACCTAAATGTAAGACATTTGAAGTACCTAATACTACTTTATTGGTGTTAAATATTTTTTAGAGGTCTCTATCGATGTAAACTATCTAAATAAAATATATAAAAATTAAGCATTCAGTTGCTTGGAGGCAGGGTTGGCTATACTGGCTTAAAATAGTGACGGTCGCAAGGAAGAAAAATATGCTTTTGCCCTGCAGTGGAATAGGGAAGTTGACTACATCAAAATAATGACATTCTGTTTAGTCCGTCTGTTAGACAGTCCAAAAATACTGGACACATATTTTTTGCTTGATTAAATTAATAACAAAAAATAAAGAGCATCAAAGTTCCGGAGAGGGGGCTTGTGACGTCACTTCTCAGTAAAAAATATAATAAGGCGTGACGGTTCACGAAACTTCAACGCACTGTTGTCGTCATTTTTTGTTTACGAGAAAAAAGAAAAAATACGTGTCCCTAATTTTTTGATTATCTAACTGACGGACTAATTACTTGTTTTTGTCGTCTCGCCTATTGCAGCAGCTAATAAATAAAATTACTCCATTTTTAAAAAACCTCTTTATTTTCAGGCCGCCCTAATCCTCCTAATAAAACTCAGTCTCCAAGATAACTTGGACAAATACATAGACGTTTGGCGAACACTCCTGGACAACACCAGCGGCCCCGACCTGGGTAAAGCCGTCATTATATTTGAGGATACTCTCCATCATATCCTGGAAGTGCTGGCTTCGATTTGTGGGGATTCTGAGAAGGTGAGTTTAATTATTGTAAGTTGGTAGGTGTTACTTTGCAGAAATCCATGACAATAAGCGAGACGACGAAAAGAAAGTTAAATTAGTTAGTACCGTCAAAATTAAAATAGTTAAAATTAGTTAGTTCCGTCAGTTAAATTATCAAAAAAATGTGGACACATATTTTTTCTTTTTTCTCGTAAACGAAAAAAGACTACGATACAGTGCGTTGAAGTTTCAGTGACGTCACGATCTGATACAATTTATGCTGAACGGTGACGTCAAAAGCCCCCAGAACTTTGTTGCTCTTTATCTTTGAATTTTTTTTTTAATTTGATCAAGCAATAATACTTGTCCTGTATTTTTGGCCGGTCTATCTGACGGACTAAACAGAATCCCATTTTTTATGTTGTCGTCATCCCTTTTGTGCGTATATATATGTCACCGGAAAATAACAAGATCCGTAAGTTTATCAATCTACTAGGAAGTTTATAAACTTTCGTAAGATTCTAACGGGAGATAAATTGTAATATTTTACGTCCATATTTTCGTAAATTTATCAATTTCCGACGTCATATGGTAAATTTATAAACTAACGGTTATCTATTCGTAAGATTTTAAATGGTTCGACCAATCACAGAAACTCTTTTAAATATACGCATCTTTGAAATACGTAAAATAACACACTGCTCTCTGATTGGTCAATGTTCATAGTGGCAATGCTTGTGTCCAAAGACTTTGGTATAATCAGACTTGACAAACTATAAATTGGAAGCAACAATGCCTGGTTCCTCTCTGGCACGGATGTAGTGAGTTGAGTTTTCTTTGAGTTGTAACACAGTTCAACATTTAAAACTAATAAAAACGCACAAGCAAACTGGTTTATTTATGTTCCGTGGCGAACAATGGCGGCCGCGAGGAAGGAGAAGTAATACGTGACAGTCAACCAATCAGATCGCGCGTAGCGTTTGGTTACTGCTTACTTACTATTTTACGAGTGAGTTCAGTAAGTTTATCAATTTACGAAAATGTGGACGTAAAATATTATAATTTATCTCCCGTTTAGAATCTTACGAAAGTTTATAAACTTCCTAGTAGATTGATAAACTCACGGATCTTGTTATTTTCCGGTGACATATATAAAACAACCGGCTCGAAGGACCAAAATGTTCATGTCCGACGGCTGGCACTAGGAATGCCGACAGCGCCTGAACGTATATAATGCGCAACTTTAACGCACTATATCTTCGTCATTCTTCGTTTACGAGAAAAAGAAAAAAGATGTGTCCAAATTTTTTTATTAATAATATTTCTGACGGACTAATTACTTTTTTTGGTGTCTCGCCTAATATAAATACTAAATAGTGCATATTCCCTCAGGTATACGACGAAATAAAGCCAATCCTCTCCCTCATGGCAGTCTTACTAAGTCTACATAAAACTGAGTTCAACACTGACTCCTGGTGTCAGTCGTTTAAACAACTATTTAATATTATTACCTTAGGCATTAACCTTCATTGACTTTAAACAGACTGACACGTTTTTTTTCTACAAATATAATATAGATTAAGACGTCTCTGAGTTGGTTTCGCTTGTTTCTTCTCAAAATAGTCGACAAGGAAACGCTTCGATGGTTGTTTAAAATAAGCAAAACAGAATTTACTTATAAAAGTATATTTTGCCATTTTTCTAAATAAATATTATTATTATTTTAATATTAAACTTTACGTTTCACGGGACCCTGGGGTCCCGGACCTTTGATAGGCGTACAAGGGGCCGAAGCCAACTCGCAGAGGCCCCTTAAATAAAGCTTTATTATATGAAGTGGGACACCAACCGGCGATTATCCCTATATGCACCACTCAAGTGCACCTAAGGTCAACCCCCGGTCGGTGGTGGTCTATTGCAGGTCATGGAATAAAGAAAGTATTGGACTATGGGTTTGGGTTGCTAAGATGATTACTTATCTGAGACTGACCTGGGTCAGTAAGGTGGGAGCCTTGTTCCTCGTCAGTGCTCACTCTGGCCGGCCAATGAAGGCAAGCCAAAGATGAAGAACAAAGGGTCTCCCAGGAGGTCAGGTCCGTGGGGGTCGCTACTGCCCAACAGCTCGCCACAAGCTGCCCTGCGGGTTTATTATTATTTTATTTGTAGACGGGCAGGCAGTTGAAACTACTGATAACGCCCGCATCCTGTTAATTTTTACTAGTTCATTTCTTGCAGTTGAGTAAATATTTGTCTAGTCGATTTACTTTTGTTTTACTATTGAATATTTTACTTTTATTTTACCAATTTAAGGTAAAATAAAAGTAAAATATTAACCGTATTTTTCGACGTGCCGCCTATGCACGCACGATATGATGTCATCACGTAAAATTATCGTACGTAAAATTATCGTTCGTAAACCAACTTTTAACCAACTTTCTTTATTTTTTCTATTCTAAGACTTATTAAACATACATATTCCCTCAGGTATACGACGAAATAAAGCCAATCCTCTCCCTCATGGCAGTCTTACTAAGTCTACATAAAACGGAGTTCAACACTGACTCCTGGTGTCAGTCGTTCAGACCTACAGTCGTTCATCTAGCGAAGCAGTTCGGTGTCGATGCTGGGAAAATGATTGGAGAGACTTGTGATTGTGAGGTAAGGTATATACAATGTGTAACTGAATTAATGCACTTTGAGAAAATAGTTTGTTCAGAATCGTTTACTGAATCGATTTTTGTAATTTTTAATATAGGTAATAGTTTATCCCAAAAATAATTAAAACTACGTAAACTGTCACACTTCCGCTGTACAGTCAAAACAAACTAAAATGGATGAAATACCTACTACGCTAGACCCTTATGCAAGTGCGACTGTGTGCATGCGTAGATTTGTAATGTGACTATAATTTTCTCCCACAATCTGTACAACTAATTTATAAAAAACAGTGTTTTAAACATAATAATAAAAATTCAGTGTATGTATTATTATGATTATAACATAATATTCTAATTGGGGTGTCTGGTGGTGTGCGTTTATTCCGGGACATGTTGTATACTCATCCGGGGTTGCGGAATGTTTACCGTGACCTTGGAACATAAAGGGCAACCGAAGGAACATGAGTGGGTTTTAGTCAGTAAAAGTCTGACACGCCCTCCCGCCGCACCCAGGACGGGAGCAGTCATTTGATGATTTCCCTCTACCCAAAAAAAAAAAGGTATTATAATAAACTCATTTAAGGAAAAAATGGTGCTGATTCTCTTGTTCACAAACTTAACTAAATTTAAGTTAAATGCATCTTTCTCTTTCCATTTTTTTAAAGAAAAGGACAGAAGATACATTTTATTTTAATCCTGTCACATTAGACAGCGCCTGAAGCAAATTGGCGTATATTTAGTCGCCATGTTTTTAATCGCGTTTAAATTATCTGTGGAGTGTCTAAATTTGACAGGACTTAACTAATATTTTATCTTGTCTCTAAATGTCCCATTCCCAAAATATACAATCTTCATTATAGAACTAGCTTTTGGCTGCAGCTTTTTGCCCCGAAAGACGGACGAACAAACACACTTTCCCATTCATGTTTCTTTTATTATGGATCATAGAATGTTCAAGAAAGGAATTGGTGAACATTACATTACCTGTCTGTTAATTGAATATGTATTTATTAATGCATTTATTTGTTTATGGTATGTAATACAATTAATCAATCAATCAATAAATACGTATATTATGTTATATCAATGTTAAGGTATAAAATGTATTGTTCTTACAGATATGCATACATATCTTCCATTGATATAACATCTCTCTTTATAGAAATAAAGTTTGTTTAAAGATATCTCAACTTTGGTTTTAGATCGCCATTGTACAATCGACCCAATGGAATCATGACCCACCATAAGCTTATTTTCCTACAGACAAGCAAATAAAATTAGGTCGACAATCGCGTAAACATGTATTCAAGATGTCACACGTCTATAGTACGATTTTTAATTCGAGTCAGAAAAATGACATTTCCAGTGTTGCAGGTTTTCAGTCCCAAATAAATAGTGATGTGGTACAATCGAGTTTTTATAATTAAATCTTAGTCGAGAATATTTTTTTATTCAATATCAAATTGCCTTTATTTATATAAAAATATTACATGTAATTCTAATTTACGGTAATTAAACAGAAGACAAACACGGCAGGTAATTTAATATTACATAAAACACTGTTATATTATTTGTTTTTGGTTAGGGCCATATTTCTAAAATTGTATTATTTATTACGGTATGTATTCAGTATTTAAAATAAAAAAACGCTTTGATACCTAATAAAATAAAGCATGACTAAAATAATGTCTAAGTCTATCGATTGCGGAACATCACTATTGTAGCGGGTCACCCTTTTTAACCGACTTCAAAAAAAGGAGGAGGTTTCTCAATTCGACCGTATATATGCTTTTTTTTTTTTTTTTATGTTTGTTCGCGGATAACTTCGTCGTTTATGAACCGATTTGGATGATTCTTTTCTCTCTTCGAGACATTTCCAAGGTGGTCCTTTTATAAGAAAATCAGGGTTTGAAGGTAGCAGACCAGAGAAATCGAGGGGAACTTTCAAAAATCGTAGAGGCGACTAGTGCGTTTGTAAGTTTTTCATTAAGTATTTTATTATAGCACTACAATTTAATAAAGATCTGGAGTAGATCTGATGATGGAGCCGAGAGACAGTCGAGGGAACTCCTCAACAATTCACAGCAGCTACCTTGTGTTTGGGCTTGATTAATTTGTATTGATAAGAACTTTACACCTAGATGGGTTGTGACTGTATTAGGGGTCTGATGATGAAGACGAAGGATAGTTCAGGGAACTCTTCAACGGTTTACAGTAGCTACCTTGTGTTTGGACCTAATTCATTTAAATTGATGAGAACTTAGCACCCATATAGGTTGTAATGAAGGTCTGCAGTAGATCTGATGATGGAAACCATATACAGTCGAGGGAATTATTCAACGATTTACAGCATTGAAGTGTAACATAGGACAATAACTACCTACTCGTCATGCTGATGCGTCAATCAATGAAAATGAAGAGATGACACTAAAAAGTAAAAAATAAAAATCTTTTTTCAAAAAAATAATAACCGCCTTCAAAAACTAAAAACACAAAAATAACCAAAATTTCGGAAGTCGGTGGCTTCTCTTCTGCCAATTAATTTGTGTTGCCACAGACTTCCGAAATTTTGGTTATTTTTGTGTTTTTGGTATCAGTGACAGTTGCACTTGTCATTTTTCTGACTCGAATTAAAAATCGTAGTAGTCTTATTATTTTGACAGCTTCAAACGATTTGTCGTCGAAATGGGTCATGATTAAATTTTGTCGATAGTACATAACTCATGTTTTTAGCTATTTTAAATTGTATGAGTTTTTTTTATTTATGTTTTTGCTTGTTTTTCTTCAGACAATATACGTGGAAAAATTCGAAGAAGACAGCGTACTAAACAAGCTATTATCAACTTTAAATACAAGTCAAGAAATATCACATGACGAGACGCTCTCTGCTTTGCAAACAATATTTTCAAAAGAAGACAATGACTTCAAAGTATTATCCAAAGCTCTTTCAAAATTACAAGTTTTGATTGAGAGTGAAAATAACAATTTAGACGAACGACTGCTGTCATTGTTAATAAATCAGATTTCAAAGTTGAAATCTAAAAATGTGACGGAGTCTAAAGACGCGAGGGTATTTCAAAAGGATGCTACTATGTTCTTGGGTAAATACGGTCATTTGACGCATAAGGAGGAATTTTCTGAAGATATCTATGTTTTAAAATTGAAGAATAAAGTCACTTTGAACGTACCGAATATTGTAGAAGGATCTAGTTTTAAGATTGATCTTCAAAGAGTATTACAGCTGTGTCTTTTGCGAGGAGATAAAGAAGCTTTATATTCTCTGCTAGTCATATTATCAGCGAGTTGTAAGTACTTTTCTATATTACCGAGATCTCGTTTAACAAATACATTTATTTTAGACTAGTTTCAAATGTACAATCGACAAAATGGAATCATGACCCACCATAAACTTATTTTTCTACAGACATTTAAATACAATTAGGTCGACAATCGCGAAAACATGTATTAGAAATGTCACACGTTTTTTTTTGGGACTGGGAAATCATCAAATAACTTCTCCCGTCCGACTTTTACTGACTAAAACCCACTCATGCTCCTTCGGTTGCCCTTTATGTTCCGGGGTCACGGTAACTATTATAAACATTCCGCAACCCCGGCAGAGAAATGTCATACGTCTAGTCTTATTATTTTGACAGCTTCAAACGATTTGTCGTCGAAATGGTTCATGATTCAATTTTATCGATAGTATATATTTATTGTGTTAGTGATCGAAACTTAAAACTATGTTAGTACTGAACAAAAATGCATAGACTATACGTATTATCACATATTACCTCATTGAAATCTGGGGTACTGCAGCAAAAACTAATATAGATCCAATTCAACGGGTTCAGAATAGATTGGTAAAAATTTTATTCAACTATAAATTTCGGACACCAAGTGAAAAGATATACGAGGAAACAAAAATATTGAATATAAAACAAACGTACATGTACTACACATGTTTACTAATACGTAAAATATTAAATCAGAAAATCCGTTCCAATATAAAATTTGTAACAAAACAACAAACACTAAAAAAAAAATTAAGACGTGCTAGTTATTTAGTGACACGCCCTCCTAGAACTAACTATGGAAGAAGAAATTTGGAGTTTGAGGGTGTAACAATTTATAATAAATTACCATCACTTATAAAAAAAGAACAAAGGTATGGCCGGTTCAAAAAACTACTAAAAAGTCACATAATAAATTCATACAAATAAGTAAAAAAAAAAAAAAAAAAAAGGTGAACTGATTTTTATAAAGAACGTATATTATAACTATCTATTGATATAAATAAAATCACACACAGTATATAGATTTACTATAGCCTTAAATTAAACTTAAAAAAAAACATATAATACAATTACTTAAATTAAACAAAAAAAAAAAAAAAAAAAAAAAAGTTAGAACATATATTATATTTACTTAAAATAAACAAAAATAAATAAAATCCAATATTTAAAATGTTTTAACCATGTCTATAAATGGATAAATATACACAAAATATATAAATAGTTCATCCATAATAACAAACCCGCTAATAACGGACTATGCCATCAATGCCACATCTAGCATAAAATCAAAACGAATACATCCATGTTGTTATTGTATACGATCGAGTCAGTGTTATCCGCTTACCCACATTTTTTTATTTATTTTTTTGTTATACGCAAATCTGTGCGCTCTAACATTTAATTTAGTTTTAGTTATTATTTCTCTGTAAGTGAATAATTTAATTCTTAAGAGAAATAAAGATATTCTTAAACCTTATTATTATAATGCTGTTATGACAAACAACATTCTCTATTTTTTTAAGTAATTTAATGCCCCTACAGATACTGAAACATACAATTTACACAGGAAAGGATAAATAAATAAATTATACTCATAATAACAAAGATATTTTTATGTTTTTATTTTTAATTTTTTGCGGCCATTTTTTAGTCCAATTAAAGATTAGGTTTTTCAAAAATAAACATTGTGCTTTTTTATATAAAAAAACCGTAATTTTATACTGCTTTAATTCCGCCAAAAATTAAATCTATCTTTGGATATACAACCTCCTTTTTAAAGTCAGTGTATAATTTATTTATTTTCTTCAGTATGTGATCGACCAGACCCCGGCTTACAAGAAGCGACGGTTCGCGTCATCCACGCCATCTTGAGATGTAATGTAAGCAAGAAAGAGACAGAAATATCTGTGTATCCTGCTCTGTTGATGTGTAATACTACTGCTTGCGTTCAAGTTATTTTGAAGGTAAGTGGTCTTGGATTGGTCATCTCTTAATGGCTTCATTCTTTATAATTTTGAGTTATTTTATATTTCTTTATTGTTTTCACATAATTGGGTAGTTTACACCATTAACCAATAAATGTTAGACACAATTTCTACAAAACCTCTTTTAATTTCAGCCCAATAAATTCGGTTCATTTTCAATTTGCCATAAAATTTGATTTTTAGTTGCTTTGAAATGAATAAATAGATATTCAACTGAATGGTTATTTTAGTGACGTCATAAGTTGCCATTGCCATACAAAATCTATTGGACACTCGCGTTTTGACAGCTCATAAAAAGTACGTCAGTTGATAATAATGTAAACTATCGTATTATAGAAGTTTAACCAACATTTTATAAACCTTGATAGTTGAAAAGAGTGTCCATAGAGTTTGTTGCATTTTCTTCTCCATAGAATCCATACTACGTTATAAAACAAAAAAAATACACTTAATCGACCGGCTCTTAGACAATTTAAAAAAAAACCGGTCAAGTGCAAGTTGGACTCGCGCAACGAGGGTTCCGTTATTTTTTTTTTTATGAAATAACTACAAATTTACAGTTTTTGGAGTTTTTCTTATAATACTTGTGATACATGACCTTGCTTTTTGCCCAATTTCATGATTTTTAGTCAATGGAAAGTACCCTATAGGTTTTGAATCCCTCGCAAATGTCTAAATGCAATATAAACCGCCGTATCTTTTTATAGCGTTGATTTAAAAACTTAATTTTTTCACTGCTTTGAGAGATAGCAGACCTGAATATAATTTCTCGACGCGTTTCTGAGAAAAAGGGTCGTGACAGACGGATGGACGGACGGACAACAAAGTGATCCTATAAGGGTTCCGTTTTTACCATTTGAGGTACGGAACCCTAAAAATGAGTGCTTTTAAATTTGTAATAGTTAAGTATTTTTGGTATGTTCCAAAAAAATTGCCACCAGATGGCGATTGGCAATAAAAATCTCAATTTCCGTTTCTAACTAGTAAATTAGGGCTTATGCCTCTCCTCCCTAGAATTATTTTCCCGTCGTCACTGTCTAGTTTCTGAGTACAATTAAAAGTCGAAGTGTTAACTATAATTAACTATAATAATAATATTAGCCTATAACTGTCCCACTGCAGGGCAAAGGCCTCTTCTCATAAAAAGAAGGCAGGAGCATTGATCACCACGCTTGCTCAAGGCGGATTGGCGATTTAGACTTACATTCACTACAAGTCCAGGTTTCCTCACGATGTTTTCCTTCACCGATGTCTGTGATGTCTAAGATAATCTTTAGAAAGTACATATGAATTGAAAAAGTCACATTGGTACTTGCCCGGATTCGAACACACAACCTCTTGCATTTGTCTTGGAAGTGTTAACTAAATACTTGTAAATTTCTAGGCTATAACAGACGAACTAAGCTCTATAGTTCGACGGAAGCTGTCGGACTGCCTCCAAGTGATCCTCACTCATGAGCCAGGGTCAGAGGTCACGGGAGAACTCCTCAAGGTCGTAGCGGAACAGGCTGCTTTTCTGATGAGTAGGAGTGACTGTGAGTTGAATTCAAATCCATTTATACTAGGTGTATTTTTGGTGTTGCACAACCCGCTAGGAGATGATTCTACTCATGAAAACAAACAACTTTTATTATGGAACCAACACAGAAATAGTGAAAAAAATATCAGCTGTTTCATACATTATGGTCGGGAGGGCATTGAACTTTTGTTAGAAACAGCTGATATTTTTTCGCGATTTCAGAGACCAAAAATACACCTAGTGATTGGCAGTAAGTTACCGATACGTAAATACAGGATGTTTCTTGTTATAAAAGACAAGCTTGTGAAGATTATTTTTGGATAAAATAATTTAGAGTACCTCAAGAATGCAGGCTTTATCTATCAGCTGTTAAGTTATGGATTTCGAAGGTAGGAAACTCGACAAAATGAAATCTATAGAGTTACTTAAAATACTTAATTTTATTATTCAGTCTTACACGTGGCGGTAGGTAATCTAGCCCCTTGACACCCAACCGACAGCCGGCTGTCGGGTATCCCATTTCATTATAGTCCTTATTTTTATTACTTACAGACTACTTTTGTATGAACAAGTTTGGTTATTTAAGTTCTTGGATAAATTTCCTAAAATTTAAAAAATAAAATTTTATAATCTATGCTCGTACGTTTATCTTTTTGGGATAGTAGTGAAATTTCCGCCGCCATTTTGTTTATTGCTTAATGGCTGAGGGGCTATACATTAAACATGGAGTTTTTTTGCCCATACTTCTCTTCTTCTAACTGTAATATATGTATGCACTAATATGCCATTGTGGGTACATTAAGATATTATAATTATTAAGTATTGCAGGTAGTCGGTTGTATGTTCTGTCAGTCATTATACTGTGCTTGTACGTGACTACGTGTCTTATTTATTTCTGTATCCCGAGTGCTCCCAACCCAAGAATTCTTCACTAACCTTTTGAATTGAGCAATTCGGCTTAATTATTTATCAGGTACAAATAAACTTATCTAAGTAAATGGCGTTTCAAAGTACCTTATTAAATGAGCTTAGGAATTGGCCTAGTTCTATTTTACCGCTTTAACAATCACAAGTATATCAATTGATTACTATATTATTTGTTACAATTTGTTTCAGCTTCCCCAATCGCTTCAGGCACAGAAATAATAAGAGCGTTCTTATCAGCAATCACTGATAACAACACCCTAATCCTCGACCATCTGCCGAACATCCTAACATACACATCCAACATACAAGATGACTCAGAAATATTCGAAACATCGTCCAACATATTCATAGAAAAAATCGACCTTTTCACCGA
Organism: Athetis lepigone; assembly: GCA_033675125.1. Taxonomy (NCBI): domain Eukaryota; kingdom Metazoa; phylum Arthropoda; class Insecta; order Lepidoptera; family Noctuidae; genus Athetis; species Athetis lepigone. Next base: position 3,345,575 of record CM066220.1, on the reverse strand, counting down.
AACTCAAGTACAAGAAATCGCAGAAAATATAATAGAAAAATACGCAATAAATTCAGTTACAAGAGAATCTAATTTAAATAAAATACTAACATTTATTAGAAGAGTAATGACTATCAAAAACTTTGAACCGACAATTACTGCTGATATAGCACTAAATATGTTAGAAAAACTAACAATATATTCGCCGCAATTTTTCAACCTGGTAACACTGTTGGCAGAAATAAATACTGTTTTTAATCTGGCAAGTGAGTTACGTCAAAGAGTCGTTATGTTCAAAAACGGTGTAATTCTAGAACAGTTGTTGGAGATTCAGTTTGTTGATGGAGAAATTAATATAAATGCTGCGTTGGTTTTTTTGAAGGAATATGGTGAAGAATTGATTGAAATGGATTCTGAGGTACGATTACGACGATACTTTATATATATTTCTTTCTAATATCTTACTAGATATCCACCGTCAATGATGTTATAAGTAAAAAAGTGTAGATAGGTTACCCAAACGAAATTCTATCTTCAAAAACGGCACACTAACGCACACATACATTACACGTCAAAGTAGGATGACATGGTTGAAGTTGGTGCGAGTGAAAAAGAGATAAACGTCAAATGTCAACGCGATACTCAGTATCATGTTTGTCAATTGGGTAGTTTCCACCATCAACCAATAAATGTTAGACACAATTTCTATAAAATCTCTTCTAATTTTAGCCCAATAACTTCGGTTCATTTTCAATTTGCTATAAAATTTGATTTTTAGTAGCTTTGAAAACAATAAATAGATAGTCAACTGAGTTGTTATTTTAGTGACGTCATAAGTTTTCATCGCCATACATAATCTATTGGAGAATTGCGTTTTGACAGGTCATAAAAAGTACGTCAATTGATAATGGTGGATACTACCGTATTGGCAAGCTTTTAATGTGCCACTTTTTGACTGCATATAACCTATCTACACTTTTACCTATAACATCATTGTCCACCGTGATATTACCCCTTTCTTTAGAAGTTAAAATAGTCGTTAAGTTTTCAGATAATTTTCTGATTTTTTTTTTGCAACATTCTTAATTCTTCGTTCCATTAAAAAAAACGAAAATTTATGAGGATTTGCGATTATTTATTGTAAACTAGCTTCTGCCCGCGACTTCGTCCGCGTGAAATTTCTTTGCTACAAACCTCACGGAGCCCAAGACCTTTCCAACGAATGCAAAACCGTGGAAATCGGTTCGTGCGGTCTGGAGTTATAGCGTCAGGAAGGAAAACCCGACTTATTTTTATATAGTAGATTATTCCTTATCGGATATGGTTCAATAATATTTTGAATTTTCTCTATTTTTTTTAACTTACACGTATAACATCTTTGGGTTAAAGGAATCCTATTATTTATTCTGTATTACTAATAAAGTCTGCCAAAAAAACATGGCAATCGGTTTAATACTTACGCCGAAGCTAAATATTAAAAACTCGTCTTCGCATTAATTTATTAACGTCAGATAATAGATACCGTTTTTATTCCAGAAAACTCTACAATGCCTTGGAAACATCATAGAAAACATACCACCGAGCTCCGTTTTACAACTCAAAAATAATCTATCAGACTGCCTATCAACTTACAAATCACATCCGAATTACGGTCCCACCATACAAAATCACTTCAAAAAATGGTCCAAGAAACTGGACCTACAAAATATAACAGAATGTATAGAAGAAAAGATTCTTTTTCCGGAATTTTCTGACAATTATTCCGATATTATCCATGCATTGAAATTAATGTCAGATATGCTTGACATTTCTATAATTGTGACGAAAAATTGGACGAAATTGTTAGTCGAAAATCTGACAGAACTAGAATTAAGATGGGGCAGAATTTTCTTGTCACATTTACTGACGGTGTCAGAAAAACCGTTGTCAGATAAAGAGTTTGAAGAAATTTTGGAAAATAAGTCTGATTTTGTCAAAAGTTATGTCTGTGTGTATTTAAAAAGGTTGATTAGTAAGCCTTTTGCGTTGAAAGTTGAAACTTCGGGGTTGCTGGTTGATGTTATTGAATATTTCTCAAAAACTTATAAGGAGGAGCATTTTCAAGATGTTTTGGATTTGGTTGACCATGTAAGTAGTTTATATTAATTTTATAGTTATTTGAGTATAGATTCCACTTTTTGGAAGGCCTGTTGTATTCTGACTGCTAAACCAAAGGTTGGATTCCCATCCGGAGCAAATCCTTGTGTGATGTGCATGACTGTTTGTTTTGTGTCTGGGTGTAATTTATTTTTAAGTTGTATTTATCCATATTTTTATTTTTTTAATAATTATGCTAATAGTAGTGGGGAACTGGAATCAAAAGCAAAAATACCAAAAAAAAATATCTGGATGAATAGTTGAAAATTGTTTCCAAATACAAATAATGCTAAAGAGTGACTTGCATACTCATTAAATAAGAATTTTAAAGTCAAAGATCCAAAGCTTTTCACGAAGCTGGGGTTGCGGAATAGTTCTAATAGTTACCGCGCCTCCGGAACATAGAAGGCAACCGAAGGAATAAGAGTGGGTTTAAGTCAGTAAAAGTCTGTCACTCCCTCCCGCTCCGCTCAGGGCGCGAGGAGCCATTTGATGATTTCCCATCCCAAAAAAAATTATGTATATCAATTTTATATTAATTTAAGTACATAGTCCAATTTTTGGCAGGCCTGTTATATTCTGACTAGAGAATTCCTGACTGCTAAGCTAAAGGTTGTGGGTTGGATTCCCACCCGGATCAAATATTTGTGTGATGAGCACGATTGTTTGTTCTGTGTCGGTTTCTGTCTCCGTGTCTTGTTTTTTTTTTCGTGTTTTCTTAGTTATGCTGCTATTCGGAGTGAAGGAAAGACCAACATATCAAAAGTTTATATTCTTTATGGATGGTTAAAAATAGCAGATAACCAGTGGTGTACAGGGCCGCGGTATGTCTTTCGTACAACCCACAGCCCCGGGATGCGTCGGGCCTTGCCCCTTGAATGCATAAAATGCCGTCAAAAAGTTGCAAAAGTGCCATATTAAAAATCGCATCTTCTTTTCCAGCTATGGCCATCATTCCTCAACCACTCAACGTTTGACGACAAACTATCAGTGCTTCTGAATCTTCTACGTCTCCCTAAAAATGTGGGCTTGGGTTGCCCAGCAGTGGGCTGGGCTATCACGCTGCTGACGACAGAGGGTACTAGTCAGGAGGACAGGATCAAGCTGATTGGTGCTTTACCTGCGGGAGAGGAATATAGGTAGGTGGCAATTTTTCTTCTTAGAATTTAACGACCGCTTGGGTGTGCTCCCCTTTTTATTTCTATGGAAATATTATTATATTATTGAACGAGTGTGTCCGTGGAGTTTCTTGCCTGTTCTTCTCCATAGAGATCGACGTCTTGGAACAGGCAATTAGCGTCACTTTTCTGACTGACCGACCGACTCTGACAATTCATAAGTGCCTATAAATGGTCTAAGTGAAATAAATGCCTTGAATTTTGAATCTTGAATTTAAAAAACATCAGAACTAAAGACTTGTAAAATTAGAGTTATTTTACCCTTTTAAACTCCAAAAACAAGATTTTCTCGGACTGATAATGAGGTCGGCTTCCAGCATACCCTGATTTAGATAACAGACCCCCACCATCCAAATACTGGACGACACGGTACCTCTTGATTAGACTGGTCAGACTTTATGGCTTCTGTTGGGGATGGTGCTCTTCAATGAGATGAGTGGACTGTATTACAAAAAGGTTTATTGGTCAGAATAACTACAAGTTTACAAATTGGAGATGGGTACAACGCCTGCCTTCGCTGGCGAGGTGAAGAGAAGAATGGACGAGGCCGCGGGCGACGCGTGCGCGCGCGCCGCCCGCGGCTCTCCCAGTAGTGCCAGAGAGATGAAACGTATTTACTAGACTAGATACAAGTACTAGGTATTTTACATAACTACTAATAACTAGGCCGCACCTATTCCAACTTTTAAAATACGCGATCCACCTAGTCCCTACGCGGCGCACGACGCCGATCTCCTAACTCCTAAGAACTAAAACCCATTCACGTGCCATTCGAATTTGAACCGTATTTTAATGCATATAAAAGTAACGCGACGCACCCTCGGTGTTGTGCAAGAAGTCAAGAATGTATTCTGTCCCTATTTAACTTCACTATTTGCAATCTCTCCATCTTAGTCTGATAATACTCAGTACTAAGTGGGACTTGAAGTCCCGACTAGTACGCGATACTATGCGGGACGTCAAGTCTCGCATACTAGACAGACTTTATATACTAGGTACGCCGTACGCGATGCGTATGAAGACAATACTCGGGACTAAGTGGGACTTGACGTCCCGACTAGTACGCGATACTATGCGGGACGTCAAGTCTCACATACTAGGCAGACTTTATATACTAGGTACGCCGTACGCGATGCGTATGAAGACTATTTGTAATGGATGGCCCGGTGGACGCGGGATCGCCGTGCCTGCTGAGTGCTGTATTGATACGAGCGGAATTATTTTAGTAACGAACTTCTAGTTTTTATATCAATTGTTTTAAAAAAGGGCTTTCTAAATAATTATGTCGTAGGTATCATTTTTTTTTTTGGTGAGTGGGAAATCGTCAAATGGTATCTTGGGTATGGTATCTTAATATTTTCTGTTTATTATTAGGTACTATGTGACTAAGCTGAGAACGTAAAAATTAAAATAATAAAACGCCTGAAAAAAATATATGAAGGAAGGATTGAAATTCATCGGGGTTGCGGAATGTTTATAGTAGTTACCGTGACCCTGGAACATAAAGGGCAATCGAAGGAACATGAGTGGATTTTAGTCAGTATAAGTCTGACACGCCCTCCCGCTGCACCCAGGACGGGAGCAGTCATTTGATGATTTCCCACTCCCAAAAAGAAAAAGGATTGCAATTCATTACTTTACTACGGATCACACTAAGAATATACTAAGCGCACTTTAAAGTATACGTACTTCATGGACTAAGTGGAATAGGTATTTGGACCTAGTATTTTTACGGACTCGGACTAGGAGAACCTAGTACAAAATTTACCTAGTACGACTCATCTCTATGCCACCCGTTGTAGCGTCGCGTCGGTCGAACGGCGCCCCCGCCACACTGTGCTGCCGCGTCCACACATGCAGCCTCGCAGACTGCTGCCGCGACCACACACGCAGCCTCGTTGACTGCTGTCGCGACCACACATGCTCGCGCGCGAACAGCTTCTGACTACCCGTAACGACTGTCAAAGTTCTACGAGTGCCAACCGGGAAAAACAGCTTTACGTGCTTTCCGAAGGCCTGCAATGGGACAGTAATAGCCTAGTAAGCTTTCGGCCGCGTGATTGTCGATACTTTCATCTCTATTTTACCCTTTTAAGGGTCGGAAATCCAAAATCCTTTCTTAGTTGCTACCCAATCTTTAAAAAGAACATACCCTTCAAGTTTCATGGCTCTAGGACCAGCGGTTTGGGTTGTGCTTTCATAATTATGTACCGTGTTTCACCTAAAGCGACTGCCTATCAGACCTCCATAACCCAGCTACTGGCTGACACGGTACCTCTTAGTAAGACTGGTCAGACTTTCCAAAGACGACTGTCAAAGTTCTATGAATGACAACCGGGACCAACGGCTTTCGGCTGGTCAAGAGGGCATTGAACTTTTGTTAGAAACAGCTGATATTTTTTTCGCGATTTTAAAGTTGGTTCCATAATAAAAGTTGTTTGTTTTTATGGGTAGAATCGGGAGGGCGTGTCAGACTTTTACTGACTAAAACCCACTCATGTTCCTTCGGTTGCCCTTTATGTTCCGGGGTCACGGTAACTATTATAAACATTCCGCAACCCCATGGGTAGAATCCTCCTAGCGGGTTTTCGAAGACCAAAAATACACCTTGTATATGTTGTCTGCATATTGTCCCCAGTGACTACTACCGGGCCTTCTCGTCCGGTCTGCCGGTGCGTCTGTCAGAGATGCACGGCCGGTACGCGCCGCGCTTCAGAGCGCTGCTCGACTCGCTCGCTAACAATGGCGACATGACTTTGCTTGATATTGTTGTTACGCTTGCTGGTGGTAAGTACTTGTACCATTACATTAGTATAGTATTTATTTATTAGTATAGTTTTATTTATTTATACTAATGTGTTTTTCCCTGACTGCTGTAAAAAGGTTTTTGATGTGAAACATCTATAGCCGCACGTAAAACAAATTTCTGGCGTGGCGACGCATGCCGTGGCGCCGCGTCGCCACGCTTTTGTTTCTTTTCATTCATATTACTTTTACAAAATAATGTCGATGTTTCACATCTGCCAGGCGTCCCGTGACGGCTCACTTTTTTGTTTTTTGAGGGTATGTATGTCTTATTCTTTGGCACTCTACAGCCTAAACCGTTTATCGAATTTCGACATATGAGGTGTCAGTGTAGGAAGTGACTAATTTTGTTTATAAAGGGGGAATAAATAAAAAAAAAATCTACAAACCCAACTGCTATTTTAGAAGTTGATGGCAATTACATGAAACAGAAGCAAAGCCACCGAGTTCCGATATTGCAGTTGTTTTTTTTAACTGTAATATTTTTTTAAAATTAGAATTTATTTATTTATGTGTCTGTAGTTTCACATTGTTTTTTATTACATGAGTAAAAGAAACTAGCTGTCCCCTCGCGTTATGTAAAATCTTTTATTACTGCCGTGGGGGCAAAGCATGATAATAGCCTATGTTTATAATAGTTACCGTGACCCTGGAACATAAAGGGCAATCGAAGGAACGTAAGTGGGTTTTAGTCAGTAAAAGTCTGACACGCCCTCCCGCCGCACCCAGGACGGGAGCCGTCATTGGATGATTTTCCACTCACCAAAAAAAAATGATAATAGCCTATGTTACTCGCTGTATAGAAGCTTTACACTGGTTAAGTATTTTTTAAATCGAGTTAATTGTTTTAGAGCTAAAATTTTATAAACAAATATTTCCTCTTAATAATATTAGTACTATAAACTGGATTTACAACAAATTGAGAATTTTATTTCTTAATACAATGGTATATTATCCAGTTCTGATGACGATGTCAGAATAGGTTGCGGAATGTTTATAATAGTTACTGTGACCCTGGAACATAAAGGGCAATCGAAGGAATATGAGTGGGTTTTAGTCAGTAAAAGTCCGACACGCCCTCCCGCCGCAGCCAGGACGGGAGCAGCCATTTGATGATTTCCCACTCAACAAAAAAAAATGATGTCAGAATAAAAAAATACATTTCTCTTAATTATTTAGGAGACGACACAAAAGGATGGTGGGACCACGCGATAGACGCGTGCATGACTGCTCTAGCGGCGCGAGAAGATATGGCCGTATTCGATAAAGCCTACAGAAGGGCCAAGACAGGCTTGAACTTGGGCGTTTGTAACCGTATCTTCCTGTCTTTACTTAGGTTTGTATTTCTTTGGATTCATGTTCAATGTGGTCTCTTATAAAACTGAAGTATTTTATACACGCTAGGTGTCGGCTTTCAGACTCCAGGGGCCCTAGTCTGCTATTACAATCGTGTCTCAATGACCAATCCATCCATTTTACCACCGGACATCCAGACGTACGGCGGGATACCACCCTTTCTTGGTTGATATTCCTCATATCCGCACGCAGCGCTTCTCGAAATCGTTCATAATGCGCACCGCAAAGGAATGGAACTCCCTCTGTGTTTCGAAATTCATATAACCCGGAAGTATTTAAGAAACGAGTGCATTGGCATCTACTGGGTAAGCTCGCTCCATCGTAGGCTTCGTCTATGCCCTCGGGGTAGTCTGGGACCAAGAGCAAGCCCATCATAATAATAAAAAAAAAACATCGGCCGGATATTTGACAACTTTGACAGTTTTTTTATGGGAAATGTGTCAAAAGTTTGAGGTTACACGTCAAAAATCGATCATCGAGACACGATTGTAATAGCAGACTATGGCCCCAGGGCGCAAGTCTACTCTTGCAATAGTGGTTCAATGATTGATTTTTGCCGTGTAACGTAGAAAGTTTGACACATTTCTTAAACAAAAACTGTCAAAGTTGTTAAATATCCGGTCAATTTCTGATCATTTAGACACAATACGGTATTTGACACTATTAACCGATAAATCTAAGACATATTTTTTATAAAACCTATCTTTTTATTAGTCCTAAGCATCGGATTTGTTTTTAATTTACTGTAAAATTGGATTTTTAATTGCTTTAAAATCAATAAATAGTTATGCCCTTACTAATAATCACTGTGTAAAGTTATGTCATGAATAAAACCTGTGTAACCATACATTTTTTGACGTATAAACCTGTCATAACTTTATGCAGCGATTATTAGTAAGACGCTTGGTCAATAGGGTTGCTAGCTTGTGACGTCACAAGCTGGTATTGGCATACAAAGTCTATTGGAGAATTGCGTTTTGACAGCTCATAAAAAGTACGTCAATTGATGATGGTGTCAAATACCGGATTGCAATAGCAGCCTAGCTACCTAGAGGCAAGGCTCTGAGACTATTATCAAAATATCATTTTTTTTTAATAAAAAAAATAGGATGGTATTTAAAAGTACTTCAATTTATTCCCATTTCATTTACCTAATTTTGCCTGTGTTCCACCAAATATACTGAATGTGCACCAAAATAATATGTTAATTAAAATATGTCATAACGAGCATCTATTTAACAACTGTTGCAAATTTGTAAAAATAGTAATACACCTAATTTTAAAAACAAGCATTTTATTTTTTAGTTTTACTTTAGATAATGCACTGCAAAAACTAAGATAGGTCGACGGAGGCCCGCTGCGCGGGGCTCCTATTTTTATGTGGTTTAAAAAAAACCACGAAGGCTAAGGCGGGGAGCTCCGCTCTGCTTCGCCCCCGCCTTAGCTTTCTAACCTAACCTGTCCGAGTCGGGGTGCTCTGAGTCGGAGTGTCAAAACTAGTTTGTCCTAAAAATTTTGTGTAACGTTCAGAAATATTTGGTGCACGATCAGTATTAACGGGTTTAAGATCAATATTTTAGAAATGCATACATAGATGTACCTTAAGATTTTTAGTGAACACAAAAATATTATCCAAAAAAATACTGTTGTGGTCTCTTTCCTCTCCCCTTTATCTCCTCTCATCCCCCCCATCTCCTATCCTCTTCACGTATTAACATACTTTTTCTTTTCCAGACATTCTTCCCGCAAATTCTGCGAAAAATACATATGTTCAATAGTGACAGATTTGTTCGGTATCCTGCGAGTAGGCGTCAAGGAGCCTTCTAACACCGACACGTATAGGAAACGAGTCGTTTCTTACGCCATCGCTTTTAATGTATTGAAGGTCGCTTTTGAGAAAGTAAGTATTATACTCATAACATTTATTTATTTAAACTTCTCGGCATTTTATATTCTGGGTAAACTGGCAATCTTATAAACTTATAAAATAACTGCTAAAGCTCGACGGGAGCCTCGTCGACGGATCCCCGTTGCACGGGGCTCCTATTTCTGAGTGGTGTAAAAAAAATAAACACGAAGGCTAAAGTCGCCTTAGACTTTTTACCTAACCTATCCGAGTCATATTGCTCTGACATTTTGCCTTCGGCATATTACAAAACAGCGAGTGCATACGCCGTTTATGAAATGCCGAGGTGTTAAGTAATCGGTGGATTCATACAAAACGTCTTATATATCGAGTAAATAATCATAAGTCATAGTCTAAAATATTTATTGCGTTCCATAATAAATATAAATAATAGAATCAATATAATAATAGAGTATAGTAACATATGAGAAATACATATGTTCAATAGTGAGTATTCAAGAGACGAGTGCATAGGCATCTTTTGGGTGAGCTCGCTCCATCGTAGGCCCCGTCTATGCCCTCGGGCTAGTCTGGGACCAAGAGCAAGCCCATAAGTTATAAAAAAAAAAAAAAAAAAAATAGTGACAGATCTGTTCGGTATCCTGCGAGTGGGCGTCAAGGAGACTTCTAACACCGACACGTATAGGAAACGAGTCGTTTCTTACGCCATCGCTTTTAATGTATTGAAGGTCGCTTTTGAGAAAGTAAGTATTATACTCATAACATTTATTTATTAAACTTCTCGGCATTTTATATTCTGGGTAAACTGGCAAAATGTCACAGCAGTCTTATAAATTTATAAAATAACTGCTAAAGCTCGACGGATCCCCGTTGCACGGGGCTCCTATTTCTGAATGGTGTAAAAAAAGTAACCACGAAGGCTAAAGTCGCTTTAGACTTTTACCTAACCTATCCGAGTCGGATTGCTCGGACATTTTGCCTTCGGCATATTACAAAATAACCAGTGCGTACGCCGTGTATAAAATGCCGAGGCATTAAGGAATCGGTGGATTCATACAAAACGTCTTATATATCGAGTAGATAGTCATAAGTCATAGTCAAAAGTTTTATTGCGTTCTATAATGATATAAATAATAGAATCAATATAATAATAAAGTATAGTAACATATAAGAAATACATATATTCAATAGTGACAGATCTGTTCGGTATCCTGCGAATAGGCTTTAAGGAGACTTCTAACACCGACACGTATAGGAAACGAGTCGTTTCTTACGCCATCGCTTTTAATGTATTGAAGGTCGCTTTTGAGAAAGTTAGTATTATACTCATAACATTTATTACACCTTCGAACACACGTGATTCCAGAAAAACAATAGCAGTGCGACAGCCGGCTGTCCCTTGGTCGCTTTTTGTCAATGGACAGAAATACATCTTAGTTTAGTCCTGTCTAATTAGCCAGCGCGTGAAGTAATTGGACGCATTTTAAGTGGCATATTTTTAATGGCGTCTGAATTATCTATGGAGTGTCGTAATTTGAGCTGTCGCTTGGTCGTCGGAAGTTTAATTTATCTTAACTTCAAGACCAAAGGTACAGCAGCAAATTTATTGCCTTAGGCATTCTCTACCAGCAACCCTGGGTGCCTTTACGCGCTTAATGCCTCTGCATTTTATACACTAAACTTGTCAAAATGACATAACAAACTTAACTGCTAAAGCTCGACGAAGCCCCGTAGCGGGGCTCCTATTTCTGAGTGGTGTAAAAAAAATATAACCGCTAAAGCTGAAGTGGAAAATCCCGTCCCGCCTTGGACTTCTGACAACTACTATCCATAATAGTACTATACAACGTGACCAACTTTTAAAATGTTTACCCCCCGCCCTACGGTGGCCGTCAGAAGCTTAATTTTTTTACACAATTTTTTTATAAACATAGTTTACAAACATTTTTGTAAACAGAAAGTAAAAAAAAGTGAGAATTTGATACGGCGCCAAATTGCGATCTGAAAACTCTTGTCAAAATAATGAACAATTATTTACAATGTATGTTTGAAAAAAAAAAACTAATCACACAATTAACTTAAAATAATCCATACTAATATTATAAATGGGAAAGTGTGTCTGTCTGTCTGTCTGTCTGTCTGTTTGTCTTTCTTTCACGGCAAAACGGAGCGACGTATTGGCCTGATTTTTTAAGTGGAGATAGTTGAAGGGATGGAGAGTAACATAGGCTACTTTTTGTCTCTTTCTAACGCGAGCGAAGCCGTGGGCAGAAGCTAGTTAGCAATAAACTAGCTTTTGCCCGCGGCTTCGCTCGCGTTAGAAAGAGACAAATAAACATCACGGAGCCCGAGACCTTTCCAACGAATGCAAAACCGTGGAAATCGGTTCGTGCGTTCTGGAGTTATAGCACCAGGAAGGAAAACCCGACTTATTTTTATTAGTAATAAATATTGTATATGTTCTATTGTTTCAGATATCAACAGAAAGCTTAGAAAACGGCGTCATAAACGAAAGTGCCGGATCTCAGAAGCCGTGGTACTTCCTAGAGCAGACGTGCAAGTACTGTCTCACTTTAAGTGCCAACGTCAAGTGTCCCAGCGACGCGAGTGATGAACTGAGGGAGATATGTTTGTAAGTAATCCTACTTTATTATAAACTAGCTTTTGCCCGCGACTTCGTCCGCGTGGATTAATAGTTCCCGTTCCCGGGGGATTATTGGGATTAAAACTATCATAATTATGTCCTTTCTCGGGACTCAGACTATATCTGTACCAAATTTCATTCAAATCGGTTCAGTGGTTTAGGCGTGAAGAAGAGACAGACAGACAGACAGAGTTACTTTCGCATTTATAATATTAGTACGGACTAGTTATTCCATACGTTAGGTTATTGGTTACTGCTGATATTAAATAGCCTATGTTACTTAGGGATAATGTAGCTTTCTAATGAAAATAGGTATTTTTGAAATCGGTCCAGTAGTTTTTGAGTTTATTCATAACATACAGAAATACAAATCTTTCCTCTTTATAATAGTAGTATAGATATGGATGGATGGATGGTTGGATGGATGTATGAATGGATGCCACGAGGGACGGCTAATAATAGGTTATAAACGAAAGCGCCGGATCTCAGAAGCCGTGGTACTTTCTAGAGCAGACGTGCAAGTACTGCCTCACTTTAAGTGCCAACGTCAAGTGTCCCAGCGACGCGAGCGATGAACTGAAGGATATTTGTTTGTAAGTTATTTTAGGAACCTTAGCATCGTATCATGTTGCGGAATGGTTATAATAGTTACCGTGACCTCGGAATATAAAGGGCAACCGAAGGAACATTAGTGGGTTTTAGTCAGTAAAAGTCTGACACGAGGACGGGAGCAGTCATTGGATGATTTCCCACTCGCAAAAAAAAAGGAACATGAGTGGGTTTTAGTCAGTAAAAGTCTGACACGTCCTCCCGCCCCGCCCAGGACGGGAGCAGTCATTGGATGATTTCCCACTACCAAAAAAAAAAGGAACATGAGTGGGTTTAAGTCAGTAAAAGTCTGACACTGCCAAATCCCTCCCGCCCCGCCCAGGACGGGAGAAGTCATTTGATAATTACCCACTCCCAAAAAAAAAAGGTCGTATCATAAATATCTGTCTTGTCAATACTAAGTCGTTTTCTGCTGTCTGTACCTAAGAATGCTTAGATCTTTAAAACTACGCAACGGATTTGGATGCGTTTTTTTCAATTGATATAGTTATTCAACAAGAAGCTTTACATATACAACATGTCCCGGAATAAACGCACACCACCAGACATCCCAATTAGAATATTATGTTATAATCATAATACATACACTGAATTTTAATTATTATGTTTAAAACACAGCGTTTTTTTATAAATTAGTTGTACAGATTGTGGGAGAAAATTATAGTCACATCACAAATCTACGCATGCACACAGTCGCACTTGCATAAGGGTCTAGCGTAGTAGGTATTTCATCCATTTTAGTTTGTTTTGACTGTATAGCGGAAGTGTGACAGCAGTTTACGTAGTTTTAATTATTTTTGGGATAAAATATTCCCTAAAATTACAAAAATCGATTCAGTAAACGATTCTGAACAAACTATTTTCATAATGTGCATTAATTCAGTTACACATTGTATACTAGCCCGCGGTTACACGCGCGTTGTTCCCGTTATCTTGGGATTTTTGGGATCTTGTGTCCTTTCGCAGGTTATGAGCTATTTTTACTAAATTTCATTTAAATAGGTTATGTATTTTTGGCATGAAAGACGGACAAACAGACACACACACTTTCCCATTTATAATATTAGTATGGATGGGTGGATAAATGGATAGAAAGTGGTACTTTCTAGAGCAGACGTGCAAGTACTGTCTCACTTTAAGTGTCAACGTCAAGTGACCCAGCGACGCGAGCGATGAACTGAGACAGACATAAATAAATAAATATGAATATGATAGGACAACTCACACACGGTCATCTGATCCCAAGTTAAGCTCTGCTAAGAGCTTGTGTTATGGTAACCAGACAACTGATATACATACTTATATAATTTAAATACATACATAAACATATTATAAATAAAGACATGTTTGTAAGTAATCCTACTTATATCTATACTAATTACAAAGAGCAAAGATTTGATTGTTTTTTTTGCATTGAATAGGCTGTGTAACTATTGAACCGTACATTTACATTTACGGACGTGTAGTTGCAATTTGACGGGCCTGTTGGTCTAGTGGTTAGTCTGACTGCTAAGCCGGAGGTTGTGGGTTCGATTCCTACCCAGGACAAACTGTGTGATGAGCATGATTGTTTGTTCTGTGTCTGGGTGTAATTTATCTATAAATATGTATGTATTTATAAATTATATGAGTATGTTTATCAGTTGCCTGGTTAACATAGTAAAAAAATGCTCTGATTAGTTTGGGATCAGATGACAGTGTGTGAGTTGTCCCAGGATATTTATTTAATTATTTATATTACAGTAAAGGAAATCCGAGATTTTTAAAGATTTATAACACGCGTGTAAAGCTGGGGTCGCTACTTATATATAAAATTGTCGTGTCACAATGTTAGTTACCTTACTCCTCCGAAATGACTTTACCAATTTTTACCAAATTTTATATGCATTTTCAGTAGGTCTGAGAATCGGCTAACATCTATTTTTCATACCCCTAAGTGATAAGAATTGTTCACCCCTAACATTATTAACGCGGGTGAATCCGCGGGAGGCAGCTAGTATACTATAATATTTACAGATGGCTACAATGCTCATCTTACAACTGCCTCACTACCGCCATCTGTCGTCGGAAGCTGAACAAGAGTCTATCGGCGAGGATATTCAATGTCCACGCGTGGACTAACATCGTGGACAAGGACGCTTTGTACCCGTTTGAGTTGCAGGCGCATGCGCGGTATAGGGTATGTATGTTTTATAATAAATACTAGCAGCCCGTGCCCACTTCGTTGGGCGCCAAACATTTTAACTTAAAACTCGAAAACATGCGCTTCCCCAAACATTAGACTGAGCTAGATCGATTTCTCGTCCCCGAAATCATACAAATTCAAACATCAAATTTCAGCGAAATCGTTAGGGCCGTTTTCAAGATCACATGCTTTTTCAAGCAATCAGCGCCATCTGCCGAGTTGATTTGTGAATCTAAACCATTCCCAGATCCCCTTGAACACACACAAAAAATTACATTAAAATCGGTCCAGTCGTTTAGGAGGAGTTCAATGACATACACACTCACAGAAGAATTATATATATAAAGATACGGTACTTTACACCATCATCAATTGACATCCTTTTTATGAGCTGTGTAAACGCGATTGTCCCTTACATTTTGTACGGCAATGTCACCTTATGACGTCACTAAGTTTAGAACCCAATCGGCCAACTATTTATTGATTTTAGTGCAACCAAACATCTAATTTGACTATAAATTTAAAATGAACCGCAAAATATTGCGTATACGTTTCAAAATATTAGCGTTACTTCAGTAAAAAAAGGACAGAAGATACATTTAAGCTTAATCCTGTCAAATTAGACAGCGCCTGAAGTAAATCGACGTATTTTTAGTCGCCATGTTTTTAATTCGCGTCTAAATTATCTATGGAGTGTCTAAATTTGACAGGACTTAACTAATATTTTATCTTCTGTCCTTTTCTTTAAGAAATGGAAAGAGAAAGATGCATTTAACTTAAATTTAGTTAAGTTTGTGAATAAGAGAATCGGCACCAGTGTGTGCATTACAAAGTATTGGCTGTTTTATTATTTGGTTTTAAGAATTGACCATACTAGTATAGTAAGTATACTAGTTACTGCATTATTCCGATACTAGCTGTTCCTCGCGGTTTCACCCGCGTTACGTTAGGTTTTTGGTTAATGCTTCGTTCCCGTGGGACATAGCGTGATATTATATAGCCTATGTTACTCAGGGATAATGTAGCTTCCTAATGAAAAAAGAATTTTGAAAATCGGTCCAGTAGTTTTTGAGTTTATTCGTTACATACAAAAATACAAATATTTTTTCTTTATGGTATTAGTATAAATGTTTCTAAAATAACAATGAAACTCCAGGGCAGCAAAACCGCCAAGCGCTCAGTAGACGCCCTAGCGACTTCCTCATCGTTCACGGGCACAGTTCGAAGCCGGCTGTTCCTCACCACGCTATCTGAGAACCCGCTGCAGTACGACATGATACCGGAGGGAGAGGAGGATGAGGTAAGTCTATTAGCCTTTATCTAGCGATGGTACGGTTTGTTTGTTGAAAAACAGAACGACAGTGATCATAAGAGTCAATTTCGCGTGGCGACACGACACCTGACATTAATGACAGCTGTCACATTGAGAACGACACCTGTCGTTGATGACAGCTGTCACATTGACATTTGTCTAGAGCAGAGGTTAGATAAAGGAGGTAAGTATTAAGGGGTAAGTTTATTATCTAGTACTCTACAATACCACCATACGCTAGGGCTGTGGATTTGATGACAACAGCGCGGGGAACTGCGCGTTTCAATACGCGTTGCAGACCACGAATGTTTCAGAATGAAGACAGGCATTGAGTTAAATTTTAATTTTCATATTTGTTTCAATATTTTGTCTGTTTGTCCCGATGTTTTGACGTGACAACGTCTTATAAATTGGTTTGCCGGGTGACACTTCAAGAAACTGCGTTACGCTCCGCTCACGTTATGCGCTCACAATGAGAGCGAGTGAGAGGCACGCGTCCCTTCCACTCGGGCATGGTTAGCCCGCCTAAGAGCGAGAGAGACAGACATAAAAAGTGAAAGGCACGCGTCCCTTCCACTCGAGCACAGTTAGCCCGCCTAAGAGCGAGAGAGACAGAGCGAGCCTACTATACGAATGAATATTCACATTAAAATTATTTTACCACTCAAAGTCGTTGTCACGTAAAACTTTCGCCCGTATACCGACTTTACAGGCAACCAATTTTTGTCTCTGACTGTAGAACACAAATGATTTACAGGAAGAAGAGGAAGACGACACTACCATAGAGTTCGAAGACAGCGTGCTCAATGCTCACGGCTGCTTGTCTACGCTCACCGCTCTACTCGAGCACGCGAGCACGCTCGAGCATACCGAGTGGCGAAGCGCAGTAGTGACAGCTGTCACCTCGGATGTCAATGTCAACGTCAAGTGGCTGTTGGCACAGGTAATTGGTTGAATAATAGTATAAAGATACTAAGTTTGTAGTAACTGGACTAATACTGTGGTACTACTAGGCTTATACTATACTGTTACTGTATTAATGTGTTGAACATACAGAATATCGAAAAAAGTGCACGAGCATTGACTAACGATTTGGAACTTTTATTCAAAGTCAAAGTCAAATAGTTTATTTCCATTAGACCATTAAAAAGGCGATTTCGAAATACAGTTTTGAAAATAGTTGATTCTAGTCGCCCATTCCAAAAGTTTGTTCGCGATTATCTCACGTTTGGCTTAACAAATTCTTTGAGCATTGCAGTTTTCAGGTAAGTCAAAACACGCACTAAAAAGTAAAAAATCAAAATCATAACGAAAACCATCTTAAAAAGTAAAACTAAAAAAAAATACTTAAATTTCGGAAGCTGGCGACTTTCGTTCTGTTTTTTGTTTTACATTGCCACCGGCTTTAGATTTTTTTTATGTTAGTTTTTGAAGGCGGTTCTTTTTTATTATATCTTTAGTCATCCTTTGATACTTATCCATTTTGTTTGTCATTCCAGGCTATTTGCAATGCAGTAGAAGAACTAAAACAACACGCCAGCGCCCTCTGTCCAGCGCTTCTACAACTCATAGCGAAAACACCTTCGACTTATAATGGGAAATCTGTACTGAACAATCTTCATGTTGATATTGTAAGTACAGTTATTAATTATCGTTATAAAATATTAAACCTTTGAACACAATGATGTTATAAGTAAAAAAGTGTAGATAGGTTATATGCAGTCAAAAAGTGGCACATTAAAAGTTTGCCAATTGACAAACACGATACTGAGTATCGCGTTGACATTTGACGTTTATCTCTTTTTCACTCGCACTACTTCAATCATGTCATCCTACTTTGACGTGTAATGTATGTGTGCGTTAGTGTGCCGTTTTTGAAGATAGAATTTCGTTTGGGTAACCTATCTACACTTTTTTACTTAAAACATCACTAGCTTCTGCCCGCGGCTTCGCTCGCGTTAGAAAAAGACAAAAAGTAGCCTATGTTACTCTCCATCCCTTCAACTATCTCCACTTAAAAAATCACGTCAATTCGTCGCTCCGTTTTGCCGTGAAAGAAAGACAAACAGACAGACACACTTTCCCATTTATAATACTAGCTTTTGCCTGCGGCTTCGCTCGCGTTAGAAAGAGACAAAAAGTAGCCTATGTTAATCTCCATCCCTTCAACTATCTCCACTCAAAAAATTACGTCAATTTATCGCTCCGTTTTGCCGTGAAAGAAAGACAAACAGACAGACAGACAGACACACTTTCCCATTTATAATATTAGTATGGATTGTTTGAACACACATGATTTTAGACACATTCTCTTGTTCACAAACTTATCTAAATTTAAGTGAAGTGCATCTTTCTCTTTCCATTTCATTAAGTAAAGGACAGAAGATCTAATTTTAGTCAAGTCCTGTCAAATTAAGATACTCCATAGATAATTTAGACGTTATTACAAACATGACGGCTAAAACTCCGCGAATTTTCTTCAGGGGCTGTCTTATTTTTCAATCGCCAGAAAACTTTTATCTGATGAATATGTTTGACGTTTTGACAGCTTTATTCGCATTATTTTTTTCTTAGATAGAAGTTAACTGATTATTGAAAAATCGGCCCTAAGAAAAGCACAGAACATACATATTAGTTTAGTCCTGTCAATTTAGACAGCTCCTGAAGGAAATCGACGTATGTAATCGCTTCTTAATTATCTAAGTATGGAGTTTAATTTTACAGGACTAAGATAATATTTTATCTTCTGTCCTTTTCTTAATGGAAAGGAAAGAAAAAGGCTTAAATTGACTTAATTTAAAATTAGTTTACTTTGTGAATTAGGGAATTGGCACAGAACATCAAAGTTCCGAAGTGGTTTGGGACGTCACTGTTCAGGAAATTTTGCCCTAGACATGACGTCACGCAAAACTTCAACACACTGTATGGTCGTCATTTTTAGTTTACAAGATAAAAAATACGTGTCCAATTTTTTTTTGATAATGTTACTGTAGGACTATATAGTTTTTTTGTCGTCTCACCTATTATATTATAGACTACTATTAAATATGCCCAAAAATAGAATGTTACCACAGTTAGTGGTGCCGATACTCTTATTCACAAACTAACGTAAATTTAAGTTAAGTGCCTCTTTGTCTTTCCATTTCATTAAGAAAAGGACAGAAAATCAAATTTCAGTTAAGTCCTGTCAAATTTTGACACTCCATAGATAATTTAGCCGCGATTAAAAACATGGCGACTTAATACACGACAATTTTCTTCAGGCGCTGTCTAATTTGACAGGACTAAACTAAAATGTATCTTCTGTCCTTTTCTTTAAGAAATGGAAAGAGAAAGGTGCACTTAACTTAAATTTAGTTAAGTTTGTGAATAAGAGAATCAGCACCAGTTTGTGAACAAGAGAATCGGCACCATTATCGCACAAGAAAAGCAATCATCTGCGGGCGTTGCTACGGCCGGCCCGGCGCCCTTTTCAAGAGTAAAAATGATTTATTTTCTCTTTTCAGATATCAACAATAATAAAATGGAACATAACAGATTTATCATACGATACTCATATGAACACTGTTATCGAATACTTAATAAATACTTGTATAGAGTACAAACATAATATTGGTGTACATAAACGAATATTGAATACCATAAATGGTCTGTTACAATTGTATGGGAGTATGGTCACAGTGAAGTGGGGTGTTTTTCGTGATTATTGTACAGGTAACTTGGTTTCTTATTTATGTACGGTCAGCAAAAGAGATATGTTACCAGGGCCATAAGATATAAGTAAGGTTTTCTTGAACACCGATTGATGTATACAAATGAAATTTAAATGGATTGAAGAACAAATTAATTTCTACAACATTTGAAATTTAATTAAAATATATATCCATTGGTTAATGAACAAACTTTAATTGTATCTGACGGCCCTGGTGACATATCTCTTTTGCTGACTGTACAATCGACAAAATGGAATCATGACCCACCACAAACTTATTTTCCTACAGACATTCAAATACAATTAGGTCGACAATCGCGTAAACATGTATTAAAATGTCACACGTCTAGTCTTATTATTTTGACAGCTTCAAACAATTTGTCGTCGAAATGGGTTATTCCGATCTGTCACCCCGTTTTGTCCCCATGGGTTGGTAATATACTGAAAATTCTGAGATACTTAGTATTTAAATCAATCAAAAGTACTAGGCGCGCAGTAGCGTGAAGAGGTTAATAGAAAATGTGATCCACACATTGCTAACTGTGTAAAATAATCCGTCGAAGTGGATCATGATTCAATTTTGTCGATAGTACAGCGTGATTGGTGAATCGAGGGACATATTCAAGATCGTAATAATATGCTTACATATAGGGTTACTGGTAATTAGTACACGACACTTAATCACGTGATCGTGCTCATGATAACCAACGACTTTTACTATGGGAACTAACCTGAAATAGCGAAAAAAAGCTGTTCAGTACATTTATGTTTGTCTAATGTACTGAACAGTTGATATTTTTTTCGCGATTTTGGCTTTGTTCGCATAATAAAAATTGTTTGTTTGTATGAGCACAATCACGTGTCTAAGTATCGTACACTAATTACCAGTTACCCTAAGTAACTAATAAAAATGTAAATACCAATAAAACATGAATTGTGACTTAAATGATGAATTGATCATCATTTAAGTCATGATAATAGGGAATTGTCTAAAATATAAATAAAATTGAAATTTATTTTGCGCCTATATTGTGGTTTTAAAAGTTTAAAATGTACGAAATAATTGTTATATCTAAGCCTACCATGCTGGTTTTTATGTAAATTTAATAAAAGTTTTAATTAAAATAATTCATTCACATTTTCATAAAAACCAGCAAAGTAGGTACTTAAAATTGAATTTAAAAAAATACAGCTCTAAAATATCATCATTTTACATTACAGAGCTCCCAAAAGACTTAATTCCCCTACTACCAATATTCGAACGCTTACTAAAAAATGGCGTCGCGTTACCAGAACTCTTAACCGCCATATTTGCCAATTCCGACGCCAAACACTGGCTTGGCAATTCCAAATTGGCAGAAGTATGTGGTTTGGCATTCTCTCTGGCAGACCCTGGCACAAGGGATGGTTATTTGGCAAAGTTCTGTCAAATTTTAAACGCTGTCAGGAGTATGAGTGTCAACAGTTATGTCAAAATGGTTTTTTATGCGCAGAAGAGCTGTAAGCAGTGTTGTGATGGTAATCAGTTGAAGTAAGTGATTCATATTCTTTTTTGCACACACAAAAAAAAAAGAAACAAAAAAAGAAGCAAAACAATAAAAAAAAAGTATATATGTCGCAGGTTTTTCACAAAATTAGGTTTTTGATCAAAAACCTAGGTTTTTGATGAAAAACCGGAAGATGACAAATTTTAAACTCAATTTCATCATAAACCTGTTACAGTCCAGATTTTTGATCAAAAACCTGAACTAGTTTAGGTTTATGATGAAGTTCTGGGTAAAATTGCTTTGTTTTATGACAAAATCAATTTAAATGAAATATTTCGCATTAATTCTCGGCCCGGAGCATGGCCTGAACCAGCGCCGGGGCGAGAATTAATGCGAAATATTATTAAATAAATGAATGGGAAGCCGTCGCCTCCTTCTGCGAAGCAGTCTTGTCAAAGATTGCAAAGTTATTAATATCTAAGAATAATCGCAAAATTACCTATACTCAAATAAAAACCCGTATTCAATTCGGTTCACCCACTTTGGAGCTTAACATAGCAGCGGTAAAACTTATAACACCGCTCTTCGTCAAGGGCTAAATAATAAACTTTCTGTGGTAATGACATTAGTTATAATGAGTATACTGTATAATCTTATTTATGTATCGGTCACAAACTACAAGTCACATTATACAGGGTGTCCCACGGCAATGCCACATGGAGGGAAAGTACCTTATTTATTGTAGATAGAACATTTTACTGAAAGAAGACATTATTTGAATTTTGAAAACATTTTAAACTGCATTCATAGATATTTAAATAATTACATAGTTGAACCGGGAATCGAACCTGTTACTCGAGAAAATTAAGCAGCCTGTAGTTTTATCCTACTGATCGAAAGGCTTCATCACAAGGATTATTTTTTGCTAAATAACATAGTGTCAAAAATAAAAGAAAGACCATGAATTTTAACATTTTTAATAAAAAATTAGTCAATTTTTCAAATGCTCAAAACTAGTCACTTCGTCTTAAATACAAAGTGATAACTTTTGATTATTTCTTTCCCTGACGATTTTTTGGTCTTGTTGTGGTGGATATTTATTTATTTAAATGATGTGTACTACTCAAGTGGGTAGATTATTTAGTAATAAGTAGTTATGATTGTCAATTGTATGTCCTTACGGCAATGTAAGCTTTTAACTTTTCAGAACAAAATTTTACATTAAATGTTAAAATTCACGGTCTTCCTTTTATTTGTGACAGTATGTTACTTAGCAAAAAATAATCCTTATAATGAAACCTTTCGATCGGTATGATTAAACAACAGGGTGATTATTTTTCCTCGTAGAACAAGTTCGATTCCCAGCCCAACCATTTAATTATTTAAAAATCTATGAATGCAATTTAAATTGTTTTTAAAATTCATATAATGTCTTCTTTCAGTAAAATGTTCTATCTACAAGATTTCAGGTACTTTCCCTCCATGTGGCATAGCCGTGGGACAACCTGTATAAACATTATATTAAATTTTCAGAACAATAACAGACTTAGCACCAAAAGTAGAAAAAGCAAAATGCCTGACAATAATATCAACATGTTTGGAAAATTCAACCGAATTAGAAGATTACTACACTGATATGTTCCAAATTATTTCTTTGAGTGACCTATTTGATAGCGAGTTACGAGTAGAGGCTATGAAAATAGCCAAAAATAGCCTGAAACTGATGGACGGGGCTATGAAGGGAGATATTTTGAAGGGCGTTGAACCGAATTGTAGGAATTCTTCTGTGCTTGTGAGGAGAGAGGCTTTTAGCGTATTTTTGGCGGCTTTTAAAGGTATGTTGAAGTTTTTAGTATAAGCTTGGTGTTTTCTGCGGTATTCTAATACTTTGTAGGAGGCTGAAATGTTTTGCTGGTTGCATAAGTACCTTTTGTTTACATAGATACCTATTACTACTTAATATTTACCGGTAGTCAATGATGAATGAAAAAAGTGTAGATAGGTTACCCAAACGAAATTCTATCTTCAAAAACGGCACACTAACGCACACATACATTACACGTCAAAGTAGGATGACATGATTGAAGTAGTGCGAGTGAAAAGTGATAAACGTCAAATGTCAACGCGATACTCAGTATGATGTTTGTCAATTGGCAAACTTTTAATGTGCCACTTTTTGACTGCATATAACTTATCTACACTTTTTTACTTATAACATCATTGCCGGTAGTACACCCAAACTAAGCGAAAAATTGAGACGATTGTGCATAAAATTTAATTTTAGAAAACTTAACTTTCGTAAACATTGATAAAATTGCAGTAGTCATGTGTTTTTTATTATTTCATTAGCTGGCTGGTCACTTTTAAAAAATCTCGTTAAATAATAAATTACTCACAAATACATAGACAATAGGGATGTTGACTACATCAAAAGAATGACATTCTGTTTAGTCCGTCTGATAGACAGTCCAAAAATACTGGAGACATATTTTTTGCTTGATCAAATTAATAACAAAATACAAAGATAAAGAGCATCAAAGTTCCGGAGAATGGGCTTGTGACGTCACTGCTGAGTAAAAATTATACAAAGGCGTGACGTTTCACGAAACTTCAACGCACTGTATTGTCGTCATTTTCTGTTTACGAGAAAAAAGAAAAAATACGTGTCCCAAATTTTTTGATTATCTAACTGACGGACTAATTACTTTTTTTGTCATCTCGCCTATTCTGAAGTTTACATAAAACTAGCCCCCGCGGTTTCACCCGCGTTATATCAGATTTTTTGATTACTAAAAAAAGAAGATAAAAAGTATTCTATGTCCGTCCCCTGGT
The DNA here is from genome assembly GCA_033675125.1 of Athetis lepigone. Lineage (NCBI taxonomy): Eukaryota > Metazoa > Arthropoda > Insecta > Lepidoptera > Noctuidae > Athetis > Athetis lepigone. The sequence goes on along the minus strand of CM066220.1, from coordinate 3,321,473 downwards.
TCTAAGCCACCACCCCACCAATTTTTAGCTAAATCGGATCTGCCGTTCTTGAGTTATAAAATGTGTAACTAACACGACTTACTTTTATATATAAACAGATATACTCTCATTTGATTCACATAATGTATGAAATTAAATGGCCAATAGAAATTGGTGCCGATTCTCTTGTGCACAAACTAACGTAAATTTAAGATAAGTGCATCTTTCTGTTTTCTTTTAATTAAGAAAAGAACAGAAGATCAAATATTATTATTTATTTATTTATTTATGGCATCAAGGCCCATATAAACATATACAATACAATATTAATTTATTATATTAGTTAAGTCCTGTCAAATTTAGACACTCCATAGATAATTTAGACGCAATTTAAAAACATGGCGTCTAAATATACGTCAATTGTCATCAGGCGCTGTCTAATTTGGCAGGATTAAACTAAAATGTATCTTCTGTCCTTTTCTTTAAGAAATGGAAAGAGAAAGATGCACTTAAATTTACGTTAGATTGTGCACAAGAGAATCGGCACCTATATGCATATTTCGTAGTGACTATTTCACTTCATTCATTTCTAACTTAACTTTGATATAATTCCAGCACTTGTAAAACGCGAGAACCAAAACCGTTTTAAAAGAAAAGCGTTGGACAGCAGTCTTATCTTAGACACCATAGACTCACAAAAAGATGATGAAAAACTCATTATAAAGAAGATATTTGAAGGACTCTTCGATCTGGATGAAGGGGTCTCTAAGATGATGAGTGAGGGATTAGAGGAGTGTCTGTCTAAGGATTTTAATATGAGGTAAGATTTGAAATATTTTTCAGGTACCTTGAAAGGATAAGGACGGGCCTGTTGGTCTAGTGGTCAGTGACCCTGACTGCTAAGCCAGAGGTCGTGGGTTCGATTCCCACCCAGGACAAACTTTGTGTGATGAGCACAATTGTTTGTTCTGTGTCTGGGTAATTAAAAATTATATAAGTACTAGCTTTTACCCGCGACTTCGTCCGCGTGGAATAATAGTTCCCGTTCCCGGGGAATTTCCGGGATGAAAACTATCCTATGTCCTTTCTCGGGTCCCAGACTATATCTGTACCAAATTTCATTTAAATCGGTTCAGTGGTTTAGGCGTGAAGAAGAGACAGACAGACAGACAGACAGACCAGACAGAAAGACAGACAGACAGAGTTACTTTCGCATTTATAATATTTGTACGGATGTATATCAGTTGTCTGATTACCATAACACAAGCTCTGCTTAGCTTGGGATCAGATGGCCGTGTGTAAGATGTCCCAGGATATTTATTTATTTATAAAGAACCTTTTGACGACCAAGCGACAGCCGGATGTCGCGCTGCTATTGTCTTTCTGTTGTGTCTCAAATCACGTCTTCGTAGTTTTAAACAACTTTTATCAAATGCCCATGTATGATCTATCTCCAGATATTTATTTATTTACTCACTTCCGCCCCCTATTTAACCTCATAAGAGGTCGTTTTTTTTTCAAAAATTCTTTCTTAGTTGATACCCACTCTTCACAAAGAACACACCCTGCAAGTTTCATGTCTCTAGGAGCAGCGGTTTGGGCTGTGCGTTGATATAACAACAGACAGTCAGTTTATCATTTCATAAATACATGTTATTGGTCTGGTTACCATAGTACAAGCTCTGATTGTTTGGATCAGATGACCGTGTATGAGTTGTCCTAAGATATTCATTTATTTATTAACATTCGAATTATCTTCTTAAAAAAGAAAATACGTTATTATCTTTCTAAGGGCTGATTTTTCAATCAGCAGTTAACTTGTATCTGAGGAATAAATCTGACAATTTGACATATTTTCAATACAAAAGCTGTCAAAACTTCTAACATACTCATCAGATAAAAGTTATCTGGCGATTCAAAAATCGGCCCTAAATATATGAGTAACTTGGGTTGTTATTTATAGTTCCTGTGTTTCTATATCGCTTCAGAAAAAACAATGGAATAACGTTTTCAGATTCGCAGAACTCTTCTACATAATAGTGTACCAATGCAGCCTAACTACCAATAACTACGAACTATCGAACTGCGGGTCTAAGCTATTGGAGTTACTCTTCAGTGACTTGAGGAGTCAAGACTCTTTCCAATCTATTCATTTGAGGGATGAAGGGTTGCCAACCAGGTAAGTCGGTTATTGTCTGCAGGGTGAAGGCCTCTTCTCATACAGAGAAGGTAGGAATTTCGGGCTTACTGTCATGCAATTTTATTTTTATAAAATAAAATAAAAAATTGCTTTTTTCATGACCATAAAGTCGAAAAACGTTAGTGATTGGAACCTCGTGTAAGAAAAAAAATGCCTGTATTAGGAGATTCCGCTCTTTCACAACAAGAATACACAAACTATGATTCGATTAGTTTTTCTATGTTTCTGATTGGAACTTTGTTTTTTATCCTAATATTACGTATAAGTGATAAGATTTAATTAATTTAAGTAAGTTACAAAATGTTTACAAATGTAAGTCGTTCCATACTTGCTTTTCAATACATTTAAACCTTCATAGAAAGACCCTCTATAAATAAGAAAACTGTTACATTGACCTGCCTATTTGGAAAACTGACTAAATGAAAAGTCTCATCACTTACTTTTAGGTTCAAAACGACAACTTTTAAAGGGTCTACTGTCCCAAAACGTCCACTTTCCAAAATGAAAAAAAATAAAGGATCAGATCCAACTTATGCAGGTTCTACTTAACATAATTATAATATAACTTTACAGCATTTTAAGAGCATACGAAACCGCTACTGTCAGAACTAAGACAATGGCTAGAACTGTTCTGAGATCAGGTGTGACATACAGACTGAGAGTTCCAAAAGGTGAGTGATAACAAACAAACATTCACAAAATTAATTTGTTATTATATATCTCAAACCTCGCAGATGGCTTTTTTTATGCATGGAAAATCATCAAATGACTTCTCCCGCCCTGAACGGGGCGGGAGGGTGTGTCAGAATTTTACAGAATAAAACCAACCCTTGTTCTTTTGGTTGCCCTTTATGTTCCGGGGTCACGGTAACTATTACAACTATTCCGCAACCCAGGCAGGCGTTGCTCGCAGATGACCTCCTCAAAATCCAAAAAACCATAAGGAGGGCCCTTATGGTTTTTTGGATTTTGTCAATTTAAGAAATTGATTCGTCAATTGACGAATCCGTGTCATTTTTGTAATTATTTATTTATTCTTTTTCTTTGTTGCACATTTAATAAAAAAATATATACTTACATACTAATATAAAAAAAATTACTTAAGCACTATCGACAAATTGGAATCATGACCCATTTTGACGATAAATCGTTTGAGACTGTCAAAATAATAAGACGTGAAAAGTGTCATTTTTTAATAAAAGTTTACATGAATGTCGACCTAATTGCATTTGAATGTCTGTAGGAAAATAATTTTATGATGGGTCATGAATCCAATTTATCGATTGTATAATGGCGAGCTTAACCCATAGTTGAGTTTATATGTTTTTAGCTCCACCGAAAAAGGAGATTGACGTACAAATGCCTATAACAAACATTTTAGATGTTTTTCTACAACTTTCCAAGGTATGATTATCTACTTATTTTTTGTTTTATTTATTTGACGGTTTTATGGGTATGGAATTTAGTATTTATTTATTTAGGGTTTCCTACACAAATTACTGAAACTATGAGACTTACACGTTTAGGAACTACTAGCTTCTGCCCGCGGCTTCGCTCGCGTTAAAAAAAAACAAAAAGTAGACTATGTTACTCTCCATCCCTTCAACTATCTCCACTTAAAAAATCAATACGTCGCTCCGTTTTGCCGTGAAAGAAAGACAAACATACAGACAGACACACTTTCCCATTTATAATATTAGTAAGGATTAAGCAGCTGTCCCCGCAGTTTTATTCATTTATTTATTTATTGCGTAAATAGGTAATGTTATGTTTCTTACCCGCGTTTTTTTTGGAAAGTGGGAAATCATCAAATGACTTCGCCCGTCCTGGGCGAGGAGGGAGGGCGTGTCAGACTTTTACTGACTTAAACCCACTCGTGTTCCTTCGATTGCCCTTTATGTTCCGGGGTCACGGTAACTATTATAAACATTCCGCAACCCCGGCTTACCCGCGTAGCTCTCGTGTCATTTTTTGCTATAAAAGCTATCCTATGTCAGTCAGTGTAGTTTTAACGTGAAAGCGAGACATACAGAGTAACTTTCGCATTTATAATATTAGTATGAATTTCACTTTTTATCTATATCCATACTAATATTATAAATGGGAAAGTGTGTCTGTCTGTCTGTCTGTCTGTCTGTTTGTCTTTCTTTCATGGCAAAACGGAGCGACGGATTGACGTGATTTTTTAAGTGGAGATAGTTGAAGGGATGGAGAGTAACATAGGCTACTTTTTGTCTCTTTCTAACGCGAGCGAAGCCGCGGGCAGAAGCTAGTTTGTATATATATCGAGACATACCTTTTTAATGTTAAATAACACATAGCTGAAAGTACGAAAGCTAGAAACACTTTTCTTATATAAATTTTTTTTCAGACAAACTCCCAAGTATGCCAAGAGCTTTGCGTTCAAATGATGAAGTGCCTACAAGGTACGGGTCGTAGGTTCGAGCTCGACCCGGTCATGGCTAAGCTACTGTCTGAGATCATCAAGAGGGAACCTTTCTGCCTGACCCCCTTAGTGTTGGATGCTTGTAGAATCTTTATTAAAGATATTAGCGGGATTCAGGGGTAAGTGTTAATTTATACAAAAGTTGAAGTCGTGGGTCGTATCTATCGGTCCCATTTTATCATTCGTAAAATTGCCAACCTTTTTAATTAGTCGATTTTAGCAGTAGTTCGTTATTATTATGCGGACCTTGGTAACTAGAACCAATTTCCGTGCGTTCAAGCGCCTTTGCCATACCTACTATTGGAATCAATCGTAACAGCTCACATTTTAGGACCCATTAATTTCAACAGATTCTATTCCGTGGTGCTAGGCAATCTGGGTTTCTCCCAGTTGTGATTACCCCTTTGTGCCTATTGGCCTAGTTCTGTTCTGTCTCCTGCTTGTTATGGAGGGAAGTGGAAAACATATTTTTCTTACTCCTCCGCGGTTTTTTTCTGATTTTTCGTTGCGGGATCCAAGACAGTTAATCGTTTCTCCGGGACTCGTCGAGCTTCATTGCTCGGCGCTTTTATATTGGACTCCACTGTTGATTCTGGCTATCAGGAGTTACAGTGGTTGGGAATAGTGTGGTGGGATTGTCCCAATAAAAAAAGGAAGATCGTTCTGTGTCGTGAATTAGTTAATAAATTAATATATTAAACGCAAAAATAATTAAAATATGCAAAATTGTGAAAAGTAGTATTAATTAAAATCAAGACAGTTCTAAAATTAAAATATTCTCTATTTTCAGTTTCAACGAATCGGTGGCAGAATTGAAGCGAGCTGTATCAAATAGTGAAGGATATCTGTACACCAATATATTGTTTGAAGATCTGATGCTCAGGAGTGGGGATAGGAGCCAATTTATATTTAGGTAAGTTATAGTGTTAGTGACAGTGGAAATACTTATTTTAATATACTGAGTTGGATAGGAGCCTTTTTGGCCGCGCACAGGTTTATTATGTTATTTTTTTTATTTTGTACGATTGTGTGAGGTTCAAATACAACGCGTATTTTTGGTTTTAAAAAACCCGCTAGCGAAATGTATATGTCACCGGAAAATAACATTATCCGTAAGTTTATCAATCTACTAGGAAGTTTATAAACTTTCGTAAGATTCTAAACGGGAGATAAATTGTAATATTTTACGTCCACATTTTCGTAAATTGATAAACTTACTGAACTCACTCGTAAAATAATAAGTAAGCAGTAACCAAACGCTACGCGCGATCTGATTGGTTGACTGTCACGTGTACCTCGCGGCCGCCATTGTTCGCAACGGAACATAAATAAACCAGTTTGCTTGTGCGTTTTTATTAGTTTTAAATGTTGAACTGTGGTGCAACTCAACTCACAACCAGGCATTGTTGCTTCCAATTTATAGTTTGTCAAGTCTGATTATACCAGTCTTTGGACACAAGCATTGCCACTATGAACATTGACCAATCAGAGAGCAGTGTGTTATTTTATGTATTTCAAAGATGCGTATATTTAAAAGAGCTTCTGTGATTGGTCGAACCATTTAGAATCTTACGAATAGATATCCGTTAGTTTATAAATTTACCGTATGACGTCGGAAATTGATAAATTTACGAAAATGTGGACGTAAAATATTACAATTTATCTCCAGTTTAGAATCTTACGAAAGTTTATAAACTTCCTAGTAGATTGATAAACTTACGGATCTGGTTATTTTCCGATGACATATATATAAATAGCGAAAAAAATATCAGCTGTTTCATACATTATGGTAGGGACTTTGGACTTTGTTAAAACCGCTGATATTTTTTTCGCGCTTTCAGAGTTGGTTCCATAATAAAAGTTGTTTGTTTTTATGGGTAGAATCATCTCCTAGCGGATTTTCCAAGCCCATAAATACACTTTGTATATATTTTTTTTTCATTCTTTTATTTATTTTATTTGGAATAAAACGATATTACATTATTTTTATTTGTTACAGCACGTTCAAAGAAGAAACGGATGCTGCGATGAAAGAAGAAGAATTCACATTGCAGGGTAATGTTTTTTTTATATAATTAAAGCAAAGTTAAAGATATCCTGACATGCATTTGCGCAGTAGTTTATTTTTTAAATAAAGACCACGTAGTAAGAAGCATTTTTTTAGAAATTAAATATATAGCCATAAAGCGAAGCGGAAGAAAAAAATCACAAATGAAATTGCATAAAAGATTATTAGCTTGTTCACCGCTCCGCTCTAGGAGACAGGTAACATAATTGTTTTAAATTAGCAGGAAATATCTAATTACTAACTTTTAAACTTTCGCGTTTCATTATAACAACGTAATATAATAAATCGGGTATTAACGCGAATAATATTTATTTAAATACCTTTGGAAGTCTTGACGTTTCGACCTGGTTGAGCAGGTCGTAGTCGCAAGCAGACTGAGGATGCGATGTCAAAGCTCCCTGCATTCGGACGATGAATCTTCATTTTCCCCCCATATTTTTATTTTCCACCATATTAGGCCGTCTACACACTACGCTGACCGTATCCACAGATGAGTTAACTGACTTTGCAGAATATCTAATTCATGTACTTAATTAAAATCGTAAACAACTGACTTATTGACTGCCTGTTGATATATCAACGCACAGTCCAAACCGCTGGTCCTAGAGACTTGAAACTTGCAGGGTGTGTTCTTTGTAAGGAGTAGGTAACCATTTAGAAAGGGTTTTTGGAAATTCCAACTCTAAAGGGTTGAAATAGGAAATAGAAGGTTCGATATTCACGTGGGCGAAGCCGCGGGCAAATTCTACTTAAAATATAATAATATCAGCCTATTACTGTCCTCTAAAGACCTCTTCTCATACAGAGAAGACACGAACATTGATCACCACGCGCGCTCAAGATGGATTGGCGATTTTGGACTTCGACGTTCCCCTTCACCGATGTCTGTGATGTCCAAGATAAACTTTAGAAAGTACATCATCTCCCTAGCCTTTTTCCCAACCGTGTTGGGGTCGGCTGCCAGCCTAACCGGATTCAGCTAAATACCGGTGTTTTACGTGGAGCGACTGCCTACCTGACCTCCACAACCCAGTAACTGGGCGACACGATACCTCTTGGTTAGACTGGTCTGAGTTTCTGACTAACTAGTAACGACTGTCAAAGTTCTACGAATGACAACCGGGACCAACGGCTTTACGTGCGCACCGAGGCACGGGATGTCAGTGATGTCTAAGATAAACTTTAGAAAGTACATATGAATTGAAAAAGTCACATTGGTACTTGCCCGGATTCGAACCCACAACTTCTTACACGAGAGGCGGGCGCCTTATCCACTGGGCCATCACGACACCAAAGTACATATGAATTGAAAAGTTACATTGGTACTTGCCCGGATTCAAATCCACAACCACTTGCATGGAAGGTTTTGGGTTCGAATCCACCTAATTTAATTGAATATATAATAAACTAGCTGACCCGACAGACGTTGTCCTGTCAACTATGAATATTGAATTCGAATTGACATACTACCTACCTACTACTACCTACCTACTACCTACCTACTACCTACCTACTACCTACCTACTACCTACCTACTACCTACCTACTACCTACCTACTACCTACCTACTACCTACCTACTACCTACCTACTACCTACCTACTACCTACCTACTACCTACCTACTACCTACCTACTACCTACCTACTACCTACCTACTACCTACCTACTACCTACCGACTACCTACCTACTACCTACCTACTACCACATCAAAGAGACGTTCCTTTACATTTCAAGTGACATTTTACGTCAGATAATTCGTGTTTGACGACGATACGATACTAACGTCACTCAATTGTTTTGGCTTCCCGAAACCTCTCGACTAACACTTGAACTTTATGGTATGGTGTTAAAGCTCAAATTGACTCTACATTTTAGTTAGAAAACGTTTGTATGGGAAAAAGAAAAGGGCTGTTTTTAGGGCTTTCCCGACAATTATTCGTTTTTTTTTTGCCGTATAAACCATCCTTGAACTACAACGAACATTTAAAAAAAAAAGCAGCCAAATCGGTCAAGCCGTTTTCATGCCAAGTCGTGACAACGGAAAACGGGTTTCATTTTTATATATAAGAAAATAAAAACTATTTTTTCATATTAATTTTAGGTTTAATCAACACATTCGGAAGTCTATCAAACTGGGATGACTTAAGGCTGCAAGATAAGAGGCGAGTGGAAGACAGCCTGCCTCCGTTGTGGACCAGCAATGAAGCTTTTACTGTTTCACTCAGAGAGTATTTTGATGGAGCTCATAAGAAACTTGGTAAGGCATCTTTTTATTTTATTAATTTACTAGCTGGCCCGTTCCCACTTCATTGGGCGCCAAACATTTTAACTTAAAACTCGAAAATATGCGCTTGCCCAGACATAAGACTGAGCTAGATCGATTTCTCGTCCCCGAAAACCCACACATATCAAATTTCAGCGAAATCGTTAGGGTCGTTTCCGAGATCACATGCTTTTTCAAGCAATAAGCGCCATCTGCCGGGCTGATTTGTGAATCTAAACCATCCAGGGCGCCACTCAAACGCATGCAGAAAAATTCATTTAAATCGGTCAAGCCGCTTAGGAGGAGTTCAATGACATACACACGTACAGCAGAATTATATATATGTCGTAGGATAATTTGATACTTCGAATCTTCGCGGAAATCCTAGGGGTTTTGCGAAAACGCGGATAATTAGACATAGGCGAAAAATTATCAAATCTTACTGGACAAAGTCAGGATTTTTGCGAAAATACTCGTTACTATAGTAAGATTTGATGTGCTCAACACTGATTGGCTACAATTTTGCTGGCTGACTTCTAATTGGTTCCTAGTTTGCCGATGATTAACTTCAAGTATTGTATGATAGAGTTATGAAGGTTTAGAATAGGTGAGAAAGAAAAAAACTAAATTGATTTTTATAAACTTTTTATTGAAAATTTGACTAAGACTTTTATGATATATGACACTATGTACATCCGTGTAGCACTTTTATTTACCACTTTATTTAAGTCCAAGTAGGTACACTATTTACGATAAAAAACAAAACACTTCTGCAATTTAACTCAGACACAAACGTAAACAAATAACGTACGGCAACAAATGATTGACATTTAAGACGTCACCCATTTAGAGACGATCTCTTATTGAACGCGCTGACCGACCAATCAGCGTTCTTATTTCATAACAGCCAGCGTTTCGTTTCGCAATATTGCTATAATAACGAGTATTTTCGCAAAAATCCTGACTTTGTCCAGTAAGATTTGATAATTTTTCGCCTATGTCTAATTATCCGCGTTTTTGCAAAACCCCTAATATTTTCGCGAAGATTCGAAGTATCAAATTATCCTACGACATATATAAAGATAGTAGAGATTAGTAATTCCCTGATTTCGCTCCTATATTACTCAATCTACACCTGAGCAAATTCGATAAAGAAAACAGGTAATCAAACCAATATATGGTTATCTGAACTCACTTTTTACACATCTTTTATTATTTACATGATTATCGCCTTTTTCACGCTTATTAATAAGGAATCCTATTGCAGCATATTTCACTAGAATCACTCAAATAACATGCATATTACCTCGTTATTTCGAAAAATCAAGCAACGGTTTTGTTTACATCTATTCTTTATCGAATTTGGCTCAAGTATATATAGAATTATTTCAATCAAATTATATGTTTACTAGCTCTTCCTCGCGGTTTCACTCGCGTTACGTTAGGTTTTTGGTTACTGCCTCGCTCCCGTGGAACATAGCGTGATATTATATAGCCTATGTTACTCAGGGATAATGTAGCTTTCTTATGAAACAAGAATATTTGATATCGGAAAAAAATTAAATTTATTCATTTTTTTTTGGTGAGTGAGAAATCATCAAATGACTGCTCCCGTCCTGGGTGCGGCGGGAGGGCGTGTCAGACTTTTACTGACTAAAACCCACTCATGTTCCTTCGGTTGCCCTTTATGTTCCGGGGTCACGGTAACTAAGTTTATTCTTAACATACAAAACTACAAAACATTTCTCTTCATAATATTTGTATAGATTTTGAATAGAATCCGTACTAATATTATAAATGCGAAAGTAACTCTGTCTGTCTGTCTGTCTCTTCTTCACGCCTAAACCACCGATTTCAATGAAATTTGGTACAGATATAGTCTGGGACCCGAGCAAGGACATAGGATAGTTTTCATCCCGGAAACCCCCCGGGAACGGGAACTATTAATCCACGCGGACGTAGTCGCGGGCAAAAGCTAGTTATAGCTATTTATGTAAAATTATATTACATTGTGATTCTTTACAGATTACGACCATTGGTTTAACAAGATGGTGGCGTCATACTATCCCGAAGAAGTTATTCAGAACAGAATAAGCTGGTTGAAACAAACTGAGAGGTGGCCGAAAAAGGACTTTGTTACTTCCGCTGTAAGTCTTATTTTGAATGGGTTTATTTTGTTACGTTAGCTTTCAAGGGGTTTTTGTGTGTTTATTGAAAATTATTTAAAATATTTTATTGAAATCCAAAAAAAGGCTTTATTGGTTTACAGGAAAACAATAAATTTTCTATAGGAATAAATACAAATTGTAGGTTTTCCTAAGAAGTACAAAAAGGGAGGATCCTCAGACCGGACGGCTGTTATGTCTGGTGGGCTACTGTCCGACAGTTTTAGTCGGGGTTTTCGTATGTGTTAATGTTGCCGAAAACTTTCATATCGTGATCTAGGATGTGAGTTGTAATTCACATGTTCGGCGATAGATGTCGCACATAGGTTATGGTTATAATGTTTTCAATATTGTCAGTACAAACTTATAAATATAACTATAATGTCAAACGCGTTTTAAATATTTTACTGTGACACTTCAAATATGACTCGAACTCGCACTGTTTTTCAGTGACCCCATTTTTAATTAAATAAATTATGAATCATCAAATGACTTCTGAGCCTAACCCACCTTTGTTCTTCCGGTTGCCCTTTATGTTCCGGGGCCGGGGTGACTATTAGAACTATTCTGCAGCCTCACTGGCCCCATAATATTTCAGGTTATAGAAGCTATACAGTGGCATCAGAATGAAGCTAAACTATTTGGAAATATTAGTTCAACTGACTGTCTTGCTGAATGGGCAGCTCGGCTTATGATCAGGTATGTAGTACCTAGCAATGTACAGATTATACGAAATCACATATTCATTTCATATTGAAGGGAAGGCTAATAAACTAATGGTATCGTTATAAAATAATAATACCAGCCTTTTACTGTCCCACTGCAGGGCAAAGGCCTCTTGTCATATAGAGAAGGCACGAGCATTGATCACCACGCGCGCTCAAGGCAGATTAGCGATTTCGGTCTTATATTTACTACAAGTCCAGGTTTCCTCACGATCTTTTTTTTCACCGACGTCTGCTATGTCCAAGATAAACTTTAGAAAGTACATACGAATTGACAAGTCACATTGGTACTTGCCCGGATTCGAACTCACAACCTCTTGCATGAGAGGCAAGCCTCTTAACCACTAGGCCGTTACGACATCCTCATAAAAAAAATAATTATAATCATAATTAAAAAGGAAAAATAGTGTAAATTTTGGAAACCGCAGTTTTAGTTTTTACTTTTTACCGAGTAAATAATAAGGTCTCGACCGAATTCTAGTCAGGTACAGTCAGCAATGCAGATAAGTATGCAGAGTTATTTTCGCATCCATACTAATATTATAAATGGGAAAGTGTGTCTGTCTGTCTGTCTTTCTTTCACGGCAAAACGGAGCGACGGATTGACGTGATTTTTTAAGTGGAGATAGTTGAAGGGATGGAGAGTAACACAGGCTACTTTTTGTCTCTTTCTAACGCGAGCGAAGCCGCGGGCAGAAGCTAGTTTGTAATATTAGTATGGATTTTCAGATCATCATATTACAACCAACAATCGGATTCAGCGAGCGAAGAGCAAATATCGTTATCTAAAGATGAACTGTTATGGTGTAAGCACGCCAATGAGAAAATGCTTCCGTCATTAGCTCTGCAATGCATCGAGAGGAATAAAGAGTAAGTTATATCTATGTACTATCGAAAATAGTAAATATTGTAACAACATTATTTTAAAAGAGTAAGTATGTAGTTTCTTGCCCGTTCTTCTCCATACGAATCAACTTTTTGGAATGGGCAACTAGATTCATTTTTCTTGGTTTTTGACGTTCTAAAGTGCCTTTGAAATGGTCTATTAGAAATAAATGATTTGAGTTTGAGTTCGACAAATTGGAATCATGACCCATTTTGACGATAAATCGTTTGAGACTGTCAAAATAACAAGACGTGACGAGTGTCATTTTTAATAAATGTTTACGTAAATGTCGACCGAATTGTATTTGAATATCTGTAGGAAAATAAGCCTTTGATGGGTCATGAATCCAATTTGTCGTTGTACTTAATATATGTGCCGACAAACGTTGCTACTCCATCTAAAATATTTATGACTGGAATGGATACTTAAACTCGTGATTGTGCTCATGATAACAAACAAATTTTACTATGGTAGCAAAGACGAGATCGCGAAATAAAGTATCAGCTGTTCAGTACATTAGGCAAACATAAATATATAACATAAATATATAACATAAATATATAACATAAATATATATATTAATGTACGCCATAGACTACCCTTTACCCATTTTTATATAATTTGATTCCATCCAAAGGTTGTCTGGAAGAAATTGCTTTTTAGCGATAAGGCCACCTATTGTACTCTTGCATATTTGTTTGTGTTGTCCTTTACTGTTTTTGTCCTATTTTTGAACAGCTGTTTTTTTTTTCGCGATTTCAGTTACTTTGTATATTTAAAACGGTAAATTCAGTAACTTATTAGCTGATTGTTGATATATCAACGCACAGCCTTAACCGCTGCTCCTAGAGACATGAAACTTACAGGGTGTGTTCTTTGTAAAAAGTAGTTAACCACTACAAAAGGGTTTTGTTGGAAATTCCAACCCTAAGGGTGCTTGTACACGGTGCATGTAGCTGGAGCAAGTAAAGATGCGGGTTACACGCGTGAGTAATATGCGCAAGCTATTTGTTCGAGTTTCTGAGTCACTGGACCCGCACATGTTTTTAAACGATATGTTTACGATGCATATAACCCGCGCAAGTGCCTCAACATGCGCAAGCTACATGCACCGTGTACAAGCACCCTAAGGCCCAAGTCACACCGGAATGGCAGCGGCCGCCAGCGTCGCTAGAAGTGCGAGGCGCGCGGCCGCTCGCGGCGCTGCGGGCGACCGCGCGACCTTTTCAAGCTGTTCAAGCGATACTGGTCTTTTAAGTATGTAGTTCTAGTTTAAAATTGTTTGACACTGAAAATGCTCGCCGCGTCGCTGCCGGCCGCTGCCATTCCGGTGTGACTCGGCGCTAAAGGGATAAAATAGGGGGTGAAAGTACGACATTCACGCGGACAAAGCCGCGGGCGAAAGCTATATTTACGATATCTTTTTTCCAGGTGTTCATTAGACGTGGAAATTCTCCCCTGGGTGCAAGAGAAAGTGAAAGCATGCAGGACTTTAGGTCTCAAGGAAAATAACTTGAATTCTCTGCAAAAGGCATTGGACGCGGCAGGTAATCTATCTATAAAAAGTGTAATTTTATACCTATTTAAAAATAAATATCAATTTTAATTTCATTATCAAGTTGTGGCCAAATTTTTGAATTTACAAACATTATCTCACAAACTCTTGTTTTGTGGGTCAAATCATCAAATGACTCCTTCCGCTGTGGGCGGAGCGGAAGGCAGTGTCAGACTTGTACTGACTAAAACCCACCCATGTTCCTTCTTAGCCCAATGTGTCCGGGCCGCAGTAACTCTCTATATTATGGAGCTAGATTTAAGTTTTATTTTTACTAACAAATTAATATACTTGTATGTATGTTAGATTAAGGTATTTATATATGGGCCTATGCAGCCTGAAATAAAATTGATTCTATTCTATCCGTACATCCGTACTAATATTATAAATGTGAAAGTAACTCTGTCTGTCTCTCTGTCTGTCTGTCTCTTCTTCACGCCTAAACCGCTGAACCGATTTGAATGAAATTTGGTACAGATATAGTCTGGGACCCGAGAAAGGACATAGGATAGTTTTCATCCCGGGAACGGGAAGTATTATTCCACGCGGACGAAGTCGCGGGCAAAAGCTAGTATTTACTATTTTAGGAAGATTTTAATACTCATATCCAGTATTCATTATTAGATTTATATTAAAATCCTTTTTTTTCCTTATTTCTTTAACATTTCTAATGATTTACCCCTGCTTCGCACGGGTGTTGAAAATCTTTGAAAAAGTCGGTTTTTCTCTGCTATAATATTCATGTAATATGTAATAAACATATAAACCTTTCTCTTGAATCACAATCAATTGATAAGAATCTTAAAGAAATTCGTTTCGTAGTTCTAAAAATCTAAACAACGTCCTTACATAGAAAATAAACTTTTTTTATTGTCGTTTTGTTGTTTCAGAAAAACAAACTATTCGGTTTGCTTCTCAGTCGTCTTTTGAAACTAATGTATCGATGCAGAAATTAATTCTGCACCTACATCACGATTTGGGATGTAAGTATTGTTGCTTTGTTTTTGAAGGAAATTTGCGTGATTGTGGCAATTAAACAGCTTATTAATAGATCAACTTAGATTTATAAGACATGAAGAGGGGGAAGTCGCCGGGGCACGACGGACTCAGTGCTGAGCATATCGTATTTGCGGGTCCTGTATTAATGGAGAAAATTGCTATGTTTTTCAATAACTGTATTGATTATAACTACTTACCTAAGAATTTTATGAAGACTATTGTTGTACCCATTATAAAAAATAAAACTGGTGATGCTACTTTTACTGCAAAAATTGCACAGTTACGGCATTAGAGGGAATATTCTTAAGCTATTAAAATCATACCTTAGTGATAGATTGCAATGTACGGAAATCTCTAGAATATGTTCCACAACCAAAATGGAAACTACATACATCTCTGAACCAAGATATATTAAATTTGGCGTGCCTCAAGGTAGCGTACTAGGACCACTGCTTTTCCTGATATATATTAATGACCTCCCTAAATTCATAGGGCAAAAAATGGTTCTCTTTGCAGACGATAGCACAGCTATTATAGAATGTAATAATCCAAATAATTATCAAAATGACATTAATAATACCCTAAATAAAATAATAAAATGGCTTAATGATAATAATCTTATAATTAATTTAAATAAAACCAAAATAATGCATTTTCACCAACGTATTGAGAAACCACTAGTTAATGTTGTATATGAAAATTATGAAATTGAAGCAGTTAGTATTGTAAAGTTCTTAGGTTTAACCATAGATGATAGACTGACATGGAAACCTCATTTAGAGGAAATTTGCAAGCGATTAAGTAAATCAGCATATTTGCTATTTCAACTTTCAAAGAAAGTCAATACTGATACACTGTTAACAGCCTATCATGGACTTGTCGCCTCAATTCTGCGTTATGGTTTAATTTTTTGGGGACATTCAACAAATAGGGAAACTGTTTTCAGGATGCAGAAAAGGTGCGTAAGATCAATGTGTGGCTTAAAAACTACAGACAGTTGTATGCCATATTTCAAAAAGTTAAAAATATTACCTCTACCATCTTTATACATCCTGGAAGTTGCATTATTTGTAAAAATAAATCCGCATTTATTTAAAAAACTGTGTTCAGTTAAGAAAACACCGATGCGTGCCCAATATAGGAACGATCTTTGCCTTGTGAAATGTAAACTTCACTAATGAAGAAAAGTTTCTTTGGTGTTGCTCCTCAAATATATAATAAAATACCCAATGAATTAAAATGTTTGCCAGTGCAGAAGTTCAAAAAAATGCTTAACGGGTTATTGCTTGAAAAATGTTATTATACTCTAGAAGAGTTTCTTGATGACAAATCTCTGTAACTGTACAATGCTGACATAAATTATTGTTATTTTGTATTAATATTATAATCTTTTGACTCAATTGACATTTAATTTTGACATGTAATGAAACTAATAATTTATGAATAATACCAGGTACTCAAATACGTAAATAATAATTTTGTAAACTTAATCCATATTTCTAATTTCGCTTTTCATTAATAATTTGTATGCTAATTGGCAAAACATAGCGCACTACCTATTTTATAAGATCCTGCATGTATGATTACCTATGTTTGACAAATAAACGGTTATTATTATTTTTATTATTACTTGCCTGTCAAATTACCGCCCTATTTCACTGGCCACTGTCTTATCAAAGTTATTTGAACGATTGATTAACAAGTATCTGGGTGAAAATAACATCCCACTATGTAGTTCACAGTTTGGGTTCCGTGCGGGCTTATCAACAGATATGGCAATTTTCGCGCTTAAAAATACAGTATATAAATATGTCTCTAGAAAAACGTCAGTATATTCATGCTTCTTAGATCTGAGTCGCGCTTTTGACTCAATTGATTACAGTATTTTATGGGAAAAACTACGGAAAACTAGCGTTCCGCCACCCATCATAAACATTATGGAATTTTGGTATGCAAATCAATTAAATCAGGTCAGGTGGGGTGATTCCATGTCTGAATGTTACAAACTTCTATGTGGCGTAAGGCAAGGTGGCCTAACATCGCCGGTGCTGTTTAATTTTTATGTAAATGAGCTTCTGGAGGAGCTGAGCAGCACCAGAGCCGGCTGCCAGGTGGAAGGCGCTTACGTGAACAACCTCAGCTACGCGGATGACATGGTGCTGCTCAGCCCCTGTGCCACCGGCCTGAGAACGCTCATAGGAATATGTGAAAAGTATGCTGCTTCACACAAGCTGACATATAATGTGAACAAAACAGAAGTTATGATTTTCAAATACAAAAAAGGACCAGACACGATACTTCCTATATATCTGTGTAATTCTCCGTTAAAAATTGTAACAAAATTTAAATATCTTGGACATATGCTGACGGATAATTTGATGGACGATTTAGACCTTGAAAGGCAAAAACGTGGCATTGCTTGTAGAAGTAACATGCTGGCTAGGAGGTTTAATCACTATTCGAAACAAGTCAAAATAACCCTGTTCAGGGCGTACTGTCAGGCGTTTTACACCGGCCATCTTTGGTACAAGTACACGAAGCGACATTTTAATGCGCTCGGTGTACAATACAATAACGGATTCCGGGCCATGCTTCGCCTGCCCTGGAGGTGTAGTGCGTCGGGCATGTTCGCCGTGAACATGGTTAATGACTTCTATGCTGTAATGAGAAGGCTCAGAGCCTCATTCCATTCGAGACTTACTAAATGCAACAATAAAATTGTGACGTCTGTATACAGCACCATCTATGTACTACGTAAGATATCCTTACTGAATGTAATTTAATTTTATTAGTTTATTTCATTATCATAATGATAATAAGTGACTATTTTAATTGAATTGAATGTAAATGTAAATGTAATCAATCTATGAAATTTAAATTTATCTACTTAACTATTAATTTAATAATTCTTTTAACTATGGGAAATGTAAAAAGTAATTTCATTTTATTCCTGAAATAAAAACTATTTTATTTTATTTATTTATTTATTATAATGTAAAATGGGAACTTTACAGAAAAAAGCGGCAATTGAAGTGACCACAGATTAACTAAAATGGTTGTGATCCATTAAATCTAACTTTTTAAACAGTTTATATTTTTGTTTTTGACTGTCACGTTGTGTGGCATTGTTGCAAGCGTGACTATTGAAATGGAGTTCTAGATTCGACTCCCAGGCCAAACAAAAATGGCTTTTTATGGATGGGAAATAATCAAATGACTTCTCCCGCCCTTAGTGTCAGACTTTTACTGACTAAAACCCACTCATGTGCCTTCGGTTGCCCTTTATGTTCCGGGGCCACGGTAACTATTACAACTATTCCGCAACTCCGGCAGTTTATTCTTGGGTTAAGACTTATTTAATTTAAGTTTAATGCAATTCTCCCTAAGTGAAATAAATGGTTTGATTTAAAAAATCACTTGATGTAAAATAAATGATATCATTCAAATATTAATTAATTTTATTTAATTTTCAGCAATATCTAAAACAAAATTAAACGATACAATGCAAGCAGTGGCCACGCAAATAGTTCGTGAGAAAGGACGCCCGATATCGACCAACAACGCACAAGTTTTGAAGTCCTTTTACGAAACTTCGATGTTGTATTATGATGAACTTTGGGTTGAAAATGGTAA
This sequence comes from Athetis lepigone, assembly GCA_033675125.1. Classification (NCBI taxonomy): domain Eukaryota; kingdom Metazoa; phylum Arthropoda; class Insecta; order Lepidoptera; family Noctuidae; genus Athetis; species Athetis lepigone. The sequence continues at coordinate 3,302,552 of CM066220.1, read as the reverse complement.
GTGAGTTTAGTTTTACGCGGTGTCCTGCGTGAGCGACGAACGCGACGCGACGCAACACGACGCGACGTAATGCGACGCGATGCTATACGCGACAAATGTCCTAAGTCCTACGTGATTTTGATCATTACTACTCGAATCATGGAGAAGTACAGTACAATTTTGCTTGAAAGTTCGTGGTGTCGCATCTGGTCGCACTCAAAACAAGTGCGCGTTACGTCGCGTCTCGCCGCAGGCTGTCATATATGCCGCATGTAGGGTATGCCGTTGAGTTGATCGCGTTCGTCGCGTTCGCAGCGTCGCGTTCGTCGCTCACGCAGGACACCGCGTTACTAAAATGAACTAAGCCACGTGTTTTTCTTATATGTTTGAGATTCATTAAGTTTTCGTCTGTATGATTTAATTTGTATGTTTTTTTACGCGATTTTTTGCCAATCTGTTAATTTTTATTTGAGAGAGTACATTACCGAAATGGTCGTATATTTTTTTTTAGGATACCTTCTCCTTAGGGCATCGAGAACCGGCCCTGTTTTAGGAACCGGTTCTTTCGGTTCTAAATTCTAGGCGGAACCGGGTACCCGGTTTTTTCGGTTCTTTCGGGTTTTTTCATAAATTCTTGTTGAAAAGGGTCTAAATAAAACACACTTTATTGGTTAAGCATATTTATATACTTTTTTAATTATACTCAAACTGAAACATCGTATTTAACTATTTTTGGCAACAATTCAACAGTCAACACCGAAATTCAAATAGTCATACGTTTTTTACAATTGCCAGCTCACTATCGGATAGTATGTGTCATTAACGCGAATACAACTTTTATTACCATACTATCCGAGACGCTGCAAATTGCAAAACAACTGTCAAAAATTTTAATTTTGTGGGGTATTGTGGAGGATTTACCTTAATGTACCTTAAAAACATCGATAGTTTCTTAAAGATTCAACATTTTTGGGCTAATTTTGAAAATGCCAACTAAAATAAACTTATATTTGCATAGACCAAAATAAACCCTTTTTATTACTACACCGAAGTTCTAAGTCAAGTCTGTAAAATAATATTTAAACTCAAAATATGTAATTCGTTAGAGAAATAAAACCTAGTTATTCTTATATTTCTCGTATTAATGTGCGAGTATGAATGTAAAAAAGGATTATGGATAAGGAATCGTCAAATGACTTGGGGTGGGACAGACTTTTACTGTCTAAAACGGTAACCCTTTCGAACAATTCCGCATCCCCAGCAGGCATTGGCCAGGGCCAACGTATTTAGGTATTCTGGATCGCTGTTTTAGACACGCAACATAACTTTCATGCATAAGCCCCAAATTAAAAAAGACTAATGAAAAGTACGTGACTTGTCTGACTATGGTACAAGCAGACAAGTCACGCCTCGTTACCATGTGCCGTTTGGTGGTGGAAGTCAAAACAAACAGACGATTAAAAACGGATTTTCAACTATTAAGAATCGAAAAAATTAATAATCAGGGAGGCAATTCTCGTGCACTCGAATTAAACACGAATTCGAAAAAAAGTTCGAATTCGAACTTTTTTCGAGTGCAAATGAAGTTATGCTATTCTGGCAATGTCGAATGAGACGCTTTTCGAACGCTGCCCGCTCGAAGAGCTTCGAGTGGTCAGCACCGTTCGAGACGTCATCTCACATTCGACATTACAGGTTAAAATAAAAATATATTACCGAAACAGTGACTGTATATGTCAAGTGTACGTTTACTAAGTGGAATTGTGGATACGTTTTTTTATTTTCACAATGAGTGATGAATTCTTTATTGATTTCATGCAAAATATATTACAAGAAGCGGTAATTGCGGCGACAGGGCCCCAACGTCGACGACGTATTAATAATGTAGTAGAACCATTTAATTTAAGGGACGCCGAATTTACGCTTCCACGAGTTGAACTAGTAATTGTTTTTGTTGCGGCGAGGGGTAGTTTTTTTTAAGCTCATAATTTAAATTAATTGTTATCTAACGAAGAAGAGATATTCAAAATTTACAGACTACACCGTACACGTTTGAAATTCAACACAAACAAACATTGTAATCATAGACAAAAACAAAACAACCATTTTTTTGTCAATGTGTTCCGTTACACGATTTTAGAATGGGAACATGTTAATATTTGTTTACGAAAAGTAGGTAAAAGTAAGGAACCGTATGTTATTTCGTAGTTAATTATAATCACTAGCATTTACAATGATATCTCTAAAATGTTGAGTGCAAAGAGAATTGTTTTATTGTAACTTATGACGAGCGTTTTAAAAAACGCTCTATTTGTGTGAAATGGAAGTCTCACGCAGCATATTTTGTTCACAATGGCAACATTGTACCCCTTAAATCAACATTCATTCGCAGTAAATATCTGTTTAATCTATGTTCATTCGAATTTTATTTCGATGCCTGCCGAGAATACAGCATTCGAGAAAAAGACTTCGTGTTTCGAAATTTTTTTGTCGAGATAGGGTTCGAATCGTAATCTCTACTTCGAGATCATTTCGAAGGAAACGAGAATTGGGTCCCTGAGAATTGAACACAGACATCTATTTAAACTTCGTAATCTTTTATTGTAATTTTTATTTCTTTTACTGTCCTGTGTGTGTGTGTTTTTTTTATACCTATTTAAACTTGTCTCTGTTTACTCAATGTAATTGATGTTTACCGTTTTGTGTAAACTAAAATAAATAAATAATAAATATACAATCATATTAGGCTGACCGAAATAACTTCTTCTTCCTTTAATAAGGGATATATTAAAGGAAGAAGAAGTTATTTCGTTCATTATTTTTCCGAGTTATCTACAATGCACTATAAATCAAAAATGCAACTTGACTACCATTACAGCACTTATAAATAACATTTTTGACAATCAAAAAACTTTGCATTTACACTGAGTGAAACTTAGAGATTAAATGTTCAATACTAAATAAAATCTCAGAAAATTGATTTAAAACTTTGGTATAGTAATGAAAAATGTTTATTATGTTGAATTCTATTAAAATAATGTGTTTTTATTTGTTGGCCGGCAAATTAACAGTAGCCCAAATTGGGTTATGTCCATTGGATAATAACTTGATATTTAGCATAAAGGATATTATAGATATAATATGATTTCTAAATTTATTTTAAGAGAGAACCGAAAGAACCGAAAACCCGGTTCTGCGTTTTACAGAACCGGTTCTAACAGGGTCCCTCAGAACCGGGAATTCCCGGTTCTTTTGGAACCGGGAAAAACCGGTTCTCATGCCCTACTTCTCCTCTTTGAACTCGATTGAGAAAAAATATATTATAAAACATATTTTATTTCCAGACGAGAAGATACAAAACGACATTATTTTACAAATGACGGAGATAATTGATAAAGTACTAGATCACAATTTAGCTAAAAACTACGATTTGCTAATGTCCGTGCTTCTGAACAGACTCGCCTTCTTTGATACTACCATGAGCGATGACACGGCTAAAAATTTACTTAAGCAGGTATGTATGTTTTTATTAAATTGTTATATGGTAGGTAGTAATAATAGACGACGAAAAAAGTAATTAGTCCGTCAGTTAGATTATCAAAAAATTTTGAACACGTATTTTTTCTTTTTTCTCTTAAATGAAAAATGACGACGATACAGTGCGTTGAAGTTGCGCGTGACGTCACAATAAGATACATTTTTTGCATTACGGTGACGTCAAAAGCTCCCGCTTCGGAACTTTGTAGCTCTTTATCTTTGTATTTTTTAATTAATTTGATCAAGCAAAAAAACGTGTCCCGTATTTTTGGCCGATCTATCAGACGGACTAAACAGAATGCAATTTTTTAATGCTGTCGTCATCCCTATTGTTATATGGTAAGATAATTAGTGACCAATACATGTACTGGTGTTTTTATATAATATATATGTATTATACATAGAAACCTTCTTTATGAATCACGCTATCTATTAAAAACCCGCATCAAAACCCGTTGCAAAGTTTTAAAGATCCAAGCATAGATAGGTACAGACAGCATAAAGCAACTTTGTTTTATACTATGTATTGAAGGTTACATCAAATTTCAGATCCAAAGACTATACCACCGGCTAGACTTCTTCAGTGTTGCCATTCTCAAAAAAGTACTGGCTGTGTTGCCAGGCAACGAATTAAACGATCACCTACAGAATTCAGACTCGGACGCCTGTATGGAGTATTTTCAATTAATCTGTGATGCTAACTATTCATTATTACAGTATTGTAGCGAGTTGAGAAAAAATAGTAAGTATAATATTTTAAATAGTGCACTAATAATCCCGGCCGCTCTTAGGGGCTCTCTCGCCCGCCTCTCGTGTAAGAGGTTGTGGGTTCGAATCCGGGCAAGTACCAATGTGACTTTTTCAATTCATATGTACTTTCTAAAGTTTATCTTATACATCGCTGACATCCCGTGCCTCGGTTCGCACGTAAAGCCGTTGGTCCCGGTTGTCATTCGTAGAACTTTGACAGTCGTTACTGGTTAGTCAGAAACTCAGACCAGTCTAACCAAGTGGTATCGTGTCGCCCAGTTACTGTGTTGTGGAGGTCAGGTAGGCAGTCGCTCTCCACGTAAAACACCGGTATCCAGCTGAATCCAGTTAGGCTGGCAGCCGACCCCAACACGGTTGGGAAAAAGGCTAGGGAGATGATGATGAACTAGTGCACTAATAAAAAAACTTGAAAAATCTTCAGTTCCTATTGACGCCGATTCCCTTGGTTACAAACTGAATTAAATTTAATATCAATGTATCATTGTAAATTATCTAGTCACGTAAGAATGATAGACATATTTTATTGCGGATTTTATTGTAGACATATAAAAGAGCAATAATTTCAGCATACATTGTTGTTAAAATTATTTTAAATTATGTGACAGGGATTACGCAGCGTTTTCGATTAAATCTGCTAGTCGACATGAAGTTTTACGATATATCCAACAATAATCGTAAACATTAATTTTAATGGTCTTTTTTATTACTAACTTTTTCCCGCGGCTTCGCTTGCGTTAAAAGACAAACAGGGGGCGTACCATAAGTCCTTATTGCAGTATTACTTTGATATTACTTTCAGTGGGAAAGAGACGGCGCTAGACAACGTGTCTAACGCTGTCACTTGCACACTCCTGAACAGGAATAAAACAATCTTACTTTAAACGTCATGGTAAGGGGGCTGTACCCTATATCACTCTCCATCCCTTCAACTATCTCCACTTAAAAAAATCACGTCAATCCGTCGCTCCGTTTTGCCGTGAAAGCCGGACAAACAGACAGACATACACACTTTCCCATTTATAATATCAGTTAGAATAACATGCATTAAATGAAACTTATATTACAGCTAATATGTACAAAAACGAACTACATTACTTACTTAAAACAAAGTTTAAACCATGATCTCCCTAGCCTTTTCCCAACTATGTTGAAATCGGATTCCAGCCTAACCGGATTCAGCTGGATATCAGAGTTTTACGTAAAGCGACTGCCTATCAGACCTTCATAACACAGTAACTGGGCGACACGATACCCCTTGGTTAGACTGGTCAGACTTTCTGGCTTCTCACTGCCTGTAATCACAGATTACTAAATAGTTACTACGTAACAGATATTTTACTCCAATACATAAACGAAAATACCTACGCTTTAATAGCCTACAAAATTATAATAATAATACCAGCTGTTTGCAGCGAGGAGAAATGTACCATAAGTACGCAAAAAGAGAGTTGAGATTCTTTTGCCCGCCGCTCGACTAACGTGTGTGCGTGTCAACCAGCAAATGTGCTAGGGTTATACGTATGATGATAAAGGTAATAAAATGAATGTTTTAGGAAAACAATATTTTTTTATTTGTTGATCAAGTATTTTTTAGTTTAATTAAATGACTGATGCATATTTTTCGTTCCTTGAATTCCCGATTATTATATTTTAGTGTCGAAAATATCCAAAACCGCGTGAATAATTTTAATAAATAATCAAAAGGGAAACAGGAGAATTGGGAAACAGGAGAATTGCACTATAATCAATTAGTCACGCAATAATTAAGTACGTGGTTTCGGCATTTTGATAGTCAGCGCTGTACCCGTGACGCGCGAGCACTCAGCCGGGCGCGCGACAGCCCGGTGTTCGTTGTACCGTCGACGGTACACGAAGCGGTAGGCATAAAACGCGTGGCCTTGAGCGAGTGACGGACGCCTGCTGTAATTGTCAAAGAACTATGAATGACAACCGGTCTTAGCGGCTTTACATGTTTTCCGAGGCACGGCATGACAGTGATATCCAAGATAAACTTTAGAAAGTACATATGAATTGAAAAAGAACCTACTGTTTGGAACGAGCAACTAGCTTCAATTATCTGACAGATTGACACCTTGACGATTCAGAAGTACCTATACAATGTGTAACTGAATTAATGCACTTTGAGAAAGTAGTTTGTTCAGAATCGTTTACTGAATCGATTTTTGTAATTTTTAATGTAGGTAATATTTTATACCAAAAATAATTAAAACTACGTAAACTGCTGTCACACTTCCGCTGTACAGACTAAACAAACTAAAATGGATGAAATACCGACTACGCTAGACCCTTATGCAAGTGCGACTGTGTGCATGCGTAGATTTGTAATGTGACTATAATTTTCTCCCACAATCTGTACAACTAATTTATAAAAAAAACAGTGTTTTAAACATAATAATAAAAAATCAGTGTATGTATTATGATTATAACATAATATTCTAATAGGGGTGTCTGGTGGAGTGCGTTAATTCCGGGACATGTTGTATATGGTTTAATTGAATAAAATAGTTTTAAGTTTGAGTTTAATAAAAACTGCATTAAAATCCTCTTTGTAGTTCTAAACATGGGCGTGTATGAGTTGTATCAATATATTTATTATTTAGTTCTAGATGAAACGGAATGGAATGCGATATTCAACAGGATGAAAACCAGGCTCTTTGAAACAAAACACGGGGGCACTGACTACCAATCGTTGAATACGATCAAAAATAGACTCTACGCTTTGGAAGATATGACTGAAATTGGTATGTATGATCTTATTACTTGTCGGGATATCTCTTTATTTCTCTCTAATCTACACTAATAAAGATAATGAGTTTATTTGCTACTACTTTACTTCATTCGCGTTTAGACACTTGAAACAACATTTTTAACGGTTTGTTCAACCGATTTTAACTTCTATTCCGTAGACGTAAGGGTGGCATTGGTAGCAAAAAAATCGCTTACAAACCAACTATTTACTGCAACCGTCATTTGTCATTCCGCCAACGTAATAAAACTCAAAATCGGTTGAATGGACAGTAAAAAGGTTTTTTATAGGTACGTCTAATCTTAACGCGAATGGAGTAAAGTCGTGTTGGACTATTTATTTTATACTAGCCCTTGCCCGCGACTTCGTCCGCGTGGAATAATAGTCCCCGTTCCCGGGGGATTTCCGGGTTGAAAACTATCCTATGTCCTTTCTCGGGTCTAGGACTATATCTGTACCAAATTTCATTCAAATCGGTTCAGTGGTTTAGGCGTGTAGAATAGACAGCAGACAGACAGACAGAGTTACTTTTGCATTTATAATAATATTAGTACGGATATGATAACCCGTTACTTGAAGTCATAAAAGTAATTCTATTTATGACTTAGTAAATACTTGCATTATCACATGTATTCTCATATCAGATTGTTACAATGTAAAATACAATAAAACAATTAAAGGTGAATGAACAGACGTTTTTATATAGCTAAATTTTATGTTATGTCACGCAAAAAAATATAGACGCTATGAGAAAAAAAAAGTTGCGGAATGTTAATAATAGTTACCGTGACCCCGGAACATAAAGGGCAACAGAAGGAACATGAGTGGGTTTTAGTCAGTAAAAGTCTGACACGCTCTCCCGCCGCACCCAGGACGGGAGCAGTCATTTGATGATTTCCCACTCCCCAAAAAAAAAACAGAAAAAAGAAGCTTCTGGAAAATGTTAGGGAGGCTTATTTCCAGCAATAGACGTCTTTCGGCGAGATGACTATAGGTGATGATTATGGGTGTCTGGGTGTGATTTATCTATAATATGTTGGTCTAGTGATCAGTGACCCTGACTGCTAAGCCAGAGGCCGTGGGTTCGATTCCCACCCAGGACAAACTTTGTGTGATGAGCATGATTGTTTGTTCTGTGTCTGGGTGTTACTTATCTATAATATGTATGTATTTAAAAATTATATAAGTGTATTTATCAGTTGTCTGGTTACCATAGCACAAGCTCTGCTTAGTTTGGGATCAGATGACCGTGTGTGAGTTGTCCTAATATATTTATTTTTATTATAAATGTATGTATTTAAAAATTATATAAGTATATTTATCAGTTGTCTGGTTACCATAGTACAAGTTCGCTTAGTTTGGGATCAGATGATCGTGTGTGAGTTGTCCCAGGATATTTATTTTTATTTATATTTTATAGGTCTTTATATAGGGTGACTGGTAGTGATTGTGCTCATGATAACCAACAACTTTTACTATGGGTACAAACCTGGAATCGCGAAAAAAAATCAGTTGTTCAGTATATTTATGTTGGCCTAAAGTACTGAACAGCTGATATTTTTTACGCGATTTCGGCTTTGCTCCCATTCCGGATTTTTTATTATAGCTAGCTACATTATAGTTATAATATATAGTAGTGCCAGTTCCCTTGTTCACAAACTTGACTAAATTTAACTTAAGTGTGAATTGAACATGTCGCCACAAGCTATAACACAAAATTCAACATATTTTGACCCAAATCCGATTAAAATATTTCATAGCAAATAAGATACCCTTATAGCAGTATTACTTTCAGTGGGAAAGAGACGGCGCTAGACAACGTGTCTAACGCTGTCACTTGCACACTCCTGCAACAGGACTAAAACAATCTTACTTTAAACGTCATGGTAAGGGGGCTGACTCGAAAACAAACCTCTCCCCGCGACCCCGCGCGGCGCCCCGCTCTCGTCTTACCAGTAGAGTTAGCATCACTATTACATTATACGGCACAAGTTTTACTAAAATGGCGGATGAGCAGAAACAGATTTTCAGGCGTGCACGTAATTTTTTTTACAACTTTGTTTCTAAATAGTATGTTTTTTCACGTTTAAAACGTCGTAGTATGCTATGAGAGACAACTAAGCACAAAATAAATGTTATTATTTAAAATACTAAAATAAAATTCAGAAAGGATGGAGCCCAATGTACACCAAATAAAATTATATGTTTTTTATTTTTTAAATGGCGTTAGCGTACCTGTCATCTGTCAGTGTGTTAGCCCAAAATCGAACGTTTTTTTTTTTGCACTTAGTACTTTAAATGTTACTCATTCAACCCAGGTGCCATGTTAGCTCGCACGGATAGTAGGTATAAAAACTTCTGTTCATTCACCTATGAAGTGTCTTACTGTTTTTTAGAAGGCAATAATGTTTACTGAAAAGATCTAATATTTCAGATCCAAAAGCAAGTGAATTAAAGAAAATAATCTTTGAACTCCAGTCTAAGACTCAAAGAACAACATTAAGATTATCACAGCTATGTCCTGATCTGTGTTCTCCCGCCATCTTGGAGCGACAGAAAGTGCATTTACAAAGGCTGTTACGACTACCCCCAAATGTGTATGTCGTGAAGTTTGCAGAGCAAGTAAGTGTGATAACATTACCATAGGTCAGAATACGGTAGTTTCCACCATTATCAATTGGCGTACTTTTTATGAGCTGTCAAAACGCCATTCTCCAATAGATTTTGTATGGCAATGGCGACTTATGACGTCACTAAAATAACAACTCAGTTGACTATCTATTTATTGATTTCAAAACAACTAAAATTCAAATTTTATAGCAAATTGAAAATGAACCGAATTTATTAGGCTGAAATTAATAGAGGTTTTATAGGAATTGTGTCTAACATTTATTGGTTAATGGTGGAAACTACCCAATTAGGTAGAGTTATTCATGTACGGTCACGTGTATAAACATGTATACACCACGCTAACATTAAAATTAATTTTCTCTTAGAATTACTATAATAATATTTCATTTTAGCGCACACTTTATAGTAGTCTATCATGTTATTACTATAAAATAAGTTTTTAATGAAAGTCGTGGCTCATTTAAGAGAAAATTGATTCAAATCTTTGCGTAGTGTATTACATGTTTATGCTCGTGACTGTACTTACACTGATTTCACACAGCGAAAGAATAAAGTGGAAATGCCCCAAATCCCGAAGTTACTTTTAAAGAGGAGAAATATCCCGTGATTTATTAAATAAAAAAGTTATTTAATTTTACACAATTTATTTGTCTAATCTATCTCTGATGATTTTATTATTTTTATAGAATAGTATTTTTTTTTTGTTTATTTATTTGTAATACTGTTTTCTATTAGAAATCCCAGGAAGATCCCAGAAGGGTTTAGGCGTAAAGAAGAGACAGACAGACAGAGTTACTTTCGCGTTTATAATATTTACCATAGTAATAGTTACCATAGTACAAGCTCTGCTTAGTTTAGGGCCAGATGACGGTGTGTGAGTTTTCCCAGGATATTTTATATATTATTTAATTGTTGCTAGATCTCAGTGTTTACGGACTCGGTCCGGCGTCCGTGCGTAGCTCTAGCTTGGCTATCAGACGGCCGCGCGCGTCGCTACATCTGTAAGAGTGGCGAGCCGATGTTCCACGATGCGTGCGCGCAGAGACAAGCTAACATCTTGGGCAGCATTGATCACAGGTTGTGCGTTCGGAGTTATAATGTAAGTATTATTTAGCCGTTTTCCCCAAATGTAGGATAATCCAGGCTGATATCGTCGCTGACGTCATGCTCGTGAACGGGCGCTGTCAGTTGAGATCAGTCATATCTAACTGCCATTATTATTGTTATTATTTTTAAATTTCATTACATTTTTTTAATTCTTTTTCACATTTGGAAGCTCCAAAAAGAATATGACCAAAATTTCGTAAATTTTTTTTTTTTTTTAATAAAGTGTACGTGGGGTTTCTTCCTGTTCTTCTCCATAGAGATCTACGTTTTCGAACAGGCAATTAGCGTCACTTTTCTGACTAACCGACCAACTCTGACAATTCATAAGTGCCTGTAAATGGTCTAAGTGAAATCAATGCCTTGAATTTTGAAAAAAAAATTGTAGTTAGACTTTCTTTCTTCCTTTGCGTTCTTATATCGACTGTCAAAATTCTACGAATGACAAACAACAGAGAACAACAGCTTTTTGAAACACGGAATTTCAGTGATGTTTATAAACTAAGTTTATCTAGGATATCACTAATCCCGTGCAAAGTACTATCGACCAAAATGAATCATGACCCATTTCGACGACAAATCGTTTGAAGCTGTCAAAATAATAAGACTAGGCGTGTGACATTTTTAACACATGTTTACGCGATTGTCGACCTAATTGTATTTAAATGTCTGTAGGAAAATAAGCTTATGATGGGTCATGATTTCATTTTGTCGATTGTACATATGAATTGAAAATGATAGGCAAGGATGTGTAAGTAGGGCACCATGGCCTAGAGACAAGTTCATAGATAGATGATTACTGCTAAGGGCAACTCTATGCTTGAGGGTTGGCCAGGAGGGGGACTTATCCCCCCCTATTTATACATATAGCAAGGCTCTGAAAAGGGACAAGTTCATACATAAAGCACGGCCTTGTTGGTTTTATACTTGTAGCGACAGGGCCGCGCCGCCCCTGTGTGCGAAGTGTGCGGCGCACACAGGCGCCACATCAATAGGGGCGCCCCGCCATGGCCCACCGAAAATATTTTTGTGACACTTACACAACATACGCCTTGTAGTGGAGAATCGATGAGGTATAGATAAAACATGCACAACAAAGAAGAACATAATTATGCCTTGTTAATAACACAAAATACAGATATTGCGCTTTTTACACAAGTCTCCCTCATGTTTTTTTTTCCATGATTTCTCAGGGATTGCCAGACTTTTCCTGAGTAAAACCCACCATAGTTCCTTCGGTTGCCCTTTATGTTCCGGGGCCGCAGTTCCCGTTACCCGTTAGACCTAAGAGGGCCCCATTGCGCGCTGACTCGGCACACCGGCATAGTTATTGTCGGGTTGCGAGTTACCTAATGCTCGCCGACCGCCAGCGCGCGCCCTCGGTGGCCGGTAGCCGTCTTGCGACTCTCGACGTCTACGCCTGGTTCTCTCTGTGCGTGAAGCTTAACGCTGCGTCATGCGTTCCACCGCCTCCTTCTCTAGCATGACTGCTTCGCAGGAGGCGACGGCTTCCCGTTCAGTCTCGCCCCGGAGCATGGCCTGAACCAGCGGCGGGCGCGAGAGGTCACCCCCACCGATCGCGTCTGCAAAGACACGTCGGTGATCCGCCCAAGCGGCGCATACCTCCACCGTATGCTCTGTCGTGTCCTCCCGGCGACCATTGCAGTGGCAATATCTAGGCGTTTCTTTTGCCCGAATCCGACACAGAAATCTACCGAAACAGCGGACACAACTGTAAGGACCTGCGTCAGGCGGAAGGTGAGAGCACCATGGCGTCTCTCCACCAGCCGCTCCTCAAAGAAGGGCCTTACCGCTATTAAGGCGTCGCAGTTCCCGTTTCGCCATGAGATTCCGCTGGATCCAAGATGATATTCACGTTTGTGGTTTGATTTACGCTTTGGCTTTTCTTTTACATTTGATTTTGAACGCTGCGTTGCACGATGAGATATGAGTGCGACACAAGCGGGGTGGAGTCACGGTCGACTCACGGAGATTCCCAGATTTCAAGGAACCAAGCTTATCCTCCGGTATGGCGTGGTGGTGTCTTCAAAAAAGGCGACAACACGCTTCTTAAGAATTATAGACCCATCTCGCTTCTTAGTCACGTCACGTCTATAAGCTGTTTTCGAGAGTCATTACGAATCGTCTCGTTTGCAAACTAGACGACTTGCTGTTTCCGAAAAAGAAAATAGACCACATTCATACGCTACAGAAATACATAAGACAAAAGAGTATAGTCGGACTTTATGCCTAGCGTTTGTGGACTATGTCAAGGCCTTTGATTCAGTGGAAAAAAGCCCATGCTGCAGGCCCTTCAGAGATGCCGAATTTACCCAGAGCTCGAAACCAATTCAACTGCATAGAGGTGTGAGGCAGGTTTCCACGAAACTGATCACAAATGTATTGGAATATGTCTTTGAAAAGTTTTCAACCAGTGTGTGTTGTGTTGCCAGTGATGACATACGGATCCGAGACGTGGTCCCTAACTATGGGATTCATAAGAAAGTTCAAAGCGCTCCGCGCGCGGTGGAAAAAAAAATATTTATTTATTTCACAACACAACTATCATAACAGGTTACCCCAAATCGGTAGTGTGGTCTTCTATTACATTTCTACTAACTAAATATGATTCCTTAGCAATAAAAAAAAATACATAAAATACCAATAATACCGTAAGATATAATAAAATACCGGTATAATACATAGCCTTTTGGTATTATACGGTATTTTTACAACACTACTCTTGCCAGATCGGGCGCCAGATGGTTCATCATAATAATAATAGCAGCGTTTTACCTTAAAATAAAACGCATGTTGTGTCCGGAGACTCATTCGGGGTCATATAAACAATATTTGAGTCTAGCATCTTCCGTTTCCGTGTCACATCTATATAGGTACATGCTACAATCTCCCACCATCATGACGTATTTCCGTTTTCGTTCACCAGGTGGCTATAGCGCGCCAACTCGTTCATTGTGGCCTCAAAATCCTAAAACTTATAGAAATAATCGCACCAGGCAGTATTTAAAAGTATGACCCCGAATGAGTCTCCGGACACAACATGCGTTTTATTTTAAGGTAAAACGCTGCTATTGTGTCCTTCGGCCTCATTCGGGGTCATATAAACAATATTTGAGGCTTTGTTTGTTATCGCCTGGTGAACGGGACGCCAATGTGTTGTAAAGTATAAAAGTTAAAATTAGATCAATAAATCATTATGTAATATGTGTATTAAGAATGAATAAATGGATTCATAACATTTTATATTTTCAAAGCAAAATAGTAATGACAAAATACTTATAAAGTCGACTTTGGAATAAAAAATAATCAAAAATTCACTTACACACCTTATACAATATCCTTACTTGTTGTAATTATATGTATCGTATCAACTTACCCTTATTGTCATATAATTAGGCAAATTTTTGAATAATCTTAATTAATTGGCTGAAAAAGATGAATTAAGGAGCTTCCTTTTGGTGGGATAACATCCCTCCTTTAATGCTTTTTAAAAATATTACCCGATTTCCAGTTAGCCCGTGCCTTTATCTCATCAATAGGCTCATTATCCAACCAGCTTCATGAAGCTACAGCAGAACGGAAACTACCTGGAGTAGCTTCTATTCCTGCTTCCGTCAAAATAGATTTAACCCAACCTGCCAACATAGTTCTATTATATAATAGTATAATAAATAGTAACTTGTTTAGCTTTTCCACATGTAGTAATAAATGATCGATCTCTAGAACAAAGTTATCGACGCCGTTACCCAGTGTCTAAACTTTTAAAGCCAACACACGGGATCGACTGCTGGTCTTTCAAGATTGCCAAACAACTTCCAACCTGACCCTTCCAATCTGTCTTTGAACCAAAATGCGGCCAAAACATACATCTTTCTGGGGAGACGCTAAGTAATGTAAGGTCGTGAATCATTTGCCCTTAACACAACAGTAGCACTGCATAGACCCTTGAAATTTCGAATAGCTCTTGACTCTAAAGAGACCTACTGCCAAACCAACCTATCAGCAATTGAGGGTCTCAGGCAGGGGGTGGACATTAATAATTTGTTTTACCAAAATATTTGAACTGTTACGGACCTCGCTTTTTTATTGCACAACTTAGAGACAACTTATGATGAAGAACAGTACAATAAGATACCTAAATATCGAGCCATTTCACTACCTGATAGATCAGAAAAATTTACCCAAACCAGGAACACCAATTTAATCATTTCAACCATGCTTGTCTATATGTATTCAACGTAGACGACCTCCAATCTTCTTTGAGAAGCACTTAGACCAGCCACCTTAGGATTCAGACCACCCCCACATTTCCATACTACTAGATAAAGCTCCTTCGCTCGTGGTGGTGGCAGCCCGGTTCTCGTGTCTACTAGTACCTTCGTAAACCTGTGGATCGTAAATGGAGGCGCTTTCGCTCTTGTCTTCAAATCTGCTCTCCAGAGTGCTCGAGAGCTTCTCGGTGCGACTAGTAGAAATACCCGTCGAGGCTGATTTAGATGCATCAGTACACGACGTATCAAACTCGAAAGAGGAAAGACCCATGCGAAACGAAAGTTCCATCTGAATGTGCGCACGCGTTATGCCTCCATGCTCGCCGATCCCTTTGATCAGTTATATAACAAGTTAGTACGTGAGCTGTGCCGGAAGCAAACCGATCTATCTGGGGAACACCCCACTTCGCAAAGACTATGATGGGGAATTGCGTCAATATCGTACTCTTGAAGAATTTGAAAAATCTGATATAAATATAAAGTTTATCAGGGTGAGTACGTTACTATAACCTTGTTGTCGTACTGCAAAAAAAAAAGAGAGGTGTGACTCAGAGACGAAGTGAATTCTAACAAACATTTCAGGATAGATAACATCTCTCTTCTTCTGTCCAGCTGCCCGGTATGTGCAGACCTTTCAACTCCGCCCCTCGAACGTGAATCTGCTGGTTTAAAAAAAAAAAAAAAAAAGTTTCTACTTGTGGAGGATGAAGCCACACAGTGGAACTTCCACCATCTGAATCTCAGTTCTGTTTGCACCCCCGCCTGGCAAGGGATAAGTCGACTGATATGGCATTTTCAGGCCTAGGTTGCAATAGGCCAAGAGGTGACAAAATTTTAGCGACCCATCGGATCTACCAGTCGAGCAAAATTTTGATTTATTATTTATTTTAAAGAAGGCTTACAGGCTAACAGTCAATTATATAAGGAATATAATATTAACAAATAGCTAATTACAAGCCTCGAATCCACATATAGCCTATGATACTCTGCATTTCGCACAGAGACGTTGTCTGTCGTAGAAGCAACTTCGACAACATTATTTGTATACTGCGAATCACGTTTTCTGCCAAACCTTTTTGATTTGTCCAGAGACTTCAAATAAAACACAGATAGTCTATCATTATAATTATTTTAAGGGATTAGATAGAATCGACTTTTCCTTGTTCATCTGCCAACCCAATCGGCTCAGACTTTGATGAGCAGTTGCGACACTTACATGGCTGTAAGTTTGCCGGAGGTCTATCTTCACCATCCAATCCCTTTCCTGAATGAAATCTGGAATCCGATTTACCGATATCAAACGAAATTTGCTCATTAATTGTTTAAACTTTTTAAATTGTAAATAGGATAGGTTCTGTTGGTTTTGCGAATCGGAAAGAAATATGATACAAAAATTGGAGTTAGTTTGATAAAATCTTTAGTTTTAACAAATTTTGAATTAATACGTCCATCTCTGGAGATGGTACAGTGAGATTGCAATGTTTCACCTTCCTTGGTAGGACCAGAGGCGGTTTCTTTCGAAATTGAATTCGATAAACCTGGGACTATTTCAACTGATTCATCGCATGATAATTATAAAAAATTCTATTCACTCTGTGGAAAAGGAAAACTATAATTCATCGTCAGTGCCGACGAGCGACTGGACGATTTAAAACCACTAGGTCCAGGGTACGCCGCCTGGCATCTAGGGTATTTATTATCTTGCAAAGAACAAAAAAAAAAAATTACTTGAATAAAAAAAAAAAAAATTGTTGAGACCGCCACTTATTCTTAACAAAATCATTATAAGGTACTTTGTCAAACAAAAATACACCTGACGGCGTTAAATAAAAGATAATAGGTACACTCGGTAGAAAAGGAAATCTATAATTCATCGTCAGTGCCGACGGGCGACTGGACGATTTACAACCACTAGGTCCAGGGTACGCCGCCTGGGATCTAGGGTATTTCTTATCTTGCCCAGACAGAAAAATAACTTTATATGAACAAATTCACTAAAAAGGGGCTTTGTCAAACAAAATTACACTTTACGGTGGTATATAAAAAGATACTACACTTTGTGGAAAAAAGGAAATCCATAATTCTTCGTCAGTGCCAACGGGCGACTGGACCATTTATAACCACTAGGTCCAGGGTACGCCGCCTGGGATCTAGGGTATTTCATATCATGCCAAAAAAAAAAAATTACTTTACAAAAAAAAAAAAAATATCTTATATCTACTAAAAGGTATTCTGTCAAAATACACTTGACGGCGGTATCTTTTTTCAACATATCAAGGACGAGCATTATAAACTTTTTGCGATTCCATGTATCTAACGTTATTCCAGTTATCATTATTGAGGTATTGAATGGAATTTAACAATTTCAACTGATTCGAAGGAGTAGTGGTAGCAGCTGGCTCCTTAAATTGCGTTGCCAAATCAATGAATGAAACTGTGCAGGGGTAGATCCCCTGGCCAGGCCTAATGGCAAACAGCAAACTAGTCATATGCAGTAATCGGTTTCGATATATTAGACGCACAAAACAACGGTTGGCGTAAATGATTTTTCTCATAATTGTTTAATAAATACTTCGCGCCTGTGTATCAGCTCTACGGCTGCAAACCAATGGTAAACAATCACGTAAATTTTATGATAACCGCCAGAGAATGCCAACTGGTCTGATTCAACGTTCCCGGTGAACGGTCTCGACGTGTTTTATAAGTGTCGCTCTGTTTTGAGCTACTAGAAGATAATTGTCGAGAAAAACTACTACTCGAATACCTAGATTCCTGAAAATCTCGGCTGTCCAGTTGGTCAGCGATGCAAATACTTTGGGTGTACACCTTGACCTAGTCAACTGTCTGCCAATAGCACAGCGTCACTTTGCATTACAAGAGCGCGAGTTACAATGGCTAGGAATCTATCTGCCGAGGGTACCTAGATGACAAACTTTTTCAAAAGACTTGATTTCATTATTTACTGCAAGGTCATATTCATGCACCAATTTAAAATTATGGTTACTGTTTTTATAATTTTTCAAAATACGGATGTTGAGGGTAGTAATATAAACGTTTCAAATCACTGACCTGTTTTGCAAGTTTTTACCTTGCTTTGTCCTCGGCTACGCTTACTTTTCTTCTTCTTACTTCTTTTTACGGGATCTTTCCACCTGTTCAATCTCCCAACTCGGACAGCGATGACTCCGAGGAACTTGAACTTAACGAATCCAATGACGAATCGGATTCATTGCGGTTACGTACATTATCCGCTATCTTAATCGTAATAAAATCTAATTTCTAAACTTACGTTTTTTAAAAACACTGTATTTTATATTTTATTTTATACTCTATAATTTGAAGCATATACCTAATACCTAAAATTATTCTATAAAGTATCGAACGTTAACAACGTTTAACTTTAAAAGATGTGAACCGACCGAAAAACAGGACGCCAATGAACGAGTTGGCGCGCTATAGCCACCTGGTGAACGAAAACGGAAATACGTCATGATGGTGGGAGATTGTAGCATGTACCTATATAGATGTGACACGGAAACGGAAGATGCTAGACTCAAATATTGTTTATATGACCCCGAATGAGGCCGAAGGACACAATAATCATTTATTTCTTAACAAAATACATTTGTGTCGAAACATACTAATATAACATAAGCTAATACAAATTAAAATACACATTAAAATTTCCAAATACCAAGACAAAAAAATTATACATTAACACAATCAAAATATAATAACATAAATTAAATCATAACAGTCAAATCATAAGCATGTATAAAAAAATTCAGAATTAAGAAAAATAATAATTAAAATTTGTCTTTCATATACTCGTCAATGCTGTAGTAAGATTTTTTTAACAGTAACGTCTTTAATTTATTCCTAAATATTTTATAATTATGTATCATCTTGAATTCTATCGGTAATTTGTTGTATAAAATGATTGATTGAACTTCTGTACTGTGTCTTACTACATTCAGCTTTGGCTGTACGCTATTTGGCAAATCTTTTCTACGAGTCGCCTCTCTTATTGTCCTAGTTTCCAGAGTTTCGATTTTGGTTAGATTTTTAACCAAATTTGTAAGTAAAACCAGGATATATAGAGATGGTACTGTCAAAATATTTAGTTTTAAAAAGTAATCCCTACACGACTCTGTCTGTTTGATACGTAGCATGGTTCTTATGGCCCTTTTCTGCATGACAAAAGCTGCATTTATATTATATTTATAACTATTACCCCAGAACTGTATGCTATACCTAAGTTTTGATTCTATCAGTGCATAATAAACTGGGCGAAGTTGGGCAATATTTAGATCATCTCTAAGCACTCTAATCGCGTAACATGCACTGCTTATAGCGTTAGTAATGGTGCTCAGCTCCTGCTTCCAGCTTAGCAGTGAATCTACCTGGACGCCCAGAAATCTAAATTTTTCGACTACTTCAACATAGTTCCCTAATGATAAAATATCTAAACTTTCTTTTTGTCGTGTAGTTGATTTGAATAGTACGCATTTGGTTTTTTTTAAATTAAGTTTTAAGTTATTTGTTGTGAACCAAATTTCGAAAACTGATAGGAGGCTATTTATCTTTGACTCTAATTCTGTTATGTTTTTACTGGCTATAACAGCACTAGTATCATCTGCAAAAATTACTAGTTTTATATCTGGCATAATACTTCTGATATACTCAGACAAGTCATTTAGAAAGATAATAAAGTAGATGGGACCTAAGACAGAACCTTGTGGTACGCCTCTCATAACGTTAGTCAAGCCGGATTTGTAAACTATTTCCTTTTTCCCTTCATTTGACTTGATTTCAATATATTGTTTTCTATTATAGAGATACGAGCTCATTAGTTTTAGAATATTCTCCCTTATGCCGTAGTGTTCTAATTTTGCTAATAAAATGCTATGGTCTGACTCTAACAAGGTCATCCGTCCATCTGAGATGGACGGATGACCTTGTTAGAGTCGTAGGGAGCAGGGAAAAAGTTAGGTGAGGCCTATGTCCAGCTGTGGACGCTCATAGGCTGATTGATGATAAACATACGTAATTGATTTTATTTAAAAAAAAACTTGGCTAACCGATTTTATGATTTTTATGATTTTAACCGCGATTTCTTCGTTTGCGTTTTATTTTCCGGGGTAATTAGCAAACGGAAGCGAACTGGGTTTACTTTAGTATACCTATAAAATTGGAGAAAATGTATTTCGTCAAAACTAACAAAGAAAAAAATACGTTGAAATATGAATATTCGTAAAAAAAAGAGGCGCTCCATAGGTTTTGCACACAGGCGCTGCCGGGGGTCGGCGCGGCCCTGTGTAGTGTTAGTCTTTATCTACGTCTACGGCAATTGTAAAAAGAACGATACAGACTCCGATGTGTAAAGTTTTATTCTATATATTTGTAAAGTTTAAAACAATAATGTGTATAATTTTCTAGGTGACCCCACTGAGCGAAGATTCAGCTATTATCGAATATTTAGAAGACCATGTTAGACTCAGAGATTTGATGGAAGAAAAACATGATATTAATAATGGTGAGCCACTTTTAATAGACTTCTAGATCAAAGGTTCTTGATTTGTTTCTGCGGATGGCTCACGATGGGTAGCTCGCCGCCCGGCTAGGACCAGTGACGTTAAGAGTAACATTGTTTTAGTCCTGTTGCAGGAGTGTGCAAGTGACAGCATTAGACACGTTGTCTAGCGCCGTCTCTTTCCTACTGAGAGTAATATCAAAGTAATACTGTTTATAAGGGCTTGTGGTACGCCCCCAGGACCGCGTCGACAAGCGTTAGTGTTCCACGCGCGCCTCAAAGAGAAGGAGTCAGCACAGGAAGGGGCCAACAGGGCCAACGCCTGCCGGGGTTGCGGAATGTTTATAATAGTGACCGTGACCCTGGAACATAAAGGGCAATCGAAGGAACATGAGTGGGTTTTAGTCAGTAAGAGTCTGACACGCCCTCCCGCCGCACCCAGGACGGGAGCAGTCATTGGATGATTTCCCACTCACCAAAAAAAAAAGGTTCTTGATTTGTACTTTTTAAGATTCTGTACTACTATTACTTCTTTTACTTATTTTTTGCTGACTGATACATAAACTACATAAACACCTATTTGTACTTATGATAACAGACAACTTTGGTTTTGACGTGACAACGTCTTAAATTAGGTTGCGGCTGGGAGTCACTTATGAAAAAGTGTAACGCTCGGTAACGTTACGATGAGTCACCGAACGAGAGAGAGGCCCGCCGAATGCCTTGCGTCTCTCTCCCACTCAACTATGATCGGTAAAAGACGTTGTCACGTAAAATCTTCGCCCGTAAAACCGACTTTACAGGCAACCATTTTTTTTTATATAACTAATTTATGTACGGTCAGCAAAGCAGATAAGTATGCAGAGCCGTCAGATACAATTTAAGTTTTCTCAAAAACCCATGGATATTTTCTAATAAAAATTTAAATTATAGTAGATAATAACTAGTTCTTCAATTGGGTTAAATTTCATTTCAATAGACTCATTGGTTTTCACGAAAACCTCAATTGTACATGACGGCCCTGTACCTATTTACTTTGCTGACTGTACCTACCGAACACGTAGGGACTATCTTTATATCTGCGACCATTCGCGCCCCCCGCATAATTTACTTAATTTAAAAAAAAAATGTTTACAATGAGCACAATCATTTGTTAATGTATCGGTTGCTATCAGTCACAGTTATAGTAGAAGTATATCTTAAAATAAATATGTATTATTTCAGTTACAGTAACCAAAGCGGGTTATGAGAAATTAATACTAGCGCCTTCTTTAGCCATGGAACAATTTAACACTGTATGTGAAAAAGTTACACCTTATATACTGAGGTAAGTAAACTTATTATAATACCAGCCTATTACTGTCTCACTACAGGGCTGAGATCTTCTCATACAGAGAAGACACGAGCATTGATAACGCACGCTCAATGTGGATTAGTCAGTAAAAGTCTGACTCGGAGGATGGGAGAAGTCATTTGATGATTTCCCACTCCCAAAAAAAAATTCGACAAATATTTTTTCCATTCGAAATAACAGTTCGCGACATTAGTGCATTCGATTATGACAAATTTTGTCTCGATAAATTAATATAATTTTAAACATTTCAGATCTTCAATAGAACACAACTGTTCTTGTGTAAAAGAATTTATAACTAAGAAGCGAACATTCGAGGACACGTTGGCTTCTATGACCATTATGAATTGGCTGTTTGGTAAGTAATTTTAATATTATAATAACACTAGCCCATCTCTGTCCCCTTGCAGGGCAAGGGAATAAAATAAATTATTCTCCTATCCTGTGGTCTGACGAAATGTCAATCTGACAGCTGTCATTATTGTCGGTGTCATATTACTGCCACGTGAAATTCACCCTTATGATCACTGTCATTTTATTGTTTTATCTGTGGTACGGTTGTGGTTTACTCAACTGGCCTGGGGCCCAATTCTCGTGCGTTAGATAAATATCGAAATCGATATTTATCAAATTAAAATGGCGGATATCGAGTTATTTGGATAAATCGGTATTCTCAGTTTATCGAGTGAGATAATTATCCAACCATTTCATTCATTTGTCATTGAATTTTGTGATATTTTTGATTGATATAAGACTCTCGATATCTTATCGAATTCGATATTATATCACATAAACCGAGAATTAGGTCCCTGGTCGACAAACCATACCAACCGCCTGATGAAGGGATATAAGTTATAAAGTTATTCTTTATTACTGAAAAAAAGTATGTAACACGACTTGTTACAATGTTCTCACATCGTACTCAAATACTGTAACGAAGTAAGCAGTGTCTCTTTCAGGTACTACTTCTAAGGCCGTATACAGAAAGAAAGCTGGAAACCTATAAGCGCTTGCCGGCGCTTGTCAGCGCTGGTAATCCGCGCAGGAAAATATATGAACACGCGCCGATAAGCACTGAACGGTGCCGACAAGCTTCAAACCGCGCTGGTCAGCGCTGGGCGTTGCCATAACAACTGCAAGCAAATCATTCCTACATTTTGCTTAGTCTGCTTCAACCTGCTTCCTTTGTGTAGAACGGACCAGCGCTGACAAGCGCCGGTAAGCGCTTATAAGTGTCCAGCTTTCTTTCTGTATACGGCCTAAACCTGAAATCGCCTAAAAACAGCTGTTCAGTACATTTATGTTTGCCTGTACTGAACAGCTGATATTTTTTTGCAATTTCGGCTTTGCTCCCATAATAAAAATTGTTGGTTATTGTGAGCACAATCACGTGTTTAAGCATCGCACGCTAATTGCCAGTCACCCTATACTAGGTGTATTTTTGGTCCTGCACAACCCGCTAGGTGATGAGTCTACCCATGAAAACAAACAACTTTTATTTTGAAACCAACTCTAAAATCTCAAAAAAAAATATCATCTGTTTCATACATTATGGTCGGGAGGGCATTGAACTTTAGTTAGAAACAGCTGATATTTTTTTCGCGATTTCAATGTTGGTTCTATAATGAAAGTTGATTGTTTTCATGGATAGAATCATCTCCTAGCAGGAGCAAGACCAAAAATACACCTAGTATATAAACCTCTTTGTCAAAAATCACTCTTCATTTGAATCCCAGGTGTAGGCGACCGTCACCTCCAAAACATAATGTTCAGTATGCGTGACGGTGGCGTGTGTGGCGTGGACTGGGCGTCCTGCTTCCAATATGGCTGCCAGGAGTTACCGCCCGCGAGACTCACCGCTAATGTTCTAGCTGTTTGCGATGTTAAAGGTAAACATATCTGTATACAGCGTGTTAGGTAAGGCGAGGGACGCAAAAATAAGGGGTTTTTGCGTATGAGAAATCCGTTAGATGGCAATACGTAGGCGTGACTGCGTGAGGTCCAACTGCAGCATGATTGGTGATTTTTTGACATATATCTGACAATGTCATGTCGATAAGCAAAAACCCTCATTGTATGCTCACATATTATATGACTAATAAAATGTAAATAAATATAAATTTGTGACAGTTGCTTAAACTTGTGACAGTTACTTAAACTTGTACTCATGAAAACAAACAAGCAATGCAATATAACAAACAGAACGGATGCCACCGGCTTTCGTAGTTTTTTCCTACAATGAAATGCTAGCAATAACTACTATTATTTTGAAAAGACTGTCCACGGTATTTCGTACATGTTTTGGTACAGTCATCAAAGTAGATAGGTATGCAGGGCCGTCACCTACAAAATTGAGGTGTTCTTGCATACTTATGAATGTATTCAAATGGAATTTAACCTAATTGAAGAACTAGTTATTTTCTTCTATCTATAGTTTAAATTTTTATTAGAAAATATCCATGTGTTTTTGGGAAGTTTAAATTGTATCTGACGGCCCTGTATACTTATCTGTTTTGCTCACCGTACAGTCTGCGTCAAAAAATATGCCATTCTGACGAACTTTGTTACGTTAACATAAAGTTGATTTTTTAGTTATTTCGATATTTTTAACAGTCTATTCGTACCGATATTTTTGACACTGATTGTACAAGCAACTTTATAGCTTAGACCTTATTATTTATTGTTACTAAAACCTTGACAAAACATTTTTTTATTTTATTTCAGTTCTGGAAAGCAAACTACAAAATATATTGTCAGGTTTGAGAGAATCACAGAAGCTATTCGAAGCATTTTTGAGGACTTCGTTTTATTCTTCAGGACCTGAATTTCAAGAGGTAAGAAATTACTTGCAATTGAGTAACCAACGAGTGTCATAGAATGTTAAGTTATGAAAAATAATGGTGCCGATTCTCTTGTTCACAAACTTAACTAAATTTAAGTTAAATGCATCTTTCTCTTTCCATTTCTTAAAGAAAAGGACAGAAGAAACATTTTAGTTTAATCCTGTCAAATTAGACAGCGCCTGAAGCAAATTGGCGTATATTTAGTGGCCATGTTTTTAAATCGCGTTTAAATTATCTATGGAGTGTCTAAATTTGACAGGACTTAACTAATATTTTATCTTCTGTCTTTTTCTTAATGTAATGAAAATGAAAAAGAAAGATGCATTCAACTTATATTTAGTTAAGTTTGTGAACAAGAAAATTAGCACCCAATAGCTGCTTAATACTGTCCTACTACAATTCAAAAGCTTCTTCTCATACAGAGAAGGCGTTCAAACAGGATTGGCGATATCAGACTTAGGTATACTAACAAGTCTAGGTTTCCATACGATATTTTTTTTCGCCGATGTAAGTGATCTTCAAGATTTGGACAGCACAGCCTGTCGCGGGTTCGGTGCCCGTCACATTTGTACTTACCCGGTTTTAATCCCGCAATTGGGTAGTTTACACCATTAACCAATAAATGTTAGACACAATTTCTATAAAACCTTTTTAGTTTCGGCCCAATAAATTCGGTACATTTTCAATTTGCTATAAAATTTGATTTTTAGTTGCTTTGAAATCAATAAATAGATAGTCAACTGAGTTGTTATTTTAGTGACGTCATAAGTTGCCATTGCCATACAAAATCTATTGGAGAATTGCGTTTGACAGCTCATAAAAAGTACGTCTATTGATAATGGTGTAAACTACCGTATTACATGCGTAAGAGGCGGGCACTTCAACCACTAGGCCACAGTATACAGTGATAAACATTTGTTGACACACAAAATCTATTGTGTTTGACTCGCATTAATTGACCAATTTTTTATAACATTTTAATTTTGTTTTTAGTTAAAACACATAAAAAACATTTTACAAGGAAAAACAGTAAGTTATGAAATAACCAGAGAATGTATTGAGGAGTCCGACAAGAAGTATAAAATTGAATATATGAAGTTATTGGATAAAGTGTTCGAGAATTTTGTACCGAAAGATGTTTACAGCGTTGAGGAACAGGTAAATACCTACTTATTGTTATACCTCTTAGCTATATCTTTTATTAGAGTTCCTTATTGTGACTGTTCCTCGTCACCTCAAGCCAACTGTCCTCAGCCTATCCAACTTTTACCAAACACCACGTGTTCGAAAGCCCTGCTCACACGCATCTTCCGAATTCGCAGAACTCTTTTTTGCTACATTTCTCAATTGTCCTAATCGTCGTTTCGTGTTATTAGATGGGTCTCTTTATGGCAACCAGATGTGGATTTGTATTGTAAGTTACATTTAGAAATCGAATATTTTACAAGTTTCTTTAGAACTCAACGATAAATTGTTTTATGGTATGACGGCTGGCACTTTTGTCTCAAGATTGTTTCGCATTAAATAGAGGATTTATGCTTTCCTAAGTGGCGGACCATGCGAAGGGTCGGTTTGAACAAAAAATAAGATATTTTGTTATTATTCAATAAGGAAACGTGACTAACCGTCACATTATCAACTTATGACCCTGTCCAGGAGGGCGAATTCGCCGCGATTCTCTCGCGCGTATCACGCGCGAGTCGTATTTCCTTCTCTTTCTCTTTTATACGTGCACTCGCTCTGAAATTCGCGCGGACTCTGGACGCAACAAGGCGGCCCTAGTATCTCGACTCGCGCGCATTACGCGCGAGTCGAGAGTCCGGCGAACTGCACGCGTGTTACGCGCGAGTTTATTACTCACGCGATGCTTGTGGACGCGATGTATTGGTGCCTAGTATCTCGCCAACGCGCGAGTGAATTCGCGCGAGTCGAATCGCGGCGAATTCGCCCTTTCTGGACAGGATCTATGCAGTCAGAGACTTCCAGGAATTTAAAAAAATTGAATTAAAAAACAAAACTCGACTAAAGTATTCAATATTGTTTTTATAACAAGAATGTTTATTTTAAAAAAATGCAGTATTGATATTGTTACTTGTAAACCGTGACCTTATTTTATTTCTTCAGTTCTTGTAAATGTCGCCTTGCAAATCACTGTGTATTGTTTTTACAGTTCATTGTGTCGGGCATTTTCCGTAAAAATACTTATTTTTCTAATTTACCTTACCTATGCTTATTTTACAGGTATCGTGTCTTCTGCAACATTGTACGGAGCCTAGAATCCTGTCAGTCACCCCGCCTGGTTGGGAAGCGTGGTTATAATCAACTATCTGTGCCCTGCTTCGCTCCCGTAGGCGTATAACGTGATGTTACGTGGCCTAAATGTTATTCTGATGTATAAGCTATATTACGGTAAATTTTAAACAAAATCCGTTCAGCAGTTTTTGCGTGAAAGAGTAACAAATCCATCCATCTTATTTAGCAGAACTAAATTACCACATTAATGATGAAATTAACAAATATACATGGTATATTTTTAAGTTTAGTTTTATGTACCTACGTTTTGTAAATTGGCAATATACTTGTTCAACCTTTGAACATGCACTTGTCGCACACGCCGCATCATCGGCACACCGTCAGCGCTAAGATCTGACCTACTGAGATCTGTGCTTCATCGGCTCAATACACCGACAACACACATGTAAATAGCCGTCAATGTGTATTGACCACAAAAATTGTATATAATAACATTAATTATTGTAAATAAATGAGTCATCAAGCGGGAGTCGAGTTTGATTCATCTCCAACAACATCCTCTCACTGTGGCCAAGACACCTTTAGCCATCATCGATCCTATGAGTCTGTGGGATTGGCAGTGAGAAAACCATTTCCTGTGTACATCGCACGACGTATACAACACCCTATTCCTACCCAACTTCCGTCTGTTACCGTAGGTCTCCTTGTAACAGACATCCCTCACGTAACACCAACGTAGTGTACGACTGGTGTGGTTTGTATGGTTCGGTTTGTATGGTAGGGTAGGGCATTAGGGTAATTAGGGTGCGAGGTAATTGTTATAGGGCTAGGTTTATAGTCAGTAGGGTCTTAGGTAACTGATAGGTACTAAGCTCAATTGTCATAAACATAGCCATTCTGGACGCACTGGAGTCACGGCCGCACTAAGCAAGGTTCCAGTACGTTCATTTTGGTCCTTCGAGCGAAAAATTTTGTTAGGTACGTTGTATTTAATGATTGACGACGTACTTATTTACTTCAAACTAGCGCAATCAAAAGCGCTTGGTTGATGTATGTATAGTGATTGTCATATTCTCACGCCTTACTGAGACTGACATACCTACGTACTTGTGCGTAACGTTGTTAATGATTAGGATTAGTAGGGACAGTTAGGAAAAATGGACATACAACAAATAAATGAACTAATAAGAAGTCAAGAAGCAGATTACAATGAACTAAGACAAATATTCACCAACATCAAGAAAGACTCACCATCAAGAAAAACGTTAAAATACATAACGGAGAGAAGAAATCGACTCACAGAACTATTTACCAGAACATCCAAAAACCATGGAGTATTAAAAGACCAAGATGTGTTGTGTGATCACAAATACATCACCACCGACTACTTTAGTTCTATCAACACACTGTATACGCAGGTTATGGAATACCTGCTGAAATGCGAGAATAGAATACAAGTAGTAAACCAACTATATGAACCAGAAGATATAAAACCCGAAGAGGAAGAAGGCATGAGATCACCAAAATTGTTTATACAATTATTTCGAATTAATCAGCTTCAGAAAAAGTTACAATTGGCAACTCAGTCGATGACTGAAGAGAAAGCAAGCTGGTATTTGGAATCGTTAGTGACTACATTACAAAAACAATGGCAAGAAATTGAAGAAACTCATGTTATCATTCTAATGGAAGATAGTACATTGGAACATAGCTATTTTCAAGAAAATATGTTTGAGAAAACACAAACGGAATTCGACGTTGTAATAGAAAATTTGTCTACAAAAATTGGGCAAAAATCGACAAACAGCAACCATAAAACCTCGGCTAAGTTACCAAAAATAATAATTCCAACATTTAGTGGAAGTTACGAGTCATGGAATTCCTTTTATGATTTATTCTTGAAAATAGTACACGAAGACAAGTCATTAAGTGACACGGAAAAAATGCAGTATTTAAAAACACATGTTCGAGGCGACGCCGCTAAACTGATTAAGCATTTAACAGTTTGTGACGCGAATTACATAACTGCATGGAATCTGCTGACAAGACGATACAAAAATGAAAGAATGATTATTACTAAACATATTGATAATATTCTGAGTTTGCCAAAAATAAATAAAAGTAATGCCACGAACTTGAGAAATCTTCATGATACGTTCAACGAGAATCTAGAAGCACTAAAAAGTCAAAACATCGACATTTCAACTTGGGACCCTATTTTAACAAGGATACTTAGTAGAATATGGGACTCGGAAACCGATGAAAAGTACGAACACCAATTAAAAGAGCCGAATAAATTACAAGATTTGTCGGCAATGATGCAATTTCTAGAAAAAAGATTTAAGTGTCTCGAAACTTCACACTCGTGGAGGGAAGAATCGGTGGTTCAAAGATCGCGCTATGAGTCAACAAATACATCAATCAAACAAATAAATAAAAGTGTATGCTGGTTTTGTCAAAGTCACGAACACATCATTTACCAGTGTGCCACTTTTAAATCGCTATCAGTTCAAGATCGAAATAAGATTGTAAACGAAAAACAAATGTGCAAAAATTGCCTGACACATGAAACGTCGACAAAATGTCACAGCATGAAAACATGTGGATACTGTGGGAAACGGGGTCATCATTCCTATTTACACCAAAACTACAACAATAGTACTATAAAACAAACTAAAGGCAAGTCAGAGAACATGTCAACCCCGTCTTCAAGTGAACCCATGAAGAAAACTGTGTCTAACATGTCTACTGTTCACAAAAATACTATACCAAAAACTACATTACTAGCGACAGCCCTTATAAGGATTTACTCGTCGGATGGGACATCGCAATTACTCAGGGTTTTATGTGACCAAGGTTCAGAGGCATCATTTTGTTCGGAAGAGGTTGCCCAACTATTGGCGTACCCACGTATTAAAATACATACCGAAGTAATCGGGATTGCTGACGAACAACCTAAGACATCGAAAAGCTGCATCAATGTCACGTTACAGCCTAGATTTCCAAGTGAATATAGGTTGCCGGTCACTCTTATAATATTACCAAAATTAACTGGCTGTCTGCCAGAGAAAAATGTACCAGAACTAAAGCCAGACTGTTTACAAAACGAACTATTTGCCGATCCTACATACTACAAAAGAGGTCCAATAGATATTATATTGGGCGCTCAAGAATACAGTAACTTACTACTAAACGGGTTATACAAGATGCAAGACGGAATAATCGCTCAAAATACCGAGTTTGGGTGGATTCTATCCGGCATTTGCGGCACTGTTGTCAATACTAAAACAGTTATCAGTATGATGACACGTACTACAGAAGTACAACAACTAAACAAGTTTTGGGAATTAGAAGAAATTCCCGAAAAATACCAATTATTCAACGAGGATCAGGCTTGCGAAGACTATTACAAAAACACTACTATTAGAAATCCAGATGGCACGTACACAGTTAAACTGCCATTCAAGAATCACGACGTAGATTACGGGGATTCGCGTAAAAAAGCGGTTGCCAGACTGTTACAATTAGAACGAAAGGTTGACAAAGATGAAAACTTGCGGAAGAAATATCAAGAGTTCCTTGATGAATATCTAGAAATGGGCCATATGAGGAAAGTAATTAGATCTGACTATTACCAAGGGAAATACTATATACCACACCAACCTGTGATCAAGGAAGAATCGTTAACCACTAAGCTACGAGTAGTATTTGATGCGTCGAGTAAGTCGAGTACCAACATAAGTTTAAACGATAATTTGTTTACGGGACCAAGATTACAACAAGATTTAGCAGTTATTCTGTTACGTTGGCGTAAACACAAAATAGCATTTATAGCTGACATCGAAAAAATGTATAGGTACATTAAAATCAACAAACAAGACTTTAAATATCAACGAATAGTATGGAGAAAGTCTCCAAAACATATTATCGATGAATACGAGTTAACTACTGTGACATACGGAACCGCATCTGCCCCGTACTCGGCGATTAAAACGCTGCAGCAACTTGCTGTTGATGAAAAAGCGAATTATCCATTAGCCAGCCAAAGGACTCTCAAGGATTTTTACGTTGATGACGTATTATCGGGAGATACCAGTATCGAGTCGGCAAAAATCCTACAAGAAAATCTAATAAATATGCTGCGAAAAGGCGGATTTAAATTACGAAAATGGTCGTCTAACAGCGCAGAGTTATTGGAAAATATACCTAATGGAAGCAAAGATGACCAAGTAATGAAAATACCGTTCGATGAAACTAGAAAATCCTTAGGTGTACTATGGTCACCATTACAGGATAGTTTTTGTTTTCAAATTACTAGTATTCAAAATGAAAAACCAACCAAACGATTTATTTTATCAGAAATCGCTAAAATATTCGATCCTCTGGGATGGCTAGCACCTATTGTCATAACCATGAAACTCATGATCCAGGAACTATGGACAAATGGCACAGAGTGGGATCAGCCCGTAGAGGAAACTATTAAAACAAGATGGATTGAACTACAAACACAACTGAAGACTATTGAGAAAATTTCCATACCAAGATGGTGTTATTTTTCAAAAAAATCCATAGTGGAACTGTACGGATTTAGTGATGCTTCTGACAAGGCCTACGGAGCAGTTATATACTGTCGAATAAAAAATGATAATACCTATAATATAACCCTATTACAAGCTAAATCAAAGGTCGCGCCAAAAAAGCACAAAACTACAATACCGAAGTTGGAACTATGTGCTGCTGTATTATTAACGCAACTGACGGAGAAAGTAATTAATGGAACGGAGATGGAAATCGCAAACATCTATTGTTGGACCGACTCAATGATTACTCTCGGCTGGATCAAAGGTGAAGCGGAGCGATGGAAGACATTCGTCGCGAATAGGGTATCTCAAATACAAAAAACGTTACCACAAGCGAGATGGAATTATGTAAATACGTCACAAAATCCAGCTGACCTAATTACAAGAGGTGCTTCGCCAAGTAAACTACAGCACTCATCTCTGTGGTGGAATGGACCAGAATGGTTACAAAGTGATAACATTCCTATAACAAAAACAGTACCAGAGTTATGTGAGGAGATAAAACGATGTTATCATATAACCATTCAAAATCAACCTAAAAACGAAATCTGGATAAGGTTTTCAAGCTTCCAAAGGATGATACGAGTATTATCATATTGTTATAGATTCATAAATAAACAAGGGAACAACAAACCATTGAGTTGCATGGAAATTCATGCAACTACTAAAAAAGTCCTCCGCCTCGTTCAACAAGAAGTATTTGCTGAGGAATACAAATCCATTAAAACCGGACAATCATTGAGGAAAGGAAACAAGTTATCATGCCTTGATCCGTTTAATGATAGTGAGGGCATACTGCGAGTAGGAGGAAGGCTTCACAACTCCAGTCTACCATACGATCAAAAACACCCAATACTGTTACCTCACGACCATCATGTAACATTAATTATAGTTCATGATGCTCATTTAACTACATTACACGGAGGTAACAGCTTGACCTTAGCGTATATTCGGCAGAAATATTGGATACTTGGAGGAAAGCGAACAGTGAAAAGTTGCATCAGAAAGTGTGTAAGGTGTACTAGATACAAGTCAATGACTGCCGCACAAAAAATGGGCTCATTACCAAAACCAAGAGTGACAGAATCTTACCCATTCAGTCACACCGGCGTGGATTACGCTGGACCAATATCAGTAAGAGCAATGAAAGGCAGGGGTCATAAATCTTACAAAGGCTACATCGCGATATTTGTTTGCTTATCCACAAAGGCAGTACACCTGGAACTAGCAGGTGATTTATCAACAGAAACGTTCATCGCCGCACTACGCAGATTTATGGCACGCAGAGGACCAGTATCGCATATGTATAGCGACAACGCGACAAATTTCGTAGGCGCTGCCAATTACTTGTATAAAGAAATGTTAGACATAACCCAGTCTGACGACTTTCAAAATACATTGACCAACATGGGAACACAATGGCACTTTATTCCTCCATCGTCTCCCCATTTCGGAGGGATTTGGGAAGCAGGAGTAAAATCAATGAAACACCATTTGCGTAGAGTGATAGGAGAACAGACACTAACTTATGAAGAAATGAGCACGTTTTTACATCAAACGGAAGCA
Source organism: Athetis lepigone (assembly GCA_033675125.1). Classification (NCBI taxonomy): domain Eukaryota; kingdom Metazoa; phylum Arthropoda; class Insecta; order Lepidoptera; family Noctuidae; genus Athetis; species Athetis lepigone. The sequence goes on along the minus strand of CM066220.1, from coordinate 3,269,345 downwards.
TGCTTAAACACAAGACCGTTATGTGCACTAAGTGAAGAAATAAACGATAACATCGTGTTAACGCCTAGCCATTTCTTAATAGGAAGAGAAGCAGTAGGGGTACCAGACCCACTAGCGGAAACTAACACAGATCACATAAACAGATGGAAACAAGTGCAAAAAATGAAAAAGGATTTCTGGAAAAGTTGGTCAAAAGATTATTTACACCAATTACAACAGAGGTACAAATGGAAAACTAATCAAGGAAATTTGTCAGTTGGAACTCTGGTACTGATAAAAGATGAAAATACTTCTCCCAGCAAATGGCCACTTGCAAAAATAAAGGAAATACATCCGGGTAACGACGACTTAACCCGAGTTGTGACACTGCAAAAAGCGTCAGGATCCACCCAAAAGCGATCAATTCACAAATTAATACCATTGCCAATCGAAACAAATACGTGCAGTAGTAGTAGTAATAAAGCCGTGCATACAACACAAACACACATCGCTACAATCACAAAAAATAAGAAAACTAATCAACTTAAACAAGGTAATAAAATATCCAAATGGTTCGCAGTGCTTTTTATTATTTTACAAATATTGGGATCAGCAAAAGCGTCCACAACGACATACTCATTGAAAACAGTACCACCAGGATTCTATGTTGAACAAATAGGAACAGCAAACATCGACAGAGGAATATTTAGGATAGAAATTAATTATGAGAAACAACACCTAGAACAAGAGTCCGTGAAAATAAAAACAGTTACGTCACAGTTCCATCAATTATGTATAAATGCAGAAAAAATAACGAGTTCTGGATTTTGCAAACAACTACACCACCATTTGTTAGAAGAAGAAGGAAAATTTGGGCGAACTAAAGAATACTTGACAGAAGTAAACCAAACCAGGAAGAAGAGAGGGGTCTTAGGACAATTACTAACATCTATATTCGGAGTAAATGATGAGGCATACCGAGACATAGAGTCACTAAATTTAAACCAAAAGAAACTAATTGAAGCTGCCAACCATCAAACCAAATTTATGATATCAACAATCTCACAAGTCAACAAAACTGAAGAAAAAATAAATCAGAAACTTGTAGGATTTCAAACTAAACTAAACCAAGTAATAGCGTACATGGATAATTATAACAATTGGTACAGTACAGTCGACCACAACAGTGTTAACATACGGATCATGCAGACTTACCAGTTAGCATATAATTACATGGAAGAAATCATGGATTATTATAACGGACTGTTAGAAATATACTTAACCAAGGCAACAGTATATAGTGTACTAACACCCAAGAACGTCAGTGACTTGATATCATTAGCAAACGAGAAATTGCCTGCTAATCTGAAAATCGTTCAGCAGCAATTGCTAGACACCAAAATTTCTGAAAACAACACACATATAAAAGTATACTCATATTTTCCTATACAAGATATAACCAAATACACCTTAATGTATATAACAGCAGTTCCAAGGAGAAACTCTGATAAGTCTGTCCAAAGTCTAGAAGTAACTAAAGCTTACATAGGATTGGATTACAACAACGAACTATATTTTGACCTAAGCTATGAGGAGTTCAAAAGTTGTTTAGAATGGACTAACCATTTTATTTGTTTTCCTGGGGCCGTGAAGAACATGCAATTAAATGAAAATTGCATTGTTAACCAGCTGTTTAAAAACCAGACACAAACGAAATGCCCTACCAAAACGTTTCAATTATCGAATAAAATAATATGGAAACAACTGTACATGCCAAATACCTGGTTGTTCATTGTAAGAGATCGGATTACAACTTCGATACTTTGTGATGGACAAAGACAAGAACTTGAGCTCCAAGATGTTGGTGTAATACGACTCGCAGATAACTGCATTATTAAGACGACTAATAACATATTAACTGCCAAAAGAACTGTTTCAGTACCAATAGTAACATCATACTCAAAACAAATAGACTTTCCCATAAATACACACATAGTGACTCAACCTATTCTTAACATTAGCAAAGAAGAAATCATAAGTAGTTCAAAGGAGATTCTTCAGCATTTAGTTAATGAAGAAAACGCCCTACACACCGAATTAGATAGTACTGTTTGGAGTCAAATTAGTACTCACACATACGTAACAAATACAATAGCTTGTCTAATAATGTTTGTATTATTTGTGTTATTAGTGTACTACGGTCCATCAATACTGAGATGGACGAGAGTCACAATGCAGCGCACGAGCAGAAGGACAAGTCCCGAACCAGCTTACCATCCAGGAGGTGAACAAAACCGGGCAGCTGCCAACGTGACATCCAACCACCAAGCTACACGACAACCCACTGGCACAACGGAAACTGTGCACAGCGTACCACACCAACACGAAACCATTGAATTATACCAATTGGAGTCCAGCTCCTGAGAGGCGGCAGAATGTTCAACCTTTGAACATGCACTTGTCGCACACGCCGCATCATCGGCACACCGTCAGCGCTAAGATCTGACCTACTGAGATCTGTGCTTCATCGGCTCAATACACCGACAACACACATGTAAATAGCCGTCAATGTGTATTGACCACAAAAATTGTATATAATAACATTAATTATTGTAAATAAATGAGTCATCAAGCGGGAGTCGAGTTTGATTCATCTCCAACAACATCCTCTCACTGTGGTCAAGACACCTTTAGCCATCATCGATCCTATGAGTCTGTGGGATTGGCAGTGAGAAAACCATTTCCTGTGTACATCGCACGACGTATACAACACCCTATTCCTACCCAACTTCCGTCTGTTACCGTAGGTCTCCTTGTAACAGACATCCCTCACGTAACACCAACGTAGTGTACGACTGGTGTGGTTTGTATGGTTCGGTTTGTATGGTAGGGTAGGGCATTAGGGTAATTAGGGTGCGAGGTAATTGTTATAGGGCTAGGTTTATAGTCAGTAGGGTCTTAGGTAACTGATAGGTACTAAGCTCAATTGTCATAAACATAGCCATTCTGGACGCACTGGAGTCACGGCCGCACTAAGCAAGGTTCCAGTACGTTCAATACTACTGTTTGTTTTCCCTAAATATAAAATAAAAACTAACTTATTAATTAATTGAACTAACTTATTATTAACTGTTCTTGGTTGCCTGAGATTTACCGACATTGGTGCTGATGCTCTTGTTTACAAACTTAACTAAATTTAAATTAAATGCATCTTTTTCTTTCCATTTCTTAAAGAGAAGGACAGAAGATACATTTTAGTTTAATCCTGTCAAATTAGACAGCGCCGGAAGAAAATTGACGTAAACCTAGACGCCATGTTTTTAAATCGCGTCTAAATTATCTATGGACTGTCTAAATTTGACAGGACTTAATTAATATTTTATCTTCTGTCCTTTTCTTAATTAAATGGAAAGAGAAAGATGCACTTCACTTAAGTAAATTTACGTTAGTTTGTGAATAAGAGAATCGGCACCATTGTAATTTTATTTTTATTTTTACCGATTTGTTCTTGTCCCATGACTTTAAATCAATCTACTTATTCCGATTTATGGTAATAATTAGGTACATTTGTTGTTAATTTAAATGATAAATTATGGGAAGATTTCTGTTGTAACTAAAAATTAAGAATTGTGTGCATATTTTGTTGAATATTTTGTTATAATAAATTATTAAATAACTTAGTTTTTCTTTCATTGCATATAAAAATAAAGGTTGTTTATTAGACTTGGTAACCCCGGCCTTGTCTTGTGTCCAAGAGGAAAAATCTATACACTAATAGCACGCTAGTTTTTTCCGAATTTGAAAATGGTCCGAATAATTTCCAGATTACGACAAATTTATTTAAGGCGCGGTAAGTAGCTATTCGCGGTGGTGCATCGAATTAATAGAAATAAGGTCGAAAATATTTTAGCAAATCCGCAAAAATGTAAGCAATTTTGCAGTTTTATTTGAATATTTAAATAAATACAGTTCTGTGTTTTAAAATTTTTAGGTATGTCTTTAGTTTATATAAAAAATATGATGGTTGTCGCTGAAAAAATTGAGAATTTCGAGACGATAGCTTTTTTTCGAGGTCTTTTTGAACATTTTTTTTTCGTAGTACTAGACATTTTTGACCAATACGATTGTATGGACTTTAAAAGAGACTTTGACCTCTGAGTTTGTTTCGGATGTTTCTTCTCAGAGCAGTCCAGCTACGAAACACCGGCCCCATCGTTCGCTTAAAATAAATAAAAAAACAAAATATTGACGTGTAAAAGTGTTATATATATAACCTATTTACAAAATAAATATGATTTTTTTTTATGACCACATTTCTGAATTGTTTTTATGTAAGTCTTTTATGTTGTCTTCTTTATATATTAGACTATACACTGTATTTTTTTTCTGGCTTGTGGTATGTATAGGTACGGCTAACTTTGCGACGAAAATCTAGACTGTGTTTGCTATGGACAGCGCCTTAAGAGCCATCTATTAACACCATCGGGGCAACTATGGTTTTTGAGTTCGGTTGTCAGCTAATAGATGGCGCTGGAAGCATTAAATGGCAATATTTTCGGTTTTGCTTTAAATGTAGTTAGGATCACTTCGTAGCTGATTTAACTTATAGATAGCAGTAGAATAAAAAGATCCTAATAGCGAGGATAAATAGACGTTACTAAGCACCGACTTTGGTTTAGCCATGTTCAGTCTCTATCATACACTTGATGTTCTGCAGTTGTGTAACAGTGACAGGTTTAGTTCTAAGCCAAAGACACTGTCCACTGACAGTGCTTAGTAACGTCTATTTATCTCTTAGATTAGATCTTCTGTAACTACTCCGCTCTCGTAGGTCATAGCGTGATGTTAAGAGGCCTATTCGTTATGCATAAGCTAAGTTACTGTAGTTTAAACTAAATCCATTCAGTAGTTTTTGCATACGGGAGTAACAAACATTTTCTTCACCCTCCCATCCATCCTCATTCATAAATAATATTATTAGGATACACAGAAAATAAATACCAAAGTAAAAAAAATATGTAACAAAAACAATTATGAAATGAATTTGTTAAAACTTTTATTTGAAAATAAGTGAATTGGATACATCTACATAGTCTTGCTAGACTACTCTTACAACATAAATGGGATAAACTTATTGAAAATATAATCACATTATAACAGCCTAATTTTGTACACAAAGTTAAAAATATAAATGTTAATAAAAAAAACCTGATTTATTTAGTGGAGTATATAGGTTAGGTTTCACTCTTGGCGCGCTTTTTAAAGATGGCGGACATTTTAGAAGCAATGGCGCCTAAATTGTGACATTTACTAATGACATGGAAATGACTTCTAAAAGTTTAGTTTTTACACTAAATAAATATATTCTAACGCCGAAAAAGCTTATTTAATTTTAGATTCTATATCGAGTGAAACGGGATAAAAATAACTAAATTTAAACTATAATATGTGGGTTTTTTTGAGAATTAGGCCGTTTTCTGGAGATATTCGTCGAACAGATACAGAGCAAGGGACAAGTCTTGTCCGTTGTTGGCTGTGATGAATTTCTTGAGGTCTGTGGTGTGGCCCGCGAGGTCCCTGATCTTCTTAGATTGGTCTTCAATGAACTCTTCCTCCAAGTATTGGGCAACCTGTAGAAAATTGTATGAATTAGTATCAAGAAATTACTTTCGAAAGTAATTCCCGAATTCCAACGTCACTTAACTTTAAGACGCTATCAAATCTATTGCTTTTATTACTTTGACCCTTTAGTGACGTTTGAGTGTTCGGCCATAAGACTGATCAGTTTGGCTGGTGAGACCTGCTCAAGTTGAAATTGATCGAAACTTTGTAGTAAGGCCATAGAGTATGAATAAATGGAGTGTAAACCTTTGGAATAAATTATTAATAAAAAATTTCATTCACATTATATTAGTATAAGCCCAACAAACTAAAATAACGATCTAGAAAAATCTCAACAAGCAGCTGAGATACTTCTCCAACAACTATTGACTTTGAATAAAATATTGATTATAACTAAAACGGTTTACTGACAAGCCCATGATACGATCTTATTAGAACAATTCCAACTCTAGCTAAAATGAAGGACACGGCCCTGAAATATACGCCAACTTTTTTTCAAGTATTATTCCATTTTCTCTCAGTAAAATGAATCTTCACTTCTTACCTCAGGGTCATGCAAGTGCTGGCTGTTCCTGGTAGCCTCACGGTGGATGTAGAACGCGCGTTCAGCGATCTCCTTCTGTGTGTCAAGAGCCTTGGCTAACGCTTCAAGCTCGTGGAGTTCCACCGTATAGTTCTTGCGTTCTACCTTCATTGTGCTACGCTGGTCAAAGTTCATTTCGTCACCTGTAAGATGGGTTTTATCAATAATTGATGCCAGAGAAATTTTATCATTTACTAGGCATTCCTGAGGTTATGATCCCATTAAAAATGAGGGCAAGATAGCCAAAAATGGCCCATATCATCTGGCAAAACATAATGAAATGTATTACAATGCAATGTATTATGTAAGATCTCAATGTACCATATACTTAGAAATAAATATATCTTTATCTTATTACAGTAAAAATGATGTCAGCCTATTACTGTCCCACTGCAGGGCAAAGGCCTCTTCTCATACAGAGAAGGCACGAGCATTGAGCTTGCTCAAGGCGGATTGGCTATTTAGGACTTACTATTGTGATGTTTTTCTTCATCGAAGTCTGTGATCCCCAAGATTTTTTACATCATTATAATACAATTAACTAGCTGTCCCCTGCGGTTTCACCCGCATTTTTCGTTACTGCTCAGCTCCCGTGGGTCGTAGCGTGATGGGATATAGCCTATAGCATTCCTCGATAAATGGGCTATCTAACACTGAAAGAATTTTTCAAATCGGACCAGTAGTTCCAGAGATGACCCCCTACATACAAACTTACAAATTTTACCTCTTTATAATATTAGTATAGATTAAATAAAGAAGTCCTTTCAACTCACCTCTCATAGTAACATGCTTGATGATATCAATGGTCTTCTCCCAGGCCTCATCAGACAGTTTCTTGAACAGTTTGCTGAACCCAGCCCTGTTCGTCTGGTAGTTGTTGAAATACGCAGCAGAAAGCAAGTATTCGTAGGAACGTTCTAGATGCAGGTTGGCATACGCCTGGAGTTCTGTCGCGACGTTGCCATGCCGTCCGTACTCGCCGTAGACAGCGTTACACCTCGGAAGCGCTGTTGCCAGATTTACATGACTAAGTTGAAGTAGGTAAGAAATGGACTGCTAGTGTAGGGTGATGCATTTGTTAAGTACTTTAGTACTATTTCTGTGTTTAAGCTTTCCATTTCTTTCCTACATATTAGTTATTTTGAAGGATTTATAGCTAGGTTAGTGTAACTACTCAAGGATTTTAATGTTTTGTGAAAAATAGGGTCAAAGTCAATATTATAAGTAAAAAGGTGTACACAGGTTACATATACGACATTCTATCTTCAATAACGACGCACCAACGCACACATACAATAAGAGGTCGAAGTAGGATGGCATGATTCAAGTATTGTGAGTGAAAAAGAGACGAATATAATTTGCGACAATTATAATTTGGTCAAATGACTACATTTAAGTTGCCAGATGCTGACTGCCTAACCTATCTACACCTTTTTACTTATAATATCATTAATCAGAGTCCAGGAAGTATATTTAATGAAAGACTAAGAAATTGATTGAAGAAAAGATATGCAATGATTGTACACGTGCGTACTTGCATCTATGAGTTAAATGAACTTCTATGTTAACTACTATAGTCTGTTTTTTTTAACAAACGAATACCAAAAAAAAAATTCTGCGTTTCTATTGGTCCACATAATCAGCATAAGTGTTATTATTGGTGTTAAAAGCGTTGGCTCCGCCTCGACTAATTTCCCATCTCTCTCTGTCAATACCGGAAATGTGAAAGATATACTCTGTACTCGTTTGTTAAAAAAAATAGAATATAACATTGCATTGGTTGATTGCTGTTTGCGTTATTTCTATTAATCAATCAATTTGATTGAGCAGAAATTTGATCATGCTTGTGTGTGAGTTGATTGTTGTAACACAAATGCACTGACTGCCATGATGCGATAAATGAAACTTTTCACAAGTCTTTTATGTAAGTATGTACAAAAAAATTGTAATATTATGCTCATTCACTAAAGAAAAGTCTAAATTCCCAGTTACCTCTGTGGGAGTCGAGTGTAGGTTAAGAATTTAGGTCCAATATGCGTAACAGAGTAGCACATAAAATGGAATGCAACAACTTTTTTGCAAGACAAAAAAAGCGTGTCATTGAACAATCACAAGTATTGCGTCATTCAACAAATACAACAAAGTATATTATTGTATGTAATTACATTGTATATTTGTTTATTATTATTGCTAATACGTGCAAAAGATTACTTTTGATGTGGCGACAAATCTTTTAGATTTGATTAATGTGTTTATTGAGAAAGTCTAAAGTGCACATGTATAATAAAATTAACTGTACACAACTCCATTAAAAATTATTAGGTATTTAATTTATAGAAAGTATGACTAATGTTTTAGTGACTAAGTGCAAAAAATATTAGACATTCAATTTATATAAAGCTAAATCTAAGAAATAAGATTTAAACAGTTACTTTTTCATAAGACATGTAGTCGCCTTTATTTTTCCATTTTTAGGAGCAACTGCGAGAGGTGTTTCAAAATGCGTCATACATTGAAAAAAGTAAGAAAAATAAGGGCTAGTCCCCGGTTTTTCAAACGAAATGCTCAGGGAACAAATGGTCAATCCGGTATTTGACACCATCATCAATTGTACTTTTTATGAGCTGTGAAAACGCAATTCTCCAATAGACTTAGTATGCCAATACCAGCTTGTGACGTCACAAGCTAGCAACCCTATTGACTAACTATTTATTGTTTTTAAAGCAATTAAAAATCCAATTTTACAGTATTTAAAAACAAATCCGATGCTTAGGACTAATAAAAAGATAGGTTTTATAAAAAATATGTCTTAGATTTATCGGTTAATAGTGTCAAATACCGTATTGGATAAGCAGTTGTAACTCAATCACTCAATCAAAGCACTTTTTTTAACTAACTTTTCGTTCCATAAAATATGTATAGCAATTATGGCTTAAGTAAAAATTGTAGCCACTTTGATTTAATTGGTTACTCGTTTCTTCAAGCAATCGTAACTAATAAAAGGAATTAGACAGGGAATAGGAAATAGTCTATTAGTTTAATCAACACTTTAACCAACTACGACGAAAATAAATATACGTAACATAGCAGGATAAAATAAAAGACTGACGGAAAGCAGCTAAGCCAGTACTTAGCTGCTTTCCGTCAGTCTTTTATTTTAATAGTCGTGACAAAGACAGCAATATTGGTTAGCCAAAACACTAGCTTAGTAAAGTACATTTGTCTCAATTTAAATTAGATGTCCCAGCACATTCTACTTTTAATCCATTGCCGATTCTCTTGTTCACAAACAGAACTAAAATAAGTTGAAAGCATCTTTCTCTTTCCATTACACTAAGAAAAGTATAGAAGCTACATATTTGTTTTGTACTGTCAAATTAGCTGGCGCTTGAAGTAAAGCCACATATATTTAGAAGCCACGTTTTTATTCACGTCTAAATTATCTTTCGAGTGTGTTTATTTAACAGGGCTAAACTAATATTTTATCTTCTGTCCTTTTCTTAATGAAATGAAGAGAAAAAGATGCACTTAACTGAACTTAAATTTAGTTTAGTTTATGCACAAGGGAATCGGCGCCAAATTAGCTACATTACGCAACCAAAAATCCAAATAATTATATGCCATTCTAATTGCATAGTTTGTGCGATTTAGTGTTAAGAACTAAAAAGCATAATAGAAGTAGTACTTACTCAACTCTGAAACGTGAAAATACAAACGTTAATTTCTTGTTTTAGTACAGATTTTTGAAATGGTTTGCGATGTTAAATGGTATACCGGTCAGTGTTTTTTAAAACCACAATGATGTGAATAGAATGAGGTGGTTTTTTTTTCAATAAAATGCCTTCTTGTAAAATATTATTTTAAAATATTATTAGTTTTATCTAAGAGGAATGAACATTATGGTTTGACGGTTTACTACAAGATACTAAAGATTGCTAGACACTTAAGTGAGTCGGTACAGACAACTTCTTCACAATTTAATTTTGAAAATGCTAATTTGAATGTACCAACCCGTTAAAGCGTATACTAAACTAAAATTTCATGTTTTGCAATGAGCAGAAGTATATTATTTTTATAAATACGTATGGTTTTATATATATATATATATATATATTAATCGCCCTCAATGAAATTATGTATCACCCTGTTTTATTTCTCTCTACTTACAGTTTCGACCAAATTCTGAAATAAATATAGTGTGTGAGAAGAAAATATTACATAAATAAATAAATAAGTAAATAGAATACATAATATAAGTTTGAAAGTGGAAAAATGTATAGTCATTAGAATTACCAAAATAAATAGAAAAATATATTTTATGAAGTAAAAACACTAACCAGTATAAGTAATATAAACATTTTCTACAAATCATAAAACGTAAAGATTACATAATGCCAGAGACATTTTATTTATTTCAAATAAAAAACTATAGTTTTAAACTAAGTTTCTAAATAATTAACCTCAGTTCTGATTAGATTATTTTGTTCTAGGCATTAAAACTCGAGATGTTAAGTATCCATGGTTTATGTATTCTGTGGTCACACATGACTTGTAGGAACAACATCAACTTCGTGCCAAAAGAAAGAAAAAAAATCAACTTCATTCTAATTAAAGAACTTTTGGTACCACTTTTATTATCATAAAATGATGCTGTTTTTTAAATTTCAATTTAAATTTGATTTCATCAGGACCCTTTTATTAAAGGCACTTATGGCTGAATACTCAAACATCACTTAATTTTTAAGACACTCAAATGTGTTGCTGTGTTACTTTATCCCCTTATAGTGACAAAGACAACAACAGATATGAAAATGTCTTAAAATTGAGTGACATTTGAGTACTCAACCATTAGTTTATATGTATGGTGGGCTACAAATCAAGCTATACTTAACCAGTATAAGCTGACTTCCGATTGTACGCAAAACATAAGCAATGCGAGGTCAGCTAAAACTGGTTTTGTATAGCTTGATATGTTGCCGTGTGTACAAAATGTTACAAAATTGATGTTGTTCCTACCCAGTCCTTAATTCGAACTGATATTGACTTACCAAGTGAATTGGATGCCTGTCCGCAGTCCAGAGACACATCCTGGTAGCATGTGTCAGCAGAGAACACTCCGGAGACAGCCAGGAGGCAGGTGACAGCTAGGATCATGACCTTCATGTTGGATCTAGGAATAGACAAAAGATAATTAGTTTGTGGTATAGATTAGCTATGGTGTACACTAAGATGGCGGATGATAAAGATTACGCGCCAAAAACGAAAAAAAAAAACTAATTTTGAATTAAAATGTTGGAAACCAGTGCTGTCCATGATTTATCATCGATTTCTATTCGAACTATATTTCAGTTAGGTCTTTGACAACTACATAAATGTCAAAATCAGACAGGATGTTGGCAGTTTTTGGGTCAAACTTCTCAGACTTTTATTAAGAGTTTGGATTTTTTCAAATACTTGGGCTGATTTTTCAATCATCAATTAACTTCTATCTGAGGAATAAATATGTCGGTTTGACATATTTTCTATACAAAAACTGTCAAAACGTCAAATATACTCTTCAGATACAAGTTATTTGGCGATTGAAAAATCGGCCCTTAATCTTTTAATAATTTAACTTTTGAGTGAAACAGGAGCAAGGTAAGCTTTTATGATAGGTTTTTATAATGCAATGTAACTCTTAATAAATAAAATTATTTAGAAAAGTGAGTTGGTTCTAGAATTAATCATCAGCAACAATTACTTAATTAAGTTTTTTTTTTGTAATATTATAGAAGTGTATCCATATTTCTTTGATATAATAGGTACATTGTACCTACTTATCTAAAGGTAGACTTAGGATATACGTAACAAAATGGAAAATAGAGTTTTCTATAGTAATCATCACAAGTTATAGTAATAACAATATCAGCCTATTACTGTCCCACTGCAAAGCAAAGGCCTCTTCTCATACAGAGAAGGAACGAGCATTGATTACCACCCTTGTTCAAGGCTGATTGGTGATTTCGGACTTAATTAACTGATATTCCTAAATAACTGTATGTGACACAAATTCCTGGCTCTATTCAGTTCAGGATAATGAAAATAAAATAAACAAGGCATAGATTTAAAAATATCTATTAACCTTGCAACGATTAACCGACAGCCGGCTGTCGGGCTGCTATTGTCTTTCTATTGTGTCTCAAATCACGTGTGTTTGAAGGATTAAAACGAAAATAAATCTTATGTTTTGTTTTTTCATTTGATCAGTAGCACCTACCCTAAACAGTACCTACAATTCTTACAAAGCTATGTATTGAGTAGATAATAATAATCAATAACAGATTTGTCAAAATTTGTATGATACTGCAAGTATCAGATTCTGCAAAGAAGGTAAAAGAGGCGAATGACCATATGCCTAAGACCTAATTAAGATAAAAAAAAAACAATAACTAACGATCTATGATTGCTTGAGCATAATTCTGCTCAGATGTGCCAATTAAATATGTCATACCTTATTTAGACATACCTATACATAAATAATCAAGTTTTGTAAAATCATATGTTTATCAACCCTATTGGCTAGTTTGATAATTGTCTTTCTTTAATGCTTGTTATAAACTTTATTTAGTTACTGTAATAGAAAGTAAGCAAAAAATGCATAATTTATCACTTTTATTTTTCTTTATCGGTGTACTGTAACCAAAAAGTTTAAATAAAAATATTCTATTCTATTCTATAATGGTTTGTTTATAAATTTATTTTTATTTAATAATTAATGATTATTTTGATGTGTATGTTTGGTGTAAGCTGTAGGTAGATTTTATCACTAACACAAAAGTTTTTTTTAAGTCATTGTTACCTGAAATGAACTATTATTATTAGGTGTTCTATAAATATTTATCATCGGATTTGGCTCAAGTATAATAATATACCTACATTGCCTTAAAAACACAATTATTATAATTATAAATAGACTATCTTGCAATCATAGACAAGTGGCTAGATGATAAATGTATTAAAAGCTTTAAACTCCATTACTCCAATCGAATTATGATAATCTTATGTTTTCCAACAATATTTACATGATAAAAGATTAATTACAAGACGACAATAAAAATAAACAAAACAGGAGATAAAAAGTTATATTTAAAACTACCTACAGATAAAAAAATAACAAAATTAGAACTCCTTGTAAAGGCTTTTTCAGTTAATCTTTATTTTGCGTTGTTAAATTAAAAAGTTAAATTGTCTGTCATTGAGCCGTCGGCGATCATAATTTGATAAACAAAATGACAAAGAGGCGTACTTACTTAGTTTTACGATTATCCGATCATTTCATTATTTAAAACGATGATTTAATAATTATAATATTAATCTACACTACAATAATATCGATGATTTAATTATAGTCTCATTGCGTACCTATGCAATTAAAAATAAAGACAAAGGAAAAGTGACATTTGTTTTTCAAACGCAGAACACGAAACAAAACAAAATGTTTTCTAAATTCGACAATTTATTAAAATCTGACACGAAAATAACAAAAAAGAATCAAAGAAATAAATGCGCAAACAAAATAAATCGTAGAAAAAGTGAAATAGACTCACCAATAATAAAATGCGAGACGAATAAATTAACTTAGACAAATGTTTTTGCAACACCGAAGATTGTTCTGTCGAAAGGGTCTTTACACACACTGGCGCAGAAGACGACTTCCAACATCGACTATTAAACTGATAAAGCTCCGTCGGCCGGAGAGTACACGTAATTAAAATTTATACAAACGCAATACGACTGATAGCGAACGACAAAATGATAATAAAATAGGAGAATTCACATCTGTCACGTGAAGTTCGCTGCGTTTCGACTGGTGTGGCTGTATAGAAAAAAAATATTACCCGTTTTCTAGAACATTCGACGAAAAATAAACAAAATTAATTAAATCTTTCCAGTTAAAATTCCTATCATACTCTCGCCGTGATCTGTAAAATGTTCGGATTTAAAAGGAACCATTAAAAATATCTTCTTTTTTTCTAATAATTTTTCATTAAAAGAAGCAAACTTAAAATGCTGGTATCACTATTTCCTCGTCCCTCTCTACGCTATCCCCCCGCAATCCGACCCAATGAATGACGTAGCCGCACTGTCATGTCTGTCATATTGGGAATTGTGGAGGTTTTGCGTTTCCAATGATTTCTCTTATTTTCTATTTTTGTCCCTATTTACAGCATTTTTTCTTTAGGTGATGCAATGAATTATGATAAGAAATTATTTAACAAATTTTAGAACCGAGAAAAGCCATCCTTCATAGTTAAAAAGCCTAAATAGGTCGAAAAATATTCCATGAGTTTGCTCGGAACACGAAACCTCGTCACACATTTTTTTGTTGTGCAACCGCCTGTGATATCTTGCATCTCGCTCTATCATGTCATTCCCGAAGCAGTTGTCAACACGACACGGTTCTGTTATCGCTGCGTAGTTCATTATTTTTCTTAAAATCAGAAGCATCAACGTGAATAACGCTTGTTTTCCAATTTTGTTTCGTCCCGATAAGTCGCCTTCTGCGCCAGTGTGTGTAAAGGCTAGACTTTCGCGAGTACTCGTACGTTACGGAACTGCTTTTAGAAACAACATTTCTTTGTCAAAGTATCTGTGATTTAATTAAATAAAAAAATAAAAGATGAAGGCTATCCTCCTTGCTGTTGTCGCTCTCCTGGCTGTATGCCTGCCTGCTTCTGCTACACAATGTAAGTACACCTTTTTCTTTGTTTTTGGTTTTTTTACGAAGGTAGTTGTTCCTGTTCTAATTTTGAAATAATTTTACGACAAACCAACAAAACCTTGTTTAATTAAATTGTTTACAAAAACAAATCGAAGGCGTAATTAACTTAATTTGTCATACTTAGTCTTTGTCAAAACAATCTCATACCGGTATTATAAATAAACTAAATCAAACGCAATTTCTTTTGTGTCCACCTTCATTCATCATCTGTTTTTAGTTTTATCAACGCCATCTATGTTAGGAAAACCGTGCAATAACAATTAATAAATAAAGGTCAGGGTCTGAAATGTTGATAGGTGTTAACAATGATAAATATAGTTAACCCTTGCTTGTTTAGGTCATTTTTTTATCTGTGAAATAAAACATTTAGTCAAAACAATTAAGTTGACTGTAATACTATTATTGTGGGTAGTTCTTTATAATATTTACATGCATTTTAGTAACTGTTTGCTTAATTATTGTTTGTACTTAATTAAGCTTAAACAAGCTAACCTGAATTCTCTCCTGGATTAGGTATGACAAGACAAAATTAATATCTTTTGACAACTTGCACATGGCCATCTGTTCCTAAACTAGACAGAACCTGTGCTATGGTAACCACACAACATTAAATTATTTGTTTATGAATCTCAAATTAACCGCTTGACAACCAACCGACAGCCGGCTGTCTGGCAGCTTGACTTTCTATTGTGTCTAGTCTCAAATCTTGTGTATTCGAAGAATTAAATACATTATTATCAGTGTCACTTAGGCCATTTGCAGACACTTATGAATTGGCTTTAACTCTTTAAGTTGGTCACTTGGCTTAGGTAACAATAATATTAGATCTAAGTATCTAACACTTATTTCCTAACAGTGCTTACTTATAATTAATACTAAAGGAAGGTACAGTGGGCAAAGCAGATAAGTATCCACTATCCAGGGCCATCATATACAATTGAGGTTTTCTTGAATACCAATGAATGTATTCAAATGAAATTTAACCTAATTGAAGAACTAGTAATTTTCTACTAAAGTTTAAATTTTTATTACAAAATATATCCATGGGTTTTTGAGAAAACTTAAACTGTATCTGGCGGCCCTGGATACTTTTCTGCTTTGCCCACCGTATATGTAATTGACAATAATGAATAATGGTATTATATAAGGCCAGTCTACTCTAAGCTGACTGCAGCTTATCATGTACTTAGAAATAAGTATTAAAAATAAAAAACAAAAAAATATTTTCAGCTTAATTATAATTCATAGTTTGCTCTTTATAGGTCTAAATGTTTACTTCTAGTAGTCTCATCTATGGATAGACAGCTAAAGTGGCTCTGTGAAAGTTTACCAAAAAAAAAAATTACCTTTAGTTTGCAGTCCAGTTACCTATTTTTGGTCAGTGGGTTGTCTTAGGGTTTTATTAATTAATCACCAATAGTCACTTTACTTATAATAAACATATATCTTCGTCTAGGCACAAACTATAGTTATTAAAATAATAATCATTATAAGTACATGCAAGATGGATATTTGTAAACAAATGCAATATAATATTATCTGCTATGTATACTCTATACATACTTACTCTATCAATTTGCCAATTAACTTCCTCTGCGCTGATAATAAGAACTATTTCTAATTAAACATAGCTTTGTTGATTTTTGTTACTGAAGCTGGCCGAACAGATTTTATTTTCTATAATGAGTAATGGCCATCCATACTAATATTATAAATGGGAAAGTGTGTCTGTCTGTCTGTCTGTCTGTCTGTATGTTTGTCTTTCTTTCACGGCAAAACGCAGCGACGAAATGACGTGATTTTTTAAGTGGAGATAGTTGAAGGGATGGAGAGTAACATAGGCTATTTTTTGTCTCTTTCTAACGCGTGCGAAGCCGTGGGCAAAAGCTAGTATCATATAAAAGTCCCATAGATAGATGGATGTTAAGTTTTTCCTGAATTAAAAACATTTTCTGGAAAATGTTTACAGAAAAAATTTAGCAAATAAATAAATCGCCAATTCGCCTAGAGCATGAGTGGTGATGCTTGTGCCTTCTCTATAAAAGAACAAACCTTTGCTTAATAATTAAATATCTGAACTTAACATAATTTTAAAAATACCAATTGTAATTGTCCTGCTAAAAAAAAGTAAAAAAAAAAAACAAATATCTTGAGATATTCACAGAACAAATACTTGGTACACCCATGATACACAAAGATTTGTCCTGGTTAGGAATTGAAGCCACATCTGGCTTAGCAGTCAAGACCACTAACCACTAGACCATGTGCCCACAGTCTGGGCACAGCCAACATAATAATCTACCATAGACAAGCACAATGAGGGTATTCAGTAATGGTGCCCACCTAGGCGGCAGCACTGAGGCGTCAGGTCTAAAAAAAACCATACAAAAGGAAATTGGCGCGCTGTCACTTTTGACAGAAAATGTCAAAGCGACTATAATTTTCATGTACCTCACGGAGTCATCTCGTGTTCTTGGTTATAAGAACACGTGTATGATCTCCACACTATAATTTAATAACCGTACAATTGTCACTATTTTATAATATTATTTTCAAACTGGACATTGGCAGAAATCACCGAAAATTCGGTGGATTGCCATACCTAATTATAAAAGTTGAAGTTGAATGTACCTTACGCCAATGTGGATTGTGGCGCCAACTAGTACGGTTTTTCGCTAACTTCATTTAGCATACACATTAAAATCAGAACATGGCGCGTGCGTTATCTGTCCGTGATAATATCCACTTATGCGTTCCAATCCTACGTACAATTAAATTGCAATCGAATGTTATTTAGAGTTTAAAGTTCAAGCTTGCTAATAAAGCATTTTATTGGATTATAAACTTCATATTTATTTAACTAACTAGCTGTTCCCCGTGTTAGACATATTATTATGTAAAGGTCATAGCTCATTACAGCCACCCGGCAGCCACTCCGCACCGACTATAGATGCTGGCGGGAAAAATTCCGAAACATTCCCGTCGAATACTTCGGAAGTATTCCGAAATATTCTGAAACTTTGGGAATATTTCAACTGCCAAAAAAAAACCCGGTGAAATTGTATTAATCCATTAAAAGCCACTGTACTCGATTGAGTACAGCGTAATGAAGTAAAATAATAAGGTGTATCACCTAAAATTTACAAGATCTGTTATTTATACTTCGGAATAATGCTGTACTCAATGGAGTACAGCAGTTACCTCTAATGGGTTCATAGGGAATATAGCCTACTAGCTGTCCCCCGCGGTTTTTTCCGCGTTTAATTTCCTTTGGTTACTTCTTAGCCCCCCGTAAACCGTTTATTCAGCGCACAAAAGTCCTCAAATGTGAATAATTTTCCCCGTTTTTGCAACATTTCTCACTGACGCTTCGCTCCTATTGGTCGCAGCGTAATGTTATATAGCCTAATACCTTCCTCTATAAATGGACTTTAAAAAACAAAGAATTTCTCTAATTGGATCAGTAGTTCCTGAGATTAGCGCGTTTAAACAAACAAACAAACAAACTCCTCCGCATTATAATATTAGTAGTAGCTTTCCAACAGTGAAAGAATTTTTGAAAGCGACACAATAGTTTTTGAGTTCTTTTATTAGGTTTTCCTTTATTTAGTAATACCTATCTATGTGACTCGCGAATACTTAGCGATGCGAACAGCAGAGCTATATACAAACAAACTAACCAAAAACATAGGTAACCCTTTTTCAAAAAACAAATCAAATATGCTCGGCCTAGTTTTTTATTCCACAACTAACATTTTGAAAAATAGCATTCGACTTCGATATAACCTACATAAAAACAAAAAAATAAAAATCCTGTTAATTGCAGGATAACATTATGTAGATATGTTATCCCGCGATTAAAGGGATTTTTATTTTTTTATAAAAATATTAACAAATATACTTAATCGATCAGATTTATAATAAAATAAACATTTATATTTTACTAACTTATGAGCCACTGAAAAATAATTAATTCACCCACCACACAAAAAATAAACACGTTTATTCTTATTGAATAATTCGGGCGAAATATTCCGCGGAAACTTTCGATTGCGGGGTATGAATCTTTCTGAAAACTTCTCCGGGGGGGGAGCATCTCCCCTCTCACCGCACCCCGCACCGCCATCGCCTTCGTGCACACAGTCAGGCGGCGGCGATCGACGGTCGATGCAAAATTCCATTCGATATTTAAAAAAATATAAAAATATTTTGCAAAAAAATACAATTCTAAATTTAAATTCATTTTGAATAATTCTGATTTAAAGAAACTTTCCCAGAAGTATTCCGGAATTATTTCGAATTTTTCAGAAGTTTTGCAACTATAGCACCGACTCGCCTTATAAAACCGAGGCGATCCGGTGCCGCTACGGAGTTGATATAGTGAGCGCATGCCCATACAAGTCCTTATAAAGAATACTAGCCGCAGGAGGCGAGGCGGTGCGGAGTGGCTGCCGGGTGGCTCTAATGAGCTATGACCTTAAGTCTTTGATTTCTGTTCCCCTCTCGTAGGCCATTGCGTGATATCAAATCGTATATGTATTATTTTGTGAAACAAGGTGAATTGATCTAAAGTTTTATCTAAATCCGTTCAGTAGTTTCTGCGTGCAAGAGTAACAAATATCTACATAATACTTACTCACAAACTTTTACATTTATAGAGACTAGCTTTTTCCTGCGGTTTACCCGCACAGTTCTATACAATCTTTCATCCTCTATTTTGCCCCGTTATGGGTTGAATTTCCAAAACACGCTTATTATTGTGCCTTTATGTTATAAAAAAAAGCATATATACGGTCGAATTGAGAATTTGAGAAACCTCCTCCATTTTTTTGAAGTCGGTTAAAAAAACCACTGTACGTCGTTTTGGCGAGGTTTCCGGCGACTCGGACCGCAATTAACTCGGACCGCGGCCCCAGTCGCCGGATCCGTAAAAAATATTTAATTTTCTCCATGGTCATTTTTGTGGTCCGAGTTAATTGCGGTCCGAGTCGCCGGAAACCTCGTTTTGGCGTTTACAGCGAAAAGTCTATCTTTGTTTATAAAGATCAGTCAGCAGATGGCAGCTTAATTAATATGGTTAAAGAATAGGTAATTTGTAAAAAATAAGCTTCCCTCAGTACGAAATCCTTGTGTAATTTGTACAAAGTACAAGTACATATTTCATCATAATAATAAAATATATTATGTCCATTTTATTTAACGTGTCAATGAAAACCAACAAATATGCCAGTCACGCACGTATATATAACATTAAACATTATGTAAAAAACAGTCGTTTACTATTGTGTATTTCAAGTTGTATTTCGTAATACTTTTTGGGAATCGCGTTGTATATGACTAATCCGAACACAAAGGGTATTGTTACATTATTAGTACTGATATAGCCAGTTATCGTTAGTTTTTCGACCTTACAATGATATCATATAACATGGGCATTTGGGCATGCCATACTTATTTCTGGAAAATAACAGAAATGGGCATCATCCTCTCCCTAGCCTTTTCCTAACTACATAATATTATGTTAGGGTCAACTGGATCTAGCTATGCCAATGTTTTACATAAAGCCACTGCCTATCAGACCATAAGGTACTGGGCGACACGATACTTCTTTTTTGAGTATCAAGCGGGGTTGATTTTTTTTGACGTTACTCTGCACTAAAAAAACAACATATTAAGCAGTAATGTAATGAGCTATGTAATGAGCTAACAGATATATCAGTTAGCGTCAAAATGAAGGGATCACAACTCCTACGTCTATCTAACATGCATAAAAGGACAATACTATTAATCTACTATGGCTTAGATACAAAAACACTACAGATGCGTTTCTTAAGTGTCTTGTCGGATTATCAGCCTTTACTTTGAAATACTTTCAATAACCCTTAAGAGGGACGGTTGACAACCTTTTGAAAGAAAGGGCCCATCTTATTAATTCATTATTATTAACTAGCTTTTGCCCGCGACTTCGTCCGCGTGGATTAATAGTTCCCGTTCCCAGGGGATTTCCTGGATGAAAACTATCCTACTCGGGTCCCAGACTATATCTGTACGAAATTTCATTCAAATCGGTTCAGTGGTTTAGGCGTGAAGAAGAGACAGACTGATTGAGACTTACTTTTGCATTTATAATATTAGTACAGATAGTATTCATCAGAGGAAATATTCGAGGACGCACATTTTTAAAAATCGTCGCAGGCCGCAAGTATGATTGACCCCGGCTTTTGAGCAAAGTACTTTGGACTTGGTCTAAATGTTATATTACACTTTGGATTATAACACGAGATTACGTGAGAGGTAAATGCTATCAAAGTTATTTACCGCGATCTAGACAAAGAAAAGTAGGTTTCATCTCAATATATTTATCTATTTTTCTTTGAGTATCGCAAATGTCGACATACTCCATTGATATCGGTCGCAGACGATGTCAATATACTCTAATACATATGTATATCAGATCTAAATAACTATCTGACATGTCAATCTAGAGATAATGTCACGTTTCTATTGTTAAATATAAAAATAAACTATTGCTTTGTGGCGTCTTCATACGGGAAAGTACATACTACATCCATAAATATAACTTGTCAGTCGCCATCTTTAATCAATTAATAATTTTCTGGACTGTTAGTAGCATGAGCGGATGATGCAATTGATTTTTTTATTGTTAATGAATATGTGACTAATAAACTTTCTTTATTTGCTACTCTAAATGAAAGGCGCCATAAAAATAAAAACAATACCTAATCGATATGTTATAAACGTTTATTAACAGCTGTATCAAAGGGCTGTGTTAAATAAATAAAATTAATTTGTTATGTAGGTATACACTTTCACTCTCCACAATCAAAATAAAATTTCATTGTTTTCTACTAATATCGCATAGATTCTTACTAGAATTTATGCGCGATTCAAAAACCATTCTAATTAATTAATCGACTGCGTAATTATAAAATATGACAGAAAAATAACTTGTATTGTTGTGTATATTTATAATTTTCCACAAAGGAAAAATACAACCATTACCTATAATAAGTAAAGATATTCAATCAAATGTCATTGGTTTGAGTGATGGACTCCCAACAATAGATCACACTGAGTTTTTTTAACAGCGTAGCGTGATGTAGCGTGACATGTCCCAAACGGTATGGATGCGAGTAATTATAGGCACATAAGACATCTTTGTCTCTGAAATGGCAATGCACCAAGGCTTGCATTGCACATATGTATCTAGGAGGCGATGAACTCTTAACGTCAAGTGCTTATTTGCCAATCGATCGATGACATATAAAAGAAACCCAAATAAATAATCACAATGACTTAACAAAAACATAACATCTATTATCAATATTATCATTGACAGAATTAACCCCAATAGTCCTTCGATTAATCTAGAATACGTGCAAATAATACATCGCTCTCAATCAAGTTCTAAAAAGATATAAATAAATGGTTATTGCCATATAAACCTAATCCCATCAATATAAATAACAAGTGTCATGGAGTGTCAGATACAGATAGATAAAACGAACGTGTTTCAAAACACATAGTAAGTTATCTACACGAGATTAGTTATATCTTAACAATGTTACTGCAACTATGTAAAGAGTTTATATACCTAGATCTTGCTATCTATATACGTGTCTACTGTCTAGTACTCCCAATTCAGAAGTTACGTGTGCGGCTTAAAGGACTTTGTAACCGAGTCATAAAAAAAGTTGACTTTAGTCTTTGGTTTTTTTTTGTTAGGTTGCCCGCCCACTTTGATAAGTAGATAACGGTGAGTGGGTAGTCAAATTGGTCTACCTCTTTACAACATTGGATGGGTGTCTCTGAACTTAAACATGGCTTTCACAAGGTCTTTCGGCTCCTTTCGGGGCCAGCTAGTTGTAAACCAAACAACAATCACATAAAATGCACTCATAATTAAATAGTAGTAAATATTTAACATGGTTAGTCATTCATGACTGGCGTCTGGGAAGTACCTACAATATACAAGGAAAACTACTGCAATACATTTAATAAAAAAATGCGCATAATACTTACCTACTTAGATTATTATTGGAACACAAAACCTCAAAGGACAATAGTCCCTTCGACGTATTTAGTTCTATTTGTTAAAATTTTACAAAATAAATCTGCACTTAGTTACTTTTGTGCACATTTTTTTTTATTTATTATAGCACACTCAAGAGATCCTGGGGTGGGATTATAGGGATCATAATGGTAGGATCAAGGGGATTTTCCTTAGGGGGTTATGACCCCTTTGGCTAGGATCTGGGTAGATCAGATCACTGATATAATAGTCGAATTTACCATCAGACCCTATTTGACTGGACTTGTATGACTTGCAAGGTCTCCGGCTTGGAAACAAACGAACTCAGCAGTTTTCCAGTTTATCGGAAACAGACAGACAGACGCAGCGAGGACGTTTTAGATTATAAAAGGATAACGTACCAACTTCCGTCACCCACATGTATTGTTACAATGATTTTGTTTGGAACACAAAACCTCAACAGAGGACGGGAAAGGGAAACATGGTACCTACCTGTTTACCTAAATAAACAAGGAAAACTATAAATATCATTCTTCTGTACGGAAAGGGAATATAAAATAAACAAAATTGTTTTTCTAGTTGCACTTTACAATTTTGGAACACAAAACCTCGTTGGACGAAGGTACTAACACAATATTATCTTTCATATGACTCACTGTATCAAAATAATAATGCTAGCTTTCGCTAGCGTGGATGTTAAACTTCCATCTCCTTTTTTAACCCCTTTAAGTTTCGAAAAGTTCCAAAAGTCCTTTCTTAGTGGATACTGACTCCACAAAGAACACACACGCACCCTCCAAGTTTCTGTCTTTAGGACCAGCGATTTGGCATGTGGGTTGATACTTATATCGAGAATCAGTCAGTCAGTTTACCATTTTATGTATTAAAGATAAATATTTTTGATAATAACAATCAAAAAACGATAGAAAACAAAATACAGTCGAATTGAGAACCTCCTCCTTTTTTTGAAGTCGGTTGAAAATAATATAATGTTGCTAAACACGATAACGTAACGTCAACTGTGGAGGTTTTGTGTTTCAACAAAAAATTAAAACACAAAACCTCAAAGGACGAAGGGAAGTGGGTATTTACCTAAACAAGGAAAACTAAAAATAACTTTCTCCATACCAATAGGGAATACTACAAAATAAACAGATAACAATTGTTTTTCGAGATATGAATTACGATTTTGGAACACAAAATGTAAGCCAGACAATTAGCGATTGTTATCAAAAAATAAATACCTAATCACACTCAATTAGCCTATTTGGTGTTGTTAAATAATATGTAACTACTGGTATTATAGATAATTACTTTATTGTTATTACAAATTTAAAACTTAATGACATAATAACCTATATTAAATTCGCCACTTCGCGCCATTTCTTGGTAATAAAAACTTTCTGGTTGTCTATGGTCTGAGGGTGTGACTGGAATATTTTCAAGATGGCGAATTAGGGATTTAGAATTTAAATTTATATAGAATTTTAAATACTAGCGATCCAGCTTCGCTATTGTTACAATCTTTGTAAATCTCAGTTTTTCTCTAATTGAACTAAATCTTCCTCTTGAATCTCTCTTTCTATATAGATGAATAACGATAAACAAAAGGTTAGCGGAAACGGTAGCAATGTCGGAAACCTAACGAAAAATATTTTTTAAGTTACTTTGAATCTTTATTTATTTCCGGCTGCAATTCAAAGAAAACCGGATACAATACACGTAAATTGTTAGCGTAGTCCTGGTTTTCTCATGATATTTTGTCAAAATATTTTCCCAATCTATTTTGAACCTAATACTTTAACTATTAAGTTGAAAATATAAAGAAAACTAATTGTGGTAACTTGATGTGCTGGCGTCTGTTTGCATGCATTGTGAAAAAGTCATTTTAATACTTTTTTGCTTTCATACTAAATTACTGGGTCACCGTGCGTGATGTTTAACTTTGTACGCAAAATAAATATTTCTGGCACTATTTCAAATGTCAATGAGTTGCAGTTTGCCGTTTATTTTTAATCACAATTCTATACTAATGAATGCTACAAACTGCTTTGAATGTGTTACTAGCTCATTGCTGCGGCTTGGCCTATATTCTTTAACCTTCGAACACACGTGATTCGAGACACAATAGAAGCGCAACAGCCGGCTGTCGCTTGGTCGTTGAAAGGTTAAGGCTTTTTTTAATGATTCCGTAGGTAGTAAGACTCCACTGTCCATCCGTTACTACGCCTTTTCTCATGAAACCGTAATAGCTAGACAGTTAAATTTTTTTAGATTAATTATTTCTGTTGCCGCTATAACAAATATCAATCTGTCAGGTTCTTTTTTATATAAAATACACATTATAGTTAAAAGTTATGTAGTTGGTAATAAAATTAAAATAACACAAGCCAAATGTGAAGGCGTCAATGTAATGTTGCCTGTACTGTCATCTATTTCCTCAATTTTGCAAATAATGCCGAAATGTACATTCAATAGCTACATGTCATGTCGACGCCATTTTGAAACCATTGACCTTTGTTCTTGGAATAAATTGTTGACGAAGGCAACTCATTGTTGTGCCTCTATCAAAACTTGCTTTACTATTTTTTTATGCCTTGTAATAAGGTTGACTTTGATTTGTTCTTTATTTCTTCCTGTCTAGGCTACACGCTGTTTCCTAGTTACCAGCCGTTTCCTGCCGCGTCACCCGCCTATTTTCATAAAAAATCATAAATAATAAATAAATAGGGGATTTATTTATTAGGGTTTGCCAACAGCTTCTATATACATACGCAATTAACGTTTTAAAAATAAAACAGACATATGTAAGAAGTATCAAACAGACTTCGAAGAAAACTATATTTTATTTATTAGGACTTAAAAAAGAAAGATAAAGATTCCTGGGCCTTCAAAGCAAAAAAAAAAAAAAAAAAAAAGCCTTAAAGCCTTCTTAGGCCCGTATTAATAGACGTCACTCAACTCCGAGACGCTCTCAAGTCTCTTGCTGTCCTTGTCATTCTAAAGGGAAAAAATAAGGATAGCAATAAACTTGAGAGCGTCTCAGAATTGAGTAACGTCTATTAATACGGGCCTTAGTGCCTAACTTCTAACAGTTCGCAGAAGTTAGGCACTAAGATAAAATAAAAACAAAAGAAACAAGTACTTAGCTGTGATCATGTAGGCACTCGAATTTTCAAGTTTTTTTTAAAGTCAGTCCTTATTTGTTAGTCAAAACCTTTTTCTAAACGATTTTTTAAGGGTTTTTCAAGCTGGTTATTTCGCCAAAACCTTTTCTAAACGCGACTCCTTTGTCCTCAGGCCACGTGACCCCAGTAAACATCCCCAAGGAATGGGTGACGATGCACCGCAACTGCCGCATGTCTATGAGGCTTCAGATCCAGATGGAGGTGGCTGCCTCGCTACAATACCTGGCCATGGGCGCCTACTTCTCTAAGGATGTGGTGAGTACACTCGTCTTATTAAAATAGGCTTATAACCAGCTGAAGAATAACAAGCAACTGATAAAATAAGCTTTAGTCATCATCTCCCTAGCCTTTTTGCAACTATGGGCCTGTTTCGCTGCTTAAGATTAGCATCGATGAGTATATTTTGGCGTCGCTTAGATACTGAAAGTGGCATCTCTAGTTTTTTTTTTTTTTTGTGAGTGGGAAATCATCAAATGACTGCTCCCGTCCTGGGTGCGGCGGGAGGGCGTGTCAGACTTTTACTGACTAAAACCCACTCATGTTCCTTCGATTGCCCTTTATGTTCCAGGGTCACGGTAACTATTATAAACTGTTATAAATTGTGATGAATTTTTGTTTACCATAGAACCCATATACTATTTACCCACAAATCATGCAACAATTTTTTTTATGGATGGGAAATCATAAAATGACTTCTCCTGCCCTTAGTGTCAGACTTTTATTGACTAAAACCACCCTTGTTCCTCCTGTTGCTCTTTATGTTCCGGGGTCGTGGTAACTGGGTTTACGTATCATGTATGTGTTGCGGAAATTGAGGATGTTAGGTATCATTAAGGTATGTACTTATTATGGAAACTTATAAACGATACCCTATTGTCTAAGGGTAATTGGAAATGATAGCATGCGATTTGCCAATCAATACTCAAAGATAACTAATTCTGAACATACCTAATGTTATGGCCGGCTTCTAGTCTTAACCGGATTCAGTTGAATACTAGTGTTAGACATGGAGCGACAGCCTATCAGACCACCACAAGTCACAACCCAAGTTACCTACTGGGTAACACGGTAAATGGGTATCGTGTTTCCCAGTAACTTGGTTATAATGTTTGTCACATTTTCTGCCACTTAACTACTCCCTGGTTAGACTGGATACTGATCGAATGGAAGTTCGTAAAAGGATAGGGAGATGATTAAATCCAAATCAAATGCCCATAATGTTTACGAAACGCCTTCTATAGACTAAATGATTTAATTGCATAGCATTTTATTCGCCATTTGCTAAAATATAGATCTGCCAGTCGAACGGTGTTTATAATTTGAGGTCAACGTACACGAGTTTGGACCTTGCACGCTCCCATTTTGCTAACTTGACAATGCTGCCAACATAACAGACAATAGTGGTTTGGATGCGTTCAAGCGAATAATTTGAAAATAGAACAAGCTTCTATTGTGTTAATTTTTTAAGAAAAATCCTGGTTAGAATTTTGTTAACATGAATTTGCAACATTAAGTGTGTTAGTGGTCAACTAACAGCGAACAATAGTGGGATTATTGATTGTCTGTCGTTTTAGATAAGAATATGCTAAAAGTATTGGACAGTCTAGTTGTCTGCTCACTGAACACGAAACTTTTAACCGTTGGTAATAATAACAGTTACCGTCGAACTGTAGCTTTACAGCGGTACCACGGAACTCAGGGCTAGAAAACTTTAGGTTTTTCGGTTTTAGAAGCGATTGGATTTTTAGTTGTTTTCGCAGGTCATGACGTAATATTAAGACGTATTATTATTATCTATAAACCTCCTTAATAAAAGAGCATTAAACGTGGATTCTTTTAATTTGACCAGTAGTTTCGTTGAAATTAACGCATTCAAAGACGACGGGCTTGTTGGTCTAGTGGTTAGTGACCCTGACTGCTAAGCCGCAGGTCGTGGGTTCGATTCCCACCCAGGACAAACTTTGTGTGATGAGCACGAATGTTTGTTCTGTGTCTGGGTGTGATTTATCTATATTATGTATGTATTTAAAAAAATATATATATAAGTATGTTTATTAAGTATGTTTATCAGTTGTCTGGTTACCATAGTACAAGCTCTGCTTAGTTTGGGATCAGATGACCGTGTGTGAGTTGTCCGAAAAAAAAAAAAAAGAAACTTTCAACTTCATCTCAATAAGATTCCATTTCTAAACCGCCATAATATTTGTTTTACAGGTAAACCGCCCCGGTTTTGCAAAACTATTCTTCGAAGCGGCGTCTGAGGAGCGCGAACACGCGATGAAGCTCATCGAATACCTACTCATGAGAGGCGAACTTACCACTGACGTCAGTTCCTTGTTGAAGATCAAGGTGAGTCACTGTGGCGAGACTACAATTGATTTTAGTATAGAAGTTTTTGCCCTAGTTTGAGGCTGTAAAGGCCACTTAGAATCTCACAGGATTGCCATTGAAAAAATATAATACGTTACCATGACATAAAATGAAGTTTTCTACCTGTTTTTACGCTCAGATCTATTGTACTACGAAACTGATTTTAATGACTCAATCGTCAATCCATCAATAGATAAATTCAAGAACGTTTTTATTTTTAAAGCTGCATGTTATAGTAGAGAAAAGCTAAGATTTTTAAATATTTGTAAAGGAATATTTTGATTCATAAATGTAACGCTTGGTGATTCTGCGTGCCCGTTTGAAAGGCACCGGGGTTCCATAACTGCCCCACCCTAAATTGCCAGCAGTTAAGCTCTGTGTCCGTTAGATCTTGCTAATTTCCTGTCTCATATTCAGGCTCCCGAACGTAAAGTCTGGGAGGGTGGAGTTGAAGCCCTGGAACACGCCCTACGCATGGAAACCGAAGTCACCAAGAGCATCAGGAATGTTATCAAGTCCTGCGAAGATGACAGCGAGTTCAACGACTACCATGTAAGTGGCGATTTTAAACTGATTTTTACTTTAATCATTTTATCACAATATATATTTATAAAAAAGTGCATTTTACCGCGATTTCGCACACCCATTTTCATTGTAAATTTATTAATCTACTCCGTTAGGCATTGCATTACTAGAATTCTTTTTAGTGCGTTTCAAAAAGAAACTTCTGTATACAAAAAAATCTACTTTCTTATGGTCCCATTTTAAAAAATCATAGGTTTTTTTCTACACATTTTATTTAACAAATTATTTGTTGTTGATGTAAGTCTAAATCGTTTTATTAAAAAAAAACTATTTTCAAGCTAGTTACTCATTCCAAACAGCAATATTGTGATTTTATAATCCTTTTAAAACGTTAATTATCTTCCGCAGCTGGTTGACTATCTCACCGGTGACTTCTTGGAAGAACAGTACAAGGGACAACGCGACATTGCGGGCAAGGCCTCCACGCTCAAGAAACTCATGGACCGCCACCAGGCCCTTGGAGAGTTCATCTTCGACAAGAAACTCCTTGGCATTGACATCTAAATGCTTCGCCATTATGTAGAATTATAAAAAAAAACATCTTTTTTAATCTGTTGCTTATATATAAAATATTCACCAGTCAAATGTTTTTTTCATACCTTCAAGACGTATTTAGCATCTTTTTTGAAAATAATTTACTTAGCTATCTGTGTACATCGAAATAAAAATGTAACTTACCTGTTCGAGTAATTTATATAGTTTACAAAATTCATTTATTAGCTATCCCGTAGGTATTATTGTACAAAATATTAGTCTAAGAATAATTTTCTATGTTAACATGTACTCCACTTTAGATTGTAACCAGTCAATTATTACGAACGCGACCTTTTTTGACGTGTGGTACCCCTGCGGCCCTGCACGGAAAAAATGGCGCGTATTCCTCATTTTAATTTAGAAATCATTTACACTACTTTCTGGTAAGAGTGTAATCTACAAAAATGTGGCTGTTTATTATTTTTTGTTTAATTATTTCGTAAAATAAAGTTGACCCATACATAAAATATCTGTATTTTATTTTGTGAAGTACCTATCTATTCCGAAACATAAATGAGTGGCCCTGGCTAGTGCCAGTGACAATTTCTGTCCTTTTCTTAATGCAATCAAAAGAAAAAGATGCACGGAACTTAAATTTAGTCTAGTTTGTGAACAAAGGAATCTACACCGATACAACTATATCTTCAGTTTAAAAAGCAAACGCCACCATCATTCTTCAACTTTTCTGTTTTATCTTATTCTGGTCTTCAGCATCATTCTTCGGGTACACTTTCGGTTGTCTTTTAGGCTTTTGAAAGCCGCGTTTCATATGTAACTCTTGAGGTATGGGCATCTGCCCCCTAAAGTCGACACCAGGCCCCACTTTCAGTTTAAATCTATAGTCCGTATTCCTGTGAATACTTTCTGAAGGTAGAAGACTAATTTTACCGTTATAGAAGTGTATGTCTCTGAAATATTACGAAATTGGAATTGGTTAATTGTGTTGTAAAAATATTATATTCGCTATTGTTTTATCCGTACTAATATTATAAATGCGAAAGTAAGTCTGTCTGTCTCTTCTTCACGCCTAAACCACAGAACCGATTTGAGTGAAATTTGGTACAGATAATTATAGTCTGGGACCCGAGGAAGGACAGGATAGTTTTCATCCCGGAAATCCCCCGAGAACTGGAGCTATTAATCCACGCGGACGAAAGCTAGTTATGTATAATAAGAGTATAACAGCCAATAACTGTCCCACTGCAGAGCTGCAGAGCATAGGCCTCTTCTCACCCAGAGAAGGCACGAGCATTAATCACCATGCTCGCTCAAGACAGATTCACCATTTGGAACAAAAAATTCATTTAAACATAATTAAACAGTACCTAAGTTAAACACAAAAAGGAGATTTTTGTGTTTTCTTTAATTGGGTAGTTTCCACCATTATCAATTGACGTACTTTTTATGAGCTGTCAAAACGCAATTCTCCAATAGATTTGTATGGCAATGGCAACTTATGACGTCACTAAAATAACAACTCAGTTGACTATCTATTTATTGATTCCAAAGCAACTAAAAATCAAATAATAATAATTTTCAATAGCAAATTGAAAATGAACTGAATTTATTGGGCTGAAATTAAAAGAGGTTTTATATGAATTGTGTCTAACATTTATTGGTTAATGGTGTAAACTACCCAATTCGCTGGGTTTCACAATAGTTCAAACTTAAATTAGGGCAACTAATAGGGTTTAGGGCCAGGGGCCTCTCCGACCATGAACTCACCCCGCCAGAGATCCATGCGGCTAGGGGCTTTTTGCCAAAAGCAAAATTAAATCCCGTCAGGGGGCCCCACCAAGAGCCCACACGTATCCCATCCCACCCTTCTTGCCCTTCCATTGATACGCCATTTTCTACAATACCCCTAAAAATATTTACCTGATATCAACGAAGGTGAAAGGAGCTCTTTCCCTGTCCCCGTAAGCTTGCACATAGGATCGATAGCGACAGTGTAGAAACTCATTTGTTTGCAAAGAATAATACTTTCTGTACTTGTGTTCGTAGATAGTTTTTTCGAATAATGGTAGAACGGCGCACGTCGCACCTTTGCTTACTTTTTCCGCTATTTCTGCAAAAAAGGGAAAGGTTTTTGCAAACTATTAAGGGTGGGTGGGTGCCCGGGTGGCTCTAATGAGCTATGACCTTGAGAATACTGTCGGCTGTCCCCCGCAGTTTCACCGGTGTTACCTTATGTTGTGACGTATCGCTGTGCTATGCTATCGCTACTAAGACCCTGTCCAGAAAGGGCGAATTCGCCGTGATTCAATTCGCGCGAATTCACTCGCGCGTTGGCGAGATACTAGGCACCAATACATCGCGTCCACAAGCATCGCGCGAATAATAAACTCGCGCGTAATACGAGTGCAATTCGCTGGACTCTCGAGTTCGCGCGAATAGGGATGACGACAGCATTAAAAAAATGGTATTCTGTTTAGTCCGTCTGATAGATCGGCCAAAAATACGGGACACGTATTTTTTGCTTGATCAAATTATTAAAAAAATACAAAGATAAAGAGTTCCGGAGTGGGGGGCTTGCTTTTACGTCACTGTCCTGCAAAAATTGTATCTTATTGTGACGTCACGCGCGGCGCGCGCGCGCGGGGAAGCGTGAGAGGGCGAGCATTATAGCGAAGTGCAAAGTACAGTCATAGGCAGAGCCGTCTTTACCTATAGTGCAGGGTGTAAGGGGGCGCCGACCGGGGTTGCGGAATGTTTATAATAGTTACCGTGACCCTGGAACATACGTCGCACCCAGGACGGGAGCAGCAGTCATTGGATGATTTCTCACTCACCGAAAAAAAAAAAAAAAAAAAAAAGGGGACGCCGAGCGCCATCTAATATGACACCTCCAAAGATACGTCAATGCCGGCGCTCTCAAAGACCCTGCGCTCGTGTTATGGCCGACCGACGCAGGGCGCGCGGTAACAATGCGAGGCTACTCCTTTTCCTACTCTATTTCAATTTACACAATAACTTTTGTTTCAACGTGAAATCCGTCTTAAAACAGATAATTAAAGATTAAATTGGCGTTTTCTTTTGGAAATCATCAAATTACTTCTCCCGTCCTGGACGAAGTTTTACTGACTAAAATGTTCCTTCAGTTGCCCTTTATGTTCCGGGGTCACGGTATCTATTGTAACTATTCCGCAACCCCGGTAAGCGTTGGCCCTATTGGGCCCCTTGTCGTGCTGATTGCTGGAACACTAACGCGTCGTCGACTCGGGCCTGGTCCTAGCCGGACGGCGAGCTACCCATTGCTCGCCGTCCGCAGGCCCGCGCCTATGGTGGCCGGTAGTCGTCTCGCGACTCTCGACGTCTACGCCTGGGTCCCTCTCCGAGGTGCGAGGCTTGACGCTGCCTCGCGCTTCCGCCGCTTCCTTCACCAGCTTAACTGCTTCGCAGAAGGAAGCGACGGCTTCTCATTTAGTCTCTCTCTGGAGCATGGCCTGAACTAACGCCGGGCTCGAGAGGTCACCGCCGCCGATCGCCTCTGCGAGGACACGGCGTTGGCTCGCCACACACAGTGGAGGTGTGGCCTCCACTGTGTGTTCGACCGTGTCCTCCAGGCGACCATTGCTTCAGTGGTGACACCCAGGCGTGGCTTCCGCCCGAATCCGACACAGGAACCTCCCAAACTGACCGTGTCCGGTGAGGACCTGTGTCAAGCGATACGTGAGGGCGCCGTGGCGCCTTTCCAGCCACTCCTCAAAGACGCTGATCTAACCGCTGCTATTACGGCGTGCCCAGCCCTGGGTTGCGATAGTCTCTGTCTCTATTCCGTCATGAGATTTCGCCGGAGCTCTGTGCGCCGCGCCGTGAACAGCTGCGGCAGCGGGACTTCGCCCCGGCGTTGCACTTCCACGCGCCACTGGTACGTGTAAACAAGGACTGTTGCCTCCAGGTCTCACGCTGGCAAGGAGGCTCGCCGCCTCGCAGGAAATCGTGCGGTATCCCCGCACCATCCGAATGGACATGACTCTCCGGGACGCTCTCAGCAAAAGTCGGGTCGGAGCCAAGGCTAGATTGGGTGCCCACACAAGAGCCCCGTAGAAGGCCATGGACCATACGATCCCCGCGTAGAGCCTCCGGCAGGAGGCGTTTGTACCACCCAGATTGGGCAAGAGCCGCTTGAAGGCAGCCCCAACCCTCGCCAGTTTGGGGGCCAAACGTCGGACATGCTCCTTGAAGTTCCATCGGTTGTCGAGGACAAGTTTCAAGTACTTCATTGCCGACTCGACACCCATGTGAACCTTTCTCACCGTTATCTGAGAACCCGGAGGTGGCCGGTGTCGAGGGCCAAAAAAAACACATGGCCTCGGACTTGTGCAGGGCCACCTCGAGTCCCAGCTGCCGGATCCTGTCCACGACTGTCGCAACACTTCGTGACATCAATTCGGCCGCCGCTTGGGTTCGGCCGCCGACCGGTTTCGGCCGCCGTCGTTTCGATACGTTTGACAAACACGCCGACAATCATTGCTAACTCGGCTGTATTAGAATGCTATAAAGTTCAAATTGAAATTCCCACCCAGGGACGTGCGGCAATCATTTCCAAAGGCTTGTGTACGCGTGCCGCAATTTTTGTTTTACCGCTACACCGTAGTTTTGCGAAATAAGCCTTGATACAATTGGAATAAGTGTCATCTTTGAATAAACATGTAAACATGAAGTAAATCGGCTATTCTTTCTAGAAAACTTTTTGCTTCCCAACATCATTTAAAATTGCATCATTTGCATCCAAATTTCCGTTTGAAAATATAACTGACAGTGGTGCCGATTCTCTTGTACACAAACTTCGCTAAATTTAAGTTAAGTGCATCTTTCTCTTTCCATTTCTTAAAGAAAAGGACAGAAGATAAATTTTAGTTTAATCCTGTCAAATTAGACAGCGCCTGATAAAAATTGACGTATATTTAGACGCCATGTTTTTAAAATGCGTCTAAATTATCTATGGAGTGTCTAAATTTGACAGGACTTAACTAATATTTGATCTTCTGTCCTTTTCTTAATTAAACGGAAAGAGAAAGATGCACTTAACTTAAATTTAGTGAAGTTTGTGTACAAGAGAATCGGCACCAGTATTCCATTTAGATCCCGCTCCCACTAGACTAAAGGGCGCCAGGGTACTGGTTGCACACGGGCGCCACAAGGGCTAGAGACGCCTCTGGTCATAGGGGTTGTAAATACCTTTGTCTTCATCTTGTGAAGGAGGATGTCTTACTTTTGGACAATCAGGGTACTCGGGTAGACCTCCACCGGTTGGCATGTTCTCAATAATCTGTTTAAATAGGTAGTATATAAACAAAAATCAACATGTAGCTATAGGAGAATATTGAAATTACTCCACAGCCTACTAGAAGTGAAAATTATTGCCAATCTTATTAATAAACATCTAAATATTATTTTCTCTACTAAGTATCTAAGTGACTGAAGTTTTTCGGGGAATAAAATTTAAACACAGCAGTTATGTTTTAATTTATTTTAAGCTAACGATAAGTTCGGTAAACACTTAACAAAACAAGCAAAGGATTCACAAAGATGTGCCGCTCACAATCGCGGGTTGGCCGGCTAGGTCGCCTCTATTATAAGGATATGATATGTATGTATTGCTCACCAATCACCACTGCTTTGAAATTAAGAACGTTAGTGGAGATATAATAATATAAATGTTCGTAAAATAAATTAACACAGTATATATTTTGTAGAATGATAAAAGTGACATTCAAATTTCCTTCTTTTTTGTTGACTACCTATTTAGTAGGCTGCTGGAGTGCCCCATAAACAGGCATGGGATTTAAGAACTCAAGGAGCTACTTGTCGTTAGAGAGCTGATTGCCCATTTATTGTAACGTACTTTTTGTATTTTAATACAGTTCGAAAGAATCAATTAATTTGTGAGTAATTCAAACTTGGAATAAATAAGCCCGTATAACTGAACCACAACTGAACGCAGCAATCTGTCAACAACAAACAACAACAGCTGTCAGAAAAATGTCATCTCTTGCTATGTCAAATCAAAGTTTCGCAGATCGATCGCTTAAAAATAAAAAGTTAAGAAATAATTAGTTTTATAACTTAAATATCACCTAAAAAGAAAAATAGAAAGTGTAGAATATAAATTTAATCAATTTAAAATGGATGTAGGATCAAACAACGTTGTTCATTCAACAGAACCTAATATTTGCCGATGCTGCTTAAAAACCAGTTGTTTTAAAACAATTTCTACAGAATACTACTGTTCAGGACAAAAAGAAATTTATGGAGAAATGCTAAAGTCTACTTTTGGTATTGAAGTAAGATTACAATCAGATTTATTTATAAAATATACACTCCTCACCTTCTTCCCACATTAATACTTTTCGTAGCTTATTGCTTCGCTCCTGTGAGTTGTACCGTGTTAATATAGCACGTAAACCTTACTGCATTAACGGGCTATTTAGTACTAAGAGTTTTTTTCTCTTTTGTACTAAATACGGCGATAAAAGCCTGTGTAAACAATAATAAAAACAATGTAATATTAAAAAGTTGCTGGGGTTTTTCTAAATCATATAAATCTGTCGAGCTTGTACTAACATAACCCCTAGGCAATGTGGCCGTGGCTGAACTGATTAAAATTAAACTTGGTACAAAGATAGGGTCCCATAGCCTGAGAAAAAAAAAGCATATATACAATTGAATTGAGAAACCTCCTTTTTTTTTTGAGTCACGTAAAAACAGGATATATTTCAACCTCCACTTGGGAATAGCTGGCAAGAGCTAGTACTATATATTTTTTGTTTTTCTTTATAGATATTCCATCATGGAACAGAGTCTATCACATATTTTATATGTGAGGATTGCATTGTTAAGCTAAGAGAAGCAACAATGTTTAGAGAAATGGTGTTGCAGAATGAACAACATTATCTCCAGATCATGGAGACACTGAAAATGGACCTTGAGAGAGGTGGGTATTAAAATTTAAATAATAATTATTTTCAGACATATTTTTTTTTAACTAGCCTTTGCTGTCCCACTGGTGGGCAAAAGCCTCCCCTAACACATTCCAGACTTCCTTTTCCATCGCTTCCTCAAACCAGCTCTCGTGGTGTGTGTCAAGCTCATCACACCACCTTTTCCTGGGCTGGCCTCGGTGTGACACTTATGCCCTTACTTATAATCACTGTGTAAAGTTATGCAATGAATAAAGCCTGTGTAACCATACATTTTTCGCCGTATAAACCTGTCATAACTTTATGCAGCATTTATTAGTAAGGCGCATAGTCTATTAAAAATATACAATAAATAAAATAACTTAGTAAGATATTGAACTGCTCTCTACAAGAATTTGTCCAGTGCCTTGTGCCTCATACTTGTTATTCTGTTAAATTTTAAAATTGTATCATTTTGCTAAGAGCAAAAGTCGCTACCAGGGGTTTTAGTGGGGTTATTCCGATCTGTCACCCTGTTTTGTCCCCATGGGTTGGTAAAATACACTTATACTTAGTATTTTAATCAATCAAAAGTACTAGGCGCGCAGTAGCGTGAAGAGGTTAATAGAAAATGTGTTCCACACATTGCTAACTGGGGCACAAATCGAACTTTTTTATCCTATCTGTCACCCGTGGGGACAAAACGGGGTGACAGATCGGAATAATCCTTTTAGTGGGACGATTATCCCCTTAGAGCTAGAAACTTGTGAAGCTTTACATATTAGACGTACCATTCTTTTAACAATGGCCTAAGTGGTAGAGGAAGACTAGCACTGCTAGTGTTAAACTTCATATGCTCTAGACTGTACTGCACATCACACCTTTTTCATCACTGCTATTCACATTTTTTCATGCTCCATGGCCTGTTGGACTAGTGGTCAACCTGACTGCTAAGCCAGAGGTTGTGGGTTCGATTCCCACCCAGGACAAACTTTGTGCGATGAGCATTATTGTTTGTATGTCTCTGGGTGTTATTTATCTATAATGTGTATGTATAGATTATATAAGTATGTATATCAGTAGTCTTGTTACCATAACGCAAGCTCAACCACAAGGCCGTGTGTGAGTTATCCCCAGATATTTATTTGACTTTAACTATCAACCTCTCCTTGGGCCCGGCCATGGCTTGGTGTCCCCTTAACGTGTGACGTAATTTATGGGTGTCACCATAAATTACGTCACACGTTAAGGGGGCACTTGTCACAAAATGTCACATTTTTTTGACGCCGCCACACCTCCCTTAGCGTGTGACGTAATATATGGATGACCCCTCTTAGCCCAGTCGCTCCTTAGAGCGACAGCTTATTAAATTCTCCGTATTAATAAGTAATGGGCTGTCGCGCTGCTATTGTTTTTCTGTTGTGTCTCGAATCACAGGTGTTCGAAAATTTAATTAAAATTGTTTTTTATTAATTCAGAAACAAAAATGTCAGGTGATGAAGTAAAACTGGAGCATATAAAATGTGAATTACCAACAAATGCGATGGATTTTGGTGATGACAGCTTTGATGGTGATGTCGGTAAGTTCCTTTGTAGTGAAGCTTTTTGTTAAAAGACTTATTTTGTACCTTGATTAGATTTTAAATAGTACAAAATATCCTTTACTACCTGTCGCGAGGGATAGGTAGTCTAAGGTATTTCACACTATTTTTCACCCTAGTAACTAGCCATGTTTTTGATTTCTACTCTGCTCTCATAGGTCTCGGTAGGTAAGAGTGAATTTACCTATAAAAAATATTTGTTCAATATAGTATTCTACACCATCATCAATAGGGATGTTGACTACATCAAAAGAATGACATTCTGTTTAGTCCGTCTTTTAGACAGTCCAAAAATACTGGACACATATTTTTTGCATGATCTTAATAACAAAATACAAAGATAAAGAGCATCAAAGTTCCGGAGAGGGGGCTTGTGACGTCACTCCTCAGTAAAAATTATACAAAGGTGTGACGTTTCACGAAACTTCAACGCACTGTATTGTCGTCATTTTCTGTTTACAAGAAAAAAGAAAAAATACGTGACCCAAATTTTTTGATTATCTAACTGACGGACTAATTACTTTTTTTTGTCGTCTCGCCTATAGACGTACTTTTTATGAGCTGTCAAACCAAAACGCGATTCTCTTATAGATGTTGTATAGCAATGCCACGTTATGACGTCGCTGAGTAAGCAACTCAATTGTGCGATTAATTAATGATGTAAAATACCCAATTAGCGCATTTAATCAAACAAACAAACTCTTTAGCTTTGTAATATTTATTAGAATAGATTACGTGATGTCTTCTCCAAGTTTTCGACAATTTCAATGATCTTTATTAAAAAGAGGTTGATTTTTCAGGTATTTTATCAAACTTGAAAATGGAGCTACAGAACGATGATATATTAAATACTATGCAGAACAAGCACTACGTAAGGAAAAAGACTAGATTGAAGAAATGTAAAATGAAAACTGATATAGGTAAGTTAAAATGTCGTCTCCTTGAGTGTTTTTCTTCACCAAAATCAGTGTTGTTGTTGCTATACTTCAAAAGCTTATTGAAATACTAGCGACCCCTCCCAGCTTCGCATGGGTAATATGCATGTATCATATACATAAAACTACCTTTTGAATTTATCTATTATTAATACTCGCATCAAAATCCGTTGCGTAGTTTCAAAGATGTAATAATACGTAGGTACAGACAGCGGAAAGCGACTTTGTTTAATACTCTGTTATGATATTATTATATTTATTACAGGTACAAAAACTCAAAAAGACTGGTCCAAAATAGCAGAAAGACGCGGCACCGGCCCTATACTGCGAGAAAATTCTTTAAAACTCCTCGCCAACTCAACCATATTCGTCTTCCAATGGAACAAGAGTCGCTACCGATGTTTTTGCTGCAAAGAACCCTTTTCAGACATAAATTTACTAAGACAACACACAAATACGAAACACACGCTAAAAGCTATAGAAAAGAAAATAATCGACCAACAAAATAGGCTCGTGAAAGTTGAAATTTCAGTCCTGAAATGTACAATATGCGATGAGAATTTACAAGACTTAGAATCACTCAGGGAACATTTAACTTTGTCCCATAATATACAATTTGAATTAAAGGAGGATTTATTAGTCCCTTTCAAAATAGGCGGGGACTTATCTTGCCAGTTATGTAGCGAAAAATTTACAGTGTTTAGGCTCTTAAATATACATATGAATAGGCATTTTCAGAAGCAAGTCTGCCATATATGCGGGGCGGGTTTTTCGAATTTGGTATTTCTGAATTTGCATAAAACTAGGTCTCATAAGCCTTTGAAATGTCGACATTGTGAGGTTACTTTTAACAGCAATGTTGATAAAAGAAATCATGAAATGACAGTCCATAATATAAAATACGAAAGGAAGCTGAGATTCCCGTGTGCCTATTGTGATGAACGTTTCTTCCAAGAGAATCTGCGAGTCAAACATTTAGTTGAAAAACATGGTGTTCAAAAACCTGAGTTCAAATGCAGCATTTGTT
Organism: Athetis lepigone; assembly: GCA_033675125.1. NCBI lineage: Eukaryota > Metazoa > Arthropoda > Insecta > Lepidoptera > Noctuidae > Athetis > Athetis lepigone. The sequence goes on along the minus strand of CM066220.1, from coordinate 3,229,202 downwards.
CTAAAGTCTTTATAACTAAGAGTCTGTGCAATAATCATTTAAAAAGTGTTCATTTGAAGGAGAAATGTCATGAATGTGACATATGTCATAATTTTTTTTATACGAAATCTGACGTTTCGCGCCATAAAGTGACGCATACGGGGGAAAAGAATTTCTCGTGTAGTTTATGTAACAATCCTTTTGCCAGCAAAGATTCCTTACGGCGACATATGAAAAGGACTCATGGTGCTCATTAAATAAATTAATCTTATACGTCACCGTTCGATTGTGAATAGTGTAGTTAAATTATAATCTATCTCGACAGACTATAATACAACATGGTGTGAAAGAAATAAATGCTTTGAATTTAAATTTCATGTTTTTTTTATCCCTCACCAGTCCTTGTCACATTTGTGGGACAAAACTGAGACGTATTCTTAATTATTTTTATTTCGACTTCAAAAAGGAGGAGGTTCTCAATTCGTCTGTATGTTCTTTTTTTTTTTTTTGTATGTTTGTTACGCGATATCTCCGTCAATTGTAAACGGATTTTGATGATTCTTTTTTTGTTTGATAAGTCATAATTCAGGGGTGGTCCCATATAAATTTTGTGGCGGTCGGTTCTGTGCTTCTCGAAAAATTCACCAAGAACAAAAAAAATTGACGAAATATTTATAGACGATGTGTGCATCGGTTGTAGAACACGTCAGAGTCGACACTAAAAAGTAATAAATAAAAACTTTTTTCAAAAAAATAGTAACCGCCTTCAAAAACTAAAAACGCAAAAAATAACAAAAATTTCGGAAGTCGGTGGCTTCTCTTCTGCCAATTAATTTGTGTCGCCACAGACTTTCGAAATTTTTGTTATTTTTTGCGTTTTTAGTTTTTGAAGGCGGTTACTATTTTTTTGAAAAAGTTTTTTTTAAAATAACATCATCACCAAATTAAACTTTTTTTTTTTATATTATAGTTATAGGTACCTTGTGCTATGCTTTGTGCAAAACACAGGTATCTAGCTGAATCCGGTTCGGCTGGAAGCCGACCCCAACATAGTTGGGAAAAGGCTGGGGAGATGATGATGAGGTATGCTTTGTGATTTAACACGTTAGATTTTGATATGTGACGTCATGAAGTTTATTAATGAATGAATTCACTCGGACCGCATACAAGATAAGTTCTGTGGTAGGTTAATAAAGAAGTTGAATATAGGAGAGTTATTTTTTTTTAGGTTTGTAATAAGTTTTATATAATTTTATAATTAGTATGTAAGGTTGCTTTGTATTGTAAATACACTATTGTATTAGGAAACTCCTGTGATAATAGTTGTATGTTGGTAATAAATAAATAAATTAAGCCCCGTTACTTGTCACATAATGTCACACTCACACTTCGTAGTCCCTCTCATCTTAACGTGTGACATAATTTATGGATAACCCCTTGCTATGCTTTTGCAAAACTGTCAAACTACGATAATAAAACATTAAGCTTTATCGTCTTCTCTAAATTATCTTTACTTGGTGATTCTATTTTCTTACTGACTGACGCTTTGATAATTCATAGTCTTTTCATAGTACTTGTAAATGGTCTATTTGAATAAAATAATTTCGACTTTGATCTGCAGTGTACGCGCTTGCAAATTTTTTAATACTGCGACGCGACGGTGATGATCACAGATTTTTTTATCGGTATGTATAGGAAACAGAAATCATAATTGTCAATAATTTTAGAGATGATTTCAATTTTTTTTGTGATTGTCAATATTTCACAAAATAAATATGGGAAATGTTTAGGCAACTAAACTTTTTCGTGTAGTGGCAGTAGTTAAGGCAATTCATTTTACGGCTCTGCTAAAAATTACATCGTTTTTAAATTATGTAAATGTAACGTCGAACTCTGATAGTGCGATGTAGGAAGTCAGTAATAGTTCCCGTGTTTGACGTTTAGATGTCGCTACAAGGCAATAAAAAAAAACAACAAAAATAAATAAAACATTATGTATTTTAATATTAATAATATCGTTATAATTGTAAAACATCGGATTTACATAAACAATATTAAATAACTTTATACAGTTTAGGACGATTTTCTTATATTGCACATTATTTTTACAACCATAACGACGATTTTTAATCAACTTGTTTTTCTGAACATCGTGAGGAAACCTGGAGTAAGGGACTCCGCACAAATTAAATTACACTCAGATACAGAACAACCAATCGTGTTCATCACACAAAGTTAGTCCTGGGTGGGAGTCACCACGACCTCTGGTTTAGCAGTCAGGGTCACTAACCACTAGACCTCAGGCCCGTCATATGCCGAATAAAGCTGAATAAATGTGCATAGTCCCTTAGCCCAGGGGCCCTACCTAATCTGCTATTACAATCGTGTCTCAATGATCGATTTTTGACGTGTAACGTCAAACTTTTGACACATTTCCCATACAAAAACTGTCAAAGTTTTCATCCGGCCGATGACTGGTCATTGAGACACGATTGTAATAGCAGACTAGCGCCCCTGGTTTCTTCACGATGTTTTCCACTACCTGTGATGTCTGAGATGTCCAAGATAAACTTGTGAGTTGTCGAAAAAATGTCTTATTTAAAGTGTGGCACTCTAATATATTACAATATACAGGGTTATTGGTAAAACACCGACATCCTCTCAGGACTATGTTACTATCATCATAAACAACAACTTTTGTGCTATGATTTTTTACAAAATGTTATACATTTACCACAAACAAATCTTCAAGATTTCGTTGTCCTATCTAACACATTTCAACTCTGTATTGTGCCGTAACAACATACCTACGCTTGCCGCGCACTGTCCTCGTTTGCTACGCAGACTTCGTCACATTTAGATTGTTCAATTTAAATATTTTTAATTTTGTATGATAATGTAATGAACTAAAATATGATAATTTTTAAAATGTCGTAGAACAAAAGTTGTTGATTATGATGTTAGTAACATAGTCCTGAGAGGATGTCGGTGTTTTACCAATAACCTTGTATAGATCACTTCAATACTAGCAACATACGATTAGTACAGAGTAAACAAAGACACTCGTATGCGAGATTAAAACCGCGTGTCCTTATCTTACCTATATTTTATTCGCGGTAAGATTAGACCTTTTTTACTGTCCATTCAACCATTTTGAGTTCTTTTACGTTGGCGAAATGACAAATGACGGCTGCAGTAAATAGTTGGTTTGTTAGCGACTTTCTTGCTATAACTTGGTTCAATAAAGAAAGGAATCTAAAATGGCGGCGCTTATCATGTTCTCTCGCTCGCACACTAGTGCCGTCTAACGGCGCGTACCATCAACATAAAAAAAATTGTCTTGATTTGCTTCCACGCTGCCTTGACGCGCTCAGTGCTCCTTTTTGCGAATATCTTGTTATAATTTTCTGTTATTTTTCCGTTGTTACCTGTTTGTTATTGTGGTTAAAGTAGGCACTGTTTCCGATGAAAACAATAAAAATTCTTAATAATATTTTTGATTTAAAAAAAAACTTCGTCTTTAAATTTTATATGCAGAATGTACTATCTGCCAACGCAAGTACATGCCGCCATTTAAGATTCCTTTCTTTAATGAACCGGCTTATACCAATGCCACCCTTACATCTACGGGATAGAAGTTAAAATAGGTTGAACAAACCGTAAAAAATGTTGTTTCAAGTGCCTAATCTTAACGCGAATAGAGTATTTATATTTCTATGTCTTGTCGTACCTTTTAAACGCCAATAGGACTTATGTTACTACTTTAAATTAACAATATTATAATATTTTACACCTTTTTTTAATAATATGTTTTATAATAATAACTTATTTATATTATAATTATTTTAAATACATTTCTAGTCACGTTTAACGCGGTTTCGTAACGTACAACCTGGATTATTGCGGTTTTCTGAAGATTTTTAGATTTTAGCAGTATCTAGTCATATTCGGATAATATACTTACTCCGTGTTAGGTAAGACGAGGGACATAATGAAGGAGGCTATTCAGTATTCGATTCTCATTCCAAATATGTAAAAAAACTATAACTTATTTTTTTACTATTGTCTTTAAAAAAAAATGTTGTCACGCGCGCTAGATACGCATCGTATCATACCTACTTCACCCTCTTATAGTATTTATACAACCGCAGTTGAGTTGTCTATAATTTTATTATTTTTATGATTATTTTTGTTTTATTATTATTTACTTTATGTCACTCGACTTACCTAACACGGTATATAATAACAGAAAGCGCGTCCCTTACATAATTAATAACATTAAAAAACTTTGATAAATTCCACTACTGGCAAAAATTATGAGATATAAAAAAGAGAATAAAAATTGTTAAAAAAAATAGTCGCAATGAAAAAAGGCAAAATTTGAAAGTTTTTAAAAATAGGTACATGAGTTATTTCACTTTTTAAAATTGATGCATATCAAGCTACCCAAAACTGACAAATTCTCCCAATCAACCTTTAACTTAATACTTTAGCAATAAAGTCGAAATTCTATTGAAAAAAAAAAAAGATTGTAGTAGCTTAATGTGCTTCCTCTGTACAATAAATACCTACATAATAACATATATTTATCTAACTGTAAATATGTAATTTCAAAACAATTTCTCTATACAAGCCCTTACACAAATATAAACAGCATGCCCTTAAGAATAAGGTTCATATTCATAATAAAACGCTTGCTCACTTTCGCTTACACAAATATAAACAGTATGCTCCGGGAAATAAGGTTCATTTTCCTATAAAACGCTTAATCGTGATGTAAAAGACAGATATATTGCTCTTAACCTTCGACGACCAAGCGACAGCCGGCTGTCGCGCTGCTATTATCTTCCTATTGTGTCTCGAATCACGTGTGTTCGAAGGTTCTAAATAGAAAGACAATCTTACAGACAGACTAAACAGAATGCAATTTTATATGTAGTCGTCATACCTAGTGGTGCTAATTATCTTGCTCACAAAGTTAACTTACATGCATCTTGCTCTTTCCATTTCTTAAAGAAAAGGACAGAAGATACATTTTAGTTTAAATCCTGTCAAATAAGACAGCGCCTGAAGAAAATTGACATATATTTAGACGCCATGTTTTTAAATCGTGTCTAAATTATCTATGGAGTGTCTAAATTTGACAGGACTTAACTTATAATTTATTTTCTGTCCTTTTCTTAATTAAATGGAAAGAGAAAGATGCACTTAACTTAAATTTACGTTAGTTTGTGAATAAGAGAATCGGCACCATTGACTATTTTGGTTTTGGATTAAACTCTCCAACAGACTGACAATTCATAAGTGCCTGTAAATGGTCTGAGAGAAATAAATGCTTTAATTTGATTAATTTTGTGACTTTTCTTCTCTTCGTCTGATTTAAAGACTCAATTCGTTTTTCCCATTGGCCCTTCTATTCCACTACGCCAACACATCCTCTAAATCGAATGTAAAGGCTGGACAACACGATCGTCAATATCCGGTTTTCGCTCATGCACCTTCAAATGACCTTTCAATGTGCATTTCTGTGTAAACGCCCTCCCACAGACGGGACAAACGAACCTTTTATCATTGTTATGTATCCGCAAATGCTCTCTAAGAGTTTTTTTCCTCTGATATGATTTCTGACAGACAGGGCAAGTATGTATTCGTTCCCCATCGTGCTTAATCATGTGCATTTTCAACGCATTTTTAGTATAAAACGCAAGGTCACATTTATCACACTTATGGTTTCGTTCATTCAAATGGTCCCTACGAACATGACTGGACAAATGTCCAGGAGTGATATAGCTTTGTGGACACGCTTTACACTTGTATCGTTTTAATTCCTCATTATGGACTTCTGCTAAATGTTTTTGACGCGCATAAAAAGATGTTAGCGATATGTTACACCGTTTGCAAGCGTATCGTATACCTGACTTATGTTCTTTAGAAACGTGGTTCTCTCGCTTCGTTACGCGGTCGAAAGTCGCATCGCAGTACCTACAGGGAAAGTTGCCGACTTCGTGAGTCCTCATGTGACCTCTAAGCCGGGCTTTTGACGCGAAAGCCTTGCCGCAATTCTCGCAAATATAGTTAGGGTAATGCACATTCATATGCGTGTTTAGACTAACGTAATTTAAAAAGGTTTTCTTGCAAACTGGACAGTCTAACTGGTCTTTTTCGAGTTTGAATGGAAGATTATTCCATTTACGGTTGGAAAATTTTAACCTAGTACAGTTTTCTACGTGTTGCCTTAACTCCTCGTAGGTTGATACGTCTGTCGTGCAAATTTTACACCGCAGTTTCGTTCCTGACTTGTAAAATCTTTGTGAGTTAGAGAAAATCATTTTTTTGAACGCTAAATGTAGATTCGTTTTGCTATGATCGACTATATGAACTTTTATGTCGTCTAAATTCGTTGATTTTTCAGGGCAAATGGAGCATGAAAATGTTCGGTTTTTCCTGATTTTGAAGGGAAATAATCCTGTTTTTAACATGGATTCCGTCTCGCTTAGATCGTGGAATTTCTTCACTGGACATTTTGTTATTTTTTTTACGGTTTTGCTTCTTGTTTTTCTCGTGCATTCTTCCGGCTCTGTTTTGATGACAGGTTTAATTTCTGTGAATAAATGTTGGTTATTATGAAAATATGAATAAATAATAATAAACGGAACATTAATAATATCAGCGTAATGCTTAATCGTGGCGATAAAATAAAAAATATAGGCGGCAGGGTGAAAAACAAAAATCCAGGGCTGCCACTGCAGGCCAAGGCCTTATTGCATTATCTCGCGTTTCTCTGAACCGATTTTGATGCCGCTTTCAGAAAAGTATTTGTTCCATTTAGGACATAAGGTTTTAGAATTTTAACAGACTTCAAACAAATAGGGTCCGGGGGACAAGTCACACTAAAAAGTATGAGATAAAAAAGAACCGCCTACAAACCCAAAAAAAAAAAAATAAGTTCAAGTCGGTGGCATTGGTGCTGATTATCTTGTTCAAAAACTTAACTAAATTTAAGTTAAATGCATCTTTCTCTTTCCATTTCTTAAAGAAAAGGACAGAAGATACATTTTAGTTTAATCCTGTCAAATTAGACAGCGCCTGAAGGAAATTGGTGCCGATTCCCTTGGTCACAAACTATTCTAATTTTAAGTTAAATGCATCTTTCTCTATTCATTTCTTAAATAAAAGGACAGAAGATACAATTTAGTTTAATCCTGTCAAATTAGACAACGCCGGAAGAAAATTGACGTATATTTGGACGCCATGTTTTCAAAACGCGTCTAAATTATCTATGGAGTGTCTAAATTTGACAGGACTTAACTAATATTTTATCTTCTGTCCTTTTCTTAATTAAATGGAAAGAGAAAGATGCACTAACTTAAATTTACTTTAGTTTGTGAACAAGAGAATCGGCACCATTGACGTATATTTAGACGCCATGTTTTTAAATCGCGTCTAAATTATCAATGGAGTATTCTGTCCTTTCCTAATTAAATGGAAAGAGAAAAATGCACTTAACATTAATTTACGTTAGTTTGTGAATAAGAGAATTATTATTAGCACTAATGTAAAACAACAAAAAGAACGGAAGTCATCAACTTCCAAAATGTAGGTTTTTTTGAGGTAGTTTTTTTTTAATTAAAAATGTTTACGTTTTCCATTGTTATGTTTATTTTTCTAAATTTTTTTATCATAAGATTGACATACCTGGATCGTCTTCATCGTCGTCATCATCATCATCATCACAGTGATAATCATCACCGAAGTCCACATTCAAAGTTATCTCTCTCTTAATGCCATCGTTCATATGTTTTTCTTCTTCTGAAAAATAAAACGTATATTTTGAGACCGACATATATACTATGCTCGGAAAACATAACCCTCCTTTCTGCAATATTAAAACTTTTTTTTTATTAGCCTATTCTGTCCCACTCCTGGGCAAAGGCCTCTCTCCACTTCTTCCATGTTTCGCGATCTCTCGCTTCCTCTTTCCAATTTTGTAAGAAACCGTCCAGTTCGTCCCGCCATCTTCTTCGTGGCCGGCCCCGTCTCCGAGTCTCAGGGCACCAGCTTTGTGCAATTTTAGCCCACAATTTGTCCGGCATGCGGCAGACATGTCCTGCCCAGTCCCATTTTAGTTGGGCAGCCTTTTGAGCTACATCAGCCATTCTTGTTTTGGAGCGCAGTATAGTGTTTCGAACTCAAAATTTTTATTTTAAAACTATGAAACATTATTTACTAGCTGACTCTTTTACACCTTATCCTGTAGTGTCTATTAAGGCCCGGCGCCCACTATCGGCATCGGCACCGCTGAGGATTTTAGTAGATAAAAAGCATTATAGATATTAACTTCATGACAATAAAGTAGAAATTTCCATGATATATGATTGTAGTAACAAAAATACCGATTCGGCATGCTTGAAGCTACTGCATCGGCAATTTCTACTTTATTGCCATGAAGTTAATGTATAATGCTTTTTATTACCTAAAATTCTCAAGCCTTAGTGTCGTTTTTAGACCACACAAAAACTACAAATAAAAAGACATGATTATAATTTTTTTTATACGTAAACCTTTATCAGGCTTCAGTAATATTAACTTTTTGAGTTTTTGACAACACAAACCTAGGACTAGTTATTAATTTTGACTAATTACTGTGTTGCTGTGCCCAACAGGGTCCATGATTGTTTCTATTTTTAAACGACAAAAAAAAAGGAAGCGGTTTCTCAATTCGACCGTATATTTTTATGTTTGTTTGCAGATAACTTCGTCATTTATGAACCGATTTTGATGATTCTTCTTTTGTTAGATAAGTCATGATTCAGAGGTGGTCCCATGTTTATGGTGATCGGTTCAGTGAATCTCGATTTCGGAAGTCGGTGGCTTCTCTTCTGCCAATGAATTTGTGTTGCCACAGACTTCTGAAATTGAAGTATTTTTTTTGTGTTTTCAGTTTTTGAAGGTGGCTTTTATTTTTTTTGGAAAAAGTTTTTTTTCTTATATTCCCCACCTGTATGAAATAATTATTATGGAATGCAATAAATACTTAAGACTTAAATAAAATAATAACCTATACATACTATGCAACTTAATGGTTGTCTCCAAGGTGTTGAGCGAGGCTTCAACCTGTTCTCTAAACTGCACGCAGTCTCGCAACCTGCAGATGCAAAGCTCACAGATCAGACGCTTCGTGTCACCGAGCTGGAGCGCTGACACCTGTAAACAAATATTAAAATTTGTGAGGAGGAGGCCTTCACCTGATCACGGGTTCCTGCATGATTTGTAATCAACATTCTTTGTTTAGTTAGTCATTACTGTTTGAAATTGTAAAAAATATAAGGCTATTTTTTTAAGTAAAAAAGTGTAGATAGGTTATATGCAGTCAAAAAGTGGCACATTAAAAGTTTGCCAATTGGCAAACATGATACTGAGTATTGCGTTGACATTTGACGTTTATCTCTTTTTCACTCGCACTACTTCAATCATGTCATCCTACTTTGATGTGTAATGTATGTGTGCGTTAGTGTGCCGTTTTTGAAGACAGAATTTCGTTTGGGTAACCTATCTACGCCTTTTTTACTTAAAATATCATTGATATGTTATATTTATTTATTTTATAAAATTTGTGACGAGTATGGAGTTTTTTGGCCATACCATACAAAACATTTTGAAATGACAACTAGATTTATTTTTGTTTTGAAAATGATGTTTCGAACTGCCTTTTGAGGTAAAATGAAATAAATGCTTTGACTTTTGGCAACCAAATGACAAAGTCCTCTTAAAAATTACAGCACATACAAAATAAAAATAAAGCATTTATAAATCAATAAAATCTTGAGACTTCTCACACACATCTCAAGCTAAGCAGAGCTTGTACTATGGTAAGGCAACTGATAAACATACTTGTATAATTTGTAAACACATACATATTATAGACAAATAACACCCAGACACAGAACAAACAATCATGCTAATCACACAAAGTTTTTCCTAAATGGGAATTGAACAACAACCTTAGCAATCAGTGTCACTAACCACTAGACCAACAAGTCTGTCATATTTGAACATATACTTTTCTATATCATCCCATATCATTTTGATATACTTTGACAGGCACATTGGTTGTGATTATTGACCCTAACTGCAATGGCTGGACCCGTAAACTATGGAGGTACAGCAGACCACAGCTCCGAGCAATCACAGGAGTCTTCACAGGGCACTACGCCACCAACAAACAGCTCCAAAACATGGGACTAGCAAGCGACCCGACTTGCAGGCTCTGTGGAGAAGCAGAGGAGTCTATGCTACACCTGCTGTGTGATTGCGCAGCACTAGGCTCCAAAAGATTAGGGTATCTGGGCCAACCATTCCCAAGACCAGAGGACTACAGGCTCAGCCCCATCAAGGCCATACTGGGACTAATGAAGGAGGTGCACAGAAGGCTAGGGGTTGAGTAAAATGAGGGGTACAGCACAAAAGATTCAAAAGGGTCGAAGTGCTACGGCGGCTTGGGCCGGCCCCACAAAAAGATAAGATAAGATAAGACCCTAACTGCTAAGCCAGAGATGGTGCGTTCAATCCCACCCAGGACACATCTTTGTGTAATGAGCATGATTGATATTATAAGCTCTGCTGAGTTTAGGCTCAGATGATGATTGCGATAGAATTGTCCCAAGATATTTTATTGTTGTTTATTTTAGTCTATTATTTATAATGATAGCATTTTCGTAATTACATTAAATTAAAAAAAAACCATCGAATTAAGAACCTCTTTTGAAGTCGGAGAAAAATAATAAAAAAAAAAAAATAAGAACAGAGTTGAAAAGCGGGCGGCACAGTAACAAAACTTTCGTCAATGCTTTATAAAACTTTTTTCAATGAGTAAACTTAGAGCGTTATGAAAACTTTTTGCATTACAACTTACGTCTATAGTGAAGCATTTCACCAACATATCCGAATACACTTCCGATATCCCATTGTGTTTATGACCAGTCAACATACTCTTCACCGCACCTTCACTTAAACACAAATTGCACATCCCCAACAGAGGCAACGCCTCTACCATTATCTCTGTATCCATCTTTAATACTTTTAGACTATTTTTACCACTAAATATTTAGGTTTTCATAGTGTTTTTTATTATATATTCATGATTTTGTGATGGTGTTCGCTTTTGATGGGTCTCACTTTTTGACAAGCGTTTGACATCTTAATTGCGTTCCAGTGGCAAACTTCTTATAATTTTAGGCGATAAAGGTCCTACCTCTGTCTTACCAAGCGCGAAAGTGTATAGTTATCTCTTTCCAACTCTTTTTATGCTTTTTGTCAATACACAAGAACCTGTTTCTTTGTTTGCGTCACTTTGACATTGTGGTAAGTTTAGTTTTTGCACCAGTGTTAATTTAATCAATCATTTATTTAAAATGGTAAATAATAAAAATGTTTACGACCTGTCCAAAGCCATAGCTCATAAGTCATGAATATGTTATGTCAGTATTGTTATATTTTCTCTCAATAGATACTACGTTTCTTTTAGGTATCTAATCCAGGAATACAGATCGACAAACTACTTGCAAGTGGTAGGTTTACACTCTAAGATTATATAAGTAGGTACTTGTAATCTTAGATTATCATATAATCTAAGTTTGTTATCTAAGGTCCATTTATGATGGTATAATAAAATCATCTCGAGACTTCGAGAGTTCTGAGTTCGTGACCATATTCTTACTCGTTGTTGGCCAAAATCTGCATTCATAACAATGTACTGAATAAACTAACAAAATAAAATTGTGGGCCAATTTCACTAAGGTTTTAGCACGGTTCTAGGAACTTAAAACCTTTGATTCAAAAATATCACAAAACTTGGCGAAAGCCATCATGAAAATTTAAAAAATGACAACCTGACGCCGTTTTCGAAGTGTTGATGTCAAAATAGTTTTTTTAATCTATATTAATAATTTCGTCAAGGGGTACGGTAGACTCGATTGAAACATTACCTGAATAACAAAACATAAAAAAATATCGATTTCGAGTCGACAACATGTATCCGCAAAATTCGGATTACTGAGATTATTTCGTTTTATTAATTCATGAAATTTTGAGTAATGACACTGACGGACAAACCGCAGTCGACATTTTGAGTAGACAATATATTATCTCTCAAATACGTCTCACCAATCAACACGTTATCGCGTCAAAAAAGTACATTATTCCGACCATACCTATATGTGTACCAGTAACTCATGACAAAAAAAAGTAAAACAAATAATGATTTTTGGTATTGTTGTCATGTCATCTGTCAAGTGACATTACGTTTGTTTGTTTACATTTGTTATTTTCATGAAATCTTTAGTAAAAAGTGAAAGAATAAAAAACCACCGCGGTTACAATCCAGAAGCACTGTTTATAATGTGTACTGATAAATCTGTAAAGAAGAAGGTGTAGCTTACATGCAATTTTCGATTTTAGACCGCGTGCTTAGCTTGCGTTGACTGGTTAGTATGAGTCGCTAAAGTTGATACTTTGTTTCATAATATCCATTTATATGAGTTTATCATATGTATATATATATTGCGTAACATATAACTTTGGCTTATTACAGGGGCGTGTACTAATACTATGCGACGAATTATTGCAGAAGGCCGATGAAGAAGGCAGTAGCCTTGGTGTCAGATTCACATGAGCCGCCTAAAGACGTTTGACTTGCCTTATGTGACGATCACTACCATAGTCAATGCGCTAAACGAACTGGGATACCAATCACAAAGCGAATAACCATTTCTTTCATTTTTGTTGTGTAAATAAAGTACTTATATTATAGATTGGGTTTATCTTAATTTATTTTATACTAGCTTTTGCCCGCGACTTCATTTCCGTTCCCGGGGGATTTCCGGGACGAAAACTACCCTATGTCCTTTCTTGGGTCCCAGACTATATGATGTACCGAATCTTATTCAATCGTCTCATCGGCTCACAGAAAAATTCAACTAATCAAACATCACTGTTGAATAAACTGCACAAATTATCACCTATGTCTTATTCTGATTAATAATAACTAATAAGACATAGGCGATAATTTTGTAATATTCTGTAAAATTTGATCAAAATCCGTTCAGTAGTTAATGCGTGAAAGACTAACAAACAAAAATACATACAAATATTTCCTCTTTATAATATTATTAAAAGAACATAGGCCCGATTTAATTGCCAGAATTTTTAAACTATAACATATTTTTGGAATATCAAGTGCGTGGTTTTACACCATTGAATTTCAGAAACGTGGGCTTCCACATGCTCATATGCTTATTATTCTAAGAAATGAAGATAAACCAAGGTCATCAGAAGATTATGATAAATTTGTGTGTGCAGAAATACCTGATCCAGATAAAGACCAGGAATTATTCCAGACTGTGTCAAAAATATGATCCATGGGCTATGTGGATATATGAATTCACCCTGCATAAAAAATGATGGAACTGCCTCTAAATGTTCTAAAAACTATCCAAAGACATTTTGCGAAGAAACTAGAGATGGTACCCAAAATGGAGGTTATGCTATAATAAGAAGAAGAGACGACGGAAGAACAATAAAAAATAAGGATTTCGAGTGTGATAACAGATGGGTGGTGCCTTACAATCAATATCTATGTAAAAAATTTGATGTTCACATAAATGTGGAAATTTGTTCAAGTGTCAAAAGTGTGAAATATATAAATAAATATTATTTATAAAGGTCATGACCGAGCAAAGATACAAATCACAGTAGCGCCACAGGAGTCCAGTGATCAATCGAAATCAAGCAATGAAATGAAACACCATGATGAAATTAAGACTTATATTGATACCAGGTATGTTTCGGTTCCTGAAGCAGTTTGGCGAATATTTGAATTTTCAATGCACAAAATGAGTCACACAATTATACAGTTAGGTGTTCATTTGGAATACCAACAAACTGTCGTATTTACAGATCTGAATGTTCATGAAGCAGCAGCTAGATCAGCAGAAAAATCAACATTATTAGCATTTTTTGAACTAAACAGAATCAAAGAAAGTGCTCGACAATATCTTTACACTGAAATTCCGACACATTTCAGATTTATCCATGGACAGTGGCAACCACGAATATCTCAGTCCGTGGCAGATAAAGTAATTGCAAGAATGTATAATTATTCCTTTTCTGACCGGGAACGATATTATCTCCGGCTATTACTTTTTCACGTCAAAGGGCCGACTTGCTTCAGAGATGTTAGAACTTATGAAAATATTATTTACAACTCATTTCGAGAAGCTGCTCAAGCAAGGGGGCTCCTTTTTGACGATCAAGAATGGGAAAGATGTTTGGATGAAGCAATCGGTTTTAAACTTCCTCGGCAATTACGACAGCTGTTTGCGTTAATTTGCGTATTTTGTGAAGTAACTGATCCTAACGCTTTTTGGAAAAAGTTTGCATCACATTTTATCGAAGACTTTACAAGATCACGCCCTGAAATATTATCCAAACAGCTGGCTTTACAAGAAATTGATGAAGCATTAAAACTCCACGGAAAGAGTCTGACAGATTTCGGTCTTCCAGAGCCCGATATTAGTGAAAATGATGCTTTCTTATCTGATTCCGTTTATGATTGTGAACATGAAAAAGCAAATGGCTATGAAAAATACCACAAATTGAACTCCGAACAAAAATATGTGGTCGATACAATACTAAACGCTATGAATAATCCCACAGAGAAAAAGCTGTTTTACCTTGACGGCCCAGGAGGAACTGGAAAAACTTTTATATTTACCACTATTTTACATATTTTAAGATCTGGAAACAAAATATGCCTGCCCATAGCGTTTTCTGGTATTGCAGCAACTCTGTTAGATGGTGGTACAACAGCACACTCGCGATTTAAAATTCCAATTAATTCAGATGTAGATTCTACGTCTCATATGTCGTTAGGCTCACCAGCCGCTAAGTTATTGAAGGAAACTCATTTAATCATTTGGGATGAAGCACCCATGACTAAAGGTCATGATATTGTTGTAGTTGATCGACTCCTTCAAGATATAATGAAAAATAAATTACCTTTTGGAGGCAAAACCAATATTATTCGCAGGAGATTTTCGTCAGATTTTACCAGTTGTAGTAATGGGTCACGAAATGATATTATAAATGCTTCAATTAAGCACTTTTCAATGTGGCCAAACTTTACTCAACTGAGATGAGAGATGAGAACTCACGATGATTTAGAGTTTGCTAAATGGGTATTAACGGTAGGCGATGGATCAGCTAATGAAGATGGTGACGACCATATTGAACTGCCTCTGCGATGCATTGTAGATAAATCAATTGAAGACCATATTTTTGGTGTTTCCCTTAACATAAAATCATAATGTTTATGTTAGTTGATTTAAAATAAAAATTATTTATGTAAAACTGTTGCAGTTTTTATTTACTATATTTATTAAACACAATGACCAAAGCTATACGAATCTATGCCTTGCTTGCCTTTAATATTCCTTAAGAACTAATAACTACAGAAATATCTCCCTACATTTTGTATCTAGAGGTGTAGTATTATGAGTCACATTTCACCCGAGCGAAGCCGGGTTTTCATCTAGTAATTAAATATTTGCGTTTGTTTTTTATTTATTTATTTGATACTATTATTTTTATATGTCTTATTTCATACTACATCGAATACAAGTCAAGTGATAATTTTGTGGTGATCTGAGAAAATATAAAATCTGTAAGATGGCTGAACGAGGGGGGCATACAACGTATCCTGAGTGTAAACAGTTCCCTAGGGCACATTTTGAGGACAGCCCGGAAGGTAGGGCTAAGCTTTTTATTAATATTAAAGTTAAATAAACGTTTTCTAAAGCTTAACTACCTTTTTGTGTGTCACCCTAAGTACAAGACTACAAGTTCTTTTAAAAAGTGGACAGCTCGCCTGAAGGCGAGTTTTTCGTGGACGGGATGTCCCATAACCCGAAAGTGGTGGAATCCTCTGCCAAACCATGCCAGGGTGGGGCAAGCGCTTTATTCAACCCCGCCTAGGTAAGATCGACAAGCACCCCACTCTATACTGCCATGTCAGGGCGGGGCTACTACCCCAATCTGATAAACTGTCCTGTGGCACGTATTTTTGACAACTGATTTTCTCTGTCCAACTGCCTTTTATTGCTTCAGTGAGAGGGATATCCTCATAGATGTCTCCCACCTTGAATGATGGGGTCAGGAGGCAGGGGCTCTGTCAAACTCTTACTTAAAACCACCCTGGTGTCTCTTCTCCCACCTACGCCAAGGATCTCGGGAACTAATGCAACTTCCGCGATCCCTGGCTGGAACCGTGATAGGCTAGGACAACCTCCCTACCACTGCCTGACACTGCCGGAGAATGTCTCACTCCTACTGCATCACCATATCGAATCAGTGGGGACAACGTTCTACCTAAACTTCTCCATTTCAGTGCAAGCCTTTGCTATATCCAAGGATAAGAACATATTGCCGCTGTATGAGAGAATAATGAGTGACTACAAGCGCATGAAGTTGAGCTCTTTGGAGAGGAATGAGCTGTTAAAATGTCGCTGGCACAGCTACGTTCATAATACTGAGCATAGAACGTTTTCTCCGTTCCAGTTTCCTGGGATAAGGTACGGGAATACACCTGGTAGTAAGTATATAAGGACGACGGACACTTATTCAGCTTAATTCGCGTTTCAAACGATTTCTTCATACTTAAACAGTTCTATTTCTCTCAGCTACGTTCAGAGTCGTATGAATTAGAAAAGTCGTCAAGCTTAAGGATCTACGCATACTTAATCAGCTCCATTCGCGTTTCGAACGATTTTGGTCACACTTAAACAGTTCTATTTCTATCAGCCGCGTTCAGCGTCGTTAGAATGATAAAAGCCGTCAAGTTAAAGAGACTAAAGGTGAACGCAGACTTGGCCGCACCGCACGCGCCGCAGTCCCCGCAGTCATCGCATTTTGTTAATGGCCTCGCACATCTATCCGCACCGCAGTCACTGCAGTCGTTCCCGTCGCCGCACACATAGGGATGAAAACGATACATCGATTGTTTTAAAATATCGATATATCGCTCATAAATATCGATATAAACATCGATGTTTTTATGAACGATATATCGCCGATGTATCGACGACATTAGTAAAAAATATCGATATCGCTCTTTAGTTGTTTGAGGATCACACAGCTGTCAACACGTTTGGTCGCCGTCACGCGCTTACGTATTGAGCATTACCCAAGAAAGAAATAGACTTCTAGGTACAAGGCTATCTAAGCTTCTTTTTCTTAATTCTATCTCTAGATTTTTTAATTAAAAAAAGTAAACGTTTTCTATAACAATATGTGTTTTTATTTTAATTTTTAAAACAATAGTTTAGTGCTAAATAGACTAGACTGTAGACTGTTTCTAGTAGACCTATTTTTATTAAATTGGCCAAACTTAATATTTCTTTTTAAATATCGTCAGGAATATCGATGTATCGGTCTTGGGACCGATACATACTAAAGTCGTTTCGACGAAGGTTAAAAATAAATAAGCTATGTTTCTAACTTGATTCTAAGGGCATTATCACACTAGCGGTTTGCAAGCGGCTGCGTCGCTGGGCGGGCGGGCAGCGAATGCGACGCGACCACGCCGCGGCTAAACAGCGAAGACGTCGCGGACACGTGGCAAATCTACAAATATTTTATCACGTGTTTATACAGGGTTATTGGTAAAACACCGACATCCTCTCAGGACTATGTTACTAACATCATAATCAACAACTTTTGTTCTACGACATTTTAAAAATTATCATATTTTAGCTCATTACATTTTCATACAAAATTAAAAATATTTAAATTGAACACTAAATGTGACGAAGTCTGCGTAGCATACGAGGACAGTGCGCGGCGAGAGTAGGTATGTTGTTACGGCACAATACAGAGTTGAAATGTGTTAGATAGGACAACGAAATCTTGAAGATTTGTTTTTGGTAAATGTATAACATTTTGTAAAAAATCATAGAACAAAAGTTGTTGTTTATGATGATAGTAACATAGTCCTGAGAGGATGTCGGTGTTTTACCAATAACCCTGTATAGTGGAATATCTTAGAACAACTCACACACGGTCTTCTGATCCCAAACAGAGCAGAGCTTGTACTATGGTTACCAGACAAATGATATTGTTATACTAGACACACATACATAAAAGAGATAAATTACACCTAGACACAGAACAAACAACCATGCTCATCACACAAAGTTTGTCCTGGGTAGGAATTGGAACCTCGGCTCTGCGTTAGCGGTCAGGGTCACAACTAGGCCATCAGGCCCGTCTAACATGTTAATGACGTAGTAGACTGCAATTCGCGGCGATCCCGTCGCGTATCCGCAATTAAATCGCTGTGCAACCGCGGCGTGTTCGTTGCGCAACCGCTACGCTTTGAGGAGACTCACATTTCGCTAGTATGATAAGGTCCTAACTAATATACTATTATTCGCACCGTTGTCCTATTTTACTTGTGGTCAGCACAACATAATATATAATTTTATATTTTTAATACTTAGGTTCTTGCCTATCTAATATTTTATTTTTTACACTTATTTGTAACTTATTTAAAAAGTTAATGTTCTTTTATAGAAAATGTTTAATCAAGAATACCGTTATGAAATAAAATGGTTTCGATTTAGAATTCAATTCCAAAATTACCCTGCGAAAACAATTTTTTAATAATATTTTGTTCTGTTTATTTTTATTTTAAATACTTTTGTGTAGCATTTTTTAGTTTTATATTGTATTTATTTATTTAATTGATTGTGATCCAAAAATGAGAATCTATCATTGAAAACCATATAGACATTCAAGACCATACAATTAATTTCTTTCATCAAATTAATTATAAAATAATTAATAAGGTATACCTAAATTATAAGATTATAAACGTGATCATCTTAGTCCATTGAAATATGAAATCTATTTATTATCTGTCTATCGACTTCCAGTTTTGCTTTGATTTGATATGATGTGGTCCGTGACGTCTGGATATTGTCACTTCGTAAAATCTTGGAGCTATACTTTATCGGCTTAGATAATTAACTAAATGTTAACAATCTTGACATGTCTCTTTATCTAAAAATTGCGTAAAATACCATACCATTTTTTTTTATCATTTCGTTTCTAACTTAGCAACGGTTTAGAGCGGCTTCACACTAGCGTTTGTCCATCGTAGGCGTTCGATAAAGGTATGCGCAGCGCAGACGCCGCGTTGTCGCGGCGCAAACGCCGTGTTGTTGCGGCGTCAGTGCAAGGGTAAATGAATACGCAGCGTTAGCGGCGCAGGTGCGCGACGCGAGCGCCGCGTTACTACGGAGTACAGCGCAATTGTGTCAAGTCTGCGCCGCGTTAGCGCAGCGTTCAATCGACTCCAAAGGAAACGCCGCGACAACGCGACGCCTGCGCCGCGACAACGCGGCGTCTGCGCTACGCATACGTTTATCGAACGCCTGCGCTGGACAAACGCTAAAGTGAAGGCCCTCTTAGAATAAAGTCGAGAACAAAATTACTATAAGACGTTAATTTATTATACGAAAATAGATAAAATAGACACGTTGAAATTGTGTACATTTATTAGTTAATAATTACGAAAGCCGATTTGTATAAATATTTGGCTGGGGTACAGCTTTAGGCAAGTTTGATTAAATAATAAACAATTTTTGACAAAACATTTTTTATTATTTTAAAATGCTGTCTACATCGGTCCTTTGTTCAACTGAGTTTCTCCAATATGGCATTTTACACCATCACGAATAGACGTATACTTTTTATGAGCTGTTAAACGCAATTCTCCCATAGATTTTGTATGGCACTGTCACTTTATGACGTCACTAATTTACTAACTCACTTGACTAACTATTTATTGATTTCAAAGCAACTCACAATCGAATTTTAGACTAAATTGAAAATGAACTGCATTTTTGAGGCTAAAATTAATAAAGGTTTAATAGAAATTGTGTTTTAATGATGTAAAATAGGTACCCTTCTTCCTTCTCCCTCTTCCTTCTCCATTTTAGAATTACGGTTATAGCACACTATACCGGCACCGGAACGGCAACGCTTTAACCTTGCTCTAACCCAGTAATTGTCCTTCAATTTACAGCCTTAACCTTTTAATGACCTAGCGACAGCCACCTGTCGCGCTGCTATTGTCTTTCTATTGTGTCTCGAATCACGTGTGTCCGAAGGTTAAAATCGTGAGTAGTAAAATACATTTCATAATGTCAGTCAATATAAAAAAGCCAACGGCGGCGGCGCGGGCGGTCAGTTACCGCGCTTGCCGCTACCCTACAACTAGACTACCAGCCCGCTAATTATATTCTGTCCTTTTCTTAATTAAATGGAAATAAAAAGATGCACTGAACTTACATTTAGTTGAGTTTGTGAACTTGGGAATCGGCACCATTTATTTAAAATATCTTTACTTATTAGAAAATAATCAGGTTTTCAGCGGGCTAAAAACACAGTATTATCCTCCCCAAAGACATGACCATGCTGTCTTTTCAAATGTCTCCTCCAAGAGTCTTTGGACTTAAATTTCGCATCACAATAACTACAACAAAAAGACCGGACATCTTCGTGAGTCCTTTCATGCCTTTTCTGGTCGCATTTAGTAAAAAATCTCATTCCGCATTTCGTACAAGGATAGTTACGTTCTCTAATATGGACAGACCGGATATGAGTTTTCAAATTTAGCGGCGAAAAGAACGTTTTTCCGCACTCTTCACAACTACAAATTTGTCTCTTGACTCCATGTTTTTCAATTTTGTGTTCATTTAACATGTAAGTGTATTTAAAAGTTTCGTTGCACAAATTACAATAAGTTTTTTTCGTATTCTTCAAACCGTGGGCTTGTATCATGTGTTTGCTTCGTTGAGAATTTTTCAAAAAAATGGCGGGACATCGCGCGCATTTTTTTTCTTTGTGCTGCATTTGAAAGTGGGTTCGTAAGCTTAATCTGTTTATAAACGATAATCCGCAAATTTCGCAGACATTATTCGTGTAATGAGAATTCATATGGATTGATAAACGTAAAAAAGTGTTGAATTTTAACTCGCAAAACACACATTGGAAGCCATCTTTTAATTTGTATGGCACTAAATAATGCTCTGTTCCACGAAACGAAATTTCGTGTTTCGTTTTTAAATGGGCTGTTAATTCTTGTAGGTCGGTGCAGTTTTCTGAGCAAAGATTGCATTTTAAGTCAGATATTTCTGCGTTTTTGCATGATAGGCCTCGTAGTCTTTTTAGGGCGGACATTTTAGGGTTTTTGTGAGTAAGTGAGTGTTCTCGTAACTCACTGAATTCAGGAAATTTCGATGGACAGAAACTACACCCGAATTTATTACGAAGAGACCTAAAAAGACACAGATTTGAATTTTGAACGAGTTTTAGTGTGTTCTCGCTTTTATGTTGTAATCCTAATTCTATCTGTGAGATTTCTCGTCGTTTCGTTTTGGTTTTATTTACTTTGTCCTTGTTTTGTTTTGCTGGAAAAGAAAAAATGATTATTGAAGTTGGTTGAGATGGCAACATTGATAAATATTTTGTCATCTGGCAATACTCATTTAATCTATGGGTCGGTACATAAATGCTGCCTGAGCTGGCACAACACTACATTTCGTAGCGATGTGCCAACTCAGGACAAACTTTATTCCATTTTTAATGCCATGTAATGCCTAATAATAGCATTTTTTTTATGTTTTCGGTATCCCTATTTGGGATTATTTGTTATTGTTTCAATTGTCGCCACGTAAAGTGGTAGAAATTCTTTAATTACAAAATTTATTGCTTTTTGTTACGGGATCTATAGCGAAAATATACCCTAGGCATCATTTTCGTATCCTTACCATTATAACAAAGATACAGACAGAGAAAGGGATATACTTATACAGGGTGGAAACTTTCAATGGGCCCTGGAGGAAAACTACTTTAGATCGTTAAGATAAATAATTTTACTTAAAGGAAACATTAATTTGTATAGAAAGAGCTACCTGTAACAGTTTTGATCTTCACAATTTTCTTAGCAGGATTTCTTTTTGTATTCTTCGTGGGTGTTTCAACTAATTCACAGTCTTCTTCAATATCAAAATCTTCTGTATTCATATCATCTGCAACAATTCCATCTGTATTCAAATTATTGAAGTTATTAAGTTTCTAATAAATAATAAATATATACATATTATAGATAAATTAGACCCAACACAGAATAAACAATCATGCTCATTACACAAAGTTTGTCCTGGGTGGGAATCGAACGCACGACCTTCAGCTTAGCAGTCAGGGTCACTAACCACTGGACCAAAAGGCCCGTAAATTCTTAAAATTAACGTGTTCAAACAAACAAAGTCATCAGCTTATAGAGCTAACGAGTTGTATTATTAAAATCGATGTAATGAAGTTTTTACCTTCGTCTTTCTGTTCAAGTATGGCTGAGTTTTTGATGTCACCTTTTGGTTCAAAATTAAATATAGTACGGTTTTCTACAATACTTTTATCATGTTCAATTTCTATTTCATAAGGTTTTGTGTTTTTATAGTTATTAATAGATTTCTGTGGTTGTGTTTTGCCTGTCTCCAATGATATTACAAAGACTTGTCCTGGAATTAGAAAATTATGATTCAAAGGATAAATGGGTTGATTACTACATTTAAAAATGGCATTCAATTTAGTCCGTCCGGGAGACTGTCCAGAAATACCGGCACATATTTTCCGCTTGATCAATGTTGTCCAAAAATGCTAAGATAAAGTTCTGGAGGGGGGCTTGTGACGTCACTATGATTGTGGCGTCACCGCGTCACGCGAAACTTCAACGCACTGAATCGTCGTCATTTTTCGTTTACAAAAAAAAAAGAAAAGATAAAATTCGAGTAAGTCAGAAGCCAGGGCCAGAAAGGGAGATTGATAAATGGACGACGGCCCAGGTGGAGGGGCAAGGGAGGGGCAACAAGCATGAGTTGAAGGTAGTCAACAAAACAAAGTATTACACTGGTAGTGGAAGACTATATAAGAATGGTCCAATGGCCAGGGGCCCTAGTCAGCTATTACAATCGTGTTCCAATGACCAGTCATCGGCCGGATATTTGACAACTTTGTCAGTTTTTGTATCAGATGTGTCAAAAGTTTGACGTTACACGTCAAAAATCGATCATTGAGACACGGTTGTAATAGCAGACTAGGGCCCCAGTTGTTATACTCGCCACTCTTCGCAACATTGTTTTTGTCGAGTGCTTAAAAAGTGGATAGAATTGAAATTTACCTTTATGACGATTGTCTTGACTAAAATTCTCCCATAAAAAGTCACTATCGCTGACATTATCATCAAAGTCGTCAAAATAATCAGCGTCTTCCACATTTTCAGTCTTAGTATCTGTAAACAAAAAATATGTTGAATTTTTAATTCTGATGATCAGCAAGTAATTCTTTTTTATCTATACAATATATTTTTATTAATTAAACAAAGTATATTAAAAAATGTAACTTTAGATCTTGTCTACATTACTTAAAACTATTTTTACAGCTGGTTGTTAGGAACAAAACGGTGCTAATAATAAGATAATTAACAAAAATAATTATTTATTCATTAATTTAAGTATTATTGTAGAAAAAATATTGTAGAAACATGAAAATTGGTTACGTTGGCTTGATGTTTGTTACTCTTTTATGCAAGAACTATTACAGGGATTCTGTCACAACTTTACAGTAATAAGGCTTATACATCAGCATGGTACATAGAATACATGAGTGATGAAAACGTGGAGACAATACTTCATAGGATCACTATAACGTAAATATTTTACCTTTATTTTCCCAGCAAAAGTTGTTCCTTATAACCTCTTGGACATCCAGTACTTTCTTCTTGAAAGCCGCAGCATCTCGCAGCTTTGAGACGCATTCTTCACAAATGAGGCACCTTTGAGCATCGTCATGGGTAATCTAATTGCAACAAAAGTTTTATTAATATCTTGGGACATCTCACACACGGCCATCTGATCTCAAACTTCACAACATGAACCAGATAACTGGTATACTTACTTAATTCTAACATTGTAAAGAGGAAAGATTTGTGTGTATTTGTTTGTTACTCTTTCACACAAAAACTACCGAACGGATTTTGATTAAACTGTCCATAATATAGCTTATACACCAGAATGAGACATAGGCTACATAACATCACGGTATGACCCTCGGGAACAGAGCAGTAATTTAAAACCTAACATAATGGGGGTAAAGTCGC
This sequence comes from Athetis lepigone, assembly GCA_033675125.1. NCBI lineage: Eukaryota > Metazoa > Arthropoda > Insecta > Lepidoptera > Noctuidae > Athetis > Athetis lepigone. Next base: position 3,204,949 of record CM066220.1, on the reverse strand, counting down.
AGGGGACAGCTAGTAAATTACAAAGAGACAACTAACAAACAAAATGCCCATCTCAGAAAGATTTATACTGTAAGGGAATCGAACCCACGACCTCTGGCTCAGCTGTTTCTACTCACTAAACCAACAGGTCAAACAAATACTAATGTGACGTTAAAAATCAAACGTGGCCATCTCCACACACCACATTTTTAGAGATTTTTATTAAAAAAAAAATTGTAGAAACAGATCTAACGGTATGTGATGGCATGGTGTAGCCAAAGAGGGTTTTGGGCCTCAAAAGGCCCTAAAAATTTTAATAATAGGCAAAAATCTGTAAGGAATAAACTTACATTGATGTTAAAAATGTTCAACAACATTTCGAAGTAGTTTTCTGTTCTTTTTCCAATATAGTAGTCGTTAGTCATGTCTTTATAACATTCTTCTGATAAACAACATCTACAGAAGTGTTTTTCTTTCATTATTTTGATTATACTAATTATTGCTTTACTGTATTTAGTATTTTTGTTTATTTTGGACTTTTTTTGATGCAAAGCAATACGAGCAATACTTTCCTGATGTCAGTATTTATAGCATAAAAAAGAGATGCAGTATAGTTATTTTAGCGTAGTGCAACAGAGATGACGAATGAGAGAGAAAGGTGGGTGGCTGCTGAACGTTTGACATTTGGCTACATTTGCCTTTTTGATTGAACGAATACTTCGTTCAGGAATAGTATTGATTTATATTGTGGCTTTCACTTTTCGTCTTCGTAAAATGTGCACATGTAAAAAGAACACGGGGCACGATTTCAAAAATTGAATGCTATAAGGCCCGAGTCACACCGGAATGGCAGCGGCCGGCAGCGGCGCGGCGAGCACTTTCAGTGTGAAATAATTTTAAACTTTAACTACATGCTCAAAAGTCTAGTATCGCTTGAAAAGCTTGAAAAGGTCGCGAGACTGCCAGCGGCCGTCAGCGGCCACCCGCGGCGCCGCGAGCGGCCGCGCGCCATGCGCGCGCCTTTTGTTATAAATATCCTTGAGTTGTCCAAGCGACGCTGGCGGCCGCTGGCGGCCTCGCGACGCCGCGGGCGGCCGCTGCCGGCCGCTGCCATTCCGGTGTGCGTTGTCCCTTAGAGTTTCCCACTAGTTGTAGTATGTATACAGTGTTTGTAAAATTTGTTTCTCACGTCTTATAGTCTTTTAACGTACCTGCATACACACCGATGAACTTTTTGAACCTACCCTCATATTCTCCACACATAAAAATAATGGTTACACTATTGACAACATAGGTTCACAAGTGTTTTATAACAGTTTTAACGATGAACATTGGAAAAAGAAGCCGTTGTCAAAGTGGGGAAATTCACCAAACAAATATTTTAATGCGTGTGGATGGACAGACAAAACAGTACATTCTACAGGTTCAAAGAAAAAAAAAGACGGGTTGCACTCCGGGAGTGCCGGCAGAAGTGAAAACTTGATTATAGCTATCTACTATCCATCCGTCCTACGCTTTTTCGATCAGGTCACGTGTCCTGACGCGAGTTTAAGATTTTATACCCATTACAGAAAAAGTGCTCAACGCCGCTAAAGAAGTTTTCACTTCAAAAAGTGCTCAAGGCTGTTCCACGTATTTTGTATATTCTCGATTACTGTAATACGCACCATATGGTGTATTCCACATTTCCACAATTGTTTTGTGTACCATATTTATAATGCTAAGTACTTCCCTGTCGTGTTTGAGCGGAAATAAAATATGATCTATCTATGCCTTTGATCTATGCCATGCCATTTGCAGTTCTTTATTACTTCTGCATCACTCACATATTATGTTCGAAGATTTTTAAAATAAGTTTATTCAGAATATAAATAGATAACATAATGGCTTTATTCACTTCGTGTTTACTTACTTCGTAGCCGTAGGTACCTTATCATCTTTTCTATAAGCTGGCAACACAGACTTACATATGGCACCACAGTACTGTCAAATCGTCGATCATCGATGTCGATCTCAATATTTGTTTTCTTGTAAATTCCATTAAAATGCATCAATAAATTGTATTTAATCACTAATAACTATTCTAATTTATCACCCTATTAAGTAATTTCAACTTTAACAGTGTGGATTCGGTCTTTCGCGTCAGAAAACATAAAAATGACTGCAATAAAGGGCAAAGGCCCATTATTCGATTCAGGATTGTGTAGATGTTGTGGTAATATGAAAAAGTGTCGTGTTTTGAATATAGAATATGAAAGTTTAGGGCAAAAAGAGATTTATTCCGATATGATTATGGATTGCTTCAGTCTTCTGGTAAGAATTTGCTTATTTAGCATTAAGCTTTTATATTTATTTCCTGTGCTACTAACCACTTTTTGTTCTAATAATAAATTGCTAGACAGGCTTTTCTTTTCGTTCTTATTTAGTATTACCGAATTAGTGACATTCATAGACACATTATTGTAATATTAAAACTAAATTAATTAATTTTCTTATAGAAACTTTTAAATTCATTTTGATGTGCCTATGGAACCTTGGAAAAATTTAATTAATTATTTGTTAATTAATTGGGTTAGTTAGAATGGCCTAAAAGTTTAAGATATTAAAATAGTCAGTCAGTGGGTCGTCTACACACCATGATAGAATGCTTAATCATAAGACATTAGTCAGTGACAGGAAATTGCCTAAGCAGGCATAAAAATCATACTGCAAATCATGCCAAAACGCATGCAAACCTTAGAAGCAATGGGGAGTAAGATGCTATATCAATTTATGTGATCCTTTCATTGTTACTCTAAAAAAATAAAGAAAACTTGAAATAAAAATTCTTTTGAAAGGTGTATACCTTAATTTTAACTTTTTAAGTTATAAACTGTTTACTCTCACACACACTGATACAAGGTACAATTTTCCCGACATATTAATAAAACAACAAAATTTTATTATAAAAATAAAAAATTACCCTCTTTTCACTTAGGGCTACATTTTCTGCTGGTGAGTGTGTTTGGCGCAATGCTTACACTTATAGCAGGCGTCCGTCACTCGCTCAAGGCCACGCGTTTTATGCCTACCGCTTCGCGTATCGTGGACGATACAACGAACACCGGGCTGTCGCGCGCCCGTCTGAGTGCTCGCGCGTCACGGGTACAGCGCTGACTATCAAAATGCCGAAACCACGTAATTATTGCGTGATTATTGTGCAATTCCCCTGTTTCCCAATGCTCCTGTTTCCCTTTTGATTATTTATTAAAATTATTTACGCTTTTTTGGATATTTTCGACACTAAAATATAATAATCGGGAATTCAAGGAACGAAAAATATGCATCAGTGATTTTATCAAACTAAAAAATATTTGATCAATAAATAAAAAAATAATTGTTTTTCTAAAACATTCGTTTTATTACCATTATCATCATACGTATAACCCTAGCAGATTTGCTGGACGACACGCACACACGTAAGTCGCGCGGCGGGCAAAAGAATCTCAACTCTCTTTGTGCGTACTTATGGTACATTTCTCCTTGCTGCAAACAACTGGTATTATTATTATGATTTTGTAGGCTATTATAGCGTAGGTATTTTGGTTTTTGTATTGGAGTGAAGTATCTGTTACATAGTAACTATTTATTAATCTGTGCTTATAGTCTATTTTTTTTAACAAACGAGTACTGAGTATATCTCTTTCACATTTCCGATATTGACAGAGAGAGATGGGAAATCAGTCGAGGCGGAGCCAACGCTTTTAACACAAATAATAACATTTATGCTGATTATGTGGACCAATAGAAACACAGACAAAATTTTGGGTACTTGTTGTTAAAAAAAACAGACTATAGTAAAGTTACACCATAACATATTGGCTTGGAGCTCAATTATGTGATAACCTCTGCCAATTTGAAGGCGGATTTCTCCCTTACCCCACTCACCTAAGTTACTGGCACTATACAAAGAATTATTGAAATCCACCATTTTAAGACACTGGTGCTGATTCCCTTGTTCACAAACTTAACTAATTTTTAGTTAAGTTCATCTTTCTCTTTCCATTTCATTAAGAAAAGGATAGCAGATAAAATATTAGCACAGATTAATAAATAGTTACTACGTAACAGATACTTCACTCCAATACAAAAACGAAAAAACCTACGCTATAATAGCCTACAAAATCATAATAATAATACCAGCTGTTTGCAGCAAGGAGAAATGTACCATAAGTACGCACAAAGAGAGTTGAGATTATTTTGCCCGCCGCGCGACTAACGTGTGTGCGTGTTGTCCAGCAAATCTGCTAGGGTTATACGTATGATGATAATGGTAATAAAACGAATGTTTTAGAAAAACAATATTTTTTTAAATTGTTGATCAAATATTTTTTCTTTTAATAAAATCACTGATGCATATTTTTCGTTCCTTGAATTCCCGATTATTATATTTTAGTGTCGAAAATATCCAAAAAAGCGTAAATAATTTTAATAAATAATCAAAAGGGAAACAGGAGCATTGGGAAACAGGGGAATTGCACAATAATCACGCAATAATTACGTGGTTTCGGCATTTTGATAGTCAGCGCTGTACCCGTGACGCGCGAGCACTCAGGCGGGCGCGCGACAGCCCGGTGTTCGTTGTATCGTCGACGATACGCGAAGCAGTAGGCATAAAACGCGTGGCCTTGAGCGAGTGACGGACGCCTGATATTAGTTTGGTCATGTTTAATTAAAACACTCCTTAGGTAATTTAGACGCGATTAAAAATATAGCCACTAAAAATATGTGTCGTATGATAAGTACATGGGCCTGTAGGACCCAAGATTGGTGCCCTACAATGGCGAGACGTAGACGCGACAGACCACAAAAGAGATGGCGGGACGACTTGGTCGGCTTCCTTGAGTATTGGCAAGACGTAGCGCAAAGTCGCGACAGATAGAAGGAATGGAGGCCTTTGCCCAGCAGTGGGACAGTAATAGCTAGTTAATAAATCTATTCTAATATTATAAAGAAGAAAGATTTGTATTTTTTAACATCAAAACTACTGGACCAATTTCAAAAATTCCTTTTTCATTAGAAAGCTACATTACAGGCTATATAATATGCCGCTATGTCCCACGGGAGTGAGCAAGGCAGTAACCAAAAACCAGGAATAGCTAGTAATTAATGATTTGTGTACAAGAGAATCAGCCCCCTTACCATGACGTTTACAGTAAGATTGTTTTATTCCTGTTCAGGAGTGTGCAAGTGACAGCGTTAGACAAGTTGTCTAGCGCCGTCTCTTTCCCACTGAAAGTAATATCAAAGTAATACTGCTAATAAGGGCTGGTGGTACGCCCCCAGCACTATTCTCTATCCATAATTTCCGTTTCCCCAGCTATCCCACCTGGACGGGGTACCATCAGAGCGGCTGATCTGCGCGACTTGCGTGACACGGATACGGGACGCGATGAGCTTCAAGCGTCAGGTACTGCAGTGTGAGGAGGCGTTCCTGCAGATGAAGATATATGATGCTAAGACTGATGGTATGTGAAAACTATGTATACTAATATTGTAAAGAGAAATAATAATAATAATTATAAATGAATAATTCCAGCCTATTACTGTCCCACTGCAGGGCAAAGGCCTCTTCTCATACAGAGAAGGCACGAGCATTGATCACCACGCTTGCTCAAAGCGGATTGGCGATTTGGGACTCATATTAACTACGAGTCCAGGTTTCCTCACGATGTTTTCCTTCACCGATGTCTGTGATGACCAAGATAAACTTTAGAAAGATTAATTTGTGTTTTGTATGTAAAGAATTAACTCTAAAACTACTGGACCAATTTTAAAAGTAATTAGTCCGTCAATTAGATTATCAAAAAATTTTAGACACGTATTTTTTTTCTTTTTTCTCGTAAACGAAAAATGACGATGCAGTGCGTTGAAGTTGCGCGTGACGTCACGATTAGGTACAACTTATGCTGCACAGTGACGTCAAACTCCGGAACTTTGATGCGCTTTATCTCTGTATTCTTTTATTAATTTGATGAAACAAAAAATACGTGTCCCGTATTTTTGGCCGGTCTATCAGACGGACTAAATAGAATGCCATTTTATGTTGTCCTCATCCTTGTTGTTACAGATTCAAAAACGGAGAGCCAGTGGAACGCCAATGGTACCATAGAGGTAGTGGTCAAGAACGAACCGGTCACAGAGGAGCAGGGGAGTGATGACGATCACTGTGCCGACGCATTGGCTGATGCACCCGGTGAGATACAATCCGTACTTTCCGTACTAATATTATAATCTCTCTTCACGCCTAAACCACTGAACCGATTCGAATGAAATTTGGTACAGATATAGTCTGGGACCCGAGAAAGGACATAGGATAGTTTTCATCCTGGAAATCCCCCGGGAACGGGAACTATTAAACCACGCGGACGAAGTGGCAGGCAAAAGCTAGTCCATACTAATATTGTAAATGGGAAAGTGTGTCTGTCTGTCTGTCTGTCTGTCTGTTTGTTTGTCTTTCTTTCACGGCAAAACGGAGCGACGGATTGACGTGATTTTTTAAGTGGAGATAGTTGAAGGGATGGACAGTAACATAGGCTACTTTTTGTCTCTTTCTAACGCGAGCGAAGCCGCGGGCAGAAGCTAGTTTTAATATAAAAGTATTAATTATTTATCCCTATTTCAGAAGACGACTTAAAACCAGATAAAATGGAAGAGGATCCGGACGACTTGCCTCTGAAGCACCACGTCACACAAAAGAAAGAGAAAGAAGAACAGTCTAGCATGTGTATAGAGATAGCCGAGCCGCTCAAACACTGTCAAATGCCGAAACCCGTTGTACCACCGCCGCCGATGCCTAGACAAAGTAAGTTTTAGTATTTTTAGAATTTAGAATACGAATTTTTCGAGCTTCAAGTGTAAAACTATTAGTTAAATATAAAACGGATTTATCATATCACAACTTCAAAAATAGCTGAACACCAATGTCTAATATTTTTGAAATTTTATATTTTACGAGTACCACACAAAGTCGCTGAACTTCGATAGTATGCGTCTTCATTAGATACAACATATACAGGGTGTAACTATTTTTGGTATTGCACAACCCGCTAGGAGATGATTCTACTCATAAAAACAAACAACTTTTATCACGAAACTCTTAAATCTCGAAAAAAATATCAGCTGTTGCAAACATTATGGTCGGAGGGCATTGAACTTTTGTTAGTAACAGCTGATATATTTACTTCACCGCTTATCGGGATTCAAAGCGCGCGTACCTTTTATTTGTTTTTGGCTTGACGTTTAGCTGATATTTTTTTCACGATTTCAGAGTTGGTTCCATAGTAAAGGTGGTGTTGAGGTGGACTGTATTATGTATTTAAATCTTCCAAAGGAATAAAACACTGGCTTGATAATTGAGTTGAATATATTCCGAATCTTCATTAAAATCCTGATTCACAATGATGCACTTATTCAGGGCCGGCTTGTTGCTTCGTATTTCTTGAGAGAGCACTTGCTGCTTGAACTTCCTGGACTGAACTACAATTTTGCAACAAACCGTCCCGCCTTATATCATACTTTTGCAGGGTGCAAGTAGTGGGTGGGGGAGAGCACGGTACGTTTCGTTCGACCAATCACAGAGCGTCGTCTGAGTTTTACTCGTGGCGGGGTCCCGACAGGTTTCGACATGTTCAAACCTGTTCGCACGTGCTCGCGCCCACTTTACATCGTCATGTTTTGGTTCCTTACTTTCTATAGGATAATAAAACAACCTTAATCGACTTAACAATAATTAATTCCCTACTTTAAAATGGTTTTTATTAAATTATCCTTACATCTACTTAAGTCTACTTATATTCATATTTATTTACATTGGTCATATTTATTTTCATTACTCATTGTCATTAATTAATATTATGAAGCGACGACGTCCGTAATATCCTCCCCCCGGCGCAGGGCTACCGTAGCCTTATCTTCCACGCAGAGGACGGCGAGCTTCGTCGTGGGACGCCGAAGGATGCCCGCCGTAGTCCTGACGTCGGCTGATCGCACCTTGCTGTCTGGACCGACGTACGTTGTCTCTACAACGCCTCGGGGCCACGTTCCTCGTGGCAGTGTGGGGTCGATGACGACAACCAGGTCGCCAACTTGCAGAGGTCGTCGTTGGTCGTCGGATGCCCCCCTAGGCACCAGCGTCGGCAGGTACTCTGTTACCCAGCGCCGCCAAAAATGGTCGGCGAGCGCTTGGGCAGCTCTCCATTGTTTTCGGTTGGCCTCCTCGCAAGGCCCGGTGTGGGGTAGACCTGATGAGGTCCCGATGAGAAAATGATTCGGAGTCAACGCCTCCGGATCCTTAGGATCGACGGAAACGTGGGTGAGAGGCCGAGAGTTTACAGAGTGTTCGGCCTCTATCATCAGGGTCAGCAGCACTTCTTCCTTCAGTGCCCGCTGATGCAGTGTCGCCCCCAGCGCCGTTTTGACAGAGCGTACTAATCGTTCCCACGCTCCCCCCATATGCGGCGCCCCTGGTGGTATGAACTTCCATTTCATTCGGTGCGAGAGTCCGAAGTGGACGAATTCTTTGGCCCATTCTCCATAGGCTGCACGTAGTTCAGCGTCTGCCCCTCGAAAATTGGTGCCGTTGTCGGAATACATTACTCGGGGCCAACCCCGTCGTGCCGCCATTCTCCTTATGGCCATTATAGCGGAGTCGGTAGACAGGCTTGCCACTAATTCCAGATGGACCGCCCTGGTTACAAGGCAGGTGAATAGCGCTCCCCAGCGCTTCTCATGTCTTCTTCCTATGACCACGGTCATCGGCCCAAAATAGTCGACTCCGCAGTGAGTGAAGGGTCGCTGCGTCTCTACCAGTCGTTCCATCGGCAGGTTCCCCGTGACTGGTTTCACTGGTGTCGCTCTTCTGATGCGACAGAGCTGGCATCGCTGCGCTATGGCTCTTACCGTAGGGCGCAGATTGACCACCCAATACTTTTGTCTTAGGTCGTTGACCACGCGTTCATTGTTTGCATGGCCGGCCTTTCGATGGGCGTCTTCTACCAACAGTCTGGTAAACGGGTGTTTTCCATGTAAAATTACTGGCATCTTCTTTGCGTCTGGGACTGCAGCATGTCCGATTCTTCCTCTCACCTTGAGAATCCGATCTTTTAAATAAGGGTCCAGTTTGTACAGGCTACTGGACTTGGGCACTGGCCTTCCCTTTTCCAACAGTCTTATTTCTTCTGCGTAGTCATCGAATTGCGCCTGTTTCACCCATGTCCTCTCCGCCTTTTCTATCAGGTCGACAGTCATCTGGTTGGTTCTGTCTTTACATTTTTCCTTGAAGAGATATAGTACCGCTGTAGTTCTTATCAGCTTCTCATATGAGGAGAATCTGCTTATGTCGGGCAGATGAGAAGCGCGTTCCTTTTCTATGACCACATAAGTCACTTCCTCTTCTTGGTCTTCCTTCTCGGCTTTCTCTTTTGGCCAGAGGTCCTTTTCATTGTATAAAAACTCAGGCCCGATGAACCATCTGTCGTCTGGTTTCATTTGTAGCTTATAATTAGGGCGCGTTGCATCGTCAGCCACGTTCTGTTCCGTGGGCACCCATCTCCATTGATTGGCGTCAGTTAGCTCCGCTATTTCGCCCAAGCGGTGCGCTACGAAGGGTGTGTACTTGATGGCATCCTTCTCTATCCAACGCAGGACGGTTTGCGAGTCCGTCCAATACGTCACGCTATTGGGCTTGTCTCTATGTTCTCTTACAATTGTTTCTGCCAATCGTGCGCCGATCACTGCTGCTTGGAGTTCGAGTCGAGGGACGGTTACTGGTTTTAATGGGGCGACTCTTGCTTTTGCCGCAACCAGGCTCACTGTCACTCTTCCGTCTGGTTTCTTGATCCTCCAGTAGGCGGTCGCCGCGTATGCTTGTTCACTAGCATCACAAAAAACATGGAGCTCTATTTCGTCTTCCGAGCTCTTCCCGTAGCACCTTGGGACTCGTAATTTTGTAACAATGTTCAAACTTCGGAGCCATTCTTCAAAATGTCGTGAGTCTTCTTCGGGAATTACTTCATCCCATCCCACTCCGTGTCTCCACAGGTTTTGGAGTATGATTTTTCCTGTTACAGTAAAGTGGCTAATGAGACCGAGGGGGTCGTAAACGGCCATCACTGCTCCGAGGGCTTCCCTTTTCGTCGGCGCTCTGTCTCTCTTCTTCACTTCGGGAGCTAGACGGCTAAGCCCTGTGTTGAAGCCTAGTTCATCGCGTTCCGTATGCCAGAGCAAGCCGAGCGTCTTATCTGAGTTTTCTTGTCTCTGACCAAGCTTCACTTCGGCGGTGCGTTCTTGCTTTTCTTTGGTCACGTTGTCCACCACATTAGGCCTGTTGGAGCACCATCCGCGGAGGTTGAAGTGTGCGTTCTCGTGTATCATCATGACCTCTCGAGCCGTTCTTATAGCTTCTTCTTCTGTCGCGAAGCTATCGACATAGTCATCCATATAGTGGCTCAAAGTTATTGCTTGCACAGCGTTTGGGTATGCTTGTGCGTACAGCCTCGCGTTAGCGTCTCTCACCGAGTGCGCTATGAACGGCGAGCATGAGGCCCCGAAGATCATTGATACCATCTTTTACTTCTTCGGCGGCTTATCACGCTCCTCGTCTCGCCAGAGAAACATTTGAGCTGCTTGATCTTGCGGTCTTATTTTCACTTGCAGGAACATTTCTTGAATATCTGCCGTCACGGCTACTTGACGTTCCCTGAACCTGAAGAGGATTCCTGGTAGCGATCTCAAGAGGTCGGGTCCTTCTAGTAGTTGATCATTGAGGCACACTCCGCTGTATCGGTGCGCCGCGTCAAAAACCAGCCGCATCTTTCCCGGCTTGTTTGGATTCACGACCGGGAAGTGTGGTAAGTACCATATTTTCTTTTTACCTTCCTCTTGTCCATCGCACTCTTGGGCATAACCCTTATCGAGGAGGTTTTTCACTTGAGCGCGATACTGTGCAGCGAAATCTGAAGAGGAGTCCATCTTATTTTCTATCATTTTTAATCTCTTCACGGCACAGTGATAATTATTTGGCATCGGAGCGTCTTCGTCTCGCCATGGCAGACCCACTTCGAAGTGTTCTCCAACCTTTTTCATAGTTCGTTGGACCACGTCGATTGCCTTTTGATCTTCTGGTCTGACTTTCTTCGCCAGGGAGACTCCTAGGGCATCAATCCTGAAGGGTGCTTTCACTATTTCCTCTACGCGCCGTACATCTTCTGTGTGCTCGTTCGCAGACACGTCGTATATGTGAAGCACTAGTTGGCCCTCTTTTTGAGTCAACGCTGAGCGCGGCGCCGCACGGTGGGCTGAAAATCGGCTTTCATAGACTTAGGGATTTCAATTTGCAAGTGCTTGTTTTTATGCCGGATATCGCTTCTATTAGTCATTACTATGTACAAAAATGACACCCGAGTTAATTCTACCCAAAAACGAAGGAAATATAATTTTTTTACGAAAAATTTGTATGAAGCTAGTATGAAAAATCGAATTATCTCCTAAACGGCATGTTTAACCGTAATATCCTTGGAGATGGTCATAGTGCTATTATTTATGATTTTTTGGTTGGCAATTGGACGAAAAATTTAATGCCGTTTTTTTTTTAAAAATCGTCAAAATATTTTTATTTGTTTTTACGTATGAAACGATTCCTTTTGGTGTTTATGTTGAAGAACACGGACTTTTAACTACACATAACATAAAATAGCATCACTCCTATATTTCCGAAGGAGTTGGCAGAGGTTTATAGTACACCCACACGTAGCCAACTATGTTTGAGCTAGATATTTATCAGCACAAAATGAGTTTTAAAACTTTTCATACAACCAAATTACCAATTGTCTTCTAATGAGTCCAAAAAGAAGTGATTAAGTAACTACACTGATTAGGTCTTCTAATGAGTCTTAATAGGTGATTTAATGATTTTCAATATCTCACGACAATGGATTATATTTAACATTTCCTGATAAGTAAGCTAATTTGTTAATTAGCAGTGCTATGAGTTCTAAGAATAGTTAGTGACAATTATAGATTTTCATTAGCTAATGAGGAGATAACTAATGAGGGTAGTTACCTAATTATTGTCGTTTTGCAATAAAAGGGCTAAAGTTTTGTTTTATAATTTAATTTGTTCACAACTGTGTAACTGCTAACACTAAATCTGCGACTATAAAATCTTAAAATGGAAAGTTTAATCACCAATTTAGACTTGTTTGTTCTTCTACGAAGTGAGAGTACTTCATTTGATCATGAAGTATTGTTTAGTGCAGTTGTATCCCGCATAGGCGATTGCCTGTCTGACGAAGATTATGTTGTTCTCAAAGAATTTTGTCGGAGATTTACGCGAGCCGCTTTACAAAGGTGGGGGAAATCCAACCGATTCCTTGATAATTTCAGGAGAAAGTACGAGAATTGGTTGGGAGCAAATATTGATTGGCCGAGTTTTGTGCAAACTTTAGTTAATCAAGAACCAAGTGTTGATGAGATACCAAGAGCGCCCTCAGTCTCTCCAGAACCGTCGACATCAACGTCCATTGGAACAATGACGAAAAGATCCCGTAAACCATTCGAAGACCTGGGAAGTAAACAAAAAAAGAGAAGATCTGATGAACACACAGGCGAAGGTTCCAGTGAATTGGCATATGCAGCTGCAGCACGTTTAAAAGAAGAAGGGCATGGAGATATCGCCTCTGTCATCGAATACATGATGAAAAATCCTGAAGCAGCCGCTAAATTAAATGAAACGCTTAAGAAACCAGCGAAAACAATCATATTTACGCCAGAAAAGGCGCTTGGATTGCTTCTTTCGCTAAAACTCTCAAAGTGGCAATATATTACGTTGCGTGAGGCTGCCATTCGAGAAGGTGCTAAAGATATTTATCCATCTTACTATAAAGTGCAACAAACTAAGCTTGATTGCTACCCTCCGAAGCAATCAGTGACAGTTACTGATTCATCGGCTAGGATTACACTTCAAGCTTTACTTGATATCACGGTTACAAGAATCCTTCAAAGCCTTTCTAACGAAGAGCATAACAAGCAGTTGAAGCTGATATCCAAGTGGGGATTTGACGGTGCTTCTAACCAAAGCCGATACAAGCAGAAAATTGAGGGTGAGGAAGATGATTCAAGCATTTTCATGACCTCCTTGGTGCCACTAAAACTGACAGATGGAGACAACATTTTATGGACGAACCCAAAACCATGCTCAGTTTTGTATTGTCGTCCAGTTCAGTTTACTTTTGTAAAGGAGAGTGAAGCAGTTGTCCTTGGGCTGAAAAAACAAATGGATGAAGAAATTGAGGCCCTTATCCCCACAGAGTGCAATAATAATAATAGGGTGACTCATCAACTAATGATGACGATGATCGACGCTAAAGTCTGTACTTACCTTTCTGAAGCTAGATCAAATGCATCGTGCTACCTGTGCTTAGCAAAGCCTACAGAAATGAACCGCTTAGATGCTGTAACATCAAAAATTGTGTGTTCGGACCTGTATGAGTTTGGCTTGTCATCCCTACACGCCCGTATAAATTGTATGGAATGTCTGTTACACATTGCATACAAACTGGACTTCAAACGGTGGGCAGCGAGAAGTGATGAGCACAAAGAAATGCTACAGACAAGAAAGAAAATAATTCAAAATAAATTCAAAGATGAGCTCAATCTGTTGATTGATATAGTAAAACAAGGCTCGGGAACCACCAATGACGGGAATACTGCAAGAAAATTCTTTGAGTTTTCTAATAAAACCGCAGCTATAACCGGTTTGGATGAAGACCTCATCAAAAGATTTGCTGTAATTTTACAAGCAATTACATCTGGAGAGCAGATCGATATAATAAAATTTAGAGATTATGCTCGCAAAACAGCAGAAAAGTACGTATTACTATACGACTGGTTCTACATGTCGTCAACCGTTCATAAGTTACTAATCCATGGGGCTGACATAATCGAGAAAAATAATATTGTGCCGATTGGGACTCTCTCGGAAGAAGCCTCAGAGTCTCGAAACAAAGATTTTAGGAGGTTTCGAGAACATCATTCGCGGAAAAGAAGCAGGCAGGATTCCAATCAAGACATTTTAAATATGCTTGTTGTTTCTTCGGACCCTTTGCTAAGTGCACAAAGGCCTAAGTTAGATGCCAAGAAAAAGCAGAGCTTTTTTGCTGAAACTCTCGACTTAATTCAATTTCAGGAAACTGAGTTCGAATTTTTGGATATATCCAATCTGGATGCTGACTCAGAATTGGAGTCTGACAACGAGAGTGATAAGGAAAATTTGTAAAAAAGATATATATGTACATATTTGTAAATTTGTATTTGAGTGTGTTTGGGTTTTTTTGTAATATTTAATGATATGTTTTATTTTTTTTATTTATTTTACTTTATTTTACGAATGCTTAGTATTAATTCCTTAAATTAACTTATTTTGTATAAAATATAACTTCATAATGTTACTTCAATATAAATCTTTTTTTATTTAAATTAATATAAATGTGTCAAAAACAGCAATTTTTTTATTTTATTTTTCTTGTTTCGTGTGTTCTTAATATTTGGGTTAATAACATATCGAACTTTTTAACTTAGACACTAAAAGGGATCGTTTTACATGTAAAAATAAATAAAAATATTTTGACGATTTTTTAAAAAAAAACGGCATTAAATTTTTCGTCCTATCGCCAACCAAAAAATCATAAATAATTAGCACTTTGACCATCTCCAAGGATATTACGGTTAAACATGCCGTTTAGGAGATAATTCGATTTTTCATACTAGCTTCATACAAATTTTTCGTAAAAAAATTATATTTCCTTCGTTTTTGGGTAGAATTAACTCGGGTGTCATTTTTGTACATAGTAATGACTAATAGAAGCGATATCCGGCATAAAAACAAGCACTTGCAAATTGAAATCCCTAAGTCTATGAAAGCCGATTTTCAGCCCACCGTGCGCCGTCCCATGTATTACCCATCCCAGTTGGATAAACGAGGCCGCAGGCTCATTCCTCTTGCCCGTGCGTAGTTTGCGCGTCACAATCAGGTGCCAATTGTCCGCACCTATCAATACCTTTGGTGTGGCTTCGTCGAAGAATGCGTCCTTCTGTATGTCTCGGAGGTGTGGATATTTTCCGAGCATTGATATATCCACTGTCTGACCATGAAGTCTTAGGTCCTTCATTGTTCGTGCGCGTAATTCCTGATAATCGCCGTTCAGACCACGAATCTTTAATTTGACCTCTTGACTGAGTTCCTCGTGGGGTTGTGAGGTCACTCCCTGTATCTTGAGTGTAGAGACTGGCCCTTTCACCTGGATACGGCGTATTATATCCTCGTCGATGAGTGAGGTCGTTGATCCTTCATCCATAAGCGCGAACGTGCTCACTTGACCGCCAGGTCCTTTTAAAACGACGGGGCACATCTTTAACAGTACGCGTCGCGGCGCGTCGTTGCTTGTTGTGACAGCCATTACGGACTCTGCTGCCGGTTTGACATCCGTCGCTTTTTCCTTTATGTCTTGTTGCGACATTTCTTTGTGGAGCAGCTCGTGATGTGGGCGGGTGCACTTTTCTTTGCCACATCGCTTGGCTCGGCAGTGCTCTCGTCGGTGGCGATTATTAACACATTTGTAGCACACTTTCTCCGATCGCGCCCATTCCCACCTGTCGTCGACAGTCATCTTTAAAAACTTGGCGCATTTAGGCACTTCATGGTCCCCAGCACAACACAGACATACTTGTTTCTTCTCTTCCTCCTTCTCTGCCGTGGCGTAAATAACTTCTCTGCCCGCTTTCCTTTTTGTCCTTGCTTGAACTATATTCCTCTGTTCTTTCTTTGGTGCGAGCGTGGGCGTCGGGTTTGTGAAGGCGTATTTCATAGCACGGTCAGCCTCCCGCATCAGGAACCGAGATAATATCATGATTTCAGGCTCACGTGACGTTTCCACTGCCTCAGAAGCATAGTCGCACCATCTTGATTTAACGTGCGGGCTTAATTTGTCCACAACTTCACGCACTAACATCGGGTTCCACACATATCCACGGTTGTCCATATTGGATAACACACACACTATATTCTGTAGCTTTACTGCGAACGAGTTTAGTTCACTTGCTACACTAGTGAGCCGAGGCAACTTCTTTATGTCTTCCATTACGTGGTCCATTAATATCTCAGGCCTTCCATAATATTGCTCTAGCGTCTTCATTATTGTCCGTGGGTCAGACGCAGAGTATAGTAGCGCAGAGACTGCTTCTCTTGCTGGACCTCTGATGCAGTTCCTCAGTCTTGCTAGATTTTCCATCGCGGTGAATTTATATACACTCGATGAATCTTCATAGGCTGCCTTGAATGGCAACCATTCCGTAGCCGCTCCGGTAAACACTGGTAGCTCAGTCACCTGTCGTGGCGGCGGGCGTACACGCATCATTTTGTCCAGCGTGTCGGCCAGTTGTTCGATTCCTCTTCCTACTCTGCGTTCCCCTCTTGTAGGTGAACGTGAGGTCGAACGTTGTCTTCTTCGTGGTATGGCAGGCGTTGTAGCGTCGACACATGTATTAGGCTCTGCGGCGGTTCGTTGAGCGGCGGGGTAAGGCGGCTGAGTTCTCTCCTCGTTGACTGGTGGGTGGCCTTGGTCCATACTTTGCAGCCACTCATCCACCCTGTCTTCACCCCTATGTCCGGAGTCTTCATCACGAGCCTCTGCCTCTATCGCCGATACTTCATACTCGAACCGTTTGTTCACTAGGGCTTTCTCAATTTCCAATTGCTCGTTCCTAATTGCAGCAATTTTCCTCTGTGCCTCATATTCAGCTAACTTTACTCTTGCCACGTCACTACTGTAAGGTCTCCTTGATCTTATCGTACTTGCGGTGTCTCTCACAAACATGTTTGCCGTCATTGTTCTTGCAGAGTCCTGAATTCTGGGCTGGAACGACGTGCTTGGGGTCACCAGTTGTTCTTCACGTACTACACTCGCGATCGCGGTTGCTCGACTCGCCGGTACGCGGCGTGGAGCGGGTGCGGTGAGCGCGGCGGACGGGCCATCAGACGGTGACACATTTCTTTCCGTCGCGGCGGTGGCGGGCGGTACGGTCACTGACACAGCGGCGATGGGCGTAGCACTGTCTATTCCACTCGCGGGCACTTCATGTTGGCCGCGCGGTAACGCGGACACAATGGTCGAAGGTGATCTCGGCGGCTCTTCAAACGTTCGAGGATGTCGGCTATCGTACCCCGATTCCGCCTCACTTTCTTTGGCCGCAACACTTCTAGTCTTCATTTTCAGGAACACTGCACTTATTTGTCTTCAACTCGTCAGGCGAACGGTGATCTGACTGTATCCGGTGAGCGTAGTATCAAACTATCCTTTCACCATCCGGCGCTCGAATGACCAAAACTGTTGAGGTGGACTGTATTATGTATTTAAATCTTCCAAAGGAATAAAACACTGGCTTGATAATTGAGTTGAATATATTCCGAATCTTCATTAAAATCCTGATTCACAATGATGCACTTATTCAGGGCCGGCTTGTTGCTTCGTATTTCTTGAGAGAGCACTTGCTGCTTGAACTTCCTGGACTGAACTACAATTTTGCAACAAACCGTCCCGCCTTATATCATACTTTTGCAGGGTGCAAGTAGTGGGTGGGGGAGAGCACGGTACGTTTCGTTCGACCAATCACAGAGCGTCGTCTGAGTTTTACTCGTGGCGGGGTCCCGACAGGTTTCGACATGTTCAAACCTGTTCGCACGTGCTCGCGCCCACTTTACATCGTCATGTTTTGGTTCCTTACTTTCTATAGGATAATAAAACAACCTTAATCGACTTAACAATAATTAATTCCCTACTTTAAAATGGTTTTTATTAAATTATCCTTACATCTACTTAAGTCTACTTATATTCATATTTATTTACATTGGTCATATTTATTTTCATTACTCATTGTCATTAATTAATATTATGAAGCGACGACGTCCGTAATAGGTGGTTTGTTTTTATGGCTAGAATCATCTCCTAGCGGGTTAAGCAAGACCAAAAATACACCTAGTATACGTAAATGTGCTTATGTTTTCAGTATTAATGTATTTTGTCAAGCCGCGCCTCGAAAAGCGCGTAAAGCCGTTGGTCTCGTAAATTTTTGACAGTCGTTACGGGTCAGTCAGAAACCAGAAAGTCTGTTATCACTTTATCAGTTTAACCAAGGTGTATCGTGTCGCCCAGTAACTGGGTTGCTGAGGTCTGATAGGCAGTCGCTTCACGTAAAATTCGTAATAGAAGAATTTATGTAGGTCTTTATGTTACGAGTATATTTTATAATAGTCTGACGGTTTGAGTATTTAACGCGGCCTTCCCAATGTCAACTTAGGTAATGTTCGTCGAGACGTTGAGCTCTTTACAGTATTCGGCAATTGCTTGCATGGTCAGGTCCACTCAAATCGGTGTGTCGTGGGGAGAGGGCACCTAATTCATTGACCTTCATGATGTACGCAAAAGTCCCACTGCAGGGCAAAGGCCTCTGGGCATACAGAGATGGCACGAGCATTAATCACCACGCGCGCTCAAGGCGAATTGGCGATTTCGGACTTATATTCACTACAAGTCCAGGTTTTCACATTTTTATGTAACGAACCATGCAGAACAGCATCTGGACTAACCTTTTAGTCATTTAGTGTCATTGACAGTTTGGATAAATTTGCCTCAAAAAGCATCATGAAATCAACTTTAATAGACAGAAGCTCCACGAACCGACATGAAATAGAAATCATTTATTTGCCAGAATTGTAGGTATACATATAGGATGGTAAGTTTTACCGCTACCATGATATTACCGCTTCTAAAAACATGGCCGCCGAAGAGGGAGAGACGTGGGGGAGAGACGATGGCTCCTAGTTTGCTATTACAATCGTGTCTCAATGATCGATTTTTGACGTGTAACGTCAAACTTTTGACACATTTCCCATACGAAAACTGTCAAAGTTGTCAAATATCCGGCCGATGACTGGTCATTGAGACACGATTGTAATAGCAGACTAGGGCCCCAGATGTCCACTAGTAGACTGAGGCAGGCTGATGATGATGATGAGACCAAGGCCCCAAGTCTGCTCTTACAATAGTGTCAGAATGGTCTGTCATTGATCTAATAATGGTCGATTTTGACAAGTTTGGTAATGTACTAACACAATGGCGCCTTTATGACTTTCCAATGGTCGAACACTGACGCTTCATTGGAAGAATGGCATAAAAAGGTAATCTCGTACACAATAACAGATGAATGTTTTACGTATGCGATAATCTGCTAACATTTTGACAAAATTGCACGTCTACGCGTCTATACGTTTTATGTTGCATACCATCTTTATATATATAATTCTTCTGTGAGTGTGTATGTCACTGAACTCCTCCTAAACGGCTTGACCGATTTTGATGAAATTTTTTGTGTGTGTTCAAGGGGATCTGGGAATGGTTTAGATTTAGAAATCAGCCCGGCAGATGGCGCTGATTGCTTGAAAAAGCATGTGATCTCGGAAACGACCCTAACGATTTCGCTGAAATTTGATATGTGGGGGTTTTTGGGGACGAGAAATCGATCTAGCTCAGTCTTATGTCTGGGGAAGCGCATGTTTTCGAGTTTTAAGTTATAATGTTTGGCGCCCAACGAAGTGGGCACGGGCCAGCTAGTTAATAAATAAATATCCTGATACTTACTCAAACCTAGCAGAGCTTGTACTATGGTAACCAGACAACTGATAAACATACTTATATCCTGGGACAACTCGCACTCGGTTATCTGATCCCAAACTCAGCATAGCTTGTACTATGGTAACCAGACATCTAATAAATAAATAACAGCAGACAACTGATTAACATACCTTAATAATTTATAAATACATGCATATTATGGATAAATTTACACCCAGACACAGAACAAACAATCATGCTCATCACGCGAAGTTTGTCCTGGGTGGTAATTGAACCCACGAACTCCGGCTTAGCAGTCAGAGTCACTAACCACTAGACCAACAGGACCATCATATGTAATTTGTAACTAATAACATATAATAGGTAAATTACACCTAATGAGGGTTTTTGGGTATGAAAAATCCACAACAGGGCAATACGTACGCGTGTGGTCTATCTGCTACGTGATTGGTGAATTTTGACATATCTGACTATGACATGAAATGACATTGACATGGTATTGACAGATATGTCAAAATTCACCCATCATGCTGCAGTAGGACCTCACGCCTACGTATTGCCATCTAGCGGATTTTTCATACGCAAAAACTCTCATTAATGTATTTCATTATTGTCGTAGACGAAACGCTAGCCGAACGAGTAACGGTAAATAGAACGCAATCGTTACATATAGAAGAGTATGGTCGCAGAATAATTGAGCTGCTAGAACAAGGTTACACTGTGAGTCAAATAGCCCAGGAACTAGGAGTATCGGTAAGTCAATGTTTTAGGCACTTTACCCACATAGGGTTAGAGTAGACAGAATAAATAATATAATCAATATACTAGGTGTATTTTTGGTCTTTCTCAACCCGCTAGGAGATGATTTTACTCATCAAAATAAACAACTTTTATTATGGAACCAAATCTGAAATCTCGAAAAAAATATCACCTGTTTCATACATTATGGTCGGGAGGGCATTGAACTTTTGTTCGAAACAGCTGATATTTTTTTCGCGATTTCAGAGTTGGTTCCATAATAAAAGTTGTTTGTTTTCATGGGTAGAATCATCTCCTAGCGGGTTGTGCGAAACCAAAAAATACACCTAAT
Organism: Athetis lepigone; assembly: GCA_033675125.1. NCBI lineage: Eukaryota > Metazoa > Arthropoda > Insecta > Lepidoptera > Noctuidae > Athetis > Athetis lepigone. Next base: position 3,184,156 of record CM066220.1, on the reverse strand, counting down.
ATATGGGGGCATCCATATACAAAGTTTTTTAGCCGTTTGTCCGCCGATAATGGCATCCTTATTGCGCTATACCGCCCAGCACTTGGCCGCCTTTATACATCAGAATAAAAAAAAACATTTTAATTGGCAAAGAAATAGCGTAACACTACTCCTGGTTACTTTCTAACAAAATATTGGATTACCTACCATTTTAACCGACTGTGTCGACAAACAGACAAACAGGCATACAATCAGACATAGTGGTCAAACTTATTACAACCTTTTTGCTTCGGGGGTCAAAAATCCAGATGATGAACCTCTTGGGGTTTCGGAATGTTTATAATAGTTACCGTGACCCCGGAACATAAAGGGCAACCGAAGGATCATGAGTGGGTTTTAGTCAGTAAACGTCTGACACGCTCTCCCGCCGCATCCAGGACGGAAGCAGTCATGTGATGATTTCCCACTGCCCAAAAAAAAATTATAAACCTCTTTTTTGAAGTCAGTCGAAATCTTTTCATTCAAACATTGAAATTATTTCAGCGTAACACGGTATACGTATGGCTTCGGCGGTGGACTAAAACGGGGAATTTGAACGAATTAAAAAAAACTGGGCGGCCAAGGAAGGTTCTAGAACAAGTCGCCCATATGAGAAGCATAAGGGACCAGATTACAGAACGAAGCGTAATGCCTTCAATTAGTAATGTGAGGAGTCTTAAAGAAGTAGGTATATTTTTATGAGAATATCAAATTATCTGTATCCATACAGCTCTAGACAAATGTCAATGTGACAGCTGTCATTAATGTCAGGTGACGTATGACTGCCGCGCGAATTTGGTACTTATTATCACTGTTATTTTGTTGTTTAATCTGTGGTATGGTTGTGGTTCACTCAACTGGCCAGTGGTTGAAAAACCATATATGGTTACCATACCATCGCCAGATAAAGGGATATAGCCGTCCCCGCGTTTTGGCGTCTACTCTGCTGTCATTGGCCGTAACATGTTGTTTAAAATGATGCTCTTTTAATGAGAGACTCACACAGATTTGAGTGGACCTGTCCAGACAGTGCAAGCATTTTTCAGTAATCATCATCATCATCATCATCTCCCTAGCCTATCCCAACTATGTTAGGGAGATGATGATGATGGGGAACCGGATTTAGCTGGATACCAGTGTTTTACGTGAAGCGACTGCCTATCAGACCTCCACAACCCAGTAACTGGGAGACACGATACCCTTTGGTTCGACTGGTCAGACTTTCTGGCTCCTGAATACCCGTAACGACTGTGTCAAAGTTCCACGAATGACAACCGGGACTAATGGCTTTACGTGCTTTCGAGGCACGGGATGTCAAGAAATAAATTTATAATATTTTTTTAGGGATGGGAAGCATTTTTCAGTAATCTTTTTGCTCAATTAAAAACTTAGAGAGAAAAAAGAATACCACAACAAGGACATTGAGATAGGCCGCATTAAGTACTCAAACTGTCAGAATACTAAAGTATACTCGTAATTTAACAACGTAATGTTGTAATAATTCTTTTACACGTTAAACTCTAATTAATCTCTTAAATATTTAATGGTGCCGATTCTCTTATTCACAAACTAGCCTAAATTTAAGTTAAATGCATCTTTCTCTTTCCATTGAATGAATGAATGAATGAATGAATGAATGAATGAATGAATCGTTTATTCTGCAAGTAAAATCACTTTTACATGTCATATTTTTTATGCTAGTTGGAGCCGGCATTTCCTAACTGGACTACCTCTGAGAAGAAACGCCGAAACAAACTCAGGGATTATCGTCTCTTTTAAAGTCCAGACAATTTCAATATTTTTGTGCAACAAACCATGCAGAATAACATTCAGGCTAGCCTTTTGAGGAAAGTGCCAGTAACAGTTTTGGTAAACCTGCCTCAAAAAGCATCGTGAGCTCAACTTTAATCAAAAGGAGCTCCACAAACCGATACCACATTACTGCTTGTAAAATCATGGGCTTACAAGTCGCCCGCTGAATAGTCATTTTGTGCATTCTAGATGACTTGTACACTTACAATATAGTATGTTTTATTAACAAAATATGTATATATTATAGACGGCTAAATAGTGCTTAGCAGAGCGAGCAGTTCAATCCCAAGCTTTTTTGTCTTCTAAATAATCTGATATTTTATAGTACCCTTTTTTGTAGAGTTTTGTTTTAATACAGTTTTTATATCTTTTGATTGGTAAATTTCGAATATCAATAGGAAGTTTATTGTAAAAGCGTATACATTGACCCATGAACGAGTTGCCTACTCTGTGGAGGCGAGTGTGATGTCCAGAAAGATTGTGTTTGTTCCTGGTATTTACACTATGAATATCGGATTTTTTTTTAAAGTCCGATATATTTTTTTTTACATACATTAGGTTTTCAAATATATACTGTGAAGCTACAGTCAGAATGTTTACTTCTTTGAATTTTTCTCTAAGAGAATCCCTAGGACCAAGGTTGTAAATGGCTCGAACAGCCCTTTTCTGTAAAATAAAGATGGTATTGATGTCCGCACAGGTTCCCCAGAGAAGAATTCCATACGACATAAGACTATGAAAGTAACTGAAATAAACAATTCTGGCTGTATCCACATCAGTTATCCGTCGAATTTTTTTCACAGCGTATGCTGCTGAACTAAGCCTACCCGACAATCTTTCAATGTGTGGACCCCACTGTAACTTGGCATCAATAGTTAGTCCAAGAAAGACTGTCGATTCAACAGGGCTCAACTCTATTCCATTTAGTTGAACATTGGTACTTAGCTGCCTGACATTTGGCGTAGAAAATTTAATTAGTTTAGTTTTTTTTTCATTTAAGAGAAGATTATTTACACTAAACCAATGAACAACTTTAGAGAGCGCATTGTTAATTTCGTTAAAATTTATTAATTGACGTTTAATTTTAAAAACGAGAGAAGTGTCATCTGCGAACAACACTATTCCATGATTGTTTCTTACGTGGAAAGGTAGGTCGTTAATATAGATTAAAAACAAGAAAGGACCTAGAATTGAACCCTGCGGAACACCCATGGTAACCGCAGATCCAGCAGATCTCTTACCATTAACATCAACCCTCTGAATTCTATTACTCAGGTAAGAAGTCAGAAGGTCGAGAGCTCCGTCCCTCATACCATAGTGGTACAATTTCCTGATAAGTGTGTCATGGTGTACGCAGTCGAAGGCTTTGGATAAATCACAAAAAATACCAAGAGCATCTTGCGATTCCTCCCAAGCCTCGAATATGCTTTTCAGTAATTCCACGCCCGCATCCGTAGTTGAACGACCCTTAGTAAAACCATACTGTTTCAGGTGAAACAAATTATGTGAATCAAAATGTCTTAACATTTGTTTTAAAATTAATTTTTCAAAAATTTTACTCAAAGTTGGTAATATGGAAATGGGCCGAAAATTTGTAGGATCAGTTGTACTACCAGATTTGAACAATGGAATCACTTTGCTAAGTTTCATCAAATCAGGAAATACACCGGATGTGATACAAGAGTTAAAAACAATAGCTAAAAAAGGTGATATAACATCAATTATTGAGGACAAAGTAAACACAGATAATCCCCAAAGGTCAGCGGTTTTTTTTATATCAAGGTCTTTAAATGATTCTATAATGTCTTTAGCAGTAACAGTTTTAAATTCGAAGTGTATTTTACATTCCGGTACACATTCTGTGAGTATTGAGTAGGCAGAAATGGAGGACGACGGCAAATCCTTAGTTGTTAACAAGGGAATATTAGTGAAGAAATTCTCAAACTCTGTAGCCACCTCCATGTCTGCCTTTACATCTTCATCATTAATTCTTAAGTGGAAGTCACGGTTTTGTACTGTGGTTCTCCCAGTTTCAGAATTAATAATATTCCAAGTAGCTTTAATTTTATTTCCTGCTGATTTTATTTTATTTTTAATATGTATGGCTTTAGCTGAGGAACAGGCTCTTTTGAAAATTTTTGAATAATTTTTGACATATTCAGTAAAACTAACATTGTGGTTATACGTTTTCTCTTCATACAACTGAAATAATTTTTGCCTACTTTTATAAATACCTGGGGTTGCCCAGTCACTAAACATAACACGGTCACTAACAGGCAATGTTTTTTTTGTGAAAATCTTCATAAATTCACAATTTATTAGGTTAAATAATATTTTATATGCATGATCCGGGTTATTATGATATGGTAAGTTTGGTAGCTTTTCCATTAGGTTATTTTTAAATTGTCCTAGACGGCTTTTGTTTACAGGAACAAAACTCACAAGTTTTCTTTGAGCTCTGACATTGCTATTCTGGGGGAAAGTCACCAACTGGCCACAGTGATCAGATTCTAACACATTTATAATTAAATGGTCGGAAGGTTTTAAGTTTGTAAAAATGTTGTCAATGCAAGTAGCACTTGTGGCAGTTATTCTAGTCGGCTCAAAGAATCTTGCATACTTGGTGTATAAATTTATTTACAGTAGCTGATTTTTCAAGGATATTAATATTAAAGTCTCCACAGACAACAACTGTTTTGTTGCTATTACAAGTCTTTAATAAAACTTCTTCCATATATTTCTCAAAAATATCATAGGAAGCACATGGGGGCCTGTATACACTCATTACAATGAACTGCTCAAGCTCAATGCAAGCAATTTCAATAACTCGTTCAACAGAAAGGCTTACGATATCATTACGTTCTTTAAATTTAATATTATTACGAATAATTATTAGTGAGCCACCCCGTATCATATTTACTCTGCTGAACGAGCTGGCAACCCGATGATTGTTAAAGCTGAACATGAACTGATGGGATTTTAACCAGTGTTCAGTAACACAAAGGATGTCAATGTAACTACAGTTCATGAACAACTCCAATTCCAATTCTTTACTTAAAACACCCTGTATATTCTGATGAGCTATTTTTAAGCAATTATTATTAAATTTATTTAAGATGCTACAGTTTAAAGGGTGTTGTATAATATCTTGGCTTAAATTTTTGCTAGAGTTTAACTCTGTTGTCTCAATGTCAAAATCGGTATTCAAATAATTATTGCTAGAGGTTGACTCTATTGTCGTGAGTTGTAATTTAAATAACTTGGAACAAATTCCAAGTTCTGCTCAATACTAATAAGTGTATTACTTAATAACTGCTCAATAGAAGCAGTATAGTTAGCCAAACACTTGGCTGACTTATATAAACAATTTGATAGCGATTCTGCTATCTGTCCTTTAAAAAAATTACAAAGATAATAATTATCTTCGGTCATAAAATAATTTTGACTAATGAGTGCATTAGAGTCAATCCATTCCATTTCATTAAGTAAGGACAGAAGATAAAATATTAGTTAAGCCCTGGCAAATTAAGACACTCCATAAATAATTTAGACGCGTTTAAAAACATGGAGACTACAAATAAGTAGATATTTACTTCAGGCGCTGTCTAAATGGAAAGAGAAAGATGCACTTAACTTAAATTTAGTTAAGTTTGTGTACAAGAGCAACAAGCACCACTATTTCATTATTGTACAGCGAATGTATACGGTATTAGTGCTGATTCTTTTGTTCACAAACTTAACTAAATCTAAGTTAAATGCATCTTTCTCTTTCCATTTCTTAAAGATAAGGACAGAAGATACATTTTAGTTTAATCCTGTCAAATTAGACAGCGTCTAAAGAAAATTGGGGTATATTTAGTCGCCATGTATTTTAACACCACTGTATTACCCTTGATCAGCAATTAAATGAATAAATGAATAAAATGAATCGCGATTAAATAATCTATGGAGTGTCTTAATTTGCCAGGGCTTGACTAATATTTTATCTTCTGTCCTTTTCTTAATTAAATGGAAAGAGAAAGATGCATTTAACTTAAATTTACGTTAGTTTGGGAATAAGAGAATCGGCACCATTGAGTGTTCATTCAGCTACCTAAAGAGTAAGCTACTTAAGAAGTAAAGAATATCAGCGTCTTATAACAAATTGGTGTTCATGTTTCTTTTAACACGCTTTTATAAGTTTAGGCTGTATGTATGTATGTTACGGAATCTTTGAGCTTAATTTTCAGCCTGTTCCAGACGTTTGATTAACTTGAAACTTTGCAAGAACCGATTACAATGCAATAATTCGTTAAAATTATTTCATTATCCTGATTAGGGCCGTCAGGATTAATTGATTTCTTTAGGGATCCTCTGCATGAGAGTAAAAAAAAAACTAGAAAAAAACGCGCTTAAATTTACCCAAACTAAAAAATAGAAAATAAATAATAGTTTTAAAAACTAAAAAAAACACGCTTTTATAGCCTGCTGAACTAAAAAGTAGAAAATAATTTATCTTGACAAATAAAATCAACATATTCATAGCAACAAATTATAAATACAAACAAAATCGTTATGTTCAGAGTGCGTGGGGTGCTTGATGTATTTAATGTTACAATCATTCTAAGGGCAACTATCTATGATGGGTTATGAAAATATAGTAAAACTAGCTTTTGCCCGCGGCTTCGCTCGCGTTAGAAAAAGACAAAAAGTAGCCTATGTTACTCTCCATCCCCAACTATCTCCACTTAAAAAATCACGTCAATTCGTCACTCTGTTTTGCCGTGAAAGTAAGACAAACAGATAGACAGACAGACACACTTTCCCATTTATAATATTAGTATGGATGCACCTCACAGCCGCCAGAAAAAAACTGCCAGACTGATTCGCTCGACCGGAACCGCCTAAAATAGGATATTTAAAAGCTCCACCCCTAAGGTGGTAGTCCCTAGAGTGTAAGTTTTCTTTTAGAACATGACCACGCGGGCGAAGTTGCTGGCTACACCTAATACTAGGTGTATTTTTGGATTTGCATAATCCGCTATGATTATACTCATAAAAACAAACAAACAAACTCTGAAATCTGGAAAAAAATCAGCTGTTTCATACATTATGGTCGGGAGGGCATTGGACTTTTCTTAGAAACACCTGATATTTTTTCACGATTTCATAGTTGGTTCCATAATAAAAGTTGTTTGTTTTCATGGGTGTGGTTGGTTTTTGACGGGCCTGTTGGCCTAGTGGTCAGTGACCCTGACTGCTAAGCCAGAGGTCGTGGGTTCGATTCCCACCCAGGACAAACTTTGTGTGATGAGCATAATTTGTTTGTTCTGTGTCTGGGTGTTATTTATCTATAATAAGTATGTATTTAAAAATTATATAAGTATGTATATCAGTTGTCTGATTACCATAACACAAGCTCTGCTTAGCTTGGGATCAGATAGCCGTGTATAAGATGTCCTAGGATATTTATTATTATTTATGGGTAGAATCATGTCCTAGCGGGTTGTGCAAGACCGAAAATACACCAAGTGATTTGAACTTTTTAATAACTTAACCTATTTCTTTGTCCGCAGAACTCCCGATGTCGAAAGTCCAGCAACTCATGCGAGAGCGAGACACAACATACATGACAGAGACAAATATACTAACCATAGTAGAATACTCATTCGTCTGCCCTTTCAAATGTAGGCACAACCACCTGCTCTGCTATTATTGTGGAGAATTATACTCCGATCCTGCCTTACTAAGGCACCATACTACAGAGAGCCACCATCCGAAAAAATTCAAGGTCACCGAGCATAAAAAAATGGTCAAAATTGACCTGACGAGGATAGACTGCAGACTGTGTGGTACAAAAATTAATGATCTGGAGGAGTTTAAGAGGCATATATCTGGTGTTCATAAGAAGAAGTATTATTTCAATTATAAGGACTCTGTGTTGCCGTTTCGTTTGACGCGTGATGAGCTGAAATGTGCGATATGTGATGTGCTGTTCCCGTATTTTCATGCGCTTAATAAGCATATGAATGAGCATTTTAGTAATTATGTGTGCGAGACTTGCGGATTGGGTGAGTTGTTTTTACTATTTATTTAATAATTTTCAGGGTAATTTGAAAAGTAATGAAAATCTCGCAGAATTGTATAGGATGTAAATTTTGAGAGTAGCAGTTAGGAGTACCTTAACTGTTACAGATATACAAACGTCTTAGGAGGCTAATCGTATTTAATTTTTATGAAATTTTGATGCACAGTCAGATTAAAAAAAAAATATGTAGTTACAAAAAGGCCAATTTACACTTATTTTTCTTTCAATAATCTTTTTTTATGAAATAATAACAATTTCTTGCTACATTTGTTTTGAAAATAGTGAGAAGATATTCTCTAAAAAAAATTAGATAAAAGGTAATTTTCACTCATGTGAGAGTGAAAATTACCTTTTATCTAATTTTTTTTCAAGACCGTTTACGTCTATTTATTAAAAACCAATGTAATATCGGTGAGTCATCTCGTGTTCTTGGATATAAGAACACGTGTATGATCTCCATACTATAATAACCGTACAATTGTCATTTAAACTGAAATATTATTTTCAAACTGGACATTGGCAGAAATCACCGAATAAATATAAAAGTTGAAGTTGAATGTAATATCGATTCGAATCTTCATTCATTTAAGACCACTCCTTTTAATGGCCTTGAAAACCAACAATTTTTTATTTCTCCCAGGTTTCGTCGACAAAGGCCGCTTCGTGATGCATCAACAGCGCCACGAAGTCGGCGATTTCCCCTGTCCCGACTGCGGGAAGGTGTTCAAAGCGCAGTACAACCGCGACCTGCACATCGACCGAGTACATCGCAAGAAGGGCCGCGTGTACTGCCCCAAGTGCGATGTCAAGCTTATGTCCTACCCTCAGAAGTTGAAGCATTTGGTGGAGGTAAGGTTTTTTCTCTCTCAACTCCTCGTGACGAAAAAACTTATACGCAATGGGTGCCAGAAAATGGACGGCGTTTTCGAGGCCGGGAAAAGGTGGCGCGATGACCTTGACGCGCACCACGAGGTAAGGTTATGTCCTTTTTCTGAGCTGGGGCGGAAAATCGTAATGGATGTTTTTTTTTTTTTTTTTTGGTGAGTGGGAAATCATCCAATGACTGCTCCCGTCCTGGGTGCGGCGGGAGGGTGTGTCAGACTCTTACTGACTAAAACCCACTCATGTTCCTTCGATTGCCTTTTATGTTCCAGGGTCACGGTAACAGTTATAAACATAACATTCCGCAACCCCGGCAGGCGTTGGCCCTGTTGGGCCCCTTCCTGTGCTGACTCCTTCTCTTTGAGGCGCGCGTGGAACAAAACGCGCCGTCTACGCGGTCCTGGTCCTAGCCGGGCGGCGAGCTACCCATCGCTCGCCATCCGCAGAACCGCGCCTACGGTGGCCGGTAGTCGTCTTGCGACTCTCGACGTCTTCGCCTGGGTCTTTGTCCGGGGCGAGAGGCTCGTCGTTGCCTCTCGCGCGCCGCCGCTTCCTTCACTAGCATAACTGCTTCGCAGAAGGAGGCGACGGCATCCCATTCCGTCTCGCCCCGCAGCATGGCTTGAACCAGCGCTGGGCGCGAGAGGTCACCGCCGCCGATCGCCTCTACGAGGACACGTCTATGGTCCGCCCATGCGCGGCACACCTCCACCGTGTGCTCGACCGTGTCCTCCAGGCGACCGTTGCTGCAGTGGTGACACCCAGGCGTCGCTTCCGCCTGAATCCGACACAGGAACCTCCCGAACTGACCATGTCCGGTGAGGACCTGTGTCAGGCGAAACGTGAGAGCGCCGTGGCGCCTCTCCAGCCACTCCTCAAAGAGGGGTCTTACCGCCGCTATCACGGCGTGCCCAGCACTAGGTTGCGACAGTCGCTGTCTCCACTCCGCCCTGAGATCTCGCCGGAGCTCCGTGAGCCGTGCCGCGATAACCCGCGGCAGCAGGACTTCGCCCCGGCGTTGCACTTCCACGCGCCACTCGTACGTGTGTGCAAGGACTGTTGCCTCCAGATCCCACGGCGGAGTGCCGGCAAGGAGGCATGCCGCCTCGCAGGAGATCGTGCGGTATCCCCGCACCATGCGAATCGCCATGACCCTCTGGGACGCCCTCAGAAGCCGGGCCGGAGCCTTGGCTAGGTTGGGCGCCCACACCGGAGCCCCGTAGAGGGCCATGGACCGCACGATCCCCGCGTAGAGCCTCCGGCAGGAGGCGTTTGGGCCGCCGAGATTGGGCAGGAGCCGTTTGAGGGCAGCTCCAGCCCTCGCCAGTTTGGGGCCCAAACGTCGGAAATGCTCCGTGAAGTTCCATCGGTTGTCGAGGACAAGTTCCAGGTACTTTATCGTCGACTCGACACCGATGTGAACCCCTCCTACCGTTATCTGAGACCCCGGAGGTGGCCGGTGCCGAGGGCCATGAAAACACATGGCCTCGGACTTGTGCAGGGCCACCTCAAGTCCCAGTTGCCGGATCCTGTCCACGACTGTCGCAACACCACTCGACATTAAGTCGGCCGCCGCCTGGAACGACCTTCCCTGCGCTAGGACTAGCGTGTCGTCAGCGTAGCACACTACGCTGACGCCTTCGGGAAGGTCGGCGCGCAGCACCCAGTCGTACCCGATGTCCCACAGGAGCGGCCCCAAGACCGATCCCTGTGGAACACCGCACGACATCCCTCGTCGACTCCACACTCCCTCGTGACCGGGGTAGATGACGGCTCTGTCCGTCAGGTAGGCCTCGACCACACGACAGAGGTAGGCCGGCATTCGGTGATACCGTAATGCGGCCGCTATGCACCCCCAAGGCAGGGTATTGAAGGCGTTGGCGATGTCAAGAGACACCGCCAAGACGACCCTGCCCCGTGCCACCGCATCCCCTGTCGTGAGGGCCCGCACGCGCATGATGGCGTCCACCGTGGAGCGTCCTCTGCGAAAGCCGAACTGGCCGTCCGCTAGATCCGGCCCCACCCGCATCAGCCGCTCGACGAGACGGCTCGCAATTACTCTCTCCAAGAGCTTGCCCGCCTCGTCGAGCAAAACGATGGGCCGATACGCGGACGGAGAGTCCGCAGGACGCCCCGGCTTCGGAATAAGGACCAGCTTCCCGGTCTTCCAACGAAGTGGGAACTGGCCCTCCTCCAAGCATGCGCTAAAGAGCCCCCTTAGTCGAGGCCCGAGAGCCCCTAAGGCCAAGACCCAGGCCTTTCCTGGTAGGCCGTCGGGTCCTGGGGCGGTGTTCTTGGCCCTAAGCCTTAGCACCGCCGCTCCCAGCTCTACCTCGGTCACTTCTGGAACGTCGTCGTCGTCGCCGTCGCGGTCCGCATCGGACACCGCCGGTGGCGGAGCCATGAGCGGGGGAGTGAACTCCCCCCGCGAAGGGAACAGAGCGCTCACCACGCCCTCCACGATCTGAGGCCGGAGACTCTGCGTCAGGGGGGGGCCCGCGGTGCGGAGCTTGCCCCGCACCGCCAAGTAGGGGCGCCCCCACGGATCTCTGTCCAGAGTCCCCAGCATCTCCTGGCGGGCCGAAGATTTGGCCCGCACTACCTCCAGTCGGAGGGCTTTCTTCGCAGCTCTGTACCCCTCATATAGCTCCGCCTCGATGGCATCCGCATCCACAGGGCGGATACGGAGCCTGCGGTGTCTGGTGTACCGGCGTCGCGCAGCCACGCACGCCTCGCGTAGGGACGCGATTTGCGGCGACCACCAGTACACCTGGCGCTGACCCCTTCCAGGCTGAACCCGGGGCATTGCCATGTCGCAGATCTCGGACATGGCCTCCTGGAACCACCCAGCCTCGGCGTTGATGTCAGCAGGCCTGTCCGGTGATGACACCCAGGCCTGCACTATCGAGGCTTCCAGGAGAAGCTCCCGGTCCAGCTGCTTCAGCGCCCAACGCGGACCGCTTGGGGTCCGTCGGACCGGCGCAGCGGAGGTCTGGGCGGAGACGTCAAACCGGATGTACCGGTGGTCGGAGGACGTCTCCACCTCCTCCATTACACGCCAGTCAACGACACGCGGTGACAGAGCGGGGCTGGCGAACGAGATGTCCACCACCGACTCACCCCGCATCCGCACACACGTGGGGACGGTACCCTGGTTATCGTAATGGATGTTCTCCGCTCTAGTAGGGAGTCTAACACTCTTACTGACTATCAAGCTCCCCCGTGTTCCTTCTCTCATCTACGCCGAAAGTCGCGGAAACAGATCCGCGGCCTCTGTGAGCCTTCTCAGATCTGGGGGGGAGTGAGGTGTTTGACTCCCCCCTCGCGACATCAATGAACACTGTTTATAATCAATAGGATACAAAATTCATACAATATCATTGAACTTCGAATATAGGATTCACCACGACTTAGAAGATCTTGGACTACGTAATCCTCTCTTCAATTAAAGGCTGGCCCTAGAGTGGCCCTTGCAACCTTAACACCCATCTCTTTCACACAACACGCGTATACGTCGACATTCCTTTACCTATATTTTCGTTACATTGTTCCTAGGTACACGGAGAGGAACCTCTAAGCTTCCCTTGCACGATGTGTGAGAGGATATTCGATACACGACGGACACTCACCATACACCGGCGGAAAGATCATTTAAAAGACTTCAGGTAATTTGACCATCATCACCTTTTCATAATCATATCGGGGTCGGTTTTTAGTCTAACCGGATTCAGCTAGATGCCTGTGTTGTACGAGAAGCGATCTATCATACCTCCACAACCCAGTCTGTCAATGTTCTAAGAATGAGAACCAAGACCAACGGCTTTACGAGCTTTTCAAGGCACGGGATTTTAGTGATGTCCAAGAGATTTTTTTGAAAGTTACACTTGTACCTCAGGCAGTATTAAAAACGAGTGCGTAGGCATCTATTGGGTAAGCTCGCTCCATCGTAGGCCCCGTCTATGCCCTCGGACTAGTCTGGGACCAAGAGCAAGCCCATAAGAATAATAAAAAAAAGGTAATTTAACTTTATTTAAATGGCAAATTTTGCGATACTCAATTATATACTTTATTGTTTATTGATCAAATCGAATAGGGGCGTGCAGTAATTCCAAAATTTAAAAATAAAATGATCTTATCATGTGTTGATCAGGGTGGAAATTAAAACACAGAATCTACTGCCGTAAGCTCGCTTACCTTTCTCCGTCGTCATTAGTTTCAGCGGTCTGGCCTGTTGGCCTGGTCTGGTGGTTAGTAACCCCGACTGCTTAGCCGGAATTTAAGTCGCGGGTACAATTCTCATTCATGACAAATCATTATATTTTGACGGGCCTGTTGGTCTAGTAGTCAGTGACCCTGACTGCTAAGCCAGAGGTCGTGGGTTCGATTCCCACCCAGGACAAACTTTGTGTGATGAGCATAATTGTTTGTTCTGTGTCTGGGAGTTATTTATCTATAATATGTATGTACTTAAAAATTATATAAGTATGTATATCAGTTGTCTGATTACCATAACACAAGCTCTGCTTAGCTTGGGATTAGATAGCCGTGTGTAAGATGTCCCAGGATATTTATTATTATTATTATTTATTATATAATGTACTATCGACAAAATTCAATGATGACCCATTTCGACGACAAATCGTTTGAAGCTGTCAAAATAATAAGACTAGACGTGTGACATTTTTAATACATGATTACGCGATTGTCGACCTAAGTGTATTTGAATGTCTGTAGGAATATAAGCTTATGGTGGGTCATGATTCCATTTTGTAGATTGTACATGATTGGTTGTGTGTGGGAGTAATTTATTTTTTTAAATTATAAGTAAGTATACCAGTTTAGGATTAGGTATATTTGAGTTTAAAAAATATCTTATCCGTATTATTTTTTATCCTATTATTTATCCGTTATTTTAATATTATAAATGCGAAAGTAACTCTGTCTGTCTGTCTCTTCTTCACGCCTAACCACTGAACCGATTTGAATGAAATTTAGTACAGATATAGTCTGAGACCCGAGAAAGGACATAGGATAGTTTTCATCACGGAAATCCCCCGGGAACGGGAACTATTATTTCACGCAGACGAAGTCGCGGGCAAAAGCTAGTTTTTAATAAATTTTAAATAATTATCTCTTTTTTCCAGGTACGAATGCCAATGCTGCGGCCAAAAGTTCTTCACACGATTCGCGCTGAACAATCACATGCCGACCCACACGGGAGAAAGAAACTTTAAATGTAAAGTTTGCGAGAAAAGCTACCCCAGACTCAAAACGTTAAAAGACCATATGAGAATACACACGAATGACAGAAGATACAGATGCCATGTGTGTGGGCAGGCCTTTATACAGAACTGTAGTTTGAAAGGGCATATGAAGAGTCAGCATCCGGAATATGAAATGAGAATTTAAAATTCATCATCTCCCTAGCGTTTTCCCAACTATGTTGGGGTCGGCTTCCAGCCTCACCGGATTCAGCTGGATACCAGTGTTTTACGTGAAGCGACTGCCTATCAGACCTCCACGACACAGTAACTGGGCGACACGATACAAATGAGGACTTAGAATTTAAAATGTGGGAATATGATACTAGCCTTGCTATCCCTCTGCAGGACAAAGGCCTCTTCTCATACAGAGAAGGCACGAGCATTGATCACTTTCAAGGCGGATTGGTGATTTCGGACTTATTTGTATATAAAATATATATAAAGTAAACTCGGATTGTTTATTCCATTCATAACTCGAGAATTGCTGAATTTTTATGGTCTTCGATTCGCTGGTTATCTATAATAGCAGAGCAGAGAAATTCAAGAAAACATGCAAATTCAATTTTGAATACAACGCCATCTATCGATCATGACAGAACCATAAACGAACTAAAATCAACATGGCGGCTATGTCAGACACACATGAGATAAAATATCCTGAGATGAGACTTATGTTATTTTGAGTTTCGGTTTCATGAAGTATCTTTTCAGAACACATTTTACAATTTATACTTACACTAGCTGTTCCTCGCGGTTTCACCCGTATTACGTTAGGTTTTTGGTCACTGCTTCGCTCCCGTGGGTCCTTGCGTGATATGATATTATATAGCCTTTGTTACTCGTTGACAATGTAGCTTTCGAATGGTGAAAGAATTTTTAAAATCGGGCCAGTAGTTTTTGGGCCTATTCATTACAATCGAACAAACTGTGTCTGGGTGTAATTTATCTATAATACGTATGTATTTATTAAGTATATAAGTATGTATATCAGTTGTCTGGTTACCAAAACACAAGCTCTGCTTAGCTTGGGATCAGATGGCCGTGTGTGACTTGTCCCAAGATATTTATTATTTATTTATTTTATTTTAAACAAAACGCCTATTCATTACAATCAAACATACAAAGTTTTCCTCTTTATAATATTAGTGTAGATATGTTGTAAGTAAAATAAAAATAATTATTTATTTAATCTTACCATAGTAACAAGCTCTGCTTAGTTTGGGATCAGATGACCGTGTGTAAGTTGTCCCAAGATATTTTTTTTATTGTTTTGCGGACCCTGCAGAGGTTTTAAGGAGCTCTAGGGCTTCGGAGACCAGTTTGTCTTAGGGAATCTCTACCAGTCAGCCAAGAGTGGTTCAGAGATCTGTTGTCTTTGTCACTCTAAAAGGGGGAGTAAGGATAGCAACAGATTTGGGGGTGTCTTTAAATTATAGTACGATTTTTAATTCGAGTCAGAAAAATGACAAGTGCAACTGTCACTGATACCAAAAAGGGTGACCCGCTAAAATAGTGATGTTCCACAATCGATAGACTTAGACATTTAGTCATGCTTTGTTTTATTAGGTACCAAAGCGTTTTTTTTATTATAAATATTGAATACATACCGTCTTAAATAAAACAATTTTAGAAATATGGACCTTACCAAAAACAAATAATAGAACAGTGTTTTATGTAATATTTAATTACCTACCGTGTACATATGTCTTCTATTTAATTACCGTAAATTACATGTAATATTTTTTTTATAATTAAAGGCAATTTGATATTGAATTAAAAAATATTCTCGACTAAGATTTAATTGTAAAGACTCGATGTACCACATCACTATTTATTTGGGACTAAAAACCTGCAACACTGGGAATGTCATTTTTCTGACTCGAATTAAAAATCGTACTATAAGTGACGTGTGAGTATTCGGAGGTTAGCGACCTATTTGTCAAATTTTATTACAATTGCATTTTATTCAGTAGTTTTGCAGGTTTCAAATACATATAGAGTTACATAATACGTTTATGAAACTGTAAAGATTGTAAATATGTGCAATTAAATTGAATTCACAATTTTTAATTAATTAATAATTATTTATTTTATGTCATATAATTTAGTAAAATTATAGCAAGGCATAATTTCACGGCTATAAAATTGTAAATAGTGTAAATATCTGCAATTAAATTGATTTCACAAATTTCAATAAATGTTTTTATTTATTATCTGTCAAAATGGTACTATACTTAAGTCAAATTCGATAAAGAATAGAGATAAACAAACCGTTGCTTGGTTTTTCGAAATAGCGAGGTAATATGCATGTTATTTGAGTGATTCTAGTGAAATATGCTGCAATAGGATTTTTTTGTAAATAGTTAGCGTGAAAAAGGCGATAATCATGTAAATAATAGAAGATTTTTAAAAAGTGAGTTGTGTAAACCCTATATTGGTTTTGTTTATCTGTATTCTTTATAGAATTTGGCTCAAGTATAGTGTAAGTAAATAAAAGACACGAGGATTCTCATGAAATGTTCATATTTAATGTTAAAATAAGTCCTTATAATTATTTCATACTATCTTCTATACTATATATAAATATAAATTATACAAAACAATTTGTTTTGTGAAATATTCCTAAACTATTACATAAATAATAACATTACTTACGATAAGTGATATTGCTTTGACATTTTTAAACTATACTAGTTTTCGCCGCGGTTTCTCCTGCGTTTACTGCTCCGCTTCCGTAGGTACTAGCGTGATACACCCATACTAATATTACAAATAGGAAAGTGTGTCTGTCTGTTTGTTCGACAAAACGGAGCAACGGATTGACGTAGTGTCATAAGCTACATTTTGTCTCTTAACGCGAGCGAAGCCGCGGGCAAAAGCTAGTGCAGTATAAAAATAACTTAAAATTAACAGTAAAACATTACAGATCATTGCATTTGTAATCAGTCGTATTAAATTACATTTTTGTTTTATAAATGCAAGTTATAATTAATGCGTATTTATTATAGTACAGGCTGCCTAGTTTGGGATTGACCGCGTGTGTGTTGTCCCAACATTTATTTATTCATTGAATGACTTTAAAATCAATATACCTACTCCGAAGTGTGATAATGGTACTGATTCTCTTGTTCACAAACTTAACTAAATTTAAGTTAAATGCATCTTTCTCTTTCCATTTCTTAAAGAAAAGGACAGAAGATACATTTTAGTTTAATTAATCCTGTCAAATTAGACAGCGCCTGATGAAAATTGACGTATATTTAGAGGCTATGTTTTTAAATCGCGTCTAAATTATCTATGGAGTGTCTAAATTTGACAGAACTGAACTAATATTTTATCTTCTGTCCTTTTCTTATTTAAATGGAAAGAGAAAGATGCACTTAACTTTAATTTACTTTAGTTTGTGAATAAGAAAATCGGCACCAGTTAATGTCATGTTATTAAATTTTCTTCAGAAGTGTGTTGAGACAATTTATTATTACGCCCTTGGGCGTAATAATAGATTTCGCACACTATATCATAATGTACTTTAGCGACATCTATCGTCCAACATGTGAACTAAAACTGTCATTTTACAACGCGCAAACAGAATTTGACGCAACATAAATACAAAATCCCGCCAACCGTCAAGCAGTAGTCCACCAGATGACCAGACACAACACCCGTCTGGTCGGAGGATCCTCTATTTTCAATGGAGGATGAAGGACTTTACATTGTTCCCCACAGGTACCTCTGAACTGGTGGTCAAGCATACAAATACAAAAATCTTTATTGCAACAACAAGTGTATACATTTTATTTGCAAGCCCTGTTATCCAAACTAGCGTGAGCTGTATGTTGGGAATCAGTTCCTTCCAATTAAATAGGTGCATGGTAGAACATCAGCGCAGCCCATTTCGTTATATTCATCATCTACTTAGCCTTTTCCTCAAGTATGTTGGGGTCTAGTTTAACCGGATTCAGCTGGATACCTTCGTTTACGTGAAGCGAATGCCTATCAGACCTCCACAACCTACTATCCGTGCGAGCTAACATGGCACCTGGGTTAAATGAGTGACATTTAAAGGACTAAGTGCAAAAAAGCAGACTTTCGATTTTGGGGTAACACAATGACAGACGACAGTTATACACTAACACCATTTAAAAAATAAAAAATATATCATTTTATTTGGTGTGCATTGTGCTAGCCCGGGCTCCATCCTTTCTGAATTTTATTTTAGTATTTTAAATAATACAATTTATTTTGTGCTTAGTTGTTTCTCATAGCATACTACGACGTTTTAAACGTGACAAAACTAACCGCTTACAAACAAAGTTGTAAAAAAAATTACGTGCACGCCTGGAAATCTGTTCCTGCACATCCGCCATTTTAGTTAAACTTGTGCCGTATAATGTAATAGTGATGCTAACGCTACTGGTAAGACGAGAGCGGGGCGCCGCGCGGGGTCGCGGGGAGAGGTTTGTTTTCGGGCCAGGTGCCATGTTATCTCGCACGAGTAGTAGTTACTGGGCGACACGGTACCCCTTGGTTAGACTGATCAGATTTTCTGGCTTCTGACTACTCGTAACGACTGTCAAAGTTCTACGAATGAGAACCGGCACTGGGATTACGTATCTTGCAGAAGCCGAGCGATCGCGAAAATTTAGCAATATAAACGTCAATTCGCGATAATTTAGCAATATAAACGTCAATTCAAAATACGTCATGTCAAATAGCAATCTAGCGATAGTGCTGCCTCTGTGGAGCAATCAGTTAACTAAAATATGCATTTTTCGTTTGGTGGTTTCGTATTTAGTATGGTTTTTATGAGCAAAGTTAAGTTTTTTTTGGTTAAAGGTGATATTTAATTAGTTCCAGCGATTGCTACTTTATCGTCATCGTATCAATAAGTGCATTAAAACAATCAGCGAGCGATTAGCAATCGGTTCATACATAATACGATTTTTTTGACGTCAAGCGATTAATCGCACGGTGACCGCGCGATCATAGGTAATACCCCGCGGGACGAACGGCTTTACATGCTTAGCGACAATGATATTATAAGTAAAAAAGTGTAGATAGGTTATATGCATTAAAAAAGTGGCACTTTAAAAGTTTGCTATTTGACCAACATGATACTAAGTACCGCGTTGACATTTGACGTTTATCTCTTTTTCACTCGCACTACTTCAATCATGTCATCCTACTTTGACGTGTAATGTATGTGTGCGTTAGTGTGCCGTTTTTGAAGATAGAATTTCGTTTAGGTAACATCTACACCTTTTTACTTATAATATAATTACTTTCCAAGGCACGGGATGTCAGTGATGTCCAAGATAAACTTTACTTGACCAGATTTGAACCCCCCTTTATAGAATTGCGGGCTTTAACCATATTGCGTTATAATTAACTATTATTTAAATATTCATTGTATTGATCTGTCATACTCATAAGCGATAAAGAAGGCGGTATATTTTCTTGCGATGTCGATGCCTGTAGCTCAGTCGAATTTGCTTCTAACAGATTATTTTCCGAATTTGAAGGTTCGATCTTTTTAGATTCACTCTCAATTTCAATATTAGCACTATCATTTTCCGAATTTTCGCTACAAGTGTCGACGTTAATCGATCTCTTTCGACGTTTCGGACTAGAATCTTGTAACGTCGCCGAAGTTCGACGAAAACCGTGGCCCGTATACGATTCGGGGTCAGGCAAACGTAGAAATTTAGCAATTTCTTTCGGCATGCCACCAAATTTATTAACCCCTATAGGCTGACAGGTACATTTCCCCTTTTGATAATTTTGAAAGAACCGGGAATCCGTGGCCTTAGTTGAGCGTAAATTTTCGTACTTTTTGACTATCTCGTAAAATGGGCCGTGGATTACGAAGGAGCGGGGAATTTTATTTTTTGTGTGCGTGACCTTGACTAGAATCATTTTGCCGTGATGTTCTATGTCTTTCGTGGTTATTTTTCGAAGTTCTTGGCCTCCGCATGCGCCTGTTATTCCGAATATTAGTGCCACCTGAAAAGTAAAAAATACTTTATATGGGGCGACTGGCAATAGGGATGACGACAGCATTAAAAAAATGGCTTTCTGTTTAGTCCGTCTGATAGATCGGCCGAAAATACGAGACACGTATTTTTAGCTTCAACAAATTAATAAAAAAGTACAAAGATAAAGAGCAACAAAGTTCCGGAGTAGGGGCTTTTGACGTCACCGTCCTGCAAAAATTGTATTGAGAAAAATACTTGTCCAAAATTTACCTGTCTGACGGACTAATCACTTTTTTTTGTCGTCTCGCCTATTAGTGTACGTTACTTAAACACGTGATTGTGTTCATGATAACAAACTATTTTTATTTTTATAATGGGAGAAGGCGAAATCGCGTAAATTTTAATATAAATGTAATCAACAGCTGATTTTTTTTCGCGATTGCAGGATGTGTAATACTAACCACGAATGAATGAATGAAATAAACGAGTAAAAGGACCGAATTAATGAATGAACTAAATTAATGAATATAAAATGAGTCGATATAACAAATGAATGAATGAACAAAATAAGTCAATAAATCGAATGAATGAATAGAATGAGTAGATAAAGTAACAACTGACCTTCGTAGCCAAATACTGATGATCCGGAGCCTCTTTCAAAAACTTGTCAACGTCCTGAGGCGACAACACCTTGGTCTTTTTCCCAATAAAACCACGAGCTCGCCTCTTCAGGAACTCAGTTAAATTCTTATAGGGCTTAATATCAAGACCATGTTTCGTGAACACAATGGCTTTGATCATAGAATATAAACACCATAAGGTGCTAGGTTTGTATTTATTTTTTAATTCGTTAAAATAATCGAGGAGTACATTCTCAGAAAATGACTGGTCTTGGCTGTTCGTATTTCTCCAAAGGATGAAATTCTCGTACGCTGCCAGATATTTTTCTTTTGACTTTTCCGGTAGTTTGTCGAGAGCATTACCGGTGATTTCAATATTTTCGGAAAATTCTTCAGAATTTTCTTCATTTTCAGAACTTTCTTCGTTATTTTCAGAATTATCTGCGTTTTCGACATCTTGGGTTTCGGTAAGTATTCCTGGAGGCGATGAATCTTTAAATGACAAACAAGAATGATTTGTGAATTTTTGTAACTGATGGTTACAAAATTATATTGGGAGAACATTACAACACAACTCTATACTTAAATTTTTAATTAACTGTAAAATTAGGTTGTATTCGCTTCTAAATTAAGAAAGGATATAATTTAAATGATCAACAAAAAAAACTTTTTGGCTACCAAAATGGATTAATGGTCACCAAATTGTGTTAGGTTAGGTTAGGTTAGAACTGTGACCACACAACGCCAGATCTACTAGTGATTCATATAAAGTTTCAGTTTTCAGTCAAATTTATATAAAAACCAAATTGGATTTAGTTCATAATATTTTAAGAAGCGTTATTTGGTGACCATTTATCCATTTTGGTAACCGTTTAGAACTTTTTTGGTAGTAAAATTGGTACTTTTTTGGGCGGTGTTTAAACACAAGCCATTAAGAAATAGTTCGTCAATTGAGTTTGCAAAGAAGTGGTGTCACAATTACAATGTCATACAAAATGTTAAAAAATAAAATATTTATTTCACCAAAAGCTATTAAAAAAAAAAGAACATAATTATAAAGCCTATTAATGTGAGAAATCGCTTACAATACAATACAATACAATTCTTTATTTGCACAGAAAGTAGGTACAGAAGGTAGGTGCTTTTTGACAGCTCATAAAAAGTATATCAATTGATTAGTTTGTCTACTGCCCAGTTATTAAATTTAATTTTTTCCGCGCCTCGGTAATAAAAAGCAAGCAAATTACTTTTAGTTTATATTAAAATAATAAATAAACTTATTTATTGTGAAAGATGGTACGGTTGACATATGTCGGGCGTGTCACTTGCCGGGAGAATCAATACGACACATTATCTCTGGTTGTTCTCGTCTAGCTAACGAAGAGTACTTGCATAGGCATAACCTCGTGGCCAGGATTATCCATCAGCAACTTGCTCTGAGATACGGCCTCGTAGAATCTGAAGTACCGTACTATAGGTATGTGCCCGACCCAGTTCTCGAAGATGGCAATGTCACATTGTACTGGGATCGATCCATCATCACTGACAGGACTGTTATAGCAAACAAGCCTGATATAGTGGTAGTGGATCGATTGGAGCGGCGCGCAATGCTCGTTGACGTTACAGTCCCGCATGACGGGAACCTCGTGAAGGCCGAGAAAGATAAACAAATTAAGTATATCGACTTGGCTCGCGAGGTTGTCGACATGTGGGATGTGGACTCAGCGATCATTGTGCCGATAGTTGTTTCTGCCAATGGCTTAATAGCTAAGAGCCTCGATCAACATCTCAAGAGGCTCTCGTTAGGTGGCTGGATCAAGCGCTTGATTCAGAAGGCAGTACTACTGGACACGGCGCGCATTGTCAGGAGGTTCCTTTCTCTGGAGCCCTGACCACCGGTAGCTTGGACCCTGTTCCCGATACCGGTGGGCTACTAAATTTTATATTTTTAAATGTTTTTTTTTTTTCATAAATTAATATTTAAAAATGTATTTTTTATGTATTATAGATAAATAAAGAGAATAAACTTATAATTAAATATTTTATACTTATTGATAACATTTTATTCTAATCTTATTTTATTATTTACAAAATGATTGTTAAAGTACGATTTTTAATTCGAGTCAGAAAAATGACAAGTGCAACTGTCACTGATACCAAAAAGGGTGACGGGTGACCCGCTACAATAGTGATGTTCCGCAATCGATAGACTTAGACATTTAGTCATGCTTTGTTTTATTAGGTACCAAAGCGTTTTTTTCTTGTCAATCTCAAATAAAACAATTTTAGAAATATGGACCTTAACAAAAACAAATAATATAACACTGTTTTATGTAATATTAAATTACCTACCGTGTATGTCTTCTATTTAATTACCGTAAATTACATGTAATATTTTTTTTATAATCAAAGGCAATTTGATATTGAATAAAAAAATATTCTCGACTAAGATTTAATTGTAAAAACTCGATTGTACCACATCACTATTTATTTGGGACTAAAAACCTGCAACACTGGAAATGTCATTTTTCTGACTCGAATTAAAAATCGTATTATAGGGATACAGAGCTTATCTTACTATGTTTTTTTTAAAATGCACATTTTTTAGCCACACTAGTAGCATCATGTAAAAAGCATGGATGTGTCGCTGTGACGTACCACTGTGCTCTGCTATCACTACTAAACGAACTCGGCGAACACGGCGCGCGCGCGGCGAAGCGGGGGAGGGCGAGCTACACAGCGAACTGCCCAGTACAATCGTACGAGTTGTAGCGTCATCCTTATTCAAACTCATTTACATTTATTATTATTCTAGGATCTATAAATCTACATGTTAATATATTAAAGATTTTAATATAAGTTAGAGGTAGAAGACGCATATAGGCCATCTTATTGCTTTCGTAGTGGATATTTTTAAGGGTCATATATTATTAAAATAATTAATATGACTATTAAATTTAATAAACAATCACTAATTTAAGCAGCAGTAATCTAGATTATACGCCCTCCCTTTGTGCCAGAAAGTTAGGGCCATGTAACATTAGGTCAATAAATAGTCAATTGAATGCTAACTTAGTGACGTCATATTGCTGTACAAAATCTATGGGAGAATCGCGTTTTGACAGCCCTTATAAAGTACTTCGATTGATGAGGATAAAATAACGTATTCTACCTACACATCACATCTCAACGCTGCTACTGAGATTTCAAAAATGGAAAAGTCCTGTCAGAAACTTTTTTTTTTAACATTTCGCCATGACTACTCAGGATATACATCCTCTAGATCCAGACTCTGATGCTGTCGTTTCATGTGATTCTTCAAATTAATATTTTGAGTAAAAGAAGCGTTACACATAACACATTTAAACTTCTTTTCATTAACATGAGATTGTAAGTGAACCTTCAAACCACGTAACCTAGGATAGCTCTTTCCGCAAAATTCGCATCGGAAATTCCTTTCACCAGTATGGGTAGCCATATGCTCTTTTAACCGCGAAGGAAGATAAAACCTTTTATCGCATAAATCGCATTGATGTTTAAATATTTTCAAATGGTATCTCCTGTTATGTTCTCGTAAAGATTTTCGACTATCATAAGCCCTGTCACAATGATCGCAGGGAAACATACGTTGTTCGCCGTGCGTCTCAATCATGTGGCGATACCTCAAAGAGTATGAGAAGAAAACCTCATCGCATTTATAACACTGGTACGCGGGCTCTTTCTTATGTAATTTCGCTTCGTGTAAATACCTACTGTGTTTAGACTTGAATATTTTCCCGCAATCCTTACAAGGGAACGATTCTTCGACCTTTTTATGTGTTTTTTGGTGTAAAATAAGCATTCTCTCTTCAAAATAATGCGCGCCACAAACATCACAGATACACGTACCAAAATGATTCGCCATATGTTTTTTTAGCGCGTGAAAAAAACTAAAACTGCTATTACACTCTGTGCACGTCAAATTATTGACAGTTAGGCGGAATTTTAAAAAGTCATTTGACGTTTCGTACATCTCTTTACCGTGCATCGTAGTGAGGTGGGTTTTGAGAGAGTCGACATTGTCGATTGGGGTCGGGCATAATCGACAATCGATTCTGAAAATATCGACTAAAAGTAGCTTTTTATTTGCGATTTTTTCTTTAAAAGTGTTAGGGTCGTGTGTTAATGTGTGTTCACGGAGTTTGTTAGGGTCTGTGAAAACCTCGCGGCAGTAGATACAGTAATAATCGCTGAAGGAAGTGTCGAATGGACAGACGAACGAATTCTCGACTATAGTAATAGTGTTGGCAAACGATTTTTGTTCGGTATCGATATGTTTTTTCGGTTGTTGATGCAGGTGCTCCGGTTCTGAAAGAAAAAGATGTGCCGATTTATACCATAGTTTTTGCCGCGAAAATTTCGTTTATTTTGGACAGAGAGGAATCGGGGAACAATGACATGGATGCTTTCAAGGCTTGATCAGACAGCAAACATATAAAGTCCCTTTTGTACAATTTTTAATTCTATGTTCTCTGTAAGCCGCCATTTTGAATTTACTGTTAAGTCTTTTACCAGCTGAACATAACATTTATATGCTTTGCGCTGTAGCAAGGTGCGGGTGACACATTCAGTAACGTTTCATTTCACTTAAGAAAGTTGCAGTGTTTTATAAATTATGACTTTAGTAGTTCTGCTGTACCACATTTCTAATACACTAAATCATTAATAACTGTAGTAAATTGATTTCAACCCAACCAGAATGCACTAAACCACAAATAAAATTAATTTGGGTTAAAAATTAAGCAATGTGTTATTCGTATAACGTAACGCCTTCGACGTAATTAGTGATGGGATGTCCTGCTACGATGGAATGTCGATATTATATATAATAATACTAGCTGATCCGTGCCCACTTCGTTGGGCGGTAAACATTTTTTTAACTTGTGATGAAATTATGACTGTGGTTCGGTTAGTACTGAGTGCTATGATTTATTTCCCGACTGCCAAAAGAAGGGTTTTGTTTTTATTGCATATCAGAAAGATGCTGCTCACGTTCAGCGCTAGATTCCTGAACAGGCGATGTAATCACAGTTTGGCTTGCGAGCCGCTGCGAGCGGAAAAATAAATTTTATTCATCTGAACTCATATCAAAGTCATGACCATCGGAATAGTCACTTGATTCATCATCTGAATCTGTGACGGATATTATTAACGATGACTCAATTATATTGTCAATATGTATGTCGCGATCCCAATCAGACATAATGTCCGTTTTTACTTTATTTACGACCTTCGACCAGTCTTCAGGTTGAACATTGAACAAACAATGAAATAGTAATATTAATACGTGTCACACAATACTAGCCGTTAGTACTCGTACTCGTTCTGATAGCATCGCACGGGTAAACAAAATCGCTGTCACTGAGTGTCACTACGATGCGCCATAGAGCAAAAATATTGTCACAAAAAAAAACATAAACCCGATTTTGTTATTTTATATTAGTACTAGCGGTCGCCCGCGGTTCCGCCCGCGTGGATGTCGTTTACCGCTGCAATTATATTTTGTTCATGAAGACGTTGGGAATGCTCCCTCTACCTCTGAGGTTCTCAGACTTTGTTCGGCAAGGCGTTGCGGACGCTCGAGACTCGACTCTCGCGCGCGTACTTACCTCGGAGGTTCTCAGACCTTGTTCAGCAAGGCGCTGTGAACGTTCATGTGAAGATTCTCGTGAACGTGCACTGTGTTTAGAAAGTTGAGACCTAAAATTAGAAAATTCTAGCATCGAAAAGAACTGTTTTTAGCCCTGAAAAGAACTGTTGGTTAGCCCAACAAAATTTAATTCGATAAGGATCAATAGCATGAGTAAAATAAACGCGTTTAAATGATGTCCAAAAAAAAAACAAAATTTAAAAATGGTTGTTGTGCCTCACTCAGCATACATAGATAGTGTGTTGCGAACTTTTTCGAAGGTATTTATAAGATATACAATTGATTAGAACATTTTACGGTTTTAACTTTTATAGTTTAGGCAGTGTACGTAAAATAAGTAACTTTTCTGGTTGATTTTTTACATCTCCTGTCCGAAAAACCCAAATATCTAACGGAACCCTATTTTTATCCAAAATAAAATATAGCGTATGTTACTTGTGAACAATGTAGCTTTCGAATTGTAAAAGAATTATTAAAATCGGGCCAGTAGTTTTAAAGCCTATTCACTACAATCAAACAAACAAACATTCAAAGTTTTCCTCTTTAGCACAAAACTGAATATCACACTAATTTTCGTAGTGTCGATAGCGATAAAGTGAATTGCATATCGTCCCTAGTCATGTGGTACTGACTGATGTCAACGTCATTTAGACAACTGCCACCCGCACCTTGCT
This sequence comes from Athetis lepigone, assembly GCA_033675125.1. Lineage (NCBI taxonomy): Eukaryota > Metazoa > Arthropoda > Insecta > Lepidoptera > Noctuidae > Athetis > Athetis lepigone. The sequence continues at coordinate 3,157,155 of CM066220.1, read as the reverse complement.
ACAGCGCAAAGCATATAATTTTGTTAATACGACGAATAATGTAAAAGATAACCACAAATATATTATGACTGCTTAAATAAGAACCACCTTTTAATCGTTTTACCGTTATTGGGATGACTGCGGTGACGAGAAATCACAGCGACAATTAGTGTTTCGAACAGAAAAACCTCTGTTCTGGCGCTAGACAAAGTAAAAAAGAAAAGTAAAGTAAAGTAAATCTTTATTGACACATTATGTCACATTATTTTATGAAATTCCCTAGCTCCTGCGCTAGACAGCCGCTGCCGCGCGCGTTTATGGTCACAGTTTTAACCGAACCTAACCTATTTTCGTTTCATTGTAGTTATATGAATATAGGGTGACTGATTTTACCCTTAATTAAAAACAAACAACTTTCAGGTAGATTTTTTACAATTGCCGAACTTTGCTATATTTGCATTGCAAGTTTTTATAAAAGAAGTAATATTTTTTTACCACACATTAATTAAGTTAATATAAAACATAAATAAGTAAATAAAAATAATAAATAAGTAAAAAAAATATTATTATACATATGAAGTAAAGAAATAGATGCAAATCATTTCCATTTATTTTTTATATTTTCTATAATTATTATGTGATTAAGTATTAGTTACCTATTAGCAGTCACTTTATATTTTACAGTAACGCTTACAAATTTAACTGACGATAATTATTTAATATTTGTTATTTGAAGATCTCAAGGTTTTCTATATTTTTCCTCGGTGTTCCGAACTCGACAGGGTATGATTTTAAATGGTTCAGTGTTCTTCTGATATACAGGGTTATGGGTAAAACACCGACATCCTCTCAGGACTATGTTACTAACATCATAAACAACAACTTTTGTTCTACGACATTTTAAAAATTATCATATTTTAGTTCATTACATTTTCATACAAAATTAAAAATATTTAAATTGAACACTCTAAATGTGACGAAGTCTGCGTAGCAAACGAGGACAGTGCGCGGCAAGCGTAGGTATGTTGTTACGGCACAATACAGAGTTGAAATGTGTTAGATAGGACAACGATTTTGTAGAACATTTTGTAAAAAATCATAGAACAAAAGTTGTTGTTTATGATGATAGTAACATAGTCCTGAGAGGATGTCGGTGTTTTACCAATAACCCTGTACAAGGGACGCACATTTATTCAGCTCTATACTGCTTATGTAGTCAGCAAAGTATATGAGTATACAGGGCCATCATCTACAATTGAGGTTTTCTTGAAAACCAATGACTGTATTCAAATGAAATTTATCCTAATTGAAGAACTAGTTATTTTCTACTATAGTTTAAATTTTCATTAGAAAATATCCGTGGGTTTTTAAAATAATTTAAACTGTATCTGACGGCCCTGTATACTTATATACTTTGCTGACTGTACAGTTAGACTGTCTAAATTCAAATGAAATTTATCCTAATTGAAGAGCTAGTCATTTTCTACTATAGTTTAAATTTTTATTAGAAAATATCCGTGGGTTTTTGAGATAACTTAAACTGTATCTGACGGCCCTGTATACTTAGTAAGTATAAGTATATAAAACAACGATTTAATATACTTTTGGTCTACCCCTAGCGTGAGGTTCTAGGATCGACTGCCGGCAGTCTGTATTTATAGGTTTTTTCCATTAGAAATCTCAGTAGCAATTCAGAGTTGGATAGACAGCAATGGTATATTCCAGTGTCCTGTATCATCATCTCCATAGCCTTTTCCCAACTATGTTGTAGTCGGCTTCCAGCCTAACCGGATTCAGCCAGATACCAGTGTTTTACGTGAAGCGACTGCCTATCAGTCCTCCACAATCCAGTAACTAAGCGACACTGTTAGACTGGTCTGTCTTTCAGGCTTCTGACCACCAGTAATGACTGACAAAGTTCAACGAATGACAACCGGGACCAACGGCTTTACGTGCTTTTCGAGGCACGGGATGTCAGTGATGTCCAAGATGAAACTTTAGAAATACTGGTGTCTTTCATACAGGTCGAAAATGTCGGATTGCATTAAAAAGATCATAAGATATGCCTTTTAATGTACTATAAAAATGAATATTAAATATTTAATAGCTTTTGGAGAAGTATCTTAGCGATTGGCTAGTTTTTCTAAACAGTAAAAATCTAGGCTTGTATTAATGTAACTAATTAGCGTTAGACTATACTTGACTACTATACTTGAGCCAAATTCGATAAATAATAGAGGTAAACAAACCTACACTAACACTTTTTACAAATCTTCTATTATTTACATGATTATCACCTTTTTCACGCTAACTATTTATTTAGAAATCCTATTGCAGCATATTTTACTAGAATCACTCAAATAACATGCATATTATTATTTTGTTATTTCGAAAAACCAAGCAACGGTTTGTTTACCTCTATTATTTATCGAATTCTCAGTGTCTGTGTTTCCAAACTCATATAACCCGGAAGTATTTAAAAAACGAGTGCATAGGCATCTATTGGGTAAGCTCGCTCCATCGTAGGCCCCGTCTATGCCCTCGGGCTAGTCTGGGACCAAGAGCAAGCCCATAATAATAAAAAAAAAATGGCTCTAGTATAGTTTCCAATTTGTATTACCGTCACTGAAGTTTTGAACTCAATATATTACACCGTATTATTTAGGTCGAGGGACATATTGAAGAAGGCTATTCAATAGTTAGGTTTTTCCATTCACCTTTGGGTCCGTGCACACTGCGTTTTTTAAACGCGCTGTTGTCGCGCGTTTTAAAAACGTTAACGTTAAACGCGAGCTTTACCCTACTGAGCAGTTTCTGGTCCTATGCATCGATTCAAAAGTGCGTTAATTACAGCGTTTGAATCGATTTAAACGCAATTAACGCTGATTCGACCGACGCCATTTTGCAGCTCTTGACGAGGTTCTGTTTAATGTTTTGACCGCCACGTCAAACAGCGAAATTGTATCCTCAGCGTTAACGGCTAGGACCAGGCCCGCGTCGACGGCGCATTAGTGTTCCACGCGCGCCTCAAAGAGAAGTCAGCACGACAAGGGGCCCAACATGGCCAACGCCTGCCGGGGTTGCGAAATGTTTATAATAGTTACCGTGACCCCGGAACAAAGAGGGCAACCGAAGGAACATGAGTGGGTTTTAGTCAGTAAAAGTCTGACCCCCTCCCGCCGCGCCCAGGACGGGAGAAGTTATTTGATAATTTTCCACTCCCCAAAAAAAAAGCTATTGTTTTTTAAGAGCGCGCATTCGATTTTGCACAAGTCAAAATCCGTCGCGATCTATGGAATCGCGTGCGCGTTACGACACACTACAATATAACAATAGATTCTCTGTGTGCGTGAGCGCAGAACAGTTAGCACAAATCATTTTGATACTTTTATAAGAACTATTTTATTTTTTGGATCTATTTGTTGTAATAAAGTAAAACCGGCATTTTACAAAAACTTAGTATTGGTTTATGATATTAAATTTAATCCCGGTACTAAAATGTGCGCTTATCCATTCATACAAATATATACTATTATTATAAAGCGGAAGAGTTTGTTTGTTTGTTTCTAATCGCTAATTTTAGGAACTACTGGTCCGATTTGAAAAATATTTTTTTATGATTAGTCCATTTATAGAGGAAGGTTTTAGGCTATATAACATAAAGCTAAGACATATAGGAGCCAGAAAAATTTTTTTCAGAGATTCCGTTGCGCGCGCTGCGTAAATGGTTGAATTTACGCAAAAATGATGTACTTAAGAATTAAAAAAAAAAGTCCGCGACAGCATATGTCTAATATTTATAGTTTACTCAATATAATCATTTTTATTTATTTATTTATTTATTACACTATGGAAGACTTACAGCTATACAAAAACTTAACAAAAACAAAACATAGGCGACTGAAAGCCAATTACAAGTCCTCACGTATAGATATAGACTAGAAATTATGTGAACACACGTCAGCACAATGTGTTTATATAAAGTTGATATAGTAGGTATACGTCTATAAGACAACCACTGTTATACATGCAGATGTTTAAAAACATGATTTTCAAAAATCGCTTTGTTTACTAAGTATATAAAAAGTATAATAAAAACTTATAATAAAGTAATTAAGAAAATGGGATAATAAACTCAAATTGTTATAAATACGCTATTTGAAAAACTTGAGGCTTAAGCACCTTCTGGCTGAGATCACACTTGTAGTGAAGGGATCCAAATCATGCTGCTTACAAATATTGTTGAACTGCTTTATGGCAATGAATTTAGTTCTAAATTGATTCATGATTTGCCAGGGTGTTTTAATGTATACATACAGTAGTTATCCTTATCAATATAAATACGTTATTTAATCCAAGTTTTTAAGTTTGTACGAAATTGCTGTTTACTTTATTTATACATCATTTATAATTTCAATAAATATCTTTGGAGATATTCACTGTTTTAAAACTACTCCGCAGCAATATAAATGACAGTACATACGGGCCGTAACAAGGCTGGCCGATCGATGGCTTTGCAAGATATTCGTAGCTTTTACATCAGAATAACACATAATATCGTCCTATATAACATTTCGCCATAAGCCACGGGAGCCGATCAGTAACCAAATATCTAACATAACGCGGTTACGCGGGAATCGTGCGGTCCATGGCCCTCTATGGGGCTCTAGTGTGGGCGCCCAACCTGGCGTTGGCTCCGGCCCGGCTACTGAGGGCGTCCCAGAAGGTGGCCATTCGGATTGTGCATGGATGCAAAAGATCTCCCGCCTGCGGCATGGGATTTGGAGGCAACGGTCTTTGCACACACGTACCACGCACATTGGCGCGTGGAAGTGCAACGCTGGGGCGAAACTCTGCTGTCGTGATTTTTTAAGTGGAAGTAGTTGAAGGGGTGGAGAGTGACACAAGCCAATTTTTGTCTCTCTAACGCGAGCAAAGCCGCGGGCATAAGCCATAACTATTATAAATTGGAAAGCGTGTATATGGTAATGTATATCTGTAAGCCCATAACCTGAAAAAATTAATAGGATAGCTTTTAACTAGGTTAAAACCGGGAGAACGTTTAGTATTCTTCCGATCCTGGTTTTTAAAATACCCAAAGATAAAAACAAAAAATGACAATTATTCAATTCTCCCTTTAATTATTCAAAGATAACCCCAATAAAACTTCAGTAAATATTATATCATAGCCAAGCCACCTGATAACTGTGTCTATTATTTTTCGGTTAGCAACAGACACCACCTGAAATGTGACAACTTAAAACTTCATATGCTTATAATTAAATATAATATTGCAAACATGTGTAAGAATTAAGTACCAGTTATGAAATTGAAATAAAATCATTTTCTATATACAGCTGTTAGTTAGCTAAGTAAGCTAGGTCAATCGTCAAATCCAAATCAACTCGTCCAAAATACCGCGGTGTCTCAAGACGTAAGTCTTCGCCCAGTGTGTGTTGCCAGCGATGACTTACAAACAGAGACGTGGTCACTCGCAATGGGCCTCATAAGAAGGCTCAAGGTGACCCAAAGGTCAATGGAGCGAGCAATGCTTGAGTTTTCCCTCCGCGACATAATCAGAAATGAGAAAATCTGCAGGAGAACCAAAAGCACAGCTGGCCGAATTGCCAAAATGAAGTGCCAGTGGGCGGAGCACATGGCTTATAGAACTAACGGCCGTTAGAGCGGAAAGGTTCTCGAGTGCTGATCGCGTACCAGAAACTCAGTGTGATTGATGATGGCATTAAAACTATTTTATAAATGAAGTTCATTTATTGGAAGCTATTCTTATACTTTAGTGCACAAGAAAAAAACATACTTCATCTCCCTAGCCTTTTCCCAACCATGTTGTGGTCGGCTTCCAGCTTAACCGGATTCAGCTGGATACCAGTGTTTTACGTGAAGCGACTGCCTATCAGACCTCCACTACCCACTGGGCAACACGATACCCTCTGGTTAGACTGGTCAGACTTTCTGGCTTCTGACTATCCATCACGACTGTCAAAGTTCTACGAAAAACAACCGAGACCAACGGCTTTACGTGGTTTCCGAGGCACGGGGTGCCAGTGATGTCCAAGATAAAACCTTAGAAAGTACATATGAATAGAAAAAGTCTCATTGGCCCGGATTTGAACCCGCACCCTCTTACCCAAGAGGGGGCGGGCGCCTTATCCACTGAGCTAAAAAAGCAAAAAAAAAAACAACGACACGAGTTTTATTATATTCTATAGTCATGTTTACATACAGGGTTTTACAATTTGAAATAAACCCTGAAAAATAATCTGCTTAAGACGCTAAATAGTCTGCTTGAGACGACAAAAAAAAAAGTAATTAGTCCGTCAGTTAGATAATCAAAAAATTTGGGACACGTATTTTTCTTTTTTTTTCGTAAACAGAAAATAACGACAATACGTGCGTTGAAGTTTCGTGAAACGTCACGCCTTTGTATAATTTTTACTGAGGAGTGACGTCACAAGTCACCTCTCCGGAACTTTGAGGCTCTTTATCTTTGTATTTTGTTATTAATTTGATCAAGCAAAAAATATGTGTCCAGTATTTTTGGACTGTCTAACAGACGGACTAAACAGAATGTCATTCTTTTGATGTAGTCAACATCCCTATTACACTCGCGGGCGAAGGTCACAGGCGTAAACTAGTAAACCATAAATACACCTTGTAGTTCTTGCCTTGGCCATATTTCAGATTTCTTACTTTTTTTTCCAAAAAATTGTTTTTTATTTCCCAATCTGTCTGAAACATAAACTATACTGTAATACAAAAAAAAACCAATTACAAAAATAAAATAATATTTAAGAAGTACTTACGATCATACTATTACTAATTTTTGATTTTTATTATTAAAACAAATCTTTTACTTACTAAAGTACTAAGACTTGAAAATCGCACTACAATTTTGCTATCTCTGTCTTACGGACAGCAAAGGTCAACAAGGGTCAGCGAGAGCGCCCAGCGATACGTCCTCTCTCCGAAAGGCTTTACGGCCGACTGATTTGAATCGACTCGCACGCGCAGTTTTATATAGTATTTTTAAAAAAATGTAGAAAAATAATTAAGGTAGATAAGTAATTTTTTTTAATTGTACCTTATAAAAAAGATATTCTTTTATCACAATAAGAGTAAATTATGTGATTTTAGGCACGATTTAATTATAAAAATGATCATTTTTGGGACTGTATTTTCTGATTTTTTTCATATTGTTTGGATATTTAATTACATCAGTTAGCGGCTTAAATCTAAAAATCCGTCTAACTAACTATTTTATTCAGAGCTTTTGCAACAAGACAAAAATTTTAGTTTTTTATATATCCCAGTAATTTCTGAGATATTTGCTTTGTAATTAGACTCTGAAAGTAAAATTTAGAAAACCTCTGTTCAGTTTTCTTGATGGTATTCACAAATACTTTAATAATGAAAAAAATCCCCAAGTATCTATTTAGACGAAGAAATTTCCTAAATTTGTTAGTAATTCGTTTGTTTATAAGACAAGTGGTCGCTCGACAATCTGATTTGTAAAATCGCGTTTTTGATGCAAATTGTGCGCGGACCGCGTATACGCTCTTAAGCTATTGTTGGGATCGTGACCGCGGTGCTGGGCACAGATTCTAATTTGACAGGATTAAACTAAAATGTATCTTCTGTCCTTTTCTTTAAGAAATGGAAAGAGAAAGATGCATTTAACTTAAATTTAGTTAAGTTTGTGAACAAGAGAATCGGCACCATTATATGCTCATTAATTAAATATTATTAATTTCGTAAAGAACACCGTAGTTGAATAATGGCCATAAGGCGCTCATCTTAAAAGGACACGCTAGCGCTCGCGGTTCCATCGGGTCACTAACCTATGATAGGAGAGTGAAGTAGGTATGATCCGCTCTTCTTTCGATGAGTATCTAGCGCGTGTCAACTATTTATTTATTTTATGAGACACTTGGTAAAAATTAAGATATTGTTTTTTTTACATATTTGGAATGAGAATTGAATACTGAATAGCCTCCTTCAATATGTGTATTGTTCTACCTAACATGGTGTATATGTCACCGCAAAATAACAAGATCCGTAAGTTTATCAATCTACTAGGAAGTTTATAAACTTTCGTAAGATTCTAAACGGGAGATAAATTGTAATATTTTACGTCCCATTTTCGTAAATTGATAAACTTACTGAACTCACTCGTAAAATAATAAGTAAGCAGTAATCAAACGCTACGCGCGATCTGATTGGTTGACTGTCACGTGTCACTTCTCCTTTCTCGCGGCCGCCATTGTTCGCCACGGAACATAAACTATGAACGTTGACCAATCAGAGAGCAGTGTGTTATGTTACGTATTTCAAAGATGCGTATTTAAAAGAGCTTCTGTGATTGGTCGAACCATATAAAATCTTACGAATAGATATCCGTTAGTTTATAAATTTACCGTATGACGTCTGAAATTGATAAATTTACGAAAATGTGGACTTAAAATATTACAATTTATCTCCCGTTTAGAATCCTACGGAAGTTTATTAACTTCCTAGTAGATTGATAAACTTACGGATCTTGTTATTTTCCGGTGACATATATAATTTCAAAGCAAATATTAAAATGTCATAAATACCTATTTCCTGTAGATACTCGCATTCCTGATTCCTCAGACGTTTGGTATTTTTTTCTTCGTCACACTGGCCGTTAATGTTTTTCTTCCGTTTAGAACTTTTTGTTTTAGACTTTATTTTCTTTTTTTTCGGTGATTTTTTCACTGGCTCTGAAGGTTCGCTTTTTAAACTTTCTGCATCTGAAGTAATGGAGGAAAATATTGGTTTCAGTTGTATTTTGAACTTAAAAGCGGGGTAATAAGGGTCATTTTACGTATAATATAAGTGTGTTGAAAAGAGTAACTCAACTGCGAAATTGATGGTTGTTTGGTTTTATAGACTTTGTTTAGATAAACATGTAAAAATGGGGCGCGGATTTATGAATTATACTATACTATATATTATTTAATTATATCAATCAGTTTCCAAAATCCATGAAAATAATAATTAAGTAAGCTTATGCAAGAAACCTAAAAAAATATCAAATCCTGACAACAGTGCCGATAGAGTCAGGGCTCTATCGGCACTGTTACAATATGTATCTTAAAACGTCTAAATAAGGCTCATTTTACAAGCAAATCCATTATAAATACCTTAAAACTCAAACTCACCATAAACAGGGTCATTATCGTCGTCGCCGTCATTCATCTGGACATCCTGCTCATTGTCCTGATCCGTTACTTTGTCACTAGGGATATAGTCTTCAAGTTCAACTTTCACCTCCACTTTATTCTTTACGTCTTCGTCTTCCTGAGTATTTTTATCTGTAATGTAACAGATTACTTGTAAAGGGGCCATTAGGGGCTGTTTCATACATTATGGTTTCCCAACCATTGCATCCCGGGCAATCTCAGGCATTGAACTTTTGTTAGAAACAGCTTTTTTTTTCGCGATTTCAGAGTTGGTTCCATAATAAAAGTTGTTTGTTTATATGAGTAGAATCATCTCCTAGCAGGTTGAGCAAGACCAAAAATACACCTAGTATATCCAGAGATTTTAAAGGAGGAACAAAACTAATCAGGCGAGCCCTCAATGAAATTGGAAATATGATAATTTTCATTTACAAAACATGAAAATCGTTCATAATGCACACCACAAAGGAATGGAACTCCCTGCCGGCGTCTGTGTTTCCAAATTCATATAACCCGGAAGTATTTAAGAAACGAGTGCATAGGCATCTACTGGGTAAGCTCGCTCCATCGTAGGCTCCGTCTATGCCCTCGGGCTAGTCTGGGACCAAGAGCAAGCCCATAATAATAATAAAAAAAAAAACATGTGACGGCACACTAAGGAGGGGGGAGCCTTACAAATGTGACCAGCTGTTGCAAGAATGAAGGAGGAAAAAGAAACATGAAAAATGTGACTATATTTAAAAAAAAACACTTATGTGCCAATTACCCATGTTTACAAAATAAATGATTGATTGATTCATTCATTATTACCTTCATGCACCTGTATGTTGGCATGTAACAACTTCTCCTCACATAGCAACACTTGCTGCCGGAAAGCCCGGGCGTCTCTTAGGCGTACCACACAAGTGGCACAGATCACTCTCTCAGACTCCTCACCGTCCAAGTGAGATAGCTGGAATAATAATACTGTTATGGTGACACTTAAGCTTTCCAACACCATCGGTGCTAAAAGCCTTTTTCACAAACTAAACCAAACAAGATCACCCAGCCTCCATACATTTTTAGAGGTATGTGGGACAGAGTGTAAAGTCCCTCATCCTCCGTTGAAAAGGGAGGATCCTCCGACCAGACGGGTGTTGTGTCTGGTGGGCTACTGCCCGACGGTTCTAGTCGGGTTTGTTGTACACATTCTAATGTCGCCGATAACTCAGATATCGCGATGCAGGATTGTTAGCTGTAGTTCGCATATTCGGCGATAGATGTCGCCACACATTTTTGGCCTAATTTTGGAAATGCCAGCCAACTAAAATAAACTTTATATTTGCATAGAAAATAACAAAATAAACCCTTTTTATTACTACACCGAAGTTCTAAGTCAAGTCTGTGAGATAATATTTAAACTCAAATGCCCTTACTAATAATCACTGTGTAAAGTTATGCAATGAATAAAGCCTGTGTAACCATACATTTTTTGACGTATAAACCTGTCATAACTTTATGCAGCGTTTATTAGTAAGGCGCAAAATATGTAATTAGTTTGAGAAATAAAACCTAATTTTTGTTACATTTTTCTAATCTAATGTAAAACTGGGCGATGTCCTTTAAGTTTTGTGTATCTTTTTTATTTCTTGTTTTACCCTGTTCATTTCCTAATTTCCAATTTCCTAATTTATATGAATTAGTAGTTGCTTTTTTATTCTATACATGTAATTTTTGACGGAAATGGTTTTTGAATTATATTCATTTTAATTCACATTTAACCATGTAAAATAAAAAACTTTGTAACACGATTTTTTTTAAAAGAGTAAGTAAAGAGTTTCTTGCCCGTTCTTATCCATACGAAACTACATTTTGAAATGGGCAACTAGAATCACTTTTGTAAATGACGTTTCAAAGTGCCTTTTTTGGCCTAATGAACTTAAACGATTTGACTATTGACTATCATTTATAAATAAATGTGTTTTGTGAGTGGCTTATGGGCTTGAGTAACAATATTAATTTAATGAAATGAAATTGTTTACTGTGCAAGTAGAATATCAAATCACTTTTCCATGACATATTTTTTAAAAACTAGATATAGTTGGCATATCTTAGCTGACTTCCACTGAGAAGAAATGCAAAAACCAACTCAGGGATTATCATCCTTTTTTTTATTATTTTTTTTCATTTCATCTTACAAGCTAACAGATGACACATCCAAAGCGCTTATAAGATTAACAATTTGGTATTACACATGCTCGTCATTATATAGGTAATAGCAAAATTTTTTTACAATATCAAGAATGATCATAATAATCCTAATTAACATCAATAATACTACATAACTTTTAAAGTCTTGACATAAATCATCATTTTTTGTGCAACAGACCATGCAGAATAGATTTTGGTCAATCCTTTTGATCATCACATCGTAGATGGGAGATGACATATTACGAGTGGCAGGAACAACCTGGTCAAGGAAAGCCAGAAATAGATCTTTGTGGAGAACACTTGGGGAGGCCTATGCTGGAAAGCAAGGCAATCTAAAAAAAATTATGTATAATGTATAATTCTGTATATGTATGTGTATTGTAGATTGATAATAAAGGCTTATTATTATAATCCTTTTGAGGAAAGTTCCAGTAACAATTTAGGTAAACCTGCCTCAACAAGCATTGTGAGCTCAACTATATCTTAAGTAGCTCCACAAATCGACACGACATTATTACTTGTAAGAAATGAAAGAAGGTCCTTTTTTAAACAGAAATAAAAACTTTTTTCAAAAAAATAGTAACCGCCTTCAAAAACTAAAAACCCAATAAATAACAAAAATTTCGGAAGTCTGTGGCGACACAAATTAATTGGCAGAAGAGAAGCCACCGACTTCCGAAATTTTTGTTATTTATTGGGTTTTTAGTTTTTGAAGGCGGTTACTATTTTTTTGAAAAAAGTTTTTATTTATTACTTTTTAGTTTCGACTCTGACGTGTTCTACAACCGATGCCGAAGCACACATCGTCTATAAATATTTCGTCAATTTTTTTTGTTCTTGGTGAATTTTTCGAGAAGCACTGAACCGATCGCCACAAAATTTATATGGGACCACCCCTGAATCATGACTTATCAAACAAAAAAAGAACCATCAAAATCCGTTCACAATTGACGGAGATATCGCGTAACAAACATACAAAAAAAAAAAAAAAAAAAAAAAAAGAACATACAGACGAATTGAGAACCTCCTCCTTTTTGAAGTCGGTTAAAAAATGCCGAATATAGCTTAAGAGTTACAGAAGCATTAATTCTTAAATACTTTCTAAATTATATCTTTGGCTTTGTTCACTAACACTGATATTCTAAGACCACCAAAAGCAGACCTACAGATATTATTCACCTTCGTAGTCATGAAACTAGTAAATAGTATAAGATTTAACTTACAAGTAGGCCAAAGCATTCGACGAACATTTCTGAATAGACCTCCTTTTGACCAAACCATTCGTATTCCACGTTTAATAAGCGACATTTCTTTAGCGCGCCACAACATCTGCACAGCCCAGGGTCCACTATAGGACCCTTGCGACTGCTAGCACTCATTTTGATACAAAATGTTAATTTTCTATCTAATAATAAATATTTACATCCAACATTCGTGTCTTTAGTGACATTTTGACAGATGCGTCTTGACTTGACGCGGTTGACGCCTCGCGCCTGTCTGTGTGCGGCTCGGCTTAGATTATTAAAGGTGAACGCAGATTTGGCCGCACCGCACGCGCCGCAGTCTCCGCATTCGAATTCTTTATATGAAGTTCTATGCCACCTCGCACACCTACCCGCGCCGCATTCATTCATTTGTAGCGACTCGGTAACTGCGAATTGCTGAATCGTATTTTTGAGTAAGGTATAGAACGCGAGCGGACGGCTCGCCAGTCGCCTACTGAACACCGCCCTGCCTCGACACTTACCTCGACACCCGACACGTGTATTAACTATAGTTAGTGTTAACAAGCTATTGTGGAATTGAAATATAAAGACATTGAATTTAGTAAATCATCCTTTTCTTTATTCACCATACCGGACCACAGAACACGCACAACACTGGTGACCCCCGACGTTTTCGAAATTCCGTTTAAGAAATCAGAGTAGGCGACTCATCAAAAAAGTGTCGAGGCAGGGGCAGACAACCGCGTGGTGCAAAGTACAACGTAACCTGTAAAGTGAGGTTACATAGCAACGTGCGCGCATAAGTTCCCGAGATAAGCCTGCCAACGGTACCCGGTGCTTCAGGAGCAGTTCCAGCGACAGCAGCAGAGTCCATCGAAGAGTCCGTGGGCGATTGCACTACACGTGGTGCCCAAGAAGAACGGACGAAGTAGACCCTGTGGTGACTATCGTGCACTCAACGCGATCACGAAGTCGGACAGGTATCGAATTCAAGACTTCAGGACTTCACATATGGGCTGTCAGGTACCGATGAAGAAACATCTAGGCGCACAAGGCAGTTATTGTATATTAGCGAATTCACGAGCGACATACAATACGTTAACGGAAACGATAACGCAGTTGCTGACGCGGCTATCGACTTCGACGAAGTCGCACGGGCACAGGAAGCAGACGGCAGATTGGAACTTGAACAGAGAATACATAGCCACCACGTTCAAGTAGTAACAGGACAGCAGTTAAGAAGCAAACTGAACTACTTCGGATAGTACTCATTGTCATCGCCGTAATATTGGGCATACTATTATGTTACGCCATCAAGATCCCGCCGCGGGATATGTCCAGTGAGTGGAGTGAAGTGAAATGTGCAAAAACAATTCGGTAAAATTAGAGTGTTTTAGTTTCGGCAAAATTAGTGTGTTAAAATTAGAGAGTTTAAGTTGTGTATGAGCCAATGTGGGCGATAAATGTGTAACAATAGGTAGCATACTGTGGAAATGCTGATAAGTATAGAATGTTATTGTAAACAACATTGTAACATTGTAAGCGTAGAGACGTGAGAGTATCGTTAATAGTGATGTAACATAGCATAGCTACGATAGATGGTATAATTTTAAAAGAAACAATTGTTTTAAATTTTTTTGGAAAAAAATTTGGAGAAAGGGGGGGTGTGATGTAGCGACTCGGTAACTGCGAATTGCTGAATCGTATTTTTGAGTAAGGTATAGAACGCGAGCGGACGGCTCGCCAGTCGCCTACTGAACACCGCCCTGCCTCGACACTTACCTCGACACCCGACACGTGTATTAACTATAGTTAGTGTTAACAAGCTATTGTGGAATTGAAATATAAAGACATTGAATTTAGTAAATCATCCTTTTCTTTATTCACCATACCGGACCACAGAACACGCACAACACATTCATTCATTTATTCATTTGCTTGAAATATGGTATTCTACAGGTCTCATTATAACACATACACGTTCTTCATATTCCGCCTACTGAATTCGGCATGCAAATTTTTTAGATAATACAATTTTAATAAAATAATTAAACTACAATGTCAAATTGACTTATCATGTCATACAAATTCCCTACTCTATAAAATTATTATAAGCAGTTGCCGCAGTTGCCGCAGACCCTGAAACGACCGAAATCCCCAATCCGCAGCTGATGACGTCACCCGCACGCAGCGGACGCTGCGGCTAGCGCGGCGCGGATGACGTCATTCGCATCCCCGCCCACAGCAGCGTAGCGCGAGCCGAACCCGGATGCGTGCGTAGTGCGTAAAATATCGATATTTACACGAGGGATATCGATGTTAAAAAAATATCGGTCCCAAGACCGATACATCGATATTCCTGACGATATTTAAAAAGAAATATTAAGTTTGGCCAATTTAATAAAAATAAGTCTACTAGAAACAGTCTACAGTCTAGTCCATTTAGCACTAAACTATTGTTTTAAAAATTAAAATAAAAACACATATTGTTATTTAAGAAAACGTTTACTTTTTTTAATTAAAAAATCTAGAGATAGAATTAAGAAAAAAGAAGCTTAGATAGTCTTGTACCTAGAAGTCTATTTCTTTCTTGGGTAATGCTCAATACGTAAGCGCGTGACGGCGACCAAACGTGTTGACAGCTGTGTGATCCTCAAACAACTAAAGAGCGATATCTTTATTTTTTACTAATGTCGTCGATACATGCATCGGCGATATATCGTTCATAAAAACATCGATGTTTATATCGATATTTATGAGCGATATATCGATATTTTAAAACAATCGATGTATCGTTTTCATCCCTATGCGTGCGGCGACGGGAACGACTGCAGTGACTGCGGTGCGGATAGATGTGCGAGGCCATTAACAAAATGCGATGACTGCGGGGACTGCGGCGCGTGCGGTGCGGCCAAGTCCGCGTTCACCTTAACTTCGCGGGTATCGACTATCGAGTTTTAACTTTGACAACATAGTGATGTGCTTTGTTTTACGGTAATTTTACGGTTATGCAATTAATTAATTTT
The DNA here is from genome assembly GCA_033675125.1 of Athetis lepigone. Lineage (NCBI taxonomy): Eukaryota > Metazoa > Arthropoda > Insecta > Lepidoptera > Noctuidae > Athetis > Athetis lepigone. Next base: position 3,141,510 of record CM066220.1, on the reverse strand, counting down.
TTTGTCTTTCTACTTGATAATAGATGGCGTTCTAATCTAACCTATTAGGTTTCAAAAGAAAATAGGTATGAGACCAAAGACATTAAATTTAGACTAGATGAGAGATAAGCAATGTATCACAACATAATAAATATAGTATGTACTTAGATTATATAATGTATATAATCTAAGAGTATGTATAATGCCTTCATAACATTGTGACGTTCATTTTACGCTAAGTTTTATCCGTTATTGAGGGATTCCGGGATTCCAATAAAAAGGCGCAATATTTTATTAAATGTTAGTTTTATTCAAAGTCTAAGTAAACATGATCATAATAATGTATTATTAGGAGCTAGTAAGCAGTTGAGTTAGATGACATTTATTTTTTCTGCAAATCAAATTACATGAAATGAATAAAAGTTTAACTAACAATGAGGACACCAAGTCGAGCATAATGACTGTAATTTTGTTATTATATTTTTTAAAGTCTCCTTAGTTTACTAATTCATCGCTTATTTTATGTAAATATATTCTACTTTAAATCCTAAAATACACCAATAAAAATGTTAATTCAGTATACCATAAACAGTCAGTCAATCTTTAGAGAAACTCATTTTTAATAGTGTCTCTATGAGATCCGATATGAAGGTTGAAAAGGGTACTACAACCAGAGTTTATTGTAAATTTTTACAAGTTCTAAGTAATACTGATATCTATCATATCATTTCATGCATTCAAAAATTGGGCCGTCAATGATCTTCAAGAATTACATAGTTAAGAATATAGTTTTAGCCAAATACATCATGTCCTACAAAAATAGGTAACTATTATACCCTCTCAGCCTTTTTCAGTTATACCCTGTGTTGTGTAGCACAGCACTTCAAACCCTCGGACATTTTTTTTCGTAATTTTTACCTTAGAACGATGTAATTTAGAGCAAATAAATATACAACTACAACACGACACAAATATTGTTAAATATATTTTGCTCCTTTTAGTCAAGTAAACAAAGACTTTCTTTATTTATTTTTTATATTGTCGGATGGCAAACAGCCTCACGGCCAATCTGATGATATGTGGTCACTATAGTTGCTGTAGACATCTTTCATTCATACCAAGGGTCTCGCAGATGCTCTGCGTTGACTAGCATAATTTCATAATTTAAATAAAGCTCTGTGTTCCCGGTGCGGCTTCAGCAACATATGAATCATATTGCAGATCAAAGCCATGTTCCTGGGACAAACCGTGAGGGTATTTCTGATATGCCAAGAAAACTGTAATCAAGAGCTCACGACGTTCACCTTCCGGTATTTCGCTGTTCCGTAGCCCGTAACAAAAAACATCAAATTGAGACCATGCTATTGACCTTATCGCAAAGGGATGCACATCGTTAGTGTCGTCGAACATCCTAAAAGTTGGTATTCCAATAAGAGGGATGGCGCGAATATTTGGGTAAAGGCATGCGTCAATCTTGTAATTAAACAGTGAGATGGTAGTCTCATACATCAGTTTGTAGCGTACATAATCTAGTTCATACGTTATATCGGGCCACATATCATAGTAAGTTTCTCTGATAAACTTGTGAAAGTTTTCTATCATTTCCCATTGTCGATGGAATTTGTGTTGCCACTTATACATTTTCTTTACGTCATTAATGGCGTCAATGTTTATGGTTTTCAGTTTTTCTTCTAGGGCGGTGAATCGGAAATGCTGATGGGCAGTAAATGAACTCCTTTGCGATTGTGGAATGTCTGGAAATGGCCCCACGAGGAATGCAAGTTTCGGCATTTCAGCAAGGACAATTTTCTGTAACACTGACAGCACGGACGAATATTTTCCTTTTATAATTTCATATAAGTTAGCAGTGAAGTAATCATCATCTTTGATATCAGCTTCCATTAGGGGATAATTAATATCATCAAAAACTTTCCATAATTTTTGAAAATCTTCAATAGTATTATGCGAATAATACTCTCTAAGTTCCCCCAAGTCTGACGAATTACTTTTTATTAAGTTATCCATTTTTATAATCGTTTCAGCGACAAGCAGTTGAGTGGAAATAAGTTTGTCCATTGTGAATTCATTTAAGCTCCTCATTATTTACACTTAAGAAATATCGTTTCAGGCGTTTATCTTCTTAGATTTTAAACAAAACACTACAATACAACCAGCGACAAACTCTTCACACTTTACACAATCAATATAGAACGATATTTTTGCAGAGTATTCAATTTTTCATTATTACAGGTGCATATTTCAACATTTGCTTCACATTTTCACACAACAAAATTATAATAATGGCGAGTGAGAAATGTCCTACATTTCTCAAACTGTGATTTAACGTAACACTTTACTCAAAATGTATATAAAAATACAAGTGGGTAAACATGGCTCCCAAGTTATATAATTAACCTGGTAGTCCATCAATATAAAATAAATTTATATGAAAAATCGATAATGGAGAAAGGGTGTTATGATTCGATTGCGCGCGCACCGCGCATGCTCGTTGTGCCCAGCACTAGCGCACCGCCGCCTCAAGTTCGATGGCGTCGCCTTGCGTTTGTTTCAAGAAAATAAATAGTTTTAATGTAATTTCGCCTAATAATCTAAGTTAGTTGTTATTAATTAGTATGTTAAATATATTTCCTGTGAAAATAAGTTAATCAAACGTGACAATGGATGCTAAAACTTCGGAATGGCGAGCCGGTCCGAATGTTTGTCGTTGCTGCTTAACCGAGGGTTGCTACAAAGACATTTCGACTGAATATTTTTGGATGGGAAAGCGGGAAGTGTACGCTGAAATGCTTTCGGACACCCTAAATCTTACGGTAAGCGTTATCTTTATTATTTATCGATCCATTTAAATGAAGACGCCACGGCATCCATTTTCTCCGAAGAACATTGAACAAGTTTTTCTATAACCCGGCCGAATTGTGGAGTTTTGTGTTTTGCTTTGTTATGATTCTCGGGCCGGGATTACTTTAGTTGGTCGGGTTATAAAATCGATCGAGCTGTAATGGTTTTTTTATTTGGGAATCTAAGAACATGCTAAGTTTGTCTAATTGTCTTAATAGATTTCATTAAATTGTACTAATAATCTAGGATGGCGATATTGGGCCCTTTCCACTGTCTGTTTATTATTTTACTAGGAACTAAGCACATTTAATATTGTTGTTGTGTAGTCAATGAAACATATATTATTGTTCTCCATTGTCATATTCTGTATGATTGTCTGGCTTAGTGGCTGAAAGAGCGACTTCTAAGCTTAGGGTGCTGTGTTCGATTATTTGGAGTGTTTAGTAATTAGTAATCTTTGCCTGTATTTCATTTCCATGTAGTTTGTTATTGTCTATGCAGACAAAGAAGTGTGTAGAAACATAGCTTGTATTGTTTTGCAAGGTTCAATTTATCCTTTCACCATATTTAATGTAAATCTGTTCAGTGGTTTAGCTGTAAAAACTTATCAAAAACACAAATGTTTTTTGTCAAAATGTTGAACATGAACTTTATTCTAATGTCAGAAGAGTCAAAAATCGTTTGTATGACGAAAATATATTGCCAAATACAAATACAAAGTCACACCATAATATTACTTGCTTGCACAATATTCCTCTTCCATTTATTTTGTGGAGGGATAAGCATCAAATGAGTTCTCCCGCTCTGGGCAAGGCAGGTGGGAGTGTCAGACTTCTACTGACTAAAACCTACCCATGTTCCTTCGGTTGCCCTTTATGTTCCGGGGCAGCGGTAACTATTAGCACCATTCCGCAACCCCGGTAAAGCTGCACAAGCCCTTGCAAAATGCTTTATTCCTACCTGCCAACCAGTACTTATCTCTAAGGTATGGCACTTAGCCTCATTATTGGACCTTGTCCGTATGTGACTTATCGCCTATTCCAACCATCCCACACTATCCCAGAGTTGGAGTAGTTCTACCTATTGTTCGGCGACATTTGTACACTCCAGGAGGACGCTGCCTCTAAGCATCGTCTACAGGGAGGGCTGTCCGTTACTCCTATTGTGAATAGGTGATTGTTCAAGGGGCTGACCTGTTATGGTTTCTATAACTTACTAGCGTTTGCCCGCGGCTTCGCTCGCGTTAAAAAGAGACAAAAAGTAGCCTATATTACTCTCCATCCCTTCAACTATCTCCACTTAAAAAATCACGTCAATCCGTCGCTCCGTTTTGCCGTGAAAGAAAGACAAACATACAGACAGACACACTTTACCATTTATAATATTAGTATGGATATGGAAGTATGGATATAAGAAGGTTAGAAGGCAGTTGTGCCACTCCACTTACATTAAACCTTCAAACAAGTGATATGAGACACATAAGAAAGACAATAGCAGCCCGACAGCCGGCTGTCGCTTGGTTGTTGAAAGGGTAATACACTAAGCAATTCTATCTCCTCTTCAGATCGCATACTCCCAATCCGGAGGGCCGAACAGCAATAGTCGTCTAATCTGTGAGCTGTGCATATCACGGCTGCGAGATGCGTCAGACTTCAAGCGACAGGTGCAGGAGTGTGAGAAGACTTTTACACAGCACCTGGACGCTAGTAGCTCTGCGCTTACTGATCTTGAAGGTAATGGATTTATTTAAATAGCTACCTGTCTGTCGCTGCTTTAACATTTACGCGGCAAAAATTCTTTGCTAACGTATATCACGTCTACATGATATTAAATATCTCTTAAGATTATTTGTTTTTATTTAGGTTAGTTATTTTGTAAATTAAGGTAAAAAATCATAAATTAAGGTAAAAAATAATTATTTCACATAATTATTTATTTAATCAAAGTAAAAAAAAACCCTCGGCGCCAAGATTTTTAAAACTATATAGAAGTTTGTCACGGGATGTGAGTAGGTGTAAATTGGGGTTTCTGGATCAGAGGAGATCCAGAAACACCCAATTTACCCTATCATTCATTGTATTCAAAAAAAAAAAACGGTACTATTTGCTCTATTATTCAATCATTCATCAATCAGTCATTTATTTATTCTAATATTTCAATTACTAATTAGTACGTTCATTCAACAATTTTATTCATTGACACGCGCATGGAATTCGAGCAACAGCCGGTATACCTACTGTATTTGATATGATACCCTAAATAGATTCTGATCTGCATTACATTCTAAATGGATAATGATTCAAGTATAAAACTGTGTGATTGGTCTTAGGGGTCTCACAAGTCTTTTATTAAATAAAACTAAAAACAATGTTAATTTAACAATTTATTTGTGTTTTACATTACTACTATTGTACAATTTATATGTAACAAATTTCATTTCCTGGCAGTATCCCGTAGCAATAAAAAATCAGATTTCACTGAGTGAGACATTATAGATAATATCAATAAATATAGTTATTTATTTATGAGATAAATTTAAAAATTGAACCTTTACACTGTAATGTTCATAGTGGGAATGGCTGCGGTGCACGACACCTCTATAATACGTACACAAATTTAAATCATTATAAGTGAAGTGGCAACGTAGGTATACATTTAATATATTCTAATAGGGTAAATATAATCCGACTCGGAGCACAATGCAATAGCGCATATTCTAATAGAGTAACTTTTTCAGACAGTTATTAATATAATATATTCCTTTCACAGCATTCAAATAAAAACATTGAGGAAAATGTATAGCATGTTGCATCCAAGGATCATCGTAAATCTCCCAATCTTCTATAACACCTCCACATGAGAAACACGCTGCTTTATCATTTACACTATTTCCATAATAAAAAAATCCGGCTTCAGCCATTTCCATCACCAACCTTCTCCTTGAATTAGCCGTTGCCCAATAATGACTAAACGAAATCTCACGCATTTTATACGTATTATACATGTCATAACGAGGGCTACATTTATTTTGAGACATGTTCTCACTCACTATATAGTTCTTCATACAGATAATTATAAAGGTGAAATGATATCGTACTGCGGTAGTCAGCAATTTATAATGATTAACATTTGATGGGATTGGTAGGGATAGAGGATTTGAAAATTAAACAAGCGAATATTTATTTCAAAAATTTATTATCTATACACCATTTATTTAAACATATTACATTTTTTAAAGCACATATTTTATCATGATAAATACAACTATACACATCATGTGAATGTTCATATTTATTGTACAAACTTAATAAATTAGGACAACCTTCATCTTCTAAATTATTTATATTATTATTATTCAAAATATTTTTTAACCACAACACTTTTTCTAAACCTTTGGTGTAAACACTTTTATCTCTTAAAATATCTACAATCAAATTCTGATGATTTGAGTAGGGCACAAATCCGTCTCTCCAGTATATCCTTCTATTACGTTCAATCCAACTGACTTGTCGTTTTTCAGGTTTCGTTAAATCGTAAAATGGAAATGGTGGCTTAATTGAGAACACCAGAATTTTTTTATTTAACAATACAGCAAATTCTTTAATTATAAATTCATTTTTTTCTGTTTTAAAACCTTGAACATCTACAATGGCTGTCATGATAATCTGCGCACTATGTTACTTAAAGGCTTATATTCCACAAGTCGATCGTTAATAATTAAACAATATCCAGTTGTGTTATCTGGTATTGGCGCTGAACATTCGATCTCCAACCGTACATCCACGGGGCCTGTTTTCAAACTATCGTTTTGTCTTGAACAGTCTATAATAAAGAGAGGGGCCTTCTCCTTGAAATCAACCAAATTAAGCAAGGGGTCTGCAGGACAATTGTAATACGACTGACGAAATTTCACGTACATTTCATATAATATATTGTATTTGTTCTCAGAAAAATTTAAGCTTAGAGGCTCGTAAGGATAATACTGTGAATTCAAAAACAGTGTTACGTTAGTAACCCCACAGTGATCAAACAGAGAACTGTCTTTGGTTTTATTATTTTTTCTGTTGGTTTGCAAGCAAAAAATTACATATCGAGGTTTCTCTAATTGCGATGCAGTCTTAACTGACCAAGAATGTTTTGTAGTTTTAGGGAGCAAAGGATACTCATATAAATCCCAATTTCGAAACGCTATTTGAATAGGTTTATCTCTTTCTAAGTGTTTTAGTAATGTCAGCCTTTCACGGTCTGACACTTTTATATGTGGTACACGCCATTGCAATCTTTGTATGTCTATTTGAAAATGCGCAATATCATCAGTTGCTATGATACTGTTTAAGTTAGAGTTACTTCTGTTTAAAATAAGTTCATGTTTACAATTTATCACAATTTTATTGTAATCCTCAGCAAATCCTAAAATCTTATTAAGAGGTACAATAGCACTAAAATGACCATCACTTTTGAATCCATCTAAGTTCCAACCCCACAAAGCAGCAACTTTATTTTCTCCATCATTCATTGAAACGTATGACTTTATTGTCGACGTTATTCCAGAATTTTTAATGCGATCTATTTCAATGCCATTTATTTCGTATCTGATATCTTGAAACAAAAACATAACAGGGTTGTTACTGAACGTAATATTTTTCTTAATCGGTTTTCCATCTTTGTCGAAGAACTTTGCTTGACCCTCGACGTAAATTGAACTGGCTGATGGTAACACGTATATGTCTTGTTGGTGTATGGGAATTCTGATTTCATCGTTTTCTCTAAAGCTGTTAGTGTAGGGATTGTATGTGTGGACTTCATAGCTTTCAATCGAACTATCGAAGTGAGGTAATTCAGTAATTTGTAGTATATTCATACTTTAAAACCTAGAGCTTTAAGAAAAGCTTTATTTGCTTCACTCAATTTCTTCACTTTTTTGTTACGTCTTTGCACCTTAACGGTCGTAGATGGAATAAGACGTTTGATTTTAACAGGAGTGTTTTTATAATATACTATCATTTTGTTTTTCTTAAATGAAGGCGTAATTGAATATGTTCTTCACCAAAGTTAATACAGTTACCAAGTTGATCAGCAATCTTAACAGATATAGATGAAATTATATTTTTGTTTACTGGGAAGTAAATAACGTTCTGAGGTATTTCTGTATAGCCGTGATTTAAAGCAGTATTAGGTATGAATTCATGAATAAAATGAGTCGGTAATCCGTTGTAATATGAACCGTGCACAAGATCACATTCGATTCTGATTACAACTGGTAATCTGCTGTTATTAACGGGCACACTCGGTCTTGTTTTTAATATTGAAAAGTATAGTAAACCGCACTCGTATTGATCAGATAAATGAAGAGGTGGTTGAAAATACGAGATCAGTTCTGATTTATTTCCAGAGATGGTAACCGTAGTAGACATGCTTGCATACTGAACTCTTTTAAATGAGCCTGTTTATTTTATTTCTTGATTATACCAAAAATTCTTCAAGAAATTTAAACATAGATGTCCACAGTTGAAGGGGTGATCACGTTGTATATTTTCATAATTATATTGAATGTTAGAACCTACATATTTTATAAATTCCTTTGGAGGTTTAAGATTTCCATAACTGTCGAAATACTCAACATAATCATTATATTTTGCATAGGCTACCCAATGAGAACCAGTATTTTTAGAACTATCTAAATTAATCACTCCACATTCTTTTATATATGGATATTTAGGGAGCTCATCTCTCATAAAGACACCTCTAAAATAAGGAATTTTATTTCCATACTTTAAAATGTCAAAGTTAGTTAAGGGCCGTTTGGGTAGCCGATATCTTAGTTTTTTTCTTTTGATACGAAAATTCCAAGCCCGTCTTTATGTGGTTTAAGGTGTAGTCCTTTCCCAATACATAGAGCTTCCATTTTTTCATTGTGTCTCCTCGATTCCTCATACAGCTTTTTGGCCATTTTGAATTCATTTATGGTCTTGGCAATACCAGCTGCACCGCCTGCTAAAGCTCCCGCCGCTGATAATCCCGCAAAAATAGGAATCAGAGGTAGTACTCCCCCAGTTTTTGGAATAGGAATAACACGAGGGAGCTTAATCGATGAATCATCAGCTAATTCTCTGGTAGCGGCAATAGCTAATTCTATAGCCATTTTCTTGCTCTTAGGTTTTAATTTTTTTATGTGTCTTTTTGCTTTTGTAATAACAGTTTTTAATTTACTTTTTAATCCTTTACCAGATGTAACTTTTGGAAAACGCTTTTTGCTCAAACCAGAACCAGTTTTAATTTTTGCCGACATAGCCTTACTTACTAAGCGTGCCGCGAGTCTTTCGCCTATACTGGCATCGGAAGCAACCGCTCGCTCTTTCGCCATTTTTAACAAAATTAAATCAGCCTTATTTCGATCTTTCAAGTTTGATGACTTGTGATATGCAATATCGTGATCTTTGCAATATTCGTCCAACTTATTTACACCGTTGTCTCCTTGTGCAAGTCTTTTTATTAATTTAGTACCAGGGCCGCAGTAATTATATCCTGGTAAGTGTAATTCAAATGGTAAATTATTAATAAGCCAATTGAGTAGACTACTCTCTCCAAAACACATTATAAGACTGATGATTCCGGTTTGAATAATTTAATAAATAGTTATCGATTCGAGTTTGTTGCTAATATGATTTATAATATTACATTCGATTTATCAATCCAACTGCTTTCAGCTGAAGACAAACCTAACCATTTTACTAAAACTCTGTTACCTTTCCTTCTAAGAACTTTCTCAACTAAATATACATTGGGATGTTTTGTTTTTTGAAGTTCTTGTGTATAAAATGCGCCTAAAATAGGGTGACCTCTGATAGTATCTTCTATTAAGTAAGTTATGGGAGTTGTTTTTTGTATTTTACGAATTTTAAATATTTCTGTTGACCAGTTGGGAGTGTAACCTTTTTCAAATGTTCCTTTGTATTTACTTATACGCACATAATCACCTACTTTGTACTTGCTTTTTAAATTATATTTTTTTAGCAAGTTTGAATACCTTTGTAATATATATTTTTTATTAATATTATCCACATTAGCAGGGATTTCATTAATAGTGCGATGGTGAGTGTGATTGTATTTGTAAATAACGTCATTTAGGCTATTATTTATCCAATTGTAATTGCCTTTTAAACTAAATTCCTTATAAACTTTAGATTTCAATGTCCTGATGAATCGTTCAACTATTGAAGCCTTTTTTGTTGAGAAGGTTGAATAATGGTTAATATTATATGATTTCATAAGCTTCTGAAATTTGTTATTATAAAATTCTGCTCCATTATCCGTTTGCAGATTTTTAGGAACACGCCCTTTATCCAACAAAGTTTTGAAAGAGTTACACACATCTTCTTTGGTTTTACTTCTCATAGGAAAGGCCCAAGCATATTTCGAAAATGTATCAATAACGGCAAGAATATATCTGTAATTTTTATTTTCTTTTGAAATTGATTGCATATCAATTAAGTCTGCTTGCCACAAGTCATCTATATCTTTCATGATAACATGTCTTCGTGGATAGTTAACCCTCGCATTTTTATGAATTTCGTTTACCACGTCAGCTTTGCTCATGTTCACAATTCAGTATACTTGTCTTGAACTCAGCTATTATACTGAATAAAAAGCATATTATTATGACTATTTATTATTTAATAATATCAGCTTCTTTTAATTCTTCGATTATTGATAAAATTTCATTATCATGGTTAGTATTACCAGCATCTCGGGAAGCAATTAATAGTTTCAATCTATCAACCAATTCGTTAGGATCATCCCAATATACTAAGTCAGTGTTATTTTTGTATTTCTTTAGCGTTGGTAAGCTTCCTCCAAATTTAGTGGTAATATTATTGTTTAACGATTCAGAAAACAATGGTCTAATTATTTCACGATATTTTATACCTTTATCACCTCTAATTTGTCCATTAGGATTAAAATCCCTCTTATGTGCATTTGTATAATGCAATATATCTTTATAGACCAGTTTATCTTTGCTCGATATTAGTTTCAAATCAGGTTTTCTTCGAAGTAAGAGTTCTTTTAAACCGGGGGTTAAATTGTAGCTTTTGTCATCAACTTTAATTAAAATGACATTATCATCATTCACACTATCTATTTTAGAAAATGAAACTATTGAATTACCCATTAGTAATTTTTTGTTTGCACTCCTTATTCCAAATGGTATATTTACCCCATCATAAATATCATGGATATCACAGCCCTCTAATGATATTTCTAAATCTTCCAGTAATTCTGTCTGGGGAGACTTTTTAACGATCTGCACAGAATTTAGTTCTGAATCGCTACATTCTTCAAACTTTGTAGATGAGCTAGTATTAATGTCATTGAATTCCATGTCTTCAAAATTAGAGTGTGTATTTTCTAAATTTTGTATTTTTTCTCTTGTTTTGCTTGAACCAACTAGGGTTTTAAGGGGATCTGTGACAGGTTTTAATATTTTGTCAAGTGACAAGTTCATTAAGTGTTCCTGGTTTTTCATTTGTTTTATTTTATTCTTTATGGAGTCTACAGACTTCATTAATTCTATTTTAATATTTTTCTCCATGTTGTACTTTTAATAACAACTGTATTAAGCTAAAGAACTAATTATACTGAATTTGATTTTGCATGTTAATTACTTATATGTCATAAACAGTCAGTCAAATTTAAAAAACATATCAAAATTCTGTCTGTACCTTCCATTATCTAATGACGATTCTTTATTAATAAGTAGAAAATTATAAGGTTTACTCCAAACAGTTTGACAAAGATTTCTGAACTCTTTCCATTGTAAATCAGAACTAACATGCTCTTCATAAATATGCTTTAAATTTACATCATCTTGTTTGAATATAATAAGAAAATTAACATTATCACGTAACAATTGCTTTGGAATTTTAGAATAGGTTTGAGACAAATAGAAACAATCTATTTGTTTATGTCTGCCCATACAAAAATAATTGCGAATATTTATTTGATGTTCACAAGCAACATCATCGAAAATAAATACAGAATTTGTTAAAGCTTCACTCGGAGAAATGACATCTTTATCATCATTGAACTCGTAGAAATTAACCTGTGGTACTCTTTTTAATACTTCAGTCAAAAAACGGTATTTAGGTTGAAAAGAAGTTTTCGAGTAAAGATACAGATTTCTAAATTTGAGCCCATTTTCATGCAGTAGTAAACTAATCATAACATTCGTTTTGCCACAGTTCGACGGACCACATATTATACAGCGAATAGTATTCGGCAATAAAGCGCTATGTCTGATGTGGTGAGCAGAGTCACTTAATCTTATGTTATTAACATTTAGGGATATGGGTTGCTTGATCAACTTCATCTTGCCGATTAAATCAAATACTGTTTTGCATTCACATATATACATAATATGCAAAATATTAGGGTGAATTCAAAAATAAATTTAGTTTAATAAATAAGTTTAGTTATGCCAACTGTGCAAGAATGATGTTATTCTTATCAAAGATTAATAATATATATTCTTTTTTATTTTTTCAAGGTAACATAAATAAAAACAGGTTTATAGTTTAAAAGTAAGTATTTTATTCAAGTACGATAAAACATGTTATATGCCAAATATATACTTATATCTATGCTTAAACTATAACAATCCAATTAATCCAATACAATTAATCAATCAATTATGTAATCCAATTACAATATAGTATTAGTATGACCCCAAGGTAGAGTATTAATTTGATTTGTTTGAACTTGCACTTTATCATCAATTCTTTTCAATATCACTTTATTAACTTGTTGTGAATACAAAACATGTTTAATTGATTTGATCATATTCATTTTACGCTTTAGTTCAATATTCTTAAATAACACTTTCTCATAATTAGATGGACTCAATTTTTTTGTGATTGGTTTTGATACTCCTTTAGCTTTTTTAATTTGTGTTTTCAGTGATTCAATACAGTACAGTTTTGCTCTCAAACCCACAAATTTAGTGATCACATCACCTCCTAATTCATCTTTAAACAAACCAGGTACCTTAGCGTTCATCTGGGGAATATTATAAGGATTATTGACATCAAAATTACTAGTATCGAACACTCGGATATTATTGCACATGTCTTTATAAAAATCTTGTGTTTGTATTAAGTACATTAAACTATCAGTATCAGTGTAGCATAGTTTGACATTACAACCATATTTATTCTTAATAAAATTATAATGGAAATTGTACAGATGTTGTTTTGAGAATTCGAGCACTGTAAATCCCACATATATCGGTCTATCTAAAATAAGCTTTTCATGATTCAATTGAACAGCAATAAAATTTTCATTGATAATGGAAATACTCTTCAAATTGGGTTTTGTAATCAATTTCTCTGCTCCTACTGACTTATTTGTTTTATTCCATTCATCATTCCATTTAGTTACTAATTTAACATTTACCTGTTTGCGTTTGTTTTCGATTGTTTTACCGAATATGGAATTATTCAAAAGCTTAAAAAAATCTTTTTCAAATGTTGTTGAAGCTGCTTGTCGTAATTTAGTATTTAAGTCTATATATTTCTTTAAAAAGCTTTCTTGTCTAAACTGAAGTATTCTATGAATTTTTTTTAAAACAAGACCGTTCTTTAGACATTCCTTTAGGTGAACATAGTGTATTATGTAATTATATTTATCATACAAATTAGCGATTAATTTAGGTGTCTTGCCTCCAATAGGTATAAATTTTTCTGGAGCGAAGGGCAAATCACTATGCAAATCATGTAAATGGTCCGGGTACATCATATCGACTTCTAAAATATAACCATGACTAGCATCATCGGAAACATCAAACACATTAAAGGTGACAATATCCTCATGTGCCATAAATTTAAAATCTGATATCGGTAACTTCTTTGTCATAGCGTAACCGTAAAGATTGTTACAGTCAAGATATATCAAATATGTTGACGGTTTGGAATCATCGAAATTAGGTAAGTAAATATTATTAGCTTCGGCGTAGCGGTGAGTGCACTGTGCTAGCCCTCCACGTATGCCTTTCTCAATCATTTCATAAATTTCTAAATCATTAATTAGTTCTAATTGGACACCTGTGTAGAAAAGCATAGCGTCCCAACTAAGACTAGGTGAAGTGACATAGTATGCGGGATCAAGACTATAATTCTTTAAGCATATTTTTCTAAAATTTTCGAATATATCGCACAGTAAAAGTACGTCACTTTTTAAATATAAATCTGTGTATTCACCAATAGAACCAATATTAAAACATTTCCAAACAGTTTGAGCATGTTTATACTCATCATCAGTAATATGTTTCATTTTTAAGCTATTATAAAAACAATCTTTTGATGGCAGCTCGGTTTCATTATATTTCTGCCATGAATTGACATATTCATATGGATATATACCTTTTGTTCTTATTAAATTGAATTGGTCCTTGTCAGAATAATGGGACGACAAATGTGTAAAGTCTTCGTATGATAAACTTTTACTCAATGTATCAATGTTTGAACTAAGAAACTGAAAAGAATCTATAAATTTAATTTGTACAGGCATTCTCTTATTATCTGTTTTAATGATTTTTGTTATAGATAAATACTTCTCTTTTGTTTTAGGAATGATTTTTATTTCACCATCGTATTTTGATAATTCTGTAATAAATAAGTGCGCATCATAACCAGATAAGTTATGAAACACAACAGGAATGAATGAACATACTTTAAAAGATAAATTACAATATGAATGAGCCGCGCCTCTATATTCCGCAGTAACATGATCATGGTCACACACTTTATCGTCGAATAATAAATGTTTACAAATGTGACATATAGTTGAATTACGGTAATCATCGGTTTGTTCTTTAGTCATTGGTTTCATGGGCATTTTTGAAACTAATATCTTATGAATGAACTGTGCGTCCTTAATTATTTTTTTTACAAATACTTCCACACAATCTGGTCCTCTGTACGTTACAAACTTGTTCAAACTTTTGTCATGAGAACAACATACATAATAAGCAAAACATGATGGTTGGTGGCATCTGTTTCTTATTGTATTTTTATCAGTATTCGGTTCAATAAAATCAGATAATAAACATTCAAAATCTGCATATATGACAAAGTTAATTTTTTGTTGTCTCTCATAATGAATAAATTTTAAGAAACTATTTTTTTCGGGCATTAGAGTTATAATTTTAGAACAATTATGTGAATCGTATTTTATTTTACTAGTATAAAACTGTAGACACATATCGCACAAATACATTTGGCCTTTATGATGTGAGACTTGTCGTCTAACTAGACGCAAAAGATCTTTTATCAAGCAGTAGTGAGCCTTGTTGTTTTGTTCGAAATATAGCAAGTTAATGTGTTTCATTTTCTTACAACTGGAGACATATAAAGGACCAGTAACATTATAATGCTTGTCTAATCCATAAATATTGACACTTATTTCACCATTATTTTTTTCAAATAACTTAATATCTCTACATGAGGGTGGAAATGACATCCCCTGTATATTAAATATTGACGTTAAATTAGGGTACGACTTTGGTCTGCACACGTTATTTTTAGCTGGATATAATGCTGCAGCTATGCTCCACAAAAAACAATAATTATCATTATTTTGTATGTTTAGACAACTTTTGGTATTCTTAATTTTAGCAGGCAGCTCCATGTAAGAGCCACCTCGCATTGGTGAGTACTTATTTATATTCATTTCTAAGTAACTTACAGTCATAAATGTCCATCCAGATTTACAGTGCTCAAACTCAGATAATTTCATGTTAAAAATCTCTTTTACATGTGAGTATAATTCATCATAATTCATATTTTGATATACGGTCTGATATTTAGTGTTAAATGACTTCAGTTGCTGCTCACCTGATACAGGTAACACGAAGTGAGCAAACAACTCGAAGTTAACTTTGATAGAGACATGCTTTAATAACGTTAATTCAATGATTTTAAAAATATCATCTCGCTTCCCATCTAAGAACGCCTCTATAATAAGGTACTCGTCTTCTTTAGATGGACATAAGCGATAAGTCATAATTCGGTTTTTGAATGCCGTGGCAACAATATCAACATTTTCAAACTCTGATTTTATAAGACAATTTGATTTATGAATATTAGTTCTCATATGATATCGGTATTCATGTTCAGGGATCTCAATTTTACATTTATCACAAGTAATATAAGTACTTGAAGTGGAATTGCTAGGTGAATCGACTGAAAAAGAAAAAACGAATACTGTTAAATATTTATTTTGTAAGATTAAATAATTGAGTACACTTTTAAAATATTTCAAAAGCTATGTTTCTATCCAACGATATATGTCTTATGCCTGTTTGAGGATGGTCCCAGGAGCCATATATTTTTGTTCATTATCTTTTATTTGATTATACAATATGATATAATGATTAAAAATTTGTATGTAACATAGTAAATAATAATATGAGTAGATATGTATGTGAATATGTAAATTATTTTTACTGGTAAGAACTTATGAATGTAGGCGGATAGTCTTTAAATTCTTTTCGGACACTTTTTATGTACGAATGTAACTGCTTCCAGGACTCTGACTCGGTTTCGCATTTATTTTTGACAGTCATGATTGAGTGCCGCCATCTATTCACCGGTGGCACTCGCTCGATATCATTACAATTATATATTTTCAATTCTACGTAATAGTTGCCTGATTTGTGTTCAGTCATTTGTCTCGAAAATCCGTTAGCAAGCCTACGGGTGACGTATGAGTAGATTGGTTGACATTTTTTACCGGTTGCCTCCAACGCTTCATCGCCAGAATCGTCGCCAAACAAATCGCTGGCTGTCGGCCTGGAGTACGGCTTCTGTTTCTTGCTGGTCGATGCTCGGGACTCGGTGGGTGCAGGTGACTTGCGCTTCTTTTTCTCAACTTTCGTTTTCACCACGGTCTCCGGCGCTGACTCATCGTCTGAAGGGAAAAGCTGATCAGCCATTTGCTTGGACCTGAAAAATAAGGAAAACTGTATAAATAACTAGTAATTTAACAATAATTTATCAATAGACGAATACTTGAAGTGTAGCTTTGTTACGAACCAATAACAATAATTATAATTATCAAATCAAGAATCATTGAATAGTAAAATAATTTAAATAGTTGAATAGCTGAATGATTGAATGTAAGTACTAATATGATGAATAATTGCAAAATAGAATCAATGAATAGGGGAATGATTGAAAAGTTAGATGAAGATATTGAATAAATGCATAATGTGTTTACACAACATAGAAATAAAAGCATCAATTAAATTCACTTACATTATGTAGATAGAAGATCTGGTAAACTTGTAAATACTGGTAAGGTTGTAGTTGATGATGATGCCAGCTCTCGGGATGAGTGTTTGTGGTGAAACTTTAAGAGGCACTCTCTTAAATAGTGATAAATCCACGTCATAATATCCCGAATATGGAATAGGGCACGTGTTGGTAAAATGCTGTGTCAGATCATTTCATCCAAATAGGATCTGGAGGCAAGGCAGTGTTTACTTTTAAACGATATTAGACCGGCTACTCCTGTTACATATCACCTCCATTAGGTTTGATAGTCACCGTGGCAATCTGGGTGTAACAGTTCAGATGCGAAAATTATACCTCAAAACTCTAATCATTAATATGTTCTCTCTAATTATTATTATGTTCGGTCGGGATTATTTACCCTCCATAGACGTAATTGTATGACACTATACAGATATCTAGCAAAGCCTTAAATTACGAGAAGCGTGATATTATGTCAATATAATTACAAAAATTATAATAATAAAATCAGGTAAAACCATATGTATATAGTAGTATTCGAAATTTATAATGGTTTGATAAATAACGCGACATTAGCGATTCTTAAATCGCTGATGTAGCAATATTATGATTGATGATATACTACTAACATGCTATGACTTTGCTTGTTAAATATTTTCAATGAATTGTATGAGGACAATCCAATGAACAAACGCACAGTGTTAAATATTAAATTCATACATATTTTTAATAAACAATGAAGTGTTCGGTGACATGATGTCACGCGGTTTTAATTTCATGCACCATTTATGGTGGAAATATCAATATGAGTTAAAAACGTTCTATTTTGAACCCTATTACATAGAAATTAATAAAATAATTTAAATATAAAAAGAGAAATTATATTTTAAATCTAGTCGTTTATTTGCCTTACAGTGGTAACCAAGCACAGCACAATGTCGGTAAGTAATAATAAAATATATTTCTTTAACAATTTATTAATTAAACAATAGATTATTTCAATATTTATACTATTAAATGTTCAATATTAATATTTTATTGTAATCTGAATATTTATCATAGTATATTAATTTTAATAGCTTATTTTTAATCTATTGAGTTGTTCTGTGACGCTATATCTCATATACACATAATTTTAAAAGAATTGTGTTGGAACCCTCTAAGATCTGAATGTTGGTTAATAATGTAAATAATTACGCTACATTTTATTACGTTTTTGTTTTTTCAGGACACCGAATCCCTCTTCAATTTCATTCCTCTGAATCAACCGGCTGCTGACAAACCTGCACAGAAAACCCTGGGCCTGGCTCGTAAGAGAGCAAATACGAACGAACAAAAATTTACACAATTTGTGAAGAAACCGGTCACCCGAGCAACGAAAATCATCAAAATAGAAATTTACGACGCGGACAGTTTCCCAAAATCGGGGCAATTGTTATGTGATTGTGATGCTGAAGTATGTGCTCAGCATGTTGTAAAAACTATATTATTTGATGACATTTATACGAGTACAAGAGAATTGATAGCTAAAATACATGACGATATTGAATTAAGGCCATAATTGTTATTATTTACTACTGATACTGTTCTGTTTTATATTAATACCTATTACAAAAACCTATCAAATAAACGAGTTAAAATAATTTGTCGTTTTATTTTAAATCTACTTCACACCCACTTATACACAGGTACTTATATAAGGTAACATGGGATATCCGAGCGCATTCCATTCTTGATAGCTCACCGTGCCGAATGGGCTAAATATTTTAATATTAAAATAAATAAATGACTGAATGATTGAATATTAGACCAAATAGTCCCATTTCTGAATACAATAAATGATAGGGTAAATTTACGTAAGTGTTTCTGTATCTCCTCTGATAATTGAAATATTAGAATAAATAAATGACTGATTGATGAATGATTGAATAATAGAGCAAATAGTATCGTTTTTTGAATACAATGAATGATAGGGTAAATTGGGTGTTTCTGGATCTCCTCTGATCCAGAAACCCCAATTTACACCTACTGATGTGACCGCACATTTTAGTGTCATCTATACATGACTGACTGTCAAAAGGTTATAAAATACGGGTTAAGCCGCGGGGGACATCTATAAATAATCATTTTCTTGTCGCGGGAACGTGGGCGCACATTTTGGTGTGTCATCTATACATGACTGGCGGTCATTAGCGGGGGACAGCTATAAATAATATATTTCTTTCTCACAGTACAAGTGGAAGCAATTGACACTGACGTGAAACTAGAGCGAGTGAAACAGGAGAAGCGGCTAAGCGATGATGAAGACGACTTTGATGAACGCTGTGGCTTTGATGATGATGATGATGATGACCGTGAGTAACTGTTCTTGGATTATAAGTTTAAGCTGCTGTGTTGAAGCTAGGGTATGTTATGACCCTATTGACCTGGGGCCCTAGTCTGCTATTACAATCGTGTCTCAATGACCAGTCATCGGCCGGATATTTGACAACTTTGACAGTTTTTGTATGGGAAATGTGTCAAAAGTTTGACGTTACACGTCAAAAATCGATCATTGGGACACGTTTGTAATAGCAGACTAGGGCCCCTGCCTGTTGGTCTAGTGCATAGGTTCTCAACGTGGGCTATAACGCCCCCCTGTGGGCATTTGAGACTTTCGGGGGGGGGCAGTAGAAGTTCCAGAGAAAATTAGGGGGCATTGAGATGGCGCAGAGGGGGCGTGGGTAGATTAAAAATGAAGTCTAAAAAGGCAAAAAAAATAGAAAGAAACATATTCTCTAAGTGGGTGATGAGCAAAATAAGGTGGAGAAACTATGGTAGTGGTTATTGACCCTGCTAAGCCAGTACAAAAATATCAGATGAAAATGTATAAGCCGGTTCATTAAAGAAAGGAATCTTAAATGGCGGCATGTACTTGCGTTGACAGATAGTACAGTCACGAGCATAAACATGTATACACTTCACAAAGATTTGAATCAAATTTCTCATAAATGAGCCATAACTTTCAGTTGAAACTTATTTTATAGTAATTCTATCATAGACTACTATACAATATGCCCTAAAACTAAATATTATTATAGTTATTCCAAGAGAAAATTGATTTTAAAGTTAGCGTGGTGTATACATGTTTATACACGTGACTGTACACTGTACAGTCTGCATATAAAATTTAAAGTTGAAGTTTTTTTTTTTCAAATCGAAAATATTATTAAGAATTTTTATTGTTTTCATGGGAAACAGTGCCTACTTTTACCACAATAACAAACAGGTAACAACGGAAAAATAACAGAAAAATATAACAAGATATTCGTAAAAACGAGCGCTGAACGCGTCAAGGCAGCGTGGAAGCAAATCAAGACAATTTTTTTTATTATGATGGTACGCGCGCGAGTGAGTATAGACGGCACTAGTGTGCGAGCGAGAGAACATGATAAGCGCCGCCATTTTAGATTCCTTTCTTTAATGAACCAAGTTATAAGTTCCTTTTTTTCTGGGTCATCATTACATGACTCCTCCCGCTCTGGGCGGAGCGGAAGGGAGTGTCAGACTTGTACTGACTGAAACCCCACCCATGTTCCTTCTCAGCCCTTTGTGCCTGGGGCTGCGGTATCTCTTTCAAAGAACCCGCAGCCCCGACAGGCGTTGGCCCTTGCAGCCCCTGCAATGGCCGACTTTTATTATCTCAAAAGTGTCAGAGCGCTTATCTTTTTTGATGTGAAACATCTATAGCCGCACGTAAAACAAATTTCTGGCGTGGCGACGCATGCCGTGGCGACGCGTCGACACGCTTTTTCTTTTCAATCATATCATATTACTTTCTTTACAAAATAATGTCGATGTTTCACATCTGCCAGGCGTCCCGTGACGTCTCACTTTTTTTTGTATGGTTTTTGGACCTCACGACTCAGTGCTGCCATCTAGTGGGCGTTTCAGGAAACTCCAATATTAAAAATGTATTTATTTCTTTATTCAGTACCTATACAATGAAAACTTGCAGCTAAAAAAGTCCTTAGGTATGGATCATGCCTAGAAATTAAGAGGTAGGCCTCTAGGCACACAAATTGTCAGCGACCTCCCCTTAATACTATCTTAAAAATTGTTTGAGTTATATTAGTGTACTAATTAGAAGATAACATGAGGTTGTCAGCAAAGTAATAAATAAATTTATTTATTTACTAACATACAGTATTTTTACAGGCTATATGTAATACTGTAGCACACTTAAAAAATACTAAAAGTAATCCTATAGACTGCTGATGATATTAAGTCCTTAGCTTTTGGAGAAGTTTGACATGCTAGGGTTTTTCTAAATCTACATAATATAAAAGAAAGTCGTCTTAATTACACATTTTATAACTCAAGAACGGCAGAATTTTCGATTTGGCTGAAAATTGGTGGAGAGGTAGCTTAGGACCAGGGGGAACATAGAAAACTTTTTATCTTCTTTTTTTAGTAAAAATAGCAGAAATCTGTTATAACACGAGCGAAACTGTTGTTGGGCCTGTACTAATTTTGACTCCTAGACTTGCCATTGCACTAACACAATGTTACATAAAACTTAAATCTTATATCTAATTTCAGTTGACGACGAACCCCTAACAAAGTTAGCAAGCAAAATACCCAAAAAGGAATCCGTTGATTTACTAGACCTACTCGATAATACAAAGGCTACGGAAAAACGAAAATCGACTTCCAAATCGAAGTCGGCGCCCGCTAAAAAGACTAAGACAGTGAAGAAAGAACTGGTTAAAGCCGGCGCCAGTAAAGTTGCCGCCAAAACTGAGAAGAAGAAAAAAGGTAGGCATCCATCTTGTTTTTTGTGACAGTTGGAGAGTTGAGTTGCTGAAAATCTGTGGAGTTGTTGGCGTTTTCGATTTTTAAATTGATTTTTTTATGTTTAGATAGTGCTAGAATCTGTCAAGTTTTTTTTAATACATACGTTATCGTTCAAGCATTAGGTTTAAAGTTGATTGGGAAAGTATGTCGTACTAGAAAATAGACATGTGCTTTTAAAAGTTTTATTCTAAAAATTAAAAGGGAAAATGTTTACCGTTTTTTTTTTTAAGTAACATTATTTATTTCGATAATAACTTATTATTGGCAACTCTGCTTACCAACCTTTCAATTTGCAGGTTGTGTACTGGAATGATGACACAACACACACACACACATACTCAAACACACAAAACTTGGAAGCTAAAATAGACTTAGGTTTTCAATTTTCCTCGCAAATCTCATACTTTTTCGTTCCATTTATTATTAAAAAAATATTAAAAAAGTTTAATGAAATTGGTAATGATATATAGATTTGAT
Organism: Athetis lepigone; assembly: GCA_033675125.1. Taxonomy (NCBI): domain Eukaryota; kingdom Metazoa; phylum Arthropoda; class Insecta; order Lepidoptera; family Noctuidae; genus Athetis; species Athetis lepigone. The sequence goes on along the minus strand of CM066220.1, from coordinate 3,119,053 downwards.
TTGTTGAATACTAAGGGGGACTAAGGTTTCCCAATCCGGGGTTGCGGAATGTTTATAATAGTTACCGTGACCCTGGAACATAAAGGGCAATTGAAGGAACATGAGTGGGTTTTAGTCAGTAAAAGTCACGCCCTCCCGCCGCACCCAGGACGGGAGCAGTCATTGGATGATTTTCCACTCACCAAAAAAAAAACCCAATAACTAAGTTGTAAATGTTACATAGGCAGTTAAATCGCTAGAAGTAAAAATCATCAATATCAGTTTACGAGTTTTGTCTCTAGAGCTTTACAAAGGAACAAACACACAACAGCCTGTTGCACATATTACCCTTCTTTGCCTCACAAAGTCGGGAAAAATAACACAATGTTTTATTAATATATTTCTCCAGTACATAACTTGTGAATAAATATATAAATCTATTATAATGCATGAATAAGACTAAGATTAATTGTGGATATGTCTCGTAAAAAACTTGTTTTGCAAATAATTTGATTATGATTGATCAATATGGCGATACTTTGTTTTATTTCGCGTTTGCAGGTAACCAAAAATTAATTGATTAAATGCAATTATTCTTTTGACCTCTCTATTTTCTGTAAACTATCTATAGTGGAAAAGATTACTAAAGATATATTTTTGATGAAATCTCCATACAATTGTCAATTTATTTTTCTTTATTAGCGAAATTTACGGATAGATAAATTATCGAAAATAGCCGTATATCAATAATTGACCAATGAAATTACATAATTTTAGAGTTAGCGACCTCTTTGGCCGAAACTTTTAAAAGTTCCATTTTCGTCAACAACGCCATCTATTGTCGACCCCTGGTACTAACACGACGCCATATTGGTTGAACTGTCATCCGATTTGCAAAATGAATGAATACAGGGAATTATAATGAATATTTGTTAGTATTTATTGTGTTTTTGCTGTGTTTTTTTTTGTGTATCCTTTTAGCATTTAGGTGAAAAACCATTTCGATGGAGATGACAAATAAATGGATATATTATTCTGAAGTTAAAAGATTAATCTGTATTTCATTTTGATAGAAATGACTTGATGTTTTGTTCTATTAATCCGTCTATAAACGTAAAAAAGGGTAAGGGTATAAACGTAAATCTCGGTTCGCAAATGATGGCGTAACGAAGGATAAAGAGACAATTAGCGTAGGTTTTATTAAAATAAATGGAATAATTTGTACGTTTTCTTTTTGTATACATAAAATATTATTGGAATTGTTCTGATTAGGGAAAAATATTTCACCTTAGGTTCGATTCCTAGGCTTAGAATATTCTAGTTATAAAATATTTCTAGTAATAAAAATGAAAAAAAAAAGTACCCTTCACCCTATTTATCTCTTTTATGAAATAAAATAAATTCCTTCGCTGTTCTTTTCTGATTATTTCGTTGCGGGATCCAAGACAGTTGAATCGTTTCTCCGGGACTCGTCGAGCTTCATTGCTCGGCGCTTTTCTGGTGGACTCCACTGTTGATTCTGGCTTTTCAGGAATCGCATTGGTTGTGAATAGTTTAAAAGCTAAACCAACGGGTATCGTATCGCCCAATATATTGGTTGTGGAGGTCTGAAAGGCAGTCCATTTACGTAAAACACTGGTAATTGTATCTGACCTGAATCCGATTTTGCTGAAAGCCGACTCCAATAAAGTTAGGAAAAATAGGCCAGGGAGATGATTAGTCTTTTAAATAGAGATAGGCATTATTCAGAATAATCAACACCAGCGTGCAGCGTGACAGCAAACAACGAAGTATTGGGTGGGTTCGATTCCCAGATCATTTAATTGTGTTCTTCTCTTCACTTCGAGCATACAGGTATGTTCCTAAATGCCTTGTTTATGAACGTTATTTTTCTATAACTAATATTCAGAAATTTGTTTCTTAAAGGCTTTAAAAAAAATGCTCTAAATGGTTGATTTCAACGTTCATAAATTTGGTCTTGTACAAAATAATTTTAAGCATATATTTGAGACATATCCATATTTAGATTATGCCTATCAGCATTTGAAAATAGCGTGGAATAATAATAATATATAAAAACATGTATAATTGCAGTTTTAAAATTAATATGGAATGATATGGGATAAAATAATTCCACGGAATTTTCTATGCTTTTAGTAAGTTAAAAATCAATAGTAAAAATAATTTGCCTAATTTTGTTATTAAAAAAAAAGTTACCATTGATTTTTAACTGCTAATAAATTGCACATAGATTTTAAGTCATTATAAAACCTTTTTACCGTAAACAATAAATTATTATGTTCATATTATACTCTGTGGGAATTATTCCCAGCTATAAATAAATTCCGAGCATTCTTGCTTGAGTCTAATTCTATATCTATTTTGAACTTAATTCTTTAGGACTTTTTATTATTAACCAATTACGCAAAGGTAATAATAATGTAAAATATTTTAAGAGTTGATGAAAAGTTTTCATGAATGGGGACATATTTTTTTTTGGGACCTATTTGAAATTTCATAAAATTCTTCTATTTTCTAATTGTGCAATAGTTAGGTAGATTATAGGTAGGTTAAAACATGTATAACGGGCTCATTTCACAAAAATTTCTTGGTTGGGCCGAAATTAAATGGTGTTCCTTTAATTTCGGCCCAACTTTGAAATTTTAGTCCCATTGAAAAAGTTTTTCTTATTCATGGGTACTGTTCACAGACTAAAATATTTTACAATCGTTATTGCCGTTTGCGAAATTAATATGTAGAAGATCATTACAAATTGAATATTAGAGGTTTATTTAGGACATTTATATTAAAAAAAAATACTTCTCATTGATATAATTACATAAATCTTGTTTAATGACAAATAAATTTCTCATGATGTAGAAACTATAGATTTTAATGATTACAATATCTATAGCACTTATCTAAATTAACCAATTAGGCATTTATTTGATGAGGTGCTCGAAGATATTTTTACTTAACTTAACTTACCGTAGCGTTTCTTCTAAATCACACTACAAGAATAAATGAACAATTTTAATTTTTTTCATACTTTTATATTACTGGCAGTGCCTTGCGGTGTACGTTTTTCATTACTACTCTGCTTCCACTGGTCGCAGCGTGATGTTATAAACACTATACTACTCCTCAAAAATCTGGCTATCTATATAGGCTATATTTAATCCAATCCCACTGAGAGTTCAAAGCGTTTGAACGACCAAAATATCTCTAATAGAAGATATATACCACCGCCTCAAGATAACAGAATAATTAGAAGATACAAGAAGTTCAACAAAGAAATGTTTTCTTTTTTAGCCGAAAGCTATGATGCGACGCGGTCCAACGCCGAGACCATTATAAGTAGCACTACCGCCTATCCGTTCAGAGTGAACGACAAATCAATACTGTGCGTCTACTGCCAAGAATTGTTTGAAGACCCCGACGAGTTCCGGAGACACATGGACTCAGAACACGACTACTTCAGCTTAAAGGTCGCGTTCCATCACCTCCCGAAAACCGAGTTCATAAAAGCAGACCTCACGAATTTACGGTGTCGCATCTGTAACACCGGTTTTCCGACCCTAGAGACGGTTTTGGCGCACCTAGAATCGGAACATGATAGAAAAATTGATCCTGGCGGAAAATTTGGCGTGATGCCGTATTTGCTGCAGAAGGATGTGTATAACTGCGCCGTGTGTGACAAAAACTTTCCATCGTTGCTTCATTTGAACAGACACACGATCACTCATTTTTTGAGCTATGTTTGCCACGTATGTGGGAGCAGTTATGTCGCGACCACAGGCCTGTTGCGTCACGTGCGATCTAAACACCAGATATATGAGGTGTCGTGCAAAAGATGCAAAAAAGTGTTCCCGAACATGGAGGCCAAAGAAAAGCATAGACGGACTGAGAAATCTTGCATGCCGTACTGCTGTCCTAAGTGCCAAGAAAGATTCCTTGATCATAAGACGAGGAAGAAGCATATGGAAATGGCTCATGGTCAGTCGAAGCGTACGTATAGATGTGCCGATTGCAATATTGAGTTTACGACGGAAAATGCTTATTACGACCACTTTAAGTTGCATCATTCGGAAGACTGTGCGGTTTGTAAGCATTGCGGGCTGAAATTCGTGTCAATTTATAGGTTGAAGCGGCATATTGCGAAGCATAACGTTTGAGTGACTGAAGCTGCGTATAAGCGTGTTCACGCGACTGTAATCGCGAAATCTAGCGTGTCTTAACCTTTAGAAGACCAAGCGACAGCCGGCTGTCGGGCTGCTATCTTTCTGTTGTGTTCGAAGGATTAAGGGCACTACGTTGGTTAAGATTTTTGTAATTCAATCAGTTCTTCCAGAGATAATCTCTTGTATATAAAATTCATTGTGTAATATTAAGAATATTTTGGAACTGGTGAAAATTTGTGACTGTTACATAAACCCGTTTGAAGCCATGATAACAAATAAGGTTCACAAATAAACTTTATATTAAATTATGTATTTTAAGATAGCGATTAACATATTTTAGGTTTACCCGAAAACTATTGTAGTCGAGTGGATACGTTAAATTACTCAGTTTAAAATGGTTTGTTATTATGAGTACAAACATGTGTTTATGTGTGTTCACTGATTACCAGTCACTATATAGATAGCTCCATTTAAATATGTAGGAATTAAAGTATCATATTGATGCACAGGGGCTCGACAGGGCCAACGCCTGCCGAGGTTGCGGAATGTTTATAATAGTTACCGTGACCCTGGAACATAAAGGGCAATCGAAGGAGCATGAGTGGGTTTTAGTCAGTAAAAGTCTGACACGCCCTCCCGCCGCACCTAGGACGGGAGCAGTCATTTGATGATTTCCCACTCCCAAAAAAAAGTATCATATTGATATTTATAATGATTTTATTTTCTTTTACTTAGAGGCTCTTTTTAAAATAATAACATTAAATTATATAAGTACCTTAAATAGTTGCAATAGGAGTAATTTTGAGCGTGTTGAAAATACAATAATATAGAATTCAAATTCGTAATTCGAATACTTATTTCTGTTATGTCCGTTAAGTGTATCATAGGATGAGGGTAGTTGATAATTTTAGGTTAAGAATCTGTATACTTTTTTTAAAATAAGAATATCAAATTAAATTATCTATAATTATCAATTTTCTGTATTATTTATTGCCTATGAGATATTTAAGTTTTTTAAACCAAAAGGAACCTAATTGGTAGGATTATAAGCATCAAAACGCTAATAACGCTTACACTGCTTGGACAAGTCCAGTCAAGTCTGTGTGCTTCTCTTATCAAGAAAGCACCTCAGCTATTAACCTTAATGGGACTCGAGGATCTGACATATACAATAGGGTATTACACTCTTTTTTTTTAAGTATTTCAAATAACTCCTACAGTATTAAGAAACCACTAAAAAAAAACCAAAATTTTTATTTAAAAGCTAAGTACCCTAAAAACGCTTTTAAAAATTGTATTTTCAAATTTCGCGCGGAAATTTCCAAAAACGGAAAACGCCGTGGGCGTGGTTTTGCTTTGGGGATATGACGTCCTTACGTCATGTAAGTAAACAAATGCGCTGTGACACTTTACATCATTATTATTGTTTTTATCTAAAAAATTTGTTACTGTTCGACTTACCGTTGGTGTACGTTTCGGAATGCAAGAACACAAGTGTGAAAACATCGGAATAATTGTGAATTCTAGTGTTAACTGATTCAAATTTAAGAAAAACTTAGTTAAAAGTTGTGGGAAGAGTATTCCAACTATTACACCATAAAAACCCGTTTGTACTTTAGTAAATATCACTTTGATGTAAGTACCTATGTGCATTAGCCATCTAAAATATCTTTCACAATAACTTCCATAAAAAAGTATATTTTTATAATAAAGATCGTATTAGGAGGTTATAAATAAAACAAATAGTGACGTCTAGTTGACACTGTTGACAGTCGACAGCTGTCACTGTCTGTGGTCTGTATTTCGGTGTGTTCAAGAACAGATAAAAAAACTGAAAACTTTAAATTGAATTAAAAAAAAATGTTTTCTAGTTTTATGAACTAAAACTAACAGTGTTTGGCTGCTTTTTGCATAAGCTACCTCAATAATATATTTTTAGATTTTTTCTCTTATACAGTGTAATACCCTATTGTATGGACTTCAAATGAGATACCTCTGATTTTGAATATTTTCTCTTCAGAGTAGTCTGTTAAGAAGCTCCAAACACCGTTCGCTTATAATAGGCAAAAAATTATACTGACGTGTAAAAGTGCAAAGTACAACCTATTTATTAAATGAATAAAAGTAAAAAAAAATATTAAGACGCACTAGTGCATATGCTCTAAATAAAATATTATGACTTTACAATACAACATTCTACAAGTGTACATTTACATACATTTTCTAACACTGATAGTTTTTGCTTACGAGGATTAAACTTCGGGTCTTATAAGCTCTTTAGCCTATTAAAACTTTTCTATAATATACTTTTTTTCTCGTCAAATTTCTTCTTTGGTCAGGTCACAAATGGATTGCATCTTCATAAATTTTTCAATTACTTTCTTTATATACTTACCTACTTACTTCAAACGCATTCAGTGAACTAAAATTCGCGAAACCATTCAAATCAGCACCAAAGAGTGCTAAGTCTCCTGCCAAAATAAAAAAGGACCATTTCTTTTTGTTCTAGAGTTCGATTCGTTGGTCGAAGCGAGACAAAATGCTAAGCAAATTTTGAGATACACTACCGCCTATCCATTCAGGATCCCTGGTAACGACATGATGTGCGTTTACTGCGGCGAGTCCTTTGAAGACCCAGATCAATACAGGGATCATATGAAAACGGAACACTATCAAGCGAATGTTCGTCATGCGTTCGCGCACACTATGGGGGCAGAGGAGTACCTAAAAGTCGACTGTACAGACTTAGGATGCAAGCTATGCGCCAAAAAATTCGACACCCTACCCTCTATAGCACAACATCTTGTCCTTGAACACGAAAAATCACTCAATCTTGACGCAGAAATCGGTCTACAGCTATTCAAGTTGGGCCCCGAAAGATGGGTATGCGCTACTTGCTCCCAGAAATTTCCCTCGCTCCGAAATCTTTCGCGGCACAACAGCGGCCACTATCACAAGTATACTTGCGAAACGTGCGGTAAATCTTACATTAGTAGGGACAATTTGAAGAAACACATCCTGTTTACGCATACAGAGGAAAAGATTTGCACTAAATGTAGGAAGTCCTTTCCTAATATTAGGGAGCGTCGGGAGCATGTTCTTGCCAGTAAAAGATGTTGGCCGTACTGCTGTACCGTTTGTGGTCAGAGGTTCGTCTCGAAAAAGCTACGACTCGATCATATGACTGAGGCTCATAACGTTGAGAATAAAAGCAAGCTCCACACATGCCCTGAATGCCAGGAATGTTTTCCAGAATATAGGCTGTACAGAACGCATTATATCATCACCCATACTGACGAAAATTACGTCTGCCAGTTCTGTGGCATAAAATTCGACAGGAAAAGTCGTTTGGACAATCATAAGTTGATGCATACTAAGGAGAAGCTCTTCCATTGCACTTCTTGCTCCAAATCGTTTCTTAGGAAGAAGAATTTAACGCAGCATATGTGGATACATAGCGAGCATAAGCGATTTCATTGTACTTTGTGTAATAAACCTTTTAATCAAAGAGTTAGCTGGAAAACCCATATGCGGTCTTACCATCCAGAGTTGGTTGATTTTTGAGGATTAATTTAACCTCTCGACGACCGCCATTATTTACGTCTCAAGTATCCGTCAAGCACCGTCAGCGGGCTCTTATCGTAAGCGTAATTTGACACCGGTCACAAAAACTGTTATTGCTCCGTTCCTGTTGCTTCTATTTACACACTTGAAACGGTGTCGGGTTGTTGAATGATGTGGCTATGAAATACAATGTAAACAAGATTCTAATTAGACCTCAAGAAATAAACATATCCTATTGAAATCGGGGTACTTGCCGAATATAGTTATGTTGCTGTATTATGTCGAATTCTAACTAAACTGTGTGATCAATATACACGAAATTTTGGAAACTGACTCATGAATAGACTGGTAATCTAATGGTAATGTTATTTTACGAGTTTTGTATCAGATTCCTGCAATGTTCAAACTCGAACTTCATAGCGCGCGGCGCAGTTTTCATGAATTTGCATTGTTCGATACACTACTTTGTAAACGATCATCAGAGGTATAACAAAGAGATTCCCTATAATAAATGTTTCTAGCATACTACTTATTTATTCATTGACCCATTAGTAACAATAAATCGTTAAAATATGCCACTGTAATTGTAAAACCTCAAAATAACCTAGATTAGGGAACAAATCTGATAACTTTTTTGTAGGCTTTTTTTCACTAGATAATTTACGCTTTTGTATTTGAATGTTACTTGAAAATGAACAAGAACAAAGTAATCTATCGATTTCTACCCATACTTACCTTATCTTCTATAGAAAAAACCAAAATTATCAATGTCTGAAGTGGTCATAAAAAAGTATGAAATTCCAACATTCCGTAGGGTTGGGACCACACCACTATAGTATCGATAAGTTTGATTGAGTTCAGGAAGGAAAATAAAAACATTTTAGATTGACATAAATACTTTTCTTTACTTATTATGCATATTAGTAAAATAATAATGATTCTATTTATTCATAAACAAACCGTACTTTTGAGTTGTTAAGGCAGTTAGTTCTAGGGTTGTGGAATCTTTGACGAATACCCATCCAATAAAGTTTTGTATTCCCATTTATACAAAGATGAAATTTCGTTGAATTATCGCAAAAAATCGTACATTAACATTAGCGAGTTCGACGAACCCGGAACGATGTAAATTTTGTTAGCTCAATAAAACAAGTTTTGTGATATTATTTCATGACAAAAACTGTCTACAAAGATGCGAGAAACACTTATAAATGAATAATCACCCACTTACCGCACAAAATCACAGAAAAATCACGAAAACACAGGAATTCACCGGCGCGCGACGTAACCGCGAACACGAATTTTTTGTACTAACTTCACACTTTTTTTTTTAATGTTACCTACTATATTTTTAGTTTCAATCTATGTCTATGGTTAGAAAATATTATCTGCCGTCGAGAACATTCGTTCAGAAACGATTTTAAGACTTATTTAAACCAGAAATAGAATTTTAAGTCGGTCGGAGTTTGGTGGCACAAATTTGTGCCAGTGGGGCTCAACGGTATTACTCGTTTACTGGAACAATTTTGTACCGGTGGGGCTCTAGAGGTTAATATTGATAGGATGGGTGACTGGAAAAAATTGTGACTGATGGGGTAAACACATGATTATATTCAAGTAATAAAGCAAAATTGTTTGTTTTTAACAGTCAGCCTATATAATTAAACAGAAATATTTTTTTTGGCTAAAGGCGGGTTGTTTATAACGCTTGGTTATATAAACAATTTAAACAATTCTAATATAAACAATTTAGGTGAAATAAAATTGTAAGTCGGTTTGAGTAGCCACTGACACCCAAGCTAAGATTCAACCTGTGTTATGGGTGTCAGGGATTCTCTCTCTAATTGTTGGTCAATTTCGGTGACAATACTTTTAGAAAATTAAACCTCTTATAACGAAATAATACAAAAGAGAACAAAAAGGGAAATATTTAAACAAAATAAAGTAAAAAATAAAAAAATATAATAATAAAGGACCAGCGAAAAAATTTATCTAAAGCCCCTTTGGATGTGTGGATTTGAATTTTGATGTTGAATGAAGATATGTGGATGTGTGGTTGTGTATGTGTGTGAGAGGGTGTATCTGTGTTAACAATAGATACGTTCAGATAAAAAAAAGCGTGACATGTTTGAAATATCCGTTAAATACAACGTGTTGTTCTATTGCCTAAAAAAACTGTCAGTTAAAATCAATCGGGTATTATTGTAAAATGACGTATACTAATAGGCACAATACCGGCTATAACCGATTTTTACCCTCCGTCTACGGCCGCCATTTTAAAAAGCATCGGGTATTTCTCAAAATGGCTGCCAATGGTTAGCGCCATGTTTTAATGTTATAATTGCGTGAAAGCAACCCGCTCTAATATTCTCTACCAAAGTGCAGACCGCTATATTTAATGCTTATTATTTTTTCAATTCTAAAACCGTTAAACTTTCTTCTAAATTAAATTGGGAGTTGTGAATTTGTTGCGTTTTTTACATTATTATTGTTTTTTTTTATGTTTGAGTCCTATTACGTTAGGAACGTTGTTTTGCACTAGCATTGCTATTCAAATGGTTAATTTATGATGAGTATTGCGATTATATTCGGTGGTTTAAATGTTTTCTTTTTAATTAGTTTTGTTTAATCTTCTTTCTACGTACTAAGGCCTAATTTGAATCTAACACGATTTGAATCAAATAGGATAAGGTAGGTAATAACTGCCACGAATAATGTCTGAACTTATTTTACTAATGCTAGAAATCTTATGTACCTTTTGATCAATATATTTTTAATCTCGTTTTTTAATTCAGTTCTTATATGATGTATGAAATCTAAAAAAAAACTACCATTCAGTGTATTTTGAATGTAGGTCAAAGTAACTGTTCTACCTTAAACTCGGTAAATAACATTAAACCTTTAACCATACCATAACCTCCATCTTAGAAAACATCACCAACCACAACAGAAGGAAAACTCAAGAACCGCTGAATGACTGGGCATTTCTTTTTGTTCTAGACAAGCAAAATGACCCGAATTTCATCTCTAAACGGAACGCCGAGATTATAGTGAAATATTCTACCGTATACCCCTTCAAGCTGCCCGAGGAAAACATGGTTTGTGTATACTGTTGCGAGACCTACCCGGATCCCGCCGAATTTAGAAACCATATGAACGAGGAACACGAGACTTTTAACCCCAAAATGGCTTTCGTCCATTGCTCTGAAGGGTACATAAAAGTCGACTGCACTAACATTTCCTGCAGACTCTGCTTCGAACGCTGCCAGAATTTGGATCAAATCGCAGATCACCTTTACTCTGAACACAAGAAACCTCTAGATCTAACTGTCGCCTTAGGGCTACAGCCATTCAAGCTAGAGAATAATAAACTATTTTGCGCAATGTGTCACTACAAGGCCATAAGCTTGCGACAACTTAGCAGACACACACAAAGCCATTTCTGGAGGTACACTTGCGAAGCTTGCGGAAAATCCTACGCTACGAACACAGCCCTGCGCAGTCATATACGCTTCTCACATATTGGCACCGAAAAGATATGCCGCAAGTGCAAATGTACGTTTAGCTCTATAGAGGAGAAGAGAAAACACATGTTAGAGTCGCAAAGATGTTGGTCGCATTTGTGCTGCGTTTGCGGCGAAAGATTCATGTCCTGGCATGCCAAACAGCTCCATTTAGCTGAATGTCATGGCGTTGAAAAGAAAGTCTACGTTTGTCCGGAATGTGGACACGTTTTCCATGAGAGAAAGAAATATAGGACTCATTTCAGGCTCGCTCATACTGACGATAATTTTGTGTGCTCTTGCTGTGGCATGAAATTCGTGACGAAAAAGACTTTGGAAGAGCACAGAGTCTCTCATACGATGGAGAAGTTATTCCCTTGTACAGTATGCTCCAAATCGTTTCCGAGAAAGAAGAATTTAGCACAGCACATGTGGATTCATATGGAACATAAACGGTTTGAATGCAAACTTTGCAATAAGAAATTCAATCAGAAAGTGAGTTGGAAGACGCATATGAAATCGTATCATCCGGAATTGGAGGATTTTGAGGGGAAGAATAATAATTTGAAACTTATGTTTTCTGTTTTGAGTGATAATAGTTGAAAGAAGATATTATTGGTTTAAAGTTGTTTTTAGCCTAGTAATACAGCAATTGATACCAGAATGACTTCGCCAAAAGTTGATTATTTACACAGATTTTTAGTCTCATATACCGCTCAGAGAGCTCTCTAGTGCCTCTTTTGATAGTATTAATTTGAAAGACATTATTATAGTGAAAAAAGTACCAGCCTATTGATCTACTGTAGGCCAAAGGCCTCTTCACATACTGAGAAGATATGAACATTGATCACCACGCTTGCTTAAGGCAAATTGGTGATTTCAAATCCTGGCTTCCTCATAATGTTAGTGATGTTAAAATAGAATTAAAATGTTATTCGTTAAGTATTTTTTAAACGTGTACTCTTAGTTGTAATGTAAATTCGTTAAATGAGGGTAGTTTTGTTTTGACTAGTCGTTGAAGTCTAAGGCCAGTCTTGTTCATCGGTAGATAATCTTGCGATTTTATTTGTAGGTTTTATTTTTAAGCAATTATCTTAAGTCTTCCACAGTGTGAAAGCGCATTTAGAAATCTTGCAGCTTTGGAGTAAAGTGAAGGATGATTAAGTTTTTAATTTTAAAATTATCGTTGATTAATTCAAGATTTGGGTTGATTTCTAGTTACTAATAGTTCTAAAGTAGTTTTTTTAAGTCTTATTTTATTTGATGAGTCGAGGAGGACCAATAAGCAATTTTATTTCGTTTTAATCACTAGTATATAGTTTGTGGAGTCCAGTATTAGTTTTAACGCCCCAGACCACAGCACAGAATAAGTGATCGGTCGTTTCTTTTGTTCTAGAACAAAATCCGATGTTCATCGCGCGACAGAACGCCAAAACGATGATAGAGTTTACCACAGCTTACCCCTTCAAGCTGCCAGAATCGTCAATGGTTTGCGTATACTGCTGTGATAGTTTCCAAGACCCTGCAGAATTTAGGCAACACATGCATTTAGAACATCAGGACTTCAAAGTGCGTATGGCTTTCGTCCATGTTGCCGAAGCGTCGGTCAAGGTCGACTGTACGGACCTTAAATGTAGGATCTGCTTCGAACCGTTAGCCAATTTAGAATTAGCCGCGGAACACCTGGTCAAAAAACACAAGAAAAACGTTGATCCTAAACATGATTTAGGCATGCATCCCTTTAAAATTTATAAGGATAAATATTCGTGTGCTATTTGTTCTGAGAAATTTTCCACGTTGGCTCTATTGAGTAAGCATACGCATACACATTTTGTCCAATACACTTGCGATGCCTGTGGGAAATCCTATGCCTCGTTAACTTCCCTACACTGTCATCTCAGATACAATTGCGGCACAGAATCGGATAGAAATAACAAAAATCGATGCAGAAAATGTCGAAAAATTTTCACCTCTTTAACGGAACGAATGGACCATCTAGAGAAATCACAGAGATGTCGCCAACATGTCTGCAATATTTGCGGAGAGAGATTTACAACTTGGAATATGAAGCAGAATCATTTGAAGGAAATCCATGATGTACCACAGAAGACTTATAGTTGTCCAGAATGTCATATAGTGTTCAGTAAACGCGATGGTCTTCGGATGCATTTCAAAACCAGTCACACAAGTGACTACGTAGAATGCTCTTATTGCGAAAGAAAATTCGATACTGAGCGAAATTTGAAGAAACACATTGTAATCCATACTGGGGAGAGGAATTTCATTTGCACCGTTTGCTCTAAAGCTTTTCCTAGGAAATCTACGTTAGGTCAACATATGTGGATTCATAGTGAAGTGAAAAAACACGAGTGTAAGATCTGTGATAAGACTTTTAATCAGCGAGTGAGTTGGCGGACGCATATGAAGGCGAGGCATCCTGAAATGAGAATATTTTAAAATGCGGTGTAGAGAGAATAAATTTTGAAAAGTCGATATGAATTTTGTGTTAAAATCTAGCAAAAATAGAGCTTTTTATCGCAGTACTTCGTAGGTATATTGTTTATGTGATGCTTGATTGGTTATACCAATTACGGATTCCGGTTCTCTCACTATTTCGTCGTCAGTCGTAGAAAATACGAATTTAAATTTACCCGGTCATAGACGTTTTTATAATATTCTACGCTCTGTCCTACCCTCTTACGCAATTATCACACAAATAGCAAAACAAAGCACAAAAACGGACTTTAAATTAGTGACATTAAGTAGCAATAACAAAAAAGTGACCTATGTCTCTTTTGTTCTAGAAATTAATCCGATGCACGTCGCAAAAAGGAACGCCCAGACTGTAATACAATATACCACGGCCCATCCGTTTAGACTTCCGGAGAGTTCCATTGTATGCGTTTACTGCTGCGAGAGCTTTGACGACCCTCCACAGTTCAGAAAGCATATGAATGATGACCACGAAGTAGTCAATGTCCGAGTAGCATTCTCGCATCTCCATGAAGGATATATAAAAGCTGATTGCACCGACCTACGCTGTCGCATATGCTTTGAAAGCTTCAACAAGGTCGAAGACGCTGCCCTTCACTTGAAAACAGTTCATAAACAGAATATAGATTTAAACTTCGATATAGGTCTCCAGCCTTTTCACATACAGAACGATAAGTTATCCTGCGCCGTTTGTCACGAAAAATCGTCGAATATACGCAGTTTGAGTCGTCATATTCAGAAACACTTTTTTCAATGCACTTGCGAGCTTTGTGGGAAGTCTTTTGCGTCGGTCACTTCTTTACAAAAACATCTAGAGTTCTCCTGTCCGTTAATACCGAAGCAGAGGAGATGTAGGAAATGTAAAACAGTTTTATATTCGACTGAAGATCAGAAAAGGCACTTTGAGGTCTCTAAGAAATGTCGACAGCATTTGTGCTCGGTTTGTGGGAAACGATTCAGTACGTGGAAAATAAAACGTAGTCATATGGAGCAAGAACACGGTATTCCAAAAAAGATGTATTCTTGTCCTGAATGTACACTCGTTTTTAAAAAACCGAACAAATTTAGAGCTCATTTTAAAATAGTGCATACCGATGAACATTTCGATTGTCCAGATTGCGATAGAAAGTTCGACACAAAGTACGTTCTGGACAGGCATATGGTTGTCCATTCTAACGAAAGGTTGTTCTCTTGTGATGTTTGCTCGAAAAGTTTTCCGAGAAAGTCGACGTTGCGACAGCATATGTGGATTCATAGTGAAGTCAAAAGATTCGAGTGTAAGATGTGTGATAAACAGTTTAATCAAAAAGTTAGTTGGAGGACGCATATGAAGTCGTATCATCCGGATTTGGGCGAGTTTTAGTTGAAAGTCGGAGGGCTGTTGCAGGATATTCTGTTACATGCAACTCGCAACGTTGCATCGTTGCAGTCAACGGTACACGTTGCACGCTGCGACGTTCTAGAATGCAATATACGGTTTTCGTAAGAGGTAATAAAGATTAACTGGACAACGTTGATTGTTACGTTAAAGAAAAACAACTTTTTAGATACTTATCAGCACGTCAGATAGGCCTAGGCATTCTCTAACACGCTAAAGCCATCTCGCTTTTACCTTCTTCAAAAACTGGTGTTATTTTGATATTCGACCACTATGTTATAAGAGGCTTATATTGAACTCATGGTATATGTTGTGACCAGATTTTAAAATTAAACATTTCATGAAGAGGTTAGGTAAACTTAAAACATTTCTTGAAAAGAACAATTTTAAGATCTGGCCCCGACATATACAAAACATTCACTGATTTCGGCACAGTTTTATAAACATAATATACTCAGTATTTTGTATACCGATCACTTACTTCAGTTCGCTGTAGGGTTTGGTATATTGATTCAATCCAATACTTCTACACTACATACATATCCCGAGCAGAATACCAACTTTAAAAAAGTCTCCTACACATTAATATTACACCAACGTTTGGTCTGCTAGCCAATCACATTTCGGCGTTACTACCAGGACTAATGCTGCGTTTAAGAGTCAATATAACCTGTACTCGTGTAGTATGCATCTCGTTGTAATTCTCGCCCTCTCCCGCTTCCCCCCGCGCGCGCCGTGTTCGCCTCGTTCGTTTAGTAGCGATAGCATTCCCATAGCGTTACGTCACAAGCGAGGCACACTTCACGAGTACGGGTAGTATATTGATGTGGGAGTGTGACTGTCACTCATTTTACATAGTAATCATTGTTTAATTGGTTTAGCAAAAATGAGTTCAACTAACTGTGAAAATATTTCTTTTTTTATTATTTTATCTTCGTTTTGTTAATTACTTTGTCGATTCAAGTACTAAGTTGTTTCTTATATCAAGATAAATAAGCATTGCGTAGCAAGTGCTCGGCTGAATTTCTGTCACCGTCTCACAACTGGCAAACTACGATGGTAAGAGAGAGAGAGAGGGAGAAAACCCACAGCTATGACCCTGTCAAATGTGACAGGTGTCGTATTACTGCCACGCGATATTGACCCTTATGATCTTGTACATTTTGTTGTCCTATTTGTGGTATGGTTGTGGTTCATTCAACTGACCTGCTCGACAAACCAGATATAGGGATAGCTAAGCCAAAGCATGTGCTAAGTAACATTTATTAATCTGTCTCAATCTTTGTTCAGTGTTGGAAAACAGGACTTTATGTATAAAATTATCAGTGAATAGTAATATTGTTTGTAACTGGTATTTATTTAGAGCGTGTTTGGAAGTAATAGTTGATTTATTTGCTGAAAAAGTGGTTTGGGTATTCGATTTATGACACTACGCCGCGACACGCAACGGTGCGCGTTTAAATCGCGGTAGTCGTTAGCACATTTTACAATTTAAGATACTCTTAGCTACGTTACAAAATATAATGTATGAAAAACTGGCTTTTTATTCAACTGTCCGAAAAATTTAAATATTTTTCAGGAAGCTTGTGTTTTCGTTGCATTATAGAATTTTATAATTCGTCCGCGCGTAACATTAACACTTGAGGCACAACACTCACAACGGCTTGAGGCTGGCATACAGTGTTGGCCTACTGTTTGACGGATTTTTAAATGACGCGCCAAATTCTGCTTTCGCGATGTAGGATGTCAGTTGTAGTTCACATGTTGAGCGATAGATGTCGCCACATATTATATATTGTAATCTCTATGGGTCCAAATGCGCTCTAAATAAACGTTGGTATCCAAAATATTTGTTGATTGTTGGCATAGTTTATTGAATTACATGTAATATTATTAATATATACATTTATATTTCGTTACTTGTTTCATAGTATTTTGTAGTTAGGTATAGTATTTAATAAATTGATTACTATTTGATGTTTGTGTATTATTTATACATTAGCTGCTACCCCTGACTTTTTCCGTGTGGAAATCAAGTATCTAATAGATATAGTAAAATAGCTGTAGATACCTCACCTACACAACGAAATTCAAACGGCTCTCTAGCGCACACATAATCCTTGTCCCATGGTAGCCAACTTGAAATCAAATTGTTTTTATATTGTGTAGATTATTGAATTTTAAATAACAAAATGATAACATACTTATTTCCAATCAAAAAAGGTTCTACAACACAATACAGTTTAAAGAGGCTTTTAATCAAGCCTACAGGTCAAAATAGGCACCCTTATTCCAATGCAGTCTCGAATGTATTCGTTCAATAAAAGAATCATAACTACTAGCTGTAGACAAGTCTGTGTGGTGTTGTTTTCACTCTAAAATTACGCAAAAACTCTGAAACTAGTTTTTCCAAAATTTTGTATCTATATTAATGACTTTTTCTTATTTTTTATTGTACACAAAATTAAAGAAAATTACATATAAATAACAAAACAAATAACTAGTATACAAAGGCGGTCTTCATAAAATCTTCCTCGGACTTCCTCATTTTTATTTATATAGATTATAGAACAACAACAACGAAGAGCACACCGAAATATGACCAAAGGCATTTGTCTGTTTTAGACGTGCGTCCGTTGTCCGTCGCGCGACGGAATGCAGAGACAATCGTCACGAACACAACGGTTTACCCCTTCCGACTGCCGGAAACTTCCCTCATGTGCGTATATTGCTGTGAATCTTACACCGACCCCAAAATATTCCGCCAACACATGATTGAAGACCACGCCTTCTTCAAAGTCCGGAATGCTTTTGCCCACTGCTCCTACGAGAGCTCCCTCAAAGTTGATTGCACAGAAATGTCCTGCCGAAAGTGCTTGCAGATCTTTGAGAGCATTGAAGACGTGGCACACCATTTGAACGAGAAACACAACGCAGATATTGACTTTAATTTCCAACTTGGACTCCATCCTTATAAATTCCCGCAGGATAGGATCATGTGCGGGAATTGCGGGATCAATTTTCCGTGTCTCAGACAGCTTAGTCGACACATGTCGTCCCATTACCAGAATTTTACGTGCGACACTTGTGGCAAATCGTACACCACTAACACTTCATTGCAGCAGCATATAAGATTCTCACATATAACCGGCGAAAGGATATGTAGGAAATGCAAACAGACATTCAATTCTTTGAAGGCCAAAAGGGAGCATACGATCAGCTCTCCTGCCTGTTGGATGTATCAGTGCTGCACTTGCCAAAAGAGGTTTATGACTTGGGGTGCCAAAGGAGATCATTTAGTAGAAGCCCATGGGCAAACCAGAAAGTCTTACACTTGTCCTGAATGCGGCGACTGTTTTACAACCAGAAATGCGTATAGAGGTCATTTCAATAAGACTCACGCAAAAATACACTTTACTTGCGCGTACTGTGGGCGCAAATTCGCGTCCGAAAAGTATTTGGAACAGCACACGCTAGTCCACACCGGGATTAAAACGTTTCATTGCAATGTGTGCTCTAAATCTTTTCCGAGAAAGAGGAATCTTGTTCAGCACATGTGGGTGCACAGTGACCATAAACGGTTTGAGTGCAGGTATTGTAAGAAGCAGTTCAATCAGAGATGTACCTATAAGGCGCACATGAAGAGCCACCATCCGGAAGTATCTGAAGAGAAATGGTTTTAAATGGCGTAGGAACTTGTAGCTCAAGATCACACGGGAGAAGTAATTTGATGCTTTCCCACTCACCAAAAAAAGGGGGAGAGTGGTAGTGGGACCTCTAAAGCCAAGAGCTCGACATCGTACTTGAACCGGGTTCTTATGGGCAGAGTCGCATTTTGCATTCTCCATGTAATAATGTAACAACAACAACAACAAAGATTTTGTAAAATGTGAAGTTTTGAAAAGAGTGTCCGTGGAGTTTCATACATATTCCTCTCCATAGAGAGCCTAGTACCTATGCTTGAAACAAACAATTAGCGTCAATTTTCTGACTAACTGTCTTTGACAATTCTAAGAGCCGCCTGGCCCTCACCTGGCAATGCACTTTGATCAGAAGGTCATTAATAATATAAAAATTATATAACAGATATATCGTCGCCATTTTTAATTTCAATGGATGGCATATCTGCCACAGTGCAACTGCCTATAATACCAGAGGCCGGCCAAGCATATTTACGATGTTGTATATTCGCAGAAAAAGTAAATTTAACTAGGTTTTAAATCTTTTGTATGTAAACTACGATAGCTTATAACAATATGTTGTATAGTTAAATTGTTATATATAAAGAAATATATATGTTTTGTTTGTAAATAAATTCTAAGTAATACAAGTTGGTAGGTCCGTAATTCCGTATACACGATGTATAATATTAAATATTCAGTATTTGGTTCTAGATCAAAATATTCGGTTATTTCATATATATGGAGACTTGTACTTTATTACTTACAAACGGCCCGTCCTAGCATCTTACGGGTGTTATCGAGTTTTCTCTGCTACTATAATATGCATCAAAATCAGTTCAGTAGTTTTTGAGCTCTTCTAAAGAAGTTATGATAACAGGTTGGGCGTCTTTGTTTCTTTCATCTTCTACATTAATTATCATAGGTAATACCGTGATTTTAAATAATTTAGAGGACCATTGTTTGACAACATATTTAATAAAATATGTATAAACCTGTTACGTTTATGTTACAATTGGAAAGATATATTGTTTTTTGTCTTTACTGTAGCTCTACCATGAGTTTGTTCAGTTCAATTGGCTAGCGTCTTCGTAAATAATTTATTTATGAAACGTTCTTAACGCCTCGAGCGGTCGCAAAAAGAACTGACAGTGACATTAAAGAAATAATAATAAAACAACTAAACCCCAAGTAGTACAACAGCTAACCTTTATGTGAACTCGTTAAAACATTTTATCAGAGGCTTCGACCATAAAGAGATAGTTTAACCATCGTTAGTTATAAGTGCGTCAAATATTTTTGACCAATATAATTTGTTGAATTTTACTCTAAGTCTCATTGAGCGCATTGGCAGCAAGTCATGCTCTATCTACAGTATATTTTTCTTGTTCTAAGATTACAGATAAATAAATAAAAAATGCATCTGACTAAACGTCGAAGAAAACTGCAAAAATCATGTTTCTAGCATCTCTAGTTTCGGCTAGGCATTCAAAAGCCAATCTTTTTGAATATAAAGATGGTCTACGAGCCAACGAACCAATAATATCTTTACAAAAATATCCAAACTTTACAAGATCTTGTTAAAAACGGTTTTTATTAAGTCCTCAATTATCTGTTTTATGTTGTGTTGTACGTTTTGTGTTTGAATGTTAATCTTAGGTTATATTTGGAATAAACCACAGTTACATGCAATCCGTTGTTTTTATACCAATTGCCTGTCCAATCTTGCACCTTTAAGTTTCAAAAGAAGAAGTGAACTGTCAAGTCACTGCGATATTCTTTTTGTTTCTAGAACCACATTTATGGGCGAAAGAGAATGCGGAGATTGTGTTGCAATATGCGACCCTGTATCCATTCAGATTGCGAGGAAAAGCTATTACTTGCGTCTACTGCTGTGAGGGCTACGAAGACCCCACACATTTCAGAAGACATGTCGACGTCCACCACCAAGAATTCAACATTTCTACAGCTTTCCACCACTTAAGTAGCTTAAAAGAGTACCTAAAAGTCGATATCTTTGATATAAAATGCAGACTGTGCCTAAAACCTTTCGAAAAAATCGATGATGTAGCCCAACACTTGAAAGATGAACATCCTGAAAAGACAAAGAAACTAAACCTAGAATACGATGTTGGTATGCAACCTTATAAGCTGATAGTTGATAATTATTCCTGCTTTCACTGCGGCAAGAAAATGCCTACACTTATAAAATTATGTCGGCACACAATTGTTCATTACAAACGGTTTATATGCGTCACTTGTGGAAGAAATTATCTCACGCAAGACGCCTTGAATTACCACGTTAAATGCATACATTCGGAACGGACTCACGTCTGTCGAAAATGCTGGAAAGAGTTCCCGACCGTGGAGGAGAGAAAAGCTCATGTACGAATTTCGAAACCATGTTGGGCTTTCTGCTGCGTTGTCTGTGGGGACAGATTCCAGTCTTGGGAGCTTAAACAGAAACACCTTCAGACTGTCCATGGGTACGAAAAGATAGTCTATAATTGTCCAGATTGTAAAGAGACGTTCACTTCAAGAAAATACTTTTATATACACTACAAATTGGCACATACAGATGAAGGTTTTCAATGCGCGTGTTGCGGACTCAAGTTTAACACTCAAGCTCGATTAGACGATCATTCTCTAGGACATACGGGAGAAAAACAGTATTCGTGCGATATTTGCTCAAAGTCTTTTATAAAGAAGAAATATCTGGACCAGCATATGTGGACGCATGCTGAAACCAAAAGATTTGTCTGCGTTCTATGCGATAAACAGTTTGCTCAAAAGATAAGCTTGAAAACTCATACGAAATCTGCTCATCCGGATGTTACTATTGATTTTTAAAGTACCGTGCAGCTGTATACAGGGGCGGATAACATAGACGAAGTTCAAACAATGAAATACAATTTGCGATTTGGTTATAAAAATACCCGTGATTGGCCTAAACCCTAGTCAGGGAAGACTTGACGCGCCCCCTCGAATCTGCTCTCACTTATATATGGTGTTTAAAAAGGCACAACGCGAAGCCCTTGGCTGTGCATAATGCCCATCCAACTAATTTAAACTACGTATTTTTTTAGCAAAAATGATTCCTTGAAACGACTTTTATTTTATGTATGGGTATTTGCTTGCTACAACCAATGTTTATAGCATATAAGCACTCATTCATGCTGAAAAAACATGAAATAGACTTCGAACCTTCAACATTTCCGTAAACAGAATTATAATATGCCAAAATGATCTCAGTGATGAAAATAATTTGTCAAATACATATACAAATCTTTTTATTCGTCAATGCAGGTGTACAATACAAAAGGTGTTAGAGTGAAGTTGTAAGTTGCATCTTCGTTTAGTGACCTTAACCTGTTATTTACCAATATTTACTCAATAGGTATTTAATTAAACTTATTACATAAACACAACTCTAATCTTACAATTACCGTAGGTGTAACAGTTTTTGTAATAACTTGTAATAAAACTTTGTCTACTTCGATGATGTGTTGATTTTTTTCCCGTCAAAATTTCAAACTACCCGCCAAGTTCTAGAAACAAAAACGATGAAAAAGGTACTTATCAATTTATAATCGTTATTTTTGGTCACGATAGTTCGATGTTTAAAATTAATTAGTGAAGCTTCTCGCCACGGTGTGACACTGACCATTTTCTTTTTTGTTTTTAGGGACCACATTGGAAATTCACGGACGTAGTGAAACAGGCAATGAAACAAAAAAGAAAATAGTACTTGTCTACCAGACACCACAAAGGCGTAATGCTGAACTAATACTAACTTGTTCGACCGCGTATCCGTTTAAAACTCGTTTTAGTCAAATTCTCTGCTCATACTGTCACGAAGAATTTAACACGCTAATGGATCTTCGATATCATATGAAAACGGAACACATAAACTCTGGTTTCAAAAACGTCTTCTATAGAGCAAGGGATAATTTAATCAAAATAGATATAACTAACTTACAATGTAAAATATGCTCTGAAGAAATCCAGGATGTTGACGGTCTAATGACTCATTTGTTTAGTGAACATAATAAGCCTGTCAAATTCAATGCACGGTATGGAGTTTTGCCTTATAAACAGAATTCTGATAATCATTGGACTTGTGTATACTGCAACAAATTCTATATGTCATTCATTGTATTCAACCGTCACATAGTTACACATTTCATGAACTACAGTTGTGACAAATGCGGAACGACTTTCGTGTCCGATTACGCTTTGAAAGACCACCACCGACAAGTCAAATGCTTCCGAACAGCGTATAAGGCTCGAAATGGAAGGGTTCTAAAACCTAGATCAAATGCTGAAATCATTCTTCAATACTCTACTGCTAGTCCCTTCAGAACATGGAAAAGTAACTTTAATTGCGTCTTCTGTAGAGTTCAAAGTAATGATCCCAGTGGTCTTCGTATGCATGTCATCACTATACACGCTAATTATGACGTGAAAGCTGCCTTCTATAAGAAATTAGGAAAAGAATTTCTCAATGTTGATATAACTGATCTCCAATGTAAAATTTGTTTTATGTCCATAGAGTCCTTTGATAATTTGATTTACCATCTGAAAAATGACCATCAGCAACCATTAAATACTGATGCACAGATTGGTGTATTACCATTTAGGTTAAACGATGGTTCAATATGGAAATGCACGATATGTCCAAACCAGTTCAAAGATTTCATTTCTCTGAAAAAACATACTTCGGAACACTTTCAAAACTATGTCTGCGACACTTGTGGAGAGGGCTTTATTACTGAGTCTGCCATGATAGCTCACACTAAAATACCGCACGAGAATAAGTATAACTGCAGCCGATGCATAGCGACATTCTCGTCGCTAGACGAAAGAAATCATCACGTGAAAACCCAGCACACATCTTTGCCATATGTCTGTGTGTATTGCAAAGATAAGCCACGCTTCGCTAACTGGGAGGTTCGCAAAAAACATTTGATGGCAGTCCATAACTATAAAACAGGAGCAGATAAATACGATTGTACGACATGCCAGAAGTCTTTCAAGACGAGATCGGGAAAGTATAACCATATGGCGAGAGTGCATCGGATTAAAAAGGACACGGAGCTTAGCTACCCATGTCCGAGCTGTCCTAAAGCGTTTACAACGAAACTGTTTCTGGATAAACATGTTGCTAAAAAGCATTTTGATGTTTGAAACTTTTAAGGTAGTCTTCTTCTCTAAATAACGAACATTTTCATTGCTTTAACTTAACTTATATTACCACGTAAAGACCTCTAGAGGCTTTGAAGAAATGACTAATCAATGTTAGCCGGGATGTCCTCATTCCTATAAGAAGACATGAAGCTGTGCTAAAATATAATAATGATGACAATTCTTTTCTTTTTTAGGGTCCACAAAGGATATTGACGGACTTATCAAAAACGAAATTAAACCAAAACAAAGATTGTTCGAAAGGTCCGTTGGACAGAACCCGCAAAGACAAAACGCTGTTCTAGTGCTAAAGCATTCAACAGCTTTCCCTTTTAAGACGCGGTTCAATAGGATCGTCTGTTCGTACTGCCATGATGAATTTGAGCCCATGGCAGCGTTGAGAGACCATATGAAAGCCGACCATTCCAATGCTGACTACAACAGCGCTTTCTATAAAGTCTACGATGCTCTAAAAGTTGAAATTACTGACCTTAAATGCACCATGTGCTCTCAAGAAATCCCAAATATCGACAGCTTTATGTCCCATATCTCTCGAGATCACAAAGTAAAAGTTAACTTCGACGCACCGTTTGGAGTACTCCCTTATAGGCAAGGATCTACGGGACGATGGACGTGTCTCGACTGTGATAAAACCTTCCCTAAATTCTCACAAATCAACGTTCATTTGAGAACGCATATGAAGATTTTTACTTGCGAAAAGTGTGGTGCTACGTTTCTGTCAGATCATGGGTTGAGACAGCACGAGCGTAACTTTAAATGCTACAAGTCTTCCTACAGTCCTCGGTTCGGAAAAGCTTTGAAATATAAAAGTAATACAGAGATTATTCTAGAATGTTCTACCGCTTGTCCGTTCAGAACCTGGGGGCAGAATTTTAACTGCGTTTTCTGTCGGGTCCAATCAAACGACCCTATAGGTTTGAGAGCCCATATGGCGTCTCGCCACGCGAATTTCGACATACAACTAGTCTTCAGCAGAAAAATACGAAAGGAATTCTTAAAAGTTGACATAACAGATCTGCAATGCAAACTTTGTTTTATACCTATCGAGACTTTAGACGAACTGATGATACATTTGAAGAACGATCACAAACAGCCTCTAAACGCCGATGTACAACCAGGAGTACTCCCGTTCAAACTAAACGACGGTTCTAATTGGAAATGTGCGATATGCAAGCTCCAGTTCTCAGATTTCATATCTTTAAAGAAACACACAGCGGAACACTTCCAAAATTACGTTTGCGATACTTGTGGCGAAGGTTTTATAACAGAATCTGCTTTGAAAGCCCATACGAAGATACCACACGACAATAAGTACACGTGCAGCCGTTGTGTCGCTACCTTCACGACTCTAGAAGAACGGAACGTTCACATAAAAACGCAACACACGACACTTCCATATATGTGCGTTTACTGCAAAGAAAAGCCAAGATTTGCGACCTGGGAGCTCAGAAAACGACACCTAATGGAGTTTCATAATTATAAACCTGGGGCGGAAATGTATGAATGCACGACTTGCCATATGAGTTTTAAGACTCGGTCGCAAAAGTACCATCATAATGTAAAAGCACATCGGACTAAGAAAGAGACGGAATATACTTATCCGTGCGGTAGTTGTTCTAGAGCTTTCGCTTCTAGGTTGTCTCTGGATAAACACATTGCGAAAAAGCATTTCCATGTGTGATGTAACTGAATTCTTCCATTAAACCTTCGAACACAATAGCAGCCCGACAGCCGGCTGTCGCTTGGTCGTTGAAAGGTTAAGACTGCGTTTCTACTAGAAATGTGCGTAGATGTATATTAAGAGATTTTTAAGTTTATGAAGCAAGATCTTTTTCATTCATTTTAACTCAATTCTAGAACTCAGGCTTTAGATTCTTTTACCAATTTCCTCGAATACTTTGACTGATTTTATACTCTATATCTGTAGCGGTTGCATTTAATTTTATACAATAATTACGGCGTATGAAATTAATATTTTATTTTTAAAAGTTATCTTAAACTAACTAAACGCTGTTTAGTCACTCAATATCACTAAGTTTAAACAAACGCTTTGTTAAACTTAGTGATATTGTCATCATCGCACAACTGCCAATCTACATTGGTGAGATAAAGACAGAAAATAACTACGTCCAAGTATATGCTAAACAATGTATGTTATCTTGGCCTCATTGTCATTAAATCTTAACTTATGAAATACAGGAAAACCTATAAGAATGATTCCGACTCGCATTTGTCTGATTTGTTATTTACACAAGCAGTAATTGGCAATTTTCGTTTGTTAAACCGTTCAAAATTGCAGGAATTCTCATCCGATTCGCAAAACCTTTTAAATTTTAATTACTTAGGCAAGATGCGACAAAAAAACGGAATTAAGTGAAAGACGAAGATAAAGAAGATGTTGCATTTAATAAGCCGATAGATGGCGTTAGTTTAAAATTATGGTGTCCAATATTGAGGGTAGTTTTAAGTAAAGTCATCATCTGTCAGTAATATAAGAAACTAAGATCTCATTAAAAAAGGTTGTAATCAAGTGTGTAAATCAATTAAACGCAACGAATGTAAGCGAAGATGCTCTCTATTATGCAGTCATGTTGAATAGCTCAAAATAAAAAGAGGGACATACTAAAAATGGTTATTTTTATTGATAGTAAACTGTTTCGACTTAAACTTAATTCAAGGGCGAGTCCAAGAGAGGGAAAGAAAAAAAACTAATATTTACTTTTTAAATTGGTTAAATATAACACACCATACTGGTCTTGTCACTGTTACCATCAAAGTGCACGATAGAGACGGAACATGGCTAAGCGAGAGAGAGCCCACAGATTTGGGTCTGTTAGGCAATGCAAGCATTTGACAATAATCTATTAAAAAGCGCAATTTTTTTTTCATAAATAAAACAATATTATAACTGTTTCTGTAAAACGAATACTAACTAAAATGCGGGAAAAGCTATAATATCTATAAATCAATAAAACTAGCCATTTTCAGAGTAATTCTCAAATGTAATCTAGATATTTCTTAGTGAGTACATATGTAATTTATTTTATAGTTAAAGTATATTAAAATAATGAAGTATTAGATGTAAGCAGTGAAAAAAATAAAGAGATTATAGTTTATTTTGCATTTTATTACAATATTTTACTAGCTGACCTCAGGGTTTCCATTACAAATCTTAGTTTGAAAATCTAAAAATCTTCGCAATATCATTCTTTTTATAAATCCTAATGGAATTTAAAACTTGTGGCGATTCAAAGATTTTCCAATATACCAGAATCGGAAACCAAAGAAGAATAAAGTGAAGATGGCGACAGAAACAATACCTATGGAATCTGACGAAAATTTTCTATTTTTAGGACTGCCCTGGCAAACGAGCGAACAAAATGAAGGTGATTACGAATTAGAAAAGCTACCCAAGCCCAAATATACCAGAAGTGCTAGAGCCGAAGCCAGGATTATCACCAAAAGTAACGCTTCGACCATCCTGGAGTGCTGGTCACTCTTACCATTCAGATGGAAAAAGAATAGATTTAAATGTGCCTATTGCGAAGAAAACTTCACCGAATGCTCTGACTTAAGAGACCATGTTCGCATCTGCGCCACAAGTCATAGCATCAAGGACATTTACAGCAAATTCAAAGAAATGCCTCTTATCAATGTTGATATTACTGACGCTGCTTGCTCCCTCTGTTCTCTCCCTCTAACAAACGCCACCCAAATAAGAGAACACGTTATTCAACACGGCCTAGATTTCAACCCTTATCATCCTGACGGTGTCTTACCATTTTCGCTCGACAAACAGTCCTGGAGATGTGTGATTTGTCCGGAAAAGTTCAATAACTTCTTGAAACTTTATGAGCATATGAATATACACTATCAACATTATATATGCGCGACGTGTGGTAAAGGATTCATGACTGCACCGAGATTACGGAAACATTTAGAAGTCCATGTCTCTGGGTCGTTCCCTTGTAATAAATGCGGGAGGATTTTTATTATGAGAGCTGCAAGAGACTCTCACAAAGCCTCTGTCCATCCGAAAGCACCTAGATACGAATGCCCACACTGCAACATCCGTTTTGACAACTATTACGAACGTATAGACCATATGAAGTTAGCTCACAGCGAACGAGAAGTGTCCTACAACTGCGCTCATTGCGAGATGACTTTTAAAACTAGCGGAAAACGCGCGATTCACGTTCGGACAGTCCATTTTCCTCCGCAGTTAAACTTTGGGTGCAGTTACTGCGAATGGCAGTTTAGGACTAACTATGAGTTGAAGAGGCATATGGTCCGACATACGGGGGAAAAGAATTTTCATTGTACGGTGTGTGGGAAATCTTTTCCAAGGAATAGGGCATTGACGACACATCTAAAGACCCACCAGGATGTAAATAGTAAATGGAGGGCGCCCCTCTTTAAACAGAGGACTCAAAGGCTGCCTTCGATCAATCCGCATGATTTGACTGATTTAATTCCTACTGATGTTAAGATTTAGTTTAGTGTTTTACTTAACTTCTTTTTGCAGTATTATTTTTTGATTAAACCTTTTTTTAACGAGATTGAGAGTATTTTATTTAAAACAGTACCATACTCTCCTATTGCAGGGCAAATGCCTCTTCTGATACATTCGAACAAATTGGTGATTACGTACTTTTCGAATAGATTTTTTCACGATGTTGTCCTTCTCTAATTTTAGTGATGTCTAAATAGACAAAAATTCATATAAGTAGTTTGAAAAAGTTAGATATAAAACTAAGTCGTAAGTTAAAAAAAAAACATTTGTTCTTAGAAAGACGTCTATCCATACGAAATTGCCTACATGGTGCCTATTAATAATCAACTAATTTAACTACTAATCCAGCTGGATTTAAGCGACCAAGCTTAATTAAGAGAAGCAAAGGGTAGCGGATATTTTAGCATAAATAGATGCACTTCAACGTCACTCACTTTCGTAAGCCAAGGACCCAGCAATCCAGGATATACACAGGGCCATCTTTTTCCTGGCTTCCTTCCTAGCCAGCTGTGTCACATCACCAAATTCAAAAACTGCTATTAAAAATCCTTATAAATGATACAGATAAACTCAGTTCAGCAGTCGCGCTTTGTGACGAGTCTAATGTCGTATTGACGTATATACTGTAGCACTAAATGCATGTTTCGGGGAGCTGGTAATTTAACAATTTAACAAAATAACGTAGTGTTTCTTGCTTTTAGGTTCCGCTAACGAAGCGGAGGTGAACCTAGGCGTTAGACGCGTTAGAAAGTTGAAGGACAACGTTAGTGATCGACAAATGCGCAGGCGGCGACGCGCAAACAATCAACTCCCCGAAGAATCAGAGAAACGAATTTCTAAAACCATGATGCGTAGAAACGCTATGATCCTTCTAGAATGTTCCACAGCCTGGGCCTTCAGATGGTACCATAGCGCTTTCTACTGCTCTTACTGCGATGCTAAATTCGTCGATGTGCCTCTCCTCCGTACACATGTTAAAATTCATCACCTGAATTTGTTACCGACCGAAAGAATCTTCTCCAAGTTAAAAGAAAACAATATGGTCAAAGTAGATGTTGCTGAGCTTAGCTGTAGGTTGTGTAGCAGAATTTTAAACAGCATTGACGCCTTAAAAGACCATCTACTCATACACGGAAAGACTTTGAATGTGGAATACAGCGATGGTGTCCTACCATTCAAGCTAGATGAAGAAGCCTTTACCTGCCAATTATGCTTTGCCCAATTCTTGACTTTCGCTAAAATGAACGAACATATGAATACACATTTTCAAAATTATATTTGTGACGCATGCGGGAAAGCATTTGTGTCCAAGTCTAGGTTTCGAAAACACGTACAGTCTCACGAAAAGGGAAGCTTTCCGTGCCGCGAGTGTGGTGAGGTTTTGGAAACGCGAGCGTCGAGAATGTGTCACACATTTAGAGTTCATAGAAAAGGCGTACGTTACGCTTGTCCTCGATGTCCCGAAGTGTTTACCACCTATCACACCCGAGCCAAACATTTAGTCGAAACACACGACCAAATGAGGAAAGAATACTATTGTAATGCCTGCGATAAAACATTTGAAACCAGCTCCAAAAGAGCTAGTCATATACGTGTGACACATGCTAATATTGAGAAGAGACATTTTTGTCCAAACTGCCCTTCGGTGTTTGTTAGTAAATCTAAATTGGTGCGACATATAAGAACTCATAGGATGAAGTACAACTGATTTGAAACACACGTATGACAAAGCTGCTAAAACCACAAAAGTTATTTTGAAGGAAACACGTCGAATTATTAAAGACGCAGCGAATACCTCCACTATATTACAATAGTCCAATGCAAAAAGGAAAAAAAAAATTATCCAGTTAATCATCAATCAATTTATTCATATATATCGATATACTCGTCCAAATCGTGTATCAGTATATCCAAGTCGTGCTACCAACAAGCAAACAGAGATATAATGACAGCTTATGGAAGTAAGGGCACAGATTAATAAATAGTTACTACGTAACAGATACTTCACTCCAATACAAAAACCAAAATACCTACGCTATAATAGCCTACAAAATCATAATAATAATACCAGTTGTTTGCAGCAAGGAGAAATGTACCATAAGTACGCACTAAGAGAGTTGAGATTCTTTTGCCCGCCCCGCGACTAACGTGTGTGCGTGTCGTCCAGCAAATCTGCTAGGGTTATACGTATGATGACAATGGTAATAAAACGAATGTTTTAGAAAAACAATTATTATTTTATTTGTTGATCGAATATTTTTTAGTTTGATAAATTGACTAATGCATATTTTTCGTTCCTTGAATTCCGGACTAATATATTTTAGTGTCAAAAATATCCAAAACCGCGTGAATAATTTTAATAAATAGTCAAAAGGGAAACAAGAGAATTGGGAAACAGGGGAATTGCACAATAATCAGGCAATAATTACGTGGTTTCGGTATTTTGATAGTCAGCGCTGTACCCGTGACGCGCGAGCACTCAGGCGGGCGCGCGACAGCCCGGTGTTCGTTGTATCGTCGACGATACGCGAAGCGGTAGGCATAAAACGCGTGGCCTTGAGCGAGTGACGGACGCCTGGTAAGGGTCCGATTTGTGTTATACATTTTGGCTACCGTTGAAAATCGAGGCATATGAACAAGAACTGATTTAGTTTAATGAGACTACTTTAGACTGAGCATTTACATTATAATGATAGGATTAATGTATTATTTAGGAAATAAGTTACTATGTTTTTTTATAAAATAGAAGAGCAATTAAAAAATTCATGACCTGACTCCCTAGATTTTTAGATAGATGACAGCTGTTTTACACAGATATACTAGTCTTGGTTTCGGATCCCATTAATTCTCATAAGTCTCGAAGTAATAACCGTAGTGATCATGTTCTTTTTGTTTTTAGGGCCCGTCGAACTCAAAGTAAAATGGAGACCGAAACGCAAGTATAACGATCACAGAGATAACGCCGCTATCTTTCTCGAATATTCCAACGCTTGCCCCTTTCGGTGGAAGCGGGGGGCATTCACTTGCGCGTACTGTCCACTCTCCTTTGGAGATTTCAATGGCGTCAAGAACCATACCACTGAACATCCTGATAGAGTTCAAGCTCTCCGATTCGCGCGAACATTCTCGAACGTCAAAATAGAAGTCACTGAACTACGATGCGAATTATGTTTATTGCGAATGCCGAACATAGACGCTCTTTGTGAGCACTTAATTAAAAATCATAATAAACCAATTATCACTAAACTCGGGTTAGGAGTTACGCCTTTTTATTTAAGTAGGAAAGAGTATAACTGCACTCATTGCGATGAAACTTTTGAGCTCTTCTCTAAATTGAACACACATTTGAACAAACATTATCCTAACAGCATCTGCTTTCAATGCGGTAAAGCATTTTCTTCTATAGACAGATTAAAGTCTCATTTAGTTACCCACGATTCGACTACAGAACAATATAAATGCAATAAATGTGATCAAGTTTTTACGAGTCGTGTCGCGAAGAATAACCATGCAACGGTAGTGCATGGTCCCCAATATAGGTATAGATGTCCTTATTGCAAAGAGTCTTTTAAAAGCTACGCTGGCCGGGTCAAGCATTTAAAATCATCGCACGATATAAAAGTTGAATACCCTTGCAAACTGTGCACAGCGGTTTTTGCCATGTGCAATCAAAGAACGAAGCATATGAAACAAGTACATTTAGGTATTAAATCTTTCGCTTGCAATTTTTGCGCGTACAAATTTGTTACTGCTGCTCAGTTAAGAAACCATATGATTAAGCACATTGGGGAGAGGAAATTTCAGTGTCAGGTGTGTAAAAAATCGTATGCTAGGACCAAAACGTTGAGAGAACATATGAGAATACATAATAATGATAAAAGATTTGTTTGTCAGTACTGTCATAATGCGTATGTACAGAAATGTAGTCTGCAAAGCCATATGCGAACTCATCATCCTACAGCTGAGCCTCTGAAAAAGATTAAGTTATCAAATCTGTATTAACTTTAGTTAGTTTTATTATTTCACTCTGCGGGGTGTTGAAACGCAATTCTATGTTAATGACAATATTAATATTTTTTTTATTTTTAATGCCTGTCAACTTCAAGTGCAGGAGATTGTTCCTAATTTGAAATGAAACGATAATTTCGAATAAAGAATTTGTTAATCGAACCGCTTTTGTTTTTTTGTTGAACTACCCTCATTCAAAACTGGTAATACAAAAAAAAATAGGTACAAAAGTTTTTAATTAAGGCCACTGGTACACGAATACATGTGTAAAACTTAAAGCATGCCCAATGAAATAACATATATCGGAATAACAACATAATTAATGCTATAGTAGCTGTAGTACCTTCGAAATATGTAAAGGATAACCAAATGGAATGCACATGAAGACCCTATATCGGAATTTTTCTATTTTTAGGAAGAAAAACTGAGGAAACAGTGATAAAGCAAGAAGTGGAATCAGATACTGAGAATAACAGAGCCCCTTTGATCTCAACAGTACGGGAGGGCTACCAAAGACGAGCCATCTTCAGAAATAATATCGCTATCATCATGGAAACATGCACTGCCTACCCCTTTAAGTATAGAAAAGGAACATACCTATGTTTCTTCTGCAAAAATACTTTTCTAGAACCCGAGAAATTGAGGGAACATAACCAACTCCAGCACTCTGAAGTAAAACAGCTTTTGAAACCTAGAAAGTATGAGCCTATTAAAATGGATTTCGCTACAACGATCTGCAAAATTTGTGGCACTGGAATTGGTGATTATGCCGAACTGAAAATCCACCTAACTGTGGAGCATGGAAAGATTATAGATTGCACTTACGGGGATAGCGTGCTACCATACAAATTAAGCAAAGAGGAACACAGTTGCCAAATTTGTGGTAAAACATACGAAATGTTCTTGAGCCTTCACAAGCACATGAATGATCATTATGAACATTTTATCTGCGAGACATGCGGAAAAAGGTTCGCGACATCTCAACGGATGGTCAACCATGCTAGAACTCACGAAAGGGGTGATTTTCCATGCAAAAGATGTACAGAAACGTTCCCTTCTTACGCCTCTTTATACGCACATAACGCCAAAATCCATAGATCGAATAAGCGTTACAAATGTCCGATATGTGACGAGAAATTCGCTTCGTACAAACATAGGCTTAAACATTTGAATACAATTCATGGAGAGAAAACTGCCGTCTTTCCCTGTCCGTCATGTCCAAGAGTTTTTGACTTATGCAGCCGTAGGACTTCTCACATACGATTCCAGCATTTGCAGGAACGAAATCATGTGTGCCCGATTTGTGGGATGAAGTTCTTTACTAACTATGAGTTGCAAGAGCATTCTATCAAGCACGGAGGCGAAAGGATATATCAATGTGATGTTTGTAAAAAATCGTACGCGAGGTTAAAAACTTTGAGAGAACATATGCGGATTCATAATAATGATAGAAGGTTTATTTGTCCGATTTGCGGGCAGTCGTTTATACAAAATTGTAGCCTTAAGCAGCATATGAGGGTGCATCATCCAGCTCATTTGAAAGACGTGTTTTAGTGTTAATAAAATATGTAACTATTGTTGGCGTTTCGTTTTAACCTTTTGCGTATAATTTAGGACCTTCTAATATAATTTCGAACTAACCAAATGCCTCTTTGCTCAGTCACATAGGTCGTTGGGAAGGCAATCCGAACGGAGGGATCGGTGCCAAGGTACGGGAGTCAACTAATTTACTAAATTCCTAATAAAAACATTTATGCACAAACGTACAGAGGCCGACTTAATGACTTAGGCATAAATTACCCTATAGCACTTTTAGAATAGTAAACCAGTAAACCAAAATTATTATACTTAAACCGTGCTAAAACAAATTGTTTCATTTTGTCTTAATTTGTGGGACCTTACTACTATGCTTCGTTTCATACCAATAACAAATATTGACAAATTGTGACTTTAAATGAATACAGTCTGTAACGTATTTACCTACGATAATTCAGCGTGTGGTTAATTGAAGGATCGGCTAACAATTTTTAAAATAACCGTCGAGATCTAAGCTACTAAATGATATACTCGTCAATAATAAAGCATGTTCTGGGTTTAATAGGTGAAGCTTTATCGGAAACAAATTAACCTACAGCATGAAAAGCATTTCAAAGAAGATAACAAGAAAATTTCTCATTTTTAGGTGACGAACTATCTCCCGACGCTTGCCTTGTACAAAATAGAGCAGAATTGAAGGCACGGATCGCAGAACGTAAGAAAAACTTTACTGACGACGTAAAGGCTAGGACAAGACACGCAATAATATTGCTGGAGTCAACGAAAATATGCCCTTTCAAATGGATGAAAAATCTCTACATTTGTTTCTATTGCCATGAGCAATTCTCAGACCCAGCTTCATTGAGAAATCATAATGCAGAACACGGTTTCGTTACAAATTCACAAGTGAAATACGCTTTATCGAAGTTAAAAAAATATGAATTAGTGAAAGTGGATATTACAGATGTTGGCT
Organism: Athetis lepigone; assembly: GCA_033675125.1. Lineage (NCBI taxonomy): Eukaryota > Metazoa > Arthropoda > Insecta > Lepidoptera > Noctuidae > Athetis > Athetis lepigone. The sequence continues at coordinate 3,084,040 of CM066220.1, read as the reverse complement.
GTAAGCTGTGTGATGACTTGATCCCAGATTTTCCGACTTTAAAATGGCATCTTCTAGAAAAACACAAGAAGAATCTTGACCCGAAATCCGGCGACGGCGTTCTCCCGTTCAAAATTACGCACAACGAGTTCCCTTGCGCACTTTGTTTTGAAAAATACACGGAGTTTAAGTCTCTAAACCAGCACATGAATGTGCATTTCCAAAATTTCATTTGCGAGCAATGTGGTACAGGTTTCATTACTCCAGAACGGTTAAGAACACATGCATTTTCACACGAAACTGGATCATTTGCTTGTGACAGCTGTGATAAAGTCTTCAGATCGACTAACGCTAAAAATGAACATTACGCTACTGTGCACATGAAAGTAAAACGCCACAGATGCCCGCACTGTCCCGAAACATTTAGAAATTACTTCCAAAGAAACAAACACATATCCGCTATCCACGGTTTGAAGTTGAAAGAGTTCAAATGCACAATGTGCCCAAAAGTGTTCACGATAAGCGGTAAGCTTGGTGTTCACGTGAGGACTGTGCATTTGAAATTGAAACGGTTTTCTTGTGACGTCTGCGAATGGAAGTTTTATTCTAAGTCTGAATTGAAGGACCATATGGTAAAACATGGAGGAGAAAGGAAGTACCAATGCAGCATCTGTAAAAAGGCATATGCGAGGAAATATACACTGCGAGAACACATGCGAATTCATGAGAATGATCGTCGTTTCGTTTGCACAATCTGTGGAAGATCTTTCATTCAGAATTGTAGCTTAAAACATCATACGAAAATACATCATCCGAACGTTGGGGCTCTTGATAAAGATGCGTTTTTGACTTGACTGATTATTTCTTTCTCGGGCTTCCATTACAAAGACTGATTTTGGCAATATTTCTAAGATTATTTTGAAAACCAAATTGAAATTGTTGTTTTGTCATTCATCACCAAAGGTCTGGCCATTGTGTGATAGTTATTACATATAACATTAAACTTCAACATGCTTAGGTACTTATCAATAAATGATTTATTTTAAGTCTCGATTGAAATACTAGAACTGAACTGAATAAAATGTGATTTTTGTATTCATTTTCTTTTCCTTTCTTAACGTCATTTTTCTGCCCTCGAACTAATGTCTGTAATACCATAAGAAATTCAACACTCAGGAAAACCGTAGCTCTTTTTCAGAGTAAGATATTTTATTAATTTCCAGAAATTACTTCAACAGACAAGCTCTTTATAAGATAATATTCATATGGTTTTATATAACTTATCGTTGTACATAATGGGCAATGGTACACTAACTTTCACTTAGATATAACCACCAAAAAAGCAAAAATCTACTACAATTTTATTTCTGTTTTTCTAGGGTCGGACTCCGAAATACCCGACGTGAAGCGAAGAATCGTCCCATTATTCCAAGTAGCTTATGACAGGAGCTTATGTAGACCTCTTGGGACCTTGATAGACTTCAATAGACTCCGTCAACGTATAAAAACATCTTCGCCTCCAACGAGGGACTTTTCCGTCTCACGCAGTCCGTCTCCCGCTTACATACCCACCCCTCCATCGCCTCTTTTAGATAGCCCGCAAGAACCATCCGTCGAAACGATAAAACCAAAAGCGAAGAAATCGCCAGATATCAGGCAGAATGCGTTGGCTGTTTTTGAATTTTCAACCGTATACCCTTTCATTTACGGCAGCAATAAGTTTAAGTGCTTCGTTTGTTCGCAACCATTTCTCGATTTAAATGAATTGAAGCTTCACATGCATATGTCTCATACTTTTGCTCCTCTTAAAAGACTCGTTAATAACCGGAGAGAGAATGTTCTTAAAGTAGATGTAAGTGATATAACTTGCAAATTATGCTCAGAAAAACCGCCGACCCTTGTCGAATTAAAACGCCATCTCAAAGAACGCCACGATAAACCAATGGATCTAGAAATTCAAGACAATATGATACCATTCAACCTTGAAGTTGTAGACGACGGGTACAAATGCGTTATCTGCGAACAAAACTTTATAAAAGTGCGAATTTTAGTTATACACATGAGCGAACATTTTAATAACTACAGCTGCGAGATTTGCGGGTCAGTGTTCATGACTTTACGCCTTTTGAAGAAGCATTTAGAGGTTCACGATTCTGGAAACTTCCCTTGCGATAGATGTAATAAAGTTTTTAGTACTCCCTATAAGCGAACGTTGCATATCCGGGGCGTACATTTGAAACAGTGTCCCCGAAGATGCCCTATGTGCCCGGAGAAGTTCAATTCCAATTATAAAAGGACGATTCATTTGCAAGACGTACACAATCAGGAGACCAGGGTACACAAATGTAAAACTTGCGGTCGAGGATTCAATCTGAAGTATCATCTGGTTTGCCACGTCCGTTCAGTGCATCTTCAGGAGAGGAACCAGCAATGTGATGTCTGCCATCAAAGGTTTTGTAACAAAGAGTCTTTGAAACGTCACATGGTGATTCATACGGGAGAAAAGAACCATAAGTGTGATGTGTGTGGAATGGCGTTTTTGAGGAGGAAGAATCTTAAGGATCATTTGCGTTTACATGATATTAGTTAGTTTATACGCGTAATTTTTTACGTTTTTATAATACTCTGAGTTTTGATGATACAGTCTGCTAGTTAGGAGTGATGGATAGACCGTAAAACTCCTCTTAAATGAATTTTTTTATTTTATTTTTATAAGTCTAAAGTACAGTTTGTATTACGCGAATATTTTGCCAATAAGACAATACGGTATTTGACACTATTAACCGATAAATCTAAGACATAATTTTTATAAAACCTATCTTTTTATTAGTCCTAAGCATCGGATTTGTTTTTAATTTACAGTAAAATTGGATTTTTAGTTGCTTTGAAATCAATAAATAGTTAGTCAATAGGGTTGCTAGCTTGTGACGTCACAAGGCGATATTGCCATACAAAATCTATAGGAGAATCACGTTTTGACAGTTCATAAAAAGTATGTCAATTGATGATGGTGTCAAATACCTGATTGAAGTCACACCATTATTTAGCACGGTTTAGCTATTCACCATCTCTTTCTTACCATTGTAATTCGACAGATAATCAAAAGATAAAGTAATATTAGCTGAAGCAGTTGCTAAGCAACCTTTATTTATGGCGGTTTTAGTAATTTTGTAACTTCATTACAAAAATATTCGCAGTAGTTTTTTTAAATATCCAGTAATTATTTAATTGCAATTTTATTTTTTACAAATATACAATGTTACGAATGTAAATCGACCTAGTATATTAAATACACATTAAATCATTGCATACTTTGTTATTGTTTTTTTTTTTCTATATTCTCAACTAATAGATCATAAAAAATATAAACACATCCGTATTGAGAACCTCTTCCTTCTTTTGAAGTCAGACAAAAACTAAGCGAACACTAGGTTCAAAATAGCAAGATTTTAATGCGTGGCTAAGCCAACTGGGTCTTCTTCAGGGTCTTGGCTGGCTTAGGTACCCAAAAGAAATCTTATTTATATTTTAGCTATACACCGATATACACAATTGTTTTTAGATACAATTAAAAGGTTTTGGCGCAGAAGACCTACTTCTCAAAATGGCACGTGAATAGCAAAAAGTTCTTAAAATGACAAATTCTCTAAACACCGAATTCTCTGAATGGCCAACGGATAAATTATCAAAACATCTCAATTGACAACTTGATTTATTTTAGAATAGAAATGTTTCTTATTGTGTATTTGTTTTAACCAGTGATTTTAAATTATAATTATTTGAATATGTGACAGGTAAAACTTAAAAATATAGAGTTGACCATTCTGAGAATTTGACTTTTAGAGAATTTGCCACTTGAAGAGCAAGTGCTATTGCGACTCTATTGCCATTTTTAGAATTAAGCCTTCTGCGCCTAAACCAACTACAACAAAACAACTTTCTCCACCATTATTAAATAGATACCTACATTGACGAATACTTCCTGTATAAAATACAACCTAAAATGTCTCGAAGAGTCTTCTTGTTATCTTCTAACTGGGCACCAATTATGAATTGGTTGTTACTAGTAGATGAATATATTTGTGAAATGCCTACATTAAGCTGAATTTATTAAGTACAAATATTTTCCATATTGCTACTGTCTACGTTTTACCTTTCTTTCCACGGTAAATATTATTGCCTGCTGCTCTCTCTGCTTGCTTATCAATACTCTGATTAACTAATAAATTTTACAAAACTAAAAACGATTATTATGTGAAATACATTCATAAGCGATTGATCTAGACATAAGCAGCTTTCAACAAGAAAGTGACATATATTTTTTCTTTTAGGCCTGATCCAGATATCAAACTCAACGATCACTCTTAAAGATGATGACGGAAAAGATATTGAACTTATAGTTCTTAAACATCCAATACCTTTAAATTCCCTAGAATACGAAAAAGATAACTTTAAAGGTAAAGTTAAAAAGAAAATTGGCAGAAGGAAAGGCGTTAAGAAGAATTTCAAGCTAGAAAACATATCTTTGCTAAAAGAACCAATATCGATGAGTAATATTATTTGGAAAAATGATACTGATGAGCAAGATTCTGTAACATTTAATGTGAAAACTGTGCAAGGATTTGTGCAGGGATCGTCAAGAAAACGAAGTGAAAACTTTGACTATGAGATTTGCAAACGAAATGCGTTGACCATCTTCGAATATTCATATGTCTATCCATTTATACACGCTGCTAATAAATACAAATGTTTTATATGCGTCAAACCGTTTCTCGATGCTAATCTATTAAAACTACATACTATTAATGATCATAAAATCAATGACATGAAAATAGCATTAAGTAATAAAGTTCGTGATAAAAATTTAAAAGTCGATGTTACGTGTCTTCAATGTAGAATCTGTTTGCAAACTCAGTCTAATCTACAAGACTTGAAAACACATTTAAAAAGACATGACAAGAAAGTAGACCCGAATTTCAAAGATAATTTAATACCGTTCAAATTAGGAGGTGATAATTTCGAATGTCAAGTTTGTGGGGAAAAGTATTTAAAACTCCGTTTGTTAATTATTCATATGAGCAAACATTTTAATAATTACAGCTGCGAAGTATGCGGTGCTGTGTTCATATCATTACATCTACTGAAATCACATTTACAAGTTCATGAATCTGGAAGTTTTCCTTGCAGCAAATGCGATAAAATATTCGCTACCTCTTCAAAGAGAGCTATTCACTACAAAGGAGTTCATCTTAAACAGTTTCCCCGAAGATGTCCGATTTGCCCCGAAAGATTTAACTCTAATTATCAAAGGACCAAGCATTTACGTATAATACATAACCAGTCGACTGGTCTCTATAGATGTGATACTTGCGGACGAGAATACGATTTGAAATACCATCTCCTAGTACATATAAGGTCTGTTCATCTTCAAGAGAGGAACCATGAGTGTCCGATGTGTAATTCTAGATTTTTCTCCAAGCACTGTCTTTCGAGGCATATGGTTATACATACGGGAGAGAAAAATTTCAAGTGTGAGGTTTGTGGTAAGGCGTATGCAAGAAAAAAGACCCTAAGAGATCATTGCAGGACGCATGAGGTCGGGTTGTGTTCTGTCTGTGGATTGAGCTGCGGTGATCAAAATAATCTTGTGGCTCATATTAACAGCGTGCATGGAAGGAATTTGCCTAATCTACAATAAGAAAGATCTGATTTTGGCGTACCTCAAGGAATAATTTTTGGTCCAGATATGTTGTGCATATATGTAGTGGATGATCGGCTTATTACTTACACTCCATCGGACGCCATTTACCTGAAAAATCACATTCCGTTGTCGTACTTATTACCTAGTAAGAGTATTATTAAATATAATGATTTATAATTTATTAAGATAATATTTGCTATAAATTATTGCTAAAGATAAATAAATGCTTTTACGAATTCACTTTTTTATTTTTGACAATGTAAGTAGTAAGATACACAAGCCTTAGAAACGAAGACGCTTGAATAAAAGCTTTAGTAAGTTGGTATTCAAAATAACGTTGATGATTTTAGCTAGTTTCCAAAAGCCATTTTAAAAAGGCCATATTTTGTTGTCCTCAGGACTGACGGCAAGACAACGAACGGGGCCACGGACCAGTATATGGCAAATGACCATATCAGAGAGACAGAATGCGGCCACCTTCCTTGAATTCACCACCATCAAGCCTTTCTTTTACCAACAAGCTAATTTTAAATGCTTCTATTGCAATGAGGTGTTTCCTGAAATCCATTCCGTATTACAACACACCGCTTTTCACGTAACTCCTGAAAGATGTTGTTTACTAAAGCAATATCTAAGAAAGGGCAAAAGAGTTATCAAAGTAGATATATCTGGTCTCAAATGCAGGCTTTGCGAACAAAAGTATTCAGATTTAGACGATATAAGAAAACATTTAACATTAGCACATAAGAAGGAATTTAATGCAGCTGGAAACGGACTCATGGCGTATGATTTGAATACGAATAACGGTCAATTGACGTGCCATAAGTGTTCAAAGACTTTCAACTCGTTTTTTCTCTTAAACAGACATATGAATGTACATTTCAGTGTGGTATGCGAGACTTGTGGTTTAGGATTCATGTCTCATCAACGTCTTATCAACCATAGGATAGTGCACCAAACAGGTGTCCACAAATGCGATAAATGCCAAGAAGTTTTTCCCACAAAGCTTAAATTACGTTACCACCTCTTCAAAAAGCACGAAGTCACGAACGCAAAGAAAATAAAACCATTAAAGTGCCCGCATTGCTTAGAAAGGTTCGCTGAACACTATAGAAAAATGACTCATTTGAAAGAAGTCCATGGAATAGCTTTCACTTTTGAATGCAGTGCATGTAAAGCAGTGTTGCCAACACGACGAGCGTTGACAGAACACACTACTAAGTTGCATACTCAAAAAATTCAATGCAAAGTCTGTGGGAAGTGCTTCGGAACGAAATCTTTGCTGAAAATGCATACTAGGGGTCACACCGGTGAAAGAAATTTCTTCTGCGCCATTTGTCAGAAAGCGTACATGCATGAAAGGACTTTAAGACAACATATGAGGGTTCATGGTCCTGTGTGGAAGTTTACCTGTTCTGAATGTGGCAACGGCTTCCATAATAGGAACGATTATAATAAGCATATGAAGCAATGGCACCCGCAGTGGCAGTTTAAAACAATTGTTAAGAATTTTGGAAGTGAACTAATGAATTAACTGTGTGGTGTCTCTTGCTTTAAGTTATGTCTTAGGGTAGGCTAATACGCTTTAAAGACTTGTAGTGTGATATTATACGAGTATAGCCTTGAATCTTAACTAGATAAACAGGCAGCACATTATCAAGTTTATTAGCTCGCTTAAGAAAATAACAAACAAACTTAACTTTAAATTTTTTACACACAAATATGTTTGAGGCATGACGTTATGCGAGAACAAGACGGTGCCGAAGTGGTAGTAGCCGTGTGTCCACCGCACGTCACGTCACCTCATGTAAAACTTAATCCGAAGTAATTTTGTCTCGATGACGTGACAGTGACGGCGGTGATGGACAAACGGCCTTAGCATATAAGCTTCAGATGAGCTTTCGCTACAAATTAAAACGTCTTACACTTATGGTTGTGTAGAATTTTCTATACTTAATAGTGCTAATCGGCGTCTAGTTTGGCATTTAAAAGGCATATGTTTGGTTGGCTACTTAATAAAATCCCGTACCATACCTACACGTAGGTACGTAGGAGGCATATGAGGCAAATCGTCTTCGACTTTTGTGACGGCAAAGCGTATTAGGTGCACAATGCCGCATTAGCAAAATAACATAATACGGTATTTGACACTATTAACCGATAAATCTAAGACATATTTTTTATAAAACCTATATTTTTATTAGTCCTAAGCATTGGATTTGTTTTTAATTTACTGTAAAATTGGATTTTTAATTGCTTTAAAATCAATAAATAGTTAGTCAATAGGGTTGCTAGCTTGTGACGTCACAAGCTGGTATTGGCATACAAAGTCTATAGGAGAATTGCGTTTTGACAGCTCATAAAAAGTACGTCAATTGATGATGGTGTCATATACCGGATTTACACATTGCCGCAAAATGTCTTTTCTCAATAGGCACAAAATGCCGAAATGGCAAATTAGCGAAATGGCAAATTCCCAAAAAGTCTTTTATCGAAATGCTACACGATCAAAACGACACATAAACAAAAAGTCGTAATGTCCGAAGTTTCGAGAATGACAAAAAATGAAACATTACGCGATAATTTTATTTTGCTAACGTAAAATTTTGAGAATATGACATTTTACGAAATTTCATTATGCGGAGGCAACGTATCTCCGACCGAAGTCTACGGTCATAGTATAAAGAGAGGGAAGTAGGCTATCTCCGGCCTAATCCGCGATATAATTGCCTACTGTCTTAGGGTTGTCCACCTTTACACACGACACAATTACGATTTTCTAACTGTAATTAGGTAGGCACTTAGTTACTATACCTACAATACTGAGAAATCGGCATAACTAAACGTAAACAAAGCAATAGCAGCAAATCAATTGACAGATCAAAAGTACCTAATACATTCTAGTAGAAAATTAGGCCTACCTACCTACTTCCTCTGTGTGATAGAAAACTAATTCAACAAAAAATAAATAAGAGTAGGTATCTAAACATCAAGTAAAAATTATATGCTAGAATGAGTGACTAGCTTGCCTTTTCTGTTCAATAGGTAATCTGAACAGAAACAATTCTGGAATCCATGAATTGTTAAGACACCCAAACACACAGCAAGACGTTCCCTGCGATTATCAGACATTTTAATTTCATTTAGCGGTGTCCAAAAGCAGTGACGCGCGAAACTCGTGCAGTGTTAGCCCCGACTGGCGCTAGGAGAAACGCGTCGAGATTTTGTTAAAGTGTGCGTGCGTCGACGCATAGATACTATGGCGCACACATACAAGCCGCGCGGGGTGCGTTTGTATGAAGATAACCTACTTCCCTCTCTTTATACTATGCTACGGTATTGCAGATGTCTGATCGTGATGATTTTTTTTTTGGTTAGTGGGAAATCATCAAATGACTGCTCCCGTCCTGGGTGCGGCGGGAGGGCGTGTCAGACTTTTACTGACTAAAACCCACTCATGTTCCTTCGATTGCCCTTTATGTTCCAGGGTCACGGTAACTATTATAAACATTCCGCAACCCCGGCAGGCGTGGCCCTGTTGGGCCCCTTCTTGTGCTGACTTCTTCTCTTTGAGGCGCGCGTGGAACAAAACGCGCCGTCGACGCGGTCCTGGTCCTAGCCGGGCGGCGAGCTACCCATCGCTCGCCATCCGCAGAACCGCGCCTACGGTGGCCGGTAGTCGTCTTGCGACTCTCGACGTCTTCGCCTGGGTCTTAGTCCGGGGCGAGAGGCTCGTCGTTGCCTCTCGCGCGCCGCCGCTTCCTTCACTAGCATAACTGCTTCGCAGAAGGAGGCGACGGCATCCCATTCCGTCTCGCCCCGAAGCATGGCCTGAACCAGCGCCGGGCGCGAGAGGTCACCGCCGCCGATCGCCTCTACGAGGACACGTCGATGCTCTGCCCATGCGCGGCACACCTCCACTGTGTGCTCGACCGTGTCGTCCAGGCGACCGTTACTGCAGCCTGGGTGTCACACCCAGGCGTCGCTTCCGCCCGAATCCGACACAGGAACCTCCCGAACTGACCATGTCCGGTGAGGACCTGTGTCAAGCAAAACGTGAGAGCGCCGTGGCGCCTCTCCAGCCACTCCTCAAAGAGGGGTCTTACCGCCGCTATCACGGCGTGCCCACTGATCATGATGATAAGCGGCAGTAATAACATAACATCAGCTGGGCCGAAATCTTGTTTGCCATCCAATGATATTATGACAGCCCTATTTTTTCAATAGTTTTATTAATAATAGGTTAGTTAAATAAATCAACGCACAAGTTTCTAGTCATTCATTAAACTAATTTTATGTCCAGATGTCATATTTTATAAACTGTAAAACTTGAATTTAACATTATTTAGGTTTTGAAACGGGGTAAATAAGGATGCAGGGGTAAAGCGAGATAAAACTTCAAAAGGAATTAAATCAATCTCTAAAATGTCGCTGAGACACTTCTCCAATATTAATTAACTTTTTAATCTCATATTTGTTTGTATTTATGTACTGACATGCTCATATTGTTATGATCTATTTCGTGTATGTTATGGCTATTCAACTTGTATGAAGGGTGCCCCTGATAAATTTATAATACTCAAATGAATTAGTACATATCTTGTAAGTTATGTGTGTGAGAAGCCAATAAATAGTATTTTATACCGAAAAGTTTTCATTTATTCATTGACGTAACGGACTTCAAAGCTTGAATACTTGGATTTCTGTAAAAGCCTAAAAACAACGTTTCGATAAAAGTTTAAAAATATATAAAACAATACAATATTTTGTTATTTCTTAACACATTAATCTCGCAACAAGATTGATCCAGGAGTAAAAATGGTGGTGGTGTGATTGGCCCTGGACTAAAAATAATGACAGATGATTCTAAAGAAAAGTACCTCGTCCATATATGCCATACCATTTATAAATGAATTAACAAAGAATCAAATAATAACGTTTAAACATGACCATTTTATCTCCCCAGGGACTGAAGTGAAGCAACTCCAAGGAGAGCTGACCAGTATTTGGGCACTAACTCTTTCTGAACGACACAACGCTTCGATACTTATTGAGAATACCACAGTGACCCCTTTCTTGTACTGCAGATCCTATTTCAAATGTCTTTACTGCAAAATACAATATTCGGAGATAACAACGCTTCTACAGCACACGCAGACGCATGAAACACCAGATAGTACTACCATCATAAAAGAGTATCTTCTGAAAGGCATGCGGACGGTTAAAGTTGATATATCAGAGCTAAAATGCAGAATTTGCGATAACAATTTCAAGGACCTGGATGAAACACGACAGCATTTGGCGCTGGAACATAAGAAGCCTTTCACCGATGCAGGGAATGGCTTGACAGCATACGATCTGTCACCAATAAACGGCCAATTCGCCTGCCATATTTGCAACAAGATTTTCCAAACTTTTGCACTCATAAACATGCATATGAATGTACATTTTAGTAACGCAGTGTGTGAGACTTGTGGTGCTGGATTTATGAATCATCAGAGGCTGAAAGACCACAGACAAATTCACAAGCCAGGAGGATTTCCTTGCAGCAAATGTAATAAGAAGTTCGCAACCAAAGCTTACTTAAAATATCATTTGGGAAAATACCACGACGGGACGCCAAAGAAGAGAGTGTTGCGATGCTCACATTGTCCCGAAAAATTTACTGAGCATTTCAGAAAACTAAAGCATTTGAAAGAAGAGCACGATATAAGTTTTACGTTTGAATGTGAAGTGTGCCAATCGGTTTTCCCAAGCCGCAGAGCGTTGACAATGCATACAAATAAACTGCATTCTGAGAAAACTCAATGTGAAATCTGCAAAAAGTGTTTCAGTTGTATTTCGGTTTTGAAGAACCACATGGTTTCTCATACTGGCGAAAGGAATTATAAGTGTTCTATTTGTCAAAAAACTTACGGATATCAGAGGCATTTGAAACGGCATATGTATACTCATATCAAAGGAGAGAATGCAAAATTCAAATGCTCGTATTGTGGTCATGAATTTTCTAGTAAAAATGACTATAAAAGACACGTAAGCGAATGGCATTAAATGAAGCAATGTGTGTTAAAGAAGTGTGCGGACGCAAGCGAGCGGGGAGAAGGACGCGAAACAGATGATATCATGTTTTCATACAATTGGAAGATTTAGGTGCTCACTGCAATTATCTTTATTTCAATATCTTTACTTTTTTCTTCTTACTTTCTATTTTTTTTGCTATTAAATTTAGTACTGTTCTTAAGTCTGCGTTTAATTATGTTACAACTCTTTTAATATCTATAGTGTTAAGCTGTGTATGCGTAGCAGGCAAGTTAAGCAGAGATAATATAAACTCAGTGCGAACTTTACAGTCTCTATTTATTAACGGTTCTACAAAAGCAATTATACGTATTAAAACTAAAGAACGATCGCGGAACGCACGCGCGGCCTCCCGGCGTCGAGTATCGGAATCGACTGGTGAGACGGAGAAAACCGAGCGCGCACGATCCAAATGTTCGGGCATCTCCGGCGCAGCAGCGCGCGCCCGCACCCGATACCAAACGAATAACGGTATTAACCGACGTTGCAGTTGAGAGAGGTTGTGCGTTTGTACTAACGCCACATCAGCCCCTCCGGAGACCGTTAAAGTCGATAAAATTCTGGGAAACGAACTTGACGTCCAGAACGCGTCTTATATGTACTTGAAGTAGTAGGTGGGGTCGTCCTGACTATTTCTTGAGGTACAGAGTCGGCTAACAGGTACGCAGGCTTTAGTCTATCGATAGAGACGCTGGTAGGTTTCCCTTTGATATTAATCTTGTAGAATTTGTCTCCACGTTCTATGACATGAAATGGTCCAGCATAAGGCGCTTGTAGCGGTTTTCGGACAGCATCTTGGCGAAGAAAAACTTGTTGTGACTTTGATAAATCTTTACTGATGAAAACTGGAGCGGAACCGTGATGGATGACGGGTGTAGGCTTCAGTTTCCGCATGATAGCTTGTAAGCGAGATATGAAATCTGCGTAGTCTACGACTTCAGTAGGAGCGTTAAGGAAGAATGCGCCTGGCAAGCGTAACGTTTCTCCATAAACCAACTCTGCTGATGATGAGCCAATGTCCTCTTTCCAAGCCGTACGAATCCCTAGCAGCACAATAGGAAGAACTTCATACCAGTCATCGTGAGCATGGCACGTTATCGCCGCTTTTAGTTGTCTATGGAATCTTTCGACCATTCCATTCGCTGCCGGGTGATATGCCGTGGTCTGCAGGTGATTACAACCGATAATTCTTGACAGTTCTCGAAACAAATGCGCCTCAAACTGCTTACCTCTGTCTGTAGTTATCTTCTCGGGACATCCAAAGCGTGATATCCAGCCAGTGACAAAAGCGTTAGCCACTGTGTCAGCTTTGATGTCGTGAAGCGGCATAACCTCTGGCCAACGTGTGAACCTGTCAACTGCTGTCAGGCAGTATCTATAGTCGTGTGATATTGGCAGGGGGCCGATGAGGTCTATATGTACATGACTAAATCTATTCGTCGGGGGAACAAATGTATGTACAGGCGATCGAGTGTGTCGGGAAATCTTCGAACGTTGACACGGGAGACAGCTACGTATCCAACTGCTGCAGTCCTTCTTGATTATGGGCCACACATAGCTTTGTGTCATCAGTCTTACCGTGGCCTTCACTCCGGGATGACTAAGTCCGTGAATGTACTTGAATGCTTGTTGACGGAACGGTGGCGTCAAATAAAGTCGTGGAGAACGATTGGAAACGTCACAGTACAACATCTTACCGGAGTCAGAAACTTGTATCTTCTGTAAATCCAGTGAAGAGTCGTTGCTTCGTAGCAGTAGCTGGAGTTCCTTATCCTCTTCTTGCGAGCGAGCTAAGGCATCTAAATCTATTACTGTTGAGATAGCTTCCACCCGAGAGAGCGCGTCGGCCACCACATTGTCGTCACCTGCAATGTGCTGTATATTTGTAGTAAATTGAGTCACATAATCAAAATAGCGAAATTGTCGAGGCGAGCACTTTTCAGATGCCTTTTTCGATGCGGCCAAGATCGGTTTGTGGTCCGTATATATGGTGAAACTCTTGCCTTCGACCATATGTCTAAAATATTTAACTGCCTCATAAATAGCTAGCAATTCTCTATCGAAAGGACTGTAATTGCGTTGAGCCGGACTCAGTTTCTTTGAATAAAAACCCAGAGGTTGCCATTCCGAGCCTATCATCTGCTGCAGTACGGCACCAATAGCGTTGTCCGAGGCGACCGTTTAAAGAGCTAACTCTGCTGCTGGATTTGGATGAGCTAAAAGAGTGGCATCGGCTAAATTCCTTTTACACTCTGAGAATGCGTTTTCCAGTTCTGGTGTCCAGGTTATAGGGGTACTCGGCTTAACAGGTGGACCAGACAAAAGCTTATTCAGCGGGGCTTGACTACTTGCTGCTTCCGCATGAAGCGCCTATAAAAATTTACCATGCCTAGAAATCTGCGTAGGTCTTTGATAGTTTTAGGTTGCGGAAAATTTTGTATAGCTTCTACCTTCTGCGGTAGAGGCCTCGTGCCTGCTGACGAAACAACGTAACCAAGAAATTCCACTTGGGACTCACCGAAAACGCACTTCGAAGCATTTACCACAACGCCGTGGTCGTTCAGGCGTTGAAAAATCTTTTCCAGGTGTTCCAGGTGCTGCGTCTCGGTCTGTGAAGCCACAAGGATGTCATCAATGTATGGGAAACAGAATTCCAGGTCTCTCAATATTTCATCCATAAACCGTTGGAACGTCTGAGCTGCGTTGCGTAACCCAAAACTCATGAAAGGAAACTCAAACATTCCGAATGGCGTCGTAATTGCTGTTTTGGGTATATCAGCCGGGTTGACCGGAATCTGGTTGTATGCACGGATCAAATCGATTTTGCTGAAGACGGTACACCCGCTAAGGTTATGAGAGAAGTCGGCAATATGGCGAACCGGATATCGGTCAGGTATAGTACGCGCGTTAAGCGCGCGGTAGTCGCCGCATGGACGCCACTCATTGTTTTTCTTAGGAACCAGGTGGAGTGCTGACGACCATGGACTATCGGACCTTCTAGCAATACCTGTTCTTACCATTTCCTCGAACTCACGCGTTGCAATCTGGAGGCGATCCGGTGCCAATCGGCGAGGACGGCTGCACACCGGCTGTCCCGGAGTCGTACGGATGAAGTGCAATGTGTTGTGCTTAATCTTGCGCGTCGCCAGGTCCCCAGCCGGACGAGTAATATCCGGGAACTGTGAGAGCAAGTCGTGGTAGCGTGAAGTACCTGAAACAGCTTTAATATGGCACAAGGCAAGCGGTGCGGGCTTAGCGAAAGCACATAAGGATGTTTCATTGTCTATTAAGCGGTTATGCCTAGCATCCACTAATAAATTATAACGCGCCAAAAAGTCTATGCCTATGATAGGTTTCGTGACGTCAGCTATCACAAAACGCCACGTAAAAGCACGCCTGAGACCGAAATCTAACGTTAAAGTTAACCAGCCGTATGTTTTAATAGTTGAACCGTTAGCTGCAGTCAGTTCATATTTAGTTTGCACACATTGTCTGGCACTAACTTTATTATACGGGTACACGCACAAATCCGAACCGGTGTCTATTAAAAACTGCACTTTTGATTTGCGGTCCGTAACAAAAACACGGCCTCCAGCAACACTGTCGCAGCCACGTGACGCCGTCTTCACTGACTGCTGGACCCGTTTCCCTTCGGAAACGAGCACGGGTCCCGGCACTTCGTTGACCGGTCACCAAACCGTCGATGATACCAGCAGTGTCCCGAGCCCGCACTAGAGCGGCTTCGAGACCGCTGTCGCCAACGCGGAGACTGCGCCCGAGACCTGGAGCGGGAGCGAGATGCCGTAGTCAGCGCTGAGACCTGCCGTGTCAAGTCATCGATGCGCCGCGTGAGAAGGTCGATGGCCGATGTCGAGCTCGATAACGGCGCTGCCGTGGTGGGTGTGGGTGCAGATGCTGCAGCTATCTGGGGCTGAAGAGTGACCTCGTGGATTTTGTCCACAATCTGAGCTATTGTATCCAGCGGTAGTTGCGCTTGGGCCGCTATAATTGCCTGCACATGACTAGGCAAACGACTCGTCCACATCGATCGGATAAAATCGTCGGTCACGTCTGTACCCGCCAAGTCCCGCAGGTGTCGCAGGAACTGTGACGGTTTACGATCCCCTAATTCCTCGTGAGTCATCAGCTGTCGTTGACGTTGCTCTCGAGAAGCCGATAAACGCGAAATTAATTCCGATTTTATTTTCTCGTACTTATTGTCCACTGGCGGTTTATTTAGAATGTCTTTCACTTCAGACACGTATTTAAAGTCCAAGTTGCCGATAACGTGGTTAAATTTGGTTGCATCCGAGGTTATATTCGCTAATGCAAACTGACATTCTAGCTGAGAAAACCAAAGCGCCGGTTCGTTGGGCCAAAATGGCGGCACTTTAACGCCAACGCGATACACTTCCTCCGAGTCCGTAACGTCTTTTCGTCCACTGTTCGCCATTACGCTAGTTTTGTACACGCTCACTATTATAACTAGTCACTGTTCTTAATGATCACGTCGGGGTCACCACTATAGTGTTAAGCTGTGTATGCATAGCAGGCAAGTTAAGCAGAGATAATATAAACTCAGTGCGAACTTTACAGTCTCTATTTATTAACGGTTCTACAAAAGCAATTATACGTATTAAAACTAAAGAACGATCGTGGAACGCACGCGCGGCCTCCCGGCGTCGAGTATCGGAATCGACTGGTGAGACGGAGAAAACCGAGCGCGCACGATCCAAATGTTCGGGCATCTCCGGCGCAGCAGCGCGCGCCCGCACCCGATACCAAACGAATAACGGTATTAACCGACGTTGCAGTTGAGAGAGGTTGTGCGTTTGTACTAACGCCACAATATCAAATACTATAACAGGTCAACAATCAGAAATAAAATTGAGCTACTAAGAATTATGACAATAACAACAAATGCAAAATCCCGCTTTTCTAAATCTTTGAAGTATAATTTCTGATCTTTTAAATCCTTCAAACAACCAAAATGTCGTCAATATAAGCCAACGCGATTTTATAGCGTAATTACTCTAAAGCGTAATTAGTAGTTTGCTGGAAATGCGTGTGCATGTGGCAATCCATAAGACATTCTGTTAAACTCAAAATGTCCAATGTCCATCCATCAGGTGCTAGAAAAGAATTTAAAATATTACTCTTGAACAGAGATAATGGATTTGATAATAGCCAGATGCAAAATCTACCGCAGTAAAATGTTATTTTTCTCTTTAATACAAGGTAACGGGTAATTATGTTTAATCGACTGGCTACTTAACGCATGATAGTGTACACGATATCGGTTTTCAATGTTTTCTTTTTAACTAACAAATCAGGGCTCGCCTATGGAGTTTGTGTTCCTGTATCACATTGTATTTTAAAAGTTCATCAACTATAACTTTGACAAATATAATTAGTTAAATATAAGTAAATATCCTGGGACAACTCACTCACGGCCATCTGATCCCAAACTAAGCAGAGCTGGTGCTATGGTAACCAGACAACTAATAAACATACTTGTTTTACTTATAAATACAAACATATTATAGATAATACACTTTAAACTTTCGCGTTGCATATTTATACTTCACTGTTATTCAGGATTTAACGCGCACGTACCTTTTTATTTGTTTTTTGCTTCACGTCTTGGCAGGGTTACACCTGCCATGGTCACAAGCAGACTCAGCTCTCGGAATCGGAGTCTGCTTGTGACCATGGCAGGTACGTGCGCGTTAAATCCCGAATAACAGTGAAGTATATTATAGATAAAATTGTTAACATAAATAAAGACTGCGGCTACGTTGCGTTAAGTCCTTTGATGCAAGGGTAAGCTGAATTACGTAATCGACTAATTCTTTCCCTAAGCAGAGTTCGTCATTTGTGAAGCTCCTGTCTGCCTTTTAAAGAAGAGGACCTTGTATACATAAATCGCTTTATACATTGACAACTATAGGATCCAACAACGTTTAAACATGAACATTTTGTCTCCCCAGGAACTGAAGTGAAGCGACGCCAAGGAGCACTGACAAGTATCTGGGAACTGACACTTTCCGAACGACACAACGCCTCGATACTTCTTGAAAACACCACAGTGATACCTTTCGTATACTGCAGATACTATTTCAAATGTTTTTTCTGCAGAGAACAGTACTCGGAGATAAAAACACTTCTACAACACACACTGAGCCATGAGACACCAGAAAATACGGTTATCCTAAAAGAGTATCTTCCGAAAGGGAAACGGACGGTAAAAGTAGACATATCACAGCTAAAATGCAGACTTTGCAATCAAAATTACAAAGACCTAGATGAAATACGACAGCATTTAGCTTTGGAACATAAACTACCCTTCACAGAATCAGGAAATGGCTTGGTAGCATACGATCTGTCTTCAAAAAATGGCCAATTTTCCTGTCATATATGTAGCAAAATTTTCCAAACTTTTATTCTCCTAAACAGGCATATGAATGTACATTTTAGTAATGCGGTGTGTGAAACATGTGGGGCTGGATTTATGACGCATCAGCGGTTGATGCAACATAAGGAAATTCATTTGCCAGGAGGATATCCTTGCAACAAATGTAACAAAGTGTACACAACAAATTCTAACCTAAAATATCATATGGAAAAAGCTCATGAAGGGACGACAAAGATGAGAATGTTAAGATGTCCGCAATGCCCCGAAAGATTTACCGAACACTTTCGAAAGTTGAAGCATTTAAAAGAAATACATGGCATTACTTTTACGTTTGAATGTGAGATATGTCGCTCAATATTTCCTAGTCGCAGAGCATTAACAATGCACACAAATAAACAACATACGGAGAAGACTCAATGCGAAATTTGTAAAAAGAGTTTCAGCTGTATCACGGTGTTAAAGAAACACATGGTTTCTCATACTGGCGAAAGGAATTTCATTTGTTCTCTTTGTCAGAAGGCTTATAGACATCAGAAGAGTTTGAAACTGCATATGAGAACGCATGTTCAAGGAGAACAATATATAAAATTCAATTGCTCGGTGTGTGGTAATGGATTTTCTAATAGAAATGACTATAATAGACATGTAAAGGAATGGCATCTATAAACGTTTCTCTAAATGCTTGAGAGACTAATGTATGTGAGTGTGTATGTACAAAGAGTACGCAGGCGGGATGCGGTCGCCGTACAGGCACCTTCCCTTTGAATCTGCTCAAGTTTGCATTGAGAAAACTTTTGAATATTTATTAATTTATGAAGTCAGACAAAATTATTTTAACTATATATATGCTAACAAGAAATACACTTAAACTTTACCATGCGATAAACGTGCTATTCTTGAGGTTACACGTAATGTGTCATATTATGTTATACGTGAGTGCATTAGTATGCCATTTTTATGTAGGTAATATAAATATTACCTACTCAAACTTTTTTACTTGATATACAGTTGCTTAGTTTTGCCGAAACGTCATAGTCAACCACTGGTCAATTTTACGCAATCGCATTGCCAGAGCACTGAGCACACCATAAGAACCATTGAATAATTTATGATTACAATGTAGATAAGATAAACAATTATTTGAACAGATTGATTAGTATGTCTACTCTCGATAGGAGTTATTGGCGCCCGATTGGGGCTACCTGGCTCAGTTGGGCGCCAACAAAGAAACATTAATTATTAGGCCCGAGTCACATCGGAATGGCAGCGGCCGCCCGCGGCGCCGCGAGGCCGCCAGCGGCCGCCAGAGCGTCGCTAGAAACAAGAGGCGCGGCCTCGCGACCTTTTCAAGCTTTCCAAGCGATACTAGTCTTTTAAGTATGTAGTTAGCCGCTGCCGGCCGCTGCCATTCCGGTGTGACTCGGGCCTAAGAATTAATGTTTCTTTGTTGGCGCCCAACTGAGCCAGGTAGCCCCAATCGGGCGCCAATAACTCCTATCGAGAGTAGACATACTAATCATAAATTATTCAAATATGACAGCTACGTACCAGCTGTGAGACTGATTTAATGGATCTCTTGTAGAACTAAGTTTAGATATTAAGTTCTTTTTTTCAATAAATAAAGTTTGGCAAAAATGGCTTGATTATTTATTTTCACTACAAACACCTGATTTCATTGGTTTCTTTATAGCCAGAAATAATTATATTTTATTTATTATAAGCATACCTGTTCTATATAAGTAAGTATTCTAATAGATCAAATATATTTTTTTGTTCGTTTTTATTTAATAATTGTAGATTTTCAAAACCTAAAAACCACTAATTTCATTTCACAGGTAACGCCACGGCTCTTGAAACGAGCATTTGGCAGTTGACGGTAACGGAGCGAAAAAATGCAGCTACCTTCATTAATTGTACCACTGTCAGACCTTTTATATTCATGGGATCAAGCTTCAAATGTTTTTATTGTACGGAATACCATTCCGAGCCTACAACTTTGTTAGAACACACTACAACTCACAAAATAGAAAATAAAGAAGAAATCTTCCAAAAATATTTAACAAAAGGCAAAAGAAGCTTGCAAGTAGACATTTCAAAATTAAACTGCCGGTTTTGTGAACAAAATTATTCTAACCTAAACACTATACGAGAACATTTAGTAAGCAGACATGGTACGCAATTTTATTCTGCTAGTAACGGCATGACAGAGTACAATCTAGAACTTATAAACAATATGTTTGTATGCCATATTTGTGGGGTAGAATTCCATAATTTTAGCTTATTGAATTCTCATATGAACTCTCATGTAGGCAAGGTTGTTTGCGAAAACTGTGGCGCAGGATTCTTAAACCAACATCTACTTACTAAACACAAAGAAATACATTTAACTAAGCTGTTTTCTTGTAAGCAATGCGACAGAAATTTCTTGAAGAAAAGTCAATTGAAATACCACATAGAAATTGTGCATAAAGGGAAGGCTCGTGCGAAGATGAAAAAATGTCCAAAGTGCTCACTTACTTTCAAAGAGCATTACAGCAAAATGGTACACATGAAAAAGGCACATGGAATTACGAAGACCTTTCTTTGTCATGTCTGTAAAACAACGTTCACAACCCGAAGAGCAGTCACAGAACACTTGACAAGATACCACACTGAGAAATTCAAATGTGAAGTATGCTCTAAGTGCTTTGGCATAGAGTCGAGATTAAAACAGCACATGCGCGGACATACAGGAGAAAAGAATTTTGTTTGTCCTTTATGTAAAAATGCTTATATGCATAAAAGAACGTTGAACAAACATATGAGATCTCATGGAGTGTCTAAGTATGTTTGCACAGAGTGTGGTGCGGGGTTTCAAGGACAAAATGACTATGATAAGCATATGAAGCAGTGGCATCCTTCATATGGTGATATTGTGTAGATAGAGGGAGACAGGAGATGTAATTTTCTACTAATACTTTAGAGGAGAGTGTAAAGTGAGTGGGAGAGTGTATGGGGAATAGAGTGTAAAGTTTTTCTTCCTGTAAAGAAAAGGGAGGATCTTCCAGCACGACGGGTTTTGGGTCTGGTGGGGCATTACCTGAAGCTTCTTATCGGTGTTGTTTATATAATGCAAAAGACGCGTCAAACTCTGATTGCGCGTTGTAGAATATCAGTAGTAGTTCATATTGTGGGTGTATAAATATTCTTTTTTGATCAATGACTCTAGAAAGTGAATTTTACTTTTTCGTTCGAAAAAAATTGCATCTAAATAGATAAGACTGTTATTAGTTTTACGTATTTAACAAAAATCATAATATGTACACTTATTGCAATTAGTAGTAAATGCCCCAAAAGGTCGGTTTACAAAAACCAATAAAATAATGCAATAATCTTTATAAATGACTTTTTATTATTAATTTATTTACATACTAAAATTACATGAGCATCACAGTAATGGCAGGTTCATAAATTTAATAACATTAGGATATTCTTAAAGCTGAAGCCAGGCGCCACCCGAGAGGCATATGGAGATCAGAAAAGTATGAATAGGTACGGTAATTGACACTATAAACCGATAAATCTAAGACATATTTTTTATAAAACCTATCTTTTTATTAGTCCTAAGCATCGGATTTGTTTTTAATTTACTGTAAAATTGAATTTTTAATTGCTTTAAAATCAATAAATATTTAGTCAATAGGGTTACTAGCTTGTGACGTCACAAGCAGGTATTGGCATACAAAGTTTATTGGAGAATTGCGTTTTGACAGCTCATAAAAAGTACGTCAATTGATGATGGTGTCAAATACCGGATTGTCTACTGTCAAGAATACATGAAGTTATACCCTAGCCTTTCTCCAACCCTATAGTGCCAACTGCCCCAGTAACTTAGTAAGCACGTGGTACTATCCGTAAAACTGAAGTGTGCACCTCACTTGTGACGTATCGCTGTGTGAATGCTATCGCCACTAAACGAACGAGGCGAACACGGTGCGCGCGCGGAAGCGAGAGAGGGCGAGCATCCCAGCGAGCTGTACACTAAACAAGTACGGGTTTTCAAAGAATTCTCCAATTTCTTAGCCACATCTTCAAGGCCACACGACGCTCTCGATCCAAGGCACGTAGTACTTCACTCTCGTGTAGATGCCAGGCTGGCCGGCGTAGCCACAGTTGCGGCCGTATGATGTCACTCCTATGACAGAGTGTAGGCATTTGGAGAGGTACGACTTTGCTTGTAGAGGACCTCCGCTATCGCCCTGTGGATTTGATGCAATAGATTTAATGGAATTGATAAACTTTTTGATACGAATATAAATAAATATCTTGGGACAAGTCACACACGGTCATCTGATCCCAAGCTAAGCAGAGCTTGTGTTATGGTAACCAGACAACTGATATACATACTTAAATAGTTTATAAATATATACATATTATAGATAAATTACACCCAGACACAGAACAAACAATCATGCTCATCACACAAAGATTGTCCTGTGTGGGAATCGAACCCACGACCTTCGGCTCAGCAGTCAGGGTCACCAACCACTAGACCAACAGGCCCGTCTCACAAATATATGATATAAATCACTAAATGTGCTGCTGAACTCAAAACTCGAAAATTGCTGGAGATATTCGTAAATTTCTTAAATACCTGCCTACGATTGTATAAGAAACCCCTTTAGTTGAGATCTTTTTTTCGCATCGATACGAAAAAAAACTGAATGCAAATAATTATGCGACTATCTAATCTTATTAAAAGTTTTGTGATGCTGTCCAGACTTGAGACTTATTTTTGTTACTTATAAATCAAACATAAAGATTTTTTCAGCATTTCGAACATTATTATAAACGAGTATGTCATAAAATAAAATATTAATCAAAAGGCGCCTTGATGGGTTACTTGATGAATTTAACACAATCTCAAAGATTTAGATTGTGTTAAATTCGTTGATATGACATGACAGCCCTCTCTTATTTGGGTTTTGCACCAAAACCGCCACACCTACTACGACAAATAAATAAACGAATGACCAACAAATCCCTTACCTGACAAGTATCCTTGCCGCCCACCTCGTCTCCATAACACATCTGAATGGTACCGTTAAAGCCAGTCCTGAGGTGGCGGTGCGGCGGGTAGTGGACCGCGCACACCTCCTCGTAGTATAACTGGAGAGATACCTGTAATAAACATTTAAATAAAACAAACAAGAAAAAAATCACAGATACACCAATAAAACACTGATTTTTGTCAGTCGTTTATTTCTAGAATGTTTGTATATCTGTAGCGAATCTTATTCGAATCGGTTCAGTGGTTTAGGCGTGAAGAAGAGACAGACAGACAGAGTTATTGTCGCATTTAGTTAGTATGGAAGTATGGATTTTTGTTGCTTAGTGTACAGTCCAAATCCTGCAAACATAAAGCTTTCATAAAATTTTGTAAGGCTTTCCGTATTGGTACCCAAGATACTGGTTTGCCTAAAGTGTCAAAAACTGTATGTAACTTTACTGCATTTATTTTTAATAAACAAATCGCATTCTGGTTAGTCCATTCGTTAGACCATCCAAAATTATTGGACTCAAATTTATAAAAATTACGAAGATAAGAGCATCAAAGTTCCGAAGTAGAGGCTTTTGACATCATTATTCAGTAAAAAAATTACCTAGGTGTAATGAATGACACGCGAAACTTCATCGCACGCATCGCATTTTTTGATAAAACTATCAAAATAAAAAAATAATAAAATGAAAAAATGATGGATTAAATAGGTTTTTGTTTAGTTATCTAGCCTATTTACTTACAGCCTGCAGCGTATCAGCTAACTGCATGTTATGTCCCAGCGCTCCCCACCCCGTGGCCGTCACCACTCCCAGGAACTGGTCGTCGATGTTCAAGCACGCTGGGTACACGTGTAGGTTGAATGTCACCCTGGAATCAGAGAGGCCTCGTATCAGTGACGTGACAGTGGTGGTGATTCTCTTGTTCACAAACTTAACTAAATGTAATTTAAATGCATCTTTCTTTTTCCATTTCTTAAAGAAAAATACATACATTTTAGTTTAATCCTGTCAAATTAGACAGCGCCTGAAGAAAATAGACGTAGAATTTAGTCGCCATGTTTTCAAATCGCGTCTAAATTATCTATGGAGTGTCTAAATTTGACAGGACTTAACTAATATTTTATCTTCTGTCCTTTTCTTAATTAAATGGAAAGAGAAAGATGCACTTAACATAAGTAGTTTGTGAATAAGAGAATCGGCACCAATATAATGATAAAATGTCACTGGATCTCAGACGCCAAAACCTCGAATGCCTAACAGAAAATTACAAACAATATTTAAAAAAAGCGGCAAAAACTAAGACTTCTGTTGAACATAGAAGTCAAATATTTAAAAAGCGTCAAAGTGGATTAAATAGTGGTCGCCCGAGTTGAGATATTTTTGTAATTTTTTAATTTATACTAGGTGTATTTTTGGTCTTGCTCAACCCGCTAGGAAATGATTCTACCCATGAATACAAACAACTTTTATTATGGAACCAACTCTGAAATCTCGAAAAAAATTATCAGCTGTTTCTAACAAAAGTTCAATGCCCTCCCGACCATAATGTATGCAACTGCAGCCCCCTTACCATGACGTTTAAAGTAAGATTGTTTTAGTTCTATTGCAGGAGTGTGCAAGTGACAGTGTTACACTTGTTGTCTAGCGCCGTCTCTTTCCCACTGAAAGTAATATCAAAGTAATACTGCTCTAAGGGCTTGTGGTACGCCCCCTGTTTTTTTTTTTGAGATTTCAGAGTTGGTTCCATAATAAAAGTTGTTTGTTTTTATGAGTAGAATCATCTCCTAGTGGGTTATGCAAGACCAAAAATACACCTAGGTAGGAAATGGTATACTGACAATATGATATATCGCACAGGCCAAACTGCTGGTCCTAGAGACATGAAACTTGGAAGGTGAGTTCTTTGTGAAGAGTAAGTATCGTTAGAAAGGATTTCTGCAAAATCGACCCATAACTGGTGGTTGAAAGTGGTAACAGTGGTTGGCAGTTCGACATCCACACGGGCAAAGCCACGGACAAAAGCTATAGATATTAAAAAGTTAAAAATGCTATTATTTGGAGCACTGTCTTTCTAAATGACAAAATATTTGTTAACTTCTACTAATTTTGACCCTTAGAAATGCCACTGGGTGGTTGAGAGAACGAAGCCTGTTCCTAAAGAAAGTCATAGTATTTAAATAATATTGGTAAGTAATATTCAGCCAACTAATTATAAGACGTCACTCAATTCTGAGACGCTCTCAAATCTTTTGCTGTCCCTGTCATTCT
The DNA here is from genome assembly GCA_033675125.1 of Athetis lepigone. Lineage (NCBI taxonomy): Eukaryota > Metazoa > Arthropoda > Insecta > Lepidoptera > Noctuidae > Athetis > Athetis lepigone. The sequence continues at coordinate 3,058,559 of CM066220.1, read as the reverse complement.
AAAGGGAAAAAATAAGGACAGCAAGAGACTTGAGAGGGTCTCAGAACTGAACTGAGTGTCGTCTATTAATACGGGCCTTAACACAATACCTACCTACATTATTAAACACATGTCAAATATCAATAATTGTCAAATAAAATAACAGTAAAAATGACACATTTAAAATAATAAAGTCTAAAGTAAAATCCTTACCTAGTGTTAGTCTCGAGCAGCGCTATGTCGTGGTACTTGGAAGGCGCGTGGTACTCCGGATGTGGCACTATTCGTGTCACGTGGTACAGGTGCCAACGCTCCGGTGGGTCCGTCCGTTTTAGAATACCCATTGCTGCGAAACGAACTTTGCCTCTGAAAACAAATGAATTAATATGGAAAAAATATAATAATAATTTAAAAATTGCTTTTTCAGTTGCGTCTTTATAGATACTGTTCCGCTTCCGTGGGTAGTAGCGTGATACTATAAATGACTCATCGTCTCCAAGCCTTTTTCAAACCTTATATTAAACCTAAACTTATAGCCATTTTACTTAAGTTTTTCTACTGTTTCTATTTTCTTAGTTTGACGGATCTACTCTATAGTGGTACCCTGACTGCTGGTGGCAGTGAGTTCAAATCCCACTAATGAGAAACTGTATGTTGAGCTTGATTGTTTGTATGTCTAGGTGCAATTTCTAGTTTAAGATCAGGGGGCCTACCACAAGCTCTTATAGCAGTATTACTTCGATATTACTTTCAGTGGGAAAGAGACGGCGCTAGACAACGTGTCTAACGCTATCACTTGCAGACTCTGGAACAGGAATAAGGGTGATTTTCAAAATTCATGTACATTGTGGGACGCGAAAACGTCCCCCAGAATATTGTCCAGGCATAACATACTAAACGATCAAATTATTGTTATTATCATTGAATAAAAGTTTATAGAGAAGGATTTCAACATTTCAGTTTAAAAAAAAATAAGCAGTCTGAAATATATGACATTTATGTTCCTAGTGTTATAATATTTCCATACATCTATCTCGTGTCTCTAAGGGAGAGCGCGTTACAAAAACCATCATAAAGTTTGAACCACTCATTTTATTGTAAATTCTCTTTGCGCAATATCTTAATGGGCATTTTATTATGTAAATTAAACAAAATTGTAATAAAAACTTTATGTAATAATTACAATATAAGCCTTTCAAAATGTGTCTTCTATTTCATTCAATTTTGTTGATCATTATTGTAACACAAATATTAGTAGATATTTGAGATTCTTTACTGGCAACACTTTCTTGTCAAAGACAACCAATCAGATGACAACAAAATATTACTCCGCCATTTTGTCTGCAGGTGTCATTGTTGTGAAAAGTGTGTTTCTTGCGGTGAAGTGTTTTTTGCACAATAAAGTTTTCATTTTAGTTGATCAGCTATAAAAACAACGATAAGTCTCTATCTTACTATTTTTGCGTAAATTCAAAGAATAATATCGATTTGATTTGATTAAGGTGATAGACAAGTCCAACAACATTATTTTTAACCTTCAAATGTTGAAGGTAGTTATTCAACAAACCGTTGATTATCATTTTCGTAACGATTTGTTACATATTTTTGTTGCGTAACAAAAAGGATGTAACAAATATGAAGCAAAGCCGATTTCATGATGGAATTATTTTTTCAATTTTCGTACCTACATACTTACAGGGTAATGTTGAAACAAAATGTTGTCGGTGTAGATATAACAGCTCCCTTACTAATAATAATTTATAAGTGACGTATAGATAGGTACTACTCGTAGTACGTCACTTAAGAGTATTTTTTATTTGGTTTATTACTAGTTCATTCATAATAAAAAATGCTGATAAATAATATTAACTTTTTTATATTTTTGTAATTACGTATTAAAAGTAATTAATAAATACTTAATGACCAAACAGAATGCACAATTTATTCTGAGATTGATTTTAAAACTAAAGAGACTGCTTATGTTATCAATAAATGATTAAGCTCTAATTTCATTGTTTTAATAGTGTTGTGAAATAATCCTAATATTTCTTTTTTGTTATTTTTTTGTAACATTGGTCACTTTTGTAACGATATTCATTTTTGTTTCATTTTTGTAACTGTACAAAAATTTTGAAAATCACCCATAAAACAATCTTACTTTAAACGTCATGGTAATGGTAACCCACCAGATGGTCGTGTGTCAGTTACCCCAAGATATTTTTATTTTATTTAATGTTTAGTTCGAAATCTGGCTTAAAATGGCGAGTCTATTTCTGGTGAGTCCAAGTCAACGAAATGAGTCCAAACTTGAAGGTCTTCGCCTGCCGGGGTTGCGGAATGTTTATAATAGTTACCGTGACCCCAGAACATAAAGGGCAACCGAAGGAACATGAGTGGGTTTTAGCCAGTAAAAGTCTGACACCCTCCCACCGAACCCAGAACGGGAGTAGTCATTTGATGATTTCCCACTCCCCCAAAAAAAAAGGTAAACTCTTCAAGTTCTCAGTCTCCTAGTAGACCATCTTCATCATCATCAAACTTAGTTAAATTGATGATAACGTTGCAGTACACAGAAACTAAATGCGCCTGCATAAAGTCTCAAAAAAGCGATCCAGGTAAACATAGTTGAAAGGACTGTTTCAGGATTTGCACCAAACAAAAAATCATTTGTAAACTTACAGCACAGCGCTCGAGATACAATGTCCAGCTGTCAATATAAATTTGTCACTGATGAGGGAACCACCGCACAGCCAATGAGCTGAGTCCATCGCGCCGCCGTAGCCTAGGAGAGCCTGAAAATATTTCAAAAGAAACTGTAGTACCTGGGTAAGTTACTTTATCTGGTGTTACTTTGGGAAAATCCTGGTCAATAAATTAATATGAGATATAGACAAGACATCTTTACCTTGCAGCGGGACTGTAATTGGCTGGTGTTATTATTACCATATGCAACAGGTACTGTCATGATGGCATGTAAAAGAATACACCCATGTGACTTTTTCGATTCATGTACGTACTTTCTAAAATTTACACACTGATATCACTGACACTCCATGCCTCAGGAAGCACGTAAAGCCGTCAGTCCCGGTTGTCATTCGTAGAACTTTGACATTCGTTACGGATAGTCAGAAGCCAAGAAACCCAGAAACTTTGACCAGTCCAACCAGTCGAGTCCAATCAACCGGTATCATGTCGCCTAGCAACTGAGTTGTGGAGGTCCAATGGGCAGTCACTTCACGTGTAACATAGTTATCCAGCCGAAACCGATTAGGCTGGAAACCGACCGCAACATAGATGGGAAAAAGGCTACGGAGATGATGATTATTATTACCATATGCGGGAACTGCCCTCTCCTGGCATCCTGTCCAGTATGAGCAGCGTACACGCCATAAGAGTGAGCCCCCCCTTGCGAGTACTGGTAGCACTGCTCCTCCTCATGCCATCGCTTCACCAGCCCTGACGTGGGGCCGCAACCCTTATACGGCAGGTTGGCGAGATGCTCCAGACATACTATGAATCAGAAGTGGGATTGGGATGAGTACCAATATGTCGGTTGGTAAAGACATACTGAGGGTAATCAGAAGTGGGTTTGTTGAAGGATAAACGTCATCTTTCTCTTTCACTTTAATATTAGTAAGATAAAGTAAAAAGCGAATAAAAAGGGCTTTAGTACAATAAATAAATAAAAATAAAAAAAAAATTATGTCATCTCCACAAATTACATCAAGGTAAGTATAAAGTTAGGTTAATTGTCGGAAATTAGTAATTTCTCTCTTTAGTCATATAGATCTCTAGATAAAATGTCATACTTCAACAGACTTGCATTTGGATCTGCTGACAATACAAGGTGGCGGTCATTTTTCAAAATATCTAATCGGCGATGGGGATCGTTTCCAGGGTTTCCTGGGTTACTAATGCCAAAAATGAGGTCGATTTGAAAATCTATGACCATGAAATCATACAAATATGCCACTCGTTTTTGGCATTTTTGTCACTCTTACAATGGTGCTGATTCTCTTGTTCACAAACTTAACTAAATTTAAGTAAAAAGCAATTTTCTCTTTCCATTTCTTTAAGAAAAGGACAGAAGATACCTACATTTTAGTTTAATTCTGTCAAATTAGACAGCGCCTTAAAAAAATGGACGTATATTTAGACACCATGTTTTTAAATCGCGTCTAAATTATCTATGAAGTGTCTAAATTTGACAGGACTTAACTAATATTTTATCTTCTGTCCTTTTGTTAATTAAATATAAAGAGAAAGATGTACATAACTTAAATAAATTACGTTAGTTTGTGAATAAGAGAATCGGCACAAATGACTTACCATCGTAAGCTTTTCTGCCTGTTCTAAAATGAATCCCCCCTGCTTTATCGACGATGGCCTTACTGAAAGACAATAAAACTTTTGATTAATACACTGCAATAAAACAGCTAGCTTATGTGTTGATAAGCAAATACATAGCTGTACTTACTCACTTTATATGTTTAACTTTTTTGCAGTCGGTGCAACACACGATTGGAGTGTTTCCTTGAAATGAACATATCTGTAAAATTGTGAGAAACACGTCTGAATACTGTTTGTTTTTTTTCTCTCTCTCTAGCTTGTGCTGTCCCACGACTGGGCAAATCCTCCCCTAACTGTTTGTTAAACAATTTTTTTCTTTGCACCTGTTTTGTTTGTTTTTTTTTTGTGGTTCTTTGATTTTAATTCCTTATATATCACTGTCAATTCTGTCTGTGACCGCTAGGGGTGCTGTGCAATGTTTCATACAATTTATTTGCGGAGACGCTAGCGAATTTATCGATGCAAACTCATGATAGAGTTTTTTTTTGGTGAGTGGGAAATCATCCATTGACTACTCCCGTCCTGGGTGCGGCGGGAGGGCGTGTCAGACTCTTACTGACTAAAACCCACTCATGTTCCTTTGATTGCCTTTTATGTTCCAGGGTCACGGTAACTATTATACACATTCCGCAACCCCGGCAGGCGTTGGCCCTGTTGGGCCCCTTCCTGTGCTGACTCCTTCTCTTTGAGGCGCGCGTGGAACACTAACGCGCCGTCGACGCGGTCCTGCCGGGCGGCGAGCTACCCATCGCTCGCCATCCGCAGAACCGCGCCTACGGTGGCCGGTAGTCGTCTTGCGACTCTCGACGTCTTCGCCTGGGTCTTAGTCCGGGGCGAGAGGCTCGTCGTTGCCTCTCGCGCACCGCCGCTTCCTTCACTAGAATAACTGCTTCGCAGAAGGAGGCGACGGCATCCCATTCCGTCTCGCCCCGAAGCATGACCTGAACCAGCGCCGGGCGCGAGAGGTCACCGCCACCGATCGCCTCTACGAGGACACGTCGATGGTCCGCCCATGCGCGGCACACCTCCACCGTGTGCTCGACCGTGTCCTCAAGGCGAAACTCATGATAGAGTTACAGTAGGTACGTTATATAGTGTAGGTGATTGTTAACACGATGGACACGTTCCCGTTGACAAAAAAGGTTTTTAACAACAGGGGTTTTTAAATTATTTAATGGTCGTTATTAAACCTTCGAACACACGCGATTCGAGACACAATAGAAAGACAATAGCAGCCCGACAGCCTGCTATCGCTTGGTCGTTGAAAGGTTGAAAAATGTTATGTTAACTTGGCTAAAGTTCAAATGGATTTGGGCCTTATGTGGTTGGGGGACCGAAAAAAGTCCGCGGTGCGCTCTTACTGTCATTAGGTTGCTTTTTTCCGCTTGTAGTCCGCCAGGCCATCGCACGGACCAAGTGCAACCTTATTGTACTTAGTTTAGTACTAACAAATGCGCACCGCAATGTTTTTGTCCGCCGTTGTCCATCGTCTGCGTAGGCTATCAGAAATTCAAGCAAAGAACTGACCTGAGGATACTCTCGTCTCTTGACGTCACCAATCATAGACAAACACTGACACGCATTGACACAGGTTCCATTTTTGCCCCGACCGTCGTAGCACTGTGACCCTGTAAGAAATGCACAGTGTTAGACGAAAAATAAACCGTTGTTTTGTATGTTCTTTAAAGCAACATTTTTAGGGAAGGGTAAAACGGTACTTTAAGTGCTTGTCTGAGTAGAAAACCAGAATCTGCCCCCGTGGCATTGTAGAATAGATAGCGAAACGAAAACGATTGCGAAATGTAGGTATGGAGATGTCAAATTGTTTAGCGAAAGCTTATGTCAATTCCATACATTTGACAATCTATTCGTTTTCGTTTTCTATTCTACAATGCCACTTGGCTAGGCCCTCAGGCAACGTAGTTGTCTGGCATTTTTGCTGAACTGGACCTAGTTATTTGGCGCAGTCGCGAGAAATGCAGTGTGTTTTTTCTTTATTATTGTTTTATTTTTATTGTTTTACATGTGGTTTTCTGCACTGTGTGTGATGTCTATGTGTGCCAAATAATTTTTTTCTTTCTTTCTTTTAGAAATGACGCACCTCACTAAAGCATTTTACGTACACAAGTAAATTTTAGTTATGGATTCTGGTTCATGTAGTGGGGCGCGTCGGTTAAAACTTTTCCCAACTTTTTGTTAGGTTCTGTTTCCAGCCTAACCGGATACAGCTGCCACTTCACGTAAAACTACCAGTGTTGTACGTGAAGCGACTGCCTATCAGATCTCCACAACCCAGTAACTGGGCGACACGATACCTCTTGGATAGACTGGTCAGACTTTCTGGCAACGACCGTCAAAGTTCTATGAATGACAACCGGGACCAACGGCTTTACGTGCTTACCGAGGCGCGATGTCAGTAATGTCCTAGAAAAACTTTGGAAAGGCATCGTAAAATGGTGATTTTGTAATTCAACATTCCCCCAACTAAGGATAAAATAGGGGATGAAAGAATGTATGATATTGGACGCATAAAGCCGAAGAGATCAGCTAAAATACACAATGGTGCCGATTCTCTTGTGCACAAACTATCGTAAATTTAAGTTAAGTGCATCTTTCTCTTTCCTTTTTATTAAGAAAAGGACAGAAGATCAAATATTAGTTAAGTCCTGTCAAATTTAGACACTCCATAGATAATTTAGACGCAATTTAAAAACATGGCGTCTAAATATACGTCAATTTTCATCAGGCGCTGTCTAATTTGACAGGGTTAAACTAAAATGTATCTTCTGTCCTTTTCTTTAAGAAATGGAAAGAGAAAGGTGCACTTAACTTAAATTTACGATAGTTTGTGCACAAGAGAATCGGCACCAATCTATATATATAAAACAAAGTCGGGTTTGTATCAACACTTATAACTCGAGATCGGCTGGACCAATTTTCATGGTTTTTGGTTCGTTGGATTTGTCCCCGCCCCGAATAGCAGAATACAGTAAAATAAAAAAATAATGAAAAATCGACGAGAACATAATTATAAAAGATGAATCATTTTTTAAAAAATCGGGTATTAATGAATGAAAACTTAAGATAACAAAAGTACTAGGCGCGCAGTAACGTGAAGTAGTCATGTACGAAAATTTAAAATTCACTGTATTCTTAATTTTCTCACAAGATCACCTTAATCAATCCAAAGTACTAGGCGCGCAGTAACGTGAAGTAGTCATGTACGAAAATTTAAAATTGACTGTATTCTTAATTTTCTCACAAGATCACCTTAATCAATCCAAAGTACTAGGCGCGCAGTAACGTGAAGTAGTCATGTACGAAAATTTAAAATTCACTGTATTCTTAATTTTCTCACAAGATCACCTTAATCAATCCAAAGTACTAGGCGCGCAGTAACGTGAAGTGGTAAATAGAAAACGATCGATCGACGAATCGATTAATTATTTTGAAGACTTACTTAATGCCTAGAGCCTAGAGGCATTTTATTAAACTTAATCTTATTTGAAACTAGCACAAATCAAACGAACCAAAAACCATGAAAATTGGTCTAGCCGATCTCGAGTTATAAGTGTTGTAACAAACCCGACTTTGTTTTATATATATAGATAGGTAGGTAGTAGGTAGGTAGTAGGTAGGTAGCAGGTAGGTAGCAGGTAGGTAGCAAGTAGGTAGCAGGTAGGTAGCAGGTAGGTAGCAGGTAGGTAGCAGGTAGGTAGCAGGTAGGTAGCAGGTAGGTAGCAGGTAGGTAGCAGGTAGGTAGCAGGTAGGTAGCAGGTAGGTAGCAGGTAGGTAGCAGGTAGGTAGCAGGTAGGTAGCAGGTAGGTAGCAGGTAGGTAGGTAGTAGGTAGGTAGTAGGTAGGTAGTATGTCAATTCGAATTCAATATTCATAGTTGACAGGACAACGTCTGTCGGGTCAGCTAGTATTAAATAAATAAATAAATATCCTGGGACATCTTACACACGGCCATCTGATCCCAAGCTAAGCAGAGCTTGTGTTATGGTAATCAGACAACTGATAATATACATACTTATATATTTTTTAAATACATACATATTATAGATAAATAACATCCAGACACAGAACAAACAATAGGCGAGACGACAAAAAAAAGTAATTAGTCCGTCAGTTAGATAATCAAAAAATTTGGGACACGTATTTTTTCTTTTGTTCGTAAACTGACTAGACGACAATACAGTGCGTTGAAGTTTCGTGAAACGTCACACCTTTGTATAATTTTTACTGAGGAGTGACGTCACAAGCCCCCTCTCCGGAACTTTGATGCTCTTTATCTTTGTATTTTGTTATTAATTTGATCAAGCAAAAAATATGTGTCCAGTATTTTTGGACTGTCTAAAAGACGGACTAAACAGAATGTCATTCTTTTGATCCCTATTATGCTCGTCACACAAAGTTTGTCCTGGGTGGGAATCGAACCCACGACCTCTGGCTTAGCAGTCAGGGTCGACCACTAGACCAACAGACCCGTCAACATATTATTGAAATAATATGTAATTTGCGGTCATGGTAAGTGAACATGATATTAGCCACAATATTTTAAGTAAAACCCGCAAATTATATGCATAAATTCACTGCATTGCATTGCATGCATTCCACTCAAATGACCTTTGATGAAGAGGTCGCTAGTCCCTAATTTATGGCGACGCAAATAAATCTTTATAAAGTTAATGATCAAAAAGTAAGTAAATAAAAAAAGCGGGTTAGTCTTTCGGGACTGCCGATCGCCGATGAAAGTGAAAATTAAGTAAACTACAAATTACAACATAGTATGTGAAGCGTGCGGTGACTCAGTGACCAAGTGGTGACGATATGACGCAAGGTGACCAAGTGGTGACGATATGACATAATATGTCGCGGTTAGATGATTTTTGGTCCTAAAGCTTGATTAATTTTTTTATTAAATAACCTTTACACAGTCTAATAAAATATCCTATCTGTATTATAGACTATTTAGCGACCCGTCCCAGCTCCACATAGTGTTACAAATCTTCCAAAAAGTCGGATTTTTACTGTATTACACAATAAACCTTTCACTAAAGTCACTATACTAAAAAAACGCATCAAAATCCGTTGTGTAATTTTAAAGATAAGCATACACAGGGAAGCGACTTTGTTTAATACTGTGTAATGATTTATAGATCTTTAAATTATGAAATCGAAAATTAAGTGTGGTTTTCATTAATAGAAAGTGATTCAATTCAATCCACGTGAAGCTAGCGCGGTTTGCTAGAATAATAGGCTAAACTAGCTTTCGCCCGCGGCTTCGCCTGCATGGATGTCGAACTTCTATCCACTATTTTAACCCTTTAGGGGTTGAATTAAAAAATATCCTTGTTCCTTCGGTTGCCCTTTATGTTCCGGGGCCGCGGTAACTGTTAGACCTATTCCGCAATCCCAGAAGGCATTAGCCCTGGAGGGCTCCGTCACATGCCGACTGCTCTTTGAGACGCGAGTGGAACAAACGCGCCGTCGACACGGACCTGGTCCTTATCGGGCGGCGAGCTACCCATCGCTCGCCGTTTCCAGGCCCGCGCCTACTGTAGCCGGTAGTTGACTTGCGACTTTCGACGCCTACGCCTGGATCTCTGTCGCGTCCCGCCTCTTTCTCTAGCATGACTGCTTCGCAGAAGGAGGCGACGGCTTCCCATTCAGTCTCGCCCCGGAGCCTGTCCTGAATCAGGGCCAGGCGCGAAAGGTCACCCCCACCGATCACCTCTGCAAGGACACGACGGTGGTCCGCCCAAACGGGGCACACTTCTACCGCATGCTCCACCGTGTCACACAGGCGTCGCTTACGCCCGAATCCGACACAGGAACCTCACGAAATGACCTTGTCCGGTGAGGACCTGTGTCAGGCGATACGTGAAAGCGCCAAGGCGCCTCTCCAGCCACTCCTCAAAGAGGCGTGCCCAGCACTGGGTTGCGACAGTCGCAGTCTCCATTCCGCCATGAGATCACGCAGGAGCTCTGTGCGCCGTGCCGTGATTAGCTGCGGTAGCGCAGCTTCGCCCCGGCGGGCGCGACGTTGCACTTCCACGCGCCACTGGTACGTGTGCAAGGACTGGCCTCTAAAACCCCACGCTGGTATCAAGACAACGCCGGTGCAAGAATCGGCAAGATCGCCACCTCGCAGGAGATCATGCGGTAACCCCGCACCATTCGAATGGCCATGACCCTCTGAGACGCCCGCAGTAGCCGGCCGGAGCCAAGGCCAATCTGGGCGCCCACACCGGAGCCCCGTAGTGGGCCATGGACTGCACGATCCCCGCGTACCCGCTTATGTTAGGTTTTTGGTTACTGATCGACTCCCGTGGCTCATGGCGCAATGTTATGTAGCACAATAGTATCATTTTATTTTTATTTTATAAAAATAAAAATAATATAAGGATTATAATACTTTATTCATAAAAACCCCCTGGCAAATCATGAATTATTTTAAAACATTTTTAACAAATTTGATTGCCATAAAAATGGTTATAGTGTTTGAACTATGGTTGTTAGACATAATGCTGTCGCGGACTTTTTTTTTCAACTTTTTAACAGGAACAATTCTTTAGTACATAAGTTTTACACCGTAACTTCAACCAATTACGCAGTACACGCAACGGAATCTCTCAAAAGGAATATTTTTCCCCCGTTTTTGTCACACTTTTCATTACTGCTCGGCTCCTATGTGTCTTAGCGTTATGTTATATACCTGCCCAGGAGTATGGATTACAATCGCACCAAGTTTGATTTAAATCCCTTCTTCTGTCGTGAAAAAAAAAGCAGATACTACATTTTTTAAGAGTTAGTTAAACAAACGTCTTTTACATACCTTCTTCGACGTCAAAATCGCAATTTGAAGAGTAATAATTGAAAACAAACACACACAAAATAATTATAACATATTTGTTTTTCATTATTACTTAAAATATAATAACAGAACTATTTACAAGACTAGCGGACGGTCATCGCCGTAAAAGTACAAACAAAACTGTTGTGGTTTCACGATTATGAATTCCTAAATTATCATTTTGGTTAGGATTGTATTACAAAAAATTTGATATAAAAAGTTTATGGTCAATAGTCGTTGTTTAGGGTTCCGTAGTCAACTTCCCTTATAGTTTCGCCATGTCTGTCTGTCTGTCTGTCTATACGTCCTCGCTTAATCTCTGTGACCGTTAGCATTAGGCCCTGCGCAGACGGCACACTTTTTGTGCGATCGAGTCTGCGGCGCACAAAAAGTTTGAACTAAGAGAACTAAGACTTTTTGCGCGTCGTGTGCGTTACTGCATATAATTGCATAGGTTCTATTTTCACAGACTAAAAAGTGCGTCACGGATAGTCTGTCGTCTGCGCAGGGCCTTAGATAGCTGAAATTTGATGAATATGTATATCAATCACGCCGACAAATTGGTAAAATAAAAGTTGGAAAAAAATGTTTTATTAGGGTAGCCCTCCTATATTTAAAGTGGGAAGTTTTTTTTTTTAATTTCAACCCTAACGTATTGGATAGGTATTTAAAAATGAATAGGGGTTTACTAAAATCATTTTAATAACGTTAATAATTTCGGAAATAATCGCTCCAAAAGTAAAAAACAATGTGTCCCCCCCCCCTAACTTTTGAACCATACATAAATTTAAAAAATATGAAAAATATCTGAATAGTAGAACTTTACAAGGACTTTCTAGGAAAATTATTTTGAACTTGATGGAAAGAACAGTTTTTGTACAAAAAAGACAAAAAGTTGTACAAAATAATTTTTGCGTACTTAGTATGTCAACATAAAAAATAGCCTTTTTTTAAACTCAATTAACTTTAAACTCAATATTCCGTCACAATAAGTGGGAACACTTATTGTGACGGACGGGAAACTACGGAACCCCACTGAGCGTGGCCCGACACGCTCTTGGCCGGTTTTTTTATGAATTAATTGGTTTGTTTTACATCCGTCGCGCTAGGTCATCATTCAAGTGACGTATTTTTGGACTAAGTATTGGATTTACCCAATTCAATGCTACTGCAAAGAAGTTTAGACTGCTGCAGACGTTTATCAATTTGTGCTTTCTGTGCAGTTTTTAGCTGGTTTAACGAGTGTGATTAGCCTGTGGTCTAGCGAAAATGTCAATTTAACAACTGTCATTAATGTCAGGTGTCATTACTGCCACGTGAAATGGACCTTTATGATCAATGTCATTTTATTGTTTTATCTGTGCCACGGTTGTGGTTCACTCAACTGGTCGACAAACTATAGGTACCAATCACCAGATGAGGGGTTAGAAAAAAAACAGATATTTGAGTGACTTATTCAGACAGTGAAAGCATTCTTTGAAAGGAATTCGCCGTTACCGGCCACGTTTCTCCGGGACTCATTGTGCTTCATTGCTCGGCGCTTTTCTGGTGGACTCCACTGTTGATTCAGACTTTCAGAAGTTGCAGTGGTTGGGAATAGCGCGGGGACTATAAGACTCTCTTAAAATTGGTTGCTGTCACTGTCACTAAAGGGACGTTTGAGTATTCGGGGCTAAGAAGATTATGTGAATGTAAATTGTTGCGCTATTTAATAAGCACAGTACTTTCGGAGGAAAAAATGTCGTGATAGCCTAGTGGTAAGCGCCCGCCTCTCATTGTGAGTTCGAATCCGGGCAAGCACCAATGTGACTTCTACAATTCTTATGTGCTTAGTTTATCTTTACTGACAGCGATGAAGGAAAACTAAAATACATAAGTACATACCTGAGTTTAAAAAGAAAATTGTTAGGATTGACGGGCCTGTTGGTCTGGTAGTTAGGGACCCTGACTGCTAAAACGGAGGTCGTGGGTTCGATTCCCACCCAGAACAAACTTTGTGTGATGAGCATGATTATTTGATCTGTGTCTGGGTGTTATTTATCTATAACTAGCTGTCCCCCGCGGATCAGATTTTTGGTTACTAAAAAAGAAGATAAAAGTATTCTATGTCCGTCCCCTGGTCCTAAGCTACCTCCCCACCAATTTTCAGCCAAATCGGTTCTGCTGTTCTTGAGTTATAAAATGTGTAACTAACACGACTTTCTTTTATTTACATACTAGCTTTTTCCCGCGGCTTTGCTCGCGTTAGAAAGAGACAAAAAGTAGCCTATGTTACTCTCTATCACTTCAACTATCTCCACTTATAAAATCACGTCAATTCGTCGCTCCGTTTTGCCGTGAAAGAAAGACAAACATACAGACAGACAGACAGACACACTTTCCTATTAATAATATTAGTATGGATATAGATAATAGATTATGTATGTATTTGTAAATATATAAGTATGTTTATCAGTTGTCTGGTTACCATAGTACAAGCTCTGCTTAGTTTGGGATCAGATGACCGTGTGTGAGTTGTCCCAGGATATTTATTTATTTATTATTTGTACCAAAAACGTGATTTTGCTGGAGAGGAAGGAGCGCAGTTAACCTAGTTCTATTCCCATGGGGGAAGGGGAGTCCAAAGGTTACAAAAAACAAAACGTGATTTATGGAGAGACCCTTAGCTTATTAGAAACAACTTATTAGATAATCGTCATAAATATGTAATAAATAAAAAAAAAATATATATGCTAATGCGATAGCTTTACCTAAAACCAGTTAGTATGGTCATGACCTCGTTTTGTAGGTCAGTTCATTATTTGCGTAATTTTTCCCTACTAAAATCTAAATATATAAAACTGTACACTGACTGTTGATATATCAACGCACAACCCAAATCGCTGGTCCTAGAGACATGAAACTTGGAAGGTAGTGTTCTTTGTGAAGAGTAATTAGTATAATAATATCTGTTACCGGCCAAACCCGATTTCAGGACAAACTAGTTTGGCCTAGGCTAAACTAGGCTAAGATAGTTCCCTATTTCCGGGTGGTTTAAAAAAAACAACCACGAAGACTAAGTGTGCATCCACACTGTGAGCCTAGCGCGGTTGCGACGACGGGCGCGAAGTATTAAACATAATGAAACGCGCCTTTGCGTCCATATTGTAGTGACTAAGGCGGAAGCCTAGCGCGACGGGACTAAGCGAGACAGCGCGCGTAGTTTTCAAATGCTTCTGCCCGCGCGTTCTGGCCACACTACGACCCTAGTCAGTAAGCGACCCAATGCGTGGGCGGCTGGGGTAACAAACCAGTTCGGTCTTGTCGCTCGGCGGATGTGCATATTCTGTATTTGTTTGTCGTAAAATGGCAGTAAATACTGAATTGTTTATAAGTGCAAATCAATCTAAACCACGTAAAGTAAGTTGACAAGGGCATTCGAGTATACTCTAATAATTTTGTAAGATATAATCTCAATTCTTATACCTAAGTTAAAAAATTCTCCAGTTATTCCTCTGTTTTTATTTATTTTGTGCACACCGTCTCTATTGTTCAACACCTCCCATCACAGTATCGGACTGTCTAATAAAAATAGCAAATCCTCGTCCATGGTTTGTAACACCTGATTTACGTCGAGCCGCTACAAGTGCCCGCGCCTCACTGTGGCCACCGCACGGCGCATGCCCCTGCTCACCGCGCCCGCCTAGGCTCTAGTCACCGCGCCTTCAGTGTGGACGCACACTAAGGCGGGAGCGAAGCGGAGCGGAGCTGCCTGAGGTTGCAGTTCCATTGAGCTGTGCCGCGATTCACCAATCACATGGCTCTTAGGAGAAGAGATGTGGATTTCAAGCCATGTGATTGGTGAATCGCGGCACAGCTCTTCTCCGCTCTGCTCCGCTCCGCCTCAATGAAACTGCACCCTTAGCCTTCTAACCTAACCTGTCCGAATCGCGGTGCCCTGAGTCGAGGCGAGGAAGAACTAGTTTAGCCTAGGCAACACTAGTTTGTCCTGAAATCGGGTTTGGCCGGTAACATCTATATATATAAAACAAAGTCGGGTTTGTTACAACACTTATAACTCGAGATCGGCTAGACCAATTTTCATGGTTTTTGGTTCGTGGGATTTGTCCCCGCCCCGAATAGCAGAATACATCTTAAAAATAATGAAAAATCGACGAGAACATAATTATAAAAGATGAATCATTTTCCCCTATAGTTCATTCTAAATTCAATTAAAGATTGAAAACTTAAGAGAACAATAGTACTAGGAGCGCAGTAATGTGAAGTGATAATGTGAGAAAATTTAAAATACTGAGATACTTAGTACTTAAATCAATCAAAAGTACTAGGCGCGCAGTTGTGTGAAGTGGTTAATAGAAAATGTGAGCGCAATTTTAAGAAAATATATGTTTATGAACTTAAATAATATCCATCCAAGTGATGGATCCAGAAAGTGTGTCTGTCTGTCTGTCTGTCTGTTTGTCTTTCTTTCATGGCAAAACGGAGCGACGAATTGACGTGATTTTTTAAGTGAAGATAGTTGAAGGGATGGAGAGTAACATAGGCTACTTTTTGTCTATTTTTAACGCGAGCGAAGCCGCGGACAAAAGCTAGTATCCAATCAGAAAGAATTTTTGAAAATTAGATTTTTAACGGGTAAAATATGGAAGTTTAACAACATCCACGCAGGCGAAAACTAATTCATATTATATAAGTTTGTTTTGCTTACGTAATCACATTGTTTTTTTTTGTATTATTTTACGCGAACGTTGTGCCCGGTGCTTCCTCAAACTAAGAGGTCAAAGTCTCTTTTCAAGTGCATAGAATTTTAAATATTATAATGATCTAATCATAGGCCCATTTAAAGGTTAATGACCGAGGTGATCTCTTGATTGACAGCACACAGATTTGAGTACGCCTGCCTAGCCAGTACAATATTTGTAGTAGGTAATCATTATCTTGGGATTATATTTAATTCATACTATTTCCATACTAATCCGTACTAATATTATAAATACGAAAGTAACTCTGCCTGTCTGTCTGTTCTTCAGGTCTAAACCACTGAACCGATTAGAATGAAATTTGGTACAGATAATAGATATAGTCTGGGACCCGAGAAAGGACATAGGATAGTTTTCATCCCGGAAATCCCCCGGGAACGGGAACTATTATTCCACGCGGACGAAGTCGACAAAAGTTAGTATATAATAATATTATATTATTATATGGTATGTAATTTTAGCGTATAATGACTATATGAAGCTACGCCTCCGTGGACAGTGATACCAGTGAACTATTAATACTCGTACAACAGTCGTGCGTTAGTAGTGCTATACCTAACAATTACAAGTCTTTTTTTATAGATGGCAAATTATCAAATGACCTTTCCCGCCTTTAGTGTCACTTTTACTGACTAAAACCCACCATGTTCCTTCGGTTGTCCTTTATATTCCGGGGCCGCGGTAACTATTAGAACTATTCCGCTAAACCCCGGCAGGATTTACAAGTCTGACATAAAGTCATAAGCTTATAAATCATTTAAGATTACCACCTATTTACAAATAAAAAAGTTAATCATATTAGGTATTATTATTGTTATTAATCTCGTGATGAGCTGGTCGGACGACTGGCATTTGCCATGTGTTTGGTTAGATAATTAATTTACACTAGTTTTTTCCCGGGATTTCACTTGTGGTTACCTACGTTATATTATAAGACTATGGTGCCGATTCTCTTGTGCACAAACTAACGTAAATTTAAGTTAAGTGCATCTTTCTCTTTCCGTGTAATTAAGAAAAGGACAGAAGATCAAATAATTAGTTAAGTCCTGTCAAATTTAGACACTCCATAGATAATTTAGACGCATTTTAAAAACATGGCGTCTAAATAAACGTCAATTTTCATCAGGCGCTGTCTAATTTGACAGGATTAAACTAAAATGTATCTTCTGTCCTTTTCTTTAAGAAATGGAAAGAGAAAGATGCACTAACTTAAATTTACGTTAGTTTGTGCATAAGAGAATCGGCAGTCGGCACCTAAGTTTTACATTCTTTGGTAAACACGTTACAGACAAACAAACTCACATTCGCATTCTTTTATAAGTATTAGTTATGATTCACGATCACGATTCACGTTAGGTTAGGAAAAACCTTGACCTCGCTTATATGTATAACTTTTCTTTTTTATTTACCTTCATCCGTTTTGGACGGGACTATCCTGGCTAATAGGTTTACCGCAATGATATTACAGGTAAGTAAAAAGGTGGTTTACCGCGAAAAGATCTTGACCGACAAGCTGAGCACTACATTTTTAGGGTTCCACACCCAAAGGGTAAAACGGGAGCCTATTACTAAGCCTCCGCTGTCTATCTGTCTGTCTGTCTCCAAACTGTATCTCACAAACCGTGATAGCTAGAAAACTGAAATTTTCACAAATGAAAATTTCAAACAAATACAAAAAATTAACAAAAATAAAATATTAAGTAGGGTCCTCATACAATAAACGTGTTCTTTTTTCGTATTTTTATGCTCAATATAAAAACCGGTAACAGGTAGACGCTTCAAATTTTCACAGACTATTTACTTGTATATTACCTTTCAAAATAAATAATTAAATAATAATAAAGTAAATATTAAAGGGGGCTCCCATACAACAAACGTAATTTTTAAGCAATTTTTACGTAATAGTACGAAACCCTTCGTGCGCGAGTCGGACTCGCACTTGGCTGGTTTTTAATACCTCTTCAAAAGATTTCAAATCCGGGTTCTAACCGACTTAACTTACGTTGAGTATTTAATAAAAAACTACCAAATGTCTATAATTGTTTCATAACCGGATTGTTGTAGTAATTTTGTTGTCTGTTGAACGTGAAAAAAAAAATTGATCTGTTGAACAGTAGTTTGATTGTTGTTTGAATAAACAGTAGGCTAGTGAGTAGTGACATCTTTGGTCTGCATTACGAACTTATAAGCTTTGCTACTCGACACAAGATGGCGCTTTTTTAACGTCAAGGTATGACAAATCACAGATTAACTAAATTACTCTTAAATTTTTACCATCAAATCATCATCATCTCCCTAGCCTTTTCCCAACCGTGTTGGGGTCGGCTGCCAGCCTAACCGGATTCAGCTGGATACCGGTGTTTTACGTGGAGCGACTGCCTATCTGACCTCCACAACCCAGTAACTGGGCGACACGATACCTCTTGGTTAGACAGTGACTTGGTCAGAGTTTCTGGTTAACCAGTAAAGACTGTCAAAGTTCTACGAATGACAACCGGGACCAACGGCTTTACGTGCTTTCCGAGGCACGGGATGTCAGTGATGTCTAACATAAACTTTAGAAAGTACATATGAATGGAAAAAGTCACATTGGTACTTGCCCGGATCCAAACCCAAAACCTCTTACACACGAGAGGCGGGCACTATATCCACTGGGCCATCACGACACTAAATTCTTACCATCAAATGAGAAATCGAAATATTAATTAGTCGTAAATAAACGAATAAGTTTTCTATGTGTAAATCAAATCTGGATTAATTAAGGGAATAGGGGGTGGCGTAAAAACATGGAAAAAAACAAGCAAAAGAAAATCTTGGTGATAAACAAAACGCCGCACAGTCAGTCTTTTAGCCAAAGACCAGCAAATAAAACGTTCAATCAAGTTGTCAGTGTCAAATAAAAGTCAAACACCAAATCAATGGGATGGGATATTGTTGAAAAAATGGAAGAAAAAGCTTGAATTTGCCTTATCCCTAAAAAGTTATCCTTCTAAAATGAGCACGAATAACCGCAAGGGTCCTATAGTGGACCCTGGGGTGTGCAGATGTTGCGGTGCACTCAAAAAGTGTCGTTTATTAAACGTAGAATACGAGTGGTCCGGTAAAACAGAAGTATATGCTGATATGTTTGTCGACTGTTTCGGATTAGTGGTCAGTTTTACGACAAATTCAAAGCTTAGTTATTGCTAAATCGATTTATGTATATGTCTTAGCGATTTTACCATATTACAACACCATATTTTGTAAACACAGCAGCTGTTATGTGAAGTTTAGATCTGGCCTTTTGAGCTTTTAAATATTGTTACTACAATTTTTCTAAAGATAAATTACATTAAAACTTTACCTAGCCTAATTAGAACCTCACCTCTTAGCCTGGCTCTGGTTTGTTCACTTCTTAATATGGTGTTAAACTAGAATCATCATCATTTAAATAGGTAGCCTTAATTTTTCCCTACATTTTGAGGTCAGCTAGCAGTCCAACCGAATTCTGCTGAAGACTAGTGATATTTAATTATTTATGGCACTCCAATGACTTATTCACTTATACATTTTTTGATGTATAATAACAAAGAGTGAATCTGTCACTTACAGGTGTGCACAGCACTTACATATTTCAAGTCTTTATATATACATAGAATAAAAAACAAAACTACATGAAAACTAATTTGCAAAATTTGAAAAAAAAAAGAAAGGATATAATTTAATTTATTATCCATACTATTATTATAAATGGGAAAGTGTGTCTGTCTGTCTGTATGTTTGTCTTTCTTTCACGGCAAAACGGAGCGATGAATTGACGTGATTTTTTAAGTGGAGATAGTTGAAGTAATGGAGAGTAACATAGGCTACTTTTTGTCTCTTTCTAGCGCGAGCGGAGCCGCGGGCAAAAGCTAGTGTTATCATAAAGAATAACAATCAATATACATAAATAAACTGCCCATTAGACCTGAAGTTACTAGGTGATGTGAAACCACTCAGTTAGACTGGTCAGAAATTCTGACTAAAAACTGTAAATGTAATAAACTTGTCTAGACCTTTTGAAATATTATGCCCTTACTAATAATCACTGTGTAAAGTAATGCAATGAATAAAGCCTGTGTAACCATACATTTTTTGACGTATAAACCTGTCATAACTTTATGCAGCGTTTATTAGTAAGGGCATTAGTGTATTAGGAGTTGGATAGTCACCACACCATTAGTTGGTTTTAGGCATTTTCTTTCCTGAAACACCTTAACCTGACATTTTTGCTGAACTGGACCTTTTTGACACAGCTGCCGGGGGCACAAATATTAAGTAATTTTTTTTTTTTTATGGGTTTGCTCTTGTAATGTAATATTATTTAAACCTTCATACTGCTGTGTGCAATAAATGTATTTTCTTTCTTAAAACTGTTATTTTTTAATGTTTTGCCATCATCTTCAACCTGCATTGGTCCACTACTTAATGTTAAAATTAACAGTTTCATATAGATTTCCAATACTCATTTTGCACTTCAATGTCAGCTAAGGAACATTTGTGCATTTCATGCTGGTTGTTTCTTCTCAGAGTAGACCAGCTAAGAAACACCAACCCCATCATTCGATTAAAATATGAAAAAAATGATGTGTAAAAGTTTAATTATTTACCTATTTACAAAATAAAAATCATTTATCATTATCATTTATCTTCTTTCCAGCTATCTCACTTGGAGGGCGAGGAGTCTGAGCGAGTGATCTGTGCGACGTGTGTGGTACGTCTGAGAGACGCGTGTGCGTTCCGGCAACAAGTGCTGGTCTGTGAGGAGAAGCTGCTCAATGCTACGGTGCATATACATGATGGTATGTATTGACCTCTCGCGCCCGGCGCTGGTTCAGGCCATGCTTCGAGCCGAAACGGAATGGGATGCCGTCGCCTCCTTCTGCGAAGCAGTTATGCTGGTGAAGGAAGCGGCGGCGCGCGAGAGGCAACGACGAGCCTCTCGCCCCAGGCGAAGACGTCGAGAGTCGCAAGACGACTACCGGCCACCGTAGGCGCGGTTCTGCGGATGGCGAGCGATGGGTAGCTCGACGCCCGGCTAGGACCAGGACCGCGTCGACGGCGCGTTAGTGTTCCACGCGCGATTACAAATCCGCTAGTATTTAATAGAATTCTTACTAAATATTGGTTCGATAACTGTTCTATTTTGCACCACAAGACTTATTATAGTGTATAAGTACTTAACTTTTATTTTTCTCTTTCAAGCATGCTCTTCATAGATAATAATTAATTGGTTGCATAATTCGTTGTTTTTGTTAGCTGTTAATACTATTTGTTTTCCTACTGTAATAAAATAAATAAATAAAATAATAAATAATATTTTTTTTGGTGTGCCAATATTACATTTCAATAAAGTAAAGCCTATAACTTGCCCTGATATAAGTTTTAACTATTTGTGAAAACCGCAGTTTCGGAGATTAGCGAATACATACAGACAAACAGGTAAAATTTATAAAATCTATTTATATGTGTTTTATTACTTATATTCAATCATTAACACTCTTTTTTTTATGAATTTAATAATATGACAACACATGTTTCTGCTGTATAGTATTTTTTTTTTTGGGGAGTTGGAAATCATCCAATGACTGCTCCCGTCCTGGGTGCGGCGGGAGAAGTGTCTTGACGATTTCCCACTCACCAAAAAAAGGGGTGGTAAAATAGTGGTCAGAAATTCGATATCCAAGCAGGCGAAGCCGCAGGCAAAAGCTAGTTATATGTATAGATATATTCTTTCCCCAGAGGTCCCAGAAAACCAAGCTACCGAGAATTCCCTCAAAATGGATGTAGAAGTGAAACAAGAAATAGACAGCATACAGTTACTACAAGCTAATGATTCTGACAATGATGACGAGACCCTGGTAGCTGACCCTATGGAGGATTCCATGGAACAGGAAGAGCCTAGCAGAGTGGCAAGTATGTATTTTAAATATTCAAGGCATTTATTTCACTTAGTTAGACCAATGATATTATAAGTAAAAAGGTGTAGATAGGTTATATGCAGTCAAAAAGTGGCACATTAAAAGTTTGCCAATTGACCAACATGATACTGAGTATCGCGTTAACATTTGACGTTTATCTCTTTTTCACTCGCACTACTTCAATCATGTCATCCTACTTTGACGTGTAATGTATGTGGCGTTAGTGTGCCGTTTTTGAAGATAGAATTTCGTTTGGGTAACCTATCTACACCTTTTTACTTGTATGTAATGTCATTGACTTACACCATTTACGGGCACTTATGAATAGGGATGACGACAACATAAAAAATGGCATTCTTTCTTTCGTCATGGACCTCCTTCTGGGAGGTTTGATTTCCGCACTTAGTCCTCTTTTGTTAGGACCATTGTAAAATAAATAATAATAATAAATAAAAACTTTTTCCAAAAAAAAGATAACCGACTTTAAGAGCTAAAAGCTCAAAAATAACTATTTCGGAAGTCGGTGGCTTCTCTTCTACCGGTCGAATGGTGTTGCCTTGCCACCGACTTCCGAAATACTTATTTTTGAGCTTTTAGTTTTTGAAGTCGGTTATCTTTTTTTTTTGGAAAAAGTTTTTTATTTTTTACTTTTTAGTTAGAGTTCCAACTACGTTTTAGAGTAACTTTAAAAAAAACGTACGTTTATCTATAAAAATTGAGGAGTTCCCTCGATTTCGGCATGATACCATCATCAGATCCTGGACCTGATGACAATGCGACCATTAGGGAAGTCTACCCTTTCAAACAAAAAAAGAATTGTTCAAATCGGTTGGCAAACGACGGAGATATGCGCGAACAAACATAAAAAATAAAACATACAAACATCCGAATTGAGAACCTCCTCCTTTTTTTAGAAGTCGGTTAATAAATAAAATCTTTATTCAGCAACTTAAAAACTTCTACAATAAATCTTACGTAGGGGTCTCCTTTTAAGTATGAAAAATAGGAGAGAGTAGGAGGCCCCGCTCTTCGAAACTAGAACAATAATATATAGGAGTGTGCTTATAAAGTCCTTCTGTTTAGTCTGTCTGATAGACCGGCCTAATTATAAACCGGATTATTAAAAAAAATACAAAGATAAAGAACAACAAAGTTCCAGAATGGGGCTTTTAACGTCAGTGTGCAGCAAAAATTGTATCAGATCGTAACGTCACGCGATACTTCAACGCACGGTTGTCGTCATTTTTCGTTTACGAGAAAAAAGACGTGTCCAAAATAGCCGGCTGTCGCGCTGCTATTGTCTTTCTATTGTGTCTCGAATCACGTGTGTTCGAAGTTTTAAATAATATAATTAAACTGAGACTACAAAAATGTCATTTTCTAAACTAACTATATTGATAAAATAAAGTGAGCCGTCACGGGACGCCTGTGTAAGGTTGTGGCTTAGGAGACGAGTGAAACGAAAGAATGCTGAGTAAATACTGAATATATTTTATAATAAGAATCAATATAATGAGTCTTAATACTAGGTACATAATAGGATTAGTCTATCCACATCTCATCTCTACCGCTAATAGAAAATAAAATAAATGACAAATTTATTTTATTTTTGTCATTAATCCTAATTAAATCAAAAATATTTATGCTTATTACATAAAATGGTTAGATAGATTTTAAGTGACTACATTTATTTTTTATATATAAACTTTTATATATTTCTATTACATTTCCTCACCTAAGTTAATAATTATGTCAATACATACTCGTTTATAAAATAATTAGAATACTACACAATCTATGATTATTATAATAATTAAGAAACAGGCGGTAAATACATTTTCGTCCTGTTTTTATGTATTAAGTAAGGTTTATTATTTTTCATAATTTCCACATTTGGTGAACATTCCCTAATTACACTGTATGGACCTGAGTAAATGCTTTGGAATTTATTTCCCGTTTCGTTTTTTACCAAAATTAAATCGTTCGGTTTATAAGATACTGGGTTAGCGTTACGATCGTACCTAATTTTTCTATTAAACTTGCTAACAATAAGATTATCTCGCGCCTCTTTTTCTGATGTCTGTATTCTAAATTTGAGTTCTAAAGGATAATTATCAAAGTTATATAAGGGATCAATTTTATTTGAATTTAAATTTGATGGTAAGTTGCATCTTTTTCCAAAAACAAGCTCAAATGGAGTAAATTTGGTCTCGGTATGCACTGAAGTATTATAAGAGAAACACCAAAAAGGAAGCCAAGTGCTCCATGCGTCTGAATGATTTTCAGTTTGAATCCTTAAATAGTTACCCAAATGTTTGTGTGAGTTCTCCAAAGCACCGATTGTCTGGTGATGGTACGCCGTCGACTGTAATTGACTTATGTTTAAAAGTTTACATACCTCTTTCATAGTGTTCGATGTAAATTCAGCTCCCATGTCGGATGCAATAGCACGCGGAATTCCGTATCTAAGAATAAAGTTGGTAACAAAATTTCTAGCAACCTCATTTGACGTTTTGGAAAATAAAGGATATGCCTCCACATATTTACTCAGTTCGCATTGTATTGTGAGAATGTATGTATAATTATTATAATCTCTATCCAAAGGTCCCACCAAGTCTAAATAGACCTTTTCAAATGCTGATGTTGCTGTGGTGGTAATGACCATTGGTTCTTTTGTATGATGTGTCGAATGTTTTTGTTTCTGACATTTATCACATCTTTTGACAAATTCCGTAACATCGTGTTCTAGACCTGGCCAAAAATAATATTTTTTAATATTATTCACCATCCGTCTTATGCCCGCGTGGCCACTTGTGGGCAAAAGATGGAAGTCATTTATAATTACACGTTGGTCGTCTTTGTCATAAATTCTTTTTATATCTTTTAAAATACATAATCGTGGTCCGGACCATGTACCTATACTCTGTATCTCTTTTATCACTTTTTCTATAAAAATATTATTATTCTTATTCTTTACAAAATATATTTCTGTTATTTTACATCTTTCACAAAATCTATTCAGCTCCCTCACAAATTCGCCTGGCGATAGTTGCGATCGGGACGCTGGATTAATAAAAATTGTACTAATTGTAGGCACAAAACATAAACATTTACTTTCATATTTTATTTCTCTTAATTCACGATACCGTTTTAGTTCCTTGTCAGTAATAAAGCGTAATTCCGTAAAATATTTAGGCTTACTTAGCATATCTACAACTTTCGGGTGATCAGGCCGATCGTCGTGAGATATTGTAGCATCTTGTGCTTGCTTTGCCTTTTGACGTCGCGTCATTACGTTAATAACTCTCTCATTCATCTCTTTCAACTCCTCCGATGTAATATATAAACGTGATAGTGCATCAGCTACTGAATTATTTCTACCTTTCAAGTACTCTACTATAAAGTCATATTCCTCTAAAATCATCCTAAATTTCGTCAATCTACTTGAGGGATCGCGCATTCCAAATAAAGCTATGAGTGGTTTATGATCCGTTTGAACTTTGAACCTACGACCATACAAATAAGGTCTAAAGTGCTTAACGCTCCAAACGATCGCAAGCAACTCCTTTTCGATTGTTGGATACCTTTTTTCTGCTTTATTCAAACTCCTACTGGCATATGCTACCGGTCTTCCATCACCATTACACAACACTGCACCAATAGCATACCCAGATGCGTCCGTTTGCAAAATGAACTGGTTATTTTCTGACAAATCTGGATATTGTAAAACAGGGTGAGAAATAATACTTTGTTTTAATAAATCAAATGATTTTTGACATTCTTCGTCCCATTTAAATGTTGCATTTTTCCTACACAAACTATTTAGTGGATAAGCTTTTGTTGCAAAATTTGGAATAAACTTTCTATAATAGTTAACGAAAGCTACGAACCGCTTAACTTCGTCAATTTTTGTGGGAACTGGATAATTTTCTACGACATTTATTTTACTAGGGTCTGGTACTACACCTTCAGATGACACAATATGCCCCAGAAAGAGCAATTCTTTTTGTAAAAAATCACATTTTATTGGATTAAGTTTTAATTTGACTTTACGAAAACGCTCAAAAATATCTTGAATATTTTTTATATGCGATGGTAAGTCCCTACTGAAGCAAACCAGATCATCTTGGTACACCAAACACTTTTCATACGTCAAACCTGTCATAGCAATCGTCATCATCCTTGCAAAAGAACTAGGGCTAGTTTTCAGTCCCATTGGCATTCGGGTCATTTGATATCTTCCCGAATCAAATGCAGTGTACTTACGACTTTCTGTATCTAAATTAACATTATAGTAACCTTGGTATAAATCCAAATGTGAAAAGTACATGCACCCAGACAAAGAATCCAATATTTCTACAATATTTGGAAGTGGAAATTTATCATGTTGTATGGTGTTATTTAGTTTCCTATAATCGATGACTAACCGCCATTTTTTATTCCCATTGCCGTCAGACTTCTTCGGTACGAGTAATAAAGGACTAGACCACTCGCTTTGACATGGCTCTATAATACCTTCTTTTAACATGTTTTCAATTTGGTTATTTATTTCACTTTTTAAAGAATAAGGTAAGCGATAAGGTTTCGAATAAATTGGTTGAGTATTTTGTTTTAATTTAATGGAATGATTGTAAATATTTGTAGTTGACAACCGATCTCCTTCTAAGTAAAATATATCGGAATATTTGGCACATAAAGTTTCTATATTTGTTCTTTCTTCTTCGTTTAAACGACTTAGATTTAATTTAGCAAATAATCGGTTAACACGATCTGCATTGTTAACACTTTTGTCAAACAAACAGATATCATATTCTTTTGAACTCTCTATCTCTAGATTTAGATCTGATAATGTGACAGCATTCGTTGTTGTATTTAAAACACGTATTGGTATTTTACCATTTACCGGAACTGCTAAACTACTTGTTACAAAAATTCCCTCACAAATTTCTTTCGTACATACCACACACTCATCCGTTAAGTTTGTATCTATATAGTGTATCGATTCAGATCTAGCGGGCAGTGTCATTAAATAATCTTTTATATTAAATAACTTTAAAATAATGTCATTGTTATAACTGCATAACGATAATGTGTTATGTTGAAAGTTGATAATTGATCCGAACTTGCTAAAAAAGTCCTGGCCAAGAATTCCATGGGCCTTACAAGGCAGTGTCTCAAATACATAAAACTTATGGACAATGTTTTGTGCATGTGTCGATAAGTGTAAACGAACGTATCCAATAGCGTGGACTTTGCCACCAATTCCATTTATGATTATGTTTTCTTTACAAATTGGGATGTTGAGCTCTAACACATGTTTATATTTTAATGCCGATATGGATGCGCCTGTATCAATTAGCAGACTAAGTGATTGACTGTTGTTTACATTAAACTTTACACAATAACTACTCTCACTGGCTAAAATATTTTGACTTTTAGGAACGAAAAAAATTATTTTCGTTTATGTCCTTCGCATCTTGCTGTTTGGATGTACTAGGTTGAGGTTGAGTATCATCGGTTATTATACGAACATGCCCTCGAGACGGTTTATTTCCTCTGTAATTAGTATTGTAAGAGTTACCTTGATATCTTCCTCTACCTCGAGCTCGCTGATACTCGAATCTGCTGTGCTGTGCACCTCGGCCACGGTACTGGTAACCACGACTGTACCCACGTTGCTGGAACCCGTGATTATACGCACCTCTGTTGTAGCCTCTATTATTGTTCTGCTGGAACGACTGACTGGAATTGTTTTTATAATAGGTGTTACTACTATTTCGTTTCATTGCAAGAATTTGAGCACTAGCGTTTGACGTCGAGCTATCCTCATCTATTGCAGCTTGAATAGCATCCTTAAGACAATCAAATTTTTGAGCACTAATAATTGTACTAATCCTGCGATTTCTCAATCCGTCGCTAAATTGTTTTATTGCTTGTTTCTCGTTAATTGACTTTAAAATGTCATACTTTGTAGAATTTCCTTCGGATTGCGAAATAGTAAGATCGACAAACATTTCCGCTAGTTTTTTGCCATAATCATCAATCGATAGTTCATTTTGTCGTAAATTGAGCAATTGTTTTTGCAAAGAGTTTGCGGATTTTTGTGGCAATAAAATCCTTTTCATTTCCGTCAGTAACTGAGCCACACTATCATAATTGGATGCAAGCTTTAATTTTGCGCCTTGGGACAATCTGCTTTTTAAAACGAAGTTAATCAACTTTGAATGAAATTTAGTGTCAAGAACTGTACTGTAATAATCTATTCCATCAATTAACTGTCTTGTATTGGCAATTTCATCATTCATAACAGGAAGTAAATTCAAAGCAATTTTCAGGTCAAAATCCATTTTTACGGTATCACTCAAAGTATCTTTCGGTTGACACAACTTTAATATTTCTAAATACAAACTATTCAATTTCTCACAATATTCTGTTATAACATTTTCTTCCTCTTGATCTGTCCTCTTAACCTTTGTTATTTTTTCTAAATATGTGTTGTACTGATTAATAATCGTCCTAGCCTCACTTAATTTTACCGCTAATATATCACCTTTCCTACGTGAAGGTCCTATCTTAATTAAATATTTTCTTATTTCTAACAATTCATTATACAATTCCTTCAAAAATCCTGCCATTAAATGTAACACATACTGCTATTATTACCATTACTACCTAAATATAATAAACAAAATATGTACCTTAGTAGTTATTTTACCATATCCATATCAGATTTGCTGACGATGTTTAATAAGTCCAATGTCCGTTGTAGAAAAGCCGTATGTCACCATTTTTTTTTTTACATACTAAACCGTAAGACCGATTTTATGCGCACTTTCACTGACTCTATAACCACTTGTATAACTTTTACACTCTGGCCTCTTCATTTATCACGTCGGGTCGAATCTGACGTCGCCGCAAAAACGAACCTCTGTTCGCGCTATTCAGGAACTCCTCTCGAATCCACTGCATATGGCACCTCCGATAAATACGAAATGCCAAGTAGATCATGCCAAGTACCGCAAAACCCACGAAAATCGTCAGTATTATATTTGTAGAAGTAATATGGAAATTCAAATCTTCGAAGTTTAGATCGTTTCGTCCTCCTGCTGCGTTTTGAGCAATCACAATTTCTTTGCTTTGTGTTTTTCCCATTTTTCTTTAATATGAGTGTCGTCGTAACTGACTGTAGTTATATTAATATTAAACATGATTTAGTTAGTGCACGAACACTTCAATGTTTATGAAGCACGGTCCTATTTTGGTAGTTACCGGATCAGATTCACCACGGCACGCGTTACCCGTACGGAATAGGCAGGGTCGCCATGTAAGGTTGTGGCTTAGGAGACGAGTGAAACGAAAGAATGCTGAGTAAATACTGAATATATTTTATAATAAGAATCAATATAATGAGTCTTAATACTAGGTACATAATAGGATTAGTCTATCCACATCTCAACGGGACGCCTGGCAGATGTGAAACATCGACATTACATCATCGCCACACAGTACACAAGACTGTGACTGTATATACATATACACCATCATATAGCGTGGCGACGCGTCGCCACGGCATGCGTCGCCACGCCAGAAATTTGTGTTACGTGCGGCTATAGATGTTTCACATCAAAAATAACAATTTTCTATTTAAAAAAATACGCTAAAAATATGTGAAATAATGTAAATTTTTGGAGTTTTGTTACAATTCAATAATCATAATTTCCTCAATTCCAGTGTCAATACAAGTAAAAGTGGAAGACCTACAAGATACCTCAGTTGACGAGTTGTCGCCGCCGCGTGAGGGCGCCACTGTCGACCGGGCCCAGACCGACATGTTAGATAAGCTTAACAGTATGAAGAAGAAATTAAACCAAATGCAATATAATAATGGTGAGACAATTTAATTACACACTAGACAAGCTTTCGCCTGCGATTCCGCCCGCGTGGATATTTTTGAGTCCTATTTTTTTTTTATGGGTGGAAAATCATCAAATGACTTGTGACTTTTACTGACTAAAGCCCCCCTTTTTCGTTCGGTTGCCCTTTATGTTCCGGGACCGCGGTAACTATTAGAACTATTCCGCAACTCCGGCGTCGAAAGACCTATAAAGGGCTATATTTCAAGCGTTTACCTAGGCAGGCGGTTGGTTGTGACACCATAAGTTCTTGCTATGGTATTAAACCACAATCGCTAGGCCATCACTATGTCTGTAAAAATGAAGATATATAAGATTATAATATGAACTAACTTTTGCCGTGTGGACGTCGAAATTTCCATCCACTATATTTCCCTTTTTAGGGGTAGAATTATAAAAAAATATTTTTACATCTCTCATATTCGGTAAATAGGTCCTTATTACCCCCAAATGGGGCTTGTAAGTAACCAATTAGCGCTCTAGGGTATTAATGTAGCTAGAAACGCCTTAGGGCGGTAAGTAATTAAAAAAAAAACTCTTCACTCTTTCAAAAAGTTCGCGTACATCTAACCATCATACTGGCAATGGACACCATGCATTCAGCCTAATAACAAAAGAGGTCGCTTCGCTATTCAGCCTTGTCTTCGTATGAGTATAATAGTCATCAATTTTAAATATCGAACGGCGAAGCTCAATTTCGTTCTTGAAAAAAAATATTAAAAACTAAGATGAAAAAAGGCGGGATAAACTTTTACTTTAAATATTGTTTGCTTTTGGGTTTTTTTATATAATTACGTGCTAATAAGGAAAAAAATATGAATTCTGCAAGTGATGAAGATATAAGCTGCACTCCCGATTCAATGAAAATGGAAGCTGAAGCAGCAATTAACAATATTTTGCCTTTTAACTAATAAAATGTTTTATTTTTGTAATGCCGGTTTTTTTCTACTTACCTCACAATCGAGATGTAAAGCAGAGTAGTTAGCTCGGGGTAAGCATCAATTGCACCCTCGAACTATAGGCGCCCGGCTGCAATTGATCCCTTACAGCCCTTGGCTACTAATCTACTATTAATGGATAGTTACGCTTTACAAAGACACACCCTCCTAGTTTCATGTCTCTAGGGCCAGCAGTTAGTCAGTCAGTTGATATATCAACAGTCAGTCAGTATATATTATTATGTAGATTGTATTGTCAGACCAACCCAGTTAATGGGCGACACGATACCGTTGGGTAGACTGGGCAGTCTTTCTGGGTTCTGACTACCAGTAACTATTGTCACAGTTCTACAAAGTTATATTTTTAATATAATATTTTTTTCAGAAACCCGTCTAGCTGATTCCCCGCTCCACAGACGACCAGTAGCAGTAGACAAAGACCTTCACATGCTAAGAAACGCCGTCAAAATAGTCGAAAATTCATACGTCTGTCCGTTTGTCACCGTTTTTAGCGATTACCACTGCATCTATTGTCGTGAAATGTTCTTAGATCCCAGCCAACTAAGAGAACACACACTAACACACGACCCAAAGACCTACAAAGATGTTTTAGACACAAAAAAACTAATACAAGTCGATATAGACAGAATCGACTGCAGACTATGCGACGAAAAAATCGATAATATCGATTCTTTTAAAGACCACATCACTACCGTCCATGGACAAAAGCTATATAGAGATGTGACTAACGAATTTATGCCATTCAAACTTAAACTCGGAACTCAAACGTGCGTCGTTTGCGGAAAAAGTGTCGGTTTTTTTCACGCGTTAAAAAAACATATGGCGGAGCACTATGGTACGTTTATTTGTGATGTGTGCGGTGCGCATTATTTTGAAGAAAGACATTTGACGTTGCATAAAAACTCGCATAATACTAAAAAAAGTGTTCAAATGTTCCCTTGTAATGAATGTGATAAGACATTTAAATCTAAAAACAGTCGGAGTTTCCACATTTTAAGAATACATAAAAATGAACCGGCGTACCCTTGTAATAAATGTGAAGAAATATTTATTTCATACCACATGAGGTATCGCCATAAAATGAATGTGCATGGAGAAAAAAGAATGTTCCCTTGCGAGGGTTGCGATAAAATCTTTGATAGTAGAAAAACTCTACGAGAACACAATCAAAGAACGCATTTACAGTTATTCCGACACGAATGCACGCTGTGCGATAAGAAATTCTACCTCCCCTCTGCTTTAAGAGACCACATGACATCTCATACGGGTGAAAGAAATTTCAGATGCGAGTTTTGTGGCAAAAACTACCCTAGGTCGAAAGCTTTAAAGGTGCATTTGCAGTCTCACAGTGCAGAGAAGAAATATAAATGCTCTCTTTGTCCGTCATCGTATACGCAAGTGACGAATTATAGGAATCATATGAAGACTAAGCATCCGATGCCCGATGGGGATGGGTATCGTTGAATCAAGTGAAATTGGGATATGATTGTGCAAAATATATCATAATATATAGTATACAGGGGTTATTTTGTGATTTTTGACCCTCTCTGTTAAATAAAATATGTGTAATTGTATTAAAGGTTAAAAAACGTGTATAGAGCGGTTAAGGACTTAAAAATCTCAAAATATTACGTTTAATACGTGTGAGGCATGCCAGGTCCTACAATCTAATAAATATGAATAATACTATATAAGTATATGTATAATAGTAAAATAAAAGTATGTATGCAATGCAAAGAAATGAATTAAAAATATATGTGGCTAAAGAACATAACGCCGTATTTTTTCACTTGAAACTAATTTTATCTTCGGTCCATTTCCACAAACTAGGCTAAATTTAAGTTCAGTTCATCTTTCTCTTTCCATTTCATTAAGAAGAGGACAAAAGAAAAAATATTACTTTAGTCCTGTCAAAGACACTCCATAGAAAATTTAGACACGAAAAAATTAATGCAAAACCCCCTCTTCTATATTCAATATTAAATCCTGAAACTAATTCTCTTTCTCCTTCGGCATTAAAAACATTGCCACTAAAAATGCATCGCTTTAATTCAGGCGCTAACTTATTAAACAGGACTTAACTAATATTTATCTTCTGTCCTTTTCTTAATGAAATGGAAAGAGAAAGATGCATTTAACTAAAATTTAGTTTAGATTGTGAACAAGGGAATCGGCACCATTGTCGTATATCTTGTGACAGGCGCTCGAGATTTTAAACTTTACCGCCAAAAACTGCATTATTTGTAAGTTATAAAATACTAGCTCTCCCCTGTGGTTTCACCCGCATTTTTCGTTACTGCTCCGCTCCCGGGTCGTAGCATTCCTCGATAAATGGGCTATCTAACACTGAAAGAATTTTTCAAATCGGACCAGAAGTTCCAGAGATTACCCCCTACATACAAACTTACAAATTTTACTTCTTTATAATATTAGTATAGATCACGGCTATGAATGTTGTACATACATGTAAATTATTATAAAGAACTACAAAATTTTAGCCTTTTATTTGTGTATTCCTTTTATTTCTTTACTAACCTACCAAAAAAGGACAAACTAGCTGTTCAGTTGCTTATATTTGTTTCTTTTCTCCTATCACAATTTTTCACACAAAACTCCGATACGGCTTGACACATTAAATTTCATAATGTTAGATAGTAGTCCTGAAAAAAGGTTGTAAAATATTGATCCCAGAGATTCTAACCAGTCTCTTCAAGAGGTATCGTATCGTGTCGCCCTTACTGGGTTGTGGAGGTCTAAGGGCCGAGTTACACCGTAATGGCAGCGGCCTCGCGTCGCCGCTGGCGGCCTCGCAACTTTTTCAAGTATTTCAAGCGATACTGGTCTTTTAAGTATGTATTTAAAGTTTAAAATTATTTCACACTGAAAGTGCTCGCCGCGTCGCTGCCGGCCGCTGCCATTCCGGTGTGACTCGGCCCTAATAAGCAGTTGCTCCACGTAAAACACTGGTATCCAGCTGAATCCGGGCTGTAAGCCGACCCCAACATAATTGGGGACTAGAAAACCTTTTTTCATGAGTACATATAATAATAATTATGTGATAGAAAGTTTCGTCAGAATTAATAGTCCTTACATATTTCAATATTTGACCCGTGAGGGAATCGAACCCACGACACGACACCCGGTGCAGCATCCAATCATTCGGTCAGAGCGTCAACCGTGCAGCCATTTTGTAAATTTACGGTTTTTGTTTAACCTCACTTGCCCATCACTAGTTGTCTGTCTTGATATCTTGGTCTTGCGGACTATGGCGTAGAGTCATCTTGTGTTTTGGGATATAAAACCACGTGTTTTTTTTTTGGTGAGTGGGAAATCATCAAATGACTTCTCCCGTCCTGGGTGCGGCGAGAGGGCGTGTCAGACTTTTACTGACTAAAACCCACTCATGTTCCTTCGGTTGCCCTTTATGTTCCGGGGTCACGGTAACTATTATAAGCATTCCGCAACCCCGGACACGTGTAAGATCTTGATACTATAATTAATAACTACATTGTCATTTTAACTGAAATATTATTTTCAAACAACTGGACATTGGCAGAAATCACCGAAAATTCGATGGAATGCCATAATTAATATAAAAAATGAAGTTAAAGTTGTGGCGTAGAGAAGCACACTTTTAAGGATTTGGATTAGCATTTTTTAACAATTGTTTTTCTAGACCTCGTGATATGTAAATAAAGGATAAATCTCCGTGCTATTTTACAATATATCGGTAACACAACCCTCTACATTCGTACTCATAACTGTCCCAACTATATGCGTCTCATCCCTCCTCTTCACATGCCCATATTAGAACTTCAATAAAAACCAATAAAATTCATACACATTTAATACTGACAATAATACAATAATAATAATAATAAATTACAAATAAAACTACTTTTAACTATAGTTAGGGTTGCCATTCAGGTTTTCCCGGGTTTTTTCCTAGTTAAGAGGGCATTCGGGGAGCGTCAGGCGGAGCTTCATTTATAGTCCGGGCTAAAGATAGGTAAAATTGCGCTGCACCGCGCAATAGGGTATTACACTCATTTTTGAAAAGTGTTTCAATTAGGTCCTATAGTGCTAGTAAACCATTAAAAAAAACACAAAATTTATTCAATCGCTAAGGACCCTAAAATTGCATTTTCAAATTTCGCGCGTTATTTGATGAATATGCCAGACACAGTGAACGCCATATTTACTCTATGGTTGTGATGTCAGTTTGCAGTGTGAACAAATACGCTGATATTGTTTTTATCACAAAAGTAAGTTATTACTGAATTTAAAGTTGGTGTGCCGATCCGGAATGGATGAATGAGTACTTGATTTCGTTATGGCGCAATTTAGAGTTAACGCAACGGCGCAATAGACTGCGCCTGAGTTACTGCATTAACGCAAGGAATTTCACTGCGTTACCCATCTCTAGTCCGAGCTTAAAAAGTCTTGGGCCACCCGTAATCTACCGACGAACCGATTCACTAAAAAACGACATATCCGATTCTGGGCTCTAAAATCCGGTGTTACGAGTCAAAAAACCAAATTTTACACTAGGCAACCCTAACTATAGTTAGCATCCATATCATATTCCTGGTGATGTGATTTCATGTGATTTTTCAAACTCCCATTTTGCGTGAACGTCGAATTACATATATCACACTTATACCTCCGTTCATTGCTATGTGATCTTATATGTTCTTGCAAAGACTGTAAACGAGGATAACTTTTATCGCAAAATTCGCAGCGGAAATTTCTCTCTCCCGTGTGAGTCGCCATATGCTCTTTTAAACGCGAAGGGAGGTAAAATCTTTGATCGCATAAATCGCATTGATGCCTATAAACCTTTAAATGATTCCTGCGATTATGTTCCATTAATGTTTTCCGCCGGTTATAAACTTTATCGCATAATTTACAAGCAAACGTCCGCTTGTCACCATGGACTTCAATTAAATGACGATTTCGCAACGCATAAGACATGAAACTAGCCTCACACTTATAGCAATTGACGGTAGGTTTTTTTTCGTGAACCGTCGCAACGTGTAAGTACCTACTATATTTAGATTTTAAGTTTTTGCCGCAAATTTCGCAAGGAAAACTCTCTTCGACTTTACTGTGTGATTTTATGTGTGTTCGTAAAGAATTTCGTTCTAAAAAACAAGCGCCACAGACATCGCAAATATAAGTACCGAAGTGATCAATCATATGTTTTTTCAAAACGTCAAAATAAGGAAAGGCGCCATTGCATTCGGTACAGATTAAATTATCCATCGACAATCTAAACTTCAAAAACTCGTTGGTAACCGGATATAACATTTTACCGTGAACGCTAGTGATGTGCTTTTTAAATATTTCTAAGTCGTCGATTTTTTCGTTGCACAATCTACAATCGATTCTAGTGATGTCTATTTTCGGGATTTTACGGTTTTCCATTGTGCTTTGAAATAATTCGATTGGGTCGTGAGTTAAAGTGTGTTCTCTGAGTTCATTTGGGTTAGTAAATTGGTCGCGGCAATAGAAACAGTAATATATACTGATTCTATTTTGAAAAGGGCACACGTATGAGTTTTTGACTATCGTTAACGCATTCGTGTAGACCATGAAATCGTGGTCTAATTCTTGTTTCTTCTTGATTTTCTGTGCTTCTTTCTTTACTGGGGTTTCAACTGTAACTGTAAAAAAAATGTAAATTATTAATCGGTTCAGCTGTTTAGGAGGACTTAGGTAAGAAACACAGAAGAATAATTATATGTCACAATAATTAAGTTGAAGAGGTTTATAGTTTGTTTAAATGGGCTAATGGCAAATGGGCTAAATTAAAAATAATGGAATAATACAAGAAGCAGTAAACTAAGCACTAGAAAGTCTCTATTCTGAGAACAAATTATGGCAGAGATAATATAAGATTTCAGGAAGCTAAATTATACTATGTGTATTTTTGGTCTTGCACAACCCGCTAGGAGATGATTCTACCCATGAAAACAAACAACTTATATTATTCAACCAACTCTGAAAACTCGAAAAAAATTTCAGCTGTTTCTAACAAAAGTTCAATGCCCTCCCGACCATAATGTATGAAACAGCTGATATTTTCCTTTTCTTAACGGAAATAAATGGACAGAAGTTGTGAACAAGAGAATTGGCACCATTGGTTTACCAAATGATAATAAAATGTCAAAATCTATAAACGGCTTTAAGATTGTAATTCTTTAAATTAAATAGGTTTTATTCAAAAATATGAATTTCGCGGGCTACCGTGAAGCATCCTTAAATTCTTTTAGATAAATAAATATTCCTAAAACCGTTTTTTCTCACTCACCAGGCTTCTCCAGCATATCATCAAGTTTAGCGCGTAACTTCTTCATCTTGATAGTGATCTCCCTCTTTATAGTGCGGTCTCCCTTCTCTCGTTTGGCGCGCGTTCGGCCCGACACCGGCGCTTCCTCCGTCTTCACGTCTTTCATTTCGTCGAATTTTGTGTCTAGAGCGTCTGTAAGGGGAAATATTTTATAAGAAAATATTTGAAATATGGTCAATTTAAAATAGGGTAAACTAAAATAAGTAACTGGGCGACACGATATCCTTGGTTAAATTGGCCAGACTTTCTGGTTCCTGACTACTCGTAACTACAGTCAAAGTTCGAGACTAACGGCTTTACGAGCTTTCCGAGGCACGGAATGTCAGTGATGTCCGAGATAAACGATGGGACGATTCACACACGGCCATCGGATTCCAAACTAAGCAGAGCTTGTAATATGGTAACTAGACAACTGATAAACATACTTATCTATCTATCTTCTATCTATATATATACAGGGTGTCCCACGGCTATGCCACATGGAGGGAAAGTACCTTAAATCTTGTAGATAGAACATTTTACTGAAAGAAGACATTATTTGAATTTTAAAAACAATTAAAATTGCATTCATAGATTTTTAAATAATTAAATGGTTGGGCCGGGAATCGAACTTGTTCCACGAGAAAAAATAATCAAAAAACTACAGGCTGATTAAATTTCTCGAGTAACAGGTTCGATTCCCGGTTCAACTATGTAATTATTTAAAAATAAAGACACAGAACATGGAGTTTCTTGCCCATTCTTCTCCATATAAAACTACCTTTTGGAATGGGCGAATAGAATCAATTTTTTTTTTTATGTATTTACGTTCTAAAATGCCTTGTCTAATGGAAATAAACGTTTTGACTTTCGACTTTTTTGAACAAACAATCATGCTCCTCCCACACAGGACTAACTCAGTCCTGGGTGGGAGTCACCACGACCTCCGGCTTAGCAGTCAGGGTCACTATAGTACGATTTTTAATTCGAGTCAGAAAAATGACAAGTTCAGCTGTCACTGATACCAAAAAGGGTGACCCGCTACAATAGTGATATTCCGCAATCGATAGACTTAGACATTTAGTCATGCTTTATTTTATTAGGTATCAAAGCGTTTTTTTATTGAAAATATTGAATACATATCGTATTAAATAATAGGATTTTTGAAATATGGACCTTACCAAAAACAAATAATATAAGGCTGCGTTCCCACTACGCCGGACCGGCAGATCTGCCGAAAACCGGACACCGGACAAAGTGTTCACATTACATCGGATCCCGGAAGAAATTCAGACAGCAGTTGAATTTGGACCTGCGCGCACAATGGACGACGAAATTGTTGTGTGTGGTGGTATCTTAATAGAAGGCAAAATAATAGAAAACATTGGGTACACCCTATTTTACGGGAAAGATTTTCACCATGCTCTTTTTTGCTCTTTTCATCATGTCTACATTTACCAGAAAATGCGAGCCGAATGACTAGAGTGGAACACGGGCGGGGCGAGGGGAGCACGAGCGGGGTGAGCGGGGGACAGATACCGGCTCAAACTCGTTCACATTACTCCGGGCCCGGGTGTTCTACCGGCAATTCGTAGTGACAAAACGCTCGCTAAAAATGCCGGGCTCGGCAAAAATGCCGGACCCGGGATAATGTGAATAGCTTCATTAAAATTGTACAGCCACTAGCCCTTCCGGCAGA
Source organism: Athetis lepigone (assembly GCA_033675125.1). NCBI lineage: Eukaryota > Metazoa > Arthropoda > Insecta > Lepidoptera > Noctuidae > Athetis > Athetis lepigone. Next base: position 3,019,771 of record CM066220.1, on the reverse strand, counting down.
TTTACCGGCGCGGCAGATCTGCCGGTCCGGCGTAGTGGGAACCTGGCCTTACAGTGTTTTATGTAACATTAAATTACCCACCGTGTATGTCTTCTATTTAATTACCGTAAATTACATGTAATATTTATTTTACAATTAAAGGCAATTTAATATTGAATAAAAAAAAAATTCTCGACTAAGATTTATTTGTAAAAACTCGATAGTACCACATCACTATTTATTTGGGACTAAAAACCTGCAACACTGGAAATGTCATTTTACTGACTACAATTAAAAATCTTACTATAACCACTAGACCAACAGGCCCGTCATGATGAAATGATGAAGGAACTTTGACTTACCAGTCATATCGTCATCCGCCATGCCTCTATCGTCCATAGCGTCAGAATCATCTTCACAGAGCGGTTCCGCCTTGATCTCAACTTCTACCTTACCATCTGTAAATAAAACTATATGATTAATTTAATTAATGTTAAAGATACTCCTTATGTATAATGGTCCCGATTCTCTTGTGCACAAACTAATGTAAATTTAAGTTAAGTGCATCTTTCTCTTTCCATTTCTTAAAGAAAAGGACAGAAGACACATTTTAGTTTAATCCTGTCAAATTAGACAGCGCCTGATGAAAATTGACGTATATTTAGACGCCATGTTTTTAAATTGCGTCTAAATTATCTATTGAGTGTCTAAATTTGACAGGACTTAACTAATATTTGATCTTCTGTCCTTTTCTTAATTAAAAGGAAAGAGAAAGATGCACTTAATTCAAATTTACGTTAGTTTGTGCACAAGAGAATCAGCGCCAATGAGGAACAGAGTGTAAAGTCCCTCATCCTCCTCATCCACCAGAAGGGAGGATCCTCCGACCAGACGGGTGTTGTGTCTAGGGGGTACTGCCCGACGGTTCTAGTCGCAAATAAAAAGTATCGTAGTATCATCAATTGTTGCGGAATATTTATAATAGATACCGTGACCCTGGAACATAAAGGGCAATCGAAGGAACATGAGTGGGTTTTAGTCAGTAAGAGTCTGACACGCCCTCCCGCCGCACCCAGGACGGGAGCAGTCATTGGATGATTTCCCACTCACCAAAAAAAAAAAAAGTATCATCAATTGTAGTTCACATGTCCGGCGACAGATGTCGCCACAAACTAATTGGCTGTTGCGACTTCGTCCGCGTAGATTTTGTTTTTTTTTGTCTATGTTCTTTTGTTAATTTAAACGGTTCGTCATAAGCTATGGTTATGTGAAAACCGTTTGGCTCAAGGTCTAACTAACTGCTAACCTTCCAAGAGGTATTTGTGATTAGACCCGCTAATCTTTGTTTCTGTGCTATGTTAATAAAAAAATACAAATTAGGGTTTCATGCAAAAAAGTCAAAATACTTAATGCCCTGGATGAATAGTAACATCTGTATGTTAGTAAGTATATTTTATAATACTTTAAACTTCTGCGTTGCATATTAATACTTCACTGTTTTTCGGGATTTAACGCAGCATCGCGATTTTAAGTCGACTAAAAACCGGACACAGTGAGTGTAGTGTGTACGCGGCTTTATAGTGGACATTTATCGAGTCGAGGGTAGATGAAGATCAATCTACTTCATCGACGGAGTAGTGTCGCCGGACAGTCTGCTTGTGACAATTGGCAGGTGTAACCCTGCCGAAACGTCAAGCAAAAAACAAATAAAAAGGTGCGTGCGCGTTAAATCCCGAAAAACAGTGAAGTGTTACGCGGTGTCCTGCGTGAGCGACGAACGCGACGCGACGCAACACGACGCGACGTAATGCGACGCGATGCTATACGCGACAAATGTCCTAAGTCCTACGTGATTTTGGTCATTACTTCTCGAATCATGGAGAAGTACAGTACAATTTTGCTTGAAAGTTCGTGGTGTCGCATCTGGTCACTCAAAACAAGTGCGCGTTATGTCGCGTCTCGCCGCAGGCTGTCATATAGGCCGCATGTAGGGTATGCCGTTAAGTTGATCGCGTTCGTCGCGTTTGCAGCGTCGCGTTCGTCGCTCACGCAGGACACCGCGTTAGTAAGTATAGTTAAAATTAAGAAAAAAGAAATTTTTGTATATTTTTTCTATATTGATCATCCTCCCAGCCTTCTCCTATAATAAGGTCAGTAAAAACAATCGTACCTTCTTTGAGATGCAACTTCGTGCTAAGAAAGACTTCTTGCGACTGCAAAACTTGTTGTTTGAACGCACAGGCGTCGCGGAGACGCACAACGCACGTCGCGCACACGCAGCAGTCTTTCGCGTCGCCGTCCAGGTGAGATAACTGAAATATTATGTAAAAATAGCTAAATAATATATATTAACCTTTCAACAACCAACCGACAGCCGGCTGTCGGGCTGCTATTGTCTTTCTATTGTGTCTCAAATCACGTGTGTTTGAAGAATTAATACTAGCTTTTGCCCGCGACTTCGTTCGCGTGAAATAATAATTAATAGTTAATTAATAGTTCCCTTTCCCGGAGATATTTCTGAAATGAAAACTATCCTATATTCTCGGATTCTAGACTATATCTGTACAAAATTTAATTCAAATTGGTTCAGTGGTTTAGGGGTGAAGAAGAGACAGTCAGACAGACAGATATTTTCGCATTTATAATATTAGTATGGATAATTTACGATGCATTCTCATTTGATTATTTTTTTAATATGGTAATTTCCTACATAATTATATCATACTGAATTTTCATTGAATGATTGATACATACTTCGTTATTTATATAGTTTATACTATTTCTTATCAATCAAGCTATTACAAAAGAAATAATTCAATTCCAACTGTTAGTAAAAGATACAACCATTTACTGGGTGCATGTACATGTGCATGTACCCGGTGTGTCAAGTGAATGCAAAAGATATTTAAATTAATAAAGCCATTGGTGCCGATTCTCTTGTGCACAACTTAACGTAAATTTAAGTTAGATGCATCTTTCTCTTTCCATTTCTTAAAGATAAGGACAGAAGATACATTTTAGTTTAATCCTGTCAAATTAGACAGCGCCTCATGACAATTGACGTATATTTAGACGCCATGTTTTTAAATTGCGTCTAAATCATCTATGGAGTGTCTAAATTTGACAGGACTTATCTAATATTTGATCTTCTGTCCTTTTCTTAATTAAACGGAAAGAGAAAGATGCATTTAACTTAAATTTACGATAGTTTGTGCACAAGAGAATCGGCACCATTGTATCTTTTACTAACATAGTTTTTTAATTAAGGGTTGTGATTACTAACAATTATGGACCATGGTCTGTAATAAAGTATTTTATTTTTATTTATTTTATTATTTATAAACCAACATCTTTCTTGTTATTGTTACAAACGAAAAGTTGATTCTAAAAACGGAACAGTATTATTTTGAAAATTTTTATTTTATTTATTTTAATCTGCAATGTATTTTATCTTTACAAAAAAACTAGTGCCCTTACTAATAATCACTGTGTAAAGTTATGCAATGAATAAAGCCTGTGTTACCATACATTTTTTGACGTATAAACCTGTCATAACTTTATGCAGCGTTTATTAGTAAGGCGCTACGTGTCTTATAATTAATTGTTCTCAATTTTTCTCTCTTTCCTGAATTAATTTCAGTATTAGTTTTCTGCTCTCAAAAAGAGAAACTCTATTAGTTATATTTCAAGTTTATGTGTAATGATTTATTAAAAAATATTTTCTTTTTTTATTCATTCAGTTTGTATTTTTTTGTTAAAATGTAAAAAAAAAATCTTATGTTTATCCTCAACTTAAAGCAGACAACTTATCTCAGGCACCTTTCTCTATTTAAGCTAACTTTTACCTTATCTATACTAATATTATAAATGGGAAAGTGTGTCTGTCTGTCTGTTTGTCTTTCTTTCACGGCAAAATGGAGCAACGAATTAACGTGATTTTTTAAGTAGAGATAGTTGAAGGGATGGAGAGTAACATAGGCTACTTTTTGTCTCTTTTTAACGCGAGCGAAGCCGCGGGCAAAAGCTAGTATGTAAATAATGCCAAGATGTTGAGATAAATAAATATTTATGATTACGATTAGGTATCAACTACTAATAAATTATTATAAGTACGTTTCTAACAAGATGAGTCTTTGTTACTTTAATAAATAAATTATATCTAAGTATCTATCTATTATTAGTAGTCAACACACATCCGAAAATACTGAAGCTAAAATCATGAAATTTCAACAGTAATTTAATTTTTGAAATTACACGGGTTAAAATAGGGATAAGGGAATGAAATAGGTATTTGTATCGTATTGGACGGGCGAAGCCAGAAACAATACAAATAACAGTTTAAAATAAATTCATGTAGCGTTTCATAGAATAAAAGGTCTTTCTTGGGTGTTTCGTTCTTCTAAAAGCTTAGTTTATTCTGCCAAGATGTAGCACTATAGGGTAACCAGCCTGTTATTTACTTACAAGTAGGCCGAAACAATCCATGAACATTTCCGAATAAACTTCTTTTGATCCCATCCATTCATACTCGCTGGTAAGAAGTCGGCATTTCTTGATAGATCTGCAACAGCGGCACAATGCAGGGTCTATAATCGGACCTTTACTCTTCACAGCGGCCCCCGAAGTCTCCATTTCACAACAATTATGTTATCTTTCCATTTAAAAATAATATTTTCTGTGTGCGATCACAAAAACGTAAAATCGAAACAATTTGGGTTTGACGTTTGCGTTCCAGGTTTTTGAGACCTAGCGTTGCGGTTACAATTCTAGGAAATGACGGTTTTAAAGCATTGAGATGCTGCATTTGGTCTCTTTCTTGTTTGAGTAAAAGGAATAAGAAAGAAACATAACAATGTTTGTTTTGGCAGAAATTTCCTTTTTTGTTTATATAACTATTTTATTATCTTTGTTTTTTTTTATAAAAATACTAGCTCTTGCCCGCGGCTTCGCTCGCGTCAAAAAGAGACAAAAAGTAGCCCATGTTACTCTCCATCCCTTCAACTATCTCCACTTAAAAAAATCACTTCAATTCGTCGCTCCGTTTTGCCGTGAAAGAAAGACAAACATACAGACAGACAGACAGACACACTTTCCCATTTATAATATTAGTATAGATTTCTCCTAAATCTTAGAATTTGGTATTTGTAATTTTGTATTAAATATAATTGAATATTTAAACCGACACAGACAAACAAGCAGACTTGAAACAAATACTTGTAGTAGTACCACAGATAAAAATATTTATCTGTACGAGAACCGAACCCGCGACACGCAGTACAGACAGAAACCGATCTTTCAGCCACTAAACCAAGAATCATACACTCACTAACGAGCCGTAACTGTAACCGTTGCATGTACTGTAACCAAAAACATAATGTGTACGTGGCTCGCGAGCCTGCAACGAACGCTACACGAGCGACTCGCAGCGAGCCGACGATTGTCGGGTGACGCTCGTGGACGTCATGAGGAGAGGTTGTAGCTAGCCGCTGCGAACCAGCTGTAATTTCGAGTTATTCCTTTGTCATTATGAGTGAATCGTCAGAGGATAAATGTCTTTTACTGATAGACGCCTACAGGTTAAATACTGTACTATGGAACCCTAAGGACAAAGATTGTTACAAAAGTCATTTGTAAGAAGATGCCTGGCTAAAATCGAAGGTATAATGATTGAAAGTGGAGGGTGGCAGTTTATGATCATCGAGTAAGGCATATATATATAAGTAAGTAAGCTGCACAGGCGAGAGACACTTCGTCCGACATCGGGGAGTTACATTACAAACCAAAACTTAGGGCAGAGCAGGTCTCCCCGTTCGTTACTCCCCTACACACTAGAACCTCGTTACTGTATCTGTTTGGTTACAGTTACAGCTCGCACAATGAGTACGCTCAGTAAAAGCGTTCCGGCGACGCCGACGTCGTGGGCCGTAATTGTAAAACGCGTACACACTAGAACCTCGCTCGTTACAGTATCACATAAGTTACGGTTACAGCTCGCTAATGAGTACCCGGATTTAGAAAACGCGTGAAGCCGTTGGTCCCGCGGGGTTATTACCTATGAAACAGCAATCAGCAAAATTTGCGCAGTGATCGCGAGATCACCGCGCGATTGTCAAAAAAAATCGTATTATGTATGAACCGATTGCTAATCGCTCGCTGATTGTTCTAATGCACTGTCTTATTGCTACGATGACGATAAAGTAGCAATCGCTGGAACTAATTAAATATCACCTTTAACAAAAAAAACTTAACTTTGCTCTTAAAAACCATACTAAATACGAAACCATCAAACGAAAAATGCATATTTTAGTTAACTGATTGCTCCACAGAGGCAGCACTATCGCTAGATTGCTATTTGACGTGACGTATTTTGAATTGACGTTTGAGCAGCAAATATTGCTAAATTATCGCGATCGCTCGGCTATTGCAAGATACGTAATCCCGGTGCCGGTTGTCATTCGTAAATTTTTATTATCCTATCATTTCCGTAATTTAAAGTTTCGTAATCATCCGTAGTTTGCAATGATGAAATAGCAATCAAGTACTTTGAAATCAGAAATACTGTACTTTCTAACTCATGTAATTCTCAGTATAAACTTTATAAATACCGTAAATCGACTTTTCAAACTTCGGTATTCCGTAATACAGTCAACCCCAACACTGGGAAAGGTTAGGGAAGGGAGTAGATGAAGCTTTTAAAACCCCAATTTTTTTCGTGAGTGGGAAATCATAAAATGACTGCCCCCTTACCATGACGTTTAAAGTAAGATTGTTTTAGTCCTGTGCAGGAGTGTGCAAGTGACAGCGTTAGACACGTTGTCTAGCGACGTCTCTTTCCCACTGAAAGTAATACTGCTATAAGGGCTTGTGGTACGACGCCCCCAGCTCCCGTCCTGACTGCGACGGGAGGTCGTGTCTCTTACTGACTAAAATCCACTCATGTTCCTTCGGTTGCCCTTTATGTTCAATTGTTGTGAGTAGGGAAGTATTATTGCATACTTACCTACATAATTCTCTTATAATATAACACTTACTATAGAAAGGTATACTCACTTAAAATTAACGAGCCGTCCCGTCAAACACTTCACACACGCACTGGCACAGTTTATTTCATTACCAAGCGGGGTCTTGGCGGATGCCAAGAGCCTTGGGGGTTTGATTGTCCTCGCGTAGACCAGATAACCGCATTCGAATGCGCCGTAAGGTATCTTCTCTGAGTTCTCTACGTACAAGTGTCAAATGGCATGGTACTGCTTGTAAATAATGAATAAAATTCCAGCACCACATAACGCTAGCAGCGTTGTAAATAGTATATTGTTTGTCTGAATATGGAATGTTGTTTCATTATAAGACTCACTTCCAGCTCCGTGCTGATTTATCACAGCTTCACTCAGTTTGCACTCACATTTACAGCATTGTTTGCCCATCTTGATAAAATTTACGTACGAATTTACTCGTAGTAAAAATAACTAATTTTAATAAGTAACTTTGCACGAGTATCACAAGTATTGCTTCCAATTTGTAGCAGTTTAGCAAGTAACTTTCCATAGCCGTTCTTACACATTTTTGCTGATGTAGCAGTCGCCAGCCCGGCGCGCCGCGCGAACCCGACACTTCACACAAGCGATAACGCGCACGCAGCTGTAGGCAGGATCGCCATGAGGTGATGTGCCAACATAGGAGGAGTAATATAAACAACGTGTGTCCACTTCTAAGGCTCGTTTATTACTAAAACCAAACACTACACACTTTTACATAATTATCATATTTACTTATCCCCACACGGGGTCAGGGTAACTATTATAAATATTCCGCAACCCCGGCAGGCGTTGGCCCTGTTGGGCCCCTTCCCGTGGCGACCATTGTTTTGCTAACATGGACCAATCGCTGTTGTACTTATACTTACTTCGTGCTTGTATCTTCTTGCTGGTTGTCGGAGAAGCTTATAAACGGTTTGAGTAAACATTTTAGCAAAAACATATTTAATAGGTCTATTGTGGCCAAAATAAGAACGGGTCACGGGTAGAGATGGGTTTCTATCTATGTTTACCCCAATGATGTTATATAATTTACCCCGCAAATAATATCGGATGGGTATTTACCCACCGCCCATCTAGTCATGGGACGCGCTTGTAATAGAGATGGGAGGTGAGTAAATATATTTGCCGAGTAAAAATCCTGCAATTGGGTATTTAGCGGGTAGAAACTCATCTCTACTTGTAATGTCATGTGTGTAAGGATTGCAATCCCGCACAGTGGGCCTTTTTATTTCCATATAATTTTGCAATTAAACAATTTTTCGATCGACTTTCTATGTAATGTAATTGTAGGTACACACCGCTACAGGGGCCCTAGTCATCTGATCTCAAAAGCAGAGCCTGGGGCCCTAGTCTGCTATTACAATCGTGTCTCAATTATCGATTTTTGACGTGTAACGTCAAACTTTTGACACATTTCCCATACAAAAACTGTCAAAGTTGTCAAATATCCGGGCGATGACTGATAATTGAGACACGATTGTAATAGCAGACTAGGGCCCCAGATCAAGGTATACAAAACCAGTTTTAGCTGACCTCGCATTGTGCATGTTTTTCGTACAATCAGAAATCAGCTTATACTGATTTTGTATAGCTTGATGTGAAGCCCAAGCCCACCGTACGCGTGTATGTTTGTGGGTACTAAAAGGGGTTTTTTAAGGATGGGAAGTCAGACTAAAACCCACCCTTGTTCCCTCGGTTGCCCTATGTTCCGAGGCCGCGGTAACTATTAGCGCAGAGTCACACCGAAATGGCAGCGGCCGGCAGCGACGCGGCGAGCACCTTCAGTGTGAAATAATTTTAAACTTTAACTACATACTAAAAAGACCAGTATCCCTTAAAAAGGCCGCTAGGCGGCCCGAGGCCGCTCGCGGCACCGCGGGCCGGTAAACTAGTCAAGAAGTTACCAGGCGCGCGGGGACAAGAGGTCGCGCGAGGCCGCCAGCGGCGACGCTGGGGTTGGGGTCACCCACGGCCGCTGCCATTTCGGTATGTCTCGGCCCTAGAACTATTCCGCAACCCCAGCAAGCATTGGCCCTAGTTCATGCTCATACACGCAAGTCCAATGAGTGACGCTTTTATTACTTGACTGCCGAACGGAAAAGAAATAAAAATATATATAAAAAAAAATCTTTTTGTTCACACGGCTATACATCAACCTATACCAAACCCAGATTTTAGCTGGCCTCGCATTGTGTATGTTTTTCGTACAATCAGAAATCAGCTTATACTGGTTATGAATAGCTTGATGTGTAGCCCACCGTTCCTCTGTTTTCCGCGGTCAGGTTCATTTGGCCGGGGTTGCGGAATGTTTATAGTAGTTACCGTGACCCTGGAACATAAAGGGCAACCAAAAGAACATGAGTGGGTTTCAGTCAGTAAAAGTTAATTATAATAATTTTTGTAATCTATTGATTTTTAAAAGTGTCCATGGAGTTTCTTGCTCGCTCTTTTCCATGAGACCTACTCCTTGGAACGAGCAACTAGTTTCATTTTCCTGACAGACTGACACCTTGACGATTCAAAAGTACCTGTAAATGGTTTATTTGAATAAAATAGTTTTGAGTTTGAGTTGAGTTTGACGATTTTCCACTCCCCAAAAAGAAAAAAAAGGTTCATTTTGTGCAAAGTAAGGCAGACTGCACAAAATTAGCCGGGGATTGCGGAAGTTGTTGATCCGGCGATCCTCGGCGTAGATAGGAGAAGAAACACGGGGGTGGTTTTTAGTGAGTAACTGTGTGACAGATCCCTTTGCCCCCCGGTTCGGAGAAGATCCATGAGGATTTTCCACCCCTAATAAAAAAAGACTGCACAAAATGAGCCAGCGAAAAAATAATCAATAAAAATAAAAGTTTCATAAGAATCGGTTCAATAGAATTCTAAAAAGCTGTTTCAAGATTTGTACCAAACAAAAAAGAAATGGGTTCTAAATAAAACAAAGTGTGTTCTTCATTAATGTTATTATAAAACTTAATAAATAATATTCAATTACAGTGATAATTATTATGCATCTATTTAAAACCAACTTACATCTACTTATAATAAATATCTTAAGTAGTACTTATAATTATTATAAAACTATTATTATTTGTGATAAATAAATACTATAGTCACTATTATTAATTTCACAGTACCAAAGCCGATTAACGAAAAAATTATATATTTTTTACATGTATTTAATATACACTAGCAAACTGCCGATGCCGTAGCGAATTTTATTACAATAAATAATACAAATAAATATAGATAAAAATACTGAAATCGAGATTCCAATAAGGCAGTAACAGTATCCATGTCTTTTGAGATCAAATTAAAATAATTATTTTTTATTTGTGATAGCATTTTAAGTCTAGCGGGTGAAAACACACTCGTAACATAACTTCAACCATGATGATATTATGTTCTTTTTTTCCCCACATACAAATACATAAAACCCGGGGGTCTAGTCTGCTATTGCAATACGGTATTTTACGCCATCATCAATTGACGTACTAACTTTTAAACTTTCGCGTTTCATGTTAACATATATTATCAATTGACGTACTTTTTATGAGGTGTCAAAACGCAATGCTCCTTATGACGTCACTAAAGGTCATAGCTCATTACAGCCACCCGGCAGCCACTCCGCACCGACTTGCTTTATAACCGAGGCGATCCGGTGACGGTACGAAGTTGATATAGTGAGCGCATGGACATGTGCATATAAAGAATACTAGCCGCAGGAGGCGAGTCGGTGCGGAGTGGCTGCCGGGTGGCTGTAATGAGCCTTAATTAGAGAAGTCTTAAAAGGACACGCTAGCGCTCACGGTTGCGTCGGGTCATTAACCTATGATAAGAGAGTGAAGTAGGAATGATCCGTTCTTCTTTCGATGGGTATTTAGCGCGTGTCAACTATTTATTATTTTTATGAGGCATTTGGTAAAAAATTAAGACAATGTTTTTTTTATATTTGTAATGAGAATCGAATACTCAATAGCCTCCTTCTATATGTCCCTCGTCTAACCGAACACGGTGCATATTAAAATAAAATCCTTATTATATATTTATATTTATATTCTACTAGGTACTATTCTTCATAAGTTACGTACATTTGCAACCTTATCACTTTAGAATTGCTTGTTATTTTAAATTCATTTTTGTCGAGTTTGTGTACTAATATTTCAAAAACCTGAATTGACTGCTAAACTGATTTTTCACACGTATTAATTAATAAACCAGGACCGCCGTCCCAGATTAGAATCTGAGGTGCCGATTCTCTTATTCACAAACTAACGTAAATTTAAGTTAAGTGCATCTTTCTCTTTCCATTTAATTAGGAAAAGGACCGAAGATAAAATATTAATTAAGTCCTGTCAAATTTAGACACTCCACAGATAATTTAGACGCGATTTAAAAACATGGCGTCTAAATATACGTCAATTTTCTTCAGGCGCTGTCTAATTTGAGAGGATTAAACTAAAACATATCTTCTGTCCTTTTCTTTAAGAAATGGAAAGAGAAAGATGCATTTAACTTAAATTTAGTGAAGTTTGTGAACAAGAAAATCAGCACCTGAGACCGCCTATATTTAAATAAATAAAAATTAAACTCAAAATGCGCGATACTTTCATTAGGCCATTTTTTGCTAATATTCTAATGCCCTTACTAATAATCACTGTGTAAAGTTATGCAATGAATAAAGCCTGTGTAACCATACATTTTTTGACGTATAAACCTGTCATAACTTTATGCAGCGTTTATTAGTAAGGCGCTTAATCTGGAAAATGTTTGAAAAATAATGGTGCCGATTCTCTTGTTCACGAACAACTAAATTTAAGTTCAGTGCATCTTTCTCTTTCTATTTCATTAAGAAAAGGACAGAAGATACATGTTAGTTTAGTCCTGTCAAATTAGCCAGCGTCTGAAGTAAATTGACGTATGTTTGGTGGCCATGTTTTTAATCGCGTCTAAATTGTCTGTAGAGTACCTTAAACCTTTGTACACACGTGATTCAAGACATAATAGAAAGACAATAGCAGCGCGACAGCCGGCTGTCGCTTGCTCGTCGAAAGATGAATTTGACAAGACTTAACTAATATTTTTATCTTATGTGCTTTTCTTAATAAAAATCGAAAGATAAAGAATCGCCACCATTGTAATATATTTAAAAAAAAATGTATTTCAGATAGCAGTCTTTATGGCCCAGTAGTTAATACACCCTCATACGTGAGGTAGTAAGTTTGATACCGAGCCAAGCTTTTTCAATACATGTAAACTTTTTAATTTTATCTTTCTGTTCAGATAAATGTTGAGGAATTACAGATAATTTTAATGTCTTAATATGTACAATACTTCTTTAAAAAATACTTCAGACCATATTTTTATCTAGTAATCTCTAAAATATGTTTAATATTAATTAACTTGATGGCATAAAACAAAAAAATATAGAAGTTCTAACACAAGTGAAACCGCGGAATACAGCTATACTAAGAATCATAAACTGAATATTTCTTTATACCACCAAGTTATAACCTGGTTCATTAAAGAAAGGAATCTAAATGGCGGCGCTTATCACGTTCTCGCTCGCACACTAGTGCCGTCTATACTCACTCGCGCGCGTACCATCAACATAAAAAAAATTGTCTTTATTTGCTTCCACGCTGCCTTGACGCGCTCAGTGCTCCTTTTTACAAATATCTTGTTATAGTTTTCTGTTATTTTTGCGTTGTTACCTGTTTGTTATTGTGGTAAAAGTAGGCACTGTTTCCGATGAAAACAATAAAAATTCTTAACAACATTTTTGATTTGAAAAAAAAAACTTCAACTTTAAATTTTATATGCAGACTGTACTATCTGCCAACGCAAGTACATGCCGCCATTTAAGATGCCTTTCTTTAATGAACCGGCTTATAATAAAGTTCTAATCTTCAGCTTTCTCAAGAATTAAGTTTAAAATTGCACAATCGAATTTAAGCAAAATCTACTTTGCACACAATTTTGAACTCTATAAGTGATGAGATACAGTTCATATTGAAACTGTTCGATTACGTTATTAATATCATAAACAATTACTTTTGTTCTATGATTTTTTTATTAAACAAATGAAATTGTTATAAAACAAAGTAGGATTAGTTTCAGCATATGCAACTCAAAAATGGCTGAGCCGATTTTTATGATCTTTAATTTGTTGTATTTGTATCTTCTCCGAAAAGCAGAAAATTCACGAAAAAAGTTATGATAATAAATAATCAACCGACTTTAAAAAGGAGGAGGTTCTCAATTCGACTGTATTGTGCAATGATATTTTAAGTAAAAAAGTGTAGATAGGTTATATGCAGTCAAAAAGTAGCACATTAAAAGTTTGCCAATTGGCAAACATGATACTGAGTATTGCGTTGACATTTGACGTTTATCTCTTTTTCACTCGCACTACTTCAATCATGTCATCCTACTTTGACGTGTAATGTAGGTATGTGTGCGTTAGTGTGCCGTTTTTGAAGATAGAATTTCGTTTGGGTAACCTATCTACGCCTTTTTTACTTAAAATATCATTGGTATTGTGTATATTTGTTTCACGATTTCTCCACCAATTAAGAAACGTTCACCAAAAAAAGATCAGCAATCTAAGATTACAACTTTCACCAAAAAGTCATAGAAAAAAAGTTATTGTTTATGACACCAAAAACAACCTCCAATCTCACGATTATTACCAGCTTCAAATAGTCTACACTTTAATGTTACAAGCCCTAAATTCAATAAAAGCAACCGTCAATATCACAATCTGGATGATGCGTTTTAATATGAGCTTTCATACTAGCATTCTGTAGAAAAGTTTGCCCACAAATATGGCATCTATATCTCCTATCGTTATTGTGTGTCCGTATATGATATTGCAAGGATTTCAACCTAGGATAACTTTTTTCACAATACTCACATCTGAAATTTCTTTCACCGGTGTGTGTTGCCATATGCTCTTTTAACCTAGAAGGTAAATAAAACCGTTGATCACAATACTCACACTGATGCTTCAAAACTTTTTGGTGATTCCTCCTTTGATGCTCTGTCAAAGTCTTTTGTCTATTATAAACCTTGTCACATAAATTGCATGGGTACGTCCTCTTTTGTCCGTGAGCTTCTGTCAGATGTTTATTTTTTAAAGCGTATGACATGAAGCATTCGTCGCAGCGAGGACATCGGATTATGGCCTTTTTCTTATGAACTATATCGACGTGCATGTCTTTATAATGGTTTGATTTGAAAACTTTGCCGCAGACTTCACATGTATGTCTCTCATCGTCCTTATGCCTTTTTAAATGGGCATCCAGCCTCGGTTTCTCCAAGAAACACACTCCACATACATCACAAGTGTAATTACTGAAATGTTCTACCATATGCGTGTTTAAAGTATTGAAATCTTCAAAAACACCGTTGCACATAACACAGACCAAATCGTTCCAAGTAAGCTTATAGAGGAGCATCTTATCGGGGGCTTCAAAATAAATCTTTTTCCCATGAACTTGGTCTATATGTTGCTTAAAAACGTTTAAATCTTCAATTTTTGTTGGACACAACCGGCAGTCTATTCGAGTTATATCAATTTTAATCATTTTCTTATAACCCATTAGCAGTTGAAACGGCTTTGTATCATGAGAGACGGTGTGTTCTCTCAAATCCTCTGGTTTTGGATAATAATCCTTGCAGTAAAAACAGTAATAGTTATTTCGTCTGTTTTTGAACGGACAGACGTATGAATATTGTATGATTGTGAGCAGGTTTTCTTCGGACATGCAGTCTAAATCTCTGTCGTAGTTATTTTTCTTTTCAACGGGCGGTTTTTTTATTGCTTTCGGTGATTTTTTTGATGATGTACCTGTGAGGAGAGATGAGGTAATTATAATAATGAAGGGATGATACTCAGTGACCATAATGCAAACTACAGATTCTCAAATTTTTTGTCGCTCGCTATGTAAATCAGGTTTGCATTAAATCTATGGTTGACGTTGACCTAAACTATTACTAAGAAAATGCTTGCACTGCCAAGAGATGTCCAATCAAATCTGTGCGCTTCTCTTATCAAGAGTCAAGAAAGAACCTTAGACAAAGTCAAGGCTAAATAATCCTCGCATGATCTACTAACTAATTTAGTAGGCTTCAAAAAACACTTTGACTGCGGAGTTTGTTAAAATAAAGCACCGGTCTCGGCTGACACTCTCTTCAAAGTCTAATCATTTATTTTCATTAGTCCAAAAATAAATACACTTTGGAAATTCATTTCCAGATCAAAAATGCTCTTTGATCAGTAGTTGGTCTGAATAAGTGGGTCAGTATTCCGAAAGAAATCTCATCTTGGGTCAGAAGGGGTAAGTTGGTCTGAATAAGTGAGTCAGTATTCAAAAAAATCTTCTCTTGTAGGGGTAAGTTGGTCTGAATAAGGGGGTCAGTATTCTCAAGAAATCTTTTCTTAGGGTCGGAAGGGGTAAGTTGGCTTGAATAAGTGGGTCAGTAGTATTCTCAATAAATCTTTTCTTAGGGTCAGAAGGGGTAAGTAGTTCTGAATTAGTGGGTCAGTGTTTTGGAGCTAGCTAAGGTTTTTACAACACAAGTCTGGAACCTCAAACAAACATCAGAATACATACCAGCCTTCTGCTTCTTAGCGGAACCCTTCTTCTTCTTCTGTCCATCCTTCCCTTTCTTCTTAGCTTTCTTCTTAATAGGTTTGTCAGAGTCTGACGAGGAAGCCGACCAGTCGCTCTCTTCGTCATCATCCTCTAATTTCAATTCTTCTTCTAGAGGCAGTTCTGATGTTTCTGGTAATTCTTCTTCTTTTGGCGGTTTCGTTTCTGCGTCTGTGATGTTGTTGTGGTCTGAAAGAAGAATTTAGCAAATATAGACCGGTCTAGTAACAATGACTGCTAAGCCAGAGGTCGTGGGTTCGATTCCCGCCTAGGACATTACTTTGTGTGATGAGCACGATTGCTTGTTCTGTGTCTGGGTGTAATTTATCTATTACTAACTGTCCCCCGCGGTTTCACCCGCGTTATATCAGATTTTTGGTTACTAAAAAAACAAGATAAAAAGTATTCTATGTCCGTTCCCTGGTCCTAAGCTACCTCCCCACCAATTTTCAGCAAAATCGGTTCTGCCGTTCTTGAGTTATAAAATAAGTAACTAACACGACTTTCTTTTATATACATATATAGATAGATATGTATGTATTTATAAATTATATAAGTATGCTCATCAGTTGTCTGGTTACCATAGTACAAGTTCTGCTTAGTTAGGGATTACATGACTGTGAGTAGTTCCAATCCTAGGGTATTTTTTATTTATTTATTACCTTGAACACCGTCTGGCACGGTGTAGTCGAGAGACATGTCATCATCATGGTCTGCACCGCCTGACAGCTCGCTGCAGTCGTCCTTAGGCTCTATTTTTAGCTCTATGTCCATCTGTGGCTTGTGTAACTTCGGTTCTGTAACACAATTGAATAAAATAATTGTTAAAAACTTACAGCTAATAACAGAAAAAAAAACATTACTAAGACTAACGCATATTATATGTTGACTAGCTTTTGCCCGCGGCTTCGCTCGCGTTAAAGAAACAAAAAGTAGCCTATATTACTCTTCATCCCTTCAACTATCTCCACTTAAAAAATCAGGTCAATTCGTCGCTCCGTTTTGCCGTGAAAGAAAGACAGACAGACAGACACACTTTCCCATTTATAATATTAGTATGGATTAAATGAAATGGTTTTGTGAGGTATAGTTCTATTTGGTTCAATAAATAAATATATAAGACCAAATAGTGATAATAATAAAATATCTGAAACAAACTCTTTGTGTCTGATGCCTATGTCTTAAAAAAATGGGTCCGTGGCTTACGCCCCCAGTGGTCGACGCACCTGTGGCCGACGCCCCCGATACGATAATTTCAATTCAAAGTAATTTTTGACCAAATGTACTGTCAGGCACAAACATTGTTTTACAAAAATATTAAATGTACTTATATTGATTGTAAGTATATGAATAATATTAAATCGTAATAATTTTTATAACATAGAAATGCTTTTATATTAGAGGTATGTTTTGAAAAATTAAATTCTTAGTTATTTTTCATTATTTATTTATATATCTCGATAAGAAACCTAGTATTTCTTTTTATATTAAAAAAACAGTTTTCATCACCTATAATCAAGAGAATCATTTAACTTAATTATATTAATCAGTCTCAAATGTAATAAAATAAGATAGTAATTTTAAATAATCAGCCTTAAAAATTAAAAAAGAAAAGGTGTGTAAGGATAAGGTTAAGTGGCGATGTATTCTCTCTGCAATTCGATAGATAACTTTTGATTAGCAAGGAAAAAAACTTTATTAATAGGGTGAAAAATTTTTCTCATTTACTGTACTAATTGAAAAAGCACAAAAAAAAAGAAAATCGTATCGGGGGCGTCGGCCACAGGTGCGTCGACCACTGGGGGCGTAAGCCACGGACCCAAAAAAATGTCTAGATTAATAAAATGTGGATATTTTAAAATTAAATTTCAAACCATTAAACAAGAACTTCTTGTATATAATATATTATAGTATTGTATATAATATTTATAATCTGAATCTTGGAAGTGGGTCTAAAAAATTTTGATGAAATCCATTATGCAGTTAAGAAAGTAACTATATTTTTTGTATGTTTATTTTTATATTGATTCTATGTAAATACATAGAATCATTAGACGGTTGACGGGCCTGTTGGTCTAGTGGTTAGTGGCCTTGACTGCAAAGCCGGAGGTCGTGGGTTCGATTCTCACTCAGGACAAACTTTGTGTGATGAGCATGAATGTTTGTTCTGTGTCTGGGTGTAATTTATCTATAATATGTTAAAAATTATATAATTATATAAAATTATATATATAATGTGTGTGGAAAATTATAAAAGTATGTTTATCAGTTGTCTGGTTACCATAGTGCAAGCTCTGCTTAGTTTGGGATCAGATGACCGTGTGTGAGTTGTCCGAGGATATTTATTATTATTATTAGAAAAAGTGCACTATTTACAAAGAAATCTTTCAGCAAAATCTAGCTCCACCGCTTACCCATCCTTTTAATCATGTGTACAATTAAAATAAAATTTATCATACCAGCGAGCACATCCTTGTCTTCCAGCTTAGCGCTAAGGAACAGCTCCTCACACTGCAGGACTTGCTGACGGAATGCACAGGCGTCTCGCAGACGTACCACACACGTCGCACATACTCCGCAGTCTCTCTCATTGTCATCTACGTGTGAGAGCTGGGGAAAAAGGCTGTATGTAATAACTAGCTTCTGCCCGCGGCTTCGCTCGGGTTAGAAAGAGACAAAAAGTAGCCTATGTTACTCTCCATCCCTTCAACTATCTTCACTTAAAAATTCACGTCCTTTCGTCGCTCCGTTTAGCCGTGAAAGAAAGACAAACAGACAGACAGACAGACACACTTTCCCATTTATAATATTAGTATGGATATGAAAGATTATGATTATATTTTTATTTTTTCATTTAAATGTTTACAATTGAGATTATTGTATAACATAACACTATGACCCGCAAGAGCGGAGTAGTAACCAAAAACTTAAAACCGTGGGATATTATCTGTGTATATCTATATCTATGTTCACTTATTTTACTTGTAAAAACTTGTAATTTAATTGGCCTTATTAATGTTATAATTACAACTGTACTATTGTACACATTCAACTGTAAGTTTCCAAAAATAGTAAAATAAACGTAAAAAATAATAATTACATCTTCTCATACAAATAAATCACCAAAATTGCTCAAGATTATTCAGATGTATAATCTAATTTTTGCAATTTTTTTCAAATAAGTTTAGTAGTTTTTGTATGAAAGAGTTACAAACATCCATTCATAGAAACTTTCACATTTATAATATTAAAAAGATACTAAAAAAGATTTGAATTCATAAAAATGTTCTTGTATTTTTCTTGTTTACATTTCTTAGAAACTAATTAAAATTTTAATACCAATTTCATAGTAAGAAATAGAAAGAAATATACACAGTAAACAACATAATTCACATTATTCTTGTAAGAAAAACAATTGACAATGCTAATAACTATACTATTTAATCAGATTCAAACGCGGAAACATTAAATGAATACAAAAATACACTACAACAAGAAGTCTAGCTGCTTAGTGGCAAAATTTGAAAGTTTTTAATATATGAAGCTTTTATTTTTTACTGACCAAGATTCCGAAGCAGTCCATGACCATCTCAGCGTATACCTCCTTCTTCTCCATCCAAGTATACTCTGCTGTAAGCACTCGACATTTTTTTATAGCTCGACAACACCGACATAGCGCTGGATCTATTATCGGCCCGTTATTCTTAACTGTAGCCATTTTTAAGTATTATTGTCCTCCAAAACGATAACTAACACAACATCCTCATTATATACATTCAGTATTTATCATAATTTCAACTTTCTATGTGATTTTTTTGCGAAAGAAAGCTTCGATTAAAAAAACCTTTCACGCCAGGCCAAAACCAAAACCAAATCAGCCTGTCAATAACACAGAGTTCCACAGAATAAAAACGACAATTGTTAATAACCGGCACTCCGACAGACAACAGATTACACGCAAGTTTGGTAGATACCGGTAAAATGATAGTCAATAAAAATTCAAATAGTTCTGTGAGTAAATCATAAGTTTCCCACTACGGATACTCTTTGCACTCTGTTCTGTAGTGCTTTCTTGGCTTCTTGGTCTTTTGCGGTTAAGCCCGTCTCCGTTGCAAGTTCAAAAATCTACATAAGTAAAATTGCTCAGGCAAATTATCTGCATAGCTTTGCTATCTAGAATTCTCCGGTGTAGGGTTAGTATCGCGATCGCGACCGCGAAAATCAATGGCATATTATTTGCATAGCGTATAGCTTGTTCGGGGTTTATTTAACGGGGGCGCGAACCCTATATTACAGTCGCTAGTGGCGCCA
The DNA here is from genome assembly GCA_033675125.1 of Athetis lepigone. Classification (NCBI taxonomy): domain Eukaryota; kingdom Metazoa; phylum Arthropoda; class Insecta; order Lepidoptera; family Noctuidae; genus Athetis; species Athetis lepigone. The sequence goes on along the minus strand of CM066220.1, from coordinate 2,999,793 downwards.
CTTGCGGATGTTATCAACATCGTTACTAATACTTATGACCGCTCTACACTTAACCCGTGAATCGCGCGAGAAGGCGCGGCGAGAAAATAGCGCGAAGGCAGCGCGACGTGGACAAGGCTCCACATTTGCAATATTCGCTCAGTTTTCACAGTAACGTTCGCGTGTTCGAATGTGATGGACGTTGAAAAAGAAGTGTGTATAGCCGGCATCAACTGGCATTTCCATTAACCCTCTGCGACTGAGGTTACGTCTTACAGACACCGCAACATTGAATTTTGGTTGCTATTCCGCCATTTTTCAGAGAATCGTCTTGCGCCGCTCAGTACCTTCCTGAACCCGTCCACCCAACTTTCCAGTGCGGCGACGAAATCCGTAGCGTGAGCCATTGACTAGTAATTCAGCTGTGGTGTCGGTAATACGTAACATCAGTAATAAGGGATGTGTCTCATAGACGTATTGTCAGTAAAATGATTATATCCCCATACTGTATTATAGACGTCACGTCAGTATTTTCATAGTGCATTTATGCTGAGATACTAAAAACATAGATTTTTTGTACAATTAAACATTTCTATCGGTCTCTAGTCAATCGGCCTCAATCTAGGGGTCTTTCCTTGAGGTCTTTTTACCCTCCAAAAGACACTGGCACAACATTATCAAAAAAGTGGTGCCGTATTATTATCATCGTTATCATGTTTCCAACTATAGCCTTTTCTCAACTAGGCTCTAGCCTAGGCGGATTTACCTGGATACCAGTGTTTGGCGTGTAGCGACTGCCTGTCAGACCTCCACAACCCAGATACTGGGCCACACGATACCCCTTGGTTAGACTGGTTTGACTTTCTGGTTTCTGACTACTCCGGTCAAAGTTCTATGAATGATAGCCGGGACTAACGGCATTACGTACTTTCTGAGGCACGGGATGAGAGTGATGTTCAAAAAAAACTACGAAGTACATATGAATTGAAAAAGTCACATTGGTACTTGCTTGGATTCCAACCCACAACCTTCTACATAAAAGGCGGGCGCTATAACCTCTTGGCCATCAGGAAATTTAAAGTTGTGTTGTATCTGCTCAAGTAAAATGAAATAATAATCGAGATTTACTTGTAGCGTCTGCGCAAAACAGCTGCTTGCAGTGCGCGCCGCTGAAGTTTCCGCTAATTTTTAACCGACTTCTAAAAAAAGGAGGAGGTTCTCAATTCGGATGTTTGTATGTTTTTTTTTTTTTTTATGTTTGTTCGCGCATATCTCCGTCGTTTGCCAACCGATTTGAACAATTCTTTTTTTGTGTGAAAGGGTAGACTTCCCAAATGGTCCCATTGTCATCAGGTCCAGGATCTGATGATGGTATCATGCCGAAATCGAGGGAACTCCTCAATTTTTATAGAAAAACGTACGTTTTTTTTAAAGTTACTCTAAAACGTAGTTGGGACTCTAACTAAAAAGTAAAAAATAAAAAACTTTTTTCAAAAAAAAGATAACCGACTTCAAAAACTAAAAGCTCAAAAATAACTATTTCGGAAGTCGGTGGCAAGGCAATACAATTCGACCGGCAGAAGAGAAGCCACCGACTTCCGAAATAGTTATTTTTGAGCTTTTAGTTTTTGAAGTCGGTTATCTTTTTTTTGAAAAAAGTTTTTTTAGACTCAACTTTGAGAATGTTTTATAACAAAACCACTCTAAGGATTTCCATTTTTATTTTTTTATTAAAAGATTTAATCCGGAAGAAGATAATATTAAGTTTGTTTTGTAATTATTTTTAATATTTTTTATTATTTTAATTTTTAAAAGAGATGCTTGTCAAAAGCTACTTCTCAATTAAATGTTGCATTTTTTATTATAAATTCTTATATATGAATTTTATTCGAATTCTAGCTATTATTCCTTTATTAAATACATGTCAATAGTTATATAAATTCAAGTTTCATTTCAAAATATATAATAGCCAAAACATAAATGGTACTGTAACTACACGTCTGTCAGACTACTCCTCAATATAATGAAAACAAAAATGGCACCTCAGTCGCAGAGGGTTAAGGCACTGATACGCATCCATGCGTCATGAACTTTTAATTTATTTTTATGGTCTTTAGAATTCGCATCCCACAATATAGGTTCGGTTTGGTAGTATTCCAGAAATTGGAGCTCTAAATGGTTCGTCCACTGCACGCTCATTTTCTCGGTATACCTTCTGACACGACCAGACACCTCCGATGCTAACAACAAACTGACCGACGCGCTAGTGTGGAGTCTAGACGTGTTCACGCAAAGTTCCCGCGCACTGGCCCTTTGTCGCGGGTTAAAAAACCGACAAAAATCGGAGAAAAACTCGCGAAGCCGCGAAAAACATGCGACACGGCTCCACATTACGTGTTCTCGCACCTTTCGCGTCTTCTCGCGCGATTCGCGGGGTAAGTGAGAAGCGGGCATTACGGCTCGGCGGCTTAGCGTTTGCGGTTCGCCTTCGCGGCAATCCGCGGCATTTTTTAGTCTGTGCTGCTAAAAGATGGCGGTGTTTCTCTGATAAAATCTTGTATTTTGTGTAAAATCGCAATCATGTCGGTGGAAAAAACTGAGGTAGAGATGTTTTTTGGTAGATGTAGGTGTTGTCTCTCCTATGGCTATTTAAAAAACATGTGGAAAGAACATGATTTTAAAGGAGAACCAGAAATATACGGCGAGATGCTTGTACAATGTTTTGCTCTGACTGTGAGTATTTTCTTTCTTCATAATCACGTTTTAACCATGAGCCTATTTGCCCATTAACCTTGGTTTAGCGACTTTGTTTCAAACTTGTGAATTAGGAAAATTATTTCCCGCCAAAAATTAAGTGTTTGAATTAAAAATATTTTTTAGTGAACTAAAAGGAAAGGAAATAGATTTGTTTTTACTATTCTAAACGACCCAAATCACTGTACGCCACGCCATATTACGTCACAAACTATACAAGAATACGTATAATTCTGTGATTAATGTTTGTTTGTATGGTCGAAATAAACTTTACGTTATTGTAATTACGTAAAGTCTATTTTGTATTTATTTATTTAAATACTGATATAAGGAACGGTAAATAAATAAATAAATATCCTGAGATAACCCACACATGGTCATCTGTTCCCAAACTATGCAGAGCTTGTATCATGGTAACCAGACAACTGATAAACATGCTTATAATTTATAACGATAAATACATACATATTATAGAAAAATTACACCCAGACACAACAAACAATCATGCTCAACACACAAAGTTTGTTCTGGGTGAGAATCGAACCCATGACCTCCTTAGCAGTCAGGGTCACTTACCACTAGACTAACAAGCCCGTCAAGCTAGTACAATATACAACCTTTCAACTACCAAGCGACAGCCGGCTGTCTGCCTGCTATTGTCTTTCTATTGTGTCTCAAATCACGTGTTTTCAATGGTTTAATAATTGTTGCCTTTAATAATATTTGTGTAATAATATGTTGTTGCTGTTGTGTTTGCCTAGTTTTAAGCCCTTACTAATAATCACTGTGTAAAGTTATGCAATGAATAAAGCCTGTGTAACCATAAATTTTTTGACGTATAAACCTGTCATAACTTTATGCAGCGTTTATTAGTAAGGCGCTTTGTCTGTGCATGCTGTGTTAGCCTGTAAATAATTGTTGCACTTGTGAACATATATTTTATAGATAATAATTATTAATGTATGTGTTAACCGGGGTTGCGGAATGTGTATAATAGTTACCGTGACCCTGGAGCGTAACGGGCAATCGAAGGAACATGAGTGGGTTTTAGTCGGTAAAAGTCTGACACGCCCTCCCGCCGCACCGCCGCACCCAGGACGGGAGCAGTCATTGGTTGATTTCCCACTCACCAAAAGAAAATTAAAATAAATGGATGTGTTAACAAATGTTGGCTAACCAAATAAATAAATAAATTTTATTATAATCCAACAGTGGGATCAGTCCGAGGAAGCCATGGAACAGGACCAGATTTGCGAGCAATGCATCGGTCGGTTGCGGGATGCTAATAAGTTTAAAAAGGTGGTCCTTGACTCGCAGGAGGAACTGTTGCGGGAGATTGATTCTGGTAAACTCATTTTAACTGTACAGTCACGAGCATAAACTTGTATACACTAAGCAAAGATTTGAATTATTTTTTTCTTAAATGAGCCATAACTTTCTGTTAAAACTACTATAGGTGTACCAGTAACTCATGACAAAAAAAAAGTAAAACAAATAATGATTTTTATATGGTAATGTTGTCAAGTCATCTGTCAAGTGACATTACGTTTGTTTGTTTACATTTGTTATTTTCATTAAATCTTTAGTAAAAAGTGAAGGAATGACTAAGAAACCACCGCGGTCATAATCCAGAAGCACTGTTTATAATGTGTAATGATAAATCTGAAAAGAAGAAGGTGTAGCTTACACGCAATTTTCGATTTTAGACCGCGTGCTAGCGTTGACTGGTTAGTATGACTCGCCAAAGTTGATACTTTGTTTCATATCCATTTATATGAGTTTGTCATAAGTATATATATTGCGTAACATATAACTTTGGCTTATTACAGGGGCGTGTACTAAAACTATGCGACGAATTATTGCAGAAGTCAGATGAAAAAGCCAGTAGCCTTGGTTTCAGATTCACATGAGCCTATAAAGACGTTTGACTTGCCTTATGTGACGATCACTACCATGCCCTAAACAAACTGGGATACCAATCACAATGCTAAAAACCATTTCTTTCATTTTTGTTTAAAGTACTTATATTATAGTGATTGGGTTTATCTTAATTTATTTTATACTAGCTTTTGCCTGCGACTTCATTCCCGTTCCCAGGGGTTTTGAGGGACGGAAAGTACCCAAACTAAATCTGTACCGAATCTTAGTCATCTCGTTTCAGTGGCTTAGGAGTCAAGAAGAGACGAACAGATAGAGTTATTTTCGCATTAATAATATTAGAATGGATTAACCAGATATATATCTTGCTATTTTTTTTTTAATATCTTTATTTTGGTCACTCATTTATTTATTTCATTTACACGGCCGATGACCAGTTACATAAATCAACATGGTTATGGGTTTAAATTAGTGCATCAAGCCTTTTTTAGCTTCATCCAGAGTAGGCTGCAAGTAGGTAGGTCCCAATCGTCTCATCGGCTCATAGAAAAATACAACCAAACAAACATCACTGTTGAATAAACTGCACAAATTATCACCTATGTCTTATTCTGATATATAATAACTAATAAGACATAGGCATATAATAAATAACAATTCTGTAAAATTTCATCAAAATCCGTTTAGTAGTTTATGCGTGAAAGAGTAACAAACAAAAATACATACAAATCTTTCCTCTTTATAATATTAGTATTGTTAATAAACAATAAGTGTAATAAATTTTTAAGGGAAAAATACAAGTATCAAAACATTTTAATCCTTTTTCCCCAGTGTTGCTCTCATCATATTTTATTTACCATTTTTGTCATCAGTTACTGGTACACCTATAGTAGAAGTAGTTTTAACAAACTACTTCTACTACTACTTCTTCTACTACTACTTCTACTACTACTTCTACTACTACTACTACTACTACTACTTTATACTAATTATATCATAGACTACTAAACAATGTGCCGAAAAACTAAATATTATTATAGTTATTCTAAGAGAAAATCGATGTTATTGTTAGTTTGGTGTATACATGTTTATACATGTGACTGTACTTAATATTATAAGTCTAAAGAGTTTGTTTGGTTTTTGGTTAAAGCACAAATCTCAGGAATTACTGTTGTAATTCCTGAGATTTGTAAAACATTGAAAAATATTTTTATGTTGGATATACTTTTTATCGAGAAAGGCTATTTTAAGGCCTTTTTGTAACTATGTTTTATTTTATTTTATATTCCAGGGGCACGGTAGTGCTCTAGCCAAGTCTTATTATTTCCAATATACCATTGGTTTAGGTAGTTAACTAAATATAAATAATCATGACATGTCTTTTTACCTAAAAAAAATTGTTTAAGAACAACCAACATAGCTACACCAGAATACATGTTAAAAACGCTTACATCGTTACCAACTTTATAGTGTACCCTTATAATATAATAGGGATGACGACAGCATTAAAAAAATGGCATTCTGTTTAGTCCGTCTGATAGATCGGCCAAAAATACGGGACACGTATTTTTTGCTTGATCAAATTAATAAAAAAATACAAAGATAAAGAGCTACAAAGTTTCGGAGTGGGGGCTTTTGACGTCACCGTCCTGCAAAATATGTATCTGATCGTGACGTCATGCGCAACTTTAACACACTGTATCCTCGTCATTCTTCGTTTACGAGAAAAAAAATTACGTGTCCAAAATTTTTTGACAATCTATCTGATGGACTAATAACTTTTTTTTGTCGTCTCGCCTATTGTAAGACATACCAAGATTATTTAAATTTAGTCGATTATGTGATCTCAGTTCAGGTAACAAACTAAAATTCTTTGAATTTTTAGGTAAAACGTCATCTTAAATTGGTTTATATTATAATTATCATAACAGTTAAAAAAAATTAGTATCATTTTATTTTACCACCAAAATTTTTGTTAACTTAAGTAATCTCTTTCCAGAAAACGTAGAAAAAATTAAAGAAGAGAACCTAGATGCAGAATACTTACTAGAATATCAAGATGAGGGTGACCCAGACACAGTGTATGACACGGAGTATGTGGACACCGCTGACATTAGCAGTGTTAAGGAAGAGGTGGAGTACGAGGATGTTGAGTTTTTAGAGGATGAGGATGGTCCTGCTGATTTTCTTGAAAGTGGTAAGTTCGTGTTTTTTGTTTTTTATCTGTCTAATAATAAAAATAATAGATGGTTTTATAATGTATGCGCATACTTTATATGATTGGATTATACATTTTTTAATATAATAAAGGCCTATTACTGTGCACGGCAAGGCAAAGACCTCTTCTCATATAGAGAAGGCACGAGCATTGAGCACCACGCTTGCTCAAGGTGGATTGGTGATTTCGGACTTATATTATGTAACGAGTTATTTTTATCTCGTTACATTGGAAGTGATTTTAGTAGATGTTTCCGAACAACACGTCTATATTATCTGTGGTAAGAGTTTTGGTGGATGTGTCGTTTTTGACAGATGTCACTCTGCGATTCCGTTTTGAAACAATGGCTGCTCATTCCTAGCCTGAATTTTTAATATTAAAATCTGACCCCATCGTGGGCAGAAATGTTTAATTAGTTATGTTCAATTTTAACCATGGTTTATAAATAACCATGAATTTTGATAAATGATAACATAAATATATTTCCATTGGCTTGTGCCATGGGTATGCACTCTGCTTAGAGATTTGTTTGTTCTTTTCGAGAAAAACGGTAAGTTTTAATCCAAAATACAAGATCATACATATTCGAATGGTAAATTGTCAGTATTCCAAATTTTAACCGGCTAACCCGTTTGTTTCAGCCTATATTCGGCGTTTTTCTTTAATCTTTATTATTTTACTGGAATTCTTTTTGCCGATTTCTGGACAATGAAGCTGTCGTCGTTCTACGCGCGTGGCTCTGTCTCAGGCTAAGTAAATCGGTAGACCCAGCCAATATCTGGTAGGAGTGTCTTAAATATTTAATTTACGCACAAACATGATGCAATAATAACCTGTATTTACTTTAAATAATAATAATTTTTACACCTTTAAACAAGTATAACCTTTAAAACCTTAAATTCTTATTAGTAAATTTAACTATCTAGCTAATAAGCTATTCATATTTTTTTAGTGTTTGGTTTTAACATATATGAGTGAAGCTACGGGCCAAAATAATAAAGGAAAGACAAAAGAGAATGTTGGTTTGATTTCCCTTATTTAGCCTCCCGCCGGCAGATTAAAAGTTCAACTCTTCTGACACATTTCGCTATTCGGCATCATTGTATTTTATTTAGTGGAGCTCCCTGGCGCCCGACTTTTTTAACTTATAATTAACATTACTTTTATATCGGGACTTCACATTAACAATGTAACATAACACGTTACATAAAATTGGCTTCCGGAACAGGAACATTAGTAGTAGCTTCATTGCTTTGTTTGGGTTATTATTGCATTTGATAACTTAATGGTATTGTTTACAGATTTGTGTAATTCTTAAATATTAATTGTTTGCAACTTGCATTCTTTTGAAATATAATGTCAAAGATATTTTCCTACTGACAATATTGTACTACTTATTTTTGTTTTGTTAACTTTTATAGTTACAGCATTGTTTTTATACTCTTATATAAGCATCATAATTGTATGGTAAGACATTTTGTTATATTTAAGTACTCAACAGTGTAATATTAGTGTGGTGACTTTTCACTTTGTTTAACTTTTAAGTAAGCTTTAGTTTTACTTTCAAATCATACTTTAAGTTTTAAAACTTACCTTGTAAGTTATTATTGCATCCTTACGCGGCTAAACATTTTGATATTTTCATAAAGAATACAACATTAACTTAACTTCAAATACTTAAACATAACCTCAAATATTTTAGTACTTTGAACTTTTGCCTTTGGCTAATTATTTACTTATTGATAATTTTGCTTGTTCACAATGAGTAAGGAAGATCAGTCTCCTCCGCCTTTAGCTGAATCTGTTGTTGCTGGCTCAGTTCCTGCTGCTAACGCACATGTAGCTGAGATGATTAATTTGACAGAGATACAACATCCTTTTGATCATATGGACAGGGTTGCACACTCTTCTTCTGCGCTTGCGACTCATGCTTTGCCTTCGTTTAATTCAATGAATGCTTTGGTCAATGATCATATTAAGAAAAATTTGCCTTCTGTAACTAAGTTGCCAGATTTAAATAGAAGTAAGATTAAATTTGATGGAAAATCTTGTGTTAGGGAATTTATTACTGTAGTTGAGGAATATTTCTTATATAAAAATTTCGATGAAATTTTATTGGTTGGTTCATTTTCAGACTTGCTTAGTGATATTGCTCTTAAATGGTTTCGCACTGTTCGTATTCATATCTCTTCATGGCACCAGCTTAAACTCGCTTTGCTTAAACGTTTTGACAAGCCAGATTTTGATTACTTTTTGGAGCATGACCTTCGTACCAAGAAACAGAAAAGTTCTGAATCTCTTCCAGACTTCATTACAGATATTATGGACATGGCTAGTCGTCTTTCCTCTCCGATGTTTGATACTGTTTTGGTTAATATAATTAAACATAACATGTTACCCATTTACACACCTTTTATATTTGGTAGACACATTGATTCTGTTGAACAGTTTCTTATTCTTGCAAAGGAACTTGAAGTTTTTGTCAACCGAAAAACTTTAATTGATAAAACTAATAAAGGTACAGTCAAGTCCAATGCAGTTTCAACAAATAATTTAGTTTGCTTAAAATGTAAAAAATCTGGACATCATTTTAAGAAGTGTTCATCCATACCTGGTGTAATTTGTTTTAAATGTCAGAAGCTTGGAGTCACATCTAAGACTTGTGATGTTTGTAATGTAGATAATAAAAACTCTAGTGAGTCAAAAAACTGATTAGGCTGCATCGAGCCTCAGTTATTAATGTAACCGCGAGTGTCTCGATGAAGAAAAATTTAGTTAAATGTCACAGGCCTGATGATGCTACTCGAAACAAAGATTTTGCAGATTGGTTGGATTATTTAAAAACATTTTTCAAAATTTATAAATCAGCTCCTGTTTTATTTGTCAAACATAATGACACTAGGCCATACTTAAAATTTTCCGTAGGTAAACATACTTTTTCTGGTTTGTTAGATAGCGGTTCCAGTCGTTGTGTCCTGGGCTCGAATAGCCATGAACAATTTCTACATTTAGGTTATAAAATAAATTCTGTTTCTAGTGCTGCTTATACAGCTGATGGATCTTCACAGAAAATTATTGGCACTTTAGAATTACCAGTTACTTGTGATAATTTAACTGAAAATATTAATTTTCTTATAGTACCTTCCTTTCAACCTGATTTCATTTTAGGTTTTGATTTTTGGTTAAAATTTGATTTGGCTAAAGATTTATGGAAAAATATAACTTATGTTCAAAACAATAAAGTGCAAGTTTGTACAGTCACTTCTGCTAGTGATCTTTCTCCTTCAGAGAAACAAAAATTAAATGATACTATTTCGCTTTTCGAAAATATTTCTTATGAAAAGAAAGGCTTAGGTCTTACTCATCTTGTTCAGCATAAAATTAACGTTACTAGTGAACCTTTTAAACAAAGATATTGGCCTTTAAGCCCTGCAAAGCAAAAAGAACTCTATGATGAAGTGGAAGTTTTATTAAAAGAAGGTATTATTCAACCATCAAAATCACCTTGGTGTTCACCTGTCTTGGCAGTGGAAAAGAAGGATGGTAGTACTAGACTATGTTTAGATTCAAGACGTTTAAATTCAGTAACTATTAAAGATTCTTATCCTCTTCCTTATACCTCTAGAATATTAGATAACCTTGGGGGAGCTAAATATATTAGCACAATAGACCTTTCTAAAGCATTTTTGCAAATCGCTCTTGAAGAAACTTCTCGAGAAAAGACTGCTTTTGTTGTTCCGGGTAAAGGACTTTTTGAATTTGTTCGCATGCCATTTGGTCTCACTAATGCACCAGCTGAGCTGCAGAGACTAGTAGATAAACTTTTTGGTCCTGAATTCGATAATACTGTGTTTTGTTATTTAGATGATTTAATTTGTGTAAACTCAGATTTTAATTCACATATAGAATATTTAAACAAAATTTATAAAATATTGAAAGATGCTGGTTTGACAGTTAATTTGAAAAAGTGTAATTTTTGTAAAGATAGACTTCGCTATCTTGGTTATATAGTTGATAGTAATGGTTTGCATACTGATCCTTCTAAATTAGATACTATTAAAAGTTTTCCACGTCCTGAAACCGTAAAACAACTTCGTAGTTTTCTTGGTTTGTGCTCATATTATCGTAGGTTCATTTGTAAATTTGCTGATATTGCTTCTCCTTTAACTAAATTAACGGCTGGTAGTAAAAATTCTAAAAAATCACTTTGTTGGAGTGATGAAGCAGAGAGTGCATTTAATCAATTAAAAGAAACATTAATTACTTCTCCTGTTTTGCAATGCCCAAATTTTGATAAACCTTTCTTTTTACATTGTGATGCCAGTGCAGTTGGTATTGGTAGTGTTTTGAGTCAAGAAGATGATAATGGAGATCAACATCCTATTGCGTTTTATTCTAGATCACTCAATAAATGTGAACGCAATTATAGTACCACAGAACGCGAATTACTCGCTATTTTAGTTTCAATAGAACATTTCAGACCCTATATTGAAGGAATGAAGTTTACTGTAATAACTGACCATGCTAGTTTAAAGTGGCTTTTAGGTCTTAGTAACCCTAGTGGACGTTTAGCACGTTGGGCAGCTAGAATATCTCAATTTACATTCGATATAGTTCACAAAAAAGGATCCTTACATTTAGTCCCCGATGCTTTATCACGCATTGAAGTCGCAGCAATAGGCACTTCACAAAATAATTTAGTTTTACCTGATGATGATATTTATGATCCTTGGTATAAAAAGGTATTTATTAATTGTCAGAAATTTCCTTGCAGATATAAGAATTTTAGAGTTGAAAATAAAACTTTATATAAATTCTGTAAAAGTAAATTTGATCCTAATAGTCGTCTTAATTGGAAAATAGTTATTCCTAAAGAACATATCTTAGATACAATTCGTTCTAATCATGATGATATTAATTCAGGTCATCTTGGTATTCATAAAACTTTGAATAAATTAAAACAACACTATTTTTGGAAAGCAATGTTTAATGATGTTAAAAAATATATTCTAGATTGTGATACTTGTAAAGCTTACAAACATACCACTCATCCTCCTTTTGGTATTATGGTTAACCCTAAAAAAGTCGATAGACCAATGTTGATGCTTTCAGTGGATATTATTGGTATATTACCTAAAACTTATTCTGGACATAAATACATTCTATCGGTTGTTGATGTTTTCACTAAATACTGCTGGATTTTTCCAATGATAAATGCTACGACTAGAGTAATGAACAAACTTTTTGAAAAAGAAATATTTCTTAAATTTGGCTGTCCCAAAATAATTGTTTGTGATAATGGTACACAATTTACTTCTAAACATTTTGTAGAATTCATGAAAGGTTTTAATATTACAAATATATTTTACAATACTTTGTACACCCCTCAAAACAATCCTGTTGAGAGATATAACAAAACTGTTGAAACTTGCATAGCTTGCTTTGTTAAAGATGATCATAGAACTTGGTCCAAGTATTTACCTCATGTTCAATTAGCTTTAAATAATAGTGTTAACTTTGCTACAGATTTCACACCCAACCTTTTAATGTTTGGTAGGGAACTTATTTTTGATGCTTCTTTACATCGTTTAAGTAATTCTATTGATAACTTAAGTGAGCTGGAAGTTTCCAATAGAAGTCACTATGCTGAGTCTCTTGATTCACTTGGTGATATTTTTGTTAAAGTTCAAAAACATTTATTTACAGCTTATCAGCGTAATGCTCGCTATTATAATAAGGGTCGCAGAGTCATTTCTTTTGATGTGGGTGATGTTGTATGGAGAAGGAGCTTTGTTCAGTCTCATGCACCTACTTATTTTTCGGCAAAACTTGCTCCTAAGTTTATAAAGTGTAAAATTATTGAAAAAGTTTCTGATAACGTTTACGTTCTGAAAGACCTTAATAAGGGTACCGCTGGTCGTTATCATGTTAAAGATATTATTAAATTCTAATTTGATTTCCGACTGTTAGTTCGGATTTTAATATTTTTGTTTGAAGACCGCTTATGATAGATTGATGTACGATGGGATGGATGATAGGGTGATAGCGGTTTGAATGAGATGTTAGAGATGTATGTTAGGTAACTTCACATAGATATATTAAAGTCGATTACATAACATTCTAAAGTATAACTTAGGACATTTTAACTTTTTTCACCCACCTGCGTTTATTCACATCAAAAGATCTTATATATTAATCTATTTTGGTATACCTGATTTTTGTCGGTTTACAAATTTATACATTTTTTGTTACAGGCACTTTGTGTTCTGTACATTTTAACTACCTATAGGGATTTTTTTTTACCTATGGTGTTGCAGGAATTTTCCTATACTTATTTTTGCGGATCTTGGGGTCTCTTTTTCCCTTGATTTTGCATATTTTTTTTTGCTACTGTGCCCGGAAGTTCGGTGGTGTTGTTCCGATCACAGTATGCATATATTATTTTTTTTGCTACTGTGCCCGGAAGTTCGGTGGTGTTGTTCCGATCACAGTATGCATATTTTTTTGCTGCTGTGCCCGGAAGTTCGGTGGTGTTATGCCGATCACAATATGCATTTATTTTCGAAGGTGTTTGTGCTCGGAAAATTGGTGGTGTTATGCCGATCACAACACTCTTCTTTATCTTTCTCCGCATCATTTGTGTTGCGAAGATCTTATTACTGTGTTTCACAGATATATTTTTGTTCTAGTTAGTCAGTGGCGATGGTGCCTAACTGTACTCGTGTAGACATATTTTTCATTCCTTAAGACAGCGGTAATTTTGCCTAACTGTACTCTAACCAATATTGTGGTTTATTATATTCGATAGTCGGTGGCGATGGTGCCCAACCGTACTCAAATTAGTTTTAGTTTCAAGATTTATACTCGATAGTCGGCGGCGATGGTGCCTAACCGTACTCCATAGTTTTCTTTATGCTTATAGCCTTATACATGGTGGTCAGCGATGATTGTGCTTAGCTGTACGAACAGTATTTCTTGGATTGAGCTTGCTAGTCAGTGGCGTAGGTGCCTAACTGTACTCTTGTTTGTCCTTCCGGTATTGTGAGTCAGTTATGTTTGCGGTCTAGCTGCACTTGTTGTTTTTTTAATTGCATGTTTTTTTTTAGGTTTAATACCTAGTTAGTTGGCAACAGGCTTGCATTGATATTTTGTCTTGCAGTCTTATTATCCTTCTAAATCCTGTTTAGGATATTTTCTGTTTTTGGAATTTGACTTTCCATATTATTTTTCTAAGAAAAGAGCTTATGCTTTTCTCTTTTGGTTTTTCTTTAGCATAAAAGAAATGGCTTTCTTTTATTTTTTGGGGAGGGATGTAATGTAACGAGTTATTTTTATCTCGTTACATTGGAAGTGATTTTAGTAGATGTTTCCGAACAACACGTCTATATTATCTGTGGTAAGAGTTTTGGTGGATGTGTCGTTTTTGACAGATGTCACTCTGCGATTCCGTTTTGAAACAATGGCTGCTCATTCCTAGCCTGAATTTTTAATATTAAAATCTGACCCCATCGTGGGCAGAAATGTTTAATTAGTTATGTTCAATTTTAACCATGGTTTATAAATAACCATGAATTTTGATAAATGATAACATAAATATATTTCCATTGGCTTGTGCCATGGGTATGCACTCTGCTTAGAGATTTGTTTGTTCTTTTCGAGAAAAACGGTAAGTTTTAATCCAAAATACAAGATCATACATATTCGAATGGTAAATTGTCAGTATTCCAAATTTTAACCGGCTAACCCGTTTGTTTCAGCCTATATTCGGCGTTTTTCTTTAATCTTTATTATTTTACTGGAATTCTTTTTGCCGATTTCTGGACAATGAAGCTGTCGTCGTTCTACGCGCGTGGCTCTGTCTCAGGCTAAGTAAATCGGTAGACCCAGCCAATATCTGGTAGGAGTGTCTTAAATATTTAATTTACGCACAAACATGATGCAATAATAACCTGTATTTACTTTAAATAATAATAATTTTTACACCTTTAAACAAGTATAACCTTTAAAACCTTAAATTCTTATTAGTAAATTTAACTATCTAGCTAATAAGCTATTCATATTTTTTAGTGTTTGGTTTTAACATATATGAGTGAAGCTACGGGCCAAAATAATAAAGGAAAGACAAAAGAGAATGTTGGTTTGATTTCCCTTATTTAGCCTCCCGCCGGCAGATTAAAAGTTCAACTCTTCTGACACATTTCGCTATTCGGCATCATTGTATTTTATTTAGTGGAGCTCCCTGGCGCCCGACTTTTTTAACTTATAATTAACATTACTTTTATATCGGGACTTCACATTAACAATGTAACATAACACGTTACAATTAACTACAAGTCCAGGTATTCTCACGCTGATTTCCTTCACCGATGTCTGTGATGTCCAAGATACATTTTGAAAAGTACATAATTATGAACTGAAAATTCACATTGGTACTTGCCTGGATTGAACCCACAACCTCTTGTATGTGAGGCGGGCGCCTTAACCACTAAGCCACCACGACATGAATGCTATACATTTTTTTTAAACTTCGGTTACAAACACATACAAGATAAACAAAATAAGAAACATGCATATTTCCTATAAGGCTACTCTATCAGTCTAGTTTAGCTTTGTCCGATGCTTCGCTCGCTTTGGAAAGAGACAAAGCGTAGCCTAAATAACTTCATCCTTTCAACCATCTTCAGTTGTCCATCGTGTCTTTCCATCGTCTTCAGTGCAACAAAATGTAATGTGTAGAACTTTTACTAGGGGGCCTGATGTCCTGACATACAAGTTTTTTAAAACTTAGTTTAGGCATCAGTCTTCCACAAATTAATAGATAAAATTGTATCTGTAGACTATCAATTCATCATATGTAATTTGTGGTAAGAAATAAATAAATTATCTTATCTTATCTTATCTTATCTCCATATAAAAAATCACGTCAGTCCGTTGCTCTAATTGCCGCGAAAGACGAGCAAACAGACACACTTTATCCCATTTAAAATATTACTAGCGACCCGCATTAGCTTCGCACGGGTGTTACAAATCTTTAAAAACCCCGGCTTTTCCCTACTATAATAAGCATGAATTATACTTAAAAACCTGCCTCTAGAATCACTCTATCTACTAAAAAAACCGGCCAAGTAAGAGTCGGACTCGCGCACAAAGGGTTCCGTACTATCATCTCAAAAAATACGAAAACAAAACACGTTTTAACGATACGATAATTTTCAGTATTTGTTGTTATAGCGGCAACGGAAATACATCATTTGTGAAAATTTAGCTTTCTAGCTATCACGGTTTATGAGATACAGCCTGGAGACAGACAGACAGGCAGCGGAGGCTTAGTAATAGGGTCCCGTTTTACCCTTTGGGTACGGAACCCTAAAAACCTCATCACAATCCGTTGCGTGGTTTTCAAGTTTTAAGAAAAGTGACTTTGTTTTATATACTACTAGCTTTTGCCCGCGGCTTCGCACGCGTTAGAAAGAGACAAAAAGTAGCCTATGTTACTCTCCATCCCTTCAACTATCTCCACTCATAAAATCACGTCAATTCATCGCTCCGTTTTGCCGTGAAAGAAAGACAAACAGACAGACACACTTTCCCATTTATAATATTAGTATGGATGTAGTGATTAGTATAGATGACAGCTTACTACCAAAATACTCAAAATACCTCCATCCCCTTTACAGATTCCTCCCAAGAGCCTCAACAAAGAAGGCCAGTGGTACGGCGAAAAAAGCCTCGCCACCCTGACACTGATGATGAAGAGGGAACCAAAAGAAAATGGCCCAAAAAGCTGCCCAAAGCAGAAAGACATAAGACCTACAAGCAATACTCGGAAGGGGACCTAAGAAAGTGTCTTGAAGAGGTCCGTAGCAATGTACTCACTGCCAGTGAAGCGGCTTTGAAATATAAAATTCCTAAGAAGACCATTTGTGCCAAGATTAAACTGGACCCTAAAGGTTAGTTAATTGTGTTGCTTTTTTGTTGAGGTTGTGCGGTTGATGTGGAATTTCTTTTAGGTTTATTTTTGTTTGAATTGGGGAGTCGGGTGTGTGTAGGGTGACGCTGGTAAGGCATGCCTTTTAAACGGGAGCTACAATCCCACGACACTATTCCCAACCACTGCAACTCAAGCTAGAATCAACAGTGGAGTCCGCCAGAATAGCGCCGAGCAATGAACAACGGCGAGTCCCGGAGAAGCGATTGAACTGTCGATTAAACGGGAGCTATCGATATCGCCATTCTGTATATCATAAAATGGTGAACTGATTGCCTTTTTTATGGTTAAACAGAAAAAAGTACAAGTGTTTTACAAAAAAATTCTGACTGATTGATTGACTGTTGATAAATCAATGCACAGCCCAAACCGCTGGTTTTAGAGGCATTTTTTTTTTTTTGATGAGTGGGAAATCGTCAAATGACTGCTCCCGGCCTGGGTGCGGCGGGAGGGCGTGTCAGACTTTTACTGACTAAAACCCACTCATGTTCCTTCGATTGCCCTTTATGTTCCAGGGTCACGGTAACTATTTATAAACATTCCGCAACTCTAGAGACATGAAACTTAGAGGGTTAACTTTGTTCTTTGTGAAAAGTAGAAGAAGTATCCACAGTATTTAATAAAAATATTCTTTTAGCACCAGCATAACCAAAGATTTTCCACATCAACTACATAATAATTATTATAAATGTTTAAAAAACTTCAATGTTATTTTGTTGCTGATTTTTTTATATTTTTCTTCTTGTTTTTGTTTTTTATTCGTCAAGGTTGCCATTACTTAATAACCATTGAAACTGACTCTTTTTTTAAATGATATTCTATTTTTATTTATGGCCATTATATTTGGCATTTTATTAATTATTTACTTCCACGCTATGGGAAAAGGCTAGACTGATGATATATGTTGTTTAGGCTTAAAATAATGTTTCTTTTTAAATATGCTTAAATCGTACCATGATTGTGGGTTTAAATACACGGGCAAGTACCAATTTGACTTATTCAGAAGTAGTTTCTAAGTTTATCTTAGTTTCTCGTTCATATTTTTCAAGGAAAACATCGCTGAGATAATTTGACTCCCAATAAAGTAAGATAATTTGACTCCAAATAAAGTTATTTTAAGCGTCAATCCGCCTTGAGCAAGCGTTCGTAATCAATGCTCGTGGTCACGAAATCTTGTTTGAGAAGAATGCTCTGAATGAGGCTTCGCCCTTCTGTGGGACAATAATAGCTGGTATCTTTATAAGAGACTGGTTTATTGATAATACTCAAGGCACAGCTACAACTAGGTACAGAAGGTGACGTAAAACTCGCACAGTTGTTTATTTTTAATTTTTTATGCAGATCCGTAAAAGAAACGATTTTTAATTCACCCCCAAAAGGGTTGCTCGGTCGGTAAAAGGTTAACGCTTACGGCATCAGACACTAAATAGCTACCGCGTGTCGTGACTATAAAAGTTATTGCATCGACAGTTAAGGCCCTATTACATTGCCTTGAGGAACTCCTAATTGGACAGCAGTAAAACTCCCAAAAGTAGGTTATTGTTTTATTAATTATGTTTTTCTTCTTGTGAAATGTCCTCAGTTATAAAGTTATGCTTCGATAAACGATATTCTTCGCAGTAACGTTGAGTAACTCATGCATGACAGTGTCGAAAGCTTCGAAAGTTGTCGAAAGTTTGATAGAATTATTAAAAAAATGATTTAGTTTTGGATGCGTTATTTGAGGTAAATCTACAATGTATTATTTTTTTTTTTTGTCAACTCAGACACCGTCATCTGATCCCAAACTTAGCAGAGCTTGTACTATGTTAACCATACAACTGATAATCTGACTTTCGAGGGGGGTTGAGGACCTTGGCTTAACCGCCCGGGCCGCGAGGAAGACAACCTCTATAAAAAATTACCTCTAATACCAAGTTCTGATGCGTGGCGAAGGTACGAATGGCTGAGGAGTAGCGTCATTTATAACTCGTGTTTGCAGCTATGAATGGCGCATCAGTCTCTAGCACATACTTATACATAAATTACACACAGGCACAAAACATAATTATCATGCTTATCACACAGTTTGTTTTGAGTGGGAATCGAACCACTAAAAAAACAGGCCTGTGTTTTTTTTTGCTTTGCGCTGCTGTGATAGAAATGACTGGGGCTTTTTGGGGAAGCCTTTTTAGGGTTCCGTAGTCAACTAGGAACCCTTATAGTTTCGCCATATCTGTCTGTCTGTCCGTCCGTCCTCGCTTAATCTCTGTGACCGTTAGCACTAGAAAGCTGAAATTTGGTACCAATATGTATATCAACCACGCCGACAAAGTGGTAAAATAAAAATTGGAAAAAAATGCTTTGTTAGGGTAGCTCCCCTATATGTAAAGAGGGAAGTGATTTTTTTTTAATTTCAACCCTGACGTGTGATATATTGTTGGATAGGTACTTAAAAATGAAAAGGGGTTTACTAAAATCAGTTTTTGATAATGTCAATCATTTCGGAAATAATCGCTCCAAAAAGAAAAATTAAAGCGTCCCCCCCCCCCTCTAACTTTTGACCCGTAGGTTTAAAAAATATGAAAAAAATCTGGAAAGTACAACTTTATAAGTACTTTCTAGGAAAATTATTTTGAACTTGATAGAAAGAACAGTTTTTGTACAAAAAAGACAAAAACGTTGTACAAAATAATTTCTGCGTACTTAGTATGTCAACGTAACAAATAGCCTTTTATTAAACTTATAAGTGGGAACACTTATTGTGACGGACGGGAAACTACGGAACCCTACATTGAGCGTGGCCTGACACGCTCTTGGCCGGTTTTTATTTTTGGGATGAGAAATCATCAAATGTCTCCCTATGGGTGGAGCGAAAGGAAGTGTCAGACTTCTACTGACTGCAACCCATCATGTTCCTTTTTAGCCGTTTGTGTCCGGGCCGCAGTACCATTTTCGAACGATCCGCAGCCCCGGCAGCGTAGGGAAAGGCATACGTTCAGCAGTATCATATAGTAACTCACAAATGCATAACATGTTTCTATCTCAATCACGCAGAACTGAATGCTTTGATTTGGTTCAAACTTGGCGTACAGATAGATAAAGATCTGAAGATATCTGATATCTTGGTATCGCGTTTTTAAGGGATAGTATTTTATTATCCCTTTAATATTCTGTTTCTTCAAAGGCAAGCTAAGCCTGTAAAAGCTAGTATATTTATAAACACAATTCCAAAACGCTCTTATTATATACATACAGACATACAAAAATCAATGATTGATTTTATTGTTGTAGATGTCCCGATTGACAATACAACTACGTCTAATAAAAGAGATGTGAGGAAAACGGCTACCTCAGAAAACGCCTAATCAAAACAAATTAACGAAATGAAAGATACCAAGTTGATAGAAAACATTATAGATCCTTCGAAGTCAGATGATGAACGGTTTATGTACAAACATAAGGCCAATTTGAAGGTCATACTACAAAATTCTAACGCAACTATTATACAGTATTACGGAAAAGACGTATTTACATGTGGTTTCTGCAACCTCCAAGCTGAAATGCCTCTTGAAATAAAGCAACATAATCTGGATGAACACCCCAATGTCGGAGACGGAGCTATAATAACTAAATACGTATCAGATTTGATCATTAAGCTAGATATAACCGATCTTAAATGCAAGCTATGCACAAAGCCACATGATACTCTAGAAGAATTCGTTAAACATCTCACTAAAATACATTCTAAACATACTTTTACTGAAGTAAAAAATTTCATCGTCCCTTTCAAATTTGGCTCCGTAAACTATCGATGCTTCGTTTGCGAGAAAAAGTTCAAGCATTTTAAACTGCTCTCTGAACATATGATACAACATTATAAGAATTACGAATGTACTCTCTGCGAACGTGGTTTTCTCAATAGACAGGCGTTGCAGCCGCATATTTATAGACATGTTACCGCCAAATTCAAATGCAGTAAGTGTAATAAAGAATTTGATACGCAAGCTATGAGAATCGACCATGAAAGGACCGTACATCTGGTAACAAGAAGGTATAGGGAATGTGCATACTGCAGAGAAAGATTCGCGAGTTTGGACTCATTAAAAGAGCACGAATCTAAGGCTCATGGTGTAGAGAGACCCCTTCGCATTTGCGATGTATTCGGAAAAACGTGTAACTCCAAGTAGTTTGATGATGCATAAACATCGCAATTATTTGTCCGTAGAGCCTCACAAATGCTGCTTCTGCGATAGGGCGTTTTGCACCAAGCAGGAGTTGAGTTCTCATACTATTATTTTTTTTATTATTATTTTTTAATTTAATTGAATGTTATAATTATTTTAATGTGAATATTTGTACGCCTTCGACGGCAAGACATAGTGCTCATTTTATATTGACATCACATCTGTATTTTTTTTACCTACCTATGTCCTACAAATAAAATATCTGATTCTGATTCTGATACAACAACTCATACAGACATTAGGAATTATAGCTGTACGATTTGTAATAAGGCATACGGGACGCCCAACATTTTGAATCGCCATATGCAAAGTCATGAGGAAGCGAAAAAGTTTCTTTGCGATTACTGTGACCGCAGATTTTTAAATTAGACATATTTTAAAAATCATATGAGGGATATGCATGGAGAAATTGTGTGATTTTAACAGTAGGGTTGGTTCGCGAAATCTAAATTCTAGCTCTTTAAAACTTTTTTTTATCGTTTCATTTGTAAGTATAAGGCTCGTTGCTCGTTATACTATAGCGTTCGCGTTCTATTCAACGTTTGTCATATAAATAACAAATGCTATAATGATGACGTTAAGGTATATTATGCGTTGGCACATAATATCCCTCGTGTCGCACACGTGAATAATTCGTGTGTGTTTGTTATAAGTGTTATGTGTGGCAAAAATTAAAAATAAAATATCTACTTACTTATATTTGGAGTTTCTTTTTTAATGGATACTTCTTAGATCTTATTTTCTGAAACTATAGCAAGTGGATCGTGATAACAGCCACAGATCATTTCAGTATTTTTGCAATGTATCTGTCACATGTTGTCTCTAAACCACTCTTGGTAAACTGGTACATAATGTCTGTAGCATTATGGCCGCCTTTTTACCATAGAGCGTGTTACTATCGTGTCGGACCGATAAATTTATCGTTGAACCTGTTTTCATTATAAGGATAGTTTTTGGCGCTGTGTCGTCACATCATCTTATCGCCAAACGATTGACCGTTGCTAGCAGGAAAATAATTCTGAACAATAGTCGTGTCGTCCAATACGTGAATACCTCTATTTAACTAAATATATATCATCGAAATATACGGTTGAAACGAGCAAAGAAAAAAACGACTGTTATATTACCCGTCGCGCCTTCTGTAAATACAGAACTACTGATCCGTGTTAATAGCTATATCCCCTTTTTATATCTCCTTTTGCGCTAAGTTGAGCGAAAGGGAGTGTCAGACTTTTATCGACTTAAAACCATCCCTGTTTCTAAGCTATTTTGTTCCCAAGGCCGCGGTAACCCTACCGAGCAAATTGCGCAACATATAAACATTGATTTCTGTAAAGCATTCGACACAGTTGATAATGATAAATATAATAGTAATTAACACTAATGAAACCATGGGATTTTCTTTCCGCTTTCTTAACTTTTACGATTTGTCTACTCACGTGTGACTACTTTGAGTACAAGTTTATAATATTTGTTCCACATAGGATTAAGGATCCCACAAGGAGGGCTCTTGGGGCCACCTCTATTTCTCATATATCAATAAGGCCATCTCGTCTATAAGGATATTTGTAAAATGTCTGATATATGGCAAACACGAGCAAAAAGCGTAGCGTACGTCACACAGGCCGGACCTACTCTGATCTGATTGCTATGTAATAAAAATAATAATAGAGTATTTAAATGCAATAATTAAGTAATGAGTCAATTACTTCATAAAAAAAATATTATGATTAATGCCTTTCTAACAGACAACTGAATGAATAACAATAGTACACATTTCTGATATTCGGTAGAAAACAATATTGATATTCTGTTACCTAAGGTGTTCACACAATATACAAATACTTGTCTCGTATCTATATTAGTTATTGTACCGTCTTTATCAACTAAACATAAATAAAATCTCTCCGATATATTGCACTCATCTGAAAGCTCTACTAGTTGGTAAATTACGAAGATATGGGATAGAAGAAGCTTACAGGTGGATTTGAGAACTCAATTTTTTTTTAAAACCGGTTGAAAAGAATAAATACTATAATTTTAATACTAAGTGTGGTCAAGATGTGGAAATCAATAAATGAATTTCTTGTTGTAGATGTCCAGATTGACAATACAACGAAATCCAAATTGGAAAAGATTGAGAAGAAACCAAGGATAAAGCCTACGATCTTTAAAAAAATACCATGTCAAACCACCACCAGAATTAATTTGGATGAGAAAACAAAAAATCGTATCGAACTGAATAAATTAAAAGCAAAAGGGTCAACAGTAGATGTTTTAGAAATTACAAAAGACTGTGAAGTTAATATTAACGAACCTAATCCGACAGAAACTGTTACTGATATAGAAGTCAAGATTGAAGAACTTGACATCCCAATGGATGCTAACCTTGTTCGAGCCAGATACAAGGCGATTGTGAACAAAAAATTTAAAGAGAAAAGCGAAGAAATCGACAAAATTGAAATTAACGAAATGACTAAACATAAAGACAATATAATAACTATATTAGAGAACTCTAACGCAACCGTTATTAAAGGGTTTTGGGCGATAAGTTCCTATTCTTGTTTCTTTTGCGAGGAGCAGAGGAAACTACCTTCAGAATTAAAATTACATAATTTAGAAGTTCATAACAATATTCGTGATAAAGATATAAAAGTGAAATACGTCTCGGATTTACTTATCAGACTAGACATAACAGATCTAAAATGCACACTATGCAGCGCAAATATAAATACTTTAGAGCAATTTACGGCACACCTAACCAATGTACATTCGAAATCTTATCACACTGATATAAAAAACCACATCATTCCATTCAAATTTAACACAGAAAATTTAACTTGCGTGATTTGTTACAAAGAATTTAAATATTTTAAGCTTCTCTCCGAACATATGAGCGAGCATTACAGAAACTATGAATGCTTGATCTGCGATCGTGCGTTTGTGAATAAGCAATCAATGCAAACGCATAGCTATAGACACAATTTAGGAGTCTTTAAATGCTCTCAATGTCCAAAAATTTTCGATTCGCAACCGAAAAGGAGCGTTCACGAAAGAGTGGTACACGCTCTATCGAATAAAACGCGAAAATGTTCGATCTGTGACGAAAGGTTCGCGACGAAAGACTTAGTACAGGCTCATGAAGTCAAAGTTCACGGAGTCGCGCCAACAACGTATGCTTGTGAGGCGTGTAATAAGTCCTACTATAGCCAGAGTTCGTTGACGACACATAAAAAGCGTTACCATTTGATGTTAAGGCCTCACAAATGTTCTTTTTGCGAAATGGCGTTCTTCTCAAAGATTGAATTACGCTCGCATACAGTTACTCATACGAAATCGAGGGATTTTAAATGTCATATGTGTATGAAGAGTTTTGGGACTCGATGTAGCCTGAACCAGCATGTGAGGGGTCATATGGACGATAGAAAATTTAAGTGTGATGGCTGTGAGAGGACTTTTGTCCATCGGACGGCGTGGAAAGTTCATATGAGGACTAAACATAGTAGGATCGTGTAGGGTTAGAGAAAGGAAAGTTAAGAAGATAGACATAAGGGCTAGTTGTAACTAGATTGTCAGTTCCTAGAAATTTCTGGGAAAAAGCGAAATAGTAAACATGTGCATAATAATAGTGAGCTTTTAAAGAGGGTTATATGAATTTTAAGCTTGTGATTGGTCTGGTAAATTAGTGGCAATACATAAACATGTTTCTACTAATTATAACAGTTTTTACAAAGAAACGTTTTTATTAATTAAGAAATTTTGTGTTAAGAGCGTTAACGCCGCACACAGCAAGTCAAGATTAGGCATTACAGCGCAAAAATCACGCACACACGCGCAAGTGCGTCTGTGTGCATAGAGTTACGCGGTCTGTCGTAACTTATAGTTTTGATCCATTTATATGATCTTGGGGCATAAAACGTGATGGGTTTTTTTTACATAATTAATTATATGTATTTGTTTTATTTTTAGCAATACTTCACAACCTAATTTTTTACCGACGTTTAAAAAGGATGTTCGGCAATGGTGCTGATTGTCTTGTTCACAAACTTTACTAAATTTAAATTAAGTGCAGCTTTCTCTTTCCATTTCGATAAAATATGTATTTCCTGTCCTTTACAGGAAATATATTAGTTTAGACATGTCAAATTAGACAGCGCCTGAAGTAAGTAAATCGACGTATTTTTAGTATATATTCACCATACGTACGATACGAACAGAAGCGCAAAAGCAGAGCGCATGACAATCAATCACCAATTCGATCTGGACCAGTGTTGCCAGTTTTCTGCACAATCATCTCACGTGCAGAGCTGTTTTCAAGAAAAGCACTTGTTATGATGCCCGTTACCGTATACCTAGTAATGTCATTTAAAACGTTTAAACTGACATTACTACCTAGTTATGTCATTTAAACTGTCTGTCTGTCCTTCCTCGCTTAATCTCTGTGACCGATAGCACTAGAAAGCTGAAATTCGGTACTAATAGGTATATCAATCACGCCGACAAAGTGGTAAAATAAAAATTGGAAAAAAATGTTTCATTAGGTTAGCCCCCCCATAATTGTAAAGTGGGAAGTGTTTTTTTTTTATTTCGACCCTAACGTGTGGTGATATATTGTTGGATAAGTATTTAAAAATAAAAAGGGGTGTACTAAAATCATTTTTTGATAATGTCAATAATTTCTGAAATAATCGCTCCAAAAGTAAAAAAACAATGTGCCGGGGGGCACATTGTTTTTTTACTTTTACCCCTCTCCTTAACTTTTGAACCATAAGTTTAAAAAATATGGAAAATCTAAATAGTAGAACTTCACAAGGACTGTCTACGAAAATTATTTTGAACTTTATGAAAGGAACAGTTTTTGTACAAAAAAGACAAAAAAATTGTACAAAATAATTTCTGCGTACTTAGTATGTCAACATAACAAATAGCCTTTTTTTAAACTCATAAGTGGAAACATTTATTGTGACGGACGGGAAACTACGTAAACCTACACTGGGCGTGGCCCAACACGCTCTTGGCCGGTTTTTTTTTACAAGCTTTTATTAATCTTGCAATGTATGTTTGTCCGGGTGGAATCTTACAACTCAGTTTTAAGACACTTTCCCTCAACCGATTGAGCTGAAATTTGGTATGCACGTTCAGTTCGGATGACAATACACGATTAAAAAAAAAAACATTTTTTTATATAAAATAAAATTTATCTCAATACGATTGTTCACCGGTAAGCCCATTTCGGATAATGTAAAGGACATTAACCGAAATGGGCTAACCTGTTAAGATTGTAAACAAGGGAATCGGCATCGGCACCTTAATTTCTTATTGATATGAATTCATAAACAGTTCAGTTCAGTGTCGGTTATTTATGCACAGATTTCTGTCACAATCATAATTATGACAAAATGTCAAATTAAGTATAACATAATTATATTATGGATTTACGCGATATTTTCGCAAATTGTGGGTAGATTTGTCAATATACATCTTCTGAGATGTACAACGAAACTTCTGAATAGCGAACAGTACAGTACGACTACGCGTATTGTGATTTGGTTAGTTGATTACTGGATATGTCCAAGGAACAAACAAACAAGGAAACAAACTTTGCTTTGGAAGTTTGTTTATTGCAATTTTATGTTTTTTATTGCGTTTAGTAAACTTAAATAAATAATTCAGGCTTCAGTCAGTTTTTAATTTCGTTTAATAATTTACATGTATAAAAAATAAGTTAGAAACATAACAAGTTGGTATGTTAAACGTGTTCCTAAGTGCCATCGACCTAGACTTTCGTGGGTCAATAATTTCTGGAAGGAAAGTACCAAAGTATCAAAATTGAATTAGTCGCACTATATTCGGGAATTATCGTCGTATGCGCACTCAAGGTCAAGCGAGAGCAGAGCGACGCGTCCACTCTTTGGAAGGCCTCGCAGGCGACTGAATTGTCAGCGCTCGCGCGCCGAGATTTATACTGTATTTTTAAAATATTTGCTAATAATTGATAAATCTGTAAAAAATTACAAAAAAATGGAATTTTATTAAAGGAAATGTTCTTCTATTAGAATAAGTTATTATTTTATTGATAAACGAAGGATAAATCAGTGCAATAAATCATTTTATAAACCATTAATTTCTTAATTAATTGACATCGTTTTGAATTTATTTTACTAAGTTAAAGAACTAAGTGAAGAATTAAGTGCCTTCTCTGTATGAGAAGAGGCCTTTGCCCTGCAGTGGGACAGTTATAGGCTGGTATTATTATTATTATTATTATAAAGAACTAAATCAATAAATCTTCTTGTATAACTATTTTGTTGAGGATCTTATCTATATGTTACGATTTTTTGTTGTTTAAATATGTTAGTATTTTAGATGTTCTCAAGCTTCGAAATTGACTCTGTTTGTGAAAATGGCAAATCTCTGTTTGCATTATCTGAATATAGTTCGCATGCTATGTATTAATTGATACAAAATTTGGTCTAACTATTTAGACAAGAATATTTCCTAACGTTATTGGTCAATCACTTGTTAGAATTATAAATCTTTAACGCATATAAACGAGTTCGAAAATCATCTTTTTTGGGCAAATTAGCGCGTTTAGGTAGTGAACGCTCTTAAACTGAAAGCGTTATGTTTGACTTGTTAGGTTTTTGATCTCAATAATACAAAAATTGGCAATGACAGAATGCCGTTGTACAATATATTTACAAAATGGCGCTGACCTCTGATCTCTTGAGTATAATGTGTTTTTATCTGTCAACAATTACCAGTCCCTATAATGTATATGCTTATGAGCTGTCCTCGGACTGGTGCCGTAAGAGCGCGACTAAATATTGAATAAATGTCTTATTTTTATGTTATTTATTATTATTGAAAATAAAAAAGAATTCGAAAATAAAACAGTTTTTTTTTCTGTATAAAGTTTGCCTGTGGACATAATTTAACCACTTCAAATATTCTGCAATTTAACACTAACAACCTATACATACGACTGTACTGCGTACCTCGCTGGAATGCTCGCCCTCTCCCGCTTCGTTTTCGTCTCGTTCGTTTAGTAGCGATAGCATTCACACAGCGTTACGTCACAGCAAGAGGTGCACAGTTACTAGCTGTTTCTCGCGGCTTAAGCCGTCTATTTTAATACAAATTTGATATTGGGGAAGTTTGTGGACGGCGGTGTTCGTATCGACCTGCTTGTTGGTTTTCCCTCAACACAGCAAAAAAATGTCTAACCAAGTTGTATCGTATTAGTCAGTAACATTAAGAGGTCGGATGGACAGTCGTCTATGTAATATAAGACACTTGTATTCAGCTGTATCTGGTTAGCCTGAAAACAATTGGGAAAAGGCTATAGAGACGATGCATGTCTGATGTTTCCATTGACCAATAACAATCTTCATGAATCTGGATGTTCTAGAATCAAAGAAACAAATTTTAATGCGAATCTCTACTGGACAAACGTAGCCCATTGTCTCTCATACGCAGATGCTTGAAACCAGCAAAGGAATGGGTATTCAAGATCAACATCTGTTGCCATGCATAAAAGAAATAATCTCCATATTTACTCTAACTTGTGTATTGAAGACTGTTTTTAATCCGGTTCTGGTTATTTATGTGACTTTTTTTTTAAATGCACTCACGTGGACAATTTCCTTTTTTTTTTTTAGTTTTTTCTTTTCTTGAAACAGAATAGAGTGCAATATTAAAGAGACAACTTGTTGTTGTAGGTGACCAGTGGATTTCTAACACTGCGACCGGCAACCAAGGTAAAGGCATGAGCAAAATGCAGAATAACAGGATCTTACTATCAAAGTTCAAAGAGAACGTACGCTCTGTGTTGAGGTGTTCGAACGCTACACCAATCCGTGGTTATTGGGGCATTGGCTATGGGTGCACTTACTGTAAATATCAGACACCTGAGATTTCAGAGCTCAAAACGCACACTTTAAAAGAACATTCGGAAAATATTGACGAATTAGACCATGTTAAATATGCCTCAGACATGATCATAAAACTTGATATCACAGGCTTAAAATGTGTCTTATGTGACCAAAATATCGAAACCCTTGAAGAAATTATGAACCACATAAAATTTGACCACGAACAACCCATGCATTTAGATATAAAAAACCAAATAGTACCTTTTAAATTCGGGAAGGAGTATCTTTACTGCACTTTTTGCGATCAACAGTTCAATTATTTCAAGCACTTATCGGAGCATATGAACGAGCATTATCCTAACTATCCGTGTCCGAAATGCGATAGGTTTTTCATCAACCAACGTGCTTTACGGATACACTCAATTCGGCACCAGATAGGCACTTTCGTCTGTTCATTTTGCCCGAAAATCTTTGATACAAGAATAAAAATGAAAGAACACGAAAGAGTTCTACATTTAAAAGGCTCAAAAACTCGCAAATGCGCGTACTGTGACGAACGGTTCATGGATGCTGTTAGAAAGGCTGACCATGAAGTTAAAGAACACGGTGCTCCTATTCCCCAATTCGCTTGTAAAGCCTGCGGAAAGTGTTTCGAAAGTGAACGTTCTGTTAACAACCATATGAATCAATTTCACTTGCTACACAGACCGAATACTTGTCCAGAATGTGGGAAAGGATTCTACAATAAAAATGAACTGAAGCGACATAGAGTAAAGCATACGAAAATCAAAGAGTTTCAATGCACGGTGTGTTCCAAATTCTACGTTACGAAATCGTCTCTGAAAAGTCATCTGAAAAAACATGATACGGAAAGGACTTTTACTTGTGACAAATGCGGAGATATGTTTATTCAAAAGAATGTCTGGGTCAATCACATGGCCAATCATGCAGAAAATGCGTCGGATAATAATAAGGATCCTGTAAACGCGTAGTTAGCATTAAAAATAACTGTGTATAGTGAGTGATATCGTGAAATAAATGTTGTATGTGATATTGGCTGTTTTCTCAAAGTTTGAACCTTAAAACTAGAACCTATAGGACTACTTTGCCAGACGTGGTAAGGGGTTTTCTTAAAACTAGCACTATTTCCACTTGTTAAAAATTTTGGCTGGCAAGTCGGATTTGGCGCACAATGCCACATTCTCAAAATGATGTCATGTCGTTTTTAGAATAATGGCATTTTGCATGGCGCTGTGCGCCTAATCCAGCAAATCAGAGGAGAAGAATTTAATCAATTATATAAGGTGTTAAAAAATTTAAGCTGCAGGAACTTCGTCCACTTACCTGACATCGAAAAACAAACGCACTAAAAAAAAATTTTTTTTGGAGCACTTTTGTATTTTGACATAAATAAAACAATTTAGTTAAATACTTTTTTGCGCACCGTCGCATGTCGTATCGCAGGGGTGAACGACCCACGCGTGTGACGCCGACGCCGGTGCGCGTGCACCGTATAGTGCGCATATTCAATAATTATGTTAAAATATTGCTTAACTCCGAAACGGGTTGGTTATTTTGAAATCTTTTTCCGCAAATATTTTTTAATTATAATTCTAAACAAGTACTTACTTTTCTTGCAGTTAATTTTTTAACACCTTATTTAGCTTCAGTTTCCTGCAGCAACTTGCATAAAAACTTATGGCCCAAAATCACTTTTTATTGCGCCTCGGCCCTCGACATCATAAAAAGAAACTACTGTGCAAAATCTTCAATAGTTGCGACCTTGTTGATTACCTGAAAAACTTGTCTCTTTATATACAACCCGTACGGCATATATGCGCACCTTGCTGTAATGCTCGCCCTCTCCCGCTTCCTCGCGCACGCGCCGTGTTCGTCTCGTTCGTTTAGTAGCGATAGCATTCACACAGCGATACGCCACAAGCGAGGTGCACACTTCAGTCGTGCGGGCAGCAAAAATATGTTCAGGCTTCTTCATTCCTCGCGATGTTTTCCTTCATAGCACTGATATCCAAGGTAATTTTATAAAGTAAATATGAATTCCAAAACTCACATTGGTACCAAAGAGAGAGGCGAATAGAACTATCGCGATATAAAAAAAAAACAAAGTCATCATCATCTCCTTTTCCCAACTATGTTAAGGTCCAGCCATAACCGAATCCAACAGAATGACGGGAAAACATGAAGCGACTGCCTATCAGACCTCCACAGCCTTGTTACTAGGTGACACAAACCTTGGTTAGACTGGTGTTAGACTTTCTAGCTTCTGATCAGTTATTTAATTATGGCATCCGAGACCAACAGCTTTGCGTGCTTGCTGAAGCACGGGTCCTAGATAAATTTGAGAAAGACACAACTGTGCTTTCTATACTCCGTCGGTCGGTTTAGGTAATTAACCAAATGTAATCTTGATTCTTTCCAGAACACGAAAGTGACTCAAACAGAGAACGCATGTACCAGCTCATCAAAGAGATCAAAGCCATTCTAACGTTTACCAACGCGACGCCTTACAAGTCTAAACACGTTAGTTATTACTGTGCTTACTGTTCCACAGACGGTCCTCATTTCGAAGATCCTGATGACTTACGAACGCACACAAGGGTTGAACATGTCGCCCATAGGACTGAGAAAATAGAATACGCATTGCGACCTTATTGGATGAACGAGGTCGTGAAATTGGACATAGACAACCTCCTTTGTACAGTCTGTTGCATCGTCATCAGCAATTGGAACGACATGTTTAAACATTTGAAAGAGAAGCACAATGTTATATTGGACCAGGCTTATACCAGAGCTATACCTTACATTCTGAAGCCTGATCTAAAATGCGCGCTTTGTAAAGAATCTTTTACCAACTACCTTCATTTAGACGGCCACATGAATGCGCATTACAACAATTATGTTTGTGACGACTGTGGTGATACATTCGTAGCCCACACTAGGTTGAAACAGCACATAAAAATCCATAACGTAGGTAAATACGACTGCAGTTTCTGTGAAAAGGTCTTCACACTACCAAAATACAAGCGTAAGCACGAAGAATTTGTCCATAAACAGGCCTCTAAGTTCAAATGTCAGTATTGTCCAGAAAGATTCACTGGAGAGTACCTTCGCCATCTACACTGCTTGGAAGTTCATCCGGAGAAGGTGAAACCAATCACTTGCGAGATTTGTGGCAAAATTTTCACTTGGAAACAATACTATATGAGTCATATAAGAAAAAAGCATGAGAATAAAAGATCTTTTGAATGTGATACGTGTGAGAAAAGATTTTTTAGCAATTACGAGTTGAAGGAACATAAGTTGAGACATACGGGGAGTAAGGACTTTGAGTGTCCGATTTGTAATAAGAGGTATATTTCGATGAATTCATTGAGAGCTCATGGGAGACAGCATAGGAAAAAGGCTGAGGAATTTATTTTATCTTGATTGTGTAAACAATTCTGTTAAATGCATCCCAAAGATAAAAAGAGTTTTATGACATTGTAATAATTCCCAAACTTGGATATTCGTTGGTTATTTTAACAGCTTTCTTCGAACTATCTAGGTTTCTGTACTGAGTGGCGGCCGGAAAAGTAAGTATAAAAATTCGTTATATGCAGGCACAGTCAGCCACCTTATAATTTTTTCATACTAAACTCCAATGATGTTATAAGTAAAAAAGTGTAGATAGGTTACCCAAACGAAATTCTATCTTCAAAAATGGCACACTAACGCACACATACATTACACGTCAAAGTAGGATGACATGATTGAAGTAGTGCGAGTGAAAAAGAGATAAACGTCAAATCTCAACGCGATACTCGGTATCATGTTTGTCAATTGGCAAACTTTTAATATGCCACTTTTTGACTGCATATAACCTACCTACACTTTTTTACTTAAGTATAATATAATTGCTAAACACAGTTTTTTTTTAATGAGGGTGTTTACGAAAGTTTTTACCACTTGTTGGGGCCGCTGTGGCGTTAGGTCTCATGACACGTAATATAGGCGCTTTGATTCAAGCTGTCAAAAGTGACAGAATGTCAATATTTATTATGTATGACTTGGACCTCACGCTTTAGTGCTGCCGTCTGGTGGCCATAATTTCAGGGTGTGCTATAACAATCGTGTCACAATGACTAGTCATCGGCCGGATATTTGTCAACTTTGACAGTTTTTGTATGGGGAATGTGTCAATAGTTTGACGTTAGACGTCAGAAATCGATCATTGAGACACGATTGTAACAGCAGACTATAGTCCCAGAACACCCTCATTCGCCACGTCGAAAAGGGATGTTAAAGCCTTGTGTATTTATAATTAGCTAATAAATATGTAAATAACTAGAGTAGCTATCACACGATACCATATTGTAGCGCGTCTAAACAAATAAGAAATAATTTTAGCGTTGTTATATTAGATTGACCAAATAATCTTAGGTAAAATAGACCTTATTATAAGAGTCTAAAAACGGCCTTTTTATATAGGGTAACTGATAATTTAGTGGCCAATACCTAAACATATGTAAATTAGGCGCGCCTTTTTCGCAAAAGGGTGTCGATATCTTTTTTCAAAAACCATACTAAATTTATGTTCAGTGCATCTTTTAATTTAAAGGACAGAAGATGCATATTAGTTCCTGTCAAATTTGCCTAAAGTAAAATCTACTGCTTAGTGGACATGTTTTTAATTACGGCAAAAATATCTATAGTAAGATTTTTAATTGTAGTCAGTAAAATGACATTTCCAGTGTTGCAAGTTTTTAGTCCCAAATAAATAGTGATGTGGTACAATCGAGTTTTTACAATTAAATCTTAGTCGAGAATAATTTTTTATTTAATATTAAATTGCCTTTACGTTGGTTTTTCAACGAGATAACGGCGATAACGTGTTTTTTCACCGTTTCAATGGCGGGGCCATGAGGTTTTACTCTTACAGATCCTGAAACATAAACCTAGGACTTTTTGTAGTATTTTTACAGTTTTTGACAAATTCAAATCTAGGTTTTACAAAAAACTTCAGACCTCTGCGATGCTTTTTCAGGGAGATATTGGCGATAACGTGTTCTTCACCGTTTCAATGGCGCGGCCATGGAGTTTTAGTCTTATAGCTCCTAAAATATTAACCTAGGATTTTTTTCTATATTTAAAAAAAAAATACAAATTCTATCTGTTATTTACCTGAATTTCAGGTCTCTGCAACGTTTAGTTTTAAAGATCTCCGTGGCCGCGCGGTTCTCCGCGTTTCGATGGCGCGGCCACGTTCAAACCCTTATAACTTTTTGACCATAACTTTGACAAATTTATGGCTTTGGGAATCAACTTTGACAAATTTTTACATAATCTTGGCATGGTTTTTTTTTTAACCCTAGATAGCTAACCTTCGTGTGTACCCTATTTAAGCTAACCATCCGTCGATACGACGGGTATTTGAAAAACTATTTTTTTACCATAAAATGTAAACTTAATCATCCTGTTGTTTTAATTGAAAGTTAATGCATAGGTTTAGCAATGAAAATACGTTATCCAAATTTACCTTATTTATTTACTTTTATTACTACAGTAACTTTTCATAGAACTTAAAAAAAAGGAACATTTTATAATTAAAAACTTTAACATGCAAAATCAATAAAAAAATGTAACAACGTTCAGTCTAATTGTTATATATATGACACTTAGGAATATAATAAGTAATTATAATATAAAAATAATTATTTATTTTTGGCACATGTGACACAAAAATCAATTTTATGTTCACCGCATATCGCTACCTTACAATTTGCGCAAATACTTTTAGTCATACGCTTTTTCTTGTAGTGGCACTTCCCACACGTCTTTTTTTTCCGATTTTCCGAAGTTAAATGGTTATCTTTTAGAGCAGCACTCAAAATGAGAAGCCCCACTAGCGCCTTTATTTCTAAAATATTTGTTTCACTTTGTGTTGGGGTCACAGTGTGATACATAGATCTTTTCACAGATATTTCGACGTTCGTCCATTTGACAATCTCCTCGTAAATTTCATTTGTAAAAAACATATCAAAGCAAGATAGTTCACCTGTTAATCCTCTACATGAACGGCTAGGTCCCCTTGAAGTACGCACGATGTTCCTCGCTGAGGTTCTAGTTGAAGTGTTCCCTTTACTCGTAGACCAAACGTACCGATTTTTACCTCGTATGTTTCTTTGGGGCAGTTGTATGATACAGGTTTGTGAGGTTTCTGGAGGGGCAGTATCTGAGCTACTTGACATAACTCGTTCCATGGTTAACGGTACGTCATGTGGTGGACTTACATTTCTTTCTTCGGTATCTGATGGTTCATAATTTTCATCACTTTGGACATCATCTTCCACCACAAAGTCTTCGGTCTCAGGTTTAGCAGGTTTAATATTCTATCTTCATTTAGTGAAGACATGGTTACTACAATCTAAAATAAAAAGAAACACAACACACGTCAAAAATATAAATGCACACTCAAATCAAAAAGCTAACGGTAAAGCTAACCATCCGTCGAAACGACGGGTAAAAGTTACGTATCTCAAAAACTGCGGTACTTACCAGTTTGATGCGTGCGCCACTGCAACGAACTCACCGGCGACTGAGTTGACTAAAAGAGCCAAGGCGCTCGGACACGTCGTTAAAAAGAGACAGCGATATTTCTTTGCGCTACCCGTCGATTCGACGGAGGTTAGCTATCTAGGGTTAATATGACGCCGTGGCCGCGCGTTTGAAACGCACACTCTCAGGCCTAAGCTAATATTTTATCTTCTGTCCTTTTCTTAACGAAATGAAAAGAAAATGATGCTCTGAAATTGAATTAAGTTTAGTTGGTGAACAAGGGAGTCAGCATCCAGTTTGTAATTTGACTTGACTTAACTAATATTTTAGAAGCGTATACAATATTTCGGAAAAGGCATTGTTTTAAAATATCGGGTATAACGGGATAGGTACGCAGGTATGAATCGGGACGAAACTTTGAAAGGATGTTTATCTATTAACTAATAGTTGTGACCAATGATGTTTTAAGTAAAAAAGTGTAGATAGGTTATTTGCAGTCAAAAAGTGGCACATTAAAAGTTTGCCAATTGACAAACATGATACTGAGTATCGCGTTTACATTTGACGTTTATCTCTTTTTCACTCGCACTACTTCAATCATGTTATCCTACTTTGACGTGTAATGTATGTGTGCGTTAGTGTGCCGTTTTTGAAGTTAAAATTTCGTTTGGGTAACCTATCTACACTTTTTTACTTATAACATCATTGGATGTGACTATGTTATCAACAAGAACATAACTCTTTTGACCGCAAAAGTCATGTATAGATGACGGACCTAAAGCCCAGCTCGCCAGAGTCACGATCCCGTGACAAACTTATATACGTATTTAAAGAGCTTGTTGCTGAGGGCAGGATTGACGTGGGCTTAAAGACTTAAATGGTAAATTATATCTCAGTAAAACAGCCGTTTTCGTCAATAAACAATACCAATACAAAGATAAAATCTCCTTTTAAAGTTTCGTCCCGTCCCGGGGTGAATAGTCGCGCTATTCGCGCCGCCTGACGGTAGGCAAAATGCGGTGTAGCATATTTTTAAATAAATGTTTAATTAGTAAGTAGGTAGTTAGTTGGTACAGTACCCGGCAATAAATATTGCACATCGACCTTTGGAAAGAGACAATCGGCTAATTTCGGCTTCGTAGAGCGCTATCTCTCTCGCACGAAATACAAACAGTCCGGTATCTATTAGGAGCTGTTAAAACAATTATGATTTGCTTTTTTTGATAATTATTATTTGTATAAAATACACCAATTTTTCTATAGTGATGGCTTTAGGTTGGGGTAAAATAAAATAAAAAAAACGTGTTCCCATTATGTTTTCGTATTTAATTATTTTGGAAAATTACAGCTGTAGTGTACATAATAAACAACATTAATCATATTGTTAAAATGAGACATTGTAATAAAAATAATAATAATTCTAATTCTCAATTACTTCCATTTCACTATCTGTGCTCTCAAAGAGATCAATATCACTGTCACTGTCAGCTGTATTTATCACTAGTCTATCAGTGTAATTGTCTAAACCGTGTTGAATGCTTCTATATTCATTCTCACATTTGATTGCATGATCGCAAACCTTTTTCCAATCTTCAGCCCCGATCATGTTTACTTTTTCAGTCAATAATGTTTTTACTGTAGTTAAATTCATACCCACATTTCTAGAGGCTACATAGCCTTTTAGTTGAGACCATATATTTTCTATTGGATTAAAATCCGGATGATATGGTGGCAATCGCAACACAGTGTGCCCATGTTCGGCAAGTACTTTGTCCACGGAAAACTCTGTATGCCTCTCCTTGTGCTGACATATAATAGCGTAAATCTGGGTTTTTGTTAATTTTGGATCTACTGGAATTTCGTATCTGTTTAACCAGTGGATCATTTCCTGTTTAATGGTGTTTGAGTTGGGGGGTCTTTCAACATATTTGTTGTGATAGGGTGCGTTATCGATAACTAGAGCAGAATCACTGGGTATAGAATAGAATAGAATAGAATATTCTTTATTGTACACCAATAGGACAAAAACAGTAAAGGACAACACAAGCAAATATGCAAGAGTACAATAGGCGGCCTTATCGCTAAAAAGCAATTTCTTCCAGGCAACCTTTGGATGGAATCAAATTATATAAAAATGGGTAAAGGGTAGTCTATGGCGTACATTAATATATATATATATATAAATATTAATATATATATATAGATACAAATATTAATATATATAGAAAGAGATATATATATATATAGATACATATAGAGATAGATATATATATATATATATATATATATATATATATATATATATATATATATATGTGCATTAGATATATATATATATATATATACATACTAGTCATAAACAATACATAGATACGATAGAAGTAGTATATAAAATAAAGTTGAATTTAACCGAGTGATGACAGTGTTAGAGAGCCAAGTAGTGATCTTTAACCATTTTTTTAAAAGTAGTTAGAGACTGTGCGCGTCTAATAGCCATAGGCAGATCATTCCACAGACGAATAGCTTGAACCACAAACGATTTATCATAAAATGATGTGGAGTGGGCTGGCATCTTCAATATTAAGTTTTCTGATGATCTAAGAGTACGTGAATGTGTGTCACAGATAAATTGGAAACGCTATATTTGGTATTAATTGATTAACCAGCCATTTTTCGTAGTTATCGTTATTCATTTCATTGTGATAGTCACCTGTAGTGTCCGTGGATTTATACGTTAAAAAGCCACCGGGTACAAAGCCTTTTTCATTACCCGCATGAACTACACACATCAAAAGTGTCTAGGGATATTTTAATTAAACCTAAATAACTAAAATTCTATTAACTTTTTGTTATGACACCTACACTTTAAAATAAACCTTGTTTAATTGCCTATCTAATCTGATAATAAACTTTTAGATAAAGTTAAATTAAAAAAAAAAACTTAGAAGAAGAGGAAAAACTCAACAAAATTTCAATTTAACTTTATTTTTGAAATTTCAAAACCTAAACAACAAAACAATTTTTTTTTATAAAAATTGTTGAAAACTTAAAATTAATAATTCGTGGATCCACCTAAGACTCTCCTGACACATCTGGAGCGGTTCTGCATACTCAAAACAAGGGTGTCAATATCCTGTTGTGGAGTACTGTCCCAAATCCTGCTAAGATGCAAGAAAAGCTGGTTTTGATGCACAATATCAACAGGGAAATTCCTACGAGCTCTTCTCTGAAGCATATTCCAGGCATGCTCAATAGGATTTAAGTCAGGGGATTGTGCAGGCCGGTCTAAAGTTTGGATAACATGCTGTTGTAACCAACTTGTAACGATACGCGCCGTATGTGGACGGGCATTGTCGTGCATTAGCTGGAAATTTTGTCCCATTTGCTGATTGTGGGGCAAGATTACAGGCTCTAGCACCTCATCTCGGTATTTTCGAGCAGTTATATTGCCTTGTATCCAAACGAGGTCCGTTCTACCGCCGAGACGAATTCCTGCCCAAACCATAATCGTGCCACCTTAATATGCATGAACTTGTTGTGGGTGCTGCAGTCGATTCCAACGTCCAGGTTTTCTCCAAACGCGTACTCTTCGCGAATCAGGATGAAATCCAAACCTAGATTCATCAGTGAAAAGCACAAGTGACCATTGAGAATGGTTCCAGTTTTCGTGTGCAATAGCCCATTGTAATCTTCAACCTCGATTACCTCTCCTTAGTGCTGATACCCAAAATGGCCTACGAGCACGTAGATTGACTTCATGCAGTCGCCTTCTCAAAGTTTGACCGCTTACCAGCAAACCATACTCTCTCTGTAGCCTTTGAACCAATTGCATCGCCGCTGCATTTAGTTGACTTCGTGCAGCATTTACTATGAATCGGTCCTGTACATGTGTTGTAATGCGTTGAGGTCCTCGGTGCCGTTCCACCACTTCCTCCGTGACACGATAACATGACCAAAGCCTGGATATAACGCTCTGACTGGTCTTCATGGCTTCAGAAACGGCAATTATGGGACAGTATTCCACAACAGGATATTGACACCCTTGTTTTGAGTATGCAAAACCGCTGCAGATGTGTCAGGAGAGTCTTAGGTGGATCCACGGAATATTAATTTTAAGTTTTCAAGAATTTTTATAAAAAAAATTGTTGTTTTGTTTAAGTTTTGATGTTTCAAAAATAAAGTTAAGATTGAAATTTTGTTTGAGTTTTTCCTCTTCTTCTAAGTTTTTTTTAAATTTAACTTTATCTAAAAGTTTATTATCAGATTAAATAGTCTATTAAACAAGGTTTATTTTAATGTGTACATGTTTTAACAAAAAGTTAATAGAATTTTAGTAAATTAGGTTTAATTGAAATATCCCTAGACACTTTTGATGTGTGTATTATCAAATGTTGACCTTTTGAAATTGGCTTTTTTACTCCTTTTTTCTTGTCATCGCTCCAAGATTTCCCTTTAGTGTGGGATGTATGTATGTAAGACTCATCCATGTAGACGATATTTTTTCCTGATTCGCGAAATTTGCGTATTTTATCGAGGTTTTTCATCCGTTTGAGACTTACATCGTGCTTTTCCATTAGAAGTTTTCGATTATCTTCCATTTTAGTGAACCGAAATCCCATCTCGTGAAGTATTTTTCTCAACGTCTTTTCAGACCCATTGTAATTAATAGCTATAATTTAATGATTTTATTGTTGGCAGTTCATTAAATCGTAAGTGAAAATCATACACCATTCTTCGAACAACATCATAATCAAAATCGTCCATATGCAAACGAAATTGCTTTTTTGGTCTCCCTTTTTTTGGAGTGCTGAACTTTATTTCAGTAGAATGTGTTTCAGTACTGACTTCGTTTAATATATTGTTCAAAGTTCTTCTTGAAATTCCAGTGGCATTTGCAACTCGCTCTTGAACCTTCTTAAAATAACAACTTACATTTTCATCTTCATTTTTTTTAAATCTGTCACTTTCGGTTACAAAATATTTATAAACATTGTAGATAATTTCGCGTGACTGACCTCGTAAAGGTTTCCCTCTTTTTCCTAAAGATGCCATTGTGCAATTTTAATTAAATTATTTAAATTTGGGGGTGTTAACAACTCTTAATATATATTTTGAACTGGACGCGATCGCACTTTATCGCACTTGAACAACGACTGACAAACGTCACATAGGTACCTAGTGTGCGACAGAGATAACGCTCTACGAAGCCGAAATTAGCCGATTGTCTCTTTCCAAAGGTCGATGTGCAATATTTATTGCCGGGTACTGTAGTTAGTTTGTAAATATCATGAAAATATGTTAATAATAAAATATACAACTGCTGTAATTTCTTTTTAATTTATATTTGTTAATAGCCAATATCATGTCAATATGTCACACATTAGTACAGAATTTATATTGTAGTATCGGTGATCGACTTAGCCGTTTGCAATAACATATCTATTGTTGGATTAGCTTACTAGAGATAGATTTTGACAAGTTTTGTACGCAATGTCAAAATTTTATCTCTAGTAATTAAATCCTTAGATAAATAAATAGATTTGGAAATGGTCTATAGTTTGAACGTCCAATTACATACTACTAATCCAAAGGCGCACAATGCCTCAATCGCAAAATGTCATATTCTGAAAGCGCCACAAAATGACATTTTCGCATAATATTAAATTTGTTTTCTCAGGTTCTCTCATCTCGGCCATTGCGATACGACTGAGAATATATCATTTTGCTAGTGTGGCATAAAGACATTTGGCGAATGAGCCATTTTGTCTGAATATGACATTTTGCGAA
Organism: Athetis lepigone; assembly: GCA_033675125.1. Classification (NCBI taxonomy): domain Eukaryota; kingdom Metazoa; phylum Arthropoda; class Insecta; order Lepidoptera; family Noctuidae; genus Athetis; species Athetis lepigone. The sequence goes on along the minus strand of CM066220.1, from coordinate 2,958,534 downwards.
TGTGGCATTATGCGCCCTATTTCCTTCAGCAAAGCTTTTAGTTCATTGTTAAGTTTTATAAGGACACAGTAACTAAATAATTTGACCTTTTGAACGCAACTGTCACTTATACGTGACTAACTAGAGCAACGCCTGACACAAATATATGTGATTTATTGTGATGCGAAATGAAGTTTATTAACAGTTTTATGTGTACAGTGGGCAAAGCAGATAAGTATCCAGGGCCATCATATACAATTGAGGTTTTCTTGAATACCAATGAATGTATTGAAATGAAATTTTCTACTATAGTTTAAATTTTTATTAGAAAATATCCGTGGGTTTTTTAGAAAACTTAAACTGTATCTGACGGCCCTGGATACTTATCTGCTTTGCCCACCGTACATACTTACGCTCGTATAAACTTAAAGAATTAAGCTCCTTTTGTCAATGAAAATAAAAGTGTTGATTATGATTTTAGACAAGCTTTTATTCAAATTTGTGCTTGGTATAGAGGAGGCCTTTGTTCAGCAGTGGACGTCTATAGGCTGATGATGATGATGATGATAGAGGAGGCACACCAAGTCACACATGCGTATGCTCTGGCGTTCAAAAAGCAATTAATGAAATTTTCGAATGTTGGCTTTATGTGTTAATTTAGAAATAAATACACAAATACTTGTTTATAAAGGTATTTTATTTCTTGTTTTTATATAGACACTGATTTCCGATTCTTCAATCAATCCTGATAGCATTTTACAGTTTAAAATGTTTAAATAGGTACCATAATGTCGGTGAGCATATAATATGCACAAATGATGAAGGCATAATAATATATGAAAGTTCATTATCCATTATCTATCTATATATTTATAATGGTAAACTGACAGACGACTTATCATAATTAGTATGGATGTGTTTACACATAAAAATCAATTTTTAAACAATTGTGTGATTTAATTATAACAAAATTATCTTAATTACTAATGACTAGTATAAATACTGCAATTATAATAATATCACTATTTTTTACATTACATACACTGTCTTATTTTACACGACAGTGTTTTGATCGAGTAACCATGATTTCATTGGCAATGCCAAATTGGTGCGTCCTAAAATCTAATGGTGGCACTTCATTTGACGTTTCTGGCCCAATTATTTTGTGTATTCGATGCAACACATCATAAAAAATATTTAGATAATTCTAAAAGTATAGTTTGTATAACCAAAATAACGCGAATATTTTGCCAAATACGAACGGACAGAATGGAGCCCAGTTTACAGGTAGCTACAGAATGTGCATCTGGATTGAGAGCCCAAATTTTAAATCTTCTCAAAAGAAAATAAGATTTACAGGGCATTTAGTTAAAATTTAGTAAAACTTAGGGCAATATGCCATAAATTTCTTAAACGTGAAATAAAGCTTTTATGATGAAATAACTAGGGCTCTCAATCCAGACGCCTGCATAAAGTGGCATAGCCTGAATCTCAGAAAGTACTGCCTCTGGGCTCATAATTTTTATTTCAGGATTTAGTTAAGAATTTCTTAAAACTTTTAAGAAATTTCCAAATATGTAGAATACTATATTACAGAGTTATAGCGGTATATCTAGGGCTCTCAGTTCATAAATGTTTGTACTGAGGAATCATCAAACTAATGGATTTATTCAAAGAAGTGCTGAAATGCGACCGTTATATATTTTACTTAAACGCGTCTGTAAATTAGTAAAAAAGAAAAAATGACAAAAAAGTTAATAGTTACACTGTAAATGGAGATTGAATTTTCCTAAAACGTCTGAACTGAGGGCCCAATATTTTTGGCAGTATTGACTAGGATAAGCCTTCTACACTATCTCACATAAGGGTGAGTAATTTAACTAATTTTTAATTAAAATCTAGCAAAGCGTCCATTACTCTAAATTTCATACTTTTAGAGATAATTGAATAATATTTTTTTATAGGAGAAAATTCTGTAGGGTAGATATAGTTTTGTTACTTTTTGAGACTAATCAGCATGTACCCTCACACAAGCTCTTTCTTAATCAAGTGTTCAAGAAAACCTTCATTATATCTTATGGCCCTGGTAACATATCTCCTGTAATCGTTTCCGACAGTTCAAGCAACAACTATTCGTTTAAAGAACAAACTACTTTTTACAACATTTGAAATTTTAATGATTTTTTTTCTTTTTTTTTAAATTTTGTTCTGTTTGATACTAATTTCGAAGAATAAGTATTCTGGTAGGGCTATCGCCTTTTTTCGTATTGTTAGTATGATCATGTGTTATTTGGTTAATTATTTGTGTTGTTTACCTAAGTAAATTTTATCATAAGCATCACAGACTAGTTATAAATTACGTGTCGTTTTAGTTTAGGTACAAAATAGGTAAGTTTAACATCATTAAAATTTGTTTGTTGATTACGGTTTCTCTGATGGTACCTACAGATAGTCCATACTACATAACATATTACATGCTACTGGCCTATTGCTTTGTTTCATTTTAGGTATATAAAGCCTATTGAAGCTAATATTGTTAAATATATTAATTACTATTATTTTTGTTAATTCAATTACCTACGTCTAACATTTCATTGGTTATTGATACGTTTTTTATTTTATTGTTTCACGATATGTAGGTGCTGGCACAGCAAAACTAGTCGTATATAATTATAATTCTCCATCTGCGCATTACAAGATACTACAAGAACATGCCGCCGAACACTTGTTTATACTTACATGGAACATTATGGTCACCCTACAGAATTTTCTCCTATAAAAAAATATTATTCAATTATCTCTAAAAGTATGAAATTTAGAGTAATGGACGCTTTGCTAGATTTTAATTAAAAATTAGTTAAATTACTCACCCTTATGTGAGATAGTGTAGAAGGCTTATCCTAATCAATACTGCCAAAAATATTGGGCCCTCAGTTCAGACGTTTTAGGAAAATTCAATCTCCATTTACAGTGTAACTATTAACTTTTTTGTCATTATTTATTTTTTACTAATTTACAGACGCGTTTAAGTAAAATATATAACGGTCGCATTTCAGCACTTCTTTGAATAAATCCATTAGTTTGATGATTACTCAGTACAAACATTTATGAACTGAGGGCCCTAGATATACCGCTATAACTCTGTAATATAGTATTCTACATATTTGGAAATATCTTAAAAGTTTTAAGAAATTCTTAACTAAATCCTGAAATAAAAATTATGAGCCCAGAGGCAGTACTTTCTGAGATTCAGGCTATGCCACTTTATGCAGGCGTCTGGATTGAGAGCCCTAGTTATTTCATCATAAAAGCTTTATTTCACGTTTAAGAAATTTATGGCATATTGCCCTAAGTTTTACTAAATTTTAACTAAATGCCCTGTAAATCTTATTTTCTTTTGAGAAGATTTAAAATTTGGGCTCTCAATCCAGATGCACATAGCTAAGAGGCCCAGAATCATGTAAGCCAGTGAAATAAGGGCTGTGCGGCACTGCACCGAATGGGCCCAGGACCCTGAATTTTGCATGACTGACCTGTTGGTCTAGTGGGTAGAGACTTAGTGACCCTGACTGCTACGTGACTTTGTGGGTGCGATTCTTTACAAATCTTTGTATGATAAGCATGATTATTTCGGTTTGTTCCCGTTGTCCCCGTATGCCATATCCCCGTCACGGGGACAGCGGGACGTGATTAAATTTATTTCCCGTTGTCCCCGTAACGTACTTACATTCGGCTAATGTATATACTAAACTAAACTTCAAATTCACAGTAATTTTTAATTTTCACACTTGACTACTAAATTGGCGCCTATAAAAAAGGCGCGCAGTAACGTGAAGTGGTAAATGGAAAACGTGATCCACCACATATTTTAAATTTTCGCTCATGACTACTTCACGTTACTGCTCGCCTAGTACTTTTGTTCTCTTAAGTTTTCAATCTTTAATTGAAAAATATCGTCCTGTAACTCTGTGGGACATTTCATTAAACAAAAAATCTTACTTGAAAACAAGGTCTAAATCCTTTATATTAATCTACCGGGTCCCAAGGCTAATCTACCAATGTTCCATACTTACACTTTGTTTGTTGGGAAAAGAAAAAACGGGGACTGTGGGCAATAATTTTTACCTATTTTATTCAACTATATTAACGAGGACAACGGGAACTATTTACAAAAATTTAATTGAAGTACCGCTGTCCCCGTAGGACGGGGACACGGCGTACGGGGGGGGGGGGAACAAACCATTACCTATTTCTTGCATCTAGGTGTAATATTTATTTATAATATGCATGTATCTATGAATTATATAAGTATGTTTATCAGTTGTCTGGTTATTATAGTACAGGTTTTTTTACATTACTTTGGTATCAGATGAACATGTGTGGGTTTCTATCTTTTGGCCGCCATGGTCATGTATAGATGACATACCAAATGTGACCAGCACTCCACGATTAACCCGTGACAAATTTCTATACGTATTTAAATAGCTTGGCGTTGAGGGCACGATTTAACTGTTTTAACTGGCGGTCCAAAGGTTAATGGTATTTTTGTATTTTATGTCTTTTACCAAACATGGTCTATTCTGCCTACTTTATCTCCTTATGTTGCTTCATATGCATAGCCAAAGACCTTTTTCTATTAAACATACTATTACAAATTTGACACCTAAACATTTCCTTAGTTCCGTGTTTGACCATATGGTCCTTTAATTCGCTGTTCGTGAAGCACTTATATGAGCATTTCGGACACTTTACATTCCTTTCAGCCATATGACAGCGTTTTACATGAGAAGATAGAGCAAATCGTCTTTTAAACGCTTTGTTACATATATTGCATTTGTACAGCAATGGAGTTTCATCATGAACGTCAACTAAATGTTTTTGCCTTGTGTAGTAATCTATGAAACGTTCAGAACATTTGGGGCATTTGAATTTCTTCAAATTTTTATGTACACCATCAAAATGCATGCGGTATTTCATCTTAGTAGGGAACGATTTTTTACACACTTTGCAAACAGTTTTCTCGTCTTTATGCTGAGCGTGTGTGTGGACAGCTAACCTATGTTTCGTTATAAACCCCGACCCACACTCTTTACATATAAAATTACCGAAATGTGTGTTCATATGTCTTTCTACCGCGCTAAAAGTTTCGAATAGCGTATGACATATTTGACATTCAAAGTTTGAATCCCTCAATTTGAAGGGAATGACTCTATCCACGGCCGGGTAGATTTTTCGCGCGTGCTTTTCTGTCAAATGAGCTTTTAAAACGTTCAAATTTTTAACGTTCTTTTTACAGATCGTGCATTTTAGATCTGTGACATCGGCATAGACAACGAAATCGTCCGCGTTGTGTTTGTGAAAGAGTTTATGTATGCTTGATTTTGGATGTTTTTGTTGGTGTATTCTTAATTTTTCGTGTTTATACACTTCCTTGCAATAATAACAAGGGTATCCGTTCCTCATTTTAGTTCTAAAGGCAGTCGCGTTGCTATATTCAAAGATGGTGGTTGCATTCGCTGCTAGCGCTTGCTTGTCCGACATCATTTTCTCTTTGAATTCCGTTGTTTTGAAGAACCATTTTAATGATTCCGTTTTTACTATTTTATCTGAAAAAGAGGTTAGTTGAATTTCAATTTTTGGTTTTCAAAATGGTCTATATTGACCCATTATTATTTTCAAATAATCGATTTTTAACATCCCTACACCTTTCATGGGAAAGTTCACATACTAAAATAATCTTTATACATTTTCAGGTTCTTAGATGGTAATTTATTTAGAAATGATCTCTAACAAAATATATACTTACACAGCAATCAACGCATAACTACAACGTTGATTGCCACCAAAAATACCTACTGCCTTTTTATATTCTAAAGATTTTAGTGCACTCCAAGTTTTGTCACGTATAAGTGACAAAGGCAACGAGTCAAGGTATGTATGTATTTAACACAGAAAATACATCACCTACAAGTTCCTTCAGAGCACACCACTTATTTAGTCACGTATACATGACATAGGCATACGAGACAGGTCAACAGCCCTTAAAACTTACCTCCAATTTTCTTCAAATGCTCATCATATTCAGGGCAGATTTTCGCCAGTTCGCTTCGCTTAGGCAGTGGCTGTGCTGTGGGGAATCGCTCTAACAGCTTCGATTCCCCGTCTATCACTTCGATTGGCTCATCGTCCGTGCTTAGTGTTATGTTGCTGTAGAGGCTTTCTGAGAATTAACATAGATATTGGTGCTAATTCTTTTGTTCTCAAACAAGTGAAATGCATCTTTCTCTTTCCATTTTTTAAAGAATAGGATAGAAGATACATTTTAGTTTAATCCTGTCAAGACAGCGCCCGAAGAAAATTGACGTATATTTAGACGCCATGTTTTTAAACCGCGTCTAAATTATCTATGGAGTGTCTAAATTTGACAGGACTTAACTAATATTTTATCTTCTGTCCTTTTCTTAATTGAAAGAGAAAGAATGCAGTTAAATGTACGTTAGTTTGTGAATAAGAGAATCGGCGCCAATGGTGCTAATTCTTTTGTTCACAAACTAAACTAAATAACGTTAAGTGCATCTTTCTATTTCCATTTTATTAAAAAAAGCTTTTTTAAAAAAAAGATAACCGACTTCAAAAACTAAAAGCTCAAAAATAACTATTTCGTAAGTCGGTGGCAACACAAATCGACCGGCAGAAGAGAAGCCACCGACTTCCGAAATAGTTATTTTTGAGCTTTTAGTTTTTGAAGTCTGTTATCTTTTTTTTAAAAAAGCTTTTTATTTTTTACTTTTTAGTTAGAGTCTCAGTGTCTGACTACGTTTTAGGGTAGCTCTCAAAATAAACTTATAATCTTATAAAAATCTACAATCCAAGAAGGCAAAACGCAATCTATGCGGGCAACGTCACGGGATATCTATTAGTGTTATATACTAAAACCTTCCCCAGAATGTAACAAACACTTTGCTGAAAACCGCATCAAAATCGGTTCAGCCAAACGCGAGATAATCGCGGACAAACATACATACATACAGGTCGAACAGAGAACCTTCCTTTTTTTTTGAAGTCGGTTAAAAAGAAGACACATATTAGTTCAGTCTTGCCTTCCATCCACTATTTTACTCATATGGGTCGAATTTTTAAAAGCCCTTTCTTAGTGGCTACCTTAGTCAAGTATCTACTGAGAAATTATTTTTAACCGACTTCAAAAAGGAGGAGGTTCTCAATTCGTCTGTATTTTTTTTTGTATGTTTGTTACGCGATATCTCCGTCAATTGTGAACGGATTTTGATGGATCTTTTTTTGTTTGCTTAGTCATGATTCAGAGGTGGTCCCATATAAATTTTGTGGCGATCGGTTTAGTGCTTCGCGAAAAATTCATCAAGAACAAAAAAAATCGACGAAATATACGTTGACGATATTATAATGTGCGTAACTTCAATTTCTATTTTTCGTTTTATAAGATTATAAGTAGGTTTTATTTTGAAAATAAATTACTTTGAAAGATGTCATACACAGTCAGACATAGTTAGACTCGACACTAAAATAAAAATTAAAAAATAAAAACTTTTTTCAATAAAATAATAACCGCCTTCAAAAACTAAAAACCCAAAAATAACAAAAATTTCGCAAGTCGGTGGCTTCTGTTCTGCCAATCAATTTATCTGAATTTGTGTTGCCACCGACTTCCAAAATTTTAGTTATTTTTGGGTTTTTAGTTTTTGAAGGCGGTTATTATTTTTTTGAAAAAAGTTTTTTAGAAATTCCAACTCCATAGAGATTAAAAGGGATGTAAGTTTCGAAATTCATGCGGGCGAAGCCGAGGACCAAAAGCTATACTAAAATATAATAAAATAAATATCCTGGGACAACTCACACACTGCCATCTGATCCCAAGCTAAGTATAGCTTGTGTTATGGTAACCAGACAACTGATAAACATACTTAAATATTTTTTTAAAATCACACCCAGACACAGAACAAACATTCGTGTTCATCACACAAAGTTTGTCCTGGGTGGGAATCGAACCCACGACATCCGACTTAGAGCAGTCAGGGTCACTAACCACTAAACTAACAGGCCCGCCTAAATACTACTATAAATATTCAAGCGCCCCCTGAAACATGCCACCCGACCCGAGTCCGGTACTTCGGTCCTCCTTCCGTGTTTTCCTCTGGACTCTTAGGCCGACGTCACACTTGACGGGAATTCTGCCGCCGATCATCCGCGACGGAACGCCTATACATTTGATTTCATTAAAAATACAATAATGGGCAAACTATGCGGAAGATCGGTTGCTCCATAATACATGTAAAAATGTTCCGTAGCGTATGATCGGCAACGGAATTCCGTCTAGTGTGGCATCGGCCTTAACTGACCCATAAGGGTGTTTGCGTATCGACATGACATTGTCAGATAATGTCAAAATTCACCAATCATGCTGCAGTTGGACCTCACGCCTACGTATTGCCATCTAGCGGATTTGTCGAAAAAACGACATGACATTGACAGATATGTCAAAATTCGCCAATCATGCTGCAGTTGGGCCTCACGCCTTCGTATTGCCATCTAGCGGATTTGTCGAAAAAACGACATGACATTGTCAGATAATGTCAAAATTCACCAATCATGCTGCAGTTGGACCTCACGCCTACGTGTTGCCATCTAGCGGATTTCTCATAAATACGCAAAAACCCTCATTGAAATGTTACTCACCACAATCATCAAAATCAGTCTCATACTCCACAGACTCATTATCGTCATCTTGCCCCTCATCAATCATGAGTTCTCGTTCCGAACCAGAGTCATCGGTCCAGTCATCATCTTGGAGGATGTCCATTGGCTCTGCCGCCTCTGGTTGTTCTGGCTCTATATCAATGTCATCTTCTGTTTCACATTCTATTTTGACTTCCGTTGTGAAGTTATCTGTAACTAAACGATCAATCTTTAAAACCTTTGAACGCACGTGATTCGAGACATAATAGACAGACAATAGCAGCGCGACAGCCGGCTGACGCTTGTTCGTTGAAAGCTTAAGTACCTTTTCGTATTTTATTTCAAATATCAAATCTTTATTGCATTCCATATGTAAAGAAAGATGTTACAGAGGTAAGATAAAGAGAACAATATGGACCCTGTCGTTTCGGGTAGGAAAAGCAAAGAAAGAGGGGCGAAGGAGTCTGTCAGACTCTTACGGACTAAAAAACCCCGGCTTTTTCTCCTCCCTCCTACGCCGAGGATGTGCCTCCTCAGCCCTGGGGAGGGAGTGAGGTATTTGAATGAATGAATGAATGAATGAAAACTTTATTTGCTAGAATATAGGTTATACATGGTGACGACAATTTTAGAGTTTCACTATATTCGACATACATCAACCAACTCCAATTAATCAATTTTTGTCGCTGGGGAGTCAATTTTTGACTCCCCAGCGACAAAAAGAGGGGAGCGCGGTAACATTACGCACCGCCACAACGGGTCCAGTGGAGTCCAGTTGAATGAAGGCGACGGACGTCTTTAAGTCCAGCCCTTGGACCCCATTAATGCATTATGTAAAAATTAATAAATAATTTAATAAATGGATGCATAATACTGAAGACTCGACTAACAGATTGAAACATTGTTAGCGTTTTAGCTAATGCTCGAATAGAATAGGTCTAGATATTTGCTTAGATAGAAAGTAGGTACATAAATTAAGTTGTAAAACTGTATAATAGGACCCATGCACTTTCTGCCTTAATTTAGCATGTGATGCTGCGATTACTAATATGCTAATGTTGCGTCAAATTTTAATAGCGCGATGTAGAATACCAGTTACCTAGGCTATACTTTACATATTAAGCAACAGATGGGTGTCATCTGTTGCTTTCTCTACATTCAAAATTTGTCCTTACCATCAACAAATTCAGTATCATTGTCCGGATCGCTCTTGAAAACGACAGCTTTGAGTAGCTGGTCTTCAGTGGCAGCCACCATCATACGGAAACTGGACGCATCGCGGAGACGATGCACGCAGTTCTTACATATCAGGCTGCTTATACGATTGTGTGGGGATAACTGGAAGAGATATAGCTAATTAGTTTTTGCCTGCGGCTTTGCTCGCGTAAGAAAGAGAGAAAAAGTACCCTATGTCACTGTCCATCCCTTCAACTTTCTCCACTTAAAAAATCACGTCAATTCGTCGCTTTGTTTTGCCGTAAAAGATTGACAAACAACCACGCGTTTTTCTGGCGGACGCCGCTGTTGATTCTGGCTTGCAGGAGTTGCAGTGGTCGGAAATAGTAAATAATTCATACTATAATAATTATTATATAGTAAAAGTTTGTACAAATTTTGAGTATAAGTAACTCACGCAAAAACTACTTAACGGATTTTGATGAAACTTTACAATAATATAATAATAACAATAATATAAATAAATAAATATCCTGGGACAACTCACACACGGTCATCTGATCCCGAACTAAGCAGAGCTTGTACTATGGTAACCAGACAACTGATAAACATACTTATATAATTTTAAATACATACATATTATATATAAATATATAGCTTATACACCAGAATAAGACATAGACGACATAACATCAAGCTATTACCTACGGGAGCAGATCATTAACCAAAATCCAAATACCTCGCATGACGCGGGTGAAACCGCAGGGTTGCTAGTATAAAATAATATAATGCGAAAGTTACTGTCTGTCCGTCTGTCTCGCTTTCACGCCAAAACCACTAGAGCGATTTAAATGAAATTTGGTACAGAGAAATTCCATATCCTGAGAAAGGACATAGGATAACTTTTATCCCAAAAAACCCACGGGTACGGGAAATACGCGGGTAAAACCGCGGGGGTCAACTAGTTACCTGTAAAGTAAAACATAAATGTTTATGATTGGAGGTTTTTCTACCCAATATAGAAAATCTCAGGTAGTCTACAAGATAAACAGAGGTTTGGTTCCCTGCTACTTCAAGAATAACAATTTAGTGTCAAAACAAGATTGAGAACATTTTCAGAGAACAGTTTGATTTTTGTTTTATTGGTAACTACAAAAGTCTACTAAAACTTTAATTGAAGTTAAGAAATTTTTACAGACCATATTTATGCTCTTAACCCATGGCGAACTTGTGGTCCAAGTTAGCCATGGGTTTCTAACTTAGACACAAAAACACAAAGGTCCTAAGGGATAAAGTATTTTTTTTTTTCATTTTACAAATAAATAAACTATATTAAATTTCCCGTTACCATTATGTGGGTACAAATTAAGCAAAGCTAATATTTTTATTGTGACTGCGTCACATGCACTATATATTTATTTTCTTTTTCCCAATATTCACAACACCTAAATAATAAAACACTTACCACTAAATTAAAGCATTCCAAAAAAATATCTCTGTAAACCTCTTTTATGTTGTTATAATAGTATTCTTTATTCACATCTCGATGCTCCCCTTTAGCCAAACAACAGCGACATTCCCCATACGTCGTAGATTCGTCAATTTCCATAGCCGGCTTATTATTTGAAGACATTTTATTCATTTAAAAAACTGAAAACAACGAAAGAAAATTGATTTTTGTTGTGACAGGAAAATTGACAGCCCGTTTTCCTATTTGACAGTTCTGTGAACTAGTGACGTGCGTTGGAAAAGCCGATCGATGAAATGTTTTCATAGTGAAAACCCGTAACGAAGTTAGTGATTCTACTCGGCGCTAGATGGCAGTGGATTCAGCAAACGGTAATTAGTGAATCTACTCGCCGCTACATGGCAGTAAATTCAGCAAACGGAATTAGTAAATCTACTCGCCGCTAGATGACAGTAGTTTCAGCAAACGGTAATTAGTGAATCTACTCGCCGCTAGATGGCAGTAAATTCAGCAAACAGAATTAGTAAATCTACTCGCCGCTAGATGGCAGTAAATTCAGCAAACGGAATTAGTAAATCTACTCGCCGCTAGATGACAGTAGATTCAACAAACAGTAATTAGTAAATCTACTCGCCGCTAGATGGCAGTAAATAAAAAACGACATTAGTAAATCTACTCGCCGCTAGATGGCAGTGAGTTCAGCAAACGAAATTAATGAATCTACTCGCAGCTAGATGGCAGTGGATTCAGCAAACGGAATTATTGAATCTACTCGCCGCTAGATGGCAGTGCTTTCGGGTTAGATTAGAAATGCTTTCATGACTAGCTGTTCCTCGCGGTTTCACCCGCATTACGATAGGTTTTTGGTTACTGCTTCGCTCCCGTGGGACCTAACGTGATATTATATAGACTATGTTACTCGTGGACAATGTAGCTGTCACAGTTTGTACAGCCGATTTCAGTTACTAGACTATTAAAGTTTTCTAGACTAGTACTAGCTTGTGGAGGTCAAGACAATCGCATGTAAAACATCAGGGTCCAAAATAAAACAAAAAATCATAATCATAACAACTATTTATTAAACCTATTGCAAATTAAACTCTAAATGGTGAGTCTTTAAATGTCCTTTCAGGCTGCATTTCTGTACAAACGCCTGCCCACAGACCGCACAGGCAAACCTGCGGTCATTATTATGTATTCTCATATGCTCTTTTAACGTTTTCTTCCTCGCGTACGACTTTTTACACACTGAACATTCGAAAATTCTTTCACCGTTATGCTTAATCATATGGACTCTTAACTCATTCTTTGTAAAGCATTTGTACGAGCAAGTTTCGCACTGATAATCACGTTCTTCTAAATGGTCTCTCTTCATATGTCGTGACAAGGTGTACCGTCTATCAAAACTTTTGTCACAGACATTACATTTGTACTGTAAAGGCGCCACTCCATGAACTTGAGTTAAATGCTTCTGCCTTCTAAAATATTCAGCAAAACGTTCAGGGCATTTCGTACATTTAAACCTTTTTAACAACTTATGAACTGCGTTTACGTGGTTTTTGTGTTTCTGCTGTGTGGTAAAAACTTTTCCACACGATTCGCACGGAAAATTCCCCATATTGTGCATACTTTTTGAATGTACCTTCAACCGGTACTTTGTCGCAAAACCGGTACCACATTCCTTACAAACGTAATTCCGGAAATGTACGTTCATGTGCCGCTCTATCGAGCCAAAAGTCTCGAAGTTAAAACCGCAAACTTGACACTCATAGACACCGTCCAGAGACAATTTGAAAGGGATGACTCTGTCAGTGAATTCTAGATGCATCTTTTTTTTATGCACGTTTGTTAAATGGGCTTTTAGCTCGGTGACGTTTTGAATTTTATTGTCGCATAAAGTGCATTTTAAGTCTGTTACATCGACGTAGACTACTAAGCATTCGGCTCCGTATGTTTTTAATATATTTTTAATGTCTGATTTTTTATGTTGGTTAGTGTGTTCGCGGAGTTTATCAAGGTTTTCGAATACGTTTCGGCAGTAGAAACAAGGGAAGCCGGTTCGACTTCTGCCCTTAAAAGGGGTCACGTTTGAGCATTCTAATATAGTCCCTGCGTTTATTATGTGCGCTAGTTTCTCAGAAATGAATACGCGTCGCGGATTGTTTGAGAGTCGGCGGCTATCTTGATCTTCTACAAGTTTCACGATGTTTTTTGGTAGGATTTTGATGTCTGGAATGAAAGAGAAAAAAATAGTTTGAAATCTGTGACGTCACACAAGGAGTATTCTACAAATGTGATAATCTGTGACAAATCAGGCTGGGGTGTAAAGAAAATTATGAAAATCTTGTTTTTTGTAGGTGGCCCCAATCTATAGCTTACATTTTACAGAAAGAAAGAAATTTTCGCTGTCTGTCTGCCCCTATGTATGCTTAGATCAATTTTTAAATTTAGATCTTTAAAACCAAAGAATTTAGAATATTCATTCATGTACTTTATTGCACTCACAAAAAAAAAAGAAAACCAAAAAGTAGCAAAATTATAAATGCAAAAGTAACTCTGTCTGTCTGTCTCTTCTTCACGCCTAAACCACTAAACCGATTTGAATAAAATTTGGTACAGATATAGTCTGGGACCCGAGAAAGGACATAGGATAGTTTTCATCCCGGAAATCCCCCGGGAACGGGTACTATTATTCCACGCGGACGAAACCGCGAGGAACAGTTAGACACTACAAAGTATAAAACAAAGTCCCTTTGTCCCTATGTATGCTTAAATCTTTAAAACTACGCAACGGATTTTGATGCGGTTTTAATAGAAAGAGTGATTTAAGAGAAAGGTTTTTAAGTATAATACATGCTTATTATAGTAGAGAAATTATTATCCATACTAATATTATAAATGGGAAAGTGTGTCTGTCTGTCTGTCTTTCTTTCACGGCAAAACGGAGCGACGAATTGACGTGATTTTTTAAGTGGAGATAGTTGAAGGGATGGAAGGTAAAATAGGCTACTTTTTGTCTCTTTCTAACGCGAGCGAAGCCGCGGGCAGAAGCTAGTTTTTTAATAGAATGCAAATTTTTGGCGAGACGCTAGTAAATATACAGGGTTATTGGTAAAACACTGACATCCTCTCAGGACTATGATAAACAACAACTACTATCATCATATACAACAACTGATGTTCTATGATTTTTTACCAAAAACAAATCTTCAAGATTTCGTTGTCCTATCTAACACATTTCAACTCTGTATTGTGCCGTAACAACATCCCTACGCTTGCACACTGTCCTCGTTTGCTACGCAGACTTCGTCACATTTAGAGTGTTCAATTTAAATATTTATAATTTTGTATGAAAATGTAATAATGAACTAAAATATGATAATTTTTAAAATGTCGTAGAACAAAAGATGTTGTTTATGATGTTAGTAACATAGTCCTGAGAGGATGTCGGTGTTTTACCAATAACCCTGTATAAAGAACCAACTCACTGTGCAACAAATCCAGTTGCCGACAATATTCAGGACAGTAGTCCGGTAGCTGCCGCCTCGTGGGCAGGGCAGGCAGCTTGATGCGCGCGAACCGACCCAGCAGAGCTGCCTCGCGCTCCACCAAGCTATCTGTTGGGACTTCGGACACGAAATCTGGGGATGAGAAGTTTGTATGGTAGACTGTACCTGGCTAGCAAAGAGAAACAATTTATATTTGACAGGCCTGTTGGTTTAGTGGTTAGTGACCCTGAATGCTAAGCCGGAGGTCGTGGGTTCGATTCCCACCCAGGACAAACTTTGTGTGAGCACGAATGTTTGTTCTGTGTCTGGGTGTGATTTATCTATAATACTAGCTGACCCGACAGACGTTGTCCTGTCAACTATGAATATTGAATTCGAATTGACATACTACCTACCTACTACCTACCACCTACCTACCACCTACCTACTACCTACCTACTACCTACCTACTACCTACCTACTACCTACCTACTACCTACCTACTACCTACCTACTACCTACCTACTACCTACCTACTACCTACCTACTACCTACCTACTACCTACCTACTACCTACCTACTACCTACCTACTACCTACCTACTACCTACCTACTACCTACCTACTACCTACCTACTACCTACCTACTACCTACCTACTACCTACCTACTACCTACCTACTACCTACCTACTACCTACCTACTACCTACCTACTACCTACCTACTACCTACCTACTACCTACCTACTACCTACCTACTACCTACCTACTACCTACCTACTACCTACCTACTACCTACCTACTACCTACCTACTACCTACCTACTACCTACCTACTACCTACCTACTACCTACCACCTACCTACTACCTACCTACTACCTACCTACTACCTACCTACCTACTACCTACCTACTACCTACCTACTACCTACCTACTACCTACCTACTACCTACCTACTACCTACCTACTACCTACCTACTACCTACCTACTACCTACCTACTACCTACCTACCTACTACCTACCTACTACCTACCTATCTATATATATAAAACAAAGTCGGGTTTGTTACAACACTTATAACTCGAGATCGCCTAGACCAATTTTCATGGTTTTTGGTTCGTTGGATTTGTGCTAGTTTCAAATAAGAATAAGTTTAATAAAATGCCTCTAGGCTCTAGGCGTTAAGTCAGTCTTCAAAATAATTAATCGATTCGTCGATCGATCGTTTTCTATTTACCACTTCACGTTACTGCGCGCCTAGTACTTTGGATTGATTAAGGTGATCTTGTGAGAAAATTAAGAATACAGTGAATTTTAAATTTTCGTACATGACTACTTCACGTTACTGCGCGCCTAGTACTTTGGATTGATTAAGGTGATCTTGTGAGAAAATTAAGAATACAGTGAATTTTAAATTTTCGTACATGACTACTTCACGTTACTGCGCGCCTAGTACTTTTGTTATCTTAAGTTTTCATTCATTAATACCCGTTTTTTTAAAAAATGATTCATCTTTTATAATTATGTTCTCGTCGATTTTTCATTATTTTTAAGATGTATTCTGCTATTCGGGGCGGGGACAAATCCAACGAACCAAAAACCATGAAAATTGGTCTAGCCGATCTCGAGTTATAAGTGTTGATACAAACCCGACTTTGTTTTATATATATAGATGTATGTATTTAAAAATTATATAAGTATGTTTATCAGTTGTCTGGTTACCATAGTACAAGCTCTGCTTAGTTTGGGATCAGATGGCCGTGTGTGAGTTATCCCAGGATATTTATTTATATCTGTATTTTTTTGTATCATATTCGTTTATTGTCGGGAAAAAACTAATATTATTTTATGATTCTGAGAAATCTAAAATGTGGTAATTGGTGTTGATTCTCTTGTTCACAAGCCTAACAAAATTTGGTAGGTTAATAGCTAGCAAGAATCAGAACCAGTTTATATTTGTATGTTTTATAACATATTTATTTATTGTTAGGTAAAAATAAATATAATTTCACCATTCTATGCCCTTGGACTAGTCTGGGACCAAGAGCAAGCCCATAAGTTATAAAAAAAAAAAACTGATTCTGATAAATCGAATATGGTCAAAATTTTCTTGAAATAGGCTACATAATTTATCATTTAAATATAATTTAATTTAAATATAATTTAATTAAAATAAAAAAAAAATAGTTATATTATACTACATTGCATTAAATAAGCACATTCCAAATAGAAGATTAATTTGTAATTCTAATAATATTATAGATGTTACAAATTTGTATGTGTTTGTTACTCTTTCACGCAAAAACATTTCGATGAAACTTTACGTGCAGTTTGTATGTGTGTGTATTACTACACACTAATACAAACTTTCAGATTTATAACATTAGTAGGTTAATAGTGTAAAGTTTCATCAAAATCCATTTAGGTTTTTTTGCGTAAAGGAGTAACAAACATACGTACAGTCACGTGTATAAACATGTATACACTGCGCAAACATTAAAATAATTTTTCTCTTAAATTAGCCATAACTTTTAGTTTAAACGTATTTTTTTAGTAATAATATCATAGACTACTATCAAATATGTCCTTAAACTGAATGTTGCAATAGTTATTCTAAGAGAAAATTGATTATAATGTTAGCGTAGTGTATACATGTTTATGCTCGTGACTGTACAGACTGTCACATTTATACTATTAATAATAGGATTATTAGGGGTTCCTTTCACCTTCACTAATCTTGTAAACCAATAAAAAAGTTGTATTTATCCCAGTTTAAGAGTAAAAGATCAGAATTTCAAATATTATAATATTTTTATCTATTACTAGCTGTCCCCCGCGGTTTCACCCGCATTATATCAGATTTTTGGTTACTAAAAAAGAAGATAAAAAGTATTCTATGTCCGTCCCCTGGTCGTAAGCTACCTCCCCACCAATTTTCAGCCAAATCGGTTCTGCTGTTCTTGAGTTATAAAATGTGTAACTAACACGACTTTCTTTTATAAATATGTATAGATTTTATCAAAAAAAAACTTTCTCTGATCGAGAATAATGTCAGATAGGTACTTACCACCCGACACATAGTCAGACTCATAGCCCCCAACATCCAGATCTTCAATAAGCTCCGTCTTGACGTCTGTCTGTCTCTCCACCTTAACGTCTACTTGACTGTCCAGCGTGTTCTCTTCTACATTCACTGGAATATAAAACAGAAGAAATTAATGAAGAAATTGTGTTATGAACATTGAGATTGGTTCAACAAGAACAGTGGGAAGCTTTAAAACAAAGTCGGTACATATAAAGATAAAAAAGGGAGAAAAAATTAATTTTGGTGGTTAATTTTTTTTCTTTGGGGAGTGGGAAATCATCAAATGACTGCTCCCGTCCTAGGTGCGGCTGGAGGGCGTGTCAGGCTTTTACTGACTAAAACCCACTCATGTTCCTACGGTTGTCCTTTATGTTCCGGGGTCACGGTAACTATTATAATAAACATTCCGCAGCCCCGGCGGTGGTAAATTTTGATGGCCCTTTTTTGTTTACTTAAAAGAAATGCTTGAGTTAGTGAAGTGTTGTGGAAAAAATATCATATGAATCGTAAATATTAAGAAGCCGGCAAATTCTGGGGATGGGAGAGTTGGATCCTGATGCTATTTTGCAGAATGTGTTATTAAAGATAGATAGATAGAATACTCTTTATTGTACACCAATAGGACAAAAACAGTGAAGGATAATACAAACAAATATGCAAGAGTACATTAGGCAGCCTTATCGCTAAAAAGCAATTTCTTCCAGGCAACCTTTGGATGGAATCAAATTATTTAAAAATGGGTAACAGGTAGTCTATGGCGTACATCAATATATATAGATATATATATTTATTTATATATATTACCATTAACAAACACCATATCCTTGTCATCCCCAGCGATGGCTTGCAGCAGCTGTCTCTCGGTGCTCACCACCATCATCCGGAAGCTGGTCGCGTCGCGCAGACGTTGTACACACGTTGAGCATATCAGTGTCGTTAGTAAGGCGTTTGTTGATAACTGGAATAGTATATAATGGTGTTTATTAAATATTTACAGTTTGTATGTAATTTCTAAAAGAGAATTGACAAAAATGTATGGAAGTTCGCCTTTGAATGAATAACTCTCGCTCTTCTCCATAAGACAATCTACCGAATCTCCGAATCTCTTTGCAATGAGCAACTAGCTTCATTTTTCTGACAGACTGGCACCTTGACGATTCAAAAGTACCTGTAAATGGTTTATTTGAATAAAATAGTTTTGATTTTGAGTTCGAGTTTAACAATAAGAGGTTTGTTATTAGAAAGGGTTTTTTTTCGTGTACAATTGATGGTGCTAGCCAGACTTTACTCCCAAAAATCTAATTTTTGATTTTTATGTTCATGATCAATGTTCCCCTCAACTGTCGTTACGAACACCCGTGTGCTCGTAAGGAAAACTTCAAAAAAAGGCTACAACTGTCGCGCGAACACTCGGGTGCTCGTAACAGATCGCTCACCATACACCAAACCTTAAAAAATGACGACAGTTAGTGGATTTATTGAAGAATGTTCCGACTGGCGAGAGGTTAACATGCTTTTTCTGATGACAATATTATAACAAGGTATCATCAAACAGGAAGGTAGACAATGAAAATATTATGAAGTCTGGTGTTCAAATGACACAAGAAGCCTCCCAGTCCCAGATAAAGTAGGATAAGAAACAAACAAAATCAATATAAAAAAAAAAATGTAGGACAGAAAAAACATCTCATCAATTCAAAACCATAAGGACGGGCTTATTGGTTTAGCTAAGTAACCCTAACTGCTAAGCAGGGGTTGTGACTTTGATTCCCACCCAAGACTAACTGTGTGATAAACATGACTGTTTGTTCTGTGTCTGGATGTAATTAATTTAATTCCGTAGGTATCCATGCTATTCATACTTCATACTAATATTATAAATGCGAAAGTAACTCTATCTGTCTGTCTCTACTCCACTCCTAAACCACTGAACCAATTTGAATGAAATTTGGTACAGATGTAGTTTGGGACCCGAGAAAGGACATAGGATAGTTTTCATCCCGGAAATACCCCGGAACGGGGAACTATTATTCCACGCGGACGAAGTCCCGGGAAAACTAGTGTATCATCAAATCAATTTTCTGGCTACCATGGTACAAGCTCTTCTTAGTTTGAGATCGGATAGCCGTGTGGGAGTTGTGCCAGGATATTTTCAAAAAAAAAAAAGGATATTTTCAATATTATTTACGAAATTCATAGTTCAGCAAACATTATCAATGTTTACAAGCAAAAAAAAACAATCTTAGATTATAAATTTCACTCAAAAATCTCGAGAACATGTAGGAAATACTTCTTATATATTTTCACACTAATTCAGCACATCCTAAAATAACTAAAAGGTACGGTAAAACGCGAAAACTTACGTATAAATTAAAGCTTTCCATGAAAATATCGAAGTACACCTCTCGTATGCCATTAAAATAGTGTTCCTTCATCAAATCCCGGTGGTATCCTTTCGCCAAGCAACAGCGACATTCCCCGTAGCTGGTGTTACTCTTCTTTGCCTCCATTATTACTTGTTTTTGTTAAAAATTGCAAAATAAATAAACATTTCGAGTGAAAATAGAACACAATTTGATTGACACTTTGACAGTGTTTGTTTGACGTTTCGTAATTTTTTTTTGAGTTCATGGCTTGGTATGCTTGGTTGTACCATTAGTGATGTGACAAGTTTTACTGTTTAGCTTTGCGCGGTTGTACGGTTTTTACAAACCTTAATCTATTTATTTGGACACAGCTTTGGAAAAATAAAGAGGCTGCTGCATAATCGACAATTTACTTTGCATGTTACTAATTGAAATAAATGTACGCTATTTTTCTACCTTATGTTTAGGTTGATTCTTTGCTTGAAGGACTCTAGAATTATTTGTATGCGGTAGGGTAGGTCTGTTTCGAAGCACTTGTCTATTATTACTTACCTAGTAAACCGAAATTATAAGAATAATTCGCGATTTACTAGATAATACTGGCGAGAAGCCAGACAATCAACTATTAGTAACTTAATACCCGAATGGTCAAATCAGAACCCCGTTTTGAATCTTGGGATATGGAACCCTAAATAATGGCAGCAAAACAAACCAATAAAACCGGCCAAGTACGAGTCGGACTCGCAGACAAAGGGTACCGTACTATCATAAAAAAAAAACGTTTATTATATTTTATATTTGTTAATTTTTAGTATTTGTTGTTATAGCAGCAACGGAAATACATCATTTGTGAAAATTCCTGCTTTCTAGCTATCACGGTTTATGAGATACAGCAGGGAGACAGACAGACAGAGGAGGCTTAGTAATAGGGTCCCGTTTTACCCTCTGGGTACGGAACCTAATAATGATAAGGTCAAATAAAATTAAACCATTTTATAGTGAAAACATGTTTTATTACTATTGAAAAAAAAAACAAGACTTAAAATTAGACAATACACATAATTTTCTTTTTGGCTAAATTGAGTAATTTCATGGAATGTGCATCTTGCCAAAGAAACTTAAACAATTATTATAACGGTTTTACTTATTATTTAAATATCTATTAATGTCAAAAATAAATTATTTTATTAATGGAAAATTTCTAATTTGTTTCCAAATAGAATCTAATGTGTTTGTTGACAACAACTTTTATTAACAAAAATCTTCAAATCAAATTCTTCCTTTCCCCCCATTTTATCACAAAAAAAAACATTCAAATAAAGAACACCAAAGACAAAGCTCAATTATTTTTTTTATCCAGCAAATCTACATAGGCACATTCAATAAGGTCTTCATCCTTTACACCGAGCTTGGCTTGTAGGTCCCGGGCTATGGCTTGGCCTTCTTCCAGGGTCTGTTCAGGCCGTAACACCACTTCTAACTCCATGTAATGTCCTAGATCTTGAACAGTATCTATGTGGATGCGAGTTTGGTCTACCATGAACAGTTTGCTGAAGAGAAAGAAAAAGTACTTTTAGTATAAAGCTGAAGTTTGTTCAGACAATAATCTTAGGAACTACAGGTCTCATTTGGAATTTTTTTTCTGTGTTGGTAACATCAATCTAGAACCGATGTGAGCCCAGTAGTAACCAAAGATGGGGATGAAACCGCAGGAGATTGCTAGGGGGTAATCTCTGGATAATTCACAATTTTGAAAATTCTTTTACCAGTAGAAAACATTGCATTATTTGATTGTCGTAGGCTATATAACACACCATGTCTTGCCTGGTGGTTTGTAAACCTAGGACAAAATTGGTGTGATGTGCATGATAGTTTGTTCTGTGTGTATTATAAATTAAATACCTACATAAGTATTTACTCTGTCTAGCTTGGGATCAGATGGTCTTGTGAGAGTTCTCCCAAGATAAGGCAGGTGAAATCGCGGGGAACAGCTAGTATGTAAATAAAAACTTAAACTCAATAGAGTAGTAGTGAAGTATTGTGTTTGGTGGTAAGGTATGTGAACCTAATTAGCACTTAAACTGTTTTAAATATTATTTAAATTCTCCAAAATGGTAACTCACCGTTCTTTAACAACTCTACCGCGAATACCCAAGCATTTCTTCAGCATATCATCCAAAAGCTTAGCTTTCTCACTTTCGTCCACAGAAAATTGCAATAGTTCATAATTACTCAATTTCGGACCTCCTTCGTCAGACCTATCATATCTCACCAGCGTGGCAGAGGCATCCGCGTAAATCCTCATCTTTAATCGACCTTCATTGACTTTATAAAAGGTATCGTCTTGGTTTATTATTGTTGGCGGTCCACCGCTTAACTCTCCCGCCACTTTGCAAATGTTTTCATAGTCGGTGATTTTTGCTTTAATTTCTACGTTACGCATGGTTGAATGTAAGGTTTGATTATGTAAATTAGTAATCTGAGTAATCTGACTGAGAAACAGTATAAAACCAATAAATTGTCTTACAATTTTTCACACAAGCCGTTTCCCGCTCTTCCTGTCTCGACTCTCGACTTGTCAAAAAAAAATGACATGACGTACGTTGTCAATTTGACACTGAAATCATATGGTGTCCCTGTGTCCCCATCTGATTTTGAAATTATTTATAACTTTAGATTTTTTTTTGTATTTAATATCGTCTGCCGTGCGTTTAAAATAGTTGCTGATCATTTTCTTCAGGCTCGTATCACTAAAAAAAATTGCCATCTGGGATCGATTATTTGCAGCAACTACGAAAGTTTTCTCTGGCCAAAATTTTGATTTTCACAGAAGATGCCTATCGTTGTTCGTGCAAAATGTTTAAATTTAGGTATATTGAAACATGCAATCAATGAAATCCATCGTGTCCAACCAAAAGCAAATCCATTACAATTTACAAGCGACGCCGATTTTGCTAACTACAGTTCATCGATGACATAGTCCGAACACACTCACAGGCTTTTGTATTATTGTTGTTAAAATGTCAATGTCAAACTCAAACCAATAAGAAAGAAAGAAATCACGATTGCAGCAGAAATTTTTGTGTTTATAAATTAAAACAATGGATGTAGAGAATATGGAGAGTTGGGCGTCGCAGCCCGATGTGTGCCGCTGCTGCTTGTCCGCGAACGGGACGTGGGACGTCACCGCATCATATGTAACGAAGGCCGGAAACAAAGAGGTTTACTCCGAAATGATACAAGAATGCTATGGGATTTCGGTACGTTAAAAGTAGAATATTTAAGGGGAGATAATTTTAATATTTAGTTTTACTACAAGCCAGGCATTAGAATTTCTCAGAACCTAAAAGCGAAAGAATTTTTTCCTGCGTTATTAGAATTTTTTATTCAAAACTAAATAATACAATAATAAACGTATACAATTTGTATTAAGAAGGGTCCAGGGTACCTCAAAGGGCTTCTTCCGTCCACATCTCTGTCACCAAGACGGGTGCCCAAAAGGCTGACAGCATTTGCCCTTTGTCCCAAGAAAAGGCCAACCAACCCTCTGGTTTTTACTAGACATAATAATTCAAGATTGTATAAGACATACATATTTTACTAGAGAAAAACCAGAACTTTCAAGCTTTGTAACAACTTTGCGAAGCTGAATCATTTTGCTAGTAAATAAATAAATAAAATAAAACAAATTAACAGCTTTCTAGATTCTTTCCAGAATATATTCAACAAAATTGAAACCTTATTTATTACCACCTTACAGCTATCTTATCTGATGGAGTGGGGACCCAGTAGGATGGTGTGTGCCCTCTGTGTGGGACACCTGCGGGACGCCTGCAGCTTCCGGAGACAGGTGGAGCAGGCTGAAAAGCTCTTTAGCTTGTATTGTGATAGCAGGAAAGGTAACTTAAAATAAGTAACTTATAAAAAGACTAAAAAATGTGTGGATTTAAAAAACCTTGCCTCGAAATTGTTAAGATAGTGACAGCAGCTAATAACAGAATTAATTACTTTGTAATAGCTGATCTGATTTTGTTGATACATGCCAAATAACCATAGCTGGATAGCCTACTTTCTAACAAAAAAAAATTTTTGACCAAAACGGTTCACATCTTTGAGAGACAGACAGACATTTTATTTGCATAAAAAAAATATTAATTAATTATGTTGAACTCAATTTCGTTTTACTCAAACTTAATTATAAATTTTGAAATCCAGAATTCAAGTCATGTATATTTTTAGAGAAACATATTCAAAGTTTTCAAGTCAGGGAAAATTTAAGTCGTGTATATTTTTTAGAGGAACAAACTAGATATTTGGTTAAACATTCTATACTTATTCCTATCTCTGATTATAATAATAATAATCCTTTACATCTCTCATGTTCGGTAAGTAGGTCCTTATTACCCCCAAATGGGGCTTGTAGGTAACCAATTAGCGCTCTAGGGTATTAATGTAGCTAGAAACGCCCTAGGGCGGTAAGTAATTAAAAAAAAAACTCTTCACTCTATCAAAAAGTTCGCGTAAATCTAACCATCATACTGGCAATGGACACCATGCATTCAGCCTAATAACAAAAGAGGTCGCTTCGCTATTCAGCCTTGTCTTCGTATGAGTATAATAGTCATCAATTTTAAATATCGAACGGCAAAGCTCAATTTCGTTCTTGAAAAAAAAATTAAAAAACAAAGATGATTAAAGGCGGGAAAAACTTTTACTTCAAATATTGTTTGCTTTTGGGTTTTTTTTATAATTACGTGCTAATAAGGAAAAAAATATGAATTCTGCAAGTGATGAAGATATAAGCTGCACTCCCGATTCAATGAAAATGGAAGCTGAAGCAGCAATTAACAATATTTTGCCTTTTAACTAATAAAATGTTTTATTTTTGTAATGCCGGTTTTTTTATACTTACCTCACAATCGAGATGTAAAGCAGAGTAGTTAGCTCGGGTGTAAGCATCAATTGCACCCTCGAACTATAAGCGCCCTCGCTACGCTCGTGCGCCTAAATATCTCGGGCTGCAATTGATCCCTTACAGCCCTTGGCTACTAATAGTGGGGGCGTTATAAGCCATTAATGTATGGGGAGCAATATTTTTTGCATTAAAGCATGAGACTTGGTACACTTGTTAGTTAGGTGGGTTAGAGCGAAAATCGCCCGGGAGGCAATCGGAGGCACCCCTCTGGGGGGGAGGGGGAGGGGTTGAAGTTCTCTTCTGCCGCACGCTCTGTTTGTCGTCATAACTCCTAATTTATCGTTACTATGGCAAGTGGGGTATTATTTTCGGATAAATCAAAGATGGCCAATCGTTTTCTGAAATAAAAATTTCATGTCTACATACAAAAAAAGTGAATTATGCCCTAAAATGTGAAAATTTCAACCTTAACAAAAATCATTAAATGGCCATAATTTTTCAAATCGTGACTATATCGACTTCAAAAAAATATGATTAAAAAGCTATATGTGTATAGATTCTGAAAATATAATATATGTCTATAGTGTACATAGAAAAATCGTTAGAAAAAAAATGAAAACAGCTTGGCGGAGCAGCCAAAATTCATTGTAAAATAAGGACAACAAAATCGATTTTTACAAATTGACCAATCTTTTTACTAGTAAATAAATAGATTTGATAAAATAAATAGATAATGATTTTCTTTTGTTAAAAATCTATCGTTTTTACCCTTAGTACAAGTATAAAAAAATGACATTAGTCATATTATTTTGATCTTATAGCTGAGCGGGCTCTGCTGACTATTTTAAGTGAATCAAACGTCTGTAATTAATGTGACAACATATAACTCTGCTAAAAGCTTAGCTAAAAGTATTTATAAAATAATGTAAAAGGCGACTGCACCATTGATTAACACTTTAAGAGTTAGCCCTAACAGCAGGACGCAAAGAATTGTTTTCTTAAATGTCGCCATTTTTACGTCGGATAGTAAGGTTTTGCCAGAAATAGAGTTCCAAAATATCTTAATTGTAAGTTTTACGAGTTATAGGCCAAAATAATAGCTTATATCTGTTTGTTCAGAGTGCTGATAATTTAGTGCAGTGCTAGCATTCGAGTCACTGCCCTTATCTCATCATCTTCCTAGCCTTTTCTGGATTATATTGGGGTCGGCTCTCAGCCTAACCGGATTCAGCTGGATACCAGTGTTTTATGTTAAGCGACTGCATATCAGACCTTCACAACTTAGTTACTGCTGGGCGATACGATGCCTCTTGGTTAGGCTGGTCAGACTTTCTAGTTTGGCTACCCGTAACGACTGTCAAAGTTCCACGAATGACAACCGCTGCCCCTATATTGTTTATTAAATACTTTGCCATCCGCAGTCGCACAATTCCAATCACTTAAGTTCCCGCTGAGAGCATCTTTATCTTTATTTATTTATCTTAACATCATGGGTACATTGTTTACCATGGGTAAAGTACAATCTTAAATAGAGAAAGGTGTCTGAGATAGAATAGACACCTCAGACCGCCGCACTTTTTTTCACACCTGCACCGGATCATTTCCACACAGACGTCGAAAACCACTGTACTGGCAAGTCTCTCCAATCTCCATGTATGTTAACAGTAAATAACCGACCTTACTCTATCCCTTATTAGATGGATCAGGTGGATTCGGTGAAAAATGTTCTCAAAAAGAGATGCAGGGCAGCTTTTTAATAATAGCGAAAGCCTCGCTAATCCTTTTCTCATATGCTGCCAGAAACTCTTTTGCGACAGTTGGAAAAGCATTCCATGTCTCCGTTGCGCTTTTTTTCCCCACCGTTCAAATAAGTCACAGTGTCACAGCTTTTTTACAAGACCATCACACTGGTGGTTCTGTAAATAATCCTCATCCTATTTTAGTCCTAGGAAGTATATAGCGGATGAAAGAAAATTATTCTAAGTATTTTTAATGGAGAGTACTTGATACCTTGCGGCAAGGAAGGTACTGGTGGGGTTTTCCAGTGCCTACATTACCCACAGCTTCTCTAGCTCAGGCACTCGTCTATACCAAAACGACTGCTAACGAGACGTCAGTATCGACAGCGTGTACGTATCATTACTTTGGCACAACTCTGGCTACTGCGTTAGTCCTATCATCCTGTTGTTCGCCACTTGGTATCCGCCGTTATAAAAAAATCTTTTTACAGGACCACTTAAAGCTAGTCTTGCCTCTGTTTTACGCTTTTCCAGGGTGTCACAATGTATCTTGTTTTTTAACTGTGAAGGAGAAAAGGGTTTCTGGCAGCATATGAGGGACGGATTAGCGAGGCTTTCACTATTATTCGCGGGCCAGTTAGTCTAGTGGCTAGTGACCCTGACTGCTAAGTCGGAGGTCGTGGCTACGATGCCAACCAGAAAAAACTTTGCGTGATGAGCATTGTTAATCCTGTGTCAGATTGTAATTTATCTATAATATGTACGTATTTATAATTATATAAGTATGAAGACCAGTTACTTCTAGTCTGTCATAGTATAGCTCTGCTAGATGGCATGAGTTGTCACAGGATATTATAACTAAAAGTTTATAAGATAGTTAGAAGAGTTTATTTCTGGTCTTGCACATTTTGCTAAGTAAATGAAACCTAAAATATACAGATATTTTAGGTTACGAATATACGGTAACGAATATCTTTTATAAACAGTTATAAATATGTAATAATATAATTAATAATATTATATGTTGTTACTTTAATTACAGACGTTTAATTCACTTAAACTAGTCAACAGAGCCCGCTCAGCTTTAAGATCAAATATGACTTATGTCATTTTTTTATACTTGTACTAAGGGTAAAAACGATAGATTTTTAACAAAAAAAAACATTTAAATTCATTATCTGTTTAATTTGATCAAATCTCTATATTTACTAGTAAAAAGATTGGTCAATTTGTAAAAATCGATTTTGTTGTCCTTATTTTACAATGAATTTTGGCTGCTCAGCCAAGCTGTTTTCATTTTTTTTCTAACGATTTTTCTATATACACTATAGACATATATTATATTTTCAGAATCTATACGCATACAGCTTTTTAATCATATTTTTTTAAAGTCGATATAGCCACGATTTTAAAAATTATGGCCCATTAATGTTTTATGTTACGGTTGGAATTTTCACATTTTAGGGCATAATTCACTTTTTTTGTATGTAGACATGTATTTTTTATTTCAGAAAACGATTGGCCATCTTTGATTTATCCGAAAATGATACCCCACTTGCCATAGTAACGATAAATTAGGAGTTATGACGACAAACAGAGCGCGCGGCAGAAGAGAACTTCAACCCCTCCCCCTCCCCCCCAGAGGGGTGCCTCCGATTGCCTCCCGGGCGATTTTCACTCTAACCCACCTAACTAACAAGTGTACCAAGTCTCATGCTTTAATGCAAAAAATATTGCTTTTGGCTTATAACGCCCCCACTATAATCTACTATTATTGTTTCAGATATATTCAACCCAGACACAATAAAAGCTGAGCTAGACCAAATAACAGACAATGTGGATAGTTCGCCCTGTTTTATGAATATTGGAGACAACAGCGAAGGTTGGTAACACTGTAACTAACTAATAATAATAATAATAATTTAATAAGCCTATTACTGTCCCACTGCAGGGCAAAGGCCTCTTCTCATACAGAGAGGGCACGAGCATTGATCACTACTTGCGTTCAAGTCTTTTCGGCGATTTCGGCCTTATACTTATTAATTAAATTGGTCTAGATTTGCTCACAATGTTTTTATTTACCAATATATGCGATGTCCAATATAAACTTCAGAAAGTACAATCGACAAAATAGAATCATGACCCACCAAGTAAATAATAAATAATCACCACCCAAGCTTATTTTCCTACAGACATTCAAATACAATTAGGTCGACAATCGCATAAACATGTATTAAAAATGTCACACGTCTAGTCTTATTATTTTGACAGCTTCAAACGATTTGTCGTCGAAATGGGTCATGATTCAATTTTGTTGATAGTACATAAACATTTGTTTTGATAATGTCATATAAGTAATTGCCTGGATTTGAACTTGCAAAGTCAAGCACCTACACACAAGGACGTCTTACCAATTGGGCCATCACAACGTTAAAAAAATATTTGTTTTTTTTTTTCAATTTTTTTATTAGCTGTCCCAGGCGGGTTCACATGCATTTTTTTTTCGGTTACTAGTCCGTTCCCGTAGGCTGGAGCGTAATGTTATATAGCTTTCCTCAATAAATGGGCTACCCAACACAAAAAGTTTTTTTCCAAGTAGACCAGCAGTTCCTGAGATTACGTGTCCTGTTAAACAAACAAACTTTTCAGCATTTTAACATTAGAAGAGATAAATGTATTTTTGTAGTACAATAATTGTTTAATATTTTCAGATGACAATAAAGATATTTTTAAAGCAGATTCTACAATATTAAAAACAAACAAACTTATAAATAACTCAAAACATAAAAACCACACTACAACTAAAAGAAAGAGACATAAAACAATTTTAAAAGGGAAAAGAAAGAGACAAAGCATTGATTTGAAAGAAGATA
Organism: Athetis lepigone; assembly: GCA_033675125.1. NCBI lineage: Eukaryota > Metazoa > Arthropoda > Insecta > Lepidoptera > Noctuidae > Athetis > Athetis lepigone. Next base: position 2,928,734 of record CM066220.1, on the reverse strand, counting down.
TGGATTCTGATACTCCTATAGCTGAACTGTCAAAGAAAAATGGGCCTAAAATCGAAGCGTGTAAGGATGAAAATGAAACAGACTGTTTGCAGAACGATGAAATTACAGGGATGGATTCTACAGTTGTTAAAATAGGTATGACAATTAAAAAATCAAAGATAAATTAGTACAGCGTATGGCATAATTGTTTTTCTAGATGAAAAAAAAAATGTAAATGTGTTTATTTTTGTTTATAAATACACATTACCTTACATTATTACCTCCGCCAAACTGTAGAACAGTTTGTTGGCAAATGTAGCTCCCGTATTACAATTGTGAAATTGTTTATAAACACTTGTGTGGGTACTTTGCCAACAAAAAAAAAATTAAACAAAATAATAAAAACAAAATAATAATAAAAGAGTTACCAATGACACATAGGAGTTGTGTGCATATGCATAAATGTTATACTATAACATGAAAGTTGTGTTCCATGCTATAGTACAACATCCATGCTTTGATTAGATTGTATAGTTTGCAAAATAGAAAAAGTATGGGGTTGTCAGATCTAATTTAAGTTTTTGCAAAAACCAATGGATAGTTTTCTAATATAAGTTTTAATTGAAGTTGGTTAACACGAAAACTTCAATGGTGCCGATCTAGTTTAGATTACTTCGATTAAGTTTAGTTCACAAACTAAACTAAATTTAAGTCAGTGCATCTTTCTCTTTCCATTTTATTAAGAAAAGGATAGAAGATAAAATATTAGTTTTGTCCTGTCAAATTAGGACACTCCATAGATAATTTAGACGCGATTTATATCATGGCCACTAAAAATACGTCTACTTCAGGCGCTGTCTAATTTGACAGGACTAAACTAATTTGTACTTATCTTCTGTCCTTTTCCTAATGAAATGGATAGAGGAAGATGCACTTAACTTAAATTTAGTTAAGTTTGTGAACGAGAGCATCAGCACCATTACATCCCATCGTTATCTTATTTGCTGTCACAGTTATTATAATTTTGTTTTTAACCTTACAAAGACCAAGCGACAGCCGGCTGTTGGCTGCTATTTCCTCGAATCACGTGAGTTCGAAGGTTTAACCAAAACTGAAATATGTTTCTTTTTTTAGGCTTTCAACACACTAGAGTACAGAACGGAGTTAAACAAATATCCGAACGCAAACGCCTCATGCTAACGTGTGACACCGTCCTAAGAGACACTACTGCTTGCCCCTTCAGACATCACAAGAGCTGGTTTCGATGCTTCTTCTGCCAACAAGACTTCATGGAAATAAACCTCCTCAGAAACCACATGTTAACAACCCACGCCGACATAGACGTAGAAATAAAAAAAATAAAACGTTACCCCCGCTCCCTCCAAATTGAAATTTCGAACCTCGAATGCCGCCAATGCAATCTGACATTAACAGATGTCATTTCGATGTGCCGCCATTTTGTTGAGGTGCACAAGAAGGTTATATACAACGAGTGTATTGCCGATTATAAAGTGGATGCTAGTCCCTACTCTTGTCATTTGTGTGGTCAACAATTTCACGTTTTTAGAACTTTAACGACGCATTTGAATGAGCATTATGCTAACTGCATTTGTGATGTATGCGGAAAATCGTTTCTCAACTCTAAACGTTTGAAAGTCCATAAACGAACGCACGAAAACGGTCAATTTCCTTGTTCAGAGTGCGGAAAAGTGCTAAAAACTAAAACTTCTAAAGCGAACCATATGGAAAGTGCTCATTCAAAACGCGTTATAAAGTGCCAAATATGTTTTAAGCCTATGAAACACTACAATGATAGAATAAAACATATGTCTGAAGCTCATAATATAACACATAAGTTTAAGTGTCCTATTTGTGGCAGAGAATATAATATAAAGCATTATTTAGCTACGCATATACGCCAAACCCACGGTCAAAAAAACAAGAATTGTAGTGAATGCGGTATGGCCTTTATTACGAATCATGGGTTAAAAAAACATATGTTAAAACATAGTGGTTTAAAGCCTTATAGTTGTAACATATGCTGTAAATCATATGCTAGGAGTTACACGTTGAGAGAGCATATGCGGGGACATGACGCTGATAAACCGTTTTCGGAGATTGAGTAGGCTTTTTAGTACCTATTAAAAGGCAAATCGTACAGATTTACTTGTTCACAAACTAAACTAGAACGGTGCCAAAATCCTGGAAGCTTGCTAATGTGCAGCCAGTGCCCAAAAAGGGCAGCCGTGCCGATCCCTGCAACTATCGACCAATCGCCATCACCTCCATGCTCTGTAAAGTCATGGAAAGAGTACTAAATAACAAATTGTTGGCTTACCTAGAAGACAACATTTTAATCAGCAACCAGCAATATGGCTATCGCCGTGGTCGGTCTACCGAGGATCTTCTAGTGTACGTTACACATTGCTGTGGCGAAGCCATTGAGAAAAACGGCGAAGCCCTTGCCGTTTCGCTTGACACCTCAAAGGCTTGTGACAGGGTTTGGCACGCAAGACTCCTTAGCAAGCTTCCTGCTTATGGCTTAGGCCATAACGGAGTGAAATAGGGTCAATTTATACTAGCGCAGAGTCGAAGCGCATCGAAGCGTCAAATTTTTTACAACTAGAGCGAAGCCGCATGAATGCGCGCGTTTTCGCCAGAATGCGCGCGTATTCGCCAGAATACGCGCGCACTATTTTACGTGTAGTAATGGGCATCAACAGGAGAGCTATTGAATCACTTGTCAGTTGACTCCCGTAACTGAAACGTGTGTAAAATGTTTGACATTGATCTTACTATGATATCACTTATATCGGAAATTGAAGAAGATGAAAACGAAGAAAAAGAAAGCGGAATTATAGTGTTCTTTTTTTGTGTGACGCGTAGGTTCGCTAGTAGGCGCATGTATACGCGACAATGCGCGCGCATGTTCATGCGCAGACGCGCGAATTCAAAAGAATGCGCGCAGCTTTAAAATCTCAGGAGTAATGTGTGCGTTACGCTGTGGAGTTAAGGTTGAATTTGTTATGTTCAGTTTTGGAAAGACGCTTCGATGCTCTTCGACTCTGCGTTAGCAAGACCCTGTCTAGAAAGGGCGAATTCGCCGCGATTCGATTCGCGCGAATTCAGTCGCGCGTTGGCGAGATACTAGGCACCAATACATCGCGTTCACAAGCATCGCGCGAATAATAAACTCGCGTGTATTACGCGTGCAATTCGCCGGATTCTCGACTCGCTTGTGATTCGCGCGTAATGCGCGCGAGTCGACATACTATGGCCGCCTTGTTGCGTCCAGAGTTCGCGCGAATTTCAGAGCGAGTGCACGTATAAAAGAGAAAGAGAGGGAAATAGAGCGCCAACATTTTGATACGGAATTCGCGCGTAAGTACGCTCTTTCTGGACGCCACATTGACGATTCTCTCGAGACGAGAATCGTCAATGTGGCGTCGAATCGCGGCGAATTCGCCCTTCCTGGACAGGGCCTATGAATTGACCCATAGGGGATAAAACTTTGTATGAAATCCCGTGCGAAGATACGGGAATCAGCTAGTCTGTAAACAGACTGACTGTCTGTTGATATATCAACGCACAGCCCAAACCGCTGCTCCTAGAGACATGAAACTTGCAGGGTGTGTTCTTTGTGAAGAGTAGGTAACCACTGAGAAAGGAATTTTTGTAAATATCTAAGGGGTCGAAAAAGAGATGAAAGCCGCGGGCGAAAGCTAGTATTAGTAGTGATTAATAGTAAATTAAGAATCTTTTGTACTGAATAGCATTAGATACCTTTAGAAATGTGATATAACTTCTGTTTAACAAAAAATAACTTAATTGATGCCGATTCTCTTGTGCACAAACTAACATAAATTTAAGTGCATCTTTCTTTTCCATATCTTAAAGAAAAGGACCGAAGATACATTTTAGTTTAATCCTGTCAAATTAGACAGCGCCTGATAATTGACGTTTAATTAGACGCCATGTTTTTAAATTGCGTCTAAATTATATAAGGAGTGTCTTAAATTTGACAGGACTTAATTAATATTTGATCTTCTGTCCTTTTCTTAATTAAACGGAAAGAGAAAGATGCACTTAACTTAAATTTACGTTAGTTTGTGCACAAGAGAATCGGCACCATTGTCTGTATTAATTAGCAAGTACCTACATACATCCGACTACTGTGTTGCGTGGGTTTGATTCACACGCTAGACAAATAAATATACTGGGACAACTCACACGCGGCCATCGGATCCCACTGATAATCATACTAGTTTACTTATTTAATTTATGAAGACATACATATTATAGAGAAATAAATTACACCAACAAACAGTCATGCTGATATCACAAAGTTAGTCCTGGGTGGGAATCGAACCCACGGCCACTGGCGTAACTTTTTTTGCTATTTTTATAATTTGTAGGATTGTTATTTTTTTTTATCAGACCAGAAAATAAACGATGTATTTATTTTACATGCCTCTTTAATTTACTTGCCGTTCTGTCATGATTAAAAAAAAACACTCATGCCCTTACTAATAATCACTGTGTAAAGTTATGTCGTGAATAAAGCCTGTATAACCCTTCGATCAAGAGGTATAACCATACATTTTTTGACGTATAAACCTGTCATAACTTTATGCAGCGTTTTTTAGTAAGTGCCAGGCCACACGGTGCGGCAACGCGCCGCACCGCATTACTCCGCACCGCACTGGCGGCCACACGAGCAGTGCGGCGCCGTACGGTGCCGCACTACGCCGTACGGCGCCGCTGCGGCGCCGCTGCGGCACCGCAACAAGCTCAGTACTGCCATCCCCATGAACTGAGCGGCGCCGCTGCGGCACCGCACTGCTTGCACCCCTCCCCGCCTCGTCTGCCTCGCGCCGTAGTCCGGTGAACCTGCGGTGCGGCGCCGCAGCGGCGCCGGACGTACCGTGTGGCATACCATCCAATTTTATATGTAGGAAACCGTTGCGGCGCCGCGCCGGAGCCGCAACGCACCGTGTGGCCTGGCGCTAAGACGCTGGAGTCATCTCGTGTTCTTGGTTAAAAGAACACGTGTATGATCTCCATACTATAATTTAATTACCGTACAATTGTCATTTTAAACTGAAATATTATTTTCAAACTGGACATTGGCAGAAATCACCGAAAATTCGGTGGATATCCATTTAAATATAAAAGTTGAAGTTAGTAAGACGCTATATATAAAATGGTAAGTAACGACTTTTTATCTCGCTGTGAGAGACTGCGATATTTTACTGTTTTTACAACTATACCGTGTTCGGTAAGACGTGGGACATATTGAAGGAGACTATTCGGTATTCGATTCTCACACTAAATTGCCAAATAACACCTTAATTTTTGACTAATTGCCCCATAAAATAAACAAGTTGTTGCCACGCTCGCTAGATATCTACGCGGTGGAGTTAAAACAAAACAAATGACGTAACGACACCGCGCTAGGCCAATCGTCACACTCACATAATCCATACTAATATTATAAATGGGAAAGTGTGACTGTCTGTCTGTATGTTTGTCTTTCTTTCACGGCAAAACGGAGCGACGAATTGACGTGATTTTTAAGTGGAGATAGTTGAAGGGATGGAGAGTAACATAGGCTACTTTTTGTCTCTTTCTAACGCGAGCGAAGCCGCGGGCAAAAGCTAGTTAAATAATATACTTTATACACCGTGTTAGGTAAGACGAGGGACATATTGAAGAAGGCTATTCAGTATTCGATTCTCATTACAAATATGTAAAACAATACCTCTTTTTACTAGGTACAAGTCTCATAAGCGCGATATCTTCTCCCGCTCGTCCTTAGTAAGTACATCGACATTGAACCCGCCAGACACCCAAGGTTATCCGTGCACCCCCACCCCCTACCCCGCATCCCCGTCCTCACGCGCACCGCTGTTTTAAGGTGAACGCAGACTTGGCCGCACCGCACGCACCGCAGTCTTCGCATTCGAATTCTTTATATGAAGTTCTATGCCACCTCGCACACCTACCCGCGTCCAGTTGCCGCAGACCCTGAAACGACAACAAAGAAAATGCGATGACTGCGGGGACTGCGGCGCGTGCGGTGCGGCCAAGTCTGCGTTCACCTTTATCATGCTGTTTACGATGACAGTATTGACAGTTTTTTAGTTTACGCGCGCGCACCTTCACAAGATATTGTGTTAGTGTCTAGTGATTGTTTTAAAAATGTCGTACCAGTACTCTAATGAAGAATATTGGGAAATGATACGTTCGTATGCCTTAGCTAACGACAGTGTGCGCAGTGCAATAACTTTGTATCGGGAGAAATTTCCTAACCGTCGGGCTCCTTCGTACAATCTCATGTTTGGGGTAAACTATCGGTTACGGACTTATGGCCAGTTCACCATGCCTAAACATGCCCAAGGAAGGGGCGGAGAATCCTACCCTGTCCATCTACACGAAGATATAATCGAGTATTTTCAACGCTATAAAAAAAAAAGTGCTCGAAGCATTGCAAGGAGGTTCGGAATATCTCCCTGGACTGTCCGAAACTTGCTGCAAAAGGAAGGCCTGCAACCTATAAAGGTATTTATTGAGTAGATGTAAGAGAAATAAGAATAACAGATGTTGATATTTTGATAAGATGTAAGTTTTATTGCCAAGCAAGTTTTTATTACAAAACAAACAATTAAACAGTCATAACGATCATAATCGCTTGCATTAGGAATAGCGCCATCTACAAATTAACTGTAGGAATTAGTTAAGAAACAACGCCATCTATAAATTAAATCTAAGAATTAGTTTACCCCAGAGCTACTAGATGGCGTTAGTCGACTCACTTGAAGTTTCATGAATTCCTGAAGTGTTGCAAAAAAATGTGATCAAATGTGCTGCACCATGGATGGACCTAAATAAAAAGGCAAACGCCGTCTCCTTTAACTACAACTGAAGCAACAATAGTATGTCAGTGTTCTAATATGGACAAGCCAGCAAGCACGCACACATCCACACCATAGTATGTCGGCGGCCGTCGACCTGCGGCCATTACGCTTCGAACTGCGCTCGCGTGATATTCGGTGTTATTTTTGCTAATATACATTAAACTATGCCTTCATGTATTGTAAAAAGTTGTCGAAACCATAGTGGTTCGATTAATAAAAGCCACGGGATCACTTTTCATAGGTAAGCATGTCATTTTTAAGCTTATTTCTCGATTTTATGTAAATAAATTTAATAAATCATAGAATCAATCAGTGTTGCAACTATTTCAAGATTCAATCTATTTTAAAAGTGGGAGATTTTTATATTTTTGTTATTATTCATCGTTTTTGTCTTCGACATCTTACAGATTTCCTTCAGCAAATGACGTGTGGAAAAATGATTGGGTAAAAATAATAAGGGAGTGTAGAAACGAAAATAATTGGCATCCAGCAAAATCGACTGTAATCTGCAGTAAACACTTTGAGGAGAATAGTTTGTACAGAACTAAAGGCGGACTTCTTCGCGTTGTTGCTTACGCCGTACCTACAAAGGTAATCAATTGATTTAAGGTCAACTTAACCTCTTAATTTATGATAATAGTTTAACAAAATTTGTTTTTTTTTTAGTTTTTATTCGATTCATCAACCATTCAAGATCAACCGACTAAAGAAGTAAATTCCAGTGTTTCTGACGAGGTATGCTTTTGTGATTTTCTATGTCTAGCTGTGTGAATTAATTATATTACTAGTTTCTGCCCGCGACTTCGTACGCGGTCCTGTTGCTTATGCCAGCGACAACGGGGTCGTCAGAATCGAAAATCTGAAACGATTGATGACGAATTCTAAGGCCCACTACGGAGCGTCGACGCTACCGTCGTCGTTTCTGAACTAAGTAACGAAACAGCCAAGCCTTACATTTCTCTCGCGTGGCTTCTACTGCTCTTCAGTTCGAGTCTGCAGTATCACGTCTCTCCAGCAATTTGATAGTAAAGGATCCATAGGAAAACTGAAACCCACTATATTAGAAAGAACGAACAAAAATGCTATATTTAGTACATGACGTCATGGGTTTGCTTTTTTGTGGTGTAGATAATTTATCATTTACCATCAAACAAAAAAAAATGAAATTTTTAAAATATATTTTTCTCTCGATCGAAATATGATGTAATGATATTTGTCTTTTAACTCCCACAATTTCGCCGAATCTCCCTAGTTATAAACTGACAACACTGACTAATCTAACTGACATTCAAAATAACGATTTGAAAAAAAACGTGTTCCTTTTCTTAAAAAAATGGTGGTAGAAAAAACTAACCGATGCAAACTGATTTTAGTATTACTACAGGTATTACTATACGGTTTTCCTGCAAAATTCCGATACAGTCGGACAGCACAAACCGGCATAATTGGTTATTTATTGTGAGCACATTATCCGTTGACGTTTAAAATGACACTGACGTAAGAGGGAACCGTATCTGTGTAGTGTACATACAGTAAACTTTTCTTGGGCCCTTCAGAGTACGGTCAGTGTGGCATCTAGATATGTATATGTCACCGGAAAATAACAAGATCCGTAAGTTTATCAATCTACTAGGAAGTTTATAAACTTCCGTAGAAATAAACGGGAGATAAATTGTAATATTTTACGTCCACATTTTCGTAAATTTATCAATTTCCGACGTCATACGGTAAATTTATAAACTAACGGTAAACTATGGTAAATTTATAAATTTATAACTATCTATTCTCTTGGCGGGGTCCCCCAGATTAGTCATAAAAACTAAAGAATAAAGTTCAAGGGAGATCTTATTAAAATATTGTTTAAAACATGGGTAATTTTCCTCCATCTGGCATCCCTTTACACCGGCCGGTCGCTGGTCATAGCGGTTATATAAAACTAAATGCCGCGCGTGCCACGTACGTCATTCAAGCAAGCACAGTAGCGCGTAACGGACTTAAGTGAAAATGCCGAATTGCAGTGTTTTTTCGTGTAAAAAGAGATCGGAAACATCTAATAAACAAAAGGATAATGTTACTTTTCATTTGTAAGTATTATTTTGTCTTAAAATCATAATTTAATGCAAAATGCAAAAAAAAAACCAAGAAATATTGTCGGTCCGTAAGTGTTGCCACTAAATCGTACAAGATCTAACTTAGTGTAATTTTTAAATTAGTAATTTATAAAGCTTCACAATTATTTGAAACTTTTATTTCGCATTTGTTATTCTTATTACTATTTATTTACAGTGTACAACTTAATTTTCTACTTTATAAGAATAATTTACAAAACTCTTTAAAAAAATGCTATTTTATTATCAAATAATTAATTAATGATATCAAAGTAATGTTCCACAAATCTCACAATTTTCTTATATCCTTATTCTTCGTTACTATAAATATTTGCGGGTCAACTTATCCCGAAAATACGTAATTTGAATTTAAAAATTGGCCACACTGTAGAAAAATGAGGGCTGTGACAGCCAAGAAAAAAATGTCGATATCGACTTAGTTAGTTGAGTATTTTATTCTATTATTTTTTCAGATTTCCAAAAGATGCAATGACTCGGGATGTCTGGATTCGGGCTTGTGCAAATCATGTTTCGTGGGCTCCCAAACGTACTAGCACAATTTGCTCACAGCATTTTGAAGCTTCATGTTTTGTAATACAATCCAATAACAAGAGGAAATTAAAACAATGCGCCACGCCAACGTTGAAATTAGCAAAGGTGTTTTTTTTATTTAGTAGATTTTGGACGTAACGTTTTTCACGTACTTTTAGAACTTACTGCTAACGCAACTTGCGCAATTTGCTTGCTTTTAACACGGCTTGCGGTAGGCCCCCTGAACTTAACAATATTTATATGGGACCAAGTTAAAAACATAACCTTTCAGTCAAAAAAATAACATTCAAAATTTGTCCACAATTGACCGAGATGTCGGTGAACATACGGTTAAAGATATTTATTTTCTCAAAAGAATTACAAATTCACTTACAGAGAAAACATAGCTGTAACTTATTTAACAATTTTATGTGCCAGTTAGCGTAGATAACAAATTAGAAGGTATCTTAAAACTAAAGCATTACTACAAAAATATATCGTTATAGCATTGTATTGTAACTAAAATTGCAAGGTAGGTAACACATTGACAGAGACAACTTAATTGTTTTAAAGATGTGGGTAGGGTGCAACTTAATATTTGTGGCGTGTTTACTAAGGCCTATGACACAATACAAAACATGAGCGTTTTATTAAATTGATCTTATTTAATATTATTATTAGTACATTTATTTATACATTGTCTGTGTATACAGCAATTATTTATTTATGATTCTGGTTGTAACCTGTTTTTATCCTATGTTTTTTTTTTTTTTTTTTTATAGGGTTTTATTTAAGGATATACAGATATGTCGCTTGGTATACATTTACACACATATGAATATATATATAGGTACACACACATACATATATACATATGTGCGTATATATATATCTCTCTATTTACACATACATACTATTTTTGGTTAATCGGATAGCAGAGAAAGATCTTTTAATATATGGTTTTTCAGAGTTTTCTTGTAAACGTAAAACGATTTGATTTCTTTTATGTCTTTAGGTAGTTTGTTATAGAAGTTGGCCCCTTCATACATAATATTCCTTTTTCCATATTTAGTCCTGGGCTGGGTTAAGCAGATGTCATTAGCTTGCCTTGTAAAAATTTTATAAGTTTGTGCTCTTTTCGTAAATATTATCTGGGAATGTATATCTTTGGTTAGAATTTTTCTTACTAGTATACAAGTGTTGTACTTATACATTTGAAGAAGATTCATAAGCTGTTTCTTTGTAGATCTTTTCTGTATGAGTTAAATAGTTGTATCTAAAGAGTGTTTTGATTATTTTGTTCTGGGCTATTTGGAGTACTTTTAGGTTTGATTTGGCACCAGTTCCCCAGACCTCGATCAAGTAGTCTAAGTGAGGTTTAACCATCGAGTTATATATAGTATAACGCACATAATTAGGAAGACATCGCACTATACTACGGAGGGCACCTGTTAGTGACGTGAGCTTATTTTTAACCCTCTCTATATGTGGTTTCCACGTTAATTGATCGTCAAGTATAAGACCAAGATATTTTTCCTGATGAACTCTCTTTAGCGTTTGACCATCAATCTGTAAGTTACTGTACTGACCAATTTTTTTGTTTTTTGCTGCAAATATAATGTAATTGGTTTTTGATATATTTATTGTCAGTAAATTTGATTTAAGCCAAGTATGCAAGAGGTTTAGATCATGTTGAGCTTGTTCTATAATTGGGCACATCGAGGTATCTGAGTAAAATAAACTTGTGTCGTCAGCGTACAGTGCTATGTCCCCCTTTAGGCCGATTTCATGGATGTTATTTATGTAAATGAGAAATAGTAATGGCTCGAGAATCGAGCCCTGAGGGACTCCGTAGGTAATTTTTCGAGGTTCACTTTGGACTTCACCTATCTTCACAATCTGAAATAGGTTACTAAGGTATGATTTTAACATTTTAAATGCGGATCCTGTGACACCTATATGATTTAGTTTTAACAAAAGTATGTCGTGACTAACCGTATCAAAAGCTTTTTTTAAATCGACAAACACTCCAAGTGTTTTTTTTTTTTTTTTTTACAACATACAAAAAAAATACATACTTCAGCTGAACATAGAACCTCCTTATCTTCAAAATCGGTTAACAAAGGGCCAGATATAAAAAGTCACTTAACTTTTATCATAACTATTGGCTAAACACATCGATAATAAAATCGATAGTGTCAAGCACTATCATCGCTTACATGAAAATGACGTCATACCGTACACTAATAAGGTGTCTCTGTGTGCTTTTGTACATGTGTGCGTATAGTTTATGCTTGTGTTCGATTCTTTTTTCGTGTGCGTCTGTAACAACGCAATCGAAAAAGCTTTTTCAAAAAAAAGATAACCGTCTTCAAGTAGGTACTAAAAGCTCAAAAATAACTATTTCGGAAGTCGGTGGCAATACAAATCGACCGGCAGAAGAGAAGCCACCGACTTCCGAAATAGTTATTTTTGTGCTTTTAGTTTTTGAAGTCGTTTATCTTTTTTTTGGAAAAAGCTTTTTATTTTTAACCGACTTCAAAAAAGGAGGAGGTTCTCAATTCGTCTGTATGTTCTTTTTTTTTTGTATGTTTGTTACGCGATATCTCCGTCAATTGTAAACGGATTTTGATGGTTCTTTTTTTGTTCGATAAGTCATGATTCAGGGGTGGTCCCATATAAATTTTGTGGCGATCGGTTCTGTGGTTCTCGAAAAATTCACCAAGAACAAAAAAAAAATGACGAAATATTCATAGACGATGTGTGTTTTTTCTTCAAGTTTTTATATCTACATTGGGAGTCGACACTAAAAAGTAATAAATAAAAACCTTTTTTCAAAAAAATAATAACCGCCTTCAAAAACTAAAAACCCAAAAATAACTAAAATTTCGGAAGTCGGTGGCTTCTGTTCTGCCAATCAATTTGTGTCGCCACCGACTTCCGAAATATTAGTTATTTTTGGGTTTTTAGTTTTTGAAGGCAGTTATTATTTTTTTGAAAAAAGTTTTTTTACTTTTTAGTTAAAGTCCCAATGTCTGGGTACGTTTTAGAGTAACTTTCAAAATAAAAACTTCTTATAATCTTATAAAATGAAATGGCTCCATGCGCGCAACGTCACAGGATACTAAAACCTTCCACAGAATGTAACAAAGACTTTTCTAAAAACCGCATCAAAATCGGTATAGCTAAACGCGAGATAGCGGTCAAACATACAATCGTCTTTGAAAATCTACAATCCAAGAAAGCAAAATGCGATCTATGCGGGCAACGTCACAGGATATCCATTAGTGCTATATACTAAAACCTTCCCCAGAATGTAACAAACACTTTGCTGAAAACCGCATCAAAATCGGTTCAGCCAAACGCGAGATAATCTCGGACAAACATATATACATACAGGTCGAACTGAGAACCTACTTTTTATTATTTTAATAAATTAGCGCTCGTTGCGTCTCCGGTTTAAAGTGGCAGAGTGGCACCATCACCTCTAGTAAGTACTGTACTGTATAACCATTGACGTATAAGTAATATGGACTTGATGACTCTTGATGTGGCTTATCGACGCCAACAAACAACATAAAAAATAAAAAGCTTTTTTAAAAAAAAAGATAACCGACTTCAAAAACTAAAAGCTCAAAAATAACTATTTCGGAAGTCGGTGGCAACACAAATCGACCGGCAGAAGAGAAGCCACCGACTTCCGAAATAGTTATTTTTGAGCTTTTAGTTTTTGAAGTCGGTTATCTTTTTTTTAAAAAAAGCTGTTTATTTTTTTACTTTTTAGTTAGTCTCAGTGTCTGACTACGTTTTAGGGTAGCTCTCAAAATAAACTTATAATCTTATAAAAAAAATCTACAATCCAAGAAAGCAAAACGCGATCTATGCGGGCAACGTCACGGGATATCTATTAGTGTTATATACTAAAACCTTCCCCAGAATGTAACAAACACTTTGCTGAAAACCGCATCAAAATCGGTTCAGCCAAACGCGATATAATCGCGGACAAACATACATACATACATACAGGTCGAACAGAGAACCTACTTTTTTTTGAAGTCTGTTAAAAACACTGCCATCTCTTTTTATTTCTCTTAATTTTGCGTAAATGAAAAAGGATAATAGTGTTTTTGAGAGCACGAGAAAAAAATCGAATCAGCCTCTTGCTTGACTGCTCATACGTACGGGCGACTCAGGCTCACGACACAAATGAAATTGCACTTATATTAGATGAAACTATGAGTAGCCATTTTAGTTTTGACCAGTTATTGGAACTCTGCGCACGCGATAATTTTCATAACTTGTTTAAACATTTCTGCTTATATCTAATAAATTATGAGTACTTGTTCAATTAAATATGTACGTTTGCCCAGCACGGCCCCTCAGAATTTGCATTTATGGTGTACACCATTGCAATGTACTCGCCTCTAGCAGTATATGTACCGATTTCTTTTTCAATGTACCTCTATACTTTTGAAGAAATATGCAAAAAAAGGTGGCCGTGCCAGCCAAACGCTTTCAGCACGGCCCCCCATGTAACTTGAATAATACATACTGTTTGTGCAGGTATGAAGTGGCACAAATAAAATGCGATGTAAGTTGAATTTAAACTTGTATTAATGGAAGTTTTACATGGGTGTGACGGCGTCAGCTTAAGTATAACAATACAATGCAATGTTCACTGTTCGATGTCTCTCGTTGTAATGGCGGCGCGGCGGCGCGGGCGCCGTGCCGCGCCGTACTGTCTTGAAGTATGCGCGAGCGAACTTCACTCTGCTCGTTCGCCCACAGATTATAAATTTTTCTTTATTACTTGTTAACATCGTTAACATCCTCGGCCCCGTTGGAAGCCGTGCTTTCAACCACTGGAACGTCCACCGGCAGGATGCAGACTTTATTTAACGCTCGACGGACGCTTCCCTTATTGGTAATGATGTCTGCTACTCTGCATAAACCGTCTGGACCGACATAGGTTTTCTCCACTCTGCCCATAATCCATTTCATTGGAGGCAGGTGATCATCCTTGATAATGACGACATCACCAATCTTGATAGGTTGACCACTGGATCGACGCCATTTGACTCGCTGTTGGAGCTCGGAGAGAAATTCTTGCGACCATCTCTTCCAAAAATGTTGCCTCAGTCTTTCCAAGTGCTGATAGCGATTGATTGACAATTTTTCTACATTTGGTGATGCTAGTGACGTCAACGGACGCCCGATAAGGAAGTGGCCCGGCGTTAATGGGTTAAAATCGGACGGATCCGATGACATCGGAGTTAACGGACGCGAATTCAAAATTGCCTCAATTTGTGTGAACAGTGTGGACAATTCTTCAAATGTAAGATTGGAACTACCTGCTATTCGCTTTAAATGAAATTTAGCCGACTTCACGCCAGCCTCCCAGATTCCACCGAAATTAGGTGCATAAGCTGGACTAAATTTAAATTCGATGCCTTCGCCCGCTCCGAACTCGGTCACGGACTCATTGGCGGCTTTTAACATTTTGCCCAACTCTTTACTTGCCCCTACGTAGTTCCTACCATTATCGCAATAAATAATGCGAGGTTTTCCTCGCCTAGAAATAAATCTGCGTAAGCATGATATAAATGCGTTGGTAGTCAGCTCACTAACTACTTCCAGGTGCAAAGCCTTGGTGGAAAAACAGACAAAAATACACAAATAACATTTGCTAGTTCTAGCGCCACGTCCTTTTCGATTAGAAATATTGAAAGGACCTGCAAAATCGGTACCACAGGTCTCAAACGGAGAAGCGGGATTTACTCTAGGATGAGGTAGGTTACCCATCAAAGTTTGAACGGATTTACCTTTCAACCGTACACATTTAACACATTTGTTTACCGTTTGTGTAGCAAGAACTCTGCCACCAACGGGCCAGAAGTCCTCACGGATTAAACTAAGTAATTGCTGAGGACCGCAATGTAGTAGACGCAGATGCTCCTCTGCAAATAACAGTTTGGTAAATGCATGCTTGGAATCAATTAAAATAGGATGTTTTTTATTATAGGGTTGCAACGCACCTTGTATGCGTCCCCCGACTCTCAGGATATTTTCGTTATCCAAAAATGGATTTAAAGAAACAATGTTAGACTTACAATTTACCAATCCTGTTGTTTTTAAAGAATGAATATCCTTTACAAAGGAATCAGTTTGTGATATTTTAGCTAATGTTTTTAATGAAGTTTGTAATTCTTGTACGGTCAGATTACCATTTAGTTTATTATTTTTATTTTTACAATTATATATGAAACGTTGTACATAACTTAGAACTCTTTGTAGTTTAGAAAGTTTGGAAAATTTGTCGAATGAAATAAAACATTCTTTACATTGTAAAGTTAAACTAACCTTCATTTCAGGCAATGTTTGACTTTGTATATTTTGCTGAGGCCATTCATCCTCAGACTTAATTAAAAAGGAAGCACCATGCCACCAAAGACAATTATTTTTAAGGTCTTGCGGCATAATTCCGCGTGATGCTAGATCTGCTGGATTATCTTGAGTTGGCACATACCGCCATTCATGTTGAGTAGTAAGTTCACGAATTTCTTGTATGCGATTGCATACAAAAGTTTTTAAGGTTTTAGGTTGGGTATTAATCCACCCCAAAACTATGGTGGAGTCTGTCCACAAAATAGCACGCGACACTTTATAATTTTTTATACTCAAGGACTGTAGAACCTTTGTAAGCAATCTAGCACCTAATAGAGCACCCATTAATTCGAGACGCGGTATAGTTAGTTCCGGCTTTAAAGGGGCCACTTTTGCCTTGGCACAATAAAGGTGAGCATGTATAACGCCTAGTGCGTCTTTAGACCTAACGTACAGACAAGCACCGTACGCAGTCTGCGATGCATCAGTAAAACAATGAAATTCTACGTTAATTGGTGCTGGGCAGACTATATGTCTGGTCACCTCAAGAGTGGAAATATAATGCAATTTCTTTATGAACTCTTCCCACTGCAATTTTATATTGTTTGGAACTTCTTCATCCCAATCACTTTTTAATAACCACAATTTTTGTAATATTATTTTTGGAATAATTATAGTTGCTGACAATAAACCAAGCGGATCAAAAATTTTAGAGGACATAGACAATATATTGCGCTTAGTAATTTTAGATTCAATTTTGAATGCAGTTGAGAATTTTAAAATATCTGTTTGTGGATCCCACTTTAATCCTAAAACAGTAGACTCTTTATTAAAATCTTGACAGATGTTTGTTATGGGAATAGGAAGACCCTTTAAAATATCTGGAGCATTTGTCCGGAACTTACGCAAAGGAAAACAGGCTTCTGAAAGCTTATTAATGACTTCATGAACGACATTTCTCAAATCTTGTTTTGAATCAGAACCCGTATTCAGATCGTCGACGTAAAAATCATGCTCAATAGCATTCTGAACGTCGGGTTTATCAGCGCATTCACGCGACAACTCTAACAAACATCTTGTGCTTAAGTATGGAGCCGAGGCCGTACCATAAGTCACAGTGTTCAACTGTAGCACTTGCAACGGCTTTGTTTCCTCGTCTCTCCACAGAATCAATTGGAGGTTCCGCTGAGACTCGTCAACTAATATCTGCCGATACATTTTTTCTATATCGGCAGTAACAACAAAGGCATTTCGACGAAACCTCAATAAAATTGACAGAAGGTCATCTTGTATGACTGGCCCCACCAGCTGGATATCGTTAAAGGACTTTCCAGAAGTAGATTTGCACGAAGCATCGAATACTACCCGTAATTTAGTGCTTTCACTATCAGGGCGTAATACGGCATGGTGGGGTGAATAGTAACCAAAAGAAGGACGCTCAATTAGCGAAAGATGACCCAAGCGTTCATACTCAGAAATAAATGATTTATACTCCTCCTTAAGAATAGGTGACTTATTTAGTTTTCTCTCTAAATTAATAAATCTACGACGAGCTACATAGTATGAGTCACCGAGAGCTAGTTCAGGAGAATCAGTTAGTGGAATTTTAACTATAAAACGACCATCAGCTACTCGTTTAGTATTTTTTATAAAGATATTTTCACACAACTCCTCAGATTTAGAAAAAATATGTTTTTTAACAGGAGGCAATTCTTCTATCTCCCAAAATTTTGTTAATGTTTGTTGAATACTTTGAGAAAAGTTGCATACAATATTATTATTTTCGAATTTATTATTAACACTAGTAGGTCCGGATACTAACCAGCCTAATTTAGAGTGTTGCAACGTGGGTTTGTTTCGACCCAGTTTAATTAGTCTTGGGTGTACAATATCCCAAAAGACATCCGCACCCAACAAAATATCAATGTCAGAAGGACTGAAGAACTCAGGATCAGCCAACTGAAGATTGTGAGGTAAGTTGAGTGACGATGGATCAATGCTCACGCTTGGAAGTTTGCTTGTAATTTGTGGTATGACAAGACATGACACATTGATACGAAATTCGTTTAATCGCGATTTTAATTGTAAATCACAATATTGAGCCGTATTAACAACAGCATTATTAATACCACTAACAGTTACTGCGTTTCTATTAGCGAAATCTAAATTTAATTTATTTTGTAACTTTTTAGTAATAAAGGAAGACTGACTGCCATTGTCAAGCAGCGCCTTCACAAGGTAAGTATTATTTTGTCGATCAACAATCTCGACTAGGGCCGTGCATAACAACACCTGGCTCGCCATCACGACGGACAACGACACTGCAGGAGTGACACTGGAATTCGACCCAGAAGTTGAAGGTAAGTTGTGTTTCTCAATATTAATTTGCTTTGATTCTCTACCTTCATGTAACAACGTGCTATGTTTTTTCTGACAGAATTTGCAAGGACCTCGGAAACAACGGTTGACGTTATGACCACCGCGAAGACAATTGGGACAAAGTTGATGCTTGGCAACCTCTTTCAGGCGCAAGTCTACGCTTAAAGTTTTAAATTTATCACAATGATGAACAAAATGTTCTTGGTTGCAGATGGCACACTGTTTATTGGTTGACTTTTCTGTACTATTTGAAGATACGAAAGATTTGGTCTGGGGAAAGGATCGCGGTTTAAAATCAGATTTACTAAACTGAACCGTTTCTAGAACATCCGCTCGGTTCCGCAGAAATAGATAAAATTCATCAAGAGTGGGACAAACCGAAAGATTATTTCTATGTTCTTCCCATTTGTGACCTGTGGCGCCATCTAGTTTGGATGTCATCATGTGAATAATAATTGTGTCCCAGTAGTTCGTAGGTTCCTTCAATAAGTTTAAGGCACGTAGATTTTTTGTAAAGTGATCTATCATATAACGCAAAGATTTATGTGATTCCTTTGTGATAGTTTCAAAATTAAATAATGATTTTAAATGGTTATTTATCAAAAGTCTCTTGTTATCATATCTATCACAAAGAAGTTGCCACGCTAGCAAATAGTTTTCAGAAGTAAATTCTACAGATTTTATCACAAGTGCAGCACTATTCTCTAGTGAAGATCTAAGGTAGTGGAACTTGTTGATTTCCGGGATAGTTTTATTTTTATTAACTAACGAGTCGAACGTGTCCCGGAACTCAAGCCATTTCAAGTAGTTGCCATCAAATTTTGGAAGATTAATAGTTGGCAGTTTAACATTAAAATTATGATTACAGGATGAACCGCTGCACTCGGACTTCACCTCAACATTATTGTTACCATTAATAGAAACACTATGAATTTGTGATACATTTTCAATTATTAGTTGAGCATTTGAAATTAAATTACAAAATATTTCTTCAAATGATTCTCTTTCATTAAGCTCATTTTCAGATTCAATATCTAACGCTTCAATTTTAGATTGAAGATCATCAAATTGAGAAAACAATGTTTGAAACCTTTCTAATTTTAATTGCAATTCTGTAAGTTGCAATTTTGTAATTTGACTTGTATCAATTGACTTTAACAGATCAATATGTTTATTAAATATAGTAATTCTACCCTTTATATTGCTACGTAACTGCCTAAGCTTTTTAATATCGTCCGACATCATTAATTTGTTTGGTACCTATGTGAACTACGTCGAGGCAAGTAACACTTATTGAGAAATTATAGCCAATGGACAATAATAATAGGTACAATAAATTGGTACCGACAATCCAAGAGACCGCGCCCGGAGCGCAATGTGTACAGGCTGCGGCAGGCAGTATCAGCGTCAGCTTCAGTTCAGCTTACTCTGCTTATGCACCGTTGTCAACTCACATGCAGCATGCAGCAACTACTGCAGACTCTCCGGTGGAATCCCAGACACTGGAATAGTCGGCATAAACAAATTAATTACTGGGTATAAACCACAGCATAAAAGCCGGGAAGTTTGTTTATAAATATTTAGTAGCAGGTAGAGAATTGTTTTCAAAAACAATTACATAAATTTGTAAAAACAAATAAGAAAACTAGTTTGTTTGTAGAAATAATTTCTTGTAATGTTTACATTAGAGTACTAGGTAGTTATTTAGAATACTCTAAGTAAGGGTTCACCTATTAAATTAGAAAGTTTACCCAAAAGTTTGAAGTTCCTTTCCAATGAAAGGAACAAGATCGTCTTTGTTATAAATTAGATAACAAAGGAATTAGATAGAATAGGAAGATTATCCCAGCTAGACCAAAAAATAAGCAATCGTAGCCGCAAATAATTTGAGTTAGAATAATGAATAGTTTTATTTAGTTACTGAGCAATGTTGTGAACTTAAATAGGTAGCAATATCATGCCCAAAAAACGTGCGTTCACTCAACTCAAGCAAAGTTAGTGCAAAATGCAAATTGTTGTAAGCGTGTAGGTAGATAAAATAAGAGCAATATCTTCAAATAATTGCTTATTTTT
Source organism: Athetis lepigone (assembly GCA_033675125.1). Taxonomy (NCBI): domain Eukaryota; kingdom Metazoa; phylum Arthropoda; class Insecta; order Lepidoptera; family Noctuidae; genus Athetis; species Athetis lepigone. Next base: position 2,908,363 of record CM066220.1, on the reverse strand, counting down.
TCGTAATGTAGCTATACAGTTAGGCACACAAACAGCACATTGATTGTGAGAAAATTATGAATAGCTAACACATGTAGGGTGGTACCTAAGTTTGAATTAGGACCGAAGTTCGTCGTTATTATATTTTAATAACGGAAAAGTAAAATGATTACAACAAAATAAAGAAGAAAACACCGTCACACAAGAGGCAAAATTGAAGATCGCAGCGATAAAAACTGATTAAAAAAGTTTACCTCCAAAATGGCTACTTCCTTTACGAACGACAATAGGGAAAATCACTTCACCATCATTCCATTAATCAGCACGTTCCTGAATTTCGGCAATTTAGATCAGCGATTCCAAAGTAGTTGTCGTGGAAATTCGTCCAGGTCCAGCAATGGGCAGCAGCTTGTCGCGACTCGTAATATTCTGGTCACGTTTTCGATGGGCGGCGTGCAATAGTTAGTAGTTTGTGTTGCACTTCTTCTCGCCTTATAATCACGTCGGGGTCACCAATGTTTGTGCAGGTATGAAGTGGCACAAATAAAATGCGATGTAAGTTGAATTTAAACTTGTATTAATGGAAGTTTTACATGGGTGTGACGGCGTCAGCTTAAGTATAACAATACAATGCAATGTTCACTGTTCGATGTCTCTCGTTGTAATGGCGGCGCGGCGGCGCGGGCGCCGTGCCGCGCCGTACTGTCTTGAAGTATGCGCGAGCGAACTTCACTCTGCTCGTTCGCCCACAGATTATAAATTTTTCTTTATTACTTGTTAACATCGTTAACACATACCGTATTAACAAATGTCTATAACTCAAGAAATGTACTCTATTTATACGTTATATGTGCCGCAACAGTTATTGTGAATTCATAATAACAAATAATATATAGATGTGGATAAGGGGCCGTGCTGGAAAAAATCATTTTAAGAAATATCTAAAAAAGACAAAACATACTAAGCCAAAAACTATTAAAAAATAATTGATGTTTAGCAAGTAACATATGTACCGCATTGATTTCTCATACAACTTGTTATATTGTGAAAAATAAATCTATTTTAGTTCATTCAGCACGGCCCTCTATAGTTGCCTATATCTTTTTAAATAAGCCGTGTATGTTTACAAAATTCGACTTCCTGAATAATATATAGGAGTACATTCCTTTTAACTAAATTGCAATTCTGCTGTATCAATACTTTAGAAGATAAATTCAATCTAAAATATACATACATTAAAACTGATGGGGTGACCATGATTCGAAAAAAAAAAAAAAATAAAAAAAAAAAAGAAAGAAATAAATAATAATAAAGTCCATTTACAGAGGAAGGTATTAGGCTATGTAACATTACGCTGCGGCTGCGACCAATAGGAGCGAAGCGTCAGTGAGAAATGTTGCAAAAACGGGGAAAATTATTCACATTTGAGGACTTTTGTTGCGTGCGCTGCATAAACGGTTTACGGGGGGCTAAGAAGTAACCAAAGTAAATTAAATGCGGATAAAACCGCGGGGGACAGCTAGTAGGCTATATTCCCTATGAACCCATTAGAGGTAACTGCTGTACTCGATTGAGTACAGCATTATTCCGAAGTGTAAATGACAGATCTTGTAAATTTTAGGTGATACACCTTATTATTTTACTTCATTACGCTGTACTTAATCGAGTACAGTGGCTTTTAATGGATTAATACAATTTCACCCATTGAGTTATAATGTACTTCGTACTAGAAGAGTCACCTCAACTAAATTTTTTGTAACACGAGTTAGAGTGCATGCACCCTAACTCACTTAGTCTATGCCGAGCGCTTGCAGCAGCTAGACGATTTCGACTGCAAAGTTTTGTTAAAAAAATATGCATTGCTGACCGACATTTTGATACTCTATCATACACAGTCCACACTACACTCCCTCACTACCCTTTTAATCATTTTATTTTTATTTTGTTATTTTAACAAATATTATTATTTTCCACATAATTTTATGTAATACATTTCTAATTTTAAATATAATTATTTCTATAACGATACCCATAATGCACATACTATAAAAGAAGCCACTAGTCGAAGTCAACTTCAAAAATATGTCGCATCTGCGCGCATTGTTGTTATCTATGGCACCGGCTTGCACTGCGCATGCTCCGCTGTCACCAAATTACGCGCCATATTTTGTTTGACATAGCTCCTCTAGTACGTAGTACATTATAACTCAATGATTTCACCGGGGTTTTTTTTTTTGGCAGTTGAAATATTCCCAAAGTTTCAGAATATTTCGGAATACTTCCGAAGTATTCGACGGGAATGTTTCGGAATTTTTCCCGCCAGCATCTATAGTAGAGATGTGACTGTCAATAAACACTCAAGCGCAACATGAAGTAACCGCGACACCAGCGCCACATTAAAAATTACGGTAGCGTCAGTGAACTAATAGCGATCGCACACGACAAAATTAACTGATAATATATTATTATACTTAATGATTATTTTTTAAGATGTAATGAATAAACACATAATTATTTAAATAAATTACCCAATAGCGGACAAATTTTAAACTTTGAGAAACATTGAATATTTTGTTTTTTTTAGCATTTCTCATTCTGAATAACATTTATTTAAACATATTATAAGTTGTGTTTTTTCTAGGGGAAGGTTATAAGCACGCTTTATATGTTTTTTATTTCTACCACGCGAGCCGAACCGTAAGTTAAAGCTAGTCCACTTAGAAATTCGTTTATTTAATATATTATCCCACTAGATAGGCTTTGAGGAAAAGAAAACGATTAATTACTTGACGCCAAGAATCAGTTATTTTTATTTTTAATGTTTTTGATGGGTACCTATACCTACCCTGTGTCATTCTCACAATTAAGACGAATATAACGACATCTCTCAAGTTGAAATTAATAAAGCCGTTTAGACTACAAAGCGTGCCAAAGAAATGAAGGTTGCTACATATCTACATTCATTCACTCGAAAAACCTTACCGTCCTTCTGGTACAGTCGGGTAAAAAGAATGTTTATTTCAATGTAGTCACATAATTTAATTAATATAAGTACATAAATACATATAGAACATTAATGTACCTACCTACCAAATATATGAAATCATGGTCACCCCATCAGTTTTAATGTATGTATATTTTAGATTGAATTTATCTTCTAAAGTATTGATACAGCAGAATTGCAATTTAGTTGAAAGGAATGTACTCCTATATATTATTCAGGAAGTCGAATTTTGTAAACATACACGGCTTATTTAAAAAGATATAGGCAACTATAGAGGGCCGTGCTGAATGAACTAAAATAGATTTATTTTTCACAATATAACAAGTTGTATGAGAAATCAATGCGGTACATATGTTACTTGCTAAACATCAATTATTTTTTAATAGTTTTTGGCTTAGTATGTTTTGTCTTTTTTAGATATTTCTTAAAATGATTTTTTCCAGCACGGCCCCTTATCCACATCTATATATTATTTGTTATTATGAATTCACAATAACTGTTGCGGCACATATAACGTATTAATAGAGTACATTTCTTGAGTTATAGACATTTGTTAATACGGTATGTATTATTCAAGTTACATGGGGGGCCGTGCTGAAAGCGTTTGGCTGGCACGGCCACCTTTTTTTGCATATTTCTTCAAAAGTATAGAGGTACATTGAAAAAGAAATCGGTACATATACTGCTAGAGGCGAGTACATTGCAATGGTGTACACCATAAATGCAAATTCTGAGGGGCCGTGCTGGGCAAACGTACATAATTAAATGGTGTGGGAAATCGTCTAAAACATCCAGCTATAATAAGGATGGCATAACTTTTCATCGGTAAGTAAATATATTATCATTTAATAATATTATGAATTATTACAGCAGGGCTCAAGCTAAACTGGTTGTTTGCGTTCAAGGCACACAAAATGTACACCGCGTTGATGTCTTTTTGAAAAGTCCCTTTCTCTCACTAGGTATTGTCAATAAGCATGTCCCTTTCCATCTGTAGGTATAGATACAAAGGGACAGACGCATTGCTGTAGTGTTGTGACAACTTCGAAACAGTCTTTATAATCTTGACGATAAAAAATTCGATGTTCCCGAACTGTAAAAAAGTAACATAACTTAATGTTTACATTTTAGATTTCCAAATATTCCAGAAGTGAAAGAAAAGTGGATCAATGCTACTAACAGGGAAAATTGGTTTCCAAAAAAATATAACGTTGTTTGTTCAAGGCATTTTACGGCAGATTGCTTTGAAAACTTAAAGAACCGACGCCGTTTATTTAGTTCAGCAGCACCGACCCTGTATTTGCCTGTTTTGGTATGTTTTATTATTATTATTTTTTTTTATGTTCCGGGGTCACGGTAACTATTATAAACATTCCGCAACCCGTTTTATTATTTCATCATTATTTAAGTTGAATTTATTATATTAAAAAAAAAATAAGAAGTACTTGTAAAATAAAAACTTTGTAATTTACAGACATTACCAAATAAGACGGCTGATCTATGTATTCCTGGGCCTTCCCATCGAACTAACTCACAAGTAAGTTAATTTATTCTAACGACGTGATACGTGTTCTTAGGCCGCATTGTTACACAATAGTTAATACCTTATGTATAATTACAGGATTTAGTATCAATAGGACAAACTTACGATCAAATACCCTCCCAGAAATCCAAATTTAATGGTAATAACGTATCTGGAAATTCTCAATTCTTTATTGCGTACCATAATGTATACATAAGTTGGTAGGAAACAGTTACATAGTCACAATTATGGACCCTGACGGGCACAGCATAGATTATTATTCTTTTGATAATGTTCCCGTCGTAAGTAAAGGCGGAACCACATTACCGTGTCGTGGCGCGTCATGATGCTTACTGACGTGGCGGTGAGTGTGCACACTTACGTGTCGTGTCGTGGCGCATTCTGGCGTTTATTTCTGAACAGTTCTTGACGAACCTTTGCAGCGTTCAAACGTACATAATGTTTTCTTTTGATGAACACCTACAATTTCTCTTAGCATTGAAATTTCTTCAGACTAAAAAAATAAAACAAAATACTAGATTCACCCTATTTTATTTTATTTAGAAAGGACCTCCAACAAAGGATACACATTACATGCATTATTATACAAAGTTCTTTGAAGATTTGTGCTGCTTCAGTTAAAGGAGAACACATCATACATCATCATTTTAAACATAATTTAGAATTGTATAAGTTAAAGTACACAATAAAATTAAAATCAAAGTAAAATTAAACAGTATTTAATTGAATTAAACAACACATGAACATAAAATTAAATTAAACATTTGAAATTAAAACACGGGTTAAATAGTAAACAATTGAAAGGTAAAATTAAAAAAAAAATTAAACGTTAAAATATTCTAAAACACAAATAATACAATGAAAGAGAAAGAAAAAACAAAGGATTGTTAATTTTGTATAATTATTTATTCATCCCTTTTTAAATAAATAATAAAGTAATATATATAATATAACAATATTTATATGGGACGAAGTTAAAAACATAACCTCTCAATCAAAAAAATAACATTCAAAATCGGTCCACAATTGACCGAGATATCGGTGAACATACAAAAAAAAAATACATACGTTCAGCTGAACACAGAACCTCCTTATTTTCGAAGTCGGTTAACAAAGGGCCGGATATAAAAAAGTCACAAACTTTTATCATAACTATTGGCTAAACACATCGATAACAAAATCGATAGTGTCAAGCACTATCATCGCTTACATGAAAATGACGTCATACCGTACACTAATAAGGTGTCTCTGTGTGCTTTTGTACATGTGTGCGTATAGTTTATGCTTGTGTTTGATTTTTTTATTCGTGTGCGTTTGTAACCACGCATTCGAAAAAGCTTTTTCAAAAAAAAAGATAACCGTCTTCAAGTACTAAAAGCTCAAAAATAACTATTTCGGATGTCGGTGGCAACACAAATCGACCGGCAGAAGAGAAGCCACCGACTTCCGAAATAGTTATTTTTGTGCTTTTAGTTTTTGAAGTCGTTTATCTTTTTTTTTGGAAAAAGCTTTTTATTTTTTATTTACTTTTTAGTTAGAGTCCCAATTTCTGGGTACGTTTTAGAGTAACTTTCAAAATAAAAACTTCTTATAATCTTATAAAATGAAACGGCTCCATGCGCGCAACGTCACAGGATACTAAAACCTTCCCCAGAATGTAACAAACACTTTGCTAAAAACCGCATCAAAATCGGTTCAGCCAAACGCGAGATAATCTCGGATAAACATACATACATACAGGTCGAACAGAGAACCTACTTTTTATTATTTTAATAAATTAGCGCTCGTTGCGTCTCCGGTTTAAAGTGGCAGAGTGGCACCATCACCTCTAAGTACTGTATTACCATTGACGTATAAGTAACTAGCTTTTGCCCGCGGCTTCGCTCGCGTTAGAAAGAGACAAAAAGTAGCCTATGTTACTCTCCATCTCTTCAACTATCTCCACTTAAAAAATCACGTCAATTCGTCGCTCCGTTTTGCCGTGAAAGAAAGACAAACAGACAGACAGACAGACAGACATTCAGACAGACACACTTTCCCATTTATAATATTAGTATGGATATGGACTTGATGACTATAGAAAAAACAGTTATACAAATATGTGGCTTATCGACGCCAACAAACAACATAAAAACACTGCCATCTCTTTTTATTTCTCTTAGTTTTGCGTAAGTGAAAAAGGATAACAGTTTTTTTGAGAGCTCGAGAACAAAATCGAATCAGCCTCTTGCTTGACTGCTCATACGTACGGGCGACTCAGGCTCACGACACAAATGAAATTGCACTTATATTAGATGAAACTATGAGTAGCCATTTTAGTGTTGACCAGTTATTGGAACTCTGCGCACGCGATAATTTTGATAACTTGTTTAAACATTTCTGCTTATATCTAATAAATTATGAGTACTTGTTCAATTAAATGGTGTGGGAAATCGTCTAAAACATCCAGCTATAATAAGGATGGCATAACTTTTCATCGGTAAGTAAATATATTATCATTTAATAATATTATGAATTATTACAGCAGGGCTCAAGCTAAACTGGTTGTTTGCGTTTAAGGCACACAAAATGTACACCGCGTTGATGTCTTTTTGAAAAGTCCCTTTCTCTCACTAGGTATTGTCAATAAGCATGTCCCTTTCCATCTGTAGGTATAGATACAAAGGGACAGACGCATTGCTGTAGTGTTGTGACAACTTCGAAACAAAGTCTTTATAATCTTGACGATAAAAATTTCGATGTTCCCGAACTGTAAAAAAGTAACATAACTTAATGTTTACATTTTAGATTTCCAAATATTCCAGAAGTGAAAGAAAAGTGGATCAATGCTACTAACAGGGAAAATTGGTTTCCAAAAAAATATAACGTTGTTTGTTCAAGGCATTTTACGGCAGATTGCTTTGAAAACTTAAAGAACCGACGCCGTTTATTTAGTTCAGCAGCACCGACCCTGTATTTGCCTGTTTTGGTATGTTTTATTATTATTTTTTTTTTTATGTTCCGGGGTCACGGTAACTATTATAAACATTCCGCAACCCGTTTTATTATTACATCATTATTTAAGTTAAATTTATTATATTAAAAAAAAAATAAGAAGTACTTGTAAAATAAAAACTTTGTAATTTACAGACATTACCAAATAAGACGGCTGATCTATGTATTCCTGGGCCTTCCCATCGAACTAACTCACAAGTAAGTTAATTTATTCTAACGACGTGATACGTGATTTTAGGCCGCATTGTTACAATAGTTAATACCATATGTATAATTATAGGATTTAGTACCAATAGGAGAAACTTACGATCAAATACCCTCCCAGAAATCCAAATTTGATGGTAATAACGTACCTGGAAATTCTTTTGATAATGTTACCGTCGTAAGTGAAGGCGGAACCACATTACTGTGTCGTGACGCGTCATGATGCTTACTGACGTGGCGGTGAGTGTGCACACTTACGTGTCGTGTCGTGGCGCATTCTGGCGTTTATTTCTGAACAGTTCTTAAAGAACCTTTGCAGCGTTCAAACGTACATAAGGTTTTCTTTTGATGAACACCTACAATTTCTCTTAGCATTGAAATTTCTTCAGACCAAAAAAAAAATAAAAGAAAATACTGGGTTCACCCTATTTTATTTCATTCAAAAAGGAACTCCAACAAAGGATACACATTACATGCATTATTATACAAAGTTCTTCGAAGATTTGTGCTGCTTCAGTTATAGGAGAACACATCATACATCATCATTTTAAACATAGTTTAGAATTGTACAAGTTAAAGTACACGATAAAATTAAAATCAAAGTAAAATTAAACAGTATTTAATTGAATTAAACAACACATGAACATAAAATTAAATTAAACATTTGAAATTAAAACACGGGTTAAATAGTAAACAATTGAAGAGTACAATTAAAAAAAAAAAACATGATAAATGAATAATTATACAATGAATAATTGTATAATTATTCATTTATCCCTTTTTAAATAAATAATAAAGAAATATATATATATTTATAACAATATTTATATGGGACAAAGAAAAAACATAACCTTTCAGTCAAAAAAATAACATTCAAAATCGGTCCACAAATGTCCACAAGTCCACAATTGACCGAGATATCGGTGAACATACAAAAAAAAAAATACATACATTCAGCTAAACTTAGAACCTCCTCATTTTCGAAGTCGGTTAACAAAGGGCCAGATATAAAAAAGACACTTAACTTTTATCATAACTATTGGCTAAACACATCGATAACAAAATCGATAGTGTCAAGCACTATCATCGCTTACATGAAAATGACGTCATACCGTACACCAATAAGGTGTCTCTGTGTGCTTTTGTACATGTGTGCGTATAGTTTATGCTTGTGTTCGATTCTTTTTTCGTGTGCGTTTGTAACAACGCAATCGAAAAAGCTTTTTTTAAAAAAAGATAACCGCCTTCAAGAACTCGAAGAAGCTCAAAAATAACTATTTCGGAAGTCGGTGGCTTCTCTTCTGCCGGTCGATTTGTATTGCCACCGACTTCCGAAATAGTTATTTTTGAGCTTTTAGTTTTTGAAGTCGTTTATCTTTTTTTTGGAAAAAGCTTTTTATTTTTTACTTTTTAGTTAGAGTCCCAATGTCTGGGTACGTTTCAGAGTAACTTTCAAAATAAAAAAAGTTCTTATCTTTTATATAAAATTCCCGTATCACAATGTTAGTTACCGTACCTACTCCTCCGAAACGGCTTTACCGATTTTTACCAAATTTTATATGCATATTCAGTAGGTCTGAGAATCGGCTAACATCTATTTTTTATACCCCTAAATGATAAGGGTTGTTCACACTTAAATTATGTTGACCAAATTTTTGTTTTTATTTTTTTTAATTGAGGCATTTAAAAAATACGAACCACCTTAAATTGTTACTTTTTTATCACCGACCCCTATTTTTTATAGCCATTTTAGTAAATTAATATTTTTTCATCCCGCTCGATAACTGAACAATTAAAGTGTTATTAACTGTACTTCAATTAAAAATTTAAAATTGCTGAATGCTGATGCACGTATGGGCATGCAGCAATGTTGTCGTAATTAATATGTGATAAGTAATTTTAAGAAATAAACTATAATAACTTGAAAATAATATTGTTTGGTGTTTGTTATTTTTATATTCCCTTATCGTTCATAGCGCTCCAAGCCTATTTCACGCATATACCACATACTTACACACTTATAATAAGTAAGTTACTTTTTGAACTAAAATTTATCTAGAAACTTATAATAAATTATTAGTCAAAACAATGAAGACAACGTTTGCCGGGTTCGCTATTCTATGCATATTCAGTAGGTCTGAGAATCGGCTACTATCTATTTTTCATACCCACCCCTAAGTGATAAGGGTTGTTCACCGTTAACATGTTTAACGCGGATGAAACCGCGGGAGGCAGCTAGTTATGTTATAATCATAATACATACACTGAATTTTTATTATTATGTTTAAAACACTGTTTTTTTATAAATTTGTTGTACAGATTGTGGGAGAAAATTATAGTCACATTACAAATCTACGCATGCACACAGTCGCACTTGCATAAGGGTCTAGCGTAGTAGGTATTTCATCCATTTTAGTTTGTTTTGACTGAACAGCGGAAGTTTACGTAGTTTTAATTATTTTTGGGATAAAATATTACCTATATTAAAAATTACAAAAATCGATTCAGTAAACGATTCTGAACAAACTATTTTCTCAAAGTGGATTAATTCAGTTACACATTGTAGTTAAAAAAAATAGAATTAACAGACATCGTTATGTATTGTTAAAAAAAAAAAGGGAAAAAAAATGACGTGTAAAAGTGTAATTTATTACCTATTTACAAAAATAAATCATATTTTATTCATATTTTATTTTTTTCGATTTTATCGATATTAGGTATTGTTGTCAAACAGACTTGTGCATCACTATGTTTGGAACATTCGTCCTGACATTTTTGCATCGGCCAATCACAACCGCTGTTTTCTTAGTCCCCGACCCGCAGTGGTGAGTCGTGTCATCGTGTGCCTAGGCGAAATGGGTCTATCAGCTCTCAAGTGGTTTAATTCTCTTTAATATTATCAGAGGAAAAAAGCTAAGGCAAATGTATTAATCTTGGATGTTGGTTTTTTTTTTTTAGTTATTTTATTAAAGACAATGATAATATTATTTTTTTATTCTAAATTACCTATACCTAGTAAATATATGAAAATACGTACAATATTTCAAAAAATATATTTTTATTGGATAGATTATCATATCGCTGGATACGTACATTATTTCGGTGGATAAACTTATCATATCGGTGTACAGAAAAAATAATCGGTCATATGATGTGAAAACCCGAATTCAAACTGAATTTTCTCCTAGTCTTAAAAATGATACGTTGATGATATTTTTGGGGATATTTGATATCCCAGATTACATTAAACCTGAAAAAAAAATACAAATGAAAAAGTTCACCGATAAAAAATGGAATTTGTTAAAATTCACCCTTAGTTATTATTAAGTACCTATATTATAATTATCTTAGCTACAAATCTTTTGTGACGGGCCCGTCCTTTCTAGGTCATCGTCTTTCTCAAAAATTACAATATTTTTTACCTTCAAAGGTGAGGTCGAACCACTGCTAACAAATAGTATTTTTTTTTAATAAAGCATTATTGTTTCAGGGGCTGAAAACCGAAGATGAGGATGCTGACGACGAGCCGGAGACATCTCAGTGTGAGGTAAGTCACATCAAAAGCTTTTATCCAATCAAAGATATTATAAGTAAAAACGTGTAGCTACTGGTGCTGATTCTCTTTTTCACAAACTTAACTAAATTTAAGTTAAATGCATCTTTCTCTTTCCATTTCTTAAAGAAAAGGACAGAAGATACATTTTAGTTTAATTCTGTCAAATTAGACAGCGCCTGAAGAAAATTGACGTATATATTTAGACACCATGTTTTTAAATCGCGTCTGAATTATCTATGGAGTGTCTACATTTGACAGGACTTAACTACTATTTTATCTTCTGTCCTTTTCTTAATTAAATGGAAAGAGAAAGATGCATTTAACTTAAATTTACGTTAGGTTGTGAATAAGAGAATCGGCACCATTAGCTAGGTTACTTATCCGACTTTCTATCTTCACAAATGGCACACCCACACATACACATAAAAAGCTAAATATTGCAATGTCGCCTAAAGTGGGTACCATAGACGTCAAAGTAGGATGGCGTGATTCAAGTATTGCGAGTGAAAAAGAAACAAATGAATTAAACACATTTTAACCTTTCATCGACCAACCGACAGCCGGCTATCGGCTGCTACTAACACTATGACCTATCTACACCTTTTTACTTATAATATCACTGCTTTTATCAATATTATTTATCAATATTATGAACCTTTATTGTATCCTAGGCGACACTTTGACCCTTACAAAGTTTTTGTATCGGCATTAGCATCGTTGGATGCTAATTTTAGGGACTCATCTTAATTTTCCCGATTACTTTTGGGGTCGGCTCCCAGCCTAACCGGATTCAGCTGGATACCAGTGTTTTACGTGAAGCGACTGCCTATCAGGGGGCATACCACAAGCCCATATAAGCAGTATTACTTTGATATTACTTTCAGTGGGAAAGAGACCGCGCCAGGAATAAAACAATCTTACTTTAAACGTCATGGTAAGGGGCAGACTTCTGCAACCCAGTAACTAGATAACAGACTGTCATTTAAGGTGAACGCAGACTTGGCCGCACCGCACGCGCCGCAGTCCCCGCAGTCATCGCATTTTCGTTGTTGTCGTTTCAGGGTCTGCGGCAACTGCGATGCGGGTAGGTGTGCGAGGTGGCATAGAACTTCATATAAAGAATTCGAATGCGAAGACTGCGGCACGTGCGGTGCGGCCAAGTCTGCGTTCAGCTTTAGACGGCCACCAACCCTGGCATGGCGATTTGACACTCACGATCAAATTTTGGACGTACGTCAGTTCAACTGACGCGCCAGAATGACCACCTTTTATGAATGAACTTAAAAACTTCTTCACATTTTGAATACACTGTGTTAGGTACCTAAGTCGAGGGACATTTAAAGAAGCAACTCCCTAGCGCTCGCGGTTGCATCGGCACTGGGATTACGTATCTTGCAGAAGCCGAGCGATCGCGTTAATTTAGCAATTTATACGTCAATTCAAAATACGTCATGTCAAATAGCAATCTAGCGATAGTGCTGCCTCTGTGGAACAATCAGTTAACTAAAATATGCATTTTTCGTTTGGTGGTTTCGTATTTAATAATTTAGTATGGTTTTTAAGAGTTAAGTTTTTTTTTGTTAAACGTGATATTTAATTAGTTCCAGCGATTGCTACTTTATCGTCATCGTAGCAATAAGTGCATTAGAACAATGAGCGAGCGATTAGCAATCGGTTCATACATAAACCGATTTTTTTTGACGATCGCGCGGTGATCGCGCGATCACTGCGCAAATATTGCTGCTTGCTGTTTCATAGGTAATAACCCCGCCGTTCTTCTTTCGATGGCTATCTAGCGCGCGTGTCAACAATCAATTTTTATGAAGCATTTGATAAAAAAATGTATTGTTTTATTTAAATATTTAGAATGAGAATCAAATAATAAATAGCCTCCTTCAATATGTCCCTCGTCTTACCGAACACGGTGTATTAGGAGCACTTAACCTTTCGACGACCAAGCGACAGCCGGCTGTCGGGCTGCTATTGTCTTTCTATTGTGTCACGAATCACGTGTGTTCGAATTTTTATTTTTAACTAGCTTTTGCCCGCGGCTTCGCTCGCGTTAGAAAGAGACAAAAAGTAGCCTATATTACTCTCCATCCCTTCAACTATCTCCACTTAAAAATCACGTCAATTCGTCGCTCCGTTTTGCCGTGAAAGAAAGACAAACATACAGACAGACAGACAGACAGACACACTTTCCCATTTATAATTTAGTATGGATACGCTTATTTGCGTAACACTACCTGTGTGCGTTTGTGCGTTCAAGGTCGGTCAACGGTTTATTTAAATTTAGAATCGCAAAAATCTTAAGGCGCTGTCCATAGCGTACACCTTGTAAAACGTCTAGATTTTCGTCGCGAAGTTAGCCGTATCTATACATACCACAAGCCAGAAAAAAATACAGTGTATAGTCTAATATATAAAGAAAAGACTTACACAAAAACAATTTGCAAAAGTGGTCTAGAACGACGAAAAAAAAATGTTCAAATAGACCCCTGAAAAAAAATTTTCGTCTCGAAGTTCTCAATTTTTTCAGCGACAACCACCATATTTTTTATATCTATAACAAAGAAAATTTAATAAACTAAAGACATATCTAAAAATTTTAATACACAGAACTGTATCTTTTTAAATATTTAATTAAAACTGCAAAATGATTTACATTTTTGCGGACATGCTATTCAAGTAAAATGAAACACCAAAATATTTTCGACCTTATTTCTATTAATTCGATGCACTACTGTCGTACATTGTGTCAAGCTTGTGTCAGTCCACGCCCAGTCGGCAGCTAGCCGTTGCTACGAGAGGTCACGTCCGATTTTTACACATTTGGTCCATTATTATTTCGCGCTTTGTTTATTTTTTTGATTCTTTGTTTTTGATTTTAGTAATTTACTTATAGTGATTCGTGTTTCTAAGCAATGGGAAATAAAAGAAATAAAGAGTTGCAACGGATTTGTACAAGAAAACGACGTAATAAAAGTAAAAAATAAAGTATACAAGTAAGTATTCCTTTTTTTATACCCATTATGGCATTATTAGTATCAATATATTATGAAACTCATTTATCTTTTGGTAATTCGTAAAAAATAGGCAAACAAAATACATCAAAATAAAAACCAATTTTTGTCTACAGATAGACCAACTTATCTGTGAACTGAAGGAGGGCGACACTGTCAATACAGCGTTGCTAAGAGAAAGAGACAGAGTATACTCAAATGAAGTCAAATGTATGACTGAAATGTCATGTCAGCCGTAGTTCCAATTTTAGCCATTTCACAAATAAGTTGGTAAAACAGTAGCTGCGGCTATGGGGCGCTAATATGCTGCACGCTCCGCGTGCGGCGTACGAACAACGACGAGGCCTAAAATGGCGCTTCGGTAGACCGACGTACACGAAATTAGTATTATATTGTTTCTATACTTATTTTTTGTGCCCGTTTACTTTGTGATATTATTTTGTAAACTATGTTTTTGTGAACATAAATTATTTTTGCAAATCTACATTATGAAAATTAAATTAGTTCAAAAACTGTTTTATTTTATTGGTTTCATTGTTATAAAAGAATTATCTGTGCCAATGTAAAAATCGTGCTTTTTATATTTAATTACAGAGAACTCAAGAATTTTCAACTCAATAGGTCTGAAACATCCCTATCACTTCTAACTGCAGTTAATCCAACCGCGACAAATAAAGGAACCATTGAAGAACAAAATTACGAGTATGTGTCATCAAAGTAAAATAATCAACGGGTTTTTTATTGAACTGCCCCCTTACCATGACGTTTGACACGTTGTCAGCGTTAGACACGTTGTCTAGCGCCGTCTCTTTCCCACTGAAAGTAATATCAAAGTATTACCAGGCGTCCGTCACTCGCTCAAGGCCACGCGTTTTATGCCTACCGCTTCGCGTACCGTCGACGGTACAACGAACACCGAGCTGTCGCGCGCCCGGCTGTGTGCTCGCGCGTCACGGGTACAGCGCTGACTATCAAAATGCCGAAACCACGTAATTATTGTGTGATTATTGTGCCATTCCCCTGTTTCCCAATTCTCCTGTTTCCCTTTTGATTATTTATTAAAATTATTCACGCGGTTTTGAATACGACACTAAAATATAATAATCGGGAATTCAAGGGACGAAAAATATGCATCAGTCATTTTATTAAACTAAAAAATATTTGATCAACAAATAAAAAAAATATTGTTTTTCTAAAACATTCGTTTTATTACCATTATCATCATACGTATAACCCTAGCACATTTACTAGATGGCACGCACACACGTTAGTCGCGCGGCGGGCAAAAGAATCTCAACTCTCTTTGTGCGTACTTATGGTACATTTTTCCTCGCTGCAAACAGCTGGTATTATTATTATAATTTTGTAGGCTATTATAGCGTAGGTATTTTCGTTTTTGAATTGGAGTGAAGTATCTGTTACGTAGTAACTATTTATTAATCTGTGGTATTACTGCTATAAGGGCTTGTGGTAGGCCCCCTGGTCATTGTGATACAACTTTTATAATAAGACCAAGTCCGAAATAGTTACATTTCGACGAGTCATCTCACGTGATGATGTCATAATAGTTTCAGCACCCCACACATCAAATAAGCATTTTTATACATGGTACATGAAGTTGCCTCTGAAGTTGGTAGTACCAGTATCTCTTTTTGTTGATACTGAAAATACCATTATTTTTGTCGTATCTCCATATAATCCATACTAATATTATAAATGGGAAAGTGTGTCTGTCTGTCTGTCTGTCTGTCTGTTTGTCTTTCTTTCACGGCAAAACGAAGCGACGGATTGACGTGATTTTTTAAGTGGAGATAGTTGAAGGGATGGAGAGTAACATAGGCTACTTTTTGTCTCTCACTAACGCGAGCGAAGCCGCGGCAGAAGCTTGTATGCTCTAAAAGAGAACAAAATTCCATTATTATTTGAATTTTGTTCTCTTTTAGGGCATTATCCAGACCGTTTTTGAAAGCCACTTTAGACATTTGACTTCGAATACTGTGTCTTGGCCTATCAAACCATCCGGCGTGGCGCCAATAAAAGGATATTCGTGGTCTACAAATAAACCTCAAGGATCAATGATAACATTTTCTTGGATAAGTTGCTACAAAGCGAGTTGTTCATTTTCTACGCCATGTGCAATTGCCGTTACATTGCTGAGATTGAATTTATACTAGGTGTATTTTTGGTCTTGCTCAACCTGCTAGGAGATGTTTCTACTCATAAAAACCAACAACTTTTATTATAGAACCAACTCTGATATGTCGAAAAAAATTATCACCTGTTTCATACATTGTGGTTGGGACGGCATTGAACTTTTCTTAGAAACAGCTGATATTTTTTTCGCGATTTCAGACTTGGTTCTATAATAAAAGTTGTTTGTTTTCAAGGGTAGAACATTTCCTAGCAGGGTGAGCAAGACCAAAAATACACCTATAGTCTGTTTTTTTTTTAACAAACGAGTACCAAAAATTTTTCTGCATTTTTATTGGTCCACATAATCAGCATAAGTGTTATCATTAGTGTTAAAAGCATTGGCTCCGCCTCGACTAATTTCCCATCTATCTCTGTCCAATACCGGAAATATAAAAGAGATATACTTAGTACTCGTTTGTTAAAAAAAAATAGACTACAGTATAAAAGTATTGCACCAAGTTGGCTATCTATCTATCTTTTGTTGAGAGATCAGAAATATGCACGGTCCTATCTGTAATGAACGAAAACATACAGCAAGAAAGCTGTAACAGACAGCTAAATTTTGACTAAATGTATAAGGATCTCATTAGTGTCTAATGCTGTCTAATGAGTTAATCATAATCATTATTCACCTACAATGGTCCTGCCGGGGTTGCGGAATGTTTATAAAATAGTTACCGTGACCCTGGAACATAAAGGGCAATCGAAGGAACATTAGTGGGTTTTAGGCAGTAAAAGTCTGACACGCCCCCGCCGCACCCAGGACGGGAGCAGTCATTTGATGATTTCCCACTCACAAAAAAAAAAAATCACCTACAATATTCCCACTTATCTTTGTATTTCTTTTTTCAAATAGGAAATTATTTGATTTTTAACCGACTTAAAAAAAGGAGGAGGTTCATTTCGTCTGTATGTTTTTTTTTGTATGTTTGTTACGCGATATCTCCGTCAATTGTAAACAGATTTTGAGGGTTCTTTTTAGGGTTCCGTAGTCAACTAGGAACCCTTATAGTTTCGCCATGTCTGTCTGTCTGTCCGTCCGTCCTCGCTTAATCTCTGTGACCGTTATCACTAGAAAGCTGAAATTTGGTACCAATATGTATATCAATCACGCCGACAAAGTGGTAAAATAAAAATTGTAAAAAAACGTTTTTTTAGGGTAGCCCCCCTATATGTAAAGAGGGAAGTATTTTTTTTTAAATTTAACCCTTACGTGTGATATATTGTTAGATAGGTATTTAAAAATGAATAGGGGTTTACTAAAATCATTTTTTGATAATGTCAATAATTTTGGAAATAATCGCTCCAAAAGAAAAAATCAAAGCGTCTCCCCCCCCCCTCTAACTTTTGATCCGTAGGTTTAAAAAATATGAAAAAAATCTGGAAAGTAGAACTTTATAAGGACTTTCTAGGAAAATTATTTCGAACTTGATAGAAAGAACAGTTTTTGTACAAAAAAGACAAAAAGGTTGTACAAAATAATTTCTGCGTACTTAGTATGTCAACGTAACAAAAGCCTTTTTTTAAACTTATAAGTGGGAACACTTATTGTGACGGTCGGGAAACTACGGAACCCTACATTGAGCGTGGCCCGACACGCTCTTGGCCGGTTTTTTGTTTGATAAGTTATGATGCAGTGGTAGTCCC
The DNA here is from genome assembly GCA_033675125.1 of Athetis lepigone. Lineage (NCBI taxonomy): Eukaryota > Metazoa > Arthropoda > Insecta > Lepidoptera > Noctuidae > Athetis > Athetis lepigone. The sequence continues at coordinate 2,890,220 of CM066220.1, read as the reverse complement.
ATATAAAGGACATGTTATGAAATGGGCTTAAAATAATTTTGTTTTTGAACAACTATCATGTGCGGTTTTTCTGGTAGGGAACATTGTCCAGGATGGCCATACAAAAACAAAAAAAAAATATTAAAAGCACCATTATTTAAAAAATAAATATTTAAAATCTAGATATTTTTTATCGTAATATTATTTTTGTACATTGGAAAAAGAAAACCTGCTACAGTATTATTTTTATAGCATATTATACGCCTTTCTGTTATTTCAAACCGTTTAAATGGCTTTAAAATAAAACCAAGTAATTATATGCATGATTTGGATTTATGAAAATGATTCCTTTGCGTCTTTTTAAAACAATAAAACCTTAGAATAAAACATTACTTGTGTCAGGTTGACGGGTTGTAACCTCCGCAGTTGTAAATGTCACACTTGAATTTGACACTTGATTTGCCGGTTACTATGACAACGACATCCAACAGAACATGGACAACTTTTTAAGGGAAAATGAAATTGTTGTTTTACTTTATCTTTCTCGCAATTTTTCCTTATTTGCTCACCGTTTAGACCTACCCTGGACTACGACAAACATTTTAAACCCAAAATCAGCTCAATCGGCTCAACCGTTCTCTAGTTTTAATCAGACTAACGAACATCAATTCATTTTTATTTATATAGATAGATAGATATATATATATATATATATATAGATATATATATATATACATGTGCCAATAAGTATGTACATCTTAATAAGAAAGTTCTCATTTTTTATTCCAAAATGACCTAAAATGGTGCTTTTTTTAAGTGATAATTTAATTTTAAATTTAAGTCATTACCAAATATCCTTAACAAACCAATTTTTAATTATGAATCAATGTTTTCTTTTTATGATAAAGAATCCCGATCTTTTTTACCAAGACAGCTTTCTATATTGTTGCACTAAGAGGTACCACTAATTGACCCAAGTGTGTAAATATACATATATTTTTTTAAAGTTATGTACGATATAACTCATTACGCTAGGTGGCTCGATTTACGAGTCCGGGAGTATAGAATACAGACGGCTTCAGAATACGGCCGCGCGCTGCCGAAAAGTAGGCGGAGCTTCGCGCTCAATTTCGCCGCCGCTGCTTCACCCCCGCGAATACCTAAAGATTAGCTACTTACCGGGCCTTAATAGAACTCAATACAAGGCCACGGCTATCGACGCACGGCCGAGCTGTCTCGCGTGGCCACGCCTCTAAACCGAGTGTGAGCGAGAAGCCGACAGCTGCACGGAATAGTTAAATAAGGTTTAATGGTAATGTGGCCGTGGCAAGCGCGCCACAACTATGATTGAAAAATCATACCTCGACCAATTCATACATTCATCACGTTTAGTGCGCTTCGGACTACTTTGGAGAACAGAGCTCTGCTTTATAATGCCGTGTTGTGCAATTATAACGTGTAAGACAAAAAGTCGGACCTCAAGTATAGAGCGAGGAGGTATATCTTTCCATCGGTAAGTCGTAAATAACATATAATTACAATATTATTTGTAAAAAACATAAAAATACACTGATCACTTTGAACATTCAAACAGTAACAACATTATTGTAAAAAGTTACAATACACATACATTGCTCGATGTGTTTTAGCTTTATCAACGCCATGATCAAGTCCGCTTGCAATGTACTGCATGCATTGCGTCCTCTACACTTCAACCATTGACGTTTCGTCCTTCGCCCTGATTGGCTGTGATGCACGGTGCATGTTTATCGATAGTGAGGTGACCATGTGGTTAAATAAAATCATCGATAGAATTCTCAACAAATCAACAATATTTACGTTAGATAAAGATAATTGTTAATTATTTATCATTTAATTAATTATTATATATTAATAGAACATGAATATTTATAGAATTGGGCAGAAGCGTACCTTTAATAAACCCACATTTCGTCAGTTATGTTAAAGTCTCATGTAATAGGGGGTGATATTTTTAGTTACACGTATTTGAGTAAATTAAATATTATAATAATCATTGAATTAATGTGACCGAATGATATAAAAGGACATATAGATCTGTCATCTACGAGCATTGGCTACATTGTATTTAGTATTAAAATCGAAGTAAAATGCATTTTGACTTTTTAAAAACTTAAATTTTAGGTTTCCTAAAGAACCTAATGCCAGGGAACAATGGATTGACGTGACAGGTAGACAAAACTGGATGCCGACGAAGACGAGTACTATTTGCTCTAAACATTTTACTGAAAATGATTTCATCATTAAAAAATCAGGTCATAGGTTCTTAAAACCAGGGGCGATCCCAAGAGAACAAATTGTTCAGATTTGTTCAAGTTCTTTGGTAAGTTTTGATAAAATGTAAGTATTATTTTACTTGTTGTAACTAAGTTTCATATTGCATAATCAACACCTATTTTTTATACTCCTAAATAGGGATGTTGACTACATCAAAAGAATGACATTCTGTTTAGTCCGTCTTTTAGACAGTCCAAAAATACTGGACACATATTTTTTGCTTGATCAAATTAATAACAAAATACAAAGATAAAGAGCATCAAAGTTCCGGAGAGGGGGCTTGTGACGTCACTCCTCAGTAAAAATTATACTAAGGTGTGACGTTTCACGAAACTTCAACGCGCTGTATTGTCGTCATTTTCTGTTTACGAAAAAAAAGAAAAAATACGTGTCCCAAATTTTTTGATTATCTAATTGACGGACTAATTACTTTTTTTGTCATCTTGCCTATTATGAATTAATCTGATCCCTACATTCAAAATGTAAGGATCAACTTTTTTTACCTTATTTAACTATTCCGTGGACTGCTGCATAGCGCTGTCCCTATCTGGCGGATTGGTTCAGTTATATCGGCCATGACAGTTTAGGGCGCACACTATGAACAACCTAAACATCTTGATCCTTCGAACAATATGAATCGTAAAGAAAACCGTCATTAAACTTCAAACACGTGATTCGAGAATAGAAAGACAATAGCAGCTCGACAGCCGGCTGTCGCTTGGTCGTCGAAAGGTAAAGTTGGATTTTTGTGGAACAACGAATTAAGATGTACTAAAAATTTATTTATTATTAATTTATTTATTCTTTCCACTCCTTTCGACGACCAAGCGACAGCCGGCTGTCGGGCTGCTATTGTCTTTTTATTGTGTCTCGAATCACGTGTGTTCGAAGGTTTAAAGCCCAAATCGATTTTAGGTATTAAGTTATGAATTAATAGTCTTAATAGCATTTTCACCAACATCCCCTAAGTTTACGGGAACCCCTAAACATGCTTAGGGGACCGTTAGCAGATGGTTTCTGTTTCACCAACCTTTAGGGGTCACATAAACGGTAAAAGGTCCCCTAAAGGTGAACGCAGACTTGGCCGCACCGCACGCGCCGCAGTTTTCGCATTCGAATTCTTTATATGAAGTTCTATGCCACCTCGCACACCTACCCGCGTCGCAGTTGCCGCAGACCCTGAAACGACAACAAAAAAAATGCGATGACTGCGGGGACTGCGGCGCGTGCGGTGCGGCCAAGTCTGCGTTCACCTTAAATCTAGGAAGTTGAAATTTGGGCCCATAAACCGGCACCTATGTAAGTTTCGCCCCTAATACTACGGACTGACCAAGTGATCTCGCAAGCTAAGAAGATGGATAGTGATTTAATTGAATTTTTCGATAATTTAGAAACTGTTTCTACTATATTCGACATGAGACACATCCGTAGACCAAAAATATATCGAAAACGACCGAATTACTTCGAAAGTTTTGATGGCACTGATTTTTTTCGGATATATAGGCTATGCAAATCTTCAGTGTTGTGTTTATTGGAAAAGATTGAACACGCCTTAGAATTTCCTGATAATAGGTGAGTTAAAAAAAAAAAATGTGAGTATTTCGCTAGTTTTTATATGAAGCTAAAATAAATTTATTCTAAGTTTGAAGTGGTTTTAGTGTGTACGCGCCCTTAGTTCGACAGCCATAACATTTAAATTTCTTGTCTAAGTAACGTTGTATGTTTAAACATGCAGACAAGATTTTTTTTTACTATGTATTTTATTAATTCACTAGTCGCCCGGCTTGCCCGCGCGTGAATGTCGATACATCATCCCTAACTTATACGTCAATGGCACGTCTAGAGACTCTTGTCTGGCTGTCACTGTCATTAATGTCAAGTGTCATAATACTGTCACGCGAAATTGACCCTTACGATCATTTTGTTGTTTGTGTTTGGTATTGTTGTGAAATGTTGTGGTAAACTCAACCAGAATCAACTGGCCAGCGGTTGACAAAGACCATGACAAATATCATTGATGACAAAGAAATCCGTCCATGACAAAGACGAGCCATACAAAAACTCACACACCGTCAAATAAAGGCCTATAACTTTCGAAATTTCGACGACCAACCGACAGCCGGCTGTCGGGCTGCTATTGTGTTTCTATTGTGTCTCGAATCACGTATGTTCGAAGTTTTAAACATGGCGCGCTGCGTAAATTGTTCGCTTTTGTTAGCCCACCCGCTGCGTAGAATCCAACTCAGAGAGACAACGGAATCCGTGGTTAATATCTTACGTATTTGGATTTCTACTGCGGTAAGTGTTCTATTTTCTTTCTACCTTTCGACTTAGCGCCAGCCGGCAGTCTAACTGCTAATTGTCTTTTTACTGTTTCTCGAATCGCGTGTGTTCAAAGGTGTAATCGTAACGACGTTTGAAATAACGTTCAGAAACATAACATTTTCACACAATTAATAGGTATATTAAGCGCCTTAATTTAATAAACGCTGCATAAAGTTATGACAGGTTTATACGTCAAAAAATGTATGGTTACACAGGCTTTATTCATTGTATAACTTTACGCAGTGATTATTAGTAAGGGCATTAGTAGGTAATGAAATCTTAATAATATTTGTTGTGGGTTCGATTCCCATCTAGTACAAATTTTGTGATGAGCATGATTGTTTGATTGATTTGACAGACAGAGAACTTAAATCATAAAATTACATTTAATATTGTGACAAACTAAAATTATTTTAAATCTAGTTAGTTCATCTCTCTCGGAAACGGGAACTAATAATCCATGTGGACTAAGTCGCGGGCAAAAGCTAGCAATATTTTATTTAATTTTTATTATTTTCAGGTGTTCGAAGACGATTTCATATGCCAGGAATGTCTAATAATACTTGAAAGAGAATCATTGAACTATTTAAAAGGCACCGTTCCTACAAGAACCTTCGGACACCAGCAAGTGTGTCTGAACTGTGGTAAATCCACATTGAGAGCCCGTACTCACATAATACCACTCCACGGCCCCGAACGGAAATTTATTTTATCATGTGCACCTTCTCAACAAGTAATTTTATAAATTATTTCTGCTTCGCTCCCGTGGGACATAGCGTGATATTACATAGCCTATGTTACTCGTAGACAATGTAGCTTTCGAATGGTAAAAGAATTTTTAAAATCGGTCCTGTAGTTTTTGAGCCTATTCATTACCAAACAAGCTAACATACAAAGTTTTCCTCTGTATAATGTTAGTGTAGATTTTTATACTAGGTGTATTATTGGTCTTGCTCAACCTGCTAGGAGATGATTCTACTCATAAAAACAAACAACTTTTATTATGGAACCAACTCTGAAATCGCGAAAAAAATATCAGTTGTTTGTTTTTATGAGTAGAATCATCTCCTAGCGGGTTGAGCAATACCAAAAATACACCTAGTATCTGATGGGCCTGTTGGTTGTTAGTGAACCTGACTGCTAAGCTAAGGTTGTGTGTTTGATTCCTATGGAGGAAAGTTGTGTTATGAGCAGTTCTGTGTCTGGCTGGGTGTAGGTAGTTAGGTTACTCAGGGATAAAGCTTTCCAAAGAAAAAAGATTTTTTGAAATTGGTCCAGTAGTTTTTGAGTTTATTCGTTACATACTAAAATACAAATCTTTCCATTTTGTCCATACTAATATTATAAATGGGAAAGTGTGTCTGTCTGTCTGTCTGTATGTATGTTTGTCTTTCTTTCACGGCAAAAAGGAGCGACGAATTGACGTGATTTTTTAAGAAGAGATAGTTGAAGGGATGGAGAGTAACATAGGCTACTTTTTGTCTCTTTCTAACGCGAGCGAAGCCGCGGGCAAAAGCTAGTTTATAATATGAATATAGACAGACCCATTGGTGTAGTGGTTACTGAGACTGTTAAGCCATAGGTAGTGGGTTTGATTCCCACTTAGGACAGTACGTTGTGTGTTGAGCAATGCTTGTATTGTATCTGGGTGTAATTTATCTTAATACATATGTACTTATAAATAATATAAGTATGTTTATCAGTAGTCTGGTTAATTTAGTACAAGCTTTGCTTAGTTTTGGTTCAGATGGCCGTGTGTGAGTTGTCTTAAGATGTTTATTAAATTTATTTATTTATTTTAATTTTAGGCTCACCGTCTTGAAAGAGTATGTATACGATGCTGGACGAATGCTTATAAAAGTGTAAGAAGACAGGGGTTAGCTGCTCTACCGAGTGAATCTGCCATTGAAACCATAGAGAATCTAGATATTTCTTCAACTTTCAGCGACAATGAAGTGGGAATATCTACACGACAGGTATCTATTGGGTGTTGCGGAATGTTTATAATAGTTAAGTACCGTGATCCTGGAACATAAAGGCCAATCGAAGGAACATGAGTGGGTTTTAGTCAGTAAGAGTCTGACACGACCTCCCGCCGCGCCCAGGACGGGAGCAGTCATTGGATGATTTCCCAATCACCAAAAAAAAAAAGGTATCTATAGGGAGGGAGGCATTGATGCAGAAATCCGTACATCCGTACTAATATTATAAATGCGAAAGTAACTCTGTCTGTCTCTTCTTCATGCCTAAACCACTGAAGCGATTTGAATGAAACTTGGTACAGATATAGTCTGGGACCCGAGAAAGGTCATAGCACGCACACTTTGACAGTTTGACGACAATAGGTACCTACACGAGCGCGAGCGGTACACACACATGTCAAGCATTTGGTGACGTTTTTAGCGTATCGTTTGTTTGCAATTTTCCATCTAGACATGTACTTATATAATCTAAGGTCATAGGATAGTTTTCATCCCGGAAATTACCCAGGTACGGGTGATAATATTCCACGCGGACGAATTCGCGGGAAAAGCTACTTTAACAAAAATATGATTAAGGAGTCTTTTTACTTGACTGCCGAAAGGGGGTGGGTTATGGTTAGTTTCATAATAAAAATCATAAATCAAAATAAAATCATAAAATCATATTTATTTTGTAAATAGGTTATATATATAACACTTTTACACGTCAATATTTTGTTTTTTTATTTATTTTAAGCGAACGATGGGCCGGTGTTTCGGAGCTGGACTGCTCTGAGAAGAAACATCCGAAACAAACTCAGAGGTCAAAGTCTCTTTTAAAGTCCATACAATCGTATTGGTCAAAAACTAGCGACCCGCCCCAGCTTCGCACGGGTGTTACAAATCTTAAGAAATCCCGGCTTTTCTCTACTATAATAAGCATGTATTATACATATAAACCTTCCTTAAGAATCACTCTATCTATTAAAATAAAACGCATCAAAATCCGTAAGTACCGTAGTTTTAAAGATCTAAGCATACATAAGGACAGACAGACGGCTGATAGCGACTTTGTTTTATATTATGTACCTAGTGAAGTTCTTTATTTTTATGGGTAGAGTCCTCTCCTAGCGGGCGTTTCGAGACCAAAATACACGTTGTGTAAATTACAGTAAAGTGGCAAGTAGGCGTGTCGACTGTCCGCGACATGCTAGCGTTATCCATGTCCTTCGCAAAATGGCCGCCTCCCGAACTAGTCTGCGTTTGTACGTCAACGCGTCAACACATTAAAATGCCGTATTGTTCAGTGATTTCTTGCAAAAACCAAAGCAGATACAATAACTACGCAAATCATGGAATCACATACCATATGTAAGTACAAGTTTTTATCTATATTTGTCTATAAAATGATAAAAAAACAACAATTTGTAAAATATTTCTTGTTATTTCATCTAGCGACTGCTCTATTTCTGTTATAAATACATTGCTCCTTCACTATTACGTGAATTTGTCGCTCGGTGACCAGACAAGCAATGTAATAATCACAAAACAATATAAACGCTCGACTCGCGTTCGCGTGGTGCGTCCGTTGGTTCTTGCTGTGAGTTAGTGATGTCCATGATGTGCAAATCGAGTAACTAGGATATCGACAACAAAGTCGAGTAATGAATGAAATTATTGTTTGGAGTTTATTTTTTTAGTTTACTATTTTAACCACAGAGGTTTTAATCCCTTTGGAATATCGATGTCAAATAATAATATTGATCTTGTTTTAATTGCTTATTACAGTGTAGTAGAGAAATTTTGTAAAATATGTTGATTAAAATGTGGGTTAGTACAGTGTTTTGGGCTGTAAATGATGTAATTATATTATTACGTATCCTTGTGTTTTTTCGTTACTTCTGAAATGTTTTATTTTACCTATGGAATTATAGTTTACTTACTATTCTTGCTATACTATACTTATACTTTTTTTGCTATTACTAGCACGCATAAGTATATGATTGTTTTCATATACCTATTTAATATTTAAGTAACTAATTCTGAACCTACTAAAAATAGTTTTAAAAAATACATTTTACAAGAACGGTAGGTAATAGCATAACAAATTGCGTAAGGCCGTATACAGAAAGAAAGTTGGAAACTTATAACTTAGTTATAACGCTTGCCGGCGCTTGTCTTGGCGCTACTTCGCTTCGCCCCCGCCTTAGCCTTCTAACCTAACCTGTCTGAGTCGGGGTTCTCTGAGTCGGAGTGCCCTTAGTTTAGCCTAGGCAAAACTAGTTTGTCCTGGAATCGGGTTTGGCCGGTAACATATATTTATAGTAAACGTTAGACCTAATGATGTTCGATTATGATGAACAGGTTTTGTGGTACTTACTGGTTAATTTAATAATAATAATAATAAATATTCTTTATTTCAGGCAATTTAACCCATAGCACAACTGTATAACTAAAACACAAATATTAAAGACAAATTCTAACTAAATAATAACAATTATAAACTTAAACCTATATTTAAATTAAGACTAAACTAAAAAGTCTTTCATTTCAATATGCGACTGGGATAGTTTTTTGCTATGAAATATGGAAAATTTGCTGTGCAGTCAGTATTTATGCTATTATGTAGTATTTTTGGACAAAAATATATTTAACTGAGGAAAAAGTAATGACATTGATGTATAATTTCAAATTATCTGCAGTTTGAGTTTTCTAAAACATTTAGTTTATTTGTAGTGAAGTAAGTTATTTGATGTAAAAAAGAATACAAATGATGAGTAAGTATTGATAGGCGATTATTTATTTAATGTGCAATTTATAATATCTTTCAGGGTGTTACTTAATAGAATGTATATAAAAGTAGTCTACAACAAATCTAAGTAAAAAATAAATGGTTGTGCTCATTTTCAGCTTCCCAAAAGATCCAAATATAAAGAATGAATGGATTAATGCCACGGGCAGGCGAGATAACTGGTTCCCTACAAAAAATTCGCACATATGCTCCATTCACTTTGAGCCAGATATGTTCCAGTCGTTAAAGAAAAGTCGTAGACTTGTCGTAGGGGCAATCCCGAAGTTAAAAGTACGACAGATTTTTGCAGAAGTAAGTTTATTTTAATTGGCGAGACGACAAAAAAAAAGTAATTGGTCCGTCAGTTAGATAATCAAAAAATTTTTAGACACGTATTTTTTTTTCGTAAACAGAAAATGACGACAATACAGTGCGTTGAAGTTTCGTGAAACGTCACACCTTTGACCTTTGTATAATTTTTACTCAGAAGTGACGTCACAAGCCCCCTCTCCGGAACTTTGATGCTCTTTATCTTTGTATTTTGTTATTAATTTGATCAAGCAAAAAATATGTGTCCAGTATTTTTGGACTGTCTAACAGACGGACTAAACAGAATGACATTCTTTTGATGTAGTCAACATCCCTATTGGCTTACGATTTACTTTCTACATATTATGAATGAAAAAAGTAGTAAATGATCACCAAATTTTGTTTCACTAGCTGTTCCTCGCGGTTTCACCCACGTTACATTAGGTTTTTGGTTACTGCTTCGCTCCCGTGGGACATAGCGTAATATTATAGGTATGAGCGTTTTCAGAAAAATATCACACCCCCGCTTTTGGAGCTGTCCCTCCGTCTTAATATTTAATTTTTTTAAACTGATGAAATAAACGTAAAAGTGTGAAATACATTCAATTTCTCATTTAAATAGTGTAACTATACATTTTTGTATAAATAATTCCTTAAATATTATTTTTTTATAAACATTTAAAGTATTCCGAACTCCTGCTTTTATGTTGGCTGTGATAAGTCTTAAGTAGTTTTTTTTTTCTAGTTACATTTGTCGTGAATTATTGTAGAAAAAAGTTTTTCCAAAAATACATTTATTTCACAATTCATATAATTTTTAGCGTTTGGTTATCTACCGGGCATGTACTTACTTAGTCACAGAAAATTATAAAAAAAAATACTTCTATACTTCTTTACTAATATTATAAAAAAGAAAACTTTGTTTGGTTGTAATGAATAGGCTCAAAAACACAGATATAGATAGACCTAGATAACGCGAGAGCAACTACTTCGCGTGCCCAGCTTACGTACAAAAATCATAAGTGGCCAATTCCGCGCTCAGTCTGCATCGGAGCATAGCGCTAGTCGGACGTCAGTTAAAAATATTAAAATGGTCAATTGTGCTGTTATAAATTGTAAAAACTGTACAAATGCGAGGAGAAAAAATAAATTAAACGTTTCCTTCCATCGGTAAGTAATTTTTTTTATTAATATGCGTAGTTAATTTAAAAAACAATTATTTTTGATCTAATACCCTCTGTAATACCTGGTAATACCAAGTTTAAGAAAAACAAAACTTCCTATTACATTGTAGCTTTTATTTGGAGCGGTCGATGAGACGTTTTGTTTTAACAAGTAATGAATATCGAACCAAGCGATACTATCGTATATCGTTTCGGTTTTGTAGTATAGGGACTTTTATCATTTTGCTGTCAATTTTAGCGATTAGTGCTGTTCATCATATGTGAACACGAATCGATTCTAACGAATCGATTTCGGAAACAGAGGAATGATTTAGTATTATATAAGTACTTATTATGTAGACAATTTTAATATATAATCGTAACGTTTCGTGATTTTTTTAGTTTTCCACATGAACCCAATTTAAAACAAAAATGGATCGAGGCGACGGGAAACAAAGATTGGTTCCCAACAAAGCATAGCACTGTTTGTTCAATACATTTTGACGAAGCAAGCTTTGTTGAAGGGAAAAAGCAACGAATATTGACAAAAGTAGCATATCCGACTGTTAATATACTGAAGACCACAACTGATGAAGTTAGTTAATTGATAAGTATATGTATTTTCGAGCTTTTAGAAGTGTATAACGGTTTAAATGTTGAATTTTACTTGTACTTGTAGGTATTACAGAATATAGATCTAAAAGTGACGCCAGAAAAAACTTCGTTATCGCCAAAACAATTAATGCTTCCACAACACGCGGACCACTAGCAGATGATAAAACAAATTATACGGAACTTAATATTAGTAGTCTCCGAGATTTTGATGATTTTTGCAACACGTTGCCACGAATTACAGAATTTAGTGGGCAAATTATCACATACATTGCCGGATATGTAGTAAGAGCAATACAAAATAGTATCAAATGCGACGAATGTGTCAGTGCGTTGTCTTTACATGAACAAACTTATGAACTTGTTAATTTTTCAAGGATAAAGGATTAAGGTTTATTTTTCAAGGATAAAGGTTTATTTTTATCCCACAAAAGATGTAATTCAAATATGCAAAGTTGCAGAGATAGAGATTCGGGATATAATTAACAAATCACAAAAATTCAACACGAGGCCGTCATTAAGTAAACTCCCACCGCCTTATTACAAAACAAGGTTTTTCTCTAAACCAGGTTTAAACCATTAAAAAAAACATCTAATTGGCAAAGTAACTACCGAAATAATTGCTATCTATTCATTCAGGAATATGGCATCACTGAGATATTGTCTGCTCTTATTATTATAGAGCGCTATCTCGTTTTCGCAAATCGTGCCATTGTAGGCATTGGTCTCTAAGAGCGCTGACACCCCTGGTACAGAGGTGTCAGCGCTGGCGCATGGCGGGGGGTCGGACGAGGGGGGCGTGGTATGCGGCGGCGTCTTTGAATCGATTTGATTTTCCCATCACTAAATAGTGCTTGTGACTTGTGACGTCATAATAGGTAGTCAAAAAATGCCACGCTTGGTTTACATACAGATAGTGATACATGCGTTATCTAGGTCTATCTATATCTGTGCTCAAAAACTACTGGACCGATCTAGAATCTACTTTGTCTACGAGTAACATAGGCTATATATAGCCTATGTTACTCGTAGACAATTTTTCGAATGGTGAAAGAATTTTTAAAATCTTTCCAGTAGTTTTTGAGCCTATTCATTACAATCAAACAAACAAACATACAAAGAGGAAATCTTTATAATATTATTATATAGTGTAGATTAAGTATTTTATAAATTAACCTAATTTCGTTTATATGAACTTAGCTTTTGCCCGCGACTTCGTCCGCGTGTAATAATAGTTCCCGTTCCCAGAAAATTTTCGGGATCAAAACTATTATATGTCTTTTCTTGGGTCCCAGACTATATCTGTACCAAATTTCATACAAGTCGGGTCAGTGGTTTAGGCGTGAAGAAGAGACAGACAACAGAGCTACTTTCGGATTTATATTATTAGTATGAATAGACTGATTCTGATTTAGGCCAATGTGAATAAAATGTATCACTAGAGTAGATATGGTCGCTAGCTCGCCTTCGCGCTTTGTTTGTGTTTTTTTTTTGGGGAGTGGGAAATCATCAAATGACTTCTCCCGCCCTGAGTGCGGTTGTTCCTTCGGTTAAAAAACCTACTCATGTTCCTTCGGTTGCCCTTTATGTTTCGGAGTCACAGTAACTACTATAAACATTGCGCAACCCCGGAGCTTTGTGTGATCACAATTTTAACCTAACCTAACATAAAAATTGGGTGATCATTTACTATTTTTGGAAGGCAAATAGATTATTTAGATGATTATTTGATTTGTTCCCATTCTAATACGGTATTTGACACTATTAGCCGATAAATCTAAGACATATTTTTTATAAAACCTATCTTTTTATTAGTCCGAAGCATCATATTTGTTTTTAATTTACTGTAAAATTGGATTTTTAATTGCTTTAAAATCAATAAATAGTTAGTCAATAGGGTTGCTAGCTGGTGACGTCACAAGCAGGTATTGGCATACAAAGTCTATTGGAGAATTGCGTTTTGACAGCTCATAAAAAGTACGTCAATTGATGATGGTGTCAAATACCGGATTGTATTACTAAGTAAGTTTTTCTCATGGTCAAAGGGCATTCATTAATCTGTTATTCAATTTTTCAGGATTATGTACCAGATTTACAGCCGGGATGTTCCAAACAGAAGCGTAACGTATGTAAACATCAATTTCTACACATTTTCATTATATAAATTTTCATTATGCAAAAAGAAATGAAAAATAGAACGCTTATACTAAAGAAAAATCTAATAAATTCTCGTAAACTAAAATAAGATAAGTAATGTTAGATGGTAAGTAATTGAACAATATCCCTTTATCTAGCCATTGGTATAGTTTGTCGACCAGGTCAGTTGAGTGAACCGCAACCATACCACAGATAAAACAACAAAATGACATCGATCATAAGGGTAAATTTCGCGTGGCAGTAATATGACACCTGACATTTAATGACAGCTGTCACATTGACATTTGGCCAGACCACAGGCTATACGTTTTTACTTATTGGTTTACAATGTTTATATTCAAATTTTACCGTGTACTAATATTAACCCTTCAAACATACTTACTATTACTTACGTGATACAAAACACAATAGAAAGACAACAGCAGCCTGACTGCTGGCTGTCGCTTGGTCGTTGAAAGAGCAACCTATCATCTATACTTGAGCCAAATTCGATAAAGAAAACAGGTAAACAAACCAATATAGAATTATCACAACTCATTTACAAATCTTCTATTATTTACATGATTATCGCCTTTTTATACGCTATTTAATAAGAAATCCTATTGCAGCATATTTCACTAGAACCACTCAAATAACATGCATATTTACCTCGTTATTTCGAAAAACGAAGCAACGGTTTGTATACCTCTATTTTTTATTGAATTTGGCTTAAGTATCACCTTTTTTATCATTGGTTTACATTCTTTCTCCGTGTATTAATTAAAATATCATACACGTCAATGATAAAACAGATGTTATGAGCGCGCAATCGTCACTCGAAAAGATCCCAATTAGGAGTTATTGCCCAGCCACAAATGCCACAGATTACTAAATAGTTACTTCGTACTTTAGTCTGCGTCGCGCATCGCTTTGAGTCATACGTACGCGGCACGCTACAGCGAAATAAAAAAAAATGCCTTCGTGTGTGTTTAGAAAGTGCACCAACTATGATACCAAAGTTAGTAAATCACAAGGGATTTCATACCATAAGTAAGTACGCAAAATAATTCGATTTATTGATATATTTTCATTTTGAATTATTTTCATAATTAGAGGTTAGAGAGGAAAGAAATGGCAATACACTTTGTCGTGTGAGTGAGAAGGACGCGTGGTCTCCGGACAAAGAATAAAAATGCAGATGCGAATGTTAGGCAGTAAAGTCATCGTTACCTTGTATTTCTTTTCTACTTCTACTTTCTTTCCAACCTTGCAATATTTCATCATTTTGTTTTAAGTAATAATTGATATTATGTCATATATCAATAATAAGATACCTATTTAATTAGAAATTTAAATGTCTATTTTTACGACTTTTAAGTCAGAATCGTGAACGTCATTTGCAGCGAGTTTAGTTGTAACTATTTATTGGTGATGATTCTCTTATTCACAAACTTATAACTAAAATGTTAAGTGAAGAGGACAGAAAGTTTAATAGGGATGTTGACTACATCAAAAGAATGACATTCTGTTTAGTCCGTCTGTTAGACAGTCCGAAAATACTGGACACATATTTTTTGCTTGATCAAATTAATAACAAAATACAAAGATAAAGAGCATCAAAGTTCCAGAGAGGGGGCTTGTGACGTCACTTTTCAGTAAAAATTAAACTAAGGCGTGACGTTTCACGAAACTTCAACGCACTGTATTGTCGTCATTTTCTGTTTAAGAAAAAAAAGAAAAAATACGTGTCCCAAATTTTTTGATCATCTAACTGACGGACTAATTACTTTTTTTTGTCGTCTCGCCTATTAGCAGCGCCCGAAGTAAATCGATGTATTTTAGTAACTATATTTTTAATCGCGTCTGAACTATCTATGGAGTGTCTTAATTTGACAGGTCTGAACAAATATTTCATCTTCTGTCCTTTTCTTAATTAAATGGAAAGAGAGATATGCACTTTTTAGGGTTCCGTACCTCAAAAGGTAAAAACGGAACCCTTATAGGATCACTTTGTTGTCCGTCTGTCCGTCCGTCCGTCCGGCTGTCAAGACCCTTTTTCTCAGAAACGCGTCGAGATATCAAGCTGAAATTAATACCACATACTCGGGTCTGCTATCTCTTAAAGCAGTGAATAAATCAAGTTTCTAAATCAACGCAATAAAAAGATACGGCGGTTTATATTGCATATTTAGACATTTTCAAGGGAATCAAAACTCAAAACCTATAGGGTACTTTCCATTGACCTAGAATTGTGAAATTTGGCAAGAAGCAAGGTCATGTAGCACAAGTAAAGAGAAAACTCCAAAAACCGTAAATTTGTAGTTATTTCACTAAAAAACAAATTAACGGAACCCTCGTTGCGCGAGTAGAACTCGCACTTGACCGGTTTTTTTAACTTAAATTTAGTAAAGTTTGTGAAGAAAATGTTTTTAAATGGTTTATTCAGAAAAAAGTACAAGTGTTTACAAAAACTTTCTGCCAAACTGCAGCACAGTTTATCGGCAGTATTCTCGTGGACAGTTCTCTTGAGTACTTAATATAAATAAATAAATGCTAAGTAAACTTTTTTACTACTTAATTTTATTTTATTCGTTAAGGTTCCCAACTGATGTGAATCGGCAGCGAGAATGGATCGCAGTTGTTCGTAGACAACGATGTGAATCAGACTGGATGCCATCAAAGAGCAGTGCAATTTGTTGCCATCACTTCAAGGCCACTGATATATATACTCCGAACAAAGGTCGAGTGCGTCTCAAAAATAATGCTGTTCCTGTAATAGAGGTAATAAAACCTTCGGACACACATGATTAGAGACACAATAGAAAGACAATAGCAGCCCGACAGCCGGCTGTCGCTTGGCCGTCGAATGTTAATGTAAAAATAAAGTAATCGTTTTTTTTTTGGGAGTGGGAAATCATTAAATGACTGCTCCCGTCCTGGATGCGTCGGGAGGGCGTGTCAAACTTCTACTGACTAAAACCACGTACGTTACGTAGTAACTATTTAGTAATCTATGCTAAAACCCACTCATGTTCCTTCGGTTGCCCTTTATGTTCCGGGGTCACGGTAACTATTATAAACATTCCGCAACAAATAAAGTAGTCGTTATTCGATTGATAACAAATAACATTCGGTACAACTAAAGTCTAAATTCGCAATTGGTTTCCCTTTACATAACATCGCAAGTACCTATAATTTAACTAAGTTTGGTTTTATTTTGTATGAACCCATAAATATTTAGAATTCCCTAATAAGTCTCGAAAGTTTTTGAAACACCAAGAATAGTGGCACTCAAAAAACGCGTACGGCAATTACTTTTTAAGCATAAACAATTACAAAAAGAAATAAACAAAATAAAAGACATAAACGCTTTTAATAATCGCATTCATTTAATTAAAACTATAATTTATAAATACACAACGGATTTTTTTTATCTTTTATTACCTAACACATTTTACAAACATACATAATACCATCGTAATACATAAACATTCCAACACAAACCGTAACCATGTTCGCCTCTATTTCATATTTTTTTTATGAGCAACATGACGTTTAGATTGTTTTATTCCTGTTCAGGAGTGTGCAAGTGACAGCGTTAGACACGTTGTCTAGCGCCGTCTCTTTCCCACTGAAAGTAATATCAAAGTAGTACTGCTAAAGGGCTTGTTAGGCCCCCTGAATAGACGCGAATGAATCCCGAAAAGAAATAAATGTGATTGTTTATTACAAAATAAATATATTTTCCTTTTAAATGGTGTTTGATTTCTCACATAACTATCTTTAGAGTTTATTCGTTTACATAGGTACAAAACGCGTCTTTGAATTTTGCACACGATGGCGTGTACCGTCTGTCTTATTATTTTGTTAGTCTATGATGCCAACGCGCTGTGATTGGTGGTCAAAAAATGTTTGTTTACATTCACGCGTCATCATCTCCCTAGCCTTTTTCCCAACCGTGTTGGGGTCGGCTGCCAGCCTAACCGGATTCAGCTCGATACCGGTGTTTTACGTGGAGCGACTGCCTATCTGACCTCCACAACCCAGTAACTGGGCGACACGATACCTCTTGGTTAGACTGGTCTGAGTTTCTGACTACCAGTAACGACTGTCAAAGTTCTACGAATGACAACCGGGACCAACGGCTTTACGTGCTTTCCGAGGCACGAGATGTCAGTGATTTTTGAGTGTTTACATTCACGCGTAATTGATAACTATAGCTGTTTCTTTTTTCCTATTGGCTTTATCATGCTATCTCTTTTCTATTATTTTCACTTGTATTGTAGTGAAATGTGCAATGCAATATCAAAATAAATAAGTTTGTGCTGCCGCTGCTAAACTTTGTTAGTTAGGTATTTTGTTTAAAGAGGAGGGAAGTAGGTTATCTTCATACAAACACACTTCACGCAGCATGTACGTGTGCGCCATAGTATCTACGGGTCAACGCACGCACACTTTAACAAAATCTCGACTCGTTTCTCAGTGCGCCAGTCGTGCGTGGCTAACACTGCACGAGGTTCGCGCGTCACTGATTTTTGACGCCGCCAAATGAAACAAAATGTCTGATAAACGCAGGAGAACGTATTGCTGTGTGTTTGGGTGTCTTAACAATTCATCGATTCCAGAACTGTCTCTGTTCAGATTACCTAATGAAGAAGAAAGGTAAGCTAGTCAATCTTTCTGACATTATTATAATTTTTACTTGATGTTGAGATACCTACCTACTTACTTATTTTTTGTTGTACTTATTAGTTTTGTACCTACTTTTGATTTGTCAATTGATTTGATGCTATTGCATTGCTTTGTTTACGTTTAGTTATTGTAGGTAGGTATAGTAACTATACTAGAGCCAAATTCGATAAAGAATAGAGGTAAATAAACAAGCCGTTGCCTGGTTTTTCGAAATAACGAGGTAAATGCATGTTATTTGAGTGATTCTAGAGAAATATGCTGCAATAGGATTTCTTAATAAATAGTTAGCGTGAAAAAGGCGATAATCATTTTTAAATAATACATAGAAGATTTGCAAAAATTGAGTTGTGAAACCCTATATTGGTTTGTTTACCTGTATTCTTTATCGAATTTGGCTCAAGTATAAGTACCTACATACTTTCAGTTAGAAAATAGTAATTCAAAATAAGTAATTGACTAATTACTTATTATTGTAATTCTGATATACATACTTATAAAGCAAACTTCGAATCATAACAACAAATTCGATTATAGTCTAAGAGACAGGCAGGCGTTGTTTTTTATGTGGTTTTCCAATATTTTAGTAACTTTATTCATTTTTAGGGTTCCGTGCTTCGAAAGGTAAAAACGGAACCCTTATGGGATCACTTTATTGTCCGTCTGTCAAGAAGACCCTTTTTTTCTTAGAAACGCGTCGAGATATCAAGCTGAAATTAATATCACATACTCAGGTCTGCTATCTCTCAAAGCAGTGGAAAAATCAAATTTGTAAATCCACGCAATAAAAAGATACTGCAGTTTATATTGCATATTTAGACATTAGCAAGGGAATCAAAACCTAAAGAGTACTTTCCATTGACCTAGAATCATGAAATTTGGCAAGAAGCAATGTAGCAGAAGTAAAGAAAAAACTCCGAAAACCGTAGATTTGTAACCATTTTACAAAAAAAAAAAAATTTTACTTTTGGAACCTTCGTTGCGCGAGTCCAACGCACTTGGTCGGTTTTTTTTATTATTGATAGGTACCTAATGTATATTAAACTAGCTTTTGCCCGCGGCTTCGCTCACGTTAGAAAGAGACAAAAAGTAGCCTATGTTACTCTCCATCCCTTCAACTATCTCCACTTAAAAAATCACGTCAATTCGTCGCTCCGTTTTGCCGTGAAAGAAAGACAAACATACAGACAGACAGACAGACAGACACACTTTCCAATTTATAATATTAGTATGGATATGGATAGTTACCTAATGTATATTAAATGTACTTTTCATTTCAGACTCCTTCAGTGGCTGCCCTTAATTGGCCGCGAGGATTTGTTAAAAAAATCCCAACCCAGGCATGTTGTCTGTGAAGTTCACTTCCAGCCCGAAGACATCATGAAGAATAGTGTTAGAAAATTACTAAAAAAAACTTCCCTGCCGAGTTTAAATTTGCCAAATCTTAAAAAATTTGACAATCCTACACACGAGGAAACAACTTCATATAAGGTGCGTGTAAGATCGGCGCTGGGGTAAGACCGCAGGAATTAAATATTACCAGACACGTTTACTATCCCTACAAGCTGAAAGCCGGTGTTCCCCTTTTTTTTGGGCAGTGGCAAATCATCAAATGACTTCTCCCGTCCTGGGTGCGGTGGTATACAACATGTCCCGGAATAAACGCACACCACCAGACACCCTAATTAGAATAAATATACTGGGACAACTCACACACTGTCATCTGATCCCAAGTTAAGCTCTGCTTAGAGCTTGTGTTATGGTAACCAGACAACTGATATACTTACTTATATATTTTATAAATACATACATATTATAGATAAATTACACCCAGACACAGAACAAACAATCATGCTCATCACACAAAGTTTGTTCTGGGTGGGAATCGAACCCACGACCTCCGGCTTAGCAGTCAGGGCTACTAACCACTACACCAACAGGCCCGTCAAAATTATCAAAATCGTCAAAATTTTGATTTTAGAATATTATGTTATAATCATAATACATACACTGATTTTTTTTTATAAATTAGTAGTACAGATTTTGGGAGAAAATTATAGTCACATCACAAATCTACGCATGCACACACAGTCGCACTTGCATAAGGGTCTAGCGTAGTAGGTATTTCATCCATTTTAGTTTGTTTTGACTGTACAGCGGAAGTGTGACAGCAGTTTACGTAGTTATAATTATTTTTGGGATAAAATATTACCTATATTAAAAATTACAAATATCGATTCAGTAAACGATTCTGAACAAACTATTTTCTCAAAGTGCATTAATTCAGTTACACATTGTATATGGTTTGGTATAAGTATAGCTGCCATTTCCTTAGTAACTTAACTAGTTAAGTACTTTTTGTTAAATTTATTTTTGACGGAAATGGTTTTTGGTTTATATTCGTTCTTATTCACATTTAACCGTTTAAAAAAGATTTTGTAACAATCGTATTTTAAAAGAGTAAGTATGGAGTTTCTTGCCCATTCTTCTCCATGCGAATCTACATTTTGGAATGGGCAACTAGATTCACTTTTATTTTGTAAATGACGTTTCAAAGTGCTAGTTTTTGGTCTAATAATAATAGAACAGTGTCCCTACCATGAATTGTTATCAAAAACTTGCTACCGTTAGCGTAAAAATTTTGTGACAGCCAATAATCCGGCTAAATAAAAAGGTTGGCTGTTAGTTGTACAATATGTCACTCAATTTTATCTGTGACCGCTAGAGGCACTGTGCAGCATGAAGCATCATACAATTTATTAAGAGCCATTTCACGTTTTCGCACAAACTTCTAAGACTTAGAGCTCTTAAAACCCCATCTTATGTAATACCCAGAATTTTTTTAATACATGCAATAAATAGATCAATCTTTCTTGTTGATCATTCATAAATTACATTTACTATAAATAACTTATTTTACCCGTAGTGATCCTTCGTCCACAACCAGTTAATCGAAAAATCGCCGTAGAGTCATTTTCAGAGTCCTTTATCTATCATTAATACTTATAAATGAAACTAAACAAAATATGAGAAAAATCAGTCATGTACTTTAATTGTCCAATCTTATAACAGATTCTTGAATTTCATTACTGTTAATTAATAAAAAATTAAATCCTTAAGCTAATTTTTAAGATTTACATTGAATTTTGATCGTGATTTTTGGTTTAAATACAGCGTTTACAAAAATAAAATTATTCCTAAATAAACTATGTTCTTTGGAGAATCGAATAGACGAATACTACAGTAATATTGGATTTTTTTTCATTTATTTTCTCAAAATTAATATTTGAACATCAGTCCAAATTAGAATAAATTACGATACACAAGCGAGCACTGATCATGATCAGTACGGCGCAAGCGCCCGTCGAGGAAGGACCTGTGTCATTTTTTTTCAACCCCGAGTTGCGTGTGCTTAGTATCGTTATATCATAATTAAACTGCGACCACATAGTTTTGATTCGTATTGTTTTTTTTTTCATAAGGTAAGATTTTGTTTATTAAGTGTAATATGCATGATTTGAATCCTTTGTAGAATAATTATATATTTTTATATTATTAGTTCCAGCAATGGGGCGCAAGGACAGTGTATACCGTTGCGTCAAAAAAAGGAAACACCATAATTACGCAGCCTTAACGAAAGCAAGAGAAGCGAGGTAGATATCTATTTATATATTAAGAATTCAAATACATTAGCGTAGATGCGTATTTACGAGACCAGATTTTTATACCAAGTATTGTCGACTAGGGCACGGACGAAACACTTCAAAGTATTTAAGTGGTATTTTTTGTAATGCGATTATGCTCTATATTCTTAAGACGACCGATCGACTTATTTCATACTAGCTTCTGCCCGCGGCTTCGCTCGCGTTAGGAAGAGACAAAAAGTAGCCTATGTTACTCTCCATTCCTTCAACTATCTCCACTTAAAAAATCACGACAATCCGTCGCTCCGTTTTGCCGTGAAAGAAAGACAAACAGACAGACAGACAGACACACTTTCCCATTTATAATATTAGTATGGATAAAAGTATTTTTACTCAAGGACTTGCAAGTATATATTTTTGTAAATGGGATTATGGCCTCTTATTAACATTTTGGTATAGGTATTTCCTATGATGATGAATGACAGAGTGTCGATTCGCATTACTTTTGTGTCGTCACAGAGAAACCATGTTATAGGCGGATCCCAAAAAAAAAATTGAGTAGTATTTTTAGTAGGTACTTGTAACGCAACAACGTCATCGAGACGCGTCAGTTCCAGTGCCCGCCGAGCGACCATGCGAGGACCCCCCGTCTCGCCGCACACGCCGCCCGCGAGACCCGGCGCGCCTTTAAAAGCCGCGCTCCGGCCGAGCAAAGGCAGTCTGCGTTCGGCACGGAAACGGGTGCAACAGCTGTATCGACTTAGGTCGGTCTCCTCTGCCTCGCTACTTGTCGGACATAGACTGGCGCCCCGTCGTGTACTGTTTGAATAATCGAGTTGGCTTTCGTTAGCGAACCTCTCGATTGTCGGATAGTGCACGGCGCGACGTGAGTAGGGTTTATTGTGTTAGAGTTTAGGCTGTTAGTTAGTACTCATAGAATCCTTTTATTTGTAATTAGTTATCATTTTGTTTTATAAAGTAATATATTGTAGTCTGTTAACGTAAGTTTTCTTTATCTCCCCACACATAACCCCTACAAGTGGCATCCCAACGTGGAGCACTTACCGTTTTTTTTTGTTTTATTCTCTTGCTCGAACTTTTAGTAGTTACAATTTTTTATTTCAAAGTTTTTTAAAGTACCCTGCATTTTTTTGTTTTTTTTTGTACGCATCAACTTTTATACATTATAGGCTAGGAGTAGGCGTTATCCAACTACTCAACATTAATTATAGTCTAGGAGCTAGTGTTTTGTTAATTGTAGTTTAGGAGCTAGTGTTTTGTTAATTGTAGTTTAGGAGCTAGTGTTTTGTTTAATTATAGTTTAGGAGCTAGTGTTTTGTTAAATTCATTATAGTCCAATAGTTAGTGTTTTGTTCTCAACTAGTCAGCGTAGGAGAAACGTTTTACAAAATTGATTTGTATCACATTTTACCCAGACGAAGCCGCAGAAACAAAGTAATGGCAAACGTCAGCTTCACCGATGATCAGTTTCGTGATCTGATAGGGGTCTTAGCGAATAGGAATAGTGTCATTGCTCAGAAGACAGGTAGTTTTGCTGCCTGCACGGCCCGTTACGATGGGACTCGTGATGCTACAGTGGTAGAAGCATTCTTGTCAACAATAAGTACCTACAAAAGAATAGAATCGGTCACGGATGAAAATGCTATTGAGGGGCTCACGCTACTGTTGGTTAACGACGCAGCAACTTGGTGGCTAGGTGTCAAAGAAAGCGTGACTACTTGGAAGGACGCCATTACCATAATACGGTCTACATTTGCGCCAAAGAAGCCAGCTTATAAAACATATGATGAGATCGTTAGTGAAAAGCAAGAAACCCCGACTGGCACAGAAATATTCGTTGCCAAGAAACGAGCGCTACTTGCCGAGCTACCAAAACCAGGCCATACCGAATCACAGAACTTGGACTTATTGTATGCATCGCTCCACTTCAGTATTAAGGACAGAATACCCCGAGATACCGTTGCATCTTTTGATGAATTTCTTACGAAGGTCCGGCAAATAGAGGAAGTAATGACAGAGAGACAGGCAAATCGCTCTAATGCCTCTTCAACGAAGAGATCTCGGTGTACTTTCTGCAGATCATATGGTCATCTAGAAAATGACTGTCGGAAAAAGGCGGCTGAAAAACAAAGATCCGCGGCATCGACAGCATCCACTGTGTCAGAAGCGCCACCATCGAATACGTCTAACAAGAAGGCGATCCCAGGTCCAAAGATCACATGTTACGGATGCGGTGAGCCTGGCGTAGTAAGGACCAAATGTCCCAAATGCAATAAAAATAAACTTGGAGCAGCGCAGGTGGGTTTTTATGCGCTGAGTCCCGCTCTTGCAGCAGCGTCACGGCTTAGGCCAACCGTGAGCATAACCATTGGTGGAATCCAAGGCAAGGCTCACATTGACACTGGAGCGAAGTTAAGTGTCGCATCCACTTCACTTGCACCGGGTGTTACAACGGCAGGGCACCCAATTTAAAGAAGAAAAGGCGACGATTACTCTTGCGGATGGGCTTCGACGAAGGAAACAAGTCCAGACTGCTGTAGTAGATGTCTTTTTATGTGGTCGGATAATCCCCACTAACTTTATCGTGCTGCCTGAAACTCACGATAATAGAACACTCTTAGGAGTTGATTTTATTCAGGACGCAAACATAGTACTCAATTGTCCCCAACTCATATTCCACTTTCTGGATGAACCTGGTCGGAAGTATGAGTTGCAAAATGAGGAAGAAGATGACGCACCTGTATCCACAATACAGGCGGAACCTACGGAAGCTGAGTCACTGATCGAAAAGCTTGCCAAAATCACAGCTCTGGAACCGATGATAAGCCCGCTGTCCATGACTCCGTCTTCACTAGTAAGCCCTCCAGAAGAAACCAGAATGGCGGACTCCTATGGACCACCACCTCTAATAGAGTTTAATACTCCCCCCTGCTCGCCCTCGGGAAAAGAACGCGCACTAAATGGTTATTCACCAAGATTTGTCTCGTCACTGTTCCGAGATGCGCAGGCAAACATTAACAACGCTGAGGTCACCCTGTCACCTCACAGCAAGGCACTATTTGGTCCCAACATTGACATAGCAATGATCGCATTGACAAATGTTGAAGACAATGCTGTTAATGAAGCACAGCTTAATGAGGTACTGGAACGCAACGCTGATGTATTCATTGGAAACGGAAAACCAGCTAGCTTAGTTGAACACGCTATAGAAACTGGGAACCATAAACCGATAGCTGTTCCACCCTATCGAATGTCACCACAACGAAAAGAAGTTTTACTCAAGGAGGTACAGCACATGTTGGATGAGGGTATTATTACACCCTCCACCTCTCCATGGGCCGCACCTGTTGTGATGGTCCGACGCCCTACATGTCATCCCTGGACTTGAGAGCCGGCTACTGGCAGATCAAAGTGCGCATTGAAGATCAAGAGAAAACGGCTTTTGTTACGCCTTTCGGACTCTACCAGTTCAATCGAATGCCGTTTGGGTTGCGTAATGCGCCAGCAACCTTCCAAAGGTTCATCGATAGATTGAAACTGCAATTGGATGGAGTAAAGTTGCTGGCTTACTTGGATGACTTAATCCTGTTTTCCCCAACGTTTGAGCAGCACCTGCAAGACCTGGACAAACTGTTTCTACTTCTACGTGAAAACAACGTAATTGTCAACAAAGAAAAATGTCGATTTTGTGAAGAGCGCATCACATATCTGGGTCACATTATAACCAAGGCAGGATTATGCACCGACCCCGCTAAAATATCCGCGATATTAGATATACCAGCACCTAAAAACTTACGACAAGTACAGTCATTTCTCCAGACCTGTTCATGGTACCGACGTTTTGTACCAAATTTTGCCAAAATTACAGAACCTCTTACTCGGTTGACGAAAAAAGCTGCAGCATGGGAGTGGGGACTGCGACAAGAAGAAGCTTTTCATGAGCTTAAATCTCGGCTCACCAGTGCTCCTATCTTACAACAAGCAGACACCGACAAGCCATATACAATTAGAACCGACGCCAGCGATTATGCCATAGGAGCCGTTTTGGTGCAGGGGGAGGGTACTGACGAACACCCTGTAGAATACGCTAGTCGACTGTTGACTAAAGCGGAGCGAAACTATTCTACTACCGAGAGAGAAGCATTGGCTGTTATATGGGCTGTCTCAAAATTTAGAGGATATATCGAAGGATCATCGGTAGTAATAGCTACGGACCATCAAGCTCTAAAGTGGTTAATGTCTATTAAATCTCCAACCGGGCGTCTTGCTAGATGGGCATTACAACTCCAGCCATATAATTTGATTATCAAATATATACCCGGCAAAATTAATGTAGTTGCTGACAATCTTTCGAGACCTATAGCCCAGCAAAATGAAGAAAGCTATGAAGTAGGTGTAATTTCAGTAGACATGCCGCGTAGCTCCGGATCAGAAATAAGACAAGAACAATTAAAAGATGCCGAGTTAAAGAAAATCATTGATGCCATAGAAAAACCAGTTCAAGATGAAGACGGTGTTTATTGGTCAAATAAAGGCTACCTTATGAACTACGGAATGCTGTACCGCTACGTCCAAGACAGTGATAACCAGAATGCACAACTAGTTATACCACATCATGAAAAGGAAACGATACTCAAATATTACCACGATGAACCATCTGCAGGACATTATGGAGCCGACAAAACCTTCCGTCGTATTATTGCCAGATATTATTGGAAAGGGATGCGGAAGGACATTGAAAATTATGTCCAAAACTGCATCAAATGCCAGCGGTATAAACCGACTAACCTAAAGCCAGCGGGATTACTGCAGACGACATCAATGTCGCAAAGATTTGAAACTTTGTCTTTCGATTTGTTTGGTCCTCTACCCCAGACTCAAGACGATAAATCTTGGATATTTATTGTGGAAGACGTCGCTACACGATGGGTCGAGCTATTCGCCTTGGAGCATGCAACAGCGGAAGCCTGCGCAACTGTTTTATTAAATGAAATATTTTTGCGCTACGGAGTTCCTAGAAGATTAATAAGTGACAATGGCACACAATTCGTAAGCGCGATAATGCAAAAACTCGCTTATTGTCTTGACATTCACCATGCCTTCACACCCGTCTATCACCCTGAAACAAATCCAGTCGAAAGAAGAAATCGCGACCTTAAAACCCAACTGGGAATAATGGTTGAAGACGATCACCGCTCTTGGGCTGACCGACTTCCAAGTATACGATATGCCATGAATACGGCACACTGCCTGTGCACGGGATATACTCCAGCATATCTTACATTTGGTAGAGAGTTGAGAACGTATGATGACGTGAAACACGATATTCGTCAGATAGCCCTGTCTGAAAACTTCATTCCAGAAATAACCCCTAAACTTATTCTGTTAGCAGAAACTTTTAAGAAAACAAGAGAAGTGCAAGAGCAGAAAGAAGAAACACGAAAGCAGTATGTGGACAAGCATCGCCGCGCCGCTCCTGCCCTTCATCCTGGCGACCTGGTCATGGTGGCCTCCAATACCCAGAGCAACGCAGCGCGCCACTACACAGCAAAGCTGGCCCCGCGTCGCGACGGGCCCTACATCGTCTTGAGGCAGCACGGGCCATGCTCTTACGAAGTGGCTCATCCGGAAGATCGCAACACTCCATTGGGTATATATCATTCTTCCGCGCTGAGCCTCTACCGAGGCTCAGCTCTTACACCACCTAATCCAGAGAAACCTTTGCGCAGACGCGGCAGGCCGCGGAAACAGCAACCAACCCCAGAAGCAGCAACAGGTCTCCTCGTCGGGACGTCTTCGGGACCTGAGGGGGAGACTGTAACGCAACAACGTCATCGAGACGCGTCAGTTCCAGTGCCCGCCGAGCGACCATGCGAGGACCCCCCGTCTCGCCGCACACGCCGCCCGCGAGACCCGGCGCGCCTTTAAAAGCCGCGCTCCGGCCGAGCAAAGGCAGTCTGCGTTCGGCACGGAAACGGGTGCAACAGCTGTATCGACTTAGGTCGGTCTCCTCTGCCTCGCTACTTGTCGGACATAGACTGGCGCCCCGTCGTGTACTGTTTGAATAATCGAGTTGGCTTTCGTTAGCGAACCTCTCGATTGTCGGATAGTGCACGGCGCGACGTGAGTAGGGTTTATTGTGTTAGAGTTTAGGCTGTTAGTTAGTACTCATAGAATCCTTTTATTTGTAATTAGTTATCATTTTGTTTTATAAAGTAATATATTGTAGTCTGTTAACGTAAGTTTTCTTTATCTCCCCACACATAACCCCTACATACTTAGTTATTTTTTTACATTCTGATAGTTTGTAATAATTTTAAAATTAATATTAATTATTTTATCGTAGATGTCTATTTCTCAGTTCAGAGGCCTGTTTTTAATGTAGGGAGGAAGGGTTTCATTCCTTATTAACTATTTTTTACTCTCGCTTTATACATAGCTGTGCGTTTCATTTTAATGTAAGCCTAAGAAATGAAATCTTTTGACACTATAATATATTGCATATTGTGTACTTACATATATTTATAAAAAAAAACATTGTTTACCTATTTCAAGTTTTAGTTCACACGATATGACCGAGCGTCAGCAATGTTTAAAAGTCTCACATCAATTGCCTATAAAAACAGTACAACACATAAAAACATAAAAATACTTAAAAGTTTCTAAGTACTTTCATAATGTTATGGCCCTTATTTATAAGGTAGTATGGAATAATATCCTATACAAGTATTTTTAACCACGGATCTTGCAAGTATTGTCTTCCCTGCCTACGAGATTATGACAAAAAAATATGTCAGAAAAAAATACTTTAAAGTGTTTTGAACCCTTGCACTTAGCCCTGATTCTACTAATTTTAAATTATAACGCATTTTTGTGGCAACAAAAACTTATCGATGTAAGAGTCTATTGAGTTAATTTTGAATTTTTGATATTTTTCGTTACAATAACTGACAGCTATGTTAATTTTTTTTTAATAATAATAATTTATTTATTGTACATTTAACATTTACATTTTACAGTTTAACATTTAACACAACCAGTAGCAGTAAACTTGAGATAAAGTTAGTTGTACAAACATTGATCAATTAGAAACAAAATGAACATTTGCCTCCTAAACTAAGTAAAATAAATAGTAATTTATTTATTCTAAAACTTAATTAGTATATAATATAACTAACTTAACTATAAAATCTAAATATAATATATACAAAACTTAAATAAATATTTACAAACTAAATTACTAAAATAAAAAAAAAAGGAAAAACACTACAATTAAAATATAATGGCATCAAAAAATTCTTCCGCATCGCTGTCAACCGGTAAAGTACCCAATAGGCTGGCAGCATTGCCACGTTGGATGGCAATGCTAAGCCTCTGACCAAAATAAAAGCCAGCCTTTGGGTCACGGGCAGTGTCAACCAGCCTTTTCGACAGCTCTTTAAATAAAAGGTGGGCACTCGGACCCCACGGCCCGAGGGTTTCAACCCCAAACGGCTCGAAAATATAGTTACCAGTAAGGTTACTATATTTCCGCCGCTTGAGGTTTTCCGCAGCCGAGGCGGCAGCACCGGCACAGCACGACGTACTAGGAAGGTGGGATGGCGCAAGAGTATCGACACACGTAGCGTCCCACACTAAAGGCCTACCCATCTTCCAAGGGAATAAAGACATACCGTCAGGTCTCTTGCCATCGTCGCGTGCCAAACCGTTGGGTTCTAATACAGCTGGAACGCCGACGGCAACAAGAGCACGACGAATGATGTCATTAATATTCGCGAGCCGCGCTATACGGCCCGCGCTCCGGCTGCACGACAAGCCATGGTGTCCGAGGCCGTTGACAGCTTCCCCACAGTGACAACGATGCGGAGAACAACAGGCAGCCCCTAAACGAAGTGAAGCAGCAAGGCGGAAAGTCGTGTCATCGAACAAAGTGCCAATATTCGACGACGGTAGTGCCTGAAGCCAAAGACCCGACTCCCACCTGCCCACAGCTAGCAAGCGCGCTCGCTCCGCAGAAGTAGCAGCTGT
Source organism: Athetis lepigone (assembly GCA_033675125.1). Lineage (NCBI taxonomy): Eukaryota > Metazoa > Arthropoda > Insecta > Lepidoptera > Noctuidae > Athetis > Athetis lepigone. The sequence goes on along the minus strand of CM066220.1, from coordinate 2,860,246 downwards.
GGAGAGCAATTGACTCTGCACTACTCTACAAAGCGGCTCATCCCAACGTCTCTGGGAAGATGGGTTGTCGGGCGGATCAGTACTTGGGCAAGCGTTCTGCCAGGCTTCTATAGCCTCGGCAAAGTACGGCACATCAAAATTGATCAGTGTAGGAGAAAGAATGTTCCTGATCAATTCCTTAGTGCCGTAAACCGAGGATATAAAAGCCGGCAGACTAATACTAGAAATTTTGCGGACGCCGAGGCCCCCCATACGAATTGGAAGCGTAGCTTGGGCCCAGGCTCGGTCGTCCATTGTCAAATTTAAAACTGAGGTTAAAGTTTGACGGATAATTTGGTCCATTTTTTCTAAAAGGTCATTGTGTTTCCAAATAGGTGAAGCACGAAGAAAATATGTCAATTTAGGGCCGAAACAGCAGAAGCGAATTATAGTAATAGCCGAATGCATTTTAATTTGTAATAGTCTTTCTGAAATGTCAATAAAATTTTGTATTTTATCCTCAACGAAGTTGGGAAAGGAATCCTCGAAGATTGGAGACCCAAGGAGATGAAGAGAATTTTTTTCTGTAATTTTGATATTAGGGGCTAATGTGTTAAATTTTGAAAGGGTCGTTTGTCTGTCAGTATTGTCACTTATAAATAATTCACATTTCGAAAGGTTAAGGTCTAAGCCAATGGAATGGAGTTTGTCTTTTAAAATAATTAAATCATTTAAAACGGTATCTACATCACCTCCCAAGGTACCATCATCGAGGTACCAAACGTTGAATTTAGAATTTAGTTCTCGAATTATTGGATGTATTGCAAGACTAAAAATGACTGGCCCAAGAGGATCACCTTGCTGACAGCCAACAGCGGATTCCAAAAGGTTATCACGATATAGCAATTTTGAAGGATGTCTGTAGCATTGCCAAAGGAAACTAAAAATTTGGGGAAGTTCTTTTTTAACTTCTGCCAGCAAAGTATCCCTATTTACTGAATTAAAGGCATTCTTTATGTCAACCTTCAGGATAACTCCTCCTTTCCCAGAATTTAGATAGGTCGACAAAGCGTGCACGGCAGCCTCACAGCCCCCTTTCGAGCCGAAACCTAGCTGCAGGGGCTGAAATTTTTCCGAAATTGCCTCACCAAAAAATTTACAGCAAATCTTGGCTGCCATGCGACGATAAGTAGTCCCCACAGCAATAGGACGGATGCCGCCATCCTTCTTGCGCAAGGCGCATAGGTTGGCCCCGTACAAAACATCGATGACGGCTCCGTTTACCTTGCCGGAGAGCATAAGATTGGTCAAAGCCGTTAGCTCCTTCAGGAGCATCTCACCAGCCTCCCCGGCGCCTGAAGATATTAGATCCTTAAGGTGTTGAGGAGTCAGGCCGTCGAGGCCGCCGGCAGAACCACTCCGAAAGGAGCCAACAGCCATGGCCACATCTCGACCTGAAACGGTGAGGGAAAAAGCATCGGAATCTGGTGGATCGGGAAAAGAAAGGCCATCTGCTGGGGCAGGGTGTTTGCTTTCCAGTGCAGAGAGTGTATCTGGAGAGCACGGTGCCAGCACATCACTACTGAATAGTATCCTGGCCGCTCCGCTAATGTCACCTTCCCCTAATTTAGATTCTACCAGATGGGATACACTCCTAGAAGAGGTATATCTCACTGGTGATGAATTTTGATCCAAAAGTTGAGCCGAAACATTGCAATTTTCTTTAATTTGGGCTGTTAACGTTTTTTTGACTGCCAAATTCTTTTTAATATGTAAAATTCTGTAAGGGAAGGTGAGAAGTTGTTCCCAGGCATGTTGCGAGTTCTCCCGGGCGGCAAGACGAATACAACCTGCTAAAGTTTGTGCCACTAGTGGTCTAGCGCCACGGGGAACTCGCTTTATGATAGGCAGAGAATTTTTAAATTTTGAAAGAGTTTTCCAAAAAGGGTCTAAAATAGGTGTTGAAGTAGAAGTAGATGGTGGAGGAATAGCGTCTGATAATAGTGCACATTGGGGTTTGTGAACCTTCCCAATGTGCACATTCAAACCCCGCTTACCTTTAAAATACCGGGCCTGGGTGCAGAGAGGGCACCTCTCCAGGATATCTAGTGACGCTGAAAGTTGACTTGCACACCCCGCATCACTGCTGCCACTATCCATTAACTACACTTACCTATTTAAACTTAAATAAGATAAACTTATAAAAAAATATATAATAAGGGAATAAAAATGTAAATAGTCTGACGCGCGTGACACTGTTGACAAGTACTGCATGGCGCAGCCGCGCTAGCTGCACAGGGCGCTGCGCCGCCGCGGCTGACATCTCGGCGCAGGCCTGGCAAACGTTGCTGCGGGCGACCGCTTGTCTTGCATATCCATTAATATATTTCCAATAACTGCAGATTTTCAGGAGCTTTTCGAGACTTACATTCAAAGTGTTATATATGTATATATGGATATCGCCTAGTGCTGCTTGTTGAACTTTATAGTTTTGATGACAGTGGACGATATCTCATTCAATAATATACTGATCAGAATTTAGTTTTTTAGAACAGGTGCTTTTTCCTTTTTACTTTAAAAAATCCATCGGTTGCTTTAATAATGCTGGGTTTTTATACGTTACGAGAAAAACTGAGATAGTAGGTACTTCTACTTCGTTTATTCAAAATTACTTAGAACTGTAATTGTAATAAGTTTTTGTGTTTTTATCATCTAGTAATAACTTCACGTAGTTTATCCCTTCTGCTGAAATAGATATTCAAATTCTTTTTTGAATTAATGTATCAGAAAAATATGTTTACTTTAGTAAAATAAATACTTGTATCTCAGGAGTCAGTTCCTCCTCGGAGAATGAACAAAAATAGGTTATTAGATACACTTAATATAGCCTTTATATGGACGTGTAACAGTATTGGGGAATAATTATGATATAATAATTGTATTTCTCCAGTAATATAACATTATTTTTTGAGAAATCTTCATTAAGGTGGTTGTTCTAGGGTAGCCCGCGAAATTCAATTTTTTGACATATGAGTACATATGTGGCGCTACCGAAAATCTAATTTTGTTTACGCTATATTATGCTGAGTGAGATCAGTTACACTGAGCTACAACTTGCAAAAAACTATCGAATATTTAAAACTTGACACTGAGAATAGATCGCAAATAAAATTAGTAGAATCGGGAGCCTGATTTTAGGCACGTTTCAACGTGAACGTTCTTGGAAGCCTTGTACATAGTAACTGAATATTTATTATCGAACTAGCTTCTGCCCGCGGCTTCGCTCGCGTTAGAAAGAGACAGAAAGTAGCCTATGTTACTCTCCATCCCATCAACTATCTCCACTTAAAAAATCACGTCAATCCGTCGCTCCGTTTTGCCGTGAAAGAAAGACAAACAGACAGACAGACAGACACACTTTCCCATTTATAATACTAGTATGGATAAACTATAACTTATTATCAGATAACAATAAACAATTTGTTTCCATTTTAGAATGAAAAACCGTCTAAACCGTGTAGATGAGGATAGTACCTTTAAATCAGATGCCGTGCCGGGTACTAATCAGGATAGTACATTTAGTTCAGACGCCGCCGCCGTGCCTGGTACTAGCCAAGATAGTACCTTTAGATCAGACGCCGTGCCGAGCACAGACCAAGAGAGCGCATTTAAATCAGATGCCGTGCCGAGCACTAGTCAAGAGCTTTCAGACCCAATAGTAAATTTTTTGCACTCATTTATAAATCTTTAAATTTTATTTTAAATGTCTTATTCTATTTTTACTTTTGTTTTTAGGATAATCACATAGTTGATGGCAAAAGGATAATTGGTTTCCAATACTTTTGGAATCAATTAATAAATATAAGTGAACACAGCGAAAAATTCGGCTGCAAAAATTATCTCAAAATATGTAAAGAAAAACAGTTGGGACTGATATCAAAATTTGACGTGCAATGTACAATCGACCAAATGGAATCATGACCCACCATAAGCTTATTTTCCTACAGACATTCAAATACAATTAGGTCGACAATCGCGTAAACATGTATTAAAAATGTCCCACGTCTAGTCTTATTATTTTGACAGCTTCAAACGATTTGTCGTCGAAATGGGTCATGATTCAATTTTGTCGATAGTACGATGTGTAAATCTAGTTTTGTTCTAAAAACTTCGGACTTAAAAGAAAAACTTGATCTTAATGCAGCGGCTGTATCCGGTTCAATAATGACGGGAATTGGAATATCAAATCTAAATGAGATCACTACATCGATGAATTTGCCAGCAATACCATTTCGATTATATAGTAAAAAGCACGATTCTATTTCCGACATGTGGAAGCTTGCTGCTGAAGAAACAATGTTAAATGCTGCCAAACAGGAAATTGAAACGGCTAAATCACGAGGCGATGTCAACAATGCAGGACCAATGATACCGGTCGAAGCGGATGCCTGTTGGAGCAAACGGTCTTATAAAAATAATTATTCTGCCCTCTCTGGCGTTGCAGCTATAATCGGGGAACATAGCGGTAAAGTGCTGCACATTGGGGTTCGCAATAAATATTGTGTCGTTTGCGCCCGAGCAAACAAAAAAGGTGAAACACCAAAAGCCCACAAATGCACAAAAAACCATTCGGGATCTTCAACTAGCATGGAGCAAGCCATATTACTTGAAGGTTTTAAAAATTCCATTAAGGACAGAAATTTAATTTACAAAATATTGATCGCTGATGGTGATTCTAGTACCTATAAAAGTATATTAGCCATACCCCGATATTCCAATTCAAAAAATTGAATGTACAAACCATTTGTTACGTAATTATAATGGAAAAAATATGTTACTTCAAAAAGATACTGCTATACCTCTGAGTGAACGTAAACTTTTAAATATAGACAGGCTGAAAAGACTACGTAGTGCTGTTCGTGCTGCTATTAGACAGAGACAACAAGACAATAGTTCAGATTCAGATAAAATTGAAAATCTCCAAAAAGACATTTTAAATAGCCCACATCACATCTTTGGCGAACATTCAAAATGTGACAGCTATTGCTGCACAGAAGAAAGAAAAAAAGAGCCTAATCTAGTCCCACTAATACCAGGCGTCCGTCACTCGCTCAAGGCCACGCGTTTTATGCCTACCGCTACGCGTATCGTCGACGGTACAACGAACACCGGGCTGTCGCGCGCCTTGGATATTTTCGACACTAAATTATAATAATCGGGAATTCAAGGAACGAAAAATATGCATCAGTCATTTTATTAAACTAAAAAAAATATTTGACAACAAATAAAACAATAATTGTTTTTCTAAAACATTCGTTTTATTACCATTATCATCATACGGATGACCCTAGCACATTTACTGGATGGCACGCACACACGTTAGTCGCGCGGCGGGCAAAAAAATCTCAACTCTCTTTGTGCGTACTTATGGTACATTTCTCCTCGCTGCAAACAGCTGATATTATTATTATGATTTTGTAGGCTATTATAGCGTAGGTATTTTAGTTTTTGTATTGGAGTGAAGTATCTGTTACGTAGTAACTATTTATTAATCTGTGCTAATACCAACACTAGTTTTGAAGCTAAAAAGAAATACATCTCAACTCGCCTATAATTCCCGAAGTCTTTTATATTCCTACACCAATAATCGTGCAGAACAATTTAATAGCATTGTGGCTAAGATGGTAGGTGGGAAGCGTGTCAACTTTTCGTTGAAAGACTCGTATACTACGAGACACGATGTTATGCTGCAGTGGTATCTTTTAACACCGGAAAACCACAATACACTTTTTACAAATCAATTTGTCACGCTAGTCCAGGGAAATCATTAAAATTGTTAGAAGAAACCAGGAGATATGCCAAAAATACTCGAGAAGTAGCAGCTCGCGCAGGATCAGCTCGAAAAAAAATTAATTTTAATCTTGTAGATGCTCATTATGGAAAGGAATGTGAAAAACCGGATATGGAAGCTGTAGATTTTGAGCGAGCAAAATATCTTTTTATGAATAATTTGAAAGAACAGGCGCCAAAACGCCATGAAATTGAGAGAGCTACTGTGTTACAGGCAGAGATCTCTTTGTGGCTTGAACTTAGAAGATGCATACTTACTGCATCCTCTTTTGGTACGATTTGTAAAAGGCGCTCAAATCAAAACTCAGCTCCCCTTGTGAAGTCCATTCTATACTCGTATAACCTAGACCACATTCCCTCAGTTTAACACGGTAAGGACAATGAAACAAAGGCTTTGGAACAACTTAGTATTCAAGTAAATACAAATATAGAAAAATGTGGTCTTTTTATAGATGAGGAATATTTTTATTTAGGAGCGACGCCAGATGGATTGCAGTGAAGGGTTAGTAGAAGTGAAATGTCCAAGCTCACTTTTTGGAATTGATCCTGATACTGCCTTACAATCTAAAAAACTGAAATGTTTTAAAGTAAACAATGAAACTCAAGTCGAGATGAATAAAAACCATGACTGGTACTACCAGGTTCAGGGCCAGTTACACATAGCTAAAAAAAGTCTGTGTATTTGGTGTATGGACAGCGACAGCCCCCTTACCATGACGTTTAAAGTAAGATTGTTTTAGTCCTGTTGAGTGTGCAAGTGACAGCGTTAGACACGTTGTCTAGCGCCGTCTCTTTCCCACTGAAAGTAATATCAAAGTAATACTGCTATAAGCTTGTGGTACGCCCCCTGGTCCTGAATTCCTACTAATAGTGATAAAAATAGAAAAAGATGACATTTTTTGGCAGACAAAAATGCTGCCGAAATTGATCCAGTTACGAAAACTGCGTATTGCCGGAAATTATACATCCAAGGAAAGCAAGATCAATGCCTTTACGGCAAATATTTATTTAGCATACACCCCTTAGTTATAAGTGTTATGCATTTAATATTATGTTCCTTTCTTTTATTAATTTTATTAGTTATAAGTGTTATGCATTTAATATTATGAGGTTCTTTCCTTTAATTAATTTAATTATAATTTGAAACTACAAATTCACGTTTATTGAATTTTTTCCTTTATTTGTACTATACGAAAATGCTTCTTGCCAAATTTCATGATTCTACACAGCTCAACGGGAAGTACCTCATAAATATTCATTCCCTTGAGAGAGATAAAGGGCCTTATCTTTTTGTTACATTAACTTATTAACTTAGAAGGTTGATTTTTCCACATCTTCAAGGGACCGTAGACTTCAGTATATGATTATGGTTAATTTCAACTCAAAACCTCCACTGTTCTCGAGATAAACGGTCTTGACAGACAGACGGACAACAAAGTGATCTTATAAGAGTTCCGATCCTGCCGGGGTTGCGGAATGTTTATCATAGTTACCTAGACCCTGGAACATAAAGGGCAATCGAAAGAACATGAGTGGGTTTTAGTCAGTAAAAGTCTGACACGCCCTCCCGTCGCACCCAGGACGGGAGCAATCATTCGATGATTTCCCACTCACCAAAAAAAAAAGGGTTCCGATTTTCTTATTTTGTTTTTATTTACGATTCATTTTTGTACAAAAGAGCATGAAGATTTTTTAATTTGAATTGAATTAATAATATTTTTGTGTATTAAGTTTAGTGATTGACTGTGTTTGTGATTATTTTATAGCTAGATAAATAACTTTTATACTATTTAGGCATAATTGTTTAAATTTTAATTTTATTATTATTTTAAGTGTTTAAGTGGACTGATTGTGTATGTTTGCGATTATTTAAGAGGTAAATGAATAACATGTATGCAGGGCTTGGAACCGGTTTGAAAATAACCGGTTATTAAACGTTATTAATCGGTTTTATCTTTTATTTCGTTCGGAGTCGAAACGTTAAAAGAACGTTATTAAGAACCCATATTAACCGGTTTAATCCGCAAGAGCCGAGTGACGCGCGGCGTCCGCTTCCGGAAGGCACGTCTGCGCATTGGAGGTAGGCAATAAAAACCGTTTAAAATCGGTAAATTGAACAAAACCTATTTACGAACGTTTTTAGCTTCAAACCGTTTAATTTTGGTTAAGGGTAGAACGAAACCGAAAGCATATGTTCCCTATGTACTTAGGCGTTAACCGGTTTGAAATTTTTTCCGGTTTCCAAGCCCTGCATGTATGACATAGGTACCTATTTATATAACGTGTGTTGGTTTTCTGTAAATTATTATAATACTTATATTTTACTCAAATTGTCTCTTATTAATCCAGCTATAAATCTTCATCAGACTGAAACAAAAAATAAAATCGATTTTCAAATCACGATTACGGATCAAGATTTGTTGGTCTCTCAACTCTCATGTTACGCTGTTTACATTGCGTTTGTGTGAGTAACCATGCACACATAAACAGTGGTTCAGTCTTTTACCTAAACTTGAGCGTAATCATTTTGTGAAATGGCTCTTAACGGAAACGTTGCGAATTTATCGATGCAAACTCATGGTAGAGGGTACGGAAACTGCCTACAAGCGTTCGAACGAAACAAAAGAACGGAAATTGCCTACAAGCGTTCGAAACAAAACACACACACACACATACATGCTCTTTGACGAGACACAAGCGGTGCTCGCGGTGCTGTCAGTAGCGAGTGCCGCGTCACGACGAGTTACAAGTTTAAGTTTATTTCTTGAATCTTTTTAAAAATGCCACGCGCGTATTGTGTAGTATACGGCTGCTTAAACTCTGCTTTATCCAAACCGAAGCTATCATTTTTTAAACTTCCTTCTGATTTTGAAAGGTAAGATTTTTTGTTATGATATTCTACTCATTTAGAAATACAAATTGGTGACATCGCGCAACCGCCATCTTTGCATTCTGAGTTGAGTCAGATCGGTATACTAAGATGGCAGTTGCAATAGATTATCATTTGTTTTTTTTGTTTTTTTTCCTCGTCATTGTTTTTGAGGGAGTTAAAGCAAAGTCGATGGTGCTGTCAAAATGGAAATCCAAGATGGCGACTTCAAGAAATTATCAACTTTTTTGTCACTAAGTAAGTCGTTTTCATGGTTTTCGGAGGTGTTAAAACCGATAGTACTGTCAAAATGTAAATCCAAGATGGCGGCTGCACGTAATTATTAACTTTTGAGTTTTGGGTTTATATCTTTTCAGACGTTCCCAATGGCTTCGTTTGATATCTCGAGAAGATTTAAGGAACAGACCGGCTCAAAACTATAGCGTTTGTGAAGAACATTTTAATGCTATGGATATTTTAACGAAAACCCATCGTAAAAAGCTTAAAACCGATTCATTACTAATTCATTACCATCTCTATATTTACCAGATTTACTAAGAAAAGAGGTACAAACAGTAACCGAAGCTCTAAAATTAGTTGAAATCAGTATACAGACAGAAGAATAGGCAAGAAGCACAGAATGTTTGCTGTGCCTCAGTGTCGCACTACTGCCTGTGCTAAGTCTATGATACCTCGCACTTTGGCTGCACTAAATGATCTCTTGGATTTTTACCCAACAAACGATTTGTTTGCGTATGAACGGAAGATGATATTATTGGCATGTCAGAAGTATTGTGTGGGGAATTAATGTAAATGTCGTTTATAATTTTATTATTGTTATAATTTTAATAGTTTTGTTTAGTTACTGTAACTGGTTGTATAACCGGTGTAATTTAAATAAATAAATAAGAAAATGTAACACTTCTAGCCAATGATAGTAGTCAAACTTCAGATATCTCAATGGACACGCCACGAAAAAGAAAATTAAAATCCGATCTTTGAGAATGTACACACGGCTGCACATCAAGCTATACAAAACCAGTTTTAGCTGACCTCGCATTGTGTATGTTTTTCGTACAATCAGAAGTCAGCTTTTACTGGTTAAGTATAGCTTGATGTGTAGCTCACCGTACAACAAAAATTAAATTATACGAAACTAGCATTTGCCCACGGCTTCGCTCGCGTCAGAAAGAGACAGAAAGTAGCCTATGTTACTCTTCATCCCTTCAACTATCTCCACTTAAAAATCAAGTCAATTCGTCGCTCCGTTTTGCCGTGAAAGAAAGACAAACATACAGACAGACAGACACACTTTCCCATTTATAATATTAGTATGGATTGATATCAAATCGGGAAATTATCATAAAGAAAAATTCCATGAATTGTGGGTTGGTAAAAGCCCATACACACCTAAAAAAACCATTGTACCGGAAACAGATTTGACCAAAATAACTTTTACCAATTTTTTTTTACCTTTTGGTAAAAAAAGGTGTGTCATGTCATGTCCTCATTTTGTTTATGTAAAGGAAGTTATGTTTTTAAGCTGCCAACTTATGTTCACCCTAAACAAACATTACAAAGTCGGCTTTATCACATTTAACGAATAATATACTTACCTAATTTTTAATTGTTTTTTTATCTACTTTCCCCATCCGTTATTTATAAAAATAAAACATTTACTAAAAGAATATGACATAAAGAGTGGAAAAATCATAGGTTTCAGCAGTCGCTTCACGTAAAGCACTGGTATTCAGCTGAATCCGGTTAGGCTGGAAGCCGACCTCTATAGTTGGGAAAAGGCTATGGAGATGATGATGATTGATTAAAATAAGAACGGGTTTAAACAATGATGTTATAAGTAAAATAGTGTAGATAGGTTATATGCAGTCAAAAAGTGGCACATTAAAAGCTTGCCAATTGACCAACATGATACTGAGTATCGCGTTGACATTTGACGTTTATCTCTTTTTCACTCGCACTACTTCAATCATGTCATCCTACTTTGACGTGTAATGTATGTGTGCGTTAGTGTGCCGTTTTGAAGATAGAATTTCGTTTGCGTAACCTATCTACATCTTTCGGTTATGGTTCTGTTTTGATTTGGTTTGGATTTTTTGAGGCCCCTGGTGTCCAGCTGAATCCGGTTAGGCGGAAAGCCGACCCCAACATAGTTGGGAAAAGGCTAGGGAGATGATGATGATTGATTAAAATAAGAACGGGTTTTAATGTCCCTTTTTGTTACAGGGTCAAGACCCCCTCAATGAGAACGAATGCATAGTATTTTGTTCACAATGTAACGTCGAAGTACCACACGCTGCAGGAGGAATACAAACAGTAAGTAGTAATTCACATCAATTTTTATTTTGACTTACGGAATAGAGACGTGGTCACAATGGGCCTCATAGTAAAAAATAATCCATAATATTAATATACCAGGTGTATTTTTGGTCCTACACAACCCGCTAGAAGATGATTCTACCCATGAAAACAAACAACTTTTATTATGGAAACAACTCTAAAATCTCGAAAAAGAAATCAGTTGTTTCATACATTATGGTAGGGAGGGCATTGAACTTTTGTTAGAAACAGCTGATATTTTTTATTGGTTAATGATGTAAAATACCCAATCCTGCCGGGGTTGCGGAATAAATAAATAAATAAATATCTTGGGACAAGTCACACACGGTCATCTGATCCCAAGCTAAGCAGAGCTTGTGTTATGGTAACCAGACAACTGATATATTATATACTTTATAAATGCTTACATATTATAGATAAATTATGTGAATGTTTATAATAGTTACCGTGACCCTGGAACATAAAGGGCAATCGAAGGAACATGAGTGGGTTTTAGTCAGTAAGAGTCTGATACGCCCTCCCGCCGCACCCAGGACGGGAGCAGTCATTGGAAGATTTCCAAATCACCAAAAAAAAACCCAATTGATAAAGGTTTAAAATATCGTATTGTCTAGTTACCATAGTACAAGCTCTACCTATTTTGGAATCAGAGACCCGTGTGTGACTTGTCCCAAGATATTTATTACCAAAACATCCTCAGGAACCAACAAAAGTACTCGTCGCAAACGTATACCATTACTTGGAGCAAGAATATGAAGAGTTGAAGACGCTCTATGGGTCCGTGGACCTGACTCCTCTCTCGAAGATCAGTGAGAGGACTGCGAAGGCCACCGGCGTCAGCGAGGCGACTGTCCTCCAGGTGTTGAAGGAGGAAGAAGAGCGGAGGACAGTCTGTCAGCCAGCGGAGGAACTGCCCAAGAGAGCCGCTCGCAAGACAACTAGGGAGTCGAATAGGTGAGTCAGAATTTATAATTATACCACAGAGTTACTACGTAACAGATACATCACTCCAATACAAAAACGAAAATACCTACGTTATAATAGCCTACAAAATCATAATAACAATACCAACTGTTTGCAGCGAGGAGAAATGTACCATAAGTACGCACAAAGAGTGTTGACATTCTTTTTCTCCGCCGCGCCACTAAGGGTCAATTTATACTAGCGCAGAGTCGAAGCGCATCGAACGAAGCGTCTATCCAAAACTGAACATAACAAATTCAACCTTAACTCCACAGCGTAACCTATACATTACTCTTGAGATTTTAAAAAGTCGCGCGCATTCTTTCGAATTCGCGCGTCTGCGCATGAACAACGCTGATTGGTGCGCGCGCATTGTCGCGTATACATGCGCCCACTAGTGAACCTACGCGTCACACAAAAAAAAAGAACACTAAGTATAATGCCGCTTTCTTTTTCTTAGTTTTCTTCTTCTTCAACTTCCGATATCCATACTAATATTATAAATGGGAAAGTGTGTCTGTCTGTCTGTCTGTCTGTCTGTCTGTCTGTCTGTCTGTTTGTCTTTCTTTCACGGCAAAACGGAGCGACGGATTGACGTGATTTTTTAAGTGGAGATAGTTGAAGGGATGGAGAGTAACATAGGCTACTTTTTGTCTCTTTCTAACGCGAGCGAAGCCGCGGGCAGAAGCTAGTAAGTCATATATAGCAAGATCAATGTCAAACATTTTACACACGTTTCAGTTACGAGAGTCAACTGATTCAATAACTCTGCTGTTGATGCCCATTACTACACGTAAAATAGTGCGCGCGTATTCTGGCGAATACGCGCGCATTCGTGCGGCTTCGCTTTAGTTGTAAAAAATTTGACGCTTCGATGCGCTTCGACTCTGCGCTAGTATAAATTGACCGTGCGAGCGCAAATTTTTTAAAACATTTTTTCCTTCCTACGACCAAGCGACAGCCGGCTGTCGCGCTTGTATTGTCTTTCTATTGTGGCTTAAATCATGTGTGCATAAAGGTATAAAACACACACATTATAATATTGTTTCAGTTCAAAAGAAGATGATTCGGATGAAAATAGCGACGTTGAAGAGCAAACGAGGTACGTTTATAATTTAATTTATTTTATTGATCTATAGTCTGTTTTTTTTAACAAACGAGTACCCAAAATTTTTTCTGCGTTTCTATCGGTCCACATAATCAGCATAAGACAAGTGTTGTTTGGTGTTAAAAGCGTTGGCTCCGCCTCGACTAATTTCCCATCTCTCTCTGTCAATCCCGGAAATGTGAAAGAGATATACTCAGTACTCGTTTCATCATCTCCCTAGCCTTTTCCCAATCGTGTTGGGGTCGGCTGCCAGCCTAACCGGATTCAGCTGGATACCGGTGTTTTACGTGGAGCGACTGCCTACCTGACCTCCACAACCCAGCAACTGGGCGACACGATACCTCTTGGTTAGACTGGTCATAGTTTCTGGCTAACCAGTAACGACTGTCAAAGTTCTACGAATGACAACCGGGACCAACGGCTTTACGTGCTTTCCGAGGCACGGGATGTCAGTGATGTCTAAGATAAACTTTAGAAAGTACATAATTATATGAATTGAAAAAGATACTCAGTACTCGTTTGTTAAAAAAAATTGACTATAAACTACGTATGTTTTTTCAAACATGTCCAGAATCCTCCCGTATCGCCGGTGTGAAGATATACAATAGGGTGACTTGTAATTAGTGTACGATGTACACGTGATTGTGCTCATGATAACAAACAATTTTTATTATGGGAGCAAAGCCGAATGAATGTACTGAACAGCTGATTTTTTTCGCAATTTCAGGAAGCCAATTCTCGTGCGTTAGATAAATATCGAAATCGATATTTATCAAATTAAAATGACGGATATCGAGTTATTTATATAAATCGGTATTCTCAGTTTATCGAGTGAGATAATTATCCAACGGCAGCACTCGATATGCAACGTTACGATACGGATATTGTATGTGATAATCTGACTGCGTTCCCGTTCCGTTACATGTTATATTATCCCTTTTCTTCAGTTTTTTATTTATTTATCAAGAATGAAATCCTGATCACCAAAATAAAATTGAAATTCTATAATAATATAACATATTTAAGAAAGTGCTGTAACTTTGAGATATTTAATAATACACAATGCAATAAACAGAAAGCGGAAAAAATCCTCGATAATTATTTAATTTTAACTCGAGAAAATGGAACGTACTCGCCATAGAAAAAGTGACAGGTAATATCTAACGAGCCCGAGAACGCAATATAGCGATACTTTTGATATTTTTGTGATATTTTTTATTGATATAAGACGCTTGATATCTTATCGAATTCGATATTATGTCACATAAACCGAGAATTAGGTCCCTGGTTTGTTCCCATAGTAAAAGTTGTTGGTTATAATGAGCACAATCACGTTTTAAGTATCGTACACTAATTTCCAGTCACCCTGTATACACACACTCAGAACAAAGTTGTCGTTTTGAAGGAGTTTATTTTTTTTCTGGGAATTTTTTTATGGTAACTTACATTTGTCCAATACAATTGTATGAACTCTAAAATACATTAAGAATATTTTAGAACATAAATAAACACGCGTTACCGGTACAAACTTAACAAAATTTAAGTTTAGTGTCTCTCTATTTCACTGAGAAAAGATGATAAAATTAAATATAAGTTTAGTCCTGTCAAATTAAGACACTCCATAGATAATTTAACGCGCCTAAAAACATGGCCACTTAAAATACTTCCATTTACTTCAGACGTTCGCTACTTTACAGAACTACATTAAATTTGACATAACTAACCTAAAATGCATCTTCTGTCCTTATTGAAATAGATAGAGAAAGATGCTAACTTAGATCGAAGTTGCATTAAATTTGAAGAATTTTGAACGTCTATAAAAATTATCTCATATGAAATTTTAAATAAAAAAAAGCATTTTATTAAAGTTTAGCATACCCCCTAATGAATTGCAAAAATAGAAACGCGATTAGGAATAATTTTCTAGATAAAAAAAATATAAAAAATGACACCAAATCGCAATTGTAAACGGGTAATGTTAAGATATAATGTAATTTATTTACATGTAAATTACATCTAATAGATAGATATTTTTATTTCCAATAACATGATAAAGTCATATTTTACAATTTAATTATATTTTTTTTCCACGAAGCAAAATAATCAAAACTTAAAAAAATTTGCCGCGCTGCGATTTATCAGTGCCCGTCGAGAAGTCTTCGAGGTCGGACACACGTCGTTGGCTTCGCAAAATTTCTTCCGCGTAATCGTAAAATTAAAATTCATAATCTTTGTTTTTATTTTATTATTAGAAGGTAACATTAGTAATTAAGTTTGGTGTTATTTATAGAAATTGTGTCCATAAAGTTTTTTTTTTTATATTTATTAGTGTTTGTGAATATAGTTAGGGACTGCTGTTGTTTTTTGAAATGGGTAATAAAAGGAATAAAAGATCTTTTACGAAATTGAAACCAAGGGCATATCGAAAAATGCTAGTTGAAAAATGGTAAGTACATGCAGTTTAAATATAATACGTGTAATGTTATTTTACTCCTTTATTTATTTTTTATACATATAAATAATATTTTTAAATATTATTATAAAAAAAATACAAAAGATATTTTATATAATTTGTATTTATGAAGTGGATAGTTAAAGTAAACTTTTTTGCAGTGCTTCGATGAGAAGAAAAAAAACTGAAGATGTAACTCAACAGACCCTTGATGTGAACGCTGGTTCTAGTTTCCATAGCCTTACGTAAGTTCTACGTCCCTTTAAGCACATCAAGCTATACTTAACCAGTATAAGCTGACTTCTGGTTGTACGAAAAACATTCACAATGCGAGGTCAGCTAAAACTTGTTTTGTATAGCTTGTTGAGTAGCCGTGTGTACTGTACTAGGTGTCTTAACGTAGGGATCAGTCAGTAATTTTTTTTTTTTGCAGTGATGTGGAAAATACTCAGAGTACACTTTTGCAAACAGTAGACCCAAGTGTTCAAATTTTCAACAAATAAATACTTAGGCTAGCCGCACACACACAATAATATTGACAATAAAGTACGTATTGTCAATAATATTGTGTGTGTGCGGCCTGTATTGCGGTATTGGATAGATAGAATCTAGATTATTGACAATCTTGTATTGACAATATTATTGTGTGTGTGCGGCTAGCCTAACAGTTGATTGCAATATGCAGTCAAAAAGTGACACTTTAAAAGTTTGCTATTTGACCAACATGATACTGAGTATCGCGTTGACATTTGACGTTTATGTCTTTTTCACTCGCACTACTTCAATCATACTATCCTACTTGACGTGTAATGTATGTGTGCGTTAGTGTGCCGTTTTTGAAGAAAGAATTTCGTTTAGGTAATGTATCTACACCTTTTTACGTATAATATCATTGGTTGACTGTATTTACTGTATTATTTGTTTCGTGGCGCGCATTCCACACAAGGTCAATCACGATCACAACGTGTAGCGTAGCTTCCCCGCGCATCGTACCTAACCTAGTAAATCTAAATATGTATTACTAGCTTTTGCCCGCGGCTTCGCTCGCGTTAGAAAGAGACAAAAAGTAGCCGAAGTTACTCTCCATCCCTTCAACTATCTCCACTTAAAAAATCACATCAATTCGTCGCGCCGTTTTGCCGTGAAAGAAAGACAAACATACAGACAGACAGACACACTTTCCCATTTATAATATTAGTATGGATAAGTAACTCAAAGGTGACTGACTGACATAGTGATCTATCAACGCACAGCCCAAACCACTGGACGGATCGAGCTGAAATTTGGCATGCAGGTAGATGTTATGACGTAAGCATCCGCTAAAAAAGGATTGTTGGAAATTCCAACCCTAAAGGAATAAAATAGGGGATGGAAGTTTCGAAATTCACGCGGGCGAAGCCGCGAGCGAAAGCTAGTAAATGATAATAGGGATGACGACAACATTAAAAAAAAGCATTCTGTTTAGTCCGTGTGATAGATCGGCCAAAAATACGAGACACGTATTTTTTGCTTGATCAAATTAATAAAAAAATACAAAGATAAAGAGCAGCAAAGTTCCGGAGTGGGGGCTTTTGACGTCACCGTCCTGCAAAATATGTATCTGATCGTGACGTCATGCGCAACTTTAACGCAATGTATCTTCGTCATTCTTCGTTTACGAGAAAAAAGAAAAAATACGTGTCCAAATTTTTTTTATAATCTATCTGACGGACTAATTACTTTTTTTTTGTCGTCTCGCCTATTATACTAGTAAATAGTTATAAATACGATAAATAAGTAGTAGATAAATATGCTGCGTTCAATTGACGGGGGCTGAGGGAGTGTTTTCTAAGCCTTTCGGTATAAAAAACCTTGTCAAAGTGTATATGAGCATTCAATGATATTATAAGTAAAAAGGTTTAGATACGTTAGTCAGCATGTCGCAATAAATGTAGTTATTTTGCCAAATTATAAATTGCAAATTATATTCTTCACTTTTTAAGGCTGTACAATCGACAAAATGGAATCGTGACCCACCATAAGCTTATTTTCCTACAGACATTCAAATACAATTAGGTCGACAATCGCGTAAACATGTATTAAAAATGTCACACGTCTAGTCTTATTATTTTGACAGCTTCAAACGATTTGTCGTCGAAATGGGTCATGGTTCAATTTTGTCGTTAGTACATGACCTCAAAACTGCGTTGCCGTTCACGTTTGAACTTGCATATCAAAAATAGTATTGAATCAATCGTGTTGAAAAGTCGTATATTTAGTTGAGCATATATTCTGAGTCCCATATGCTGTGAAAACACGATTACTTATTATTTTTACTTATGATTTTAAAAAAGTCTCGATACTTACAAAAAAAATCACAAACTTCACTCTTAAAGGACATGTCCATAAATGGTTTTTTATTATTTAATAATTCTAACCAGGGTAAGTTAAATATATTTGGATAGACATCTCAAAACCTAGTACTTTTAACTATATCATACATTTTTAAAGATCCCCAATCTTTTTTTATTTTAGTGAGAATTTACTTCTAAAACGAACAAACTTTTTTAAATTCTTTATGTACCTAAATAAAGTGAACACATCGATAAAAAGTAAACATCAAAATTGACACTGGAGAACTGTCAGTGTAAATCGGTTATCTGCTGACTGACAGTGACTGATAGTGATAACGATGTGTTGATCCAAAGAATTTTAAATAAAACTGGATACTGCACCACGAAAAAAGAATTGAGGACCAAAAATATGACCTTGACTCGTCACTTATGCTTTGCGTCTCTTTTTTGAAAGTCCCTCAAGAAAGAGACGCAAAACATAAGTGACGAGTCAAGGTCATATTTTTCATTATCATTATCATTATTTGTCATTTTTTTTATATGACCTTGACTCGTCACTTATGTTTTGCGTCTCTTTCTTGAAAGTCCCTCAAGAAAGAGACGCAAAACATAAGTGACGAGTCAAGGTCAGTGGCGTGCACAGGGTTTTATGACAGGGTAGGCAGCTTTTTTTCGAAAAAATAATAAAGTTTTTTGCTATTGCCGAGATAGTAAAAAACTCACTAGATGATTAAAAGTATTTATAGTTTAAATAAGAAAACTAAATACCTACCTACCTACTGGTTTGGTTTTGTAACAATTAAAATAATTAAGTAAACCAACTCATTTATAAATTAAATCTACACGCCTAACCGTTTTTAAATACGATTTTTAACGTTATTAACTATTCAACCTTCGAAAACAAGTGATTCAAGACACAATAGAAAGACAATAGCAACGTGACAGCCGGCTGTCGCTTGGTCGCGAAAGGTTAAATAACAGACACGTAAAGCAAAATAATTTCATTGTGTGTACACAAACACGCAGCGAGTAAAAAAAATATTTCGTAATTCTTACATTCACTTATTAAATTTAGGGGTTATAGCTATTACCTTTTTTTTGGGTTAATTCTCGTAATTCAGGTACACATCTCGAATAATCTCGATACACTTTCGATACCACCTTGCTACTTGTTATTTGAAGTTTTCAATAATTTCGTAATTCGTAAACCTAACATCATAACTTGTAACAAACTCACATTGTCAACACAAACCTCACAATCGAACAACATTTCACAATATTTTATAAACAAAACAAACAAAAATTGTAAAAACGTTTAAATAAACTAGTAATCGAATTTAGCAACAAATCGACCTAAATATTTGCGTTTCAAAACAAATAAACAACATGGACCCTTTTACACTACGCCGTATTCTAAATTTTGATGGATAAAATGTTGACAAATAAAGTTGCATCAATTTCAACCGACATTGTACTTAGCAAATGACTTTTTCAACTTAGCGTATAATCTCTCGGTGACAGCCAACAGGCGAAATATTTGAAATGTGTCAACCAATAGAGTGGTTGTCGTTGTAGTCCACGTCACGAAGTGGCTCGTGATTGGCTGTTAGGCATGGCCTAGCTGGGGAACTACTTGTAATGTACGCGCGTTGATGTGTGCATTTCACAGACCCGAAATGTACCACTACATGTGCACATTTATGAATGAGATTTAGGCAGAATCTAACTCTGCCTACAGCCGTTCAACGAGACGCGGCGCTCGCGCTGGCGCGCCTGTTACGAACGCGGCGCGAAATTTGAACACTATGATTTATTGCTATTCCTTTATCTTAGAGACTTTTACAATTTTTTTATTTGTTTCATACTTTTTAGTTTTAAAATATTAGGATTTGCATCTACTGGGTCTGGGTGAATTGGTCTAGGGTCGGCAGTGCCTTTCTGCCTATAAGGACCGCACGTCCCTGGTCAAGGTCATACTTTTGGTCCTCAATTCTTTCTTCGTGGTGCAGTATCCAGTGTTTTATTTAAAATTCTTGGTTGAGTCGATTAGGGGTGCGTTCTGAAATCAATTAATCAATGGAAATCATTATTTAATTAAATTATTATTTTAAGAATTTTCGCTTAAATGGGGGTGTTTAAAAATATTATTTAATTAGTTCTAAGTTCCATATTTTTGTCGTATTTATTAGAGTGGACTTTGATGCTGGTTGGATTTTTCTCGGAATAAAAAACCAACGTCCATACAAAAAGCGGACATCTCCTTTGTAAAAAAACCGCAGTATTCAGTTAATACTTAACATTATTACA
Source organism: Athetis lepigone (assembly GCA_033675125.1). Lineage (NCBI taxonomy): Eukaryota > Metazoa > Arthropoda > Insecta > Lepidoptera > Noctuidae > Athetis > Athetis lepigone. The sequence goes on along the minus strand of CM066220.1, from coordinate 2,840,027 downwards.
AGGATTTTTTTTATATAAATGTAGACTAATATAATACGTGCACTATATGTTCTCAATTTAAAATAATGTTATTTTTTATTTTATTAGAAATTTAATACCTACCGAAATATTGCGAGGAAATCTACGCGCCCGCGACAGCCGTGCATGTTATTCTTATTCACTTATTCAGTCGCGCTCCGATACTCAGACTGGAACGTCGCGTCACCACGCGCTCTTGCGTATTTGTATTGTTTCATCTTGTTATTTTGTGTTAGTTTGATTGTTTTTTGTTGTTGGTGTTTTGTTTTGTTATTGAGTATTTCTAAACAAATGGGAAACAACCGGAATAAAAAGAAAAAGAAAAAAAGTTGGAGAAAAGAAAATGCTAAAAACATGAATAAATTACGGAAGTAAGTGCCTATCTTTCTGAACCTAATAAGTCATATACTTACCTAAATTACCTTATTACCTTATATAATATTAGTCTAATTATGTTTAGTCGACACGAAAGTTCTTCTATAATGATTGGAAATTAGCTAACTGTTTACGTTCCTTACACTAATAAGTAAATCAGGCAGGTAAACCGTAATATAATCTTATAATGACTTAATCTTTTAATAAATCGCAATACTTGAATGCCATCCTACTTTGACGTCTAATTGTATGTGTGCGTTAGTGTGCCGTTTTTGAAAATAGAATGTCGTGTAAGTAACATATAGATCTACACCTTTTTACGTATACCTATTATCATTGTCAGTCTACATAACAATATAGTATAAATAAATCAAAGTCGCTCCCCGCTGTCTGTACTTATACTTGTACCTATGCTTATATTTTAGTGCGGTTTTATCTAATGGATAGAGCGATTCAACAGTAAGGTTTATTTGTATAATACATGCATATTATAGAAGGAAAACGACAGGAATCTTAATGATATATTAAGTAACACCCGTGCAAAGCTGGGACGGGTCACTCACTAGTTTATAAACATAAATTACTCGAGTCGAACGAAGCGTCGCGTTAATGGCGGGCGGGCTGGCGGCGTCTCTTCTCTCTCTTTCATTCGCACGGAGAGTGACAGTGACCGCCGAGCCGCGCTTCGAGACGGACCTATGTCAGGGGGTCTACTCTTATTCAACGAAAAACGAAGTTTCGATCGAAATTTCGCGTGTTTCCTACCACGGTTTCAATTCGTTCCGAAATTTCGTTCGAACGAAGATTGTTTGACATTTAGAACCTACTCTAATCCTTTTTAACTCCGAACGAACTTTTGAATTTGACAGATGATTGTTCGGAATTTTAACCTCAAAGTGACGAAACCAAAAGTGTTACCTTTTAATTTTCGTTTGAGTGAATTTCGTAAGAATATTAATTGAAATGGCTTCAAGAATGCTTTTAATCGAAGCTGCTCTACGTGAAGAACGTGTAGAGCGTAGAAGGAACCGGCGCCGCCTGCGCAATCAACTTAATATAAGTCAAATTCCCGACTTAGAGTTTTGTAGGAAATTACAGACTCAGTCGCCAATTATTTGAGGAGTTGTGCCAGGAAATAGTGCCCTTATTACCTCCAAAGGCAAGGCGTCATGGAATTGAGCCCACAATTAAGGTATGTATATTTTTATTATCATTTTCTTCAATTAAAATTAACATTTTACATTTCATAATCCTCATTTTTTTCAGATCCTTACGGCCTTGAATTTTTATGCCCGAGGCAGTTACCAAGGGTCTGTGGGGCAAAACATGGACGGGCCCATGGCACAACAGACTGTTTCTCGTTGTTTGCGGGAGGTCACAACTGCCCTCAATGCACCTCATATAATAAGGAAGTACATAAAATTTCCGCAAAATAGAAATGAAAGGAATCATATTAAGCGGCGGTATGTACTTAAGTGACATAAAAATTAAACTTAGTAATAAACATAAGTTCTATTATTTATATCTGCTTATGTTTTTAAAATAATGTTTTCATTACTAAACTTATTTTTGCAGATTTTATGAGAAATATAGGCTTCCTGGTGTGATTGGATGCATTGATTGCACTCATATAGCAATTGTTAGACCTTCGGAGCACGAGGAACAATACTTTAATAGAAAACATTTTCATTCGCTTAACACCCAAGTTGTAAGTATTAAAACTAAATATTAATGATTTTATTGTGACATTGTATATCATTCTCATTACTCTATACCCCATTTACCTTTTGTAGATGTTAAATAAATTGAATGACATTCTTTTCCAGATATGTGACAGTGATTGCTATATTACCAATGTGGATGCATCATTTGGTGGAGCAACACATGATGCTTATATTTGGAGAGAGTGTGACATAAGAAGCCACATGGAGAGTCTCCAGAATGAAACCGTTTATCTATTAGGTGTGTTTGAATTTATTGTTTTTGTTTAAAATATACATATTACTAGCTTCTGTCCTCAGCACGGGCCAGTTGGTCTAGTGTTCAGTGACCCTGACCGCTAAGCCAGAGGTTGTGGGTTCGATTCCGACCCAGGACAAACTTTGTGTGATGAGCATAATTGTTTTTTCTGTCTGGGTGTTATTTATCTATAATATGTATGTATTTAAAAATTATATAAGTATGCATATCAGTTGTCTGATTACCATAACACAAGCACTGCTTAGCTTGGGATCAGATGGCCGTGTAAGATGTCCCAGGATATTTATTAATTTATGTCTTATTTGTGTGCCAAGTTTCATCCAAATCTATTCAACCGTTTTTGTGGGAAAAAGTAATATCCATACTCTCCAACTTTCACATTTATAATTTATTAAATAGGATTATAGGACATTAATTCACATCAATAATGCTTTTTTTTTATTTTAGGTGATTCTGGTTATGCTCTAAGGGAGCATATGATGACACCTATAGATAATGCTGCTGAAGATTCTCCTGAAGGCAGATATAATTTTGTTCAAAAGCGTGCACGCTCCACCATAGAACGCACATTTGGTATTTTAAAAGGTCGTTGGAGATGTCTTTTGGCAGCTCGGGAGCTGCATTACTGTCCTGAAACAGCAGGTCAAATTATAATAGCCTGCTGTGTTTTACATAACTTATGTATAAGGGGTGGTATTGATGCTCCCGAGTTAACTGAAGATGAACTCCAAGTTGAAAGAAGCAGGCAGGTTTCCTCTCAATCAGCCGCTATTTCAGCTCAAGCTCTACAAGCAGGTCGAAGAGCAAGAGCTGCATTAGTGCAACTGTTGGAGAGGAATAGGTAGAATAAAGATGTGACATTTATAATTATTTTTTACGGTACCTTGCCAATTTATTTATGCGAACATCATGTATGTAAGAAAAAACCAACATATCTTTAGTAAAGTAGGTGATAGACATAATTTTAATACCAGGAATAAAGATAAACTAGCTCATCCATATTTTAGACTGTCCAAAGTAAATACATCTTTCATGGGGTACTGTGTTAAATGTTACAACAAAATTCCTTGTGAAAAATTAAAACTAAACGAAAGGAAATTTAAAACATATATTAAGAATAAATTATGTCAACAAGCATATTATAAATTGGAAGATTACATTCAAAATAAGAATGCTTGGAAGCATGCTGGTCCAGCTCCATAGGATACTTAATCCACAGTGTGGACAAAACCAAACTGGTGGCTAATTTAAGACTTATTTAAACCAAAAATAGAATTTTAAATCGGTCGGAGTTTGGTGGCTCAAATTTGTGCCACTGGGGCTCTAGAGGTTAAACTGATAATGATAAACTACTTTTACTTTTACAATTATAAATTAGACACAATTCTTTTTTCTAATAGTTGGATGCTATTTTTTGCGGAAGGTAATTTATTTGTAAATGTGTTACACTAAATGTTTGTGAACTTGATTAGCTTCCATTTCCTAATTAATTTTAATTTTTATTATGTTTATATACTCTTTTGACGGAAATGGTTTTGACATTATATACATTCTTCTCTTCACACTTAACAATGTACAAATAATAATATTGTAACAACATTATTTTAAAAGAGTAAGTATGGAGTTTCTTGCCCATTCTTCTCCATACGAATCAACTTTATGGAATGGACAACTAGATTCATTTTTCTTTTTTTTTGACGTTCTAAAGTGCCTTTTAAATGGTCTATTAGAAATAAATGATTTGAGTTAAAGTTTGATTTTCATTATATATTTGACTTTATGATAATTATAAATTGTATTCTTACTAAAGTTTTATTTACTTAAACCCTATCTACAAACAAATATTAATCTACACTACAATAACAAAAAATATATATTTACAATTAATCTATAGTATAACAACAAAAAAATTATATTCTACAATTACATAATCTTAATTCCTATGGTCTAAATATGCTTTTACAAGTTCAGACAGCTGTACCAGGGCAGCCCTGATGCCTGTAAGTTCGGGGCCCAATGTGGTTTCAAGCCGTGACAGGGCAGCCCTGATGCCTGCAAGCTCGGTGTTCCTGGCTGTTTCTCTGCCTACACGCCCCTCTTCATATTGGAACAATCTGCTTCTGACATCAGAGCCAGCAGCAGATCGTCTCCTTCTGGGACGTGTAGGTTGTGAGGCTGCAAATCAACATTCCAATGTCAATAGGTACTTAACAAAAAATGCTGAAGACACTTGAATGGGTTCAGTAAATATTGTTATCTAAATGGACATATTTTATTGTGTGAAAGTAAATATAGAAATATCAGTAAGCATTACTAATAATAGTTTATTTTTTTAGTACAAAAATAAATAAAGTCTCAAAATAATGTTATATCATGTAATATTTTTTTTATGATAGCTTTACTGAATATATTACAATATCATACATATACTTACAAAGTGTGGAAGTCAGGGATTCTGACACTGGTGGTTGGGGTTCTACTAGCTGAATATCTAGGCTGGGTTCGACATACTCCACAACATCTTCATGGAAATCCAAATTAAAAGGCTGTGAAAAGCTCAGTGGTTGGCTTGCCTGACTGGAGGTAGATGGAATTGGTTCATTGGTCTGAAAATAAATCATTTAATACTAGAATCATTATACATTTTAATGAAGGTTTGTTGACATTAACTTAAAATGGACTTAAAAATTCTTATAGACACAAAAATACTGTTTGGTGATAAAAACAATTTTTGTTAAAAAAAAATTTGAACATAAGTAAGATTGTGAATAATTGAGAATTAAAAGAATGACTACCTCACTAAAGGCTGGCACTCTGGCTCCAGTTTGGCGTTCACCAAATCCATCTCCCATTATTGACAGTATCTTTAACTGTGATTGGGAGAGTGGGGGTGCCATCGATGGACCACCTCCAGTCGCTGAAGCCAACCTCCTAGCATCAGCAGCAGCTTTCTTTGCTAGGTGTTTTCTATCAAACCATACCTGCAAAATATAAATTCATGAGATACTTGTGTCACTATAACAATATGTTATTAATTAATAAAACACTAGGTACCTTTTGCCACTGCTGAACTGTTTTAGTGCAACCGCCCATGGAATTAAGCATGTTGCACAATTCTTCCCACAGCCTCTTTGCTTGGGCATTTCCATCACCACCCCTTAATCTCCCGCGGGCTAGATCCCTATGCTCGTCCAAGAAATTAAGAAGGGTGTCGATTTGCTCGGGAGTAGCCGAACCCGTATGTGGAGCCATTTTAAACTAAAAATATAAATAAGTAAATGGTTATTATTAATAAGAGGCGATAAGATGAACCACTGATCGATACTTTTAGTGTTATTAAACAAATATTATGTATTTGATATTTACCTACTTACAAAGTTTTTAAATCCAAACCAAACCTGTAGAGACCCAAATGCAGACTGCGACAGTACAACTCTTGTACAACTTAAAACTTTCTTAAGGAATGTGTATCGCGATCGCAAAAAAGCACTTGGAAACATGATTTATTAACACAACACTTGAGAAACTAACTTTTAGAAAACTTTTCAAAGATTTCAAAACAAAAAATCGTAAGTTGACATGTTTATTGTTATGATTAGATAACGTGTAGATTATACAGCCATTTTTGGTCGTCATACATTACTACCCATTGTTAGCATGAAATAGTACTCTTCAAATTAGTCGGCTGTGAAAGGGTGTTTTATAGTGTCTCGATGAATTTCATCAAAAATAAAATTTTTGACTGTATATTTATATTTTCTGCGTAGAATATTACAAGTAATACTTATGCATATCGTAGAATTTAAAGATACAGCCAGAGAATTTGTAGTTTTAACTTTAATTAAAAACCGTAATTTAATATAAACGACATCAAAAAGAAACTACGCAATATTGTTCATCCCATTCGTTCACGAAAATTATCTATGAATCCGAACTTCGTGTGCCTGTCCGAAAATAAAACAGAGTAGGGTCGTCAACGAAATTTCGTTTAAATTTCGTTCGTTTGCGAAGTTTCGTTTCGAAGAAAGAGAGTAGACCTCCAGTGTTCCGTTCGCGCGAAAATTGTGACGTAACCGGTACGGCTTATCTGTACACCTCGGTGGAATGCTCGCCCCCTCCCGCTTCCCCGCGCGGCGCCCCGTGTTCGCCTCGTTCGTTTAGTAGCGATAGCATTTTTGTTTACGTTGCGCCATTTTTTCGAATCGTTTGTTGATGTTTTGGAGTTTTATGTTTTATACCTTTCGACGACCAAGCGACAGCCGGCTGTCACGCTGCTATTGTCTATCTATTGTGTCTCGAACCACGTGTGTTCGAAGATTTAAGTTATAGGTAGTTAATTTGAACGTTTTTACTGTTACGGGCTTGTCAACCACAATGGGAAAACCGATTCGCAGTGAAACAAAGGCTCTTATATTAAAAGTGTTGACTTTCTTTGAAAATGAGAAAGCGAATAAACAATTTCCTATTCCCGTGGACCAGGCTGTTAGGAGGACTTGTCTAGCGACTGGTGTGTCTAAAAGAATGGTAATGAAGATTAAAAGTGAAGCCAAGAAGGCAGCTCAAGTCGTCCCGCCAGCGCCTGGTACCGCGTCAGGATCTGGGTCAAGTTTAACATCAAAGTTGTCATCTCCGGCCAAGAAAAGAAAACCGAGCGAGCAAAATATGTAAGAATAGATTGGTGCTTATTCTTTTGTTCATAAAGTAAACTAAATTTAAGTTTAGTGCATCTTTCTCTTACATTTACACTAAGAAAAATTTTAGTTAGTTCAATCAAATAATACACTCCAAATTTAGACGCGATTAAAAACATGGCCACAAAAAAGCGTCGATTTAGTTCAGACGCTGACCAATTTCTTGCTCATTTTTTTTGCCAAATCTATACAGTTTGTGACGGCGGAAAAAATAATTATGTTATTCTTGAACATATTTCTGAGAACCCTAATGTATTCAAAACACGTTTTTAATAAGCTTGATACAAAAAAAAGTTAAAAGGTTAAAACTAACCTCTTAAAAATGATCTTCCAACAAAAATATCTGTATTCTAAGTACCTACTTATAAACACCACGTGCGTTGGTGAAATTTACCTAGGTATATCAATAACAAGCTGCCTCCCGCGGTTTCACCCGCGTTCAAAATGTTAAGGGTAAAACCCTTATCATCGAGGGGTATGAAATATAGATAGTAGCCGATTCTCAGACCTACTGAATATGCATATTTTGGTAAAAATCGGTAAAGCCGTTTCGGAGGAGTAACCCAAGCAACAAAATTATCCTATAATGCAGGTGTTACAGGCCTCCAGCACTTATAATGTTCTTTTAAGGGTTCTAGTATTGGCTGCCACGCTTGTAATAGCAAGAATGGAGTTAGTTGGGCCTTATAGTATATCTGATCTTATACATTTGCTTATAATTACTTATAGGTTGAAATTAAGGGCGCAATATAAGCTTGAGTAACCTATAAAAGTATCGCGAGGGTGTAAATGCACTCAAGAGTATATAAACTGGTAGGCTATACTTATAACTGCTAACAAGAAGCGTTATAAAACTACTATAAGTAAAGTACGATAATAAGAATGATAAACAGAACTAAACATACTGGAAACTACTTGAATTTATTACTTGGTTTTATAAAGGCTTATAAGTTCACTTTACAGATCAATTATAATTAAAATGGAGCGGTTTTATAGTGGTATAAACCAATATTGTTATAATCTTATGGTTTTGACAATCGCCATTTTATACACAAAGTACGCCTATAACGGTTTGTTAATGTATTTGTTAAAACCAACTTTCTCAAAATGGCGAATTATCGTAGTATGTTTACTAAAACCAACATTATTTAAAAATTCAAGTTAATGAAATCGCTAATTTCAAGAGGCGTGTCAAAATTTTGTTAAGAAACCTATTAGACTTCACCGAAAATATACGTGCGCCAAGTACATTTAAACACATTATACATTTTGACTTACTGCTAACTAGCACTCTACCCATAATTAATATTCCAGTTAATATAAAAATTTATAATATTAAATGGATGAATATTAATCTTTACAAATGCGCGCACCAACATTAACCAATACAGAACACTTTGTATGAGCTTGCAAGGGATTCAATGTGTATGTTAGTGTCGTGTTTGGTTCTATTAAGCGCTGATAGTTAGCTTCGCGGGAGGAAATAGTTCCACGTAGTCCATCTATAAGGTCGTAATTGGTCAAAGTGGTGTCGACCAAGTCTACTATAAACATTTAATAAGGTAAAATACGCCTATAAATTGGGCCCTTTTCCGTGGTTATAATTGCTTACTATTCCGTTATAGTCCTAATAAAATGGTGGTTCCAGGATAATTACTAGACCACATTTTGCTGCTTGGGAAGGTAATAACATTGTGACACGAGAATCCATACTAATCCATACTAATATTATAAATGGGAAAGTGTGTCTGTCTGTCTGTCTGTCTGTTTGTCTTTCTTTCACGGCAAAACGGAGCGACGGATTGACGTAATTTTTTAAGTGGAGATAGTTGAAGGGATGGAGAGTAACATAGGCTACTTTTTGTCTCTTTCTAACGCGAGCGAAGCCGCGGGCAGAAGCTAGTATTATAAATGGGAAAGTGTGTCTGTCTGTCTGTCTGTTTGTCTTTCTTTCACGGCAAAACGGAGCGACGAATTGACGTGATTTTTTAAGTGAAGATAGTTGAAGGGATGGAGAGTAACATAGGCTACTTTTTGTCTCTTTCTAACGCGAGCGAAGCCGCGGGCAGAAACTAGTTTTATATAAGATGTATCATGTTTAAATACAGAACTTGGTTGTTTTTCATTTTTGAATACTCAACTTATTTTCAAGTACTTAGGAAATTAATTTATTTTATCTAAAAAGTGTTTATAACCTTAAGGATCACAATTGCATACATGGTCACACGATCTAAATGTCTATCTATTTCGTAATAATTTGATTGGCCACTTTATTATAGGTGATGAACCGACTACTATAAATGTTTGATATTATAATATAGAAAACCTACGTGAGCGTGCCATAGAATGAGACATCCATAAGTACATAGATACGCTCGGAAAACATAGCCCTCCTTTCGGCAGTCGGGTAAAAAGTTATGAATACGAACGTCCCGTCATCACGCTTCTCTTTCATACGCATACAATCCGACAGACACAGTAACCGCGTAGACGCGCAGCTAGACTGACGTACGTATGTCGCATGTCATTGCCTCGCTATCCGTTCGTGTCATATTTGATGTTTGAAAACTTCAAACACAAACAATGGTGCCGATTCTTTTGTTCACAAATTGACCTTAATTTATGTATCTTCCTCCCTCCATTTCATTATATTTTAGTAAAGAAAAATTTTTTGTTCAGTCCTGTCAAATTAAGACACTCCATAGATAATTTAGACGCGATTAAAAACATGGCGGCTAAAAATACGTCGATTTTCTCCAGGCGCTGTCTAATTTGACAGGAATAAACGAATATGTATCTTCTGTCCTTTTCTTAACGAAAGAAAAGAGTAAGATGCATTTAACTTAAATTTAGGTTAGTTTGTGAACAAGAGAATCAGCACCGATAATTTATTGTTCCTAAAACTACTTACACTAAGTTGTAAAAAAATTGGCACGTAATGACATTGGTATAGGAGTTTAAAATAAATTAAGTTTTGTAAATATTTGCTCTGTAAAATGGGAAATAAAAAAAAGTCCCGGAGGCCAGCAAAAAAGCGCTACTATAGGAACAAAATAAAACGTCTCATGGAAGTAGTAAAGTAAGTAATTTGTTTATACTTATTGTGACATAACGGTTACGAACATAAATAAAATAATAACCAAATAGGTACTATGAAGGCCATTTTGTACCGCTCATACAATGATATTATTAGTAAAATGGTGTAGATAGGTTACCTAAACGAAATTCTGACTTCAAAAAAAGCACACTAACGCACAAATTACGTAACTGGATATTGCAATGACAAACCAAAGTACAATTACCTACATGTCAAAGAAGGACGGTATGATTAAAGTAGTGCGAGTGAAGGGATAAACGTCAAATGGGAACGCGATACTCGGTAAACTTGGTTCATTAGAGAAAGGAATCTAAAATGGCGGCGCTTATCATGTTCTCTCGCTCGCACACTAGTGCCGTCTATACTCACTCGCGCGCGTACCATCAACATAAAAAAAATTGTCTTGATTTGCTTCCACGCTGCCTTGACGCGCTCAGTGCTCGTTTTTATATCTTGTTATTGCTTTCTGTTATTTTTCCGTTGTTACCTGTTTGTTATTGTGGTCAAAGTAGCCACTGTTTCCGATAAAAACAATAAAAAATTCTTAATAATATTTTCGATTTGAAAAAAAAACCTCAACTTTAAATTTTATATTCCGAATGTACTATTTGTCAACGCAAGTACATGCCACCATTTAAGATTCCTTTCTTTAAATGAACCGGCTTATATCATGTTGGCCAAATAGCTACATTTTTAAGTGCCACTTTTTGGCTGCCTACAATAACCTTAACACCTTTTAACTATCATCTTTTAGCGTAAACAATCCATTTGTAACGAATTTTTGGAAATTTAATTTTTATAAGTATATATTATTAGGACATTTACATCGTTTTTTAAGTATTTTTAGAATAATTATGAATTTACTTTACAGTCAAAGGAAACAACAGCTGGCGAATAGTTTTGAAGCAGGTGACGCTTCGGGATTTGTTTTTTACCAGTAAGTGTAATAAGATAAAAAATCTTACTTTGATCACTGATAAACTATCGAATTTACATAGACCTATGACTATCTTAGAACTGGACTTATAGCAATATACCTATTTGTAGATTTATCGTTGTTTTTTGCCCACTCTAATCAACCAATCATCGTGTGATTTTTTCTTTTCTTTTTCGTTTTTTCTTAAAAATCGAGGAGGTTGTCAATTCGCATGTTTTTTTTTCTGTAATCTATGTTCGTGCATAATTCCGTTGTATTAATATATTCTTCAGTCAGTTCAGTCTTGCAAAATTGTTCTTTTGAAGAGAGAAGTTGTAAAAGCAATTTTTCATTACTCCTGCTCGGAAAGTAGCGAAGCGGAGAGCCGGAGAGAAAATAATACTTTTCTACTGCCAGCTGTAACAAAAAACTTGTTCTATTTTGAGTTTTGACATTTCTATTGAGCCATGTTGTAACTTTTTTACAGCTAAATTACTACGCGATGTAACATATAAGTATTAATTAAGAAATATATTTGTTTAAATGACTTTATTATATTTTAAAATGTTTCTTTAAAATATCATAGATTTAGGTTGAATATCAGCCATTTTTTTAATGTAAGATATAAGCTGGATAGCAGGGGGCCACAGAAAAAAAAATTGGCGGGAAAACGGTAATTCGAATAGCACAGTTTTTTTCATCCGAGACTCAATCAGTTAGAATACTTATATGTGTTGCAGTCAAGACTCTTAATCAGTCAAAAGTACTATTGACTAGCAAAATCAGTCAAAAGTAATTTTGACCGTATTCTTTAGTCAATAGTACTTTTGACTAAAATAACAGTTAAAAGTACTTTTGCCCCATGGAGCTGGATTAAAGTACTTTTGACTAAGTGATTCCGTCAAAAGTGATTTTGACTGGTTGTATCCGTCAAAACTCTTACAAAGTTAAGGTGGTCGATAAAAATAACGAGTCAGGGCACCCCTACTCGGACAGGTTAGGTTAGAAGGCTAAGGCGGTAGCGAAGCGGAGCGGAGCTCCCGCCTTAGCCTTCGTGGTTATTTTTTTTAAACCACCCAGAAACAGGAGCCCCGCGCAGCGGGGCTCCGTCGACTAGTTAGGACAAGTTTAGCCTAGTCAAAACTAGTTTGTCCTGAAATCGGGTTTGGCCGGCTCAACTACGGCTTTACTAAGTACTTTTAACTGTTATTTTAGTCAAAAGTACTATTGAGTAAAGCATACGGTCCAAAGTACTTTTGACTGGTTTTGCTAGTCAGTCAATAGTACTTTTGACTGGTTAACTCGTTGACCGATTCAAAAATATAACAATAGTATAAACAATTAAACTTTGCACCCGTGTGCAAACTTCGACGCTTGACGGGGAGTCTTGACTGCAACATATGTATTATATTTAACGCCTAAATCAATAGAAAAATATCTAAAGATTTTATGAAATGGTGCGCAAATGAAAAAAATGCCATTTCTTTCTTTAACTAATCTTGTTTTTTATATTTTCTTTCACAATGTGATGGTAAACACAGTGTTTACCTCGGGAAAACGTCATGCTCGTGAACGGGCGCTGTCATTTGGGATCAACTCTTAACTGTAATTCTTTATTTCTTATAATTATTTTATTTTATATTGCCCCTTACCTTCATTGTTTTCACATATAGAAGGAACACGAATGTGGTAACCAAGATATTGTAAAACTTGATATTATTGTTTCTTCTTCTCCATAGAGATCTACGTTTTGGAACAAGCAACTAGCTTCACCTTTCTGACAGACTGACTGACACTTTGACAATTCTTAAGTGCCTGTTAATGGTCTAAGTGAAATAAATGCTTCGAATTTTTGTTTTTTATTTATTAAATCCCATAAAATAGAAAAACCTATTTGAATAAAATGAAAACCTAACTACATGTACATTCCCCGTGGTCCCTTCGAGAAATACTTGGTGTATTTTGGTCCTGCGAACTCGAAAACAAATCAGCTGTTTCATACTTTATATTCGGGAGGGCATTGAACTTTTGTTAGAAACAGCTGTTATTTTTTCCGCGATTTCAGAGTTGTTTCCATAATACAAGTTGTTGGTTTTCATGGGTAGAATTATCTCCTAGTGGGTTGTGCAAGACCAAAAATACACCTAGTATAATGCTGCCCAAATAAAAAAAAAATTAGTTATTTGGCCAAGTATTTATTAAAGTTCATACAATTGTATTGGTCAATTCATGCGAGAACCAAGAAGGTTAATAGCATGGTAGAAGTAAGTACAGCTATATTTTACAGTGTAAAGATTCGCTTTTCTTTTCAGGCCACAAACACCTGAAGAAACGGAGACTTTGATAGTGAAAGTAGAACCTCCTGAGCAGTAGTAAGTTAATTTAATTTTTTCTTTAATATTTAGTTGTTAAGCTTTGTGAAGCAGCTCGTAGAATTCAGAATCTGATGTCCTAATGAAATATGCCGTGATGGTTATATGGATATGGCCTAGTGGTTAACGCGCCCGCCTCTCATACACTGGTTGTGGGTTCAAATCCGGGCAAGTATCAATGTGAGTTTTTCAATTCTTCATATGTACTTTCTAAAGTTTATCTTGGACATCGGTGAAGGAAAACATCGTAAGGAAACCTGGACTTGTAGTCCAGTAGTATGAGTCCGAAATCGCCAATCCGCCTTGAGCAAGCGTGGTGATCAATGCTCGTTCTTTCTCTGTATGAGAAGAGGTGTTTGCCTTGCAGTGGGACAGTAATTAGCTGGTATTATTATATTATGATCAAATATTGCCCTAAGGCCGAAGCATTTGACAAACGTTGTTTATCAAATGCTTCAAATTTATTTATTTTATTAGGAATTCCAACAAGAAATACACAACTACATACATAAAAATATACAAACACAACCATGCCATGTGTTTCCTCACCTATAGGAATCCACATCATGCGTAGACCATTTACCTAGATAAAAATAATATAAAAATAAAAAAGTGACATAAAAACCAAATTCAATTTTTTTCAAACCAGTTATGTATAAACAAGCAGTTATGCAAATAAAGTAATAATCATTTTAACATTGTATTGTTATTTTTTAGCGAGGGATCTGAAATGATTTATACCCCATTCGAAGTGAAGTTAGAACCAGGCGTTGTAGCGAGCGGGTAAGGCAAATTAATATTTATTATTTAATTATTTATTCTTCATGCTCAAACCCTTTAAGCTTTTGACCGCCATTGTCATGCATAGATGACATACCAAAATACCCGGCACGCTACGGTCACGACCCTGTGACAAACTTCCATACTTATTTAACCATTCGACGACCAAGCGACAGCCGGCTGTCGCGCTGCTATTATCTTTCTATTGTGTCTCGATTTGTGATTGATGCTTGGCGCTGAGGGCACGATTTCGCTGTTTTGGAGTGGCGGTCAAAAGGTTAATTAATATCAACCCATTTTCATAGTTTCATCTCCTTTTAAATTTCTGAAATTGCTTCTTAGTTCGCAATAGTTTCTATATGATTATGACGAAAAGCGTCATAATTATAATTAAACTATTGTGCAAATGACATGTTTTTAACTTTGTTAGTTTTGGCTGTATTGTTTCTTTATATATTGAGACTAGATTTTGCCCGCGGCTTGGCCAGTTTGTATGTCAAACTTCCATCCAGTAATTTTCCCCTATGGGGTCGAATTTCCAAAAATCTAGTTAGTGGTACTTACTCTTCATAAAGAACACACGCTGCAAGTTTCATGACTCTAGGACCAGCGTTTTAAGCTGTGCGTGGCTATATCAACAGTCAATCAGTTTGCAAAGATAATATAGATTATCTTATAACTTTCTCAATCCGACTGATTGTTAATATACCCACGCACAGCCCAATCCGCTGCTCCTAGAGACATGAAACTTGCAGGGTGTGTTCTTTGTGAAGAGTAGGTAACCATTAAGAAAGGATTTTTGGATATTCCAACCATAAAGGTGTAAAATAGGGAATAGAAGTTCGACATTCACGCGGGGGAGGCCGCGGGCTAAAGCTAGTGTTTGATAATATTTTATTCTGTATATTCAGGTCGCAAGTTGACCCGATAGCGGTGGAAATACAGACTGAGCCTTGCGTATATGGAGGAAAGAGGTACTTGACATTATATATCAGTCACTTAGTATATTTTAACTGGCTTTGTGTATGTTACTCATAGCATTATTATTTTCGACACAGAACAAACGAGACGCCAGCACCTGACCTACCAGCTACTAACAAAGGCAGAGGAAGAAAAAGACAAAGAAAAGATGATGAGACGACACAGTGAGTACACATTTTTACTAACTTCCAAATGTCCTATGGTATGTCTTTTAACAATCATCTTCCTAGCCTTTCCCCAACTATATTCGTCTCGGCTTCCAGCCTAAACGGATTCAACTGGTTACTAGTGGTTACCAGTGTTTTACGTTAAGCAATTGCCTATCAGACCTTCATTGGACTGGTCAGACTTCCTGTCATCTGAATAACCTTAACGACTGTCAAAGTTTTTTGAATGACCAACGGCTTCGCTTTCCGAGGCACGAGGTGTCAGTGGTGACACCACCATAATTTTATGTAATTTTTTATTTATTTTTTTATAAGACACACCAACAACTCGCGACTTCAAACCTTTTGACTGTCAGAGTCAAGTATAGATGACAACCCAAAACGTGCTCAGCACGGTCACGCTCCCGTGACAAACTTCTATGCCGATTTTAAAAGCTTGGTCCAGAGGGCACGATTTCGCTATTTGACGAGACAGTTAAAAGGTTTTACCACTGTTAGCCATCACAACTAAACCCTAGTACTTATGAAGGTATATGTTTGCGCAGGCACACACAAGGCCTGACGACTGCGAGAGCGTCGAGCAGCGTTCCTACCAGAGACGTAGACGAGTGAGTATATTTACTTTCAGTACAAGTGGAGCTCTTTGTAAACTAGGAGGTAGGAAATCTATATGCTGGCGGGGCTCAGATGGATTCCATTTTAATAGGCTAATTGACTGATTTCATTGTATTGTTAATGAAGCCTAGAAAAAGTATTTTATTTCTATTCTTGGAAATATTTACATAAAAATCCGTACTAATATTATAAATGCGAAAGTGTCTGTCTGTCTGTCTCTTCTCCAAGCCTAAACCACTGAACCGATTTGAATGAAATTTGGTACAGATATAGTCTGAATAGTTTTCATCCCGGAAATCCCCTGGGAACGAGAATTATTATTCTAGGCGGACGAAGTCGCGGGCGTAAGCTAGTACTTTATAAAGTTGTTTTATTTAAATAAGTAGCCAAATCGCCATATTGTAATGTCAGACATATCGTGACGTTTACAGTCTTGTGAAGTTTAAATAGATTCAAGTAATAGCGACCATTTTAAAAAACGCTAGGCAAAATGTTCATTTCGAAAGTGTGATGTAATTTTTAAAGATTAAGTGTGACATTGTGTGACAAGGGGTGGGGAGGGTTTAATAAACTTGGTGACGTTAGATATCCATACTAATATTATAAGTAAATGGGAAGTGTGTCTGTCTGTCTGTCTGTATGTTTGTCTTTCTTTCACGGCAAAACGGAGCGACGAATTGACGTGATTTTTGAAGTGGAGATAGTTGAAGGGATGGAGAGTAACATAGGCTACTTTTTGTCTCTTTCTAACGCGGGCGAAGCCGTGGGCAAAAGCTAGTTATTATGTAAATATGATTGATGATGATTTGTGTGATAAAAAATTTGTTTGAAAAGATCATTTTAATTAAAGTACTACCGATCCAGTTTTGGAAGCAATATTGCAATATATGTATAACTATATTGCAATTTTAACAATATACTACATATGGGGCACGAGGAGGACATGAAGGTCCTAAATAAGAACTTCTACAATAATATTGTTTGTTTCAGGAATAGTTTGTTAGCAGAAGGAGCGATTAAAACAGAGGAGATAGAAATTCAGGAAGAGGGTTTTAGTTAATTTTAAAATATTTGTTTTGTCATGTATAGACGACTGAATTAAGTATAAGTAATTTCACGATGAAGACAAAGCAATGTGAACCATTTGCCAATTAGAGTAAAAATATATTGGTAAAAACAATTGATTATAAAAACGAATAACGTTATTTTTCGTTATTTTAGTACATAATAGTTTTCATTGCCGCCATTTTAAATTTATTTTTAGTTAACAGCCAAAACTGGCAGACTTGATTCTCAAAGTCGAATTTATTCATTCCTATGGAAATTGATTATTATAATTATTTTCTTTACCTAATTACTTTTTATTATTAATTAAGAATAGGTAGGTTAGGTTAGGTTAATATAATTATTTTTTGCTGTGAATTAATCATGTAAGCTCTTGGTTAAATACAATTTACTGTGTCGCTAGCCCACTACGAATAACTCATTTATTTTTTGTTTTTTAAAAATAATTAAAAAGAAAATATGCATATTTTCTGTCAAATTTAAACGTCATGAACAATTGTCATTTGTTTTGTTGATTTTTTTTTCTATTTGTGTCTTATGTTTTTTTTGTATTAAAAATATATGTCTAGCAGTCAGTGTTTTTGATTGACCCTCGACTATACCGGGTAATAAATATTAAAAGAAGCGAATTCAACCTAGAATAACACAATATCAAAGCTCAGTAGAAAATTGCAAATTGTACAATTAAGTGAATTGAATCTCGGGGTTGCAGAATAGTTGTAACGTGGTTGTAATAGTTACCGCGGCCCCGGAACATAAAGGGCAACCGAAGGAACAAGGGTGGGTTTTAGTCAGTAAAAGCACAGATTAATTAATAGTTACTACGTAACAGATACTTCACTCCAATACAAAAACCAAAATACCTACGCTATAATAGCCTACAAAATCATAATAATAATACCAGTTGTTTGCAGCAAGGAGAAATGTACCATAAGTACGCACAAAGAGAGTTGAGATTCCTTTGCCCGCCGCGCGACTAACGTGTGTGCGTGTCGTCCAGCAAATCTACTAGGGTTATACGTATGATGACAATGGTAATAAAACGAATGTTTTAGAAAAACAATTATTATTTTATTTGTTGATCAAATATTTTTTAGTTTGATAAATTGACTGATGCATATTTTTCGTTCCTTGAATTCCCGACTAAATTTATATTTCTATATTTTAGTGTCGAAAATATCCAAAACCGCGTGAATAATTTTAATAAATAATCAAAAGAGAAATCTAGAGAATTGGGAAACAGGGGAATTGTACAATAATCAGGCAATAATAACGTGGTTTTGGCATTTTGATAATCAGCGCTGTACCCGCGACGCGCGAGCACTCAGGCGGGCGCGCGACAGCCCGGTGTTCGTTGTATCGTCGACGATACGCGAAGCGGTAGGCATAAAACGCGTGGCCTTGAGCGAGTGACGGACGCCTGGTAAAAGTCTGACCCGCTCACGGCGGGAGAAGTCATTTGATGATTTCCCATAGATAAAAAAAAGTGAATTTCATCCATATCTTTTATAATCCTTGTATCGGAATCATCAGACTTTTTAACATAATGTCCTCCTCTGACTCAAACATAACGATGTGCATCTGGATGGAGGGTCCAATGGATGGTTAAAAATAGTAAAGCTTTAAAGTGGTGATAAATTTCTTAAACGTAAATTGGAGCTGTTATGATTAAAAAGCTCGGGCCCTCAGTCTAGATGCTTTCATAGTGACATAGCCTAAGGGTCAACTCACACTGAAAAAGCGGCGAAGGGCAGCGAAACTCGAAAGAGTCGCGAGGATGCCCGCGACGCCGCAGGAATTTATTCTACAATCCTCGTTCGAGTTTCTCATGCGATAATAAATATAACAGTAATTAAAATAAAGTTAAAATTCGTATGACATTGAAACTGCGTTCCGCTTCGCTGCCCTTCACCGCTCTTTCGAAGTGAGTTGACCCTAAATTTCAACGATATCTCTTTCTTTTGCTCTGAGCCGTAGTCGCAGTCCAAACCGCTTGCCCTACAGGTATTCAGAAACTTGAAGAGTGTATGTAATACCGATCCTTGGCTTTAGGGAAACTTCTTTCCATGAAGAACAAGACAGGTTGTGCATTGGTTGTGAAAGTAAAAAAAATGCGTAGGCCGCGCCGTGGGGTTTGTGCGGTCAATCAATAGTTTTACCAGTCCCACGCTCCGTCTTACCTGCGCAAGCCAGTTTGCGCAGGTAACGCCCTGTTTTAACCGCGAGCGGAACGGACGCATTAATGACTTCGTTAAACTCGCAAACGCAAATTACATTCTTGTATTTCTTCCAACAAATAGTCGAATAATAACTAAGGTGGGTGGACCATGGAAGGCCACGCTCCTTTGAAGGCCAACTATCAAAAAGTCGTAGTTATTGACATGTAAACACATATTCCTTCGGCTATACACTAAGGTCCATCAAACTCAAGGCCACATAGGCGGCGGCGAGTCGCTCGCGCCGCTATTGTGGCTGTGCGATCTCGTTCTTCGTAGACTTCGGTCGTCGACGTTACAATTGTTATTCGCGCGCATAGCAAAACGTAAGTTTTTAGTTAGATAACCTATTATTATTTCATATTTTTTTACTGTGAATTGTCGTATAAGGATATGTTTATGGTACTAAAGAAAAAAAAAAATAGTTTTGCCTCGATTTAAGTTAAAATATTGGTAGTGTTCCCAGGAAAGCCAATGGTTCCTTATAAGGCCAATCAAAAATTTGTCAGTTGGCCTTGCTAGGGTACATGGGACTTACATAGAACATGTACAAACCATGAACATATGAACAGTTACTTTTTAGTTATAAATACGTACCGTTAGAGTTAAAACAATGTTTTATACTTATTTATAATGTTTTTATTTACAAGGGTTAATTTTGGGCATAATAAAGGAATATTTTGGCCTTACAAAGAACGGACCCATAAGAAGGCCATTTGAGGTAAAAAAAAAAGTTTTTAATTTCATTATAATACGCGTTGGCAAGTTATTTGATGTCAATGTAATACTCATTACTACTGTTTTTAAATAATTTCCATTAATACATTCTTAGTTATACGATGGTGTTCGAGTAATGTTCGTTGAGTTTTTTATAAATGATAAAAATATATTGAGCATTTAATGTTTTGCTTAAATGAAAGCGCTTATTGTGTAGTTTTAGTAAAAGCGAATATATTAATTGTTACAACTCTATTTTTAAGTTGAACGACTGATATTGGCCTTGTTTGGAGCCGTGTTCCTTGCAAGGCCATTTGGAAGAGCTTAACAAAACTTAAGTTTAATGAATACTGATTAAAGCTAGGTTAAAAAAAAGTGATTTATATGGTACACAATAAAACAAACTATTATTTCATAATTTGTTTTTTTCATTTATCCAGTTAATAAACGAATAAAAAGCGTTTACTCGTTAGAGTGGCCTTCCATGGTCCACCCACCTTAATATTAAATGTATTTATTTAACAATTATGTATTAATTATAATTTTGTTGGTGCAAATACAAGTATGCAGTTTGCGCTTGCGAGTTTAACGAAGTCATTATTGTGTCCCTTCCGCTTACGGTGGAAACTGGGCTTTAAGCTGATTACAGACTACGCTATAATATTATAATAGATTAATAGCATAATATATAGGTCATAGCACAACAATATCGCGCTCCATACATTGTTATGGACACGTTCACACTTTGCTATACTAAATTATACGAAATGTGTGGTGAACAATATGCTATTGAAGCTATATGCTATTAGATTATAGCGTAGTCTGAATCGAGCTCAAAGGTCATAGCTCATTAGAGCCACCACCCCGCACTGCCTCGACGCACGGCGTCAATTCTTGTTGATGGGTGGACCACCCGCGGTCAACCAGTGGGCCACCCGCGGTCAACGAGTGAACGCCGAGGCATCAACGAGTTGACGCCGCTTGGTCCACGAATTTTCGAGTAGTTTGATAAAAAAATCAATCGCGGGCAGCGCGCGGGCCACTCATGGCCCGCGCGTTGTCAACGCGAGGTATGCGTTCGAGCAGCGAGTTGTCACCAAGTGGCCAACCCGCCGACCGCGCGCGAAAGGCTTATAACCGAGGCGATCCGCGGGGTTATTACCTATGAAACAGCAATCAGCAAAATTTGCGCAGTGACCACGCGATCGTCAAAAAAAATCGTATTATGTATGAACCGATTGCTAATCGCTCGCTGATTGTTTATTTATTTATTTAAAATATATTACGCTTATTGCTACGATGACGATAAAGTAGCAATCGCTGGAACTAATTAAATATCACCTTTAACAAAAAAAACTTAACTTTGCTCTTAAAAACCATACTAAATACGAAACCACCAAACGAAAAATGCATATTTTAGTTAACTGATTGCTCCACAGAGGCAGCACTATCGCTAGATTGCTATTTGACGTGACGTATTTTGAATTGACGTTTGAGCATCAAATATTGCTAAATTATCGCGATCGCTCGGCTATTGCAAGATACGTAATCCCGCTGCCGGTGACGCTACGGAGTTGATATAGTGAGCGCATGCCCATACAAATCCATATAAAGAATACTAGCCGCTAGGAGGCGAGTCGGTGCGGAGTTGGTGCCGGGTGCCTCTAATGAGCTATGACCTTAAAAGGCTGTGGTAAAGCTTGTGTGTGGTAGGTCCATAAATGTTGCACCAGTTTCAAAATAATCTGTGGACTTTACATGCCCCTGCTGCTTGCCAGTACAACATTCCATTTTAGAGCATTTTTTTAACAATAGGCAAGACGACAAAAAAACTTATTAAACCCCGTTTATATTATCAAAAATATTGGACAAAGAGGTATTTTATCTCGTAAAAAAAATTTTACTATAAAAATTAACTATACTGTGATTGAAGATTCGCGTGTCGTCGCGTCTATTTACAATGTTTACTTACAGTCTCGTCACAACTCATCTCTTCAAAACTTTGATCTCTTTACTTTCTTTTTTTCTTTTTTTTTGTATTTTTTTATTTATAAACGATTGAAATCGAAATATGTGTCCGTAGTTTTGGACGGCCTCAAGGACAAAAAAAAATTTTTTTTTAGCACATAGGCTGGAGCATTTATTAGTGGTGATACTTACACCTACCCTGCTTTCTAAAGGACAAATTCAAAAATAAATGAGACACATGATAAAATAAATAAAAATCTAATAAATATCTTACGACAACTCACACAAGGTCATCTGATCCCAAGTTAAGCAGAGCTTGTGTTATGGTAACCAGACAACTGATATACCTATATACTTTATAAATACATACATAAAAAAATAGCCTTTATTTCTATAACATCTGGCCCTGGGTAACGGACACGGGCAAGTCATTTGATGAATTACCTACCATCTTCAAAAAAAGTAAAATAGCGTTCAAAATGGGTCCTCCATCCAGATTCACATAATAGCTGCATCGTAACTTGCGCTGATCAGCTAGCAACCCCGCTTACCTTAATTTTTAATCTTTTGCCCACCGTAGTCATGTATAGATGACAAACCATAACGTCTAGCACGCCACGGTCACGATATCGCGACAAAAGTCTATACATTTTTAAAAAGCTTGGAGTTAAGAGCACGGCTTTGTTTTGACGTGGCGGTCAAAAGGTTAATATATCACTTAGCGTTGGCAATAATTCTAAAAAGTGGTAGGTGGCCCGTGGTGTTGATCTATAGCGGGAGCTGAGGATGTAGTGACAACCAGGGCCCGAGTCACACCGGAATGGCAGCGGCCGGCAGCGGCGCGGCGAGCACCTTCAGTGTGAAATAATTTTAAACTTTAACTACATACTTAAAAGACTAGTATCGCTTGAAAAGGTCGCGAGGCCGCCAGCGGCCTCGCGCTTCTTCCGACGCTGGCGGCCGCTGCCATTTCGGCGTGACTCGGGCCCTATAGTGAAGCAATAGTTTGTCCAGACATCCAAAACTACTTTAAGAAGTCCCTTTCTGAGCATGGCTTTCTCCGTTTCCGCAGCATCCTTTCGACCAACGTATGAAAATTGTCTGACGTTCATTATAAGCTGATGTCTGTTATTAGTGCAAACCAGGCTTTTTGGTTAGTATGGCAATTATGAATGACAATGGTGCCGATTCCCTTGTTCATAAACTTAACTAAATTTAAGTCCAATGCATATTTTTCATTCCATTTGGTTATGAAAAGGACGGAAGATACTATACAATTTATACCTGTCAAATTAACCTTTTGTCCAGTCGCGTGTGTGCATTCGTTGTTAACGAACGTGTACGGTGATATTTAGTTGTTTACAACTCATTAGTTAATGAGCCTATTGTTATCGGGCGTCGGTTGACCTTGAGGCCGATCGACGTTTTGTAAGTTTTGTGAGAATGTCGGACGATAGTAATGAGGATAACATAAGTGATTTGGAAATTAAAAAGATATTAAAAAGTTGTGAAAATAAGCAAAAGGATTTGGAAGCGAATAATCTACGAGATGAACAAAGAAGTGAAATAACCGTCAGAAGTGTAGAGAAAAGAAAGGAAAGGGAAGACGATAATAGTGAAGATGACGAATTTATAACGGTGAACAGGAGAAGAGCAAAACGTCTTATCAGAAGTGAATCAGTGGAACTAGCAAGGAATATGAGGATAGATGAAGGAAAAAATGATGTCTCGATGGAAACCGTTGATTACGAGGTATGCATCACCTCCGCGGATGTTTTACCAAAGCAAATAGCTATGGCTAAGATGCTTAGATCAGCAAATATTACGGGCGTCATTAGGATTAAATACAAGAGCTCCTACAAAGTTCTTATCCAATTTAAAGATAAGGAATCCGCGGTTAAGTTACTGGAATGTCAGGTAATCAAAGAAAAAGGGCTGCGTTGTCAACTGACTCAAGATCTGACTATGGCGTATGGCTTGGTGAGAGGAGTCGATTTGGACCTAAATGAGGAGGAGCTCAAGGAAATTTTTGAGTCTTCGGCTGAAATACTATCGTTTAAAAGATTGAAACGTCTAAATTCGGATGGAAAATGGGTGGACAGTGAGTCGATAAGAGTTTGCTTTAAAAGCAATATTATGCCTTCTTTTATATATATGCCTATGACTGCCGATTCAAAGTTGAGCCTTATGTGTTCCCAGTGACACAATGTAACGGTTGTTGGCAGTTTGGCCATTTCTTAAAATATTGTCCCACAAAAAAACTACTTTGTCCGAAATGTGGGGGGAACCACGCTAATTGTGATACCCAAAATTATAAGTGTCTTAACTGCAAAGGCAACCACTTTGTTTTAGACAAGACGTGTCCGTTCTATGTGAAAGAAAAGTCATTACGAAACATCATGAGCAAAGAACAAGTAACATATCGCAGAGCCCTACAACTATTCTATGAGAATAAGCAAAAAGAAAAGGTCATTATGAAACAGTCAAATGAACATATTATATCTATTCAAAACCAGTCTTGTGAGCTGCGGAATAATAACAATGAATCATACCGTGATAAACTTGTTATCGGATTACATAGCCAAGATGCGGTATCTGATGATCAGAGCGGGGAAGAAGAGTTAGAAAGAAGTTCAGGAGAAATGTCTACTATTTTACAAGAAAAAAAATCAAAAACCAAAAATAAAAAGAAAAAGGGAAAACGATATGATACTCAGAATCGAGTTATGGAGACTGTAAAAGAGAAGCCGCAGAATGAAGAGGAAAGTGGTGAAAGGGATGGGGAGCTTACACGTAAATTTGAGTTTAAGAAATTTTGGTTAAAAATTAAGAACATATTTATGTCAGAGGGTACTTTCGAAAAAAAAACTATTTCTGTTTTAAAAATTATTGCTGATGAACTTAACAAGTATTTGACTGATATAATATTTAATGGGAAATTAATTGAACGTTTTATAAAATTAGTAAATGGATAAGTGTTCTAAAAATATAAAGTTAAACATATTTCAATGGAATGCTCAAAGTTTTTGTCCTAAATCGATTAGCTTTAGAGACTTATTAGCTCGAGAAAGTATTCACATCGCTATTATTAGTGAGACTTGGTTTGACACTGATACTACGATAAATATAAGTGGCTATAATGTTTATCGAAAAGATAGGTACGACTCGTACGGAGGAGTTGCAATAATAGTACATAAATCTATTCCTTCTCACATTCATACTTTTAGGATTAATAACCCTGGCATTGAAGTTTTATGTGTAAAACTCGTTAACTGCAAAGACATAGAATATGTCTTATCTATTTATTGCCCATCTTCCGTACAAACGCAATTGGCTGACTGGGATACACTTTTCTCATCTTTCTCAGCAAAAACCATAATTGCCGGTGACTTCAATGGCCACCACACTAATTGGTCAGTCAAAACTGATACGAGAGGTCTTCAGATTATGGACTCGGCACTTGACAACGATTTTATCTCCCTCAATAGTGGTGCGGTAACACGAGTAAAGTTAGTTAACGGAAATTTACAACAAACTGCGCCTGATATTTCTTTTGCTTCGTCAGACATAGCTATCAAGTTTGTGTGGCAGACTTGTAATGAAAACCTGGGAAGTGATCACTTGATCATTAAAATGTCGATTCATATTAATAATGAGTTTAGTATTATTAAAAAACGAAACTTTAAAAAAGCGGATTGGACTAGTAGTTATTCCCGAACTATCTCCGATAATCTTATTGTATATAGCGACGGCCCGGGCTGGGTTCAAAATATGTATGATTCTTTTGTTACGGAAATTAATAAAGCAGCGGAGAAACATATTCCGTATATAAAATATTGTAATAAACCGGTTCAAAATTTTATTCCAAAACAGTACTGGAAACCCCAACTGTCAAAAATAGTTGCACAACGTCGGCTGGCTCTGAAAACTTTTCGTCATAACCCAACACCAGAAAATTTATCAACTTTAGAGAAATTAACTCAAGATTCACAAGACCTAATACGTAGGGAAAAATTTCTTAGCTGGCAGAAATTTTGTAATTCTATTGACGAAGCAACTTCAGCTTCTGAGCTTTGGCGTCGCATGAGATGGATGAAGGGCTTTAGACAAAATAAAACGTATTGTTCTGTCGAAAACCAAAGTAAGTTGTTGGGTTCACTTACTCCAGATTACGTTACTAATATGATACCAACATTTGAATCAAGACAACCAACTTTGGAAGCCGATTTCTCCATGCAGGAACTTAAAAGTTGTTTAAAAAAAAAGAACTCAGCTCCAGGCGAAGATGGCATAACTTATTCAATGATCTATAATTTACCTGACATAGCTAAACGTTTCATGCTTAGATTGTATAATAATATTTTTAAGTATAGTATTATTCCTAGTCCTTGGAGAAACATACAAATAATTCCAATTCCGAAGGTTAATTCCTCTTCTAATGGTGAACCGAAGTTAAGACCTATATCCTTACTGTCCTGCCTGGCAAAAATTTTTCATTTGTTAATATTCAGACGTTTAGAGTGGTTTGTTGAAAAGACAAAAATACTTTCACCTCACACAGTTGGCTTTAGAAAATCACAATCAAGTTTAGATTCTTTAGCTCGCTTGGTCTCACATATTCAAATAGGTTTTTCTAACAACATCCCAACGTTGGCTTGTTTTTTGGATATTGAAAGTGCGTACAATAACGTGTCCATTGACGTAGCGATGAAAATTTTAGATGATCTTCAAGTAGGAGCTAAAATTTGTACATATCTTTGGTTATTTTTAAGCGAAAGACATCTCAATATTAAATCGGACACTGGCGACACTGTACTTTCTAGGTGGACTAATATAGGCCTTGCACAGGTAGATCCGCTATCCCCGTTGCTTTTCAACTTGGTAACACACAAAATATGTCTCAATACAAAGAACGTATTTTTGTCGCAGTATGCAGACGATTTTGTTTTATTTGTAAGTGATAAAGACATTAAGAGTTGTGAAATACGTGTTCAACAAGCGCTCGACGGTGTAATTATGCTGTTGGATGAATTAGGTTTAGTTCTATCCCCAAACAAATCTAAGTACTGTCTCTTTAGTAAGGGACAAAGGAGACTGTTTCCTGCTATAAAAGCTAATGGCGAATTTTTGACTAGATCTGATTGTGTAAAATATTTGGGGATTTGGTTGGATTCAAACCTGCGATGGGGAAAGCACGTAAGGGAAACTGTCGATAAATGTTCTAAATTCTTTAACATTTTAAAAGTGCTGGCGGGGAGTACTTGGGGTGTACATACTAGTCACTTACGTAGGTTATATATTTCGTTAATAAGAAGTAGGCTTGACTACGGTAGCTTTATGTATGATTGTGGCGCAAACATACATACAAAAAAATTAGATAAAGTTCAGAACCAAGCACTTCGAATTACGGGAGGTTTCATTAAAAGTACTCCTATACATGTAATGGAGTGTGAGTTAAATATATTACCTTTATTTTTGAGAAGGCAATATTTAGCGTATAAATTCATGCTGAAGAGTGTGTCCTGGTCTAACAATATAACTGTTGATATGACATCGAAGTTGAGTGAGTCCTGTCGTAATACTGGGAATGCAAAAAAAAGCCTTTACTTACTGAAACAATCAGAGAGATAAACTCATTTCAAGTGTCTTCATCTCATACGCTTAGGATGTTTAGTTTGGATATCTGGGTATCAGCCATTGAATTACAGGAGATCATTAAAAGCGATCTGAAGTGTGTGACGGTCAGTAAAACTTCGTTTGAACCTAATTCTCTATTAAATAATGTCATAGAAGAATTAAATACAAACTATAGGGGTTGGCATAAGTCCTACACGGATGGTTCGAAGAGCACATGTGGACAGGGGGTTGGATACTTTTATCAAAATTGTAATATTAAAACTGGTTTCAGAATAAATACTTATGTATCCATTATGACGCTGGAACTTATTGCAATTTTTCATGCAATGTCATATGCAAGTGAACAAAAGCTAAACAAGATTGTTATTTTCTCTGATAGCAAAAGCGCTTTGCAACACGTGGCTCGATGCGCCTCTGGAATCAGAGGTGTTTCGATAGCCTACGATATTATTATTATTATCTATAATTTTAATAAATATGGCATTGAGTTTAAGTTGCAATGGGTTCCAGCTCATATTGGCTTGAAAGGTAACGAAGAGGCTGATCGAATATCTAAATTAGCAGCAGTGGAAGGAAACGAGTTTCATTTCTTACCTGACTACTCAGATTTGATTCCTAAATTTAAAATGAAATGCTACGAGCTCTGGAAAAAATATTTCGATGAAAAATCCGAAACAAAGGGAATTTGGTATAAGACCATTCAACATGAGCCTCCTCGTTGCCTTTGGTTTGATAATAGCAAACTAAGCAGAAAATATATTAAATTAGCATTAAGAATCCGATCGGGACACTATCCATCAGCAAAGTTTGCGTTCTTGATGAAAAAAGCCGAGTCTCCAAATTGCGTTACGTGTAATAAAATCGAGGACGTACAACACCTGTTGATGGAGTGTGTTAAAAATAAGGCTGAAAGAGAAAAACTTGAAAGAGAGAATTGTTTAAACCGGTTAGATATAGGCTTAATTCAAACGATATTGTCATACCCTAAATCTGACCTAGCAAAAGAACTCTGCTACTTGACAGTGGTTCTGAACCCATAATATACATATTATAAAAACGTATTATAAATATTACTATTAATGTTAAGGATATAGTATTGTAAAAGTTACAATGGAGTTGACGTATCCTTGTGGATAAAAACTCCAAAACAACTTATAAATAAAGATTAAAAAAAAAAAAAAAAAACCTTTTGTCGACCAACCGACAGCCGGCTATCGGGCTGCTATTGTCTTTCTATTGTGTCTCAAATCACGTGTATTCGAAGGATTAAGAAAACTCCATACTTAAAACCTCCATACCTCCAAAGATAATTTAGACGCGATTAAAAACATAGCCACTAAAAATACGTCGATTGACTTTTTTTTTTTTTTTTTTGGTGAGTGGGAAATCATCCAATGACTGCTCCCGTCCTGGGTGCGGCGGGAAGGCGTGTCAGACTCTTACTGACTAAAACCCACTCATGTTCCTTCGATTGCCCTTTATGTTCCAGGGTCACGGTAACTATTATAAACATTCCGCAACCCCGGTACGTCGATTGACTTCAGATGCTGTATGTATCTTCTGTTTTTTTTTTCTTAATAAAATGGAAAGAGAAAGATGCACTTAAATGTACTTATTTAAGTGTATTTAACTAGCGAATCAGCACCATTGACAATCAAAAAGTGGATAGTTTATTGAGACAATTTTCGTGCCACTGTAACAGGTAAGGTAGAACCCCTTCCCTGCCCCGCTGAAAGTGTCCCCGAAGACAATAAAACAACAACACATGTTCTGCTGACCATTATATTTTTATTACAAAAAGACATAAGAAAACGAATTAAAATAAAAAATCAACAAAACAATTGACAATTGAAAATCAGAAACTTGAAATTATCATTTTAAAATCGATTTCGAAAGATTTTCATACTACAAACTGTGTGGTACAACTACTTTAAAGTAATTTACAACAATTACTTAAAATTACGTTTCTGTCTCTTTAAGTATTGTAAAGGCTTAAAACAAAGATAATTGGCAACGATTCGTAATCAACGGGCGCTAATAACACGACAATTTGTATAGCCAAGAGCTTAAAAGTTTAATTCACAGCAAAAATTATAACCTAACTATTCTTAATTAATTAAAATTAAAGTAAAAAAAATAGTAAGTAATCAATTTCCATAGGAAATTTCTTTATAGACTACAATTAAAATTTAAAAAAGAATTATTACCAATTACCATAGGAATTATTTCGACTTTGAAATCAAGTCAAGTTTTAGCTGTTGACAAAAAATAAAAGAAAATCATTAAAAAAAAAAGAAATTCAAAATGGCGGCAATGAAAACTGTTATTTCTGAAATATCGAACAAACGTTATTCGTTTTTATTAACAACTGTTTTTTGCCAATATATTTTTACTCTAATTGGCCAATAGTTCACATTGCTTTGCCTTCATCGTGAAATTACTTATACTTAATTCAGTCGTCTATACATGACAAAACAAATATTTTAAAATTAACTAAAACCCTCTTCATGAATTTCTATCTCCTCCGTTTTAATCGCTCCTTCTGCTAACAAACTATTCCTGAAACAAACAAAAGAAGAACTCTCACAAAAATAAACACATATTCTATGTGGTTTCTTTATTTGGGACCTTTATGTTCTTCCCGTGTGGAGCATCACGGTGTGGCGTCACAAATATTACATCTAAAACTGGAATAATAGGGCTATTTCAAATAAAATTTTAACTTAATTTTATCCTAAAAAGGAAGGGAAAGCTAGCATAGATATTAATGGAAAACTGACTGACTGTTGAAATATTAACCCAAACCGCTGCTCCTAGAGACATGAAACTTGGAGGGTGTGTTCTTTATAAAGAATAGGTTACCGCTAATATATTTTTTTTTATTTCTACCCTAAAGGAGTGTAAAAGGGGGTGAAAGTCTCGACATTTACCGGAGCGAAAGTTAGCTTTAAAATAAAATTTTCAACTAATCTATATATATAGAAGAAAGTCGTGTTAGTTACACATTTTATTACTCAAGAACGGCAGAACCGATTTGGCTGAAAATTGGTGGGGAGGTGGCTTAGGACCAGGGGACGGACATAGAATACTTTTGTCTTCTTTTTTTAGTAACCAAAAATCTGATATAACGCTGGTGGCACCGCGGGGGACAGCGAGTATTTTTATAAAGTAAAGCCATGAAGCTAAGCAAGAAGATTAGCACAACGAAGATCAATAAATTACATCACATATTAAGATACGCTTTTTTCAAAAAGTCTGAGCAGTATAGCCACGGGGTATCGTGTCACCCAGTTACTGGGTTGTGGAGGTCTGATAGGCAGTCGCTTCACGTAAAACACTGATATCCAGCTGAATCCGGTTAGGTTGGAAGCCGACCCCAACATAACGATGATTAAGGCGTGGTCTAAATTACGTCACACTTTTAAGGGGGAGTGATATCGATTTGTAAATTTAAGTGATATCTGAGCCCCTCTAGCATCGAGATTTCCTACCTCCTAGTTCACAAAGAGCTCCACTTTGACTGAAAGTAAATATACTCACTCGTCTACGTCTCTGGTAGGAACGCTACTCGACGCTCTCGCAGTCGTCAGGCCTTGTGTGTGCCTGCGCAAACATATACCTTCATAAGTACTAGGGTTTAGTCGTAATGGCACAATGGGTATGGGTAACCTTTTAACTGTCAATACAGCGAAATCGTGCCCTTAGTGCCAAGATTTTAAATGATTTTTTCTTAGCTTTATTGTTTGACATATAGAAGCAACACAATTGATGTAACCAACATTTTGTAAAACCCCCTATACAAAAAAGTGTCCATGGAGTTTCTTGTTTGTTGTTCTCCATAGAGATCAACCTCTTTGGAACAAGCAACTAGCTGCAACTTTCTAACCGCCCGACTCTTTGTCAACTCAATAAGTGCCTGTAAATGGTCTAAGTGAAATAAATGCTTTGATTTTGATAAGTATAGAAGTTTGTCACGTTATCGTGACCTGGGCAAATTTTAGTTTGTTTGTCATCTATAGATGACGACTTCCGTCAAAAGGTTTTATTGCGTCCGTCTCTCATGTGAAAGTTATGGATTAAAATCCGGGCTAGTACCAATGTGACTTTTTCAATTCATATGTACTTTCTAAAGTTTATCTTGGACATCACAGACATCCCGTGCCTCGGAAAGTACATAAAGCAGTTGGTATCGGTTGTCATTCCTAGAACTTTGACAGTCGTTACGGTAGTCAGAAGCCAGAAAGTCTGACCAGCCTAACCAAGAGGTATCGTGTCGCCCAGTTACTAGGTTGTGGAGGTCTGATAGGCAGTCGCTTCACGTAAAACACTGGTATCTGCTGGAATCCGAATCCGGTTAGGCTGGAATCCGACACCTATAATTTGGGAAAAGGCTAGAGAGATGATTGTTTAAAGCGATGGATCATTTGTAAGGTAATAAAAATATGTACTTACTGTGTTGTATCATCATCTTTTCTTTGTCTTTTTCTTCCTCTACCTTCGTTAATAGCCGGCACGTCAGGTGCTAGCGTCTCGTTTGTTCTGTGTGTGATAATAATAATGCTTTGAGTACCATACACAAAGTCAGTTATAATATACTAAGTGACTGATATATAAACTCAAGTACCTTTTTCCCCCATCATCACAAGGCTCAGTCTTCACAGCTACCGCTATCGGGTCAATTTGCGACCTGAATGTGCCAAACAGAATATTACATATACCCTACAGACTACAGTAGCGAAGTCGAGGGCAAAACTAGTCTGTATATGTATTATTTATAAGGATATAAGTTTGTAACCAACGCAAAGCAAAAATCATCAAAGTTTTATATGACATAAATTGGAACTAAGAGACAATTATTTTTGATAAGTATATAATTCAAAAGGAAGATGAATCTTTATATAAAATGGCGGAAAAGCCCCAGAATATAGCTAGGGTTAAAGAATAAATAAATAAATTAATAATAAATCCATTTGCCTTACCCGCTCGCTTCACCGCCTGGTTCTAACTTCACATTGGCTGGTGTGATCATCGTTTCCGTTTCCTCGCTAAAAATAACAATAAATGTGTAAATAATTTTATTACTTAGCTCAAGCATAAGCAGAGTTATTTTTGTCAGCCTAAACCGTTTGACCGCTAGTGTCATGTATAGATGACTACTCAAAATATGCCCAGCACGCCGCGGTCATGATCCAGTGACAATTTTATATACATTTTTAAAAAGCTTGGCGCTAAGAGCACGTTTTATACATTTTTGAAAAGCTTGGCGCTAAGGGCACGACTTTGCTGTTTTGAAGTGGCGGTCAAAAGGTTTAGCCCATAGGCCATCATAAGGCAACAGGTTGCGGCAGCACCGATCGCACTTCCAACAGAATGTATAGAGTTGTATGGAGAAGATGATTCTACTCACAAAAACAAACAACTTTTACTATGGAACCAACTATGAAATCTCAAAAAAAATATCATCTGTTTGACACAATATGGTCGGGAGGGCATTGAACTTTTGTTAGAAACAGCTGATATTCGTTTGCGTTTACTATTCTACAATGCCACTTGGCTAGGCCCTCTGATGAGATATGGCCCTTACTATAGGACAACGTGGCTAAATCAATGAAAAACAGTGAAAAACCTCATTATCACAGTACAATATAAAGTTAGTAGAAAGACGCCTGGCAGATGTGAAACATCGACATTATTTTGTAAAAGTAATATGATTGAAAAGAAAAAGCGTGGCGACGCCTACACCTTTTATGATGGCATCTAGTGAACTGCGACGTAAGGATCGTCGAGGAGTCGATCCCTATCATTTGTTATATATGGCTGTAAGAATAAGACTGCGAGTTCGTGACTGTTTAACGATTGCGTTTAAACATGTTGGTACAAATACCAATATAACTAAGGAACAAGTTCAATCCGAAGAGTATATTCATAACTGCATAGAATCTAATTTAGCTTTTCTACGGTCAATACCGAATTCAGTCTATAGCCGCACGTAAAACAAGTTTCTGGCGTGGCGACGCATACCGTGGCGACTCGTCGCCACACTATATGATGGTGTATATATACAGTCACAGTCTTGTGTACTGTGTGGCGATGATGTAATGTCGATGTTTCACATCTGCCAGGCGTCCCGTGACGGCTCACTTTTTTTTAACATTAGGTAAAGCAACAAACACAACTTATTGATGTGAAACATCTATAGCCGCGCGTAAAACAAATTTCTGGCGTGGCGACGCATGCCGTGGCGACGCGTCGCCACGCCATAAGATGGTGTATATATTATACAGTCACAGTCTTGTGTACTGTGTGGCGATGATGTAATGTCGATGTTTCACATCTGCCAGGCGTCCCGTGACGGCTCACTTTTTTATAATTCCAGATGCAGATGATTTCTTTAAATCTTCAAATTCATTATTTCCAAAGTTATCGTTAAAATATTCATGAGCTGATTTATGGTATCTAAATTGACTGTAGTTATTCGGAATTTCCGTCGTATTTCCACTTGATTGACCTCTTACATTTTGCTGAGATACTTCAACCACTAAATGCTGCATTTCCAAACCAGCTTCACTTCGAGAATCTGTACTTATTTCATCTATTATTGGATCATTATTTATTTCTGTAAAATCGATATTTGGAGAAGTATATTCTGTAATCATTTCTGCATTTTGTAGACGCCACCTCCTTTCCGCTTCACGTTGTTTCAATTTATCTCTGTTCTGCTCCCTGTATCTTTGTTGACGTTCTCTTTTTTTTTGGAGAGCATTTAGTTCATTACCTTGCTCATTTCTTTGAATGGATAATAGTTGTGTTTCTTCCAAACTAAATGAACTTTGAGCAGTAATTATTTCTTCATTATTTAGTTCTATTCTATTCGTGTTTGAAGAGGTAGATGGTCCGGCAGTACTTTGTGAATATTGTATGCGTTTTCTTCTTTCCGCTTCACGCTGTTTTAGTTTGTCTCTGTTCTGCTCCCTGTATCGTTTTTGACGTTCTTTTTTATTATTATTTACTCTAAAAAAATATGTAGGTGTTAAAAGAAGTTAAAATAAAAAAATAGTATATTCTGGTACTATTAGATTAATAAAATCTTACATAATATTAATAGTATGTCTTGTATTTAACTGATCTTGGTGATGTCCAGTTTCAATAATAATATTTTGTGACCCCTGTGATGATTGTTGGGTACTGAAATATTTATAAAAAATATGTTATTAAAATATACAGAAAATTTTAATTGGCTTTAATATAATAGTACACTTAAAAATCTTAGCTAGTTATTGTAATATATTACTAAAGATCGTAAATTATACATATCAATAATATATGTTTCAATATAAATTCCACCATAATTATAAAAAAAAGTGAGCCGTCACGGGACGCCTGGCAGATGTAAAACATCGACATTACATCATCGCCACACAGTACACAAGACTGTGACTGTATATATACACCATCATATAGCGTGGCGACGCGTCGCCACGCCAGAAATTTGTTTTACGTGCGGCTATAGATGTTTTACATCAAAAATTGTACGATTACAATGAAAATGTTTTTCATTCTGACTATCAAAAATATTAATAATCCGGCCGGACCGGGCGAATCTCAACAGTTTACCGGGGTTGCGGAATAGTAAGAATAGTTACCGTGGCCCCGGAACATAAAGGGCCATCGAAGGAACAAGGGTGGGTTTAAGTCAGTAAAAGTGTGACACTAATGCCCTTACTAATAATCACTGTGTAAAGTTATGCAATGAATAAAGCCTGTGTAGCCATACATTTTTTGACGTATAAACCTGTCATAACTTTATGCAGCGATTATAAGGCGCTAAGGATGAGAGAAAAAAAATGCTATTCTAAGCTGAGATGTACAGGTGGAGACCACTTCACATCAAATCGTCTTATTTGCCATACAAAGTTTAATGAGCAACGCAATATTTCATTCACACTAATACTAGGTGTATTTCTGGTCCTGCACAACCCGCTAGGAGATGATCTTACTCATGAAAACAAACAACTTTTATTATGGAACCAACTTTGAAATCTCGAAAAAAATATCTGCTGTTTCATACATTACCGTCGGAAGGACATTGAACTTTTGTTAGAAACAGCAGATATTTTTTTCGAGATTTCAAAGTTGGTTCCATAATAAAAGTTGTTTGGTTTCATGGGTAGAATCATCTCCTAGCGGGTTGTGCAAGACCAGATACACCTAGTATAATCAAGGAATAACGAAATTCTTTATTCTGTGAATATAAAAAGCTAATTGGTTTTAAATTTAACCGTTGGAACGCAGCCCCTACGTCAAGCACGAATTCACCGGAAATAATTATGTACTTAGAAATAAAAGTAGGGATTCTAGAACTTTGACGACAGTAAAATTTTCTTTTTTTTTTTTAAGTCGCCAAAAACGAAATTTCTGCACTCCATAGATAATTTAGTCACGATGAAAAACATGGCGACTAAAATATATACTCCTACTTATTTAAGGCGATGGTTTATTTGACAGGACTAAACTAATATTATGTATCAAACTCAAACTCAAAACTATTTTATTCAAATAAACCATTTACAGGTACTTTTGAATCGTCAAGGTGTCAGTCTTTAAGAAAAATGAAGCTAGTTGCTCGTTCCAAGGAGTAGGTCTCATGGAGAAGAGCGAGCAAGAAACTCCATGGACACTCTTTCTAGTTGTTGGTCCTTTGTAAAATGGAAAGAGAAAGATACACTTAACTTTAAATTATTTTGTGAACAAGAGAATACATGCTATTTATTAAAAATATTACAGCATAGCCTAAAATCTGCCTTATTATCAGCGCAGTGAACTGAGTTAAACTACGAACGCACGGGTTTTTAGACACAATAGAAAGACAATAGCAGCGCGACAGCCGGCTGTTGCTTGGTCGTTGAAAGGTTAAACGGACCTTTGCACGCATCATAGTGTTATAATCTCCACAGTCCCCCCTCCCCAGCCGCCCCAGCCGTGAGCCGTCTCAACTCAGTAGCGCGTCCGGCACCGACCGGAGCACACGTGTCAACGATGCCGCTCTCAACAATCACACTTCTATGCCTCGAAACCAGCTCATACTTCAAACAAGACATACTAAACACGAGAGTAACTCACGAAGAAGACGATATTGACGACGAAAACGCTTTTAGTAACGTGTATAAAGAATATAGGAGAAATGCGAGACAATTTTATGAGTATACGAGTGTCAGTGTGAATACTTTTGATTATATTTTGGATCATATTGACGAATATTTGCAGCTAAATGTGCGCTCGAAGAGAGTGGTTGCTAGTTCTGAGAAACTGTTTATTACTTTGAGGTAAATATGCATTTTATACTAATAATAAGGTAACTGTATTTTTAATTCGATCGTAATGTGTGTTGATAGTTTTACTCGTAATTATTATAGCCCTAACCAAAAAATATAAATGAAAAAAAAAATTGGCCTGTGTTAGTTGCTTTTCTATGTTGTTATTACTTTCAGCAGCGTAAAACTATAATTTTAATGTAATCTTATCGACGATTCCATTGTTATCACAAACTAAAACTAAAGTTATATTAGGACAAAAGATTTTGACTAAACTAATATTTTATCTTGTCTTCTTTTATCCTTTGAACACACGTGATTTGAGACACAATAACAGCCCGACAGCCGGCTGTCGGTTGGTCGTTGAAAGGTTAATGAACAAGAAAAAAAAAGATGCCATAACTTAAATTTTGTTTAGCTTGTGAACAAGGGAATCTACTCCATTGATTGTTACCCAAAATATATCAGGTACCTATATATTTTACTTCGTTCTTAAATTAGGCTTAGGTACTTACAGATCAACACAATTATTATCGACGTTAAACGCATCCGGAACAGCCTTCAAACCCATCTCATCCATCAAAAACTGATTTATCCTAACCCTCACACGCATCTTCTGCATCGCCCCCAATTTTTCCATTATCGGAAGAATACTCATCAGATAATGGTAGTCATCAGACCTTTCTTTTTCTTGTCTAAATACTTCTTGTTCTAAAATCCTCAATTTCTTTCTCTCTATTTCTAGATATTCCTCCCGTATTTCGTTAGCTTTTGACATTTTCCGCGGTGCTTGTGATTGGGGTGTACTAGGCTCGCATGAGCTTTCAGGAGCTTTAGGCGATGACGGTGGAGACATCTGTGCTTCAGTTTGGGAGACTATGTCAACATTTTCGTCCACAGATAGCGTTTCGTTCAATGGGGGCATTTCTTCCTTCAAAAACATCAGGTTGGAGAAGTATTTCCACTGAGAAGCCGTTTC
Organism: Athetis lepigone; assembly: GCA_033675125.1. Taxonomy (NCBI): domain Eukaryota; kingdom Metazoa; phylum Arthropoda; class Insecta; order Lepidoptera; family Noctuidae; genus Athetis; species Athetis lepigone. The sequence continues at coordinate 2,802,142 of CM066220.1, read as the reverse complement.
TAGATCAGCGTTTAGTTCTCCTAATTGAGATAACTGGAGTTTTTTGTACTCCTTCCTGAACGTGTCTTTGAGATTCTTCCATTTCTTTCTTAAGCGGTCAACTGAAATTAATTTGATGTTAAGAGTTTTGGTTTAATGTAAACTAGTAGTGGGTAGTTTTATAGAGAAAGTTATCTGTAAATATAGTCTGGTGAAGTTTAATTAGACAAAATGAATTGTATTTTTTAATACCAATTATTTACTTTGCGGCTTTAGTGTCTGGAACGACTAGTCTGATTGGATTTTGTTTTGTATACGATAGCCAGGGTCACTTTAATTTAGGGTCCGTTTAAGATCCTAATACGACCGTCGCGATCAGTAAGGTTTTGTTAAGCCATGCGTATTTTCTGCACTGTTCATTTTCCCGTATATGTCAACGACAACGAGCGCAAAAGAAACGTATTTCTAAGCCTACCCGATCTTTATACTAACATACAGCCATTGTTTCAGATACCTAGCACACGGAATCTCCTTCAGAACATTGTCGCACTCTCATAATCTCGCTCGGAGTACGATTGCGAGAACCATTTACCAAACTTTAAAAGCCATTTGGAGAGCTTTTAGCGACATATACCTCCCCACACTAACCCGGTCGCATTTCAACAAAATATCGCAAGATTTTTTCACAAAATGGCAGTTTCCCAACTGCATTGGAGCCGTGGATGGAAAAACCTTTCGTATATCGAAAGCAGAAGGCGATAAGAAGTATACTTCGTTAGTTTTACAAGCTATATCGGATGCTGATTATAAATTTATCGCTATAGAAGTTGGGAAAGACAGTCAGAAGGGAATGTGTACTTTCCAAAGTTCTTCTTTATACAACTTGTTGAGTAATAACAAGTTCAACGTGCCTCCACCGCAAAAGCCGCCCGAATGGCATGTGGCGCTACCACACGTCCTAGTCGCGAGCGAAACCTATCCTTTAAAATCTTTTTTAATGCGACCTTTCACGTCTCGGAGTACGGAATCGGATAGAGAACAAGTCATATTCAACAACAGACTGTCTAGAGCTAGAGTGACCATAGAGCGCGCGTTGGGCATTTTTTCAACAAAATGGCGGATTTTTTTAAGGTCTTTGAACATGAATACTAAACATGCGGCATTGATTGTAAAAGTCGCGTGTGTGTTGCATAATATAGTGAGAGAAAGAGACGGAAGTCGGGATAAAGACTTTCGCGAGTATATGAATTATTTCTCGGATAGAACCGTCGAGAAAGCGACGCGATCTAGAAGGAATAATCGAAGTGCGTTCCACGCAACGAACGCGCGAAAACAGTTTCAAAATTATTTTGTTAATAATCCGATTTAAGGATGTTCAAAGCGGTTAAAATTATGATGTTATTGTAATCGTAAATTAATTGGTTTTCCAGATTTATAAAGGATTTTTTTAAGAAGTTGTTGTGTTTTAATATTTTTTTTTATTTTATATTTATTTATTTAGACTTATTGCCTTAGACAGTCTTCACCAGTCTACCCAGGGTAGTGCAGAGATTATTATGACTGCCATAAAAGGTACTTTACGGAAATTAATACGTAGTAGGGACTACTCACACACGGCCATCTGATCTCAAACTAGGTAAAGCTAGTATAACCAGACAACTGATATACATAATCCATTCCATACTAATATTATAAATGCGAAAGTAAATCTGTCTGTCTGTCTCTTCTTCACGCCTAAACCGATGAACCGATTTGAATGAAATCTGGTACAGATATAGTCCGAGACCAGAGAAAGGACATAGGATAGTTTTCATCCCGGAAATCCCCACGGGAACGGGAACTATTATTCCAATATAAGTAATGTAAATATAAGTATCCACTAAGAAATGGTTTTTAAAAAATCCAACCCCATAACCCAGGGGTAAAATAAAATATGGACATTCGAAATTCACGCAGGCGAAGCCACAGACGAGAGTTAGTATATAGGTATGTGTACCTATCCCCTGAATGGTCAAACGTCACTTAAATCTTCGAATAGAAAGACAATAGCAGCGCGATAGCCGGCTGTCGCTTGGTAGTGGAAAGGTTAAGCATTCGACCATATACCTATGTACCTATATCAGTCTGGTTGGCGATAGTTTGAGATCAGATAGCCGTGTGTAAATTATTCCAAGATATTTACTTATTTCATTATTCAGGTACCTATACCACAATAAAAATAAAATTAAGTAAAACTCACCATCGAACTCAGGAAAGCATGTCCGTACTTCAAACCACAATCTCCTATTTACATTTTTAAACTTATAAGATGGATGACGGGTCATCCAGAGCGGCTCTCGCTTACAAATTTCTGCTATAAATGCCTCCGTGTCCATTTCTACTGATTTATTGAAACCTATGAACACACGTGATTCGAGACACAATAGCGGCGCGACAGCCGGCTGTCGCTTGGTCGTTGAAAGGTTTGCTCAAATCGTTTAAATAATCCTCTCCTCGCCTAATTTTGACAACTCTGTCTGTGCTTTATAGCCAGATTTATAAACAACTATATGGTATTTAAACCCTCGAACACAGATTCGAGACACAATAGAAAGACAATAGCAGCGCGACAGCCGGCTGTCGCTTGGTCGTCGAAAGGTAAAAACACCACGCTAGAGAAACAAAAACGAAGTAGTAGACGCGACGTCACAATTTAGCCGTTGCGTTGAAAAAACCTTTTTGCATACGATATAAAAGATTTTCTTTGTAAAAACGATACGAATACGATAGTTACACTTATGACGAACAGATTAAAGTATATATTATCATGCTACGACCTACAAGAGCGGGGCAGTAACAAGGTTAAGCGACACGTTTTGTTCGATCCGCCGCCGGCGCGGCGGCGACGCGTCAAAAATCGTCACAAAAACGAATAAAATCGTTTTTAAAACATAACGCTAGCGAAACAAAAACAAAGTAAACGCGATGTCACAATAACTCGTAAAAACCAACGTGATTGAACACAATAGAAAGACAAAAGAAGCACGACAGCCGGCTGTCGCTCGGTCGTCGAAAGCGAGACGCGTTTTGTTCGATCCGCTCGTCGCGATTCGCGTCGCCGCGTCTCGGTCGTCTGCACCGCTCTGACTCGTGCGTCGGTAGTTCACTTCACTCCGGATATCCCCGCCCCCCGCACCGCCCCGCTCGCCGCTGCCGCGAATCCGCCGGCGTTGTCGCTAGGCGCGGCGCTCGGTGACGTAATGTAATGTAATGACCAATGATAAGTAAAAAGGTGTAGATAGGTTATACGCAGTCAGCATGTGGCAATTTAAAATATAGCTTGACCAAATTATATTCGTTTCTTTTTCACTCGAAATACTTGAATCATGTCATCGTACTTTGACATCTTGACTTAAGGGGAAAATACTTGTATTTTCCACTTAATAAAAACAATTTAATCCATTTTTCCCAGTGTTGCTATCGTCATATTTTATTTACCATTTTTGTCATCAGTTTCTGGTACACCTATAGCTACCTGCTTATATACGTGCTCATTCGCCCTTAACAACACAGACTGTCCGTACGACATCTGTCGGCGCTGACCGGAATCGTTCAGAGGTCACTGCCTGTCAGTTCGAATTAGCCGTCAGTACAAAACCTTTTACGGAACTTATGGGGGATACTTCACGGTAGCCCGCGAAATTCAAATTTTAGAACGTTTTTTGCAATTTGGCGCTGTTTCTGGGTGTGTGTTGTTAAAGAATGATTTGCGATTGTAATGGCCATCGGTTACAGAAATAATAATTTCAAATGTTATGAAAGGAAATGGAGAAAATGAGTGCATACAACTTGATTAAATGACTTTTTCATGAAATAGGCAATTAATAATATAATAATAAGCCCTACCTTGAACATCTACCTTAATGAGTGGCCTATTAATATTTATTGGTGCCGATTCCTTTGTTCATAAACTAAACTAAATTAAAGTTAGGTGCATCTTTCTCTTTCCATCTCATTAAGAAAAGGACAGAAGATAAAATATTAGTTAGGCCCTGTCAAATTAAGACACTCCATAAAAAATTTAGACGCGATTAAAAACTATGCGACTAAAATTACGTCGACTTACTTCAGACGCTGCGCTGGTTAATTTGACAGAAAGAAAGAAAGAAAATCAGATTATTCACGCATAGTGAGCTAGAGGGAGAAAATTTATACTAGGTGTATTTTTGGTCCTGCACAACCCGCTAGGAGACGATTCTACTCATGAAAACAAACAACTTATACTATGGAACCAACTATGAAATCGCGCAAAAATATCAGCTGTTTCTAACTTAAGTTCAATACCCTTTTTTTTTTTTTTTGGTGAGTGGGATATCATCCAATGACTGCTCCCGTCCTGGGTGCGGCGGGAGGGCGTGTCAGACTCTTACTGACTAAAACCCACTCATGTTCCTTCGAATGCCCTTTATGTTCCAGGGTCACGGTAACTATTATAAACATTACGCAACCCCGGCAGGCGTTGGCCCTGTTGGGCCCCTTCCTGTGCTGACTCCTTCTCTTTGAGGCGCGCGTGGAACAAAACGCGCCGTCTACGCGGTCCTGGTCCTAGCCGGGCGGCGAGCTACCCATCGCTCGCCATCCGCAGAACCGCGCCTACGGTGACCGGTAGTCGTCTTGCGACTCTCCGACGTCTTCGCCTGGGTCTTAGTCCGGGGCGAGAGGCTCGTCGTTGCCTCTCGCGCGCCGCCGCTTCCTTCACTAGCATAACTGCTTCGCAGAAGGAGGCGACGGCATCCCATTCCGTCTCGCCCCGAAGCATGGCCTGAACCAGCACCGGGCGCGAGAGGTCACCGCCACCGATCGCCTCTACGAGGACACGTCGATGCTCCGCCCATGCGCGGCACACCTCCACTGTGTGCTCGACCGTGTCCTCCAGGCGACCGTTACTGCAGTGGTGACACCCAGGCGTCGCTTCCACCCGAATCCGACACAGGAACCTCCCGAACTGACCATGTCCGGTGAGGACCTGTGTCAAGTGAAACGTGAGAGTGCCATGACACCTCTCCAAGTTCAATACCCTCCCGACAATAAAGTATGAAACAAATTACTAGAAACCTTAAAACTAACTAAGTGAACAGAGTCTGGTCGTTATTGTATGCAAGTTTATGTAAAGGCACTCGAGATACAGAAGAATTTTTTAAAAAGGCAACAGCAACAATAAAAAAATGCTTTCAAAAACAAAAAATATCAGAAAAAACTTTTTTCCGTATTGTTTGTTTTTTACATTGCTAGCGACTTCCAAAATTTAAGAAATTTTTTTACTTTTAGTTTTTGTAGGCAGTTATTTTCTTTTTAAAATGCTTTTTATTTTTAAGTGCATTTTTTCCTGAGAACCCTCTTATTGAAGTCGTTTTAAGTACTAAAACCTTATCCTAAATGTAACAAATACATTTCTGAAGAACGTATCAAAGTCGGTACAGTTTAACGCGAGATAATCGCTAACAAATATACACACATAAAGGTTTACTAAAAACCTCCTCTTGTAAGTCGGTTAAAAAAGTGAAAATGTATGGCAAACAAGTTTCCTGGGGCCCTAGTTTGCTACTACAATCGTGTCTGAATGATCGACTATTGACATGTAACGTCAAACTTTTGACACATTTCCCATACAAAAACTGTCAAAGTTGTCAAATATCCGGCCGATGACTGGTCATTGAGACGCGATTGTAATAGCAGACTAGGGTCCCTGATGTTAAGTGATCACACGGATGCCTATACTATACACATCTGCAATCTACACGTCACCATAAGACTTGTGAGTGCGAGAGAGCGCGCGATATACTCCGCTCTTCTCACACTCTGCTCAACGATATGCGGTAGAAAGAACGCTTGTAGCAGTTTTGTTTTAAAAGGTGGCCATTAACGGTCATTTTGGCGCGTCAGTTGTACTGCTGACGTACGTCCAAAGTTTGTGTCGAATCGCCATGCCAGAGTTGGTTGGCCGCCTAAACTATTTGGGAAGACGCCACAGTTTTACGCCTAGACTGACGCGAAAAATGACCGTCAACGGCCACCTTAAATGATGGGCAACTAGATTCACTTTGATTTTGTAAATGACGTTTCAAAGTGCCTTTTATTGGGCTAATGAAAATAAATGATTTGACTATACATATTATATAAGGTGTTAAAAAATTAACTGCAAGAAATGTAAGTACTTGTTTAGAATTATAATTAAAAAATGTTTGCGGAAAAAGATTTCAAAATAACCAACCCGTTTCGGAGTTAAGCAATATTTTGACTTCGCACATAATTATTGAATATGCGCACTGTACGGTGCACGCGCACCGGCGTCGTCGGCGTCACACGCGTGGGTCGTTCACCCCTGCGATACGACATGCGACGGTGCGCAAAAAAGTATTAACTAAATTGTTTTAATTTATGTCAAAATATTAAAGTGCTCCTAAAAAATTTTTTTTTAGTGTGTTTGTTTTTCGATGTCTGGTAAGTGGACGAAGTTCTTGAAGTTAATTTTTTAACACCTTATATTTTCAAAGCTCTAAATCTAAATTTCAAAATATCACTTACAAGTACTCCGAGGGCTCCACTTTCACAACCAAAGTCTCGATTTCTTCATCTTGATTTTGTGGCCTGAAAAGAAAAGAAAATCTTAACACTGTTCTAAGAATACGTCTACCATACCATTAGTTGTTACCTATAAAAAACTTAGTGCCCTATTTCTTTAGGGCACTAGGAAGGCGCGACTGGTCGTGCCAAAGAAATCTAGACGATCATTTTTTTATACATATAAGGTGCTTTTTAAATATCTGCCATCCTCTTAAGGGGTCATTGTACTCATCATTATAAACATCTTTTACTATGGGACGAACTCTAAAATCGCGAAAATAAAATCAGCAGTTCCCTACATTTCGATGAGTCACCTGACCAAAAATGTAGGGAACAGCTGATTTTATTTTCGCGATTTTGGAGTTCGTCCCATAGTAAAAGATGTTTATAATGATGAGTACAATGACCCCTTAAGAGGATGGCAGATAATTAAATAGCACCTTATATAATTATGGTAAGCTGACTGACTGATGAATGACTCAACTTCAGAGTGTGGAGTGGTGAAAATATTGTTACGAGCTGGGGTTCGGTATAAATGAAAATTACTGTTTTACTCGAAAAAACACAATTACTTTATTAAAATTCACAAACACAAGTTTAACTCTTCACTAACACTATAACACTACACAAAACACACACTTCGTATCGTAGTCGTAGTTCCGCTTCGCGGCGATGTTCGCGGTTTCGTTACCAAAACTGTACTGTGTCCCGTACCGACCGTCCGCTATTTATATAGTCCGGTCACATTTTCTAGAAAGTTCGACAACCCGAGGTACCCAGGTGCATTCATTTCATTTTTTCATTTATTTATTCATAAAACAATTTACATTGTATTCGAATTTCACAATAACATAATATCACATAACATTAACTAATAAAAAAGAAAAAAGTTTTACATCTAGAGCTAAAATATTTAATGTTTTTTATTTAAAAGTCACTCAAAATGTACAAATGTTCAATTAAATGTCAATTAAATATCAAATATTAAAAAATGAAACTAAATCAAATGTCAAGATCTAAAGCCAATTAAATTAAATGTCACCAAAATAAAAAGATATATAAAAATATAATCCTATAAAAAAAAAACGTAAACATTCCAGTAATCCAGTATCGCGATTGATCGAAGATGATCTAGAAGTTTCTCGAATGACCCCTCGGAACTCCATCGAACGTTCTAGAACGTTATGGAACTTTCCCGAATTTTCTAGTAAATGTGTTTTTAATTTTGTTCTTCAATGAAAATGAAATGAAAATGAAAAATGGTTTATTTGGCAAAAAATACAACTCTGACAGATAAAATATAAGCACTTAATAATTAAGTGGTTCTTTATTTGTCGCGGTTGGATTAACTGCAGTTAGAAGTGACAGAAGAGAATTCAGCACGGGAAGAGGCCCAACAGGACCAACGCCTGCCGGGGTTGCGGAATGTTTATAATAGTTACCGTGACCCCGGAACATAAAGGGCAATCGAAGGAACATTAGTGGGTTTAGTCAGTAAAAGTCTGACACGCCCTCCCGCCGCACCCAGGACGGGAGCAGTCATTGGATGATTTCCTACTCCCAAAAAAAAGGGATGTTTCAGCGCTATTGGGTTGAGAATTCTTGAGTTCTCTGTAATTAAATATAAAAAATCCCGATTTTTATATTGGAACAGATAATTCTTTTTATAACAATGAAACCAATAAAATAAAACAGTTTTTGAATTAAGTAATTTAATTTTCATAATGAAGATATGCGATAATAGTATGTTCACAAAAACATAGTTTAAAAAATAAAATATCACACAATAAACGGGCACAAACAATAAGTATAGTAACAATAATATAATACTAATTTCGTGCGCGTCTACCGAAGCGCCATTTTAGGCCTCGCCGTTCATCGTACGCCGCGCGCGGCGCGTGCGGCATATTAGCGCCCGTTATCCAAAGCCGCAGCTAGACAAGCATCGGTTTTTGTTTTGATATATTTTATTTGCCTATTCTTTACGAATTACTAAAAGATAAATAAGTTTCATAACGTATTGATAGTAATAATGCCAAAATGGGTATATAAAAAGGAATACTTACTCGTATACTATAGATTTTTTACTTTTTTTACGTCGTTTTCTTGTACAAATCCGTCGCAACTCTTTATTTCTTTTATTTCCCATTGCCCCAATCCCAACCACTATAATTAAATTATTAAAATCTAAACAAAGTATCAACAAAATAAACAAAGCGCGAAATAATAATGGAGTGAATGCGTAAAACGGGACGCGACCACTCTTAGCAACGGCTAGCTGCCGACTGGGCAGTGGCGGGCGGGCGTGGACCGTGGACTGACACAACCAGGGGGGGTCAGCTCTCTTAGAGACCAATGCCTACAATGGCACGATTTGCGAAAACGAGATAGCGCTCTATAAAAAAACAGAGAAGAAAATATCTCAGTGATGCCATATTCCTGAATGAATAGATAACCATTATTTCGGTAGTTGCCAATTAGGTATAATTAGTTGTGTTCATTTCAAGGTTCATTAATATTTAATAAAATAATGGATTTAGCCACTTATGATCAATATTTAGTGTTTCAATCGTATTAAAATGCTGAGTAAAAAATAAAAGTCAGAACTTATAATTATTTATTTTGTAGTTTTTTATTTTATAAAATGGCAACACATTTTTTCCAGTATGGCGGATTGTTGATATTCATTTACATGTTTTGTTGTAGTTGTTTTCTTTATTATCATATTTTGTGCCAGTTCTACATTGTTATCTGTGAATAATTGAGTTAATCATTACGTGATCTTGACTCTACAGTGCGAAATTGGTGGTTTCTGTGTTCCTGAGATAGACTTATTTGATTTGTGTGATATGGACAATATGGACGCTTTCAGTGTTTCCGAAATAAAAACTCACTTTATTTGTGCGATATTGACGCTTTAGTGATATATTTTGTAGGAATTTGTTGAAGAAGTCTCCAAAAAGCTATGAGAAAGTTAATAAATATATTGAAACATGTATAAAAACTTTGTTTTATTTATTATTCCTACTACAGGTAGTTTTTATTTTTGAAGTTTTTGTCATATCATAACTAGGTAATGCATAATCGTTAAATAAACTGCAAAATAAAATTTTGCAGTTTATTTGTAGATTGTGCATTACGAGGGATACATACAAAACTATATAAAAATCTATGGTAGGTACCTATCTGTTCAAAATTCCCGCGCCTAGCGAGTTTCTCATGGCATAAACTGGAGCGCTAATGTGCTCGTGTAGGCAATTAATTTGTATGGAGTTGTCGTTCTTCCCGTTAGGTTCTGGTGTTCTGTGGACACAACACCAGTTACAACCGTGGACTGACACACGACAGTAGTGCATCGAATTAATAGAAATAAGGTCGAAAATATTTTGGCGTTTCATTTTACTTGAATATCATGTCCGCAAAAATTTAACTCATTTTGCAGTTTTAATTGAATATTAAAATATATACAGTTCTGTTTTAAAATTTTTAGATAACTTTATGTCTTTAGTTTGTTATTTTTTTTTTTGTCTATAAGATATGAAAAATATGATGGTTGTCGCTGAAAAAATTGAGAATTTAGAGACGAAATTTTTTTTAGTGGTCTATTTGAACATTTTTTTTCGTAGTACTAGACCACATTTGTGAATTATTTTTGTTTAAGTCTTTTCTTTATACATTTGACTATACACTGTATTTTTTTCTGGCTTGTGGTATGTAATGATACGGCTAACTTTGCGACGAAAATCTAGACGTTTTACAAGGTGTACGCTATGGACAGCGCATTAAGTTTTTATCTTTCCATTTAATCATCAGACCTTGAAAACCAATCACGGTCAAAATGCATCGCAAGACAGTTCTAACAAGCCCAAACACGACTACGACCAGGGTTGCGGAATAGTTCAAATAGTTACCGCGGCCCTGTAATATCCCCCACAAGGGTGGGTTTTAGGCACTAAAAGTCTGACACTCCTTCTCGCCCCGCCCAGGGCAGTAGGAGTCATTTGACGATTTCCCATATGTAGTGTAACGTCTAATAAACATAGCACGCTAACTGCTCAGTGGTGGGGAGTGCGGCTAGCGAGAGGCTACCCGCACAGTCACTGTGGAGCTGCCGAACAGTTAAGTGCCTTACAAGCCAAGCTGCTGTTTTATTTCTGTGTACATACAACCCAGTACACCCTTACACCATACATAGAAAAAGTCAATTCTGACTAGCCTAGACAAGACTACGAAAAGATGCTCCGTTAAGAGTTCCAGTGCCTAACTTTATTGCGCATAGCTTTTTCCACACAGCGATTTTGAACTTACCGCCATAGAAAGAGTTGAAGTACATGAAAAATTATTCCTAATGGAAATTATATAATTTTCTTTTTTGGTGAGTGGGAAACCATCAAATGACTGACGTCCTGGGTGCGGCGGGAGGGCGTGTCAAACTCTTACTGACTAAAACCCACTCATGTTCCTTCGATTGCCCTTTATGTTCCGGGGTCACGGTAACTATTATAAACATTCCGCAACCCCGGCAGGCGTTGGTCCTGTTGGGCCTCCTCCTGCACATTGTTATTGGTTCTTAGGTTAGCGTCGGGGGTGCGGAACATGCGTCAAGTATGAAATAGAAACGACTCACGGTAGGAGTAACCGTGCGGTTTTAATCGGTAAGAGCCCGACATAATCCTCCGTCTGCCCCTGACTCTCCGTCAGGGGAATCTCCGTATCCAAGAGGACTTCCCTACGAAATAAGGGCAGAGTCCATGCATTTTTGGTTCTCCTTTATGGGTTTGGGAATAAATTTTTTGTTTTTTTGGTGAATGGGAAACCATCAAATGACTGCTCCCGTCCTGGGTGCGGCGGGAGGGCGTGCCAGACTTTTACTGACTAAAACCTACTCATGATCCTTCGATTGCCTTTTATGTTTCAGGGTCACGGTAACTATTATTCCGCAACCCCGGTTGGGAATAAACTTACATTTTTTTTTATAAAGGCATGGCATGGTTTTTTTTTACATTTCGCCAAAGCCGGTCGAAATGAACACTCATTTTGCTATATATTTCCTATTATGATTATACATTTGCTATACATTGGTGCCAATTCCCTTGTTCACAAACTAACCTAAATTTACAATACAATACAAAATACAAAAAGTTTATTTTCTCTCTCACAAAGAATTATACAAGGAATATACATATTTCAAAGTGTACATTTGTGGGTTATAATCTATGTGAGAGACTGGTTTCTGTACTAGGAGACCTGTATGACAGATTACCAGCCTCTCCAGACTCCGGAAGTGGGTAACGGTAAGCTGTACAACATTCCAGTTACGTGATAATTAAATAGGTAAAACTAGGTGAAGTGTGACTGTAGTGAGAATTAAGTATAAGAGGTTGTGAGAATCAGGTGTGTGAATGTGTATATGAGGGTGTGTGTGGGGGGTAAGGGTGTGTGAGTTGTGTGGAGTGGGTGTATGTGTGTGGGTATATGTAGGTGATAGTGTGGGTCTTTGTGTGGGTGTGGATGTATGAGTGTGTGTGGATGTGGATAAGTGTGTATATTTAAGACCAGTGCATCTCTCTCTTTCCATTTCATTAAGAAAAGGACAGAAGATACCTATTAGTTAAGTCCTGTCAAATTAGAACCACCTAAAGCAAATCAACAAATTTTTAGTGACCATGTTTTTAATCGCGTCTGAAGGATGTGGTGTTTCTTTTTCTGGCCCAAACCTGTACCGAGGTAAAAATTACTAATAAAATTCCACCCAATAATTTGTGTTTTTAGCAGTATTTAAAATCCTTTAGAAATAAAAGTATATGATAAAAGGCTGCCCTCGCGTCGTTACTGCGTAAAAAGAAACGTTCATGAGAGCGTTGACAGCTGTTAATCTGTTGTTTTTTGTTTGTTTAAATGACAACTGACTGCAGAATAAAACTATCGGCCCTGGCTTTGGCGTCCTGTCTTTTTGCCCGGTAGATAACCAAACGCAAAAAATTATATGAATTGTGAAATTAATTGTATTTTTGGAAGTAAGTACTTTTTTTATAATAATTCACGACAAATGTAACTAGAAAAAAAAAACTGTCTGTAACACAGAAAAAATCCTTATTAATACATTTTTAGGTTAATACAATGAAGCAACGAAACGCATTCAAAGGAATAAATCATGACATTGCCAGACTGAAATTCTTGGGTTGCAAGTTTTTAACATCTTCGATCGACAATATTGCAGGTGGTACAAATGCGCAAATAAATCCAATATTCTATTTTTTTAGATTCTACGATTTTTTTCACGTAATTTGATAATTCTTTTTTGAAGTACACGCCTGGGCCAAAGTTGAAGGGAATAAGAAACACCTCCTTTAATATAGAGTATCTTAATTTGACAGGACCAAACTAATACTTTATCTCCTGTCCTTTTCTTAATTAAGTAAATAGAAAGAGAAAGACGCACTAAACTTAAATTTAGTTTAGTTTATTATGAACAAGAGAATCAACACCATTATCTATTCTTACATATTTTGCTCGCTCGGTTTCCTTTTCTTGGCCGGAGATGACAACTTTGGTGTTAAACTTGACCCAGACCCTGACGCGGTACCAGGATCTGGCGGAACGGCTTGAGCTGCCTTCTTGGCCTCACTCTTAATCTTCATCAGCAATCTTTTAGACACACCAGTAGCCGCACAAGCCCTTCTAACGGCCTGGTCCACCGGAATAAGAAAACGTTTATTCGCTTTCTCATTTTCAAAGAAAGTCAACACTTTTAATATAAGAGCCTTTGTTTCACTGTGAATTGGTTTTCCCATCGTTGTTAACAGTTAAAACGTTACAACTAACAAAACACTAAATATTCATAAACTTTAGCGCAACAATAAACTCAAAAGAAATATCAACGGACGATTTTAAACTGGAGACACGCGCAACAGTAACAACGATGCTATCGCTACTAAACGAACGAGGCGAACACGGCGCGCGCGGGGAAGTGGGAGGGGGCGAGCATTCCAGCGAGGTGCGCAGATAAGTCGACGGGTTGTATAGGGTTGTACACTTTGGAAAAGAAATTGAGTATATGAATCAGATTTTAGTATATCTGAATTTCGGAACGGAAGGCTTTGGTTCTGTTTTATGTAATTGCTATCAACTTGCGAAATTGCTGATAGGTTTTTTTTAATTATTTAATTATAGTACGATTTTTAATTCGAGTCAGAAAAATGACAAGTGCAACTGTCACTGATACCAAAAAGGGTGACCCGCTACAATAGTGATGTTTCACAATCGATAGACTTAGACATTTAGTCATGCTTTGTTTTATTAGGTACCAAAGCGTTTTTTTATTGAAAATATTGAATACATACCGTCTTAAATAAAACAATTTTAGAAATATGGACCTTACCAAAAACAAATAATTTATTTATTAAAAAACTTTATGCACAAAGAAAAACATTGCACAATGGCGGACTTAATGCCTTAGGCATTTTCTACCAGTCTACCTTAGGGTGATGCAGAGACAAAACATGGTAGGTGCAAAGATATTAAAGATAAAAGAGAAGAAAAAAAAATAAAATTATTATAATAAATACATAAATACATACATACAAAATATACCTAAACAGTAGAGAGAGATAAAAATTATAGATAGAGAAAAGAATAAATTACATGTGGAATGAATCTGCCAATTTCTTGCGCAAGTATTCGCGAGCCTTAAATTTGAATGTGTACAGACTGGTCAACGTCCTGATATCCTGAGGAAGTTCATTCCAAAGGAAAACCGCCTGAACTAGAAATGAAGAATTGAGAAAACCAGAGCGGTGAGAAGGACATCGTAGAAGACAATTATTGGAAGAACGAAGATTCTTATTATGCGCAGAGCACAAATATTGGAAATGAGAAGTAAGATAAGAAGGGGAACAGGGTTTGTGTAGAAGTGAAAACAAGGTCGTCAAAGCTCTTAGAGCTCTGCGCTGCCTGATGGGTAGCCACTTCAAGATGGACCGGTGAGAAGATACGTGATCGTACTTACGAAGATTGAATACGAATCGAATGCAGTTATTGAGAAGTCGGTCAAGTTTATTGAGTAGATCTGCATTCAGGTCGTAATAACACACATCACCATAATCGAGTATGGGGAAAATTAGGGATTGTACAAGCATTGCCTTTACGTGAGATGGAAGAACATTTTTTAGTCTATAAAGCGACCGCAACGTCCCAGTGACTTTTTTGCTCACACTTGCAACCTGCTTACGCCAGTCCAGGCAAGTGTCAACATGCAGACCCAGATCCTTGACGTCGGAGCTAAATGGAATGACTTTGTCATCATAGAAAACCGGAGGCACCACTAACCCACTCAGCCTACGTTGGCTAAAGGTACTCCCTATAATAATGGCCTGGCATTTCGTAGGGTTAACCGCTACCCCGAAGCGATTAGACCAATCCCTCACCACTTCTAAATTCCGATTCAGCTCCTCAATCGCATCAGATATGTTGTCAACACCTGCCTGAGTGTACAGCTGTAAGTCATCAGCGTAAAGATGATACGCACACTGAAGTTCAGAAGTAATATGATCAATAAAAATTGAGAACAAAAGTGGAGATAATATACCGCCTTGAGGGACGCCAGAAACAAGCTCACACCAGTCAGAAGACGAATCTCTCGCAAGAACTGCTTGCTGACGCCCCCGAAGATAAGACGAGAACCAATCCAGAACCTCGGAAGAGACCATAAGATGGGAAAGGATGGATAAGAGGACTTCGTGACTGACGGTATTGAAAGCGTTCGAAAAATCGACCAAGACTAAAACGGAGACTTTAGTGTCTTCCATTCCCCGCCTTATATCGTCAGTCACTTTAAGCAAAGCAGAAGCAGTGCTGTGGCCGGGCCTAAACCCGGATTGGAAAGGACTAATGAGGGAGTTTTGTTGAATGAAGTGGGAGAATTGCTTATGGACACAGGCCTCAAGCACTTTAGACAAAAAGGGGAGGATAGATATAGGACGGAAGTGGCTAAGAAGGGTGGGATTGGGAACTTTAGGTAGAGGACGGACATGAGCTTTCCTCCATAGCGAAGGGAAGTCACCAGTAAATAGGGAGAAGTTAATAATATGGGAAATTGCAGGAAGGAGCGGGTCGAGAGCCGTCACTATCATGTAGCGGCTGATGTTGTCACAGCCCACGGCTTTAGATTTAATGGATAGAATAATCTTCTTAATCTCTTCCGGGTCAACTGGGGTGAAGACAAAAGGGGTAATATTAGGGCGCGTCAGACCAGTAAGGTAGTGAATAGTTTGACATTTGGTATGGCTATCAAGAGTAGGGACAGTGGCGAAATGACGGTTTAGATCGTCCAAACTAAATGTATTAGGAAGGTCTGAATGCCGCGTTCTGCCAATACCTAGAGTTCTCAGGAACTTCCAGATATCGGCAGGAGAAGAAGAAGTGATATTATCAAGAATGTGGCGGCGTTTAGCGTTGCGTATCATCTGGTTACAGCGGTTGCGAGCAGTTTTGAAAAGAGACCAGTTATCCTCCGACCTATCCTTTTTAAATTTCCGGAACGCGCGGTCCCTACGCCGCATAGCCATCCGAACACCCCGATTCATCCATGGAGCAGGCGGCCGCTTCAGCTTAACTTTCCTAATAGGAGCGTGAGTATCGTACAATTTGACTACAGCTGAGTTAAAAAGATTAACCTTGTCATCAACTGTAGTGGCTTCCTCCAAGGGCGTCCAGTCAATATTTGCTGCATCATTTATTAGATTTTCAGTGTTCATCCGCGCAAAGGCACGCCTGTATTGGAAAGTAGGTTTTGGTTTAGGGGGTTTAAGGACATAGGAAAGGAAAATAAGGTCGTGATGAGAAAAGCCAGGAGCGATATGTTGACCATGTGAGGAAACTAGGGAAGGATTGGAAATGAGGATCAGGTCGAGCCAGGTATCATCACCGATAGTGTTGTGATGCGTTGCTTCAAGAGGCAACACGTGCAAACTAGCTGACTCAACCAGTTGTAGGAGTTTGCAGGACCGAGTGGAGTTATGGGCGAGGAGGTTGGTGTTGAAATCTCCCATGACTATGTGATGTGCGTACTCCGAACCCAAAGATTCTAGGACCGATTCGAATTCGATGAAGTAATCAAGGGAAGGGGGACAATATACAACTCCAATAACGGTTTTAGCTCCTTTAACACAAACCTCGAGAAAAAGAAACTCAGCAGAACTATTGGAGGGAGAAGTAGCAAGAATTTTAAAAGGAAGATCAGCTCGGAGGTAAATAGCTACACCGCCCCCTCTCTTACCGATTCGATCATTCCGTAGAAGAATAAATCCTGGAAGAGAGTAAGTGGAGGAAAGAAGTTCTGGTTTTAACCAGGTCTCAGATACCAGGACGGCGTGTACATAGTTGTTTGCAAACGTGTCGTATAGCTCGTTATAATGGCTCGGAATACTCTGAGCATTGATGTGACAGATATTAAGCCGACGGTCAAAGTCTTGATTGAAACTCTGACGTAAAAAATCGCCAAGTGTGTCTGTGACAGAGCAAAAACTATCATCATCGGAAGTGGAAACAGATTCATTGGCAGAGAAAAAAGACTCATTCTCAAAAGGTGCTGACATAAAAAATATATACAATAAAAATAAAACTGAATAAAATATAAACACCACAAACAAAAAAAAATAAAGTTAAGTACAGCGTTTGTATTACTGCACCACCCGCCAGCTAACAATCATAATATAATAAAAACAAATTAAGGTGTTCGGAACGCACCCTTTACTAAACAACACTATTGACATCGAGAACGGTGAAAGTATCCGAACACAAAAACCAAAAACATTTGACTTGATTTGATATGACATTTAACTATTTAAGCCTTACAGAATGGAGGTTATAATAATTTGTCAACTCGAAATGAGAAATAAAGAAAACATAATGAGGGTAAACAGACTATTTAGAAATAAAATTGTGAAATGTAGACATAAGACAAGAAATTAAGGAAAAACAAAGATTGTGAAATATCAATAACATAATGATAGGCTGAATAATGTAAGTAATATAACCTACAGAATGTAGGAAATGGCAAGTTGTAAATTACTATTATCCATCATAATTTAGTTAGCAAATTTAACGTGTTCTGTCTTTCAGGTTACCTCCAGACGCCTGAACCTTTGGATACTTCTCCAGTAGTGGACTCAGTTCTTCCAATGTTGTTATCTTGTGTTTACTTCCATCGGGGGCCTTAACTACAATCACGCCATCCTGAGTCCAACACGACCGCATCGAAAAGTGGAGCCGCGCCTTCCCAAAGACAGATTGTCGGGTCTTTGTCAGAAATTCCTTGACAGAGATTGAAGAACCCTTCAGTCTAGTCTTCGCTCTCCAAACTGCAGCCTTGTCATCATAGCTGGAGAACTTAACGAGGATGGGTCTGTGGTGATCTTTATTGGCTACACCTAGTCTGTGGCAGACCTTGATGGAAGATGCAGTTATAGTATTGAGAGCCAGCTTCTTCCGTATTACATCCAAAATAACTGCGCTGCTAACCTCCCCATCAACCTCGGCAACTCCCTGGAAAATCAGTGCTTTTCTACGTTGCCTGGACTCCAAACTGTCGACTTGCCGAGCACACTCGCTGATCTGTTTCCTAAGAAGGCTCAACATGCTGAAGATCAGTTCTCTAAATGTGCGGAACTCTTCAGCGACCCTAGCTACAGTATCCTTCGCTGGTCCTGCACTCTGGATCTGTGCTTCCAGTTCACCCATCTTCCGGATAAAACTATCCTCCAGGCTCCTTTGTGCTGAGATAATCTCATCGAACTGTGACATTACTGTGAGTGAAGTTCTTGCGCCCAGTGACTGTTATAAGTGGTTTTAAGTGATGAGCTGGCAGGTGGTGTTGCAATTATTGCAGAAGTCTCATCAGAGTGCTGCAAACGCTTGTGCTAGTTGTGCAGAAGTTACACACTAATAATTTGTAGAAATATAGTAATAAAATTGATATTTTCTATTTTTAACAAAAATTAAATGCAAGAGTTACGTCTGACTATTTTAACACCTACCCACGAAAAAGTAATATAACAGTGTTTTATGTAATATTAAATTACCTGCCGTGTATGTCTTCTGTTTAATTACCGTAAATAACATGTGATATTTTTTTTATAATTAAAGGCAATTTGATATTGAACAAAAAAGTATTCTCGACTAAGATTTCATTGTAAAAACTCGATTGTACCACATCACTATTTATTTGGGACTAAAAACCTGCAACACTGGAAATGTCATTTTTCTGACTCGAATTAAAAATCTTACTATAGGTATTACTTTTGTTTTCTCTTTTTTTTTCAAAAGTAATATTATAAGTACTCTAGATTACTCAAACAACTAACTGAGAGGAATTCAATGACACCTCATACCTATGTCGAAATTCGTTAAATGGTTTATAGGCTGTAGCGCGTGGCATAGAGTGAGACATACTATACGCTCAAAAAACATAGCCCTCCTTTCGTCAGTCGGATAAAAATCACGTCAATGAGGGTTTTTTGGCAGCACGTAGGCGTCAGGTCCAACTGCAGCATGATTGCTGAATTTTGACATACCTGTCGATAAAACGGCATGACATTGACAGATGTCAAAAATTCACCAATCACTGCAGTTGGACCTGACGTCTACGTATTGCCATCTAGCGGATTTCTCATACGCAAAAACCCTCATTCGTCGCTCCGTTTTGCAGTGAAAGTCGGACAAATAAACACTTAATGATTTATGAACTTTATTTTTGTAAAGTTCATTTATCAGTAAGTGTGTGTTTATTGATAAATGAACTTTATCAATAAACACAAACTTAATTATGGACTAAGTAAGCTTTCATTAAAAATAATACAAATAATCATCTTAGTGAACTATTGGCAGTGGCAGCCCTATTCGCGCCGTTTGTCGACCGAGGCGAACGCGGGGCACCGCGCGGGGAAGCGGGAGAGGGGACACATTCCAGCGAGGTGCGTAGATACAACATGGCCGCCATTACACTTGGTTGTTGGCTCGTAAGGGGCACAAAAGACGTTACTCAAATTGACGCACCCGATGATTTAACCTTTCAACGACCAACCGCAAGCCGGCTGTCGGGCTGCTATTGTCATTCTATTGTGTCTCAAATCCGTGTGTTCGAAGGATAACATGGATAAAGTAAGCTTTCATGAAAAATAGTAAAACACAAATTTTAGTGACCTATTGATTGGCAGCCCTAGTCGTACCGTTTGACGACCGAGAAGAACGGGGGGCGCCGCGCGGGGAAGCGGGACAGGGGTCGCATTCCAGCGAGGTGCGTAGATACAACATGGCCGCCACTACACTTGGTCGTTGGCTCGCAAGGCATGGAAGATGTTACTCAAATTGACGCACCCGATGATTTAACTTTTCAACGACCAACCGCAAGCCGGCTGTCGGGCTGCTAATGTCTTTCTATTGTGTCTCAAATCACGTGTGTTCGAAGAATTAATAGGCAATACAACTAAAAACTAATTACTCTTTTAGGTAGATTATAAAAAAAATGGACTGCATGTTTTTTTTCGTAAACGACAAACACTTTTAATTTAATAATGGTGCCGATTCTCATATTGACAAACTAATCTAAATTTAAGTTAAGTGCATCTTTCTCTATCCATTTCATTAAGAGAAGGATAGAAGATAACATTTTTAACGGGCGAAGCCGCGGATGAAAGCTAGTTACTAATATTTTTATTGGTGTTTCAGACGATACTTTTTTAAAGCTAACCAGCAAACCCGGCGAACTCCGTTTCGCCACCTGATGGCTTCGTTTTTCTTTCTTTGCTATAAACCTCACAGAGCCCGAGACCTTTCCAACGAATGCAAAACCGTGGAAATCGGTTCGTGCGTTCTGGGGTTATAGCGTCAGGAAGGAAAACTCGACTTATTTTTATACTAGCTTTTGCCCGCGGCTTCGCTCGCGTTAAAAAGAGACAAAAAGTCTATGTTACTCTCCATCTCTTCAACTATCTCCACTTAGAAAATCACGTCAATTCGTCGCTCCGTTTCGCCGTGAAAGAAAGACAAACATATAGACAGAAAGACACACTTTCCCATTTATAATATTAGTGGTATGGATAGTAGATTAACGTCATAAGCATGGTTCGTGTTCTGGTTGAGCGATTGGCTAACTGCGCTGCGTGTCGGTTCAATTCCCGCCCAATACAACATTAGTATGACCAGTATGACCTATATGCATTTGTTCTGTGTGTGGTTGTTTGTGTGTAAGCGAGTGTATATGTTTGTAAACACACCGACGATACTGGAGAAGTCTAGGGTTGTTTGAAAACACATACATATTTGGTAGAAATAAAATTAAAAAAAAAACGTCTAAATGCCAGTCGACATCTCGCACGGAGGGTTCCGTACCAATGTGGGCAAAATACGGCAAATAAATCACGTTTTTTTAAATGGGAGTCCGCTTAATTATTTTCTTTATTTTGTTTCTTTTTTGTATAATGTTATTATAGCGGCACTTTTTGGGACAATTCCACTAAGTACACTATTACCAAACACTGCAACTCCTGAAAGCCAGAATCAACAGTGGAGTCCGCCAGAAAAGCGCCGAGCAATGAAGCGCGACGAGTCCCGGAGAAACGATTCAACTGTCTTGGATCCCGCAACGAAATTAATCAGAAAAGAACTGCGGAGGAGTAAAATATATATTATAATATGTTATAGCGGCACTGTGAATTTCAAGTCTTTAGCTATCACGGTTCATGAGATACAGACTGACAGACGGACAGACAGCGGTGTCTTAGTAATAGGGCCGCGTTTTACCCTTTGAGCACGGAACCCTAAAAATGTTATAAGCCGGTTCATTAAAGAAAGGAATCTTAAATGGCGGCATGCACTTGCGTTGACAGATAGTACAGTCTGCATATAAAATTTAGGGTTGAAGTTTTTTTTTTCAAATCGAAAATATTATTAAGATTTTTTATTGTTTTCATCGGAAACAGTGGCTACTTTTACCACAATAACAAACAGGTAACAACGGAAAAATAACAGAAAATTATAACAAGATATTCGTAAAAACGAGCGCAGAGCGCGTCAAGGCAGCGTGGAAGCAAATCAAGACAATTTTTTTTATGTTGATGATACGCGCGCGAGTGAGTATAGACGGCACTAGTGTGCGAGCGAGAGAACATGATAAGCGCCGCCATTTTAGATTCCTTTCTTTAATGAACCAGGTAATAAATTAAATTATAAACGTACCTCGTTTGCTGGTCAGCGTCGGCAGTTCCTTTCGAATTATCTTCTTTTGAACTGTAACAATAGTATAATGCTAGTTTATAAGCGTTTTCTATAATCTACAACTACTGTAATACATTCACTAGCCTTCTCCTGCGTTAGGCTGAGGCTACACTAGCCTGCGACGCGAGCTGCGACACATGAGCGATTGAAACAAATACATGGACTCACCGTGTATGGCTACACCGTTCATCAAATATTACTAGCGATCTTTGATTTCTTTATGCGACAGCAGCTACAATATTGTATTCACGGCACCGGCTCGACGTATTAGCAAACAGCGAAATTGAATCGAATATTCGCCAGATTTTCGGTTATAATGTAGCCATTCCACGTTTATCTCGTTTCGGTCTTCCAGTCGCATCGCAGATCGCTGCCTACTGTAGGCTCAGCCTAAATGTCGCACATACAACCACAATTTCACACCAATTTTTTTTTGGGAGTGGGAAATCATCAAATGTCTTCTCCCGTCCTGGGTGGGGCGGTTACGTGTCAGACTTTTACTGACTAAAACCCACTCATGTTCCGAGGTCACGGTAACTATTATAAACATTCCGCAACCCCGGCAGGCGTTGGCCCTGTTGGGCCCCTTCTCATGCTGACTTCTCTGCGCATGCTGACTTGTTGATCAACGCACACCCAAACTGCTGCTCCTAGAGACATGAAACTTGCAGGGTGTGTTCTTTGTGAAAGGTAAGTATTCACTAAGAAAGGATTTATTGAAAACTAGCTTCAGCCCGCGGCTTCGCTCGAGTTAGAAAGAGACAAAAAGTAGCCTATGTTACTCTTCATCCCTTCAACTATCTCCACTTAAAAAATCACGTCAATCCGTCGCTCCGTTTTGCCGTGAAAGAAAGACAAACAGACAGACACACTTTCCCATTTATAATATTAGTATGGATTACACCCCTAAAGAAGTAAATAGGGGATAGAAGTATGACATCCACGCGGGCGAAGCCGCAGGCAAAAGCTAGTTCTATAAAAACCTACCTCGATTTCACAACGTCGACAATTTGTTCAGAATTATCTTCTTTTGAACTGAAACAACAATATTAGAATAGTTTTTTACAAATCTGCATCTACACTAATACTAAAAATTAAAACTAAATGGCATTATGCAACTCATTTAAGATCCGATTAATTTATATTTTACTGTTTTGAATTTTTAGGTTGCTTTAAAATCAATAAACAGCGAGTCAATGAGTTAACTAACTTAGTGACGTCATAAAGACACTGGCATACAAAATCTATAGGACGATTGCGTTTTGACAGCTCATAAAAAGTACGTCGATTGATGATGGTGTATAATACCGTATTCTGACTCACCTTTTCGTCTTCCTAGTCCTCTTGCGAGTGACTCTCTTGGGCAGTTCCTCTGCTGGCTGACAGACTGTCCTCTGCTCTTCTTCCTCCTTCAACACCTGGAGGACAGTCGCCTCGCTGACGCCGGTGGCCTTCGCAGTCCTCTGACTGATCTTCGAGAGTGGAGTCAGGTCCACGGACCCATAGAGCGTCTTCAACTCTTCATATTCTTTCTCCAAGTAACGGTATACGTTTCCAACGAGTGCCTTTGCTAGGTCCTGGGGATTTTTTGGTAATAAATATCTTGGGACAAGTCACAATGTCATAAACGGTCATCTGATCTCAAAAGCAGAGCCTGTACTGTGGTAACCAGACAGCTGATATACATACTTAATATACTTAGCGTCTTACTAATAATCCATACTAATATTATAAATGGGAAAGTGTGTCTGTCTGTCTGTATGTTTGTCTTTCTTTCACGGCAAAACGGAGTGACGAATTGACGTGATTTTTTAAGTGGAGATAGTTGAAGGGATGGAGAGTAACATAGGCTACTTTTTGTCTCATTCTAACGCGATCGAAGCCGCGGGCAAAAGCTAGTCGCTGCATAAAGTTATAACAGGTTGATACGTCAAAAAATGTATGGTTACACAGGCTTTATTCATGACATAACTTTACACAGTGATTATTAGTAAGGGCATTAAACAATACAGTAAAGTTACTGATTGACTAGCTAGCTAGCACTAGCGAACTGCTGGTCCTAGAGACATGAAACTTGTAGGGTGTGCTCTTTGTAAAAAGAAGGTGACCACTAATAAAGGGATTTTTGGAAATTCCAACTTTAAAAGGGTAAAATGGGGTATTTTTATGGGACAATTCCACCACACTATTCCCAACTACTGCAACTCCTGAAAGCCAGAATCAACAGTGAAGTCCACCAGAAAAGCGCCGAGCAATGAAGCTCGACGAGTCCCGGAGAAACGATTTAACTACCTTGGATCCCGCAAAAAAATAATCAGAAAAGAACAGCGGAGGAGTAAGAAAATAGGTGATGTAATATCGACATTCACAAACACTTGTAACGAAATAAAACATAATGTTACGTAGAGAGGAAATTGTGACGCAATGAGGATTGTTCCGGTCACATTTTCTAGAAAGTTCGACAACCTGAGGTACACAGGTGCTTTCCAGAACATTCCAGTAACATTGCGAATGATCGACGATGATCTGGAAGTTTCTCGAATGACCCCTCGGAACTCCATCGAACGTTCTAGAACGTTGTGGAACTTTCCCGAAATTTCTAGTAAATGTGCCCGGAAAAATTGGCATTGTGTCACAATTACCTCTCTACGTAACTAACAATAACAATGTTTTTAAGTTAATAACTTACTTCTTGTATCCCTCCTGCGGTGTGCAATACTTCGGTGTTACATTTCGGACAAAATACTTTGCATTCGTTCTCAATATCAGGGTCTTCAGTCTGTAACAAAGAAAAAATATCATGTTGAAGGATGCATAGAAATCATCAACATAAAGTTGATCACATTGGTGCCGATTCCCTTGTTCACAAACTGAACTAAATTTAAGTTAAATGCATCTTTTTCTTATCATTTTATTAATAAAAGGACAGAAGATTAAATATTAGTTTAGTCCTGTCAAATTAAGACACTCCATAGATAATTTAAACGCGATTTAAAAACATGGCTACTAAAATTCGTCGTTTAATTTCAGACGCTGGCTAATTTGACACGAACAAACGAATCTTCTGTCCTTTTCTTTACAAATGGAAAGAGAAAGATGTTAAAGAAAGTTCTACGAATGACAACCGGGACAACGGATTTACGTGCTTTCCGAGGCACGGGATGTCAGTCATGCCCAAGATTAGCTTTATAAAATACTTTAGGACTAAAAATTCATTCAGGCATTGTTATTTGCCCGGATTCGATTCGAACCCACAACCTCTAACACAGGGGCCATCACGACACAACAGTCACTGACATTATTATTTGTAGTGTTGTAACAATCATGCTTTTTATTGCATAAGAACATAAAACTGACAAAAAGGATAATAAAAAGACAACTTTATTCAGATATACATTATTTATTTACTTCAATTTATCCTAAATGTATACACAAATAAATAAGTTACATATACTAGGTGTATTTTTGGTCCTGCACAACCCGCTAGGAGATGATTCTACCCATGAAAACAAACAACTTTTATTATGGAACCAACTCTAAAATCGCGAAAAAATATCAAACAGCTGTTTCATACATTATGATCGGGAGGGCATTGAACTTTTGTTAGCAACAGCTGATATAGTTTTTTGCGATTTCAGAGTTGGTTCCAGAATAGAAGTTGTTTGTTTTCATGGGTAGAATAGTAGAATCATCTCCTAGGAAGTTGTGCAAGACCAAAAATACACCTAGTATAAAATGGTAAACCGACCGATTGACTGTTGATATATCAACGCACAGTCTAAGTACAGGTCTAAGGTTGCGGAATGTTTATAATAGTTACCGTGACCCCGGAACATAAAGGGCAACCGAAGGAACATGAGTGGGTTTTAGCACAGATTAATAAATAGTTACTACGTAACAGATACTTCACTCCAATACAAAAACCAAAATACCTACGCTATAATAGCCTACAAAATCATAATAATAATACCAGTTGTTTGCAGCAAGGAGGAATGTACCATAAGTACGCACCAAGAGAGTTGAGATTCTTTTGCCCGCCGCGCGACTAACGTGTGTGCGTGTCGTCCAGCAAATCTGCTAGGGTTATACGTATGATGACAATGGTAATAAAACGAATGTTTTAGAAAAACAATTATTATTTTATTTGTTGATCAAATATTTTTTTGTTTGATAAATTGACTGATGCATATTTTTCGTTCCTTGAATTCCCGACTAATATATTTTAGTGTCGAAAATATCCAAAACCGCGTGAATAATTTTAATAAATAATCAAAAGGGAAACAAGAGAGTTGGGAAACAGGGGAATTGCACAATAATCACGCAATAATTACGTGGTTTCGGCATTTTGATAGTCAGCGCTGTACCCGTGACGCGCGAGCACTCAGCCGGGCGCGCGACAGCCCGGTGTTCGTTGTATCGTCGACGATACGCGAAGCGGTAGGCATAAAACGCGTGGCCTTGAGCGAGTGACGGACGCCTGGTTTTAGTCAGTAAAGTCTGACACGCCCTCCCGCCGCACCCAGGACGGGAGCAGTCATTGGATGATTTCCCACTCCCTAAAAAAAACCGCACAGTCTAAACCGCTGATCCTAGAGACCTGAAACTTGGAGGGCGTGATCTTTGTAAACAGTAGGTAATTTTGGAAATTCCAACCCTAGAGGAGTACCGGGGTTGCAGAATAGTTAGTGCGGTTTAGGGTTTTAGCTCAGATTAGTAAACAGATGTTTTATAATCTGAGGGTTTTAGTAAGTAAAAGTGTGACACGTCCCCCCGCCCCGCCCAGGACGGGAGAAGTCATTTTATGATTTCCCACTCCCCAAAAAAAAAGGCCTTAAAGTAGTAAAATAAGGGATGGAAGTTTCAACTTACACGCGGGCGAAAGCTTGTAAACGTAAAATAAATAAATATACACATAATTATTATTTATAAACAGACTCTACAGGCAATTATGATGTATCACAATTGTGATTCATCACAATGGAGTATTTTACGCCAATAACCAATAAATGAAACACATAATTTCTACAAAAACTATCCCAATTTAAGGCGACGTATTGGTTAACAATAATTCTAAAACCAGGCGCGCGCACCCCGCAACCCGCACACACCCGGTTAGTAACGTATGGATTGCAACGGGCGGCGCCGGCGAGCGGCGGTGGCGGCGCGGAACATAGACACCTTGGAGTTGTCCTATATATTTTTTTTATGAATTTACCCATGGACCTATAAAAAAGGCGAACGGAGCTTCAAATATAAAGTAATTGAAGCACCAAAATGGCGGCGGCGTAACTATGTTTGCGTGAATAAAGGTATGCCAGATGAAAGAAAATTACCCATTTTTTAAACAATATTTCAATAAGATCGCCCTTTAACTTTAATAAGTTTAAGTGACAAATATTGTTAAAATAAAGGCAAAATTAAATATAAAGTTATAATAAATATTTGTGTATTTATTTATTTTAACAAGGAACATAATTTATTCCACATATCACTTACAATAAAACACATATTACACTTTGTGTGTATTATTATTATTAATATTCAATATTTATTATGGTAATAAGAAATTATTACAAAAATTAAGAATAAAAGAAACTAAAATTCGGAAAATGAAAAAACGTCCTCATATTCAATGATTGATTATTGATTTGAATCAGCACTTTCCTTTCCTGAAATAGTTGCTTTTTCTAATTGATTGTCGCAAGTATCTGGCACAGAGTTTTTTCTTGTTATGAACAATCACGTAATCCGGATCACGGATAGGCTTATTCCTGGTGTGCCTGGGGTCGACAACTTCGGGAAGAAGACAGTCGTAATAGAATTTTAACAACTTTGGTTCAATCTCTTTTTTCCAGAACGCATAATCCTTTTTAATAATTTCAGTTTTTATTTAATTATTGCCATACCATATACCCAATAAACAGCTATCTTTATTGCAGATATGTAGTTGTTGGCCTTGGATCTGAAAATACCAATCCGATCTTTGGTTTATAACCACCTCACCATTAGTTTTTTTTTTATAAAAATGCATTTTTTTATTTTGTATTGCATCTTTTATGCCATTTTTAAATGGTGCAGTACAATTATATTGTAAGTCAAAAAGTGTAGATAGGTTACCCAAACGAAATTCTATCTTCATCTCCAAAAACGGCACACCAACGCACACATACATTACACGTCAAAGTAGGATGGTATGATTGAAGTAGTGCGAGTGAAAAAGAGATAAACGTCAAATGTCGACGCGACACTCAGTATCGTGTTTGTCAATTGGCAAACTTTTAATATGCCACTATTTGACTGGATATAACCTATCTACACTTTTTTAGAACTTATAACATCATTGGTGCAGTAGGACATTTTATTTCCACTAACATATCACTTGTGGTGATCCCGTCCAGGTGTAGCACCCAAAAAAGGGTATTTTTCATCTATGAACAAGCAGCAATTTTTAATGTGGATTAGAAAAAAACAAAATCAGACAATCTATTGTGTTTTATAAACCGAGTACTTACTGATGCCTCAGTAGGGCGTGAAAAGGAAGCTGTCATTTCTTTAATTTTGTTGCAAGTTGACGACTCCATAGTTTTGTTCTTCGAACATTGTTCCAACAATTGTTTCCTAAAATATAACACAATACCATATTTTTTTAAACTAATATTGAAGTATCACTTCACAGAACATATTGCGGTCTTCTTCTTATTGTGATTGTAACACAAACAGTGGAAAACAAAATAGATAGGTACTTAAACTTCTTACATATTTTTTATCACAAAAATAAACATCATTAAAGCCACAGTCAAAGTGACTTTTTGAACGTCATCTTTTTTAGTAAACTAACCACCGCTTCACATTTCACAATTAATTAGGTATGAAAACTTACTTTCTTTTTATCATATTTGCACATTTTTCTAAAAGACATGCTCTTCTTTTCCTTTTGGAACATCTTTCTTTCCTTTTTCCCATTTTTATTCAATAAAACCGCTTAATTTGATCACGCAATCGCCGATGCAGTCCGGAAGCCGACTAGCACAGACCCGTCGCTGACAATGGTCAAGAGGGGACTGAGCTTCTGTCTCAGCGGAGCGGGGCGGGCGAGGAATCGAGGATTGCATGTTATACGCGTTAGCATAAAACAAAACGACGAAAACGACAAAATGCTTTTTGTTATTTTATTCAGTCGGAAATGATAACTTGAGAAATTCCTTCTACAATTTGAGAGCGCAAGTTGAGAGGCTAAAATCGGTCCCGTTTGCCCATAAAATGTGAATCTCTATTTAAAAAGAGATATGTTTGATATTTTTTTCTCTGTTACAAAAGTTACTTCATCATGTAATGAAAACTAACAAAATAAGGTTTTCATCATGAACTCATATTTTTATTCGTTTCGTAATTTACTAACGAAAATAGAGATCGCGGATGCCAAAATTTCAAATTCGTCCTCTTAAGCCCCCAAAATCTGGTTAATATTCAATTTACGGTAAAAAAAAAACGATTTTTAGATGCTCTGTGACAATGATATTATAAGTAAAAAAGTGTAAATAGGTTATATGCAGTCAAAAAGTGGCACATCAAAAGTTTGCCAATTGACAAACATGATACTGAGTATCGCGTTGACATTTGACGTTTATTTTTTTTTCACCCGCACTACTTCAATCATGTCATCCTACTTTGACGTGTAATGTATGTGTGCGTTAGTGTGCCGTTTTTGAAGATAGAGTTTCGTTTGGGTAACCTATCTACACCTTTTTAACTTATATCATTGCTCTGTGAACAATCAATAGCTAGGCAATTGAGTTGCTTGCAATGACGTCATAAGGTGAAATGCCATACAAAATCTATGTGAAAATTTAGTTTTGACAGCTCATAAAAAGAACGTCAATTGATGATAGTGTAAAATAACGTATAAAGCCTACAAAAGAAGAGAACGGAACGGCAATCATGTTGGACATGTCAATCAATCGTAAAATTATTGTATATTTTTAAATTATTATTCCGGATACGAAAACAAAATTTCTAAACAGAAAAGTTCGTAAAAAATAAGCAAATAGTTTTCATATTAATTTGGTTTTGTTTCATGCAACTTTGAACTAAATCTTTTTTGACGTTTATTTTTAAAATAGGCATGGTATCATGAATTCCAGAAAGAAATTGCTTCGAAGGTGATGTCATCTGATTTACTAAACTGATTTTTGTTTGGTTAGCTTTACTTCTGTATCTTTTACAGATGTATACTTGAATAGATTTATTCAATGTTCTTGGTGTTACCTGGGGTTCTTCTGCATTCTGCTGACCTGTAAAACAAAAATAGGAGGTTAAGTACTAGGCCAAAGGAAAATCTATGTAGTTTTGAGGTTATAAAAAAAACCTATTCAATGATGGTCAGAGGGCCTTAAGGGTGGACTTAGAAGGGGCTCAACAAGGCCAACGCCTGCCGGGGTTGCGGAATGTTTATAATAGTTACCGTGACCCCGGAACATAAAGGGCAACCAAAGGAACATGAGTGGGTTTTAGTCAGTAAAAGTCTGACACGCCCTCCCGCCGCACCCAGGACGGGAGCAGTCATTGGATGATTTCCCACTAACCAAAAAAAAAATGTCCCACGGGAGCGAAGCAGTAACCAAAAACCTAATGTAACATGGGTAAAACCGCGAGGAACAGCTAGTGATGATATAAATAACTTAATGATGGTCAGAGGGCCTTAAGAGTACGCTGTACGTCGGACTCAACTCAGTGGTGGGCGTGGCTAACATGCTTGCTATTTCACCAAGCGCGATGTGAGAAAGAGATACCGCCAGCGATGAGCAGTTCGAAGCTAGCGCGAACGTAATGCAAAGATTTTGACGAAACGATGTAATATTATTATTAGAAAGGAAGTAAGAATTAATTAGGATTATTTGTAGTGTACAGTGTACTATAAGTTGTTACATTTAAATATCTTATAATAAAAATTGTAGGTATTGATTTTTTTCTCTGGAGTTCTGACCTCTTGGTACCTAGTTTGGACGCTGTTCCTGTACCAGTGAGGCAATCAATGATGTCATAAATTACCCCTATGTTATGCATGCTCACAAGTCTGAAATAGACGAACACGCTTCACCACATTGCCGACGATTAGGACAAACGATGTAAATCCCTTACATTATAAGTAGGTATTTAATTTGGTAGGTACTTATATAAAAATTAGGAACAAGGTTATTGGGAACTGGGTAGCTAACTAGGTAGGTATTATGTACAAATCGTCTTTTTATTTGAAAGCAATTGAAACAAATTTTTGACGCAGTGGTACCTACGCGAACCAACCTGCAATCCAATGGGATACGGTAGTTCCCTACTGTTTCTTGTCTGTATCTATTATTTTTAAGAAATATTTATAATCATTCGGTTGGCACATTATTCATTACGTGCATTATTCAGTAGGTAGTGGCAATTAATAAAATTGAGAACTGTAAGGGTCAATTTATACTGGCGCAGAGTCGAAGCGCATCGAAGCGTCTATCCAAAACTGAACATAACAAATTCAACCTTAACTCCACAGCGTAACGCACATATTACTTTTGAGATTTTAAAAAGTCGCGCGCATTCTTTCGAATTCGCGCGTCTGCGCATGAACAACGCTGATTGGTGCGCGCGCATTGTCGCGAATACATGCGCCCACTAGTGAACCTACGCGTCACACAAAAAAAAAGAACACTATAATTCCGCTTTATTTTTCTTCATTTTCTTTTCCTTCAACTTCCGATATACCTAAGTCATATTATTATCATAGCAAGATTCATTGATCTTGCTATGATATGATTTAAACATTTTACACACGTTTCAGTTACGAGAGTCAACTGACAAGTGATAATACCTATAATACTTATAGTGCGCTGTTATTCTAACGAATACGCGCGCATTCGTGCGGCTTCGCTTTAGTTGTAAAAAATTTGACGCTTCGATGCGCTTCGACTCTGCGCTAGTATAAATTGACCCTGAGTAAGTTCTTACTACCTACCTAGCTTATTTATTTCCCTAGTGCATAGTGTAAATCTGTGATATAAATATTATAGGTAAGTATCTATTCATAAAAAATAAATTAGCCTAAAATTGTTAGTAGGTACCTACCAAGTAGCTACTTAACTGCCTTTGGTCAAGTTATAAGCTATAAAATAATGACATCGCGATATCAATTTTAGGCAAAAAAATTAAAATAGGTAGGTACTGCGCATCGGTATTACGCGGGCTCGCGGCCGCTCACAGCCCGGCTTGAATGATTTCAACGCTATGATGACAGTCGCTCTCTACTGTCATACAACAGCGCATAAATTATTATCATAGGTAGGTATATTATCTATTTTTAGGGTTCCGTACCTCCACAGGTAAAAATGGAACCCTTATAGGATCACCTTGTTGTCCGCCCGTCTGTCAAGACCTTTTTTCTCATAAACACGTCGAGATATCAAGCTGAAATTATTATCACTATTTATCACATAAGTACTCAGAAAAATCAAATTTCTAAATCAACGCAATAAAAAAATACTGTTGTTTTATATTGCTTTTTTAGACATTTGCAAAGGAATCAAAATTCAAAACCTATAGGGTACTCTCCATTGACCTAGAATCCGGAAATGCAAGAAGCACTGGCATGTAGCACACATAAAGAAAAAACTCCGAAAACGGGTAATTTGTAGGTATACATTTTACAAAAAAAAAATACGGAACCCTCGTTGAGCGAGTCCGACTCGCACCTGACCGGTATTCATATTTATGCAAATCCATTTTGGTGTCCAAATCACAAAGTAGGTAACAGTAAGTAAGTACTTTCTTCTGGTAATTTTCAAAATAGTTCAATAAATCAAAATCGGAATCCACAGTATAAATTCCAGGGATCAAAATATTTCATTACAAATCACAACACATTTAGGTAAATAAAAGACGGCACGTGCGCGACGGCACTGTAGGTAGGTACTACGTAGGTATCAACCAAACAAGCACTGATATTTACGCAATGAATGACCGGTCGGCCGATTCACAACATCACGGCGAGCGGC
The DNA here is from genome assembly GCA_033675125.1 of Athetis lepigone. Taxonomy (NCBI): domain Eukaryota; kingdom Metazoa; phylum Arthropoda; class Insecta; order Lepidoptera; family Noctuidae; genus Athetis; species Athetis lepigone. The sequence goes on along the minus strand of CM066220.1, from coordinate 2,769,257 downwards.
TAGCGCGGCGTACGCGCTTTACCCCTCGCTGCCCGCGCCAGGGGGTGAACGATGAAGAGAGATGCACGATGATTATTCCCGAAAACGCGAGCGTGAAAAATATTAAACAGTGCTTTAGGAATTGGCTTCTTATAGGAAAAGTACTTATCGTATTTATATCAAATAAAGTTATTTGAACTCTAGAATAAATAAACTAGGCTTAGTGCTAGTTTATATTTAAGTTTTGATGTATTTAACGGTATAAATTGACGTTCAAACTTCCGTTAAAATTGGTGATAAAAGTAGAATCTTTCCTAGCTCACAATTTCGAAATCTATGATTTTTTACTAGTGATTTATAGCAATATGCCTAGATTGTAACGGAACAAATCAATATTGAGCTTAATTTTGAGTGTACAACATCTAATAGTGAAGTAATCAGACAATTACGTTTGTATGGAAATATAATCGTACAGCGCAGCCTTAAGGGTGGACTTTAAGTTGATAAAATATATACCTGAACTAGAAGATGCAATTGGGTAGTTTCCACCATTAACCAATAAATGTTAGACACAATTCCTATAAAACCTCTATTAATTTCAGCCTAATAAATTCGGTTCATTTTCAATTTGCTATAAAATTTGATTTTTTTTTAGTTGTTTTGAAATCAATTAATAGATAGTCAACTGAGTTGTTATTTTAGTGACGTCATAAATCGGCATTGCCATACAAAATCTATTGGAGAATGGCGTTTTGACAGCTCATAAAAAGTACGTCAATTGATAATGGTGGAAACTACCGTATTTCTTGAGAACTTGATTGTACAGTAACTATAAGTACTTACTTTTCTCTTCCAATTCCTTTTTAAATTCTTTGGGAATCATCAATCTTCGTTTCTTAGCTTTTAAGGGCCGCTCTATTATGTCAGGTGTTTTTCTGTCTGGTAATAATCTATGAGGCACGCATCCTGGTTTCATACGCACTTGTGATACTGACCCCATTAAATGATACTCCATATAATTTTCCATATCATTTGGCAGCTGAAAAAAGTATTCAAAATGAAGACACAAACAAACATAACCTAAAAAAAATGTATTATAAAGCTCAAAACTTGCTCAAAAGTTAAAAGTTTTAGCTTAGCGATAAGGCCGCCTTTTGTACTCTTGTATATTTGTTTGTATTGTCGTTTACTGTTTTTGTCCTATTAAGTATGTACACTAAAGAATATTTTAAGTATCTATTCTATTTAAGAAGACAAAAACAAACATTACCTAAAAAAAATGTTATAAGTATATTCCATGGCCTTAATATTTTAACTACCTATAGTTAAAATCTATCAATACATGATAACACTAGCTTTTGCCCACGGCTTCGCTCGCGTCAGAAAGAGACAAAATGTAGCCTATGTTACTCTCCATCTCTTCAACTATTTCCACTTAAAAAATCACGTCAATTCGTCGCTCCGTTTTGCCGTGAAAGACAAACAGACAGACAGACACACTTTCGCATTTATCTCAGATTAGTAAACAGAAGGCAGATAGATAGCGCGGAACACCGCGAGAGAGGTCAACAAAGCAAATACAAAACCAAAAGCGAATACAATCTCGAGTCAGTACGGCACGAAGCGTCGCGCCGTAAACATGTCACAGAAAATATTCATATTTTCGAGAATGATGCCGTCTTTTGTTTTCAAACATTGCAAAAATTGTTCCCTAAATCAAAAGAGAGAAGATGGAGTACCTTTTTATAGATTAATATGGTTATTTTTGCTTTTTTGGATGTTATTTTATTTGGAACACAAAACCTCAACAGAAATCTGTCGGTGTTGCTATTTTATTGTAAAAAAATTTACCCCTAAGTTGGGAAATATGTATTGGACACAGGATTATCGATCTACAAGAATATTTATTTCGAGTGTTTTTTTCTTTTTGGTTGGTATGTTTGTATCATGTGTGTGTACTTATCTTGTATGTGTCAAAAGTCTTCGTTAATAAAAGTAGTGAATGTTTTGTCTCTAACTAAAATTATGTACACCAGTCGATTCGCTAACATAAAGTAAATATAGTAAAAAAACAGTGAACAGAAAAAGATGACAACTAATATTTTAAATTCTGTCCTTTTCTTTAAGAAATGGAAAGAGACAGATGCATTTAACTTAAATTTAGTAGTTTGTGAATAAGAGAATAAATTAGCGCGTTTAAGTATCAAACAAACAAACTTTTTAGCTTTATAAAATTGTTATACACCTAAGCACTTTATTATTTATATCCCTAAGTTGTTCCATAATTTTAAACACAATAAATCAATTATTATTTTGTACTATCTGCCCGCTTCCAGCTTAGCCAGGGTGCATTTTTTTTAATCAATGTTGTCATACCAACATTGTCCTGACAATTACAAACACAACAAAGTAGATTCACCTAATTAGGCGTAGCAGTTCTTATGCTACGCGCGTACCTACATACTTTTAGTAAATTCATAAATTGATTTAATTAATATAAACAGATAAGAATAAAATATTACGGGTAATTTTTCATCATCCTGGCAACCGGAACGCACACAGAGACGACGTGTTCTTACAGCGCAGTCACGTGGCCGTCACGCACACATGTCTCGACGTTCGCCGCACTCGTAATGTTCCGCGCTGTCTATCTGCCTACTGTTTTATAATCTGAGGCATTTATAATATTAGTATGGATACTCACATCAAAGTGATCTTCACAGAAATATATTGACGTATTCGGGGCTAGGTCCTTCGGATTCCGCCGAGCGAGTTTTAACCACTCAACTCTTATTGTTTTCTTGCTTGGAACATGTACAAACAATTTTTCGGGCGTTTTTATCGATGTGTTTTTACACTGAGGCACTGCACACGACTTATATACTTTGGAATTCATTTTTATCACCTGAATTATAATGTTTTGTTTATTTTCTTCGCTACACTGGCTACTTAAATACACAATAACATTGCATTGACATGTTTATAAGATCGTGACGTCGCGCGTCGGTGCCGACGCCATGACACATTCGAACTGACCGTGGGCGTGGTCTATCTATATCTGTGGTAGGCGTAGATAAAGAAAAGAACGCTATAGACATTGGCAAAGCGTGTAGCAGAAAGAGACAAAAAAAAATACGTCATCATATTTAGGGTTACCGTGTAAGGAAAAAAATTACCCCAGAATTTTATTAGTGATAGAATTAGAATAACCGAAAACCTGAAAAGGGACACCGCTTTGTCGATTTCCTTTGGTAGGTATAGTATAGGCATGCGAGGTGGAGAAGACATGTTACTGAACTCAAATTAATAACGACAACGGGGTGATAATGTGATAATTTCTTATGTGATAGTAGGTACTGACTTTGTAAGCAAATAAATAATACACATGTTTATTTATAAATTACCAGAATAGGTACAGCATTAGGTAATAGCATAGTAAGTTTCTTCTTTTTGATCAACATTTTATTATCAAAATGTCTACTGCAAATTTTTGATGACGGTTTTGGTGTCCAATCTGTTCGTCCTGTAGCTACAATCCAATTTTGACGTAAATTATGATGTTCAGGAAAACTGCAACAACCCATTAATCATTCAGTTTTTTTTTTTAATATACACTGCAAAATATACATTATTATTTCCAATAATGAAGGGTAATATTTTAGTAGAAACGTTGGCAACACCAAAGGTTTTATTATTATTTTTGTGCTTTTTTATGGTTAAATTAACGTCTAGGGCACATTAAACACAATATATAGTATAAATAAAAAAATATTACTGAACGCCTAGTAACTAGGAAAAAGTGGTATAACTTACGAATGAAATGACAATCCTGACATTTTTGTTTCACTATCACTTTTACACCCTATTACACTACACCGCACCATATTTTTTTGAATAGTGGCCAACAAAATATAACATGTACCACTTTACTAAAACAAATATAAACTGTATTTTAACAGGAAAACGATAGCTCACGTTAGCTGTCAAACGTTGTTAGGCAAAGTACTGCGCTGACCTTGAAAAAAGTGACACGCACGCTCCGTGAAACAAAATATCTCATAGTTCTGTTTCATTTCTTTACACCACAACGACGTAAGTTGCTCCTTCTCTTGCGTGACTGCGACAAAAGATGTCAATTTGTCTATAGCATTCTCTGTCTACGGTTTTCGCTGACTATTGATTAAATAAAAATATGAGAAAAATGGCTTTAAACTTCGTCAATCTCAAGTTTAAATACTGAAATATAGTTTTTTGGTAATAAATAAACGTGTACCAACATCACAGAAGAGGATATCAAAATCTTTCGTCATAGCTTTTCTACGAAGAAGAAAAATAATGCCGTATCAATTTTTTTTTTCATTATATTTAGAGAAGACAGACCATACGACACGCTTTTTTGCTTATCAACAATACTGTATTTTACACTATCATCAATTGATGTACTTTTAATGAGCTGTCAAAACGCAATTCTCCAATAGATTTTGAATGGCAACTTATTACGCCACTAAAATAACAACTTAGTCGACTATATCTATTTATTGATTTCAAAGCAACTAAAAATCAAATTTTATAGCAAATTAAAATGAACCGAATTTATTGGGCTGAAATGAAAAGGTTTTAAAGAAATTGTGTCTAACATTTATTGGTTAATGGTGTAAACTAACCAATACGGTATTTTACTATCATGAATTGACGTACTTTTTATGAGCTGTCAAAACGAGATTCGCGAAATTGAAAATGTACCAGATTTACAGGGCTGAAATTTAGAGAGGTTTTATACATAGAAATTGTGTCTTACATTTATTGGTTAATAATGAAAAATACCCAATCTTATAAAGTCATTTCTACTACTTTCTCATCATCTCCCTAGCCCTTTCCCAATCGTGTTGGGGTCGGCTGCCAGCCTAACCGGATTCAGCTGGATACCGGTGTTTTACGTGGAGCGACTGCCTATCTGACCTCCACAACCCAGTAACTGGGCGACACGATACCTCTTGGTTAGACTGGTCATTGTTTCTGGCTAACCAGTAACGACTGTCAAAGTTCTACGAATGACAACCGGGACCAACGGCTTTACGTGCTTTCCGAGGCACGGGATGTCAGTGATGTCTAAGATAAACTTTAGAAAGTACATATGAATTGAAAAAGTCACATTGGTACTTGCCCGGATTCGAACCCACAACCTCTTACACGAAAGGAGGGCGCCTTATCCACTGGGCCATCACGACCGTATTTCTACTACTTTCTATGAAATACATTTCCGCTTTCTATGTTCGACACCTATTTTTTTTTAGGGTGGTGGGAAATCATCGAATGACTGCTCCCGTCCTGGGTGCGGCGGGAGGGCGTGTCATACTTTTACTGACTAAAATTCACTCATGTTCCTTCGGTTGCCCTTTATGTTCCGGGGTCACGGTAACTAATATAAACATTCCGCAACCCCGGCAGGCGTTGGCCCAGGCGGGCCCCTTCTCGTGCTGACTTTAATTTGTTCGAAATCTATTGCTTTGCAAAAAGATTGGGCTACGAATTGCCGTTCGGTGTTCTTCAGAAACTTACTCTTGCCGCGGTATAGACCTGGTCCACTAATGTCTTGTTGACAGAGCGTTTCTTCGCTTCCTTTAAGCGTCTTCTAACTGTATCCATTGATATCTAAAACAAATAAGATTTAATAACATACGATTTCTTAAAACTTTTTGAACCGATGAATAGCTAAACCAAAGTCTATCTTTTTTTTAGTAAGGGAAATCATCAAATGACTTCTACCGTCCTGGGTGGGGCGTGAGTGTCAGACTTTTACTGACTAAAACCCCCCTTGTTCCTTGTTGGCAGAAAATGGTGCCGATTCTCTTATTCAAAAACCGGTCAAGTGCGGGTCGGACTTGCGCAACCAGGGTTCCATAAATTGTTTTTTTTTTAATGAAATAACTACAAATTTGCAGTTTTCGAAATTTTTCTTTACTTGTGTTACATGACATTTCTTCTTGCCAAATTTCATGATTCTAAGGCAATGGAAAGCACCCTATATGTTTTGATTCCCTTGCAAATGTCTAAATATGCAATATAAACCGCCGTATCCTTTTATTGCGTTGATTTAGAAATTTGTTTTTTTCACTGCATTGAAAGATAGCGGACCTGAGAATGTGATATTAATTTTAGATTAATATCTCGACGCGTTTCTGAGAAATAGGGTCTTGACAGACGGACAACAAAGTGATCCTATAAGGGTTCCGTTTTTACCTTTTGAGGTACGGAAACCTAAAAAATAAACTCTTGCCATTTTATTCAGAAAAGGACAGAAGATACAAATTTAAGCTAATTTAAGCAAGTCCTGTCAAATTTAAGACACTCCATAGATAATTTAGACACAATTAAAAACCTGGCGACGAAAAATACGCCAATTTTCTTTAGCGCCTGAAGAAAATTGGTCTAATTTGACAGGACTAAACGAATACGTATCTTATGTCATTTTCTTTAAGAAATGGAATGTGAAAGATGCGTATGTATAACTTACATTTAATTAAGTTTGTGAACAAGAGAATTAGCACTACCTATTGCCTACGACATTAAGTCCGCCGTTGTACAATGTTTTTATTTGTGCAAGTTGTAATCCGTACTAATATTATAAATGTGAAAGTAACTCTGTCTGTCCGTCTCTTCTTTACGCCTAAACCACTGAACCGATTTAAATGAAATTTAGTACAGATATAGTCTGGGACCCAAGAAAGGACATAGGATAGTTTTCATCCCGGAAATCCCCCGGGAACGGGAACTATTATCCCACACGGATGAAGTTGCGGGTAAAGCTATAGTCTATTTTGTTTTATTAACAAAGGAGTACAAACAAAAATTTCTGCGTTCATTTGGTCCACATAATAAGCATAAGTGTTATTATTGGCGTTAAAAGCGTTGGATCTCTCTCTGTCAATACCGGAAATGTGAAAGAGATATACTCAGTACTCGTTTGTTAAAGAAAATAGACTAATAGTAAATAATAAGGTAAAGGACTCACATTATACATAGTTGAGCTTACTCTCGTGCTCAACAATGGATCGGCAGTATGAGCAGCGATTATAGCTGCATCGTCTGCGGCCGTCGTTTGTCTCGCGTAGACTTGTCTATGATGCGCTTGTAGGACACCGCTTTCCTGCCATCGCCGAAGCCAGAAATAAACGGTTTTTCTCTAAAATCAAAAGTTTGGTTGTAGTTTGTTTTCACATTGTCGCTTGTTAGTACTTAAAGTCCCGTATTCATTGTAAACATTTGCTTAGCAACTGTTGATCAACTGATGTTGTCGCTCGCCGGGCGTCAACTCTGCAGTATGGCGTGATCAATACCGCAACACAAGTGTTGCCCGTAATATGATGACAGCAGCTCGTCAACATGTTTATGCAACCATGTTGCTAAACAAAATGTTTACAATGAATACGGGGCTTAAACGATTCCCTTTAATAGTTGAACGCTTACTTATACCTATTAGTTTACTTTTGCTTTTTCTAAAGAATATTAGAAAACAGGTTTATTTTTTCGAAGAAATGTTAGCAACCCTACGTTAAGGACAGACACCGTCTGTCACGTATGTGACAAGACATAAGATGGCGTTCAAAAAGTTAAAATAATATGATTCAAGATAAATCCGCTGCTAGAATGCAAACGAATAATATATCAAATTAGTCACACCTTTAAAACTAATATTTAAATGTAATATCGCTAAAATAACATCAATCTGTCAACTTATAAACAAAATTCAATAGAAAAATCTCGAAAACAGTACTTACAGTTATGCTCGTCTGGCGGCATATATCAGTCACTCTGTGACCTTTCAACCAAAGCTTTATAATCCTCTCCCTTTTAGGTTGAGACAACTGAGGCGCCATCTTTCGAAATATTCCTGCCAACTATCGACCGAGCTAATTTAAAAGATTTATTTTTATAGCTCTAAGACAAACCTTTGAGCGTTTCTTTTATACTATAATCTGTCTGTACTCTCTAGATGAATTATAATTTAATAATATTATTATTTTTTTATCAACATCATTTTCTGCACCTTCATGTTTTAATCCATTAAATTATTTTGGTAAACTGCAAGTTAATCTTAAGGATTTATAACTAGGTATTGTATGAAACACAATGTACTTAAATAGTTCCTGATAAATAAATTAACAAAAAAACCGAACCTTCTCACTTCACCACTTGTTAAAGACTGACGAAAAAGCTAAACGAATGAAGTGGCGACTGTCATTCGTAAAACTTCGTAAAGAGTCGGGAATGATCGGGAGCGACGACCGACGCTCCAAGTTATCCGTTTACGTTGATGTGCTGTCGTCAATACACCTGCATACTGTAGCTTGCCGCGCATGCGTTAACCTTGACCTATAGTTGTCTTTGTCTCTCGCACGGAGTTAAAACTGCTGTCTCTCTCTGAGCGTCGCCGCCTCGCTATTTGTGTGATATTTATTTTGTTTATTTCGTGAAATGCTGAGCGTTTGGAATTTAGTTTTTTTTAGTATAGTTGTAGGCTTTAGTAATAAAATAATTAAATAGGTATAATTTCTTAATACAAGAGCATATTTAAAATTCAAAAATAAAAGCTATTATTTCACTAAACCCTAAAAGTCTGGTTCATTTTCAATTTACTGTAAGATTAGATTTTTAGTTGCTGAAATTGAGTTGTAAACTTAGTGACGTGACAGGGTGACATTGCCATACAAATCAAGGAGGATCGCGTTTTGACAGCTCATAAAAAGTATGTCAATTGATAATGGTGTATAATACCGTATTGCAAATATGCAAAAAAATATTGTTATCCGTGTCATCGAATCCGCTCTGCTCTATGCTTGGCACTAGGGTTGTCAACCTTACGTCGGTCAAAAATAGTAGTTTTATTAATGTTACTGTTACCTACAAAAATACTATTCCTTAGTCTGTGCCTATACAGATGGCAGGTATCATAAAAAATGGCATTTTGTTTAGTCTGTCCGTTAGACCGTCCGAAAACACTGCACACTAACTTTTCGCTTAATCAAAGTAATAAAATAATACAAAGATAAAGAGCATCAATGCTCCGGAGTAGTAGTTTGTGTCGTTGCGTTGGTCACGATTCAGAATGTTCAATAAACCATCGAACACAAGCGATTCGAGACCTTAGAAAGACGAAAGCAGCCCGACAGCCGGCTATCGCTTGGTCGTCGAAAGGTTAGCCCTTCAACGATTTCGCGAAATGTAAAAAAAAATACGCTGACTACATCAACGCAATAAACAAGATGGCGGCGAAAATTCCACATTTAAAAATATTTTAACTGTATGACTATTGTAGCACCCCATTCTAGTACTATAAGTTAGAATTTAATTTAATAAATAGTAATATGTGGAAACGTCGTGGATTGTACATTGAACCAATTTATTGTTATTTAGTTGTAAGACACATTGTACAATTGTTTGTTTTTCCCCAATAAAGTAAAATAAAATAAAATGACGTCACGGGAAACGTCATTGCACTATTAATAGTCTCGTCATTTTTCGTTTACGAGCAAAAAATTACGTGTTCAAAATTTTTTGATTATTTAACTGATGGACTAATATTTTTTTGTCGACTCGCTTATTAAAACTTCAAACACACGTGATTTGAGACACAATAAAAAGACAAGCAGCGCGGCAGCCCCCCGGCTGTCGCTTGGTCGTCAAAACGAAAGGTTTTGTTATCAATCCACAAGACAGGGACAGCGCTACACAGCTGTCAGCTTGTCGCGCTCACTCGGTTGAGAGGCGTGGCCACGCGACAGCTGGCCGTCGATCGCCGTGACCTTGTATTGCGGAGTTCTATTATGATTTTTGCGCTTCTAAATTTAAATAAGCCGTTGACCGACCTTGAACGCACAAACGCACGTGCAAGTGTTACGCAAATAAACGTAATTTCTATGAATACTAATAATGTTAATGTTTGTGACTTCATCCATTACGGATATCTTTGTAGCAATTTTGTACGAATCCAGCGTTTACATAATGCGTCGTGTTTGTGATAGAACCAATTTAAAAAAAGATTCTTTGATTTTTTTAAATATACAAATTACTTAATATACGCTATGACATTCCCACAACGGAGACGAATTTAATGTCACCTTTGCTTGACGGCTTTTCTCATTCTTAAGCTGCGTACAGACCGGCCAAACGAACGCCAACGAACGGGTTTCGTTGACATTCGTTGCTGCAATCTGGACGGCTTAGCGAATGCCAACGATCGCTCGTTGGCGTGTGCCGGCGATCCGAAGCGTGGCGGCGTGGCGGGGTGGCGGGTAACATCATTAAAGAAATCGAGCTATTTGATCGAACGCTGTTTGGACGGTCGTCGAAGGACAACGAACGGACGCTCAGTTGCAAGCAAGAGATACAGTCCTATTCTTAAAATATGTGGTTGTCCACCATCTTCGCTTACGTTTATTTTTCCTTGTTCTTGCTATCTCGTTTTGGTATATATAAAACTAGCAATTATAAAGATGTCGTCGCGGTCTATGATTAAATGCGAATGAAAGAGAAAAGAACCGGAATCAAGTGCCAACGAACGTTCGTTCGAGCACTAAATGTATTTGGATGTATTAATGAACTCCAAAGAGCGTGCGGAAGCCAACGCTAGCGAACGGTAAATATCCATCGTTGGGCGTTCGTTGGCCGGTCTGTACGCACCATTACGAGTCGACGCTGAACGCGGCTGATAGAAGTAAAACTGTATAAGTGTGACCGAAATCGTTCAGCGAAACGCACATCATCAATGTATACGAGTCGATTATTTTTTGTTTTATCTTAAATTTTTCAAGAAGCACTGAACTAATCGCTATAAAATTTATATGGGAACACCTCTGAAACATGACATAACTAACAAAAAAGAACTCTCAAAATTCATAATTGGCGGAAATATCGGTGAACATCCATAAAAAAATCATACAGACGACTTTTTTTGTAGTCTGTCTAAAAACAGAGGTTCGAATATTGATAAAAGATATGATTTGACTTACCTCACACTGAGATGTCCCCGGCTCGTCGTCAGCATCCTCATCTTCGGTTTTCAGCCCCTGAAACAAATATTCTCTTTTAATAAATTACTATTTGTCACCCGCCGATATCGTCTTATCGAGATATCGTGTCGCCCAGTTACTGTGTTGTGGAAGTCTGATAGGCAGTCGCTTCACGTAAAACACTGGTATCCAGCTGAATCCGGTTAGACTGGTAAGGTAACCGACCCCAACATAATTGGGAAAAGGCTAGGGAGATGATGATGACACATGGGTAAGATCACGTGGAGATTAACACTTTCACTGCCACCGTGGTTTTTACCTTATCCTTAGCGATTCAAAATTCAAAGCATTTAGACTATTACAGGCACTTATGAATTGTCAAAGCGTCAGTCAGTCAGTCAAAAAGTTGAAGCTAGTTGCTTGTTCCAAAACGTAGATCTCTATGGAGAAGAACAAGCAAGAAACTCCATGGACACTCTTTTAAATCATCAAGTTTTACAATGGTGCTGATTCTCTTGTTCACAAACTTAACTAAAATTAAGTTAAATGCATTTTTCTCTTTCCATTTATTAAAGAAAAGGATAGAAGATACACTTTTGTTTAATCTTGTCAAATTAGACAGCGCCGGAAGAAAATTGACGTAATTTAGACGCCATGTTTTGAAATCGCGTCTAAATTATCTATGGAGTGTCTAAATTTGACAGCGCCTAACTAATATTATATCTTCCGTCCTTTTCTTAATTAAATGGTAAGAGAAAGATGCACCATATTTTGGTTACATCAATCGTGTTGCTTCTCTATGTGAAAACAATGATGGTAAGGAGGAATACAAAATAAATCCGAGAAATAAATAATTAAACTATGGCAGCTAACAAATCGCCGATGCCGCCGCCTACAAATCGCGGTTAACACACAACGCGTGTGACTGGCACTACAAGATGAAAAAAATAAAAAGCTTTTTCCAAAAAGTCGGTGGCAACACATCAAATAGACCGGCAGAAGAGAAGCCACAGACTTCCAAAATAGTTATTTTTGTGCTTTTAGTTTTTCAAGCCGGTTATCTTTTTTTTGGAAAAAGCTTTTTATTTTTTATTTTTTGTTAGAGTCTCAATGTCTGACTACGTTTTATAGAGTAACTTTCAAAATAAAAATGTACGTTTTTTTATAAAAATTGAGGAGTTCCCTCGATTTCGGCATGATACCATTATTAGATCCTGGACCTGATGACAATGGGACCATTTGGGAAGTCTACCCTTCCAAACAAAATAAGAATTGTTCAAATCGGTTGGTAAACGACGGAGATATGCGCGAACAAACATAAAAAAAATACAAACATCCGAATTGAGAACCTCCTCCTTTTTTTAGAAGTCGGTTAATTAACGGTCTCGCTAAGCGTGCCCACCGGCACTGTACATAGGGTAAATAAATTGTAAATATGAACATTAGTGTATTTTACTGTTGATTGCGACATTTGTCAGTTGTATAGTGCATCTAAAAAGTGAGTATTCAAGGATCTGTGGAATGTTTATAATAGTTACCGTGACCCCGGAACATAAAGGGCAAACGAAGGAACAAGAGAGGGTTTTAGTCAGTAAAAGTCTGACACGCCCTGGATGATTTCCCAATCACCAAAAAAAAAGGATCTGTGCACATAAATTGATGAAAATGTCTGAAAATAAAATTATAGGTACCTAAGCAAGTTTCGTAATCTTAGCAGAAATTATCAACATTTTGTATTATTTATATTGATTTTTTAATACATTAAGTATGTTTATATTTAAAAAAAGAAGGGTCAATCAATTTTAAATGTCGCCAGGTAGAAAATCTTGAATTTTATTTTTTAATTTCGTTTTCCACTTTTTTTTTATTTTCTTATACAGAAAAAATATTATTTATTACAATTTTACCTAGAGCAGCGCACAGCTGATGTAAATAGAGCTCTTTTAACTCAAAAATTCTAACGAACCACGTGAAATCTCTCTCCTGGACCACTTACTTAAAATAGTTTTTAAACAATGCAATTGCAAACATTATTTAAGAACAAAATAGCCAGTATTGTCATATAATTTATATGATGTATTATAAGTTTACATTACATGTATAAAAAAATCAAATAACGCATAACATATAAAATATAATTGCTTAATTTGTCCCCAAGACAACAATAGGGATGACGACAGCATAAAAAAAATGGCATTCTGTCACAGATTACTGTTTAGTCCGTCTTGTAGACCGGCCAAAAATACGGTACTTACACGTATTTTTTGCTTGATCAAAATAATAAAAAAATGCAAAGAAAAAGAGCTACAAAGTTCCGGAGTGGGGGCTTTTGACGTCACCGTGCTGCAAAAATTGTATCAGATTGTGACGTCACGCGCAACTTCAATGCACTGTATCTTCGTCATTTTTCGTTTAAGAGAAAAAAGAAAAAATACGTGTCCCAAATTTTTAATAATCTAACTGACGGTCTAATTACTTTTTTTTTGTCGTCTCGCCTATTGTCTCATACGCAACTTGTTAACTTTCCTTACATTTATTAACTTAATATCGCCGTCTTCAATAAAAGTTTCTATAGCTTTTTTCCGTCTTCTCTGTTCTTGTTTACGCAATTTCCAACTAAGTCTGCATTTTTTTTGTTCCTCGGGATTCAAATTTGATATCAATGTTTTCTTTTTATGATAGCTTTTCCTTTTCTTTCTTTGCCATTCAGCCAACTTTTCTGGGTTCGTTTTAAGTCTCTCCCTATACCGTCTTGACTTTTCTTTCTCCGACAATCCCATACTCTAAAAATAGAAACAGTTAGTTAAAGCAACTTATAAATGCCCCACTGCTGTGCAGGCGGGGTTATTATCTATGAAACAGCAATCAGCAATATTTGCGCAGTGATCGCGCGGTCACCGCGCGATTAATAAAAAAAAACGTATTATGTTTGAACCGATTGCTAATCGCTCGCTGATTGTTCTAATGCACTTATTGCTACGACGACGATAAAGTAGCAATCGCTGGAACTAATTAAATATCACCTTTAACAAAAAAGGTTAAATTTGCTCTTAAAAACCATACTAAATACGAAACCACCAAACGAAAAATGCATATTTTAGTTAACTGATTGCTCCACAGAGGCAGCACTATCGCTAGATTGCTATTTGACATGACGTATTTTGAATTGACGCTTATATTGCTAAATCATCGCGATCGCTCGGCTTCTGCAAGATACGTAATCCCAGTGCCGGTCTCTCTTTGCTATCTAGAGAGCTAAGAGGGTCTAGGCCTGAATCCACACGCGCTGGCCCAATGCAGGTTGGTGGATCTGACACGCACGTCTACACATTGGTACTGCTCCGGAATCGAACCAGGTATCCCCGAATTGAGAGCCGTAGTTCGAAGCCCCTAGGCCACCACCGCTTAAAAATATTATCAAAAACCATGAAAAACACTTAAATTTCCTTGTTTAAAATCTTTTAGAAATCCTTTTAAATTATACTTGTCCTCTAGACAACCAAACTGTCCTAGGGACAACCACTTTCGTTGTCCAAGTGACTGGTTGTCCGAGTGACATTTACGCTATTTTGAGCTGCCTATTAAATACTATTGCGTTTTTGTGATTTGTCTCATCATTAGATTTAAATATAGATAAAATAGAATTTGCTGCATAATAATTTAAAACATTTCAATTACTTACGTAAATCCGACGGTGGTCCGATGGACTGTTAACGAACACACGCACTCCCTCACACAAAACTCGGCCGACTGACGCCCCGCGATGGCTGGTGAAATCAAGATGGCGGTCGGTCGTGTCGATCGGCGATGAGCGGATTAGTTCGGCTTGTCACATTAAACGCATCAACGACACTATGTTTTGAATTCTCAAGTAATTTGTCCGGGTTGTCCGGGTGACTTCAAGATTGTATGGGACAAAAATTAAATGTAGGTACAAAAATCGTATTTAAAAGGCGACTTGCGGTTGGGGTGTCAAAGGTTTTGGGTTATTTCATTAACACATTGTATAAATATTCTCGTGTCGTCACAATGTTAGTTACCTTACTCCTCCGAAATAGCTTTACCTATTTTTACTTTTTGGGTGCATATTCAGTAGGTCTGAGAATCGGCTACTAACTATTTTTTATACCCCTAAGTGATAAGGGTTGTTCACCCTTAACATTTTTAACGCGGGTGGCAGCTAGATTTTATATGAGTTTTTCTCAAAATAAATGTACGTAACGGTAACAAAATAGTTGTTACGAAAAAATGTAACGAAATAGTCCATAGATGTAACTAAATAGTAAATGTAAGGCTTCTTACACGATGCCGAAACACTATTCTAAATTTATCTCATTTTCTTGACTTTTAGCCGACTTTAAAAAAAAGGAGGTTATCAATTCGATCCGTATGTATGTAATATTTCCAGAACTGCCCAGTTTTCGTACATGTTAGTCTATATCTGCATCTGAACAAATTTGCCAAATTACAAAAGTCTATTTATGTTTGTATGTATGTATGTACTAGCTTCTGCCCGCGGCTTCGCTCGCGTTAGAAAGAGACAAAAAGTAGCCTATGTTACTCTCCATCCCTTCAACTTTCTCCACATAAAAAATCACGTCAATCCGTCGCTCCGTTTTCTGTGAAAGAAAGACAAACAAACAGACAGAAAGACAGACAGACACACTTTCCCATTTATAATATTAGTATGGTTGTTTTTGCGACGACAAACCAGAATAGAAGAAGGAACTTGAAGAAGGATCGAGAAGAGGAGCAGCAGGCTCTTCTTCTCGATCTAATTTAGACACGTGTCTGTGTGTGTGTTGTGTATTCTTTATTTTTTTGTTTTACTAGGTATTGTTCAACTTAGGAATAAAAAGTAAGCACTATGAAGTAAAAAATATAAAATTTAAATTATTTAAATTATTTTTCCGATTTTAATTTTTGAAGGCGGTTATTTTTTATTTGTAAAAAGTTTTTTTTATTGGTTGTTCCTCATATGATCTGTCATTTTAATTATTACTTCTATTTTTACCTACTTTTAAGTTATTGTATCGTATATGACTATGTATGTAATGTATGTAAGTATAATATGTTATTTTATCAACTGTAAGAAATTTAAAAAAAAACAGGAAATATTTATTTTCTTATATTTATTAAAATGTTTCTAAATTATGAAACAAAAGCCAATGAAACAGCTAAACATTCAAAATTTATGGTATTTATTTCACTTAGACCATTTACAGGTACTTATGAATTGTCAAAAAAGTCAGTCGGTTAGACAGAAAAGTGGGATTATTCCGATCTGTCACCCCGCTTTGTCCCCATCGGGGGACAGATAGGAAAAAAAAGTTCGATCTGTCCCCACATTGCTAACTGGGGGACAGATCGAACTTTGTTCACTCTTTTACAGTTTCATCTGTCCCCATATCAATGATATGGGGACAGATGAAACTTTTTATTCCTGTTTGTCCCCCACAGAATTTATTTAATACATTAATTCTAAATTCAATTAAGGATTGAAAACTTAGGAGAACAAAAGTACTAGGCGCGCAGTAATGTAAAGTGATAATGTGAGAAAATTTAAAATACTGAGATACTTAGTACTTAAATCAATCAAAAGTACTAGGCGCGCAGTAGCGTGAAATAGTTAATAGAAAATGTGATCCAGAGCAATTTTTAGAAAATAAATGTTTATGAACTTAAATAATATCATATTATGAAAATGACAAGTATTATATCACATAATTATATATAATAAAACTGAAAGATGTCAGTCTTTTTTAATAATAAATGTTTTCTTCTATCGATAGTTTTATTACTTAGTCCCCGCACTATGCGAGTGATATTGGTGGACACTTTGTGGAATAGGAATAGGAATGCTCTGGATCACATTTTCTATTAACCTCTTCACGCTACTGCGCGCCTAGTACTTTTGATTGATTTAAATACTAATGCCCTTATTAATAAACACTGTGTATAGTTCTGTCATGAATAAAGCCTGTATAACCATACATTTTTTGACGTATAAACCTGTCATAACTTTATCTAAGTATTTTACATTTTCTCACAATATCACTTCACATTACTGCGCGCCTAGTACTTTTGTTCTCCTAAGTTTTCAATCCTTAATTGAATTTAGAATTAATGTATTAAATTCTGTGGGGGACAAACGGGAATTAAAAGTTTCATCTGTCCCCATATCAGTGATATGGGGACAGATGAAACTGTAAAAGAGTGAACAAAGTTTGATCTGTCCCCACATTGCTAACTGGGGGACAGATCGAACTTTTTTTTCCTATCTGTCCCCCGATGGGGACAAAGCGGGGTGACAGATCGGAATAATCCGAAAAGTGACGCTAATTGCCTGTTAAAAAACGTAGATCTCTATGGAGAAGAACAGGAAAGAAACTCCACGGACACTCTTTTTAAAATATATTGTTCTGTCTGCTGTTCTTGGCTTTACCTGAACTCCTTTGCTGGCTTTTATTGTAATTTGATTATCACAAAATGATGAGGAATCTGTAGAAGATATGCTGGGTCTAAGATCAGTAATTTCTCCATGAACAGTTGGAGTGGATGCTGTCGAAGATGTGCTCGGTCTGGGTTCAGTAATATCTTTCGTTGGCATCTTCGCAAGAGAATGTGGTAACCGAGACTTCAACTTAGGCCGTACTTTCATTGTTATCCAATACCGGTAGTTCTCCACATCTTCCTCCAACTAAAAGATAAATTATAATTAAATTATATGCCCCAAAATCGTTTCATATCAAAAGTTAAAATCAGTTGGGTTTCAAAATATATCTTACAAATATTATAATCCTAATCAGCCATATTATTGTAAAGTTTCATCAAAACTATTCAGTAGTTTTTATGTAAAAGAGTAACAAACATCCACACACATACAAACTTTCACATCTACTTGTTTGTTAAGTTACTTATTTATTAGGAGTGGTAACACTTATTACAACATTTAGAACAAAATAAACACCACATGCGCAATGCATTGATTGTGGTATCAAGTTTATAAAAAAATCATTGTCATTTAGATCGATAGGTAAGTACTTACATTGAGATGATCTTCGCATATATATAAATTACGTTTAGGACATGGTATACCCACAGCATTGCACCACTCTTGTTTTGCTGAGCTAGGCACCGCAAAAAATGCTTTTTGAGTATCTCTAGAATTGTTTTTGCAGGCCGGTACAAAACAATATTTTGGTTCCTTATATGGCGTATACGTTTCGTTGGGATCCATTTTATCGTCGAAATAATAACAATTAATAATGATAATAGTATAGTAAACAGTGCGCAAACTTTTTGATTTCGAATGAAAATAAATATCATTTATCCATAACGTCAAACCTGAGTGACATTGACATTATGACACTTGATATTTTCATCTAAAAACTTAGGCGATGGTAGCTACTCCATTCTTCCAATTGAGTGACGTCATCACATGTTTTTTGGTTTTTATTTTTTTTCTTAGAAATAAAGAAATAAAAAAATACGATAAAATAATTTGAACTCAGGGTGCAAAAATAAAGAAGAGGTATTTTTGTTTAAGGTTGTGTCAGTTTTGAAATGTCAATTCGTTAAAAATACTCGTTAAGTTTTTAAAAAGACGTTGGACCAAAAAGGGCCCAGTTCTGCAAAGGATTTGTATCTAAACTTCAGAGGTTATTTTAAAATAATAAGTTTAGATAATAGGAAAAAGAAACACAGACACATTAATTTAGGTTACTTATTTTGTCGTTTTATAATGTGTTATTTGACGGCTTTATCCGACGGTGGTGTGTTCAATAAGTTTTAGTTTGTCGGCAATACCCGGCCGTGGTGGGTCAAAAGGTAAATACTCTTAATGAAAAAAAAAACATCCATGAAGATAACATTATAAAACAACTCCTCGCCAATGTCACTGCTTAAAGTTTTATTAATTTTCGGTAAATTAATAAAACTTTACAACAAAATATTCACGGAACAGAAAAAACAGCGGAAGTGCAATGCACCAAAGGACATCAGCATCACTCACTCCCATACTCTCACTACCTACTTACTTGATAAGAAAACTTAAGGATTTTCATTAATGGAAGCGCAGTAGGTTTCAAATATCTATATCCTTTATTTGATATCATAAAATCGACTTCTAAAAAATGTTCAGAGCATATCGTGCTTGAATTGGTTGGCATCCAATTTACTCTGCCCGTTGCATCTATCCATTTCTCTTTGATGCTTGCGTCTTTGGGAAACCTAAAAATATTTCAAATGAAGGTTAGATGACCTACTAACGTCTAATTAGTGACCAATGCAACGTCTCAATCGTTAATAAATTATAATAATTATGTCTCTATTAAAAAAAAAACATGGATTCTATTTTTGCTTCATAGCATTTATGCGACCATAAATTGCCAAGGCTTCCAAGGAAAGTTACTTACTTAAAACAAATTTCGTGTACGAGTGAAGGCGACCATATAATTACTTGTATTGTAATGTAAAACTAAATAAATAATGAATTAAAAAAAACAAAATTGTTTAGGTATTCCTTGTATCGATATCAATCGACAAATTCTTCGACTTGACCACATCACTACTTGAGTAGCGAAGTGCTTTCGAGAATGTTCTATTGAAATAATACAATCCAGAATAAAATTTCTTTTAATGGTATAAGGTTGATTTTGACTAACTGTTCTATTAAATATTAGTAAATTAAAACAAAATAAGATTTTTATTAGAAAACAGTGAAAATCATACTTACCGATGATACGAAATACCTCCATTTTTAAGATTTTTTCTCCTACTATCATTTTTGCACTCTAAAATGGAACAATACGGCATTGCTAGGGAAATATGAATTTGTCGCGAGACTAGCAACTCGACGCGATGTCAGAACGCGACTGGGATCGGTTAAGAGTAACAACGCTTACTTGTGGCTCGAGTGCCACGCCTACTTTGCACTTTCAGGCCCTGCGCAGACGGCACACTTTTTGTGCGATCGAGTCTGCGGCGCACAAAGTTGTACTTGCGGAAAGATTACTGAGGGGACAGTTCCATTCACTAAACATTCAATTCCGAAACAACATCCGGCAATTTTTTTCAAAATTTATAATATGTCTGTTACTACATTTGATGAGTTGCTATTTACAGCACACTTCTTCACACATTTTTCTTTTTAAATATCTATCATGATATTCTGCCTTAGAAGTATCATAAATTGCTGGTCTGTTTTGTATTTCGGTATTTCTTGACATAGTTACATCGACCTCTGGCGCTATGATAATTGATCGCGTGCGTTACGTCCACCCCTAGCAAATGCAGATTGCCGACTAAAGTTAAAGTGTGCGCCGTCTGCGTTAGCGCGCGTTGAAGCAAACGTTCAATTTTTTTTACACACTTTTTGTGCGGAGCGGCGCGCCGGGGCGCGGTGCGGTCTGCCCGAATTACACGGATTTTTGTGCGCCGGACTTTTTGCGCGTCGTGTGCGTTACTGCATATAATTGCATAGGTTCTATTTTCACAGACTAAAAAGTGCGTCACGGATAGTCTGTCGTCTGCGCAGGGCCTCACTGTTTTTTTTTGTTCCGTGAAAAAAAAATGTGTCGATTCCCTTTATCATATGCTTAATTGAAGTTAAATGTATCTTTATCTTTCCATTTAATTACGAAAAGGACTGAACACACAAATAAAGATACTATAGATAATTTAGACGCGATTAAAAAAACCTTACTAACAATACTTGAGGCTCTGGGGCTCTGGTGAATTTGACAGGACTAAACTAATATGTCTCTTCTGCCCTTTTTTTAAAAGCCATTTCACAAAATGATTACGCTCAAGATTAACGACCACTGTTTATGTGTGCGTGGTTACTCACACAAACGCAATGTAAACAGAGTAACGTGAGAGTTGAGACGGACAAATAAGTCTTGGTCCGTTATCGTGATTTGAAAATAGATTTTATTTCTAGTTTTAGTCTGATGGAGATTTATAGCTGGATAAATAAGAAAACGCAATTCAAATAAAATGAAAGTATGATATTGATTAACATATTTTACTTTTGCTGGCTACGACAGGCCCTGTGGCCCTGACTACTAAACCGGAGGCCGTGGGTTCGACCCCCACGCAGGAAAAACTTTGTGTGTTGAGTATGATTGTTATTGTTCTGTGGCTGGGTGTCAGTTATCTATAATATGTATGTATTTATGAAGTATTTAAGTATCTATATCAGTTGTCTGGTTACCACATACAAGCTCTGCTTAGCTTGGGATCAGATGACAGTGTGTGTGACTGTCCCAAGATATTTATTTATGGATGGTATTTAAAAGTACTTTAATTTATTCCAATTTCATTTACCTAGTTTTGCCTGTCTTCCACCAAGTATACTGAATGTGCACCAAAATATGTTAATTAAAATATGTCATAACGAGCACCTATTTAACAACTGTTGCAAATTTGTAAAAATAGTAATACACCTAATTTTAAAAACAAGCATTTATTTTTTTAGTTTTACTTTAGATAATGCACTGCAAAAACTAAGTTAGGTCAACGGAGCCCCGATGCGCGGGGCTCCTATTTCTGGGTGGTTAAAAAAAAATAACCACGGAAGCTAAGGCGTCTTTAGCCGTCTAACCGTTAGCTTAAAAAAAAATAACCGTAAGTTAGCCTTCTAACCTAACCTGTCCGAGTCGGGGTGCTCTGAGTCGAAGTGTCAAAGTCAAAACCAGTTTGTCCTAAAAATTTTGTATAACATTCAGGAATATTTGATGTACGATCAGTATTTTTCGGGGAAGAATAAAATAGTTATTGTTACAATAGAATATTTGCAGCGCACTACAATAAAAAAGTGTTATATCTTGGTGTTAATTTGGAATTTGTGTGATGTAACATATTTTGTTGGCCGAGTAATTTAATTATAGTAAAACAATTAAACGGGTTTAAGATCAATATTTTAGAAATGCATACATAGATGTACCTTAAGATTTTTGGTAAACACAAAAATATTATCCTTTATTTATACTGTTATTCATTTACTAATAAAATAATCACAAACACAGTGAATCAGTCAAATTACTTGTTATATCATTGCTGTGTTTACTTATATTTATTAATCGATTCCAAAATTGATTCAATATTATACTTTTGCCATCAACTATGTAATTATCCTAATAGTAAAAATAAAACATCACATTAATACATCAAATTTAAAGATAGGTATATAAATGAGTGCATAAGTATTTACTTTTGGGTCTGAAATCTCTTGACGAATGCTCGGCACGGGGTCTGATCTAACGGTACTA
The DNA here is from genome assembly GCA_033675125.1 of Athetis lepigone. Classification (NCBI taxonomy): domain Eukaryota; kingdom Metazoa; phylum Arthropoda; class Insecta; order Lepidoptera; family Noctuidae; genus Athetis; species Athetis lepigone. Next base: position 2,746,996 of record CM066220.1, on the reverse strand, counting down.
TCGTGTCCAGTACCAGGCATGGCGTCTGAACTAAAGGTATCCTCATCTACTTGGTTCAGATGGTTTTTCCCTCTAAAATGGAAACAAATTGTTTATAGTTATCTAACAATCCATACTTCCATACTAATATTATAAATGCGAAAGTAACTCTGTCTATCTGTCTCTTCTTCACGCTTAAACCACTGAACCGATTTGAATGAATTTTGGTACAGATATAGTCTGGGACCCCAGAAAGGACATAGGATAGTTTTCATCCCGGAAATCTCCCGGGAACGGGAACTATTATTCCACGCGGACAAAGTTGCGGAAAAAAGCTAGTTCTTAATAATTATATAACTAGATATCTACCTCGCTTCTCTTGCTTTCTTTAAAGCTGCGTAATTATGACGTTTCCTTTTTCTGACACAACGGTATACATTATTTTTGCGCCCCATTGCTGAAACTAATAATATTAAATAATAATAATTTCATTTATTTTTCTCATAACACATGAATATATAACTATTGTGCAAATGGCTAAAATCATGCATTAAACTTGATAATGAACAAAACCTTACCTTATGATAGCAAAAAATCAAAACGAATCAAAACTATGTGGTCGCAGTATAATTATGATATTTCGATAGTAAGCAGTCGCAAGTCCGGACCGGGAAAAAATGACGCAGGTCCTTCCTCGACGGATGCTTGCGCCGTAATAGCGGTACTAGTACGCCCGGACCCCGCTTGCGGCGCTTGCTTGTGTAATCATCTCCCTAGCCTTTAACCGTCGAACCAAAATTATGCGAACGCTCATTAATTGTCTATCACACCTTTAAACTTCCGAACACACGTGATTCGAGACACAATAGAGAGACAATAAGTATGACGACTGCATTAAAAAATTAGATTCTGTTTAGTCCATCTGATAGATCGGCCGAAAACGGGACACGTATTTTTTGCTTCATCAACTTAATAAAAATACAAAGATAAAAGAGCTACAAAGTTCCGTAGTGGGGGATTTTGACGTCACCGTCCTGCAAAAATTGTATCAGATCGTGACATCATGCGCAACTATTCTAACTATTACATAGTGTGGTGATTAAATATAACTCGGACAACATCTTACCTCCGTCTGTAGTGGCGATTGATTAGACAAAGAGTTCTGCAGCTCACGCCTCAGTATTTTGCGGACTGTACCTTCGTTAATATCAAAATTTCGAGCAACGTCACGTTTGCTTGCCAAAGGTTCCCGCTCAAAGTGATCTAAAATCTTGTCCTGCACGGACAAAGTAAGTCCCACATTCCCGCGCCCTTGCGCATGCTTCGGAACGTCAAACTGGCGATATTCCCGAAGATTTTGCGTAGCTGCCATCATAACTCTTTGTGATGGCATTGTACTTTTAGGGAAAAGTTCAGCAAACATGAATCTAGCTTTATATAAATTGTCTCCGCTGACAGCGTACAGACGCACCATTTCTACTAACTCAACGTTTGAGTACTTTGTCGTCATTTTCACTCACAAAACAAAGTCACAATCACAACTATACACTCAGAAAGTCAGCCAACCAACCGGGGTACCGTGACGCCTAGTAACTAGGTTGTGGAGGTCTGATAGGCAGTCTTATCACGTAAGACACTCGTATCCAGCTAAACCCGGTTAGGCTAGAAGCCGGAACGTAATTGGGAGAAAGCTAGAAAGATGATAAACTATCTAAATCAATAAATCCTCAGAATCACTCAACTAAATTTAGTTGTTTAGTGTTTACCGACGCCGGCGACAGCGCGCCGAGAGCGGAAATCGCGTACGATCGCGCACTTGTGTAGAGTTGAACTACTCTTGAAATTTTTGTTCGCGGGTGTCACGTTGAGTTTGGGCTTTGAGTGAGAGAGACGGAACGAGCGTTGTCGTACTCGTCGTCAGCCGTGTCTCGCTCGCCGCCGCGTATTTTTAATCAAACGCACAAAATATTACTGTTTTCATTCAATAATCACTCGTTACTTGAATGTACGATGCTTGTAGCATCGGTACGGTACATCATCAAGTACTTTCGGTCTTCGCCTTGCCTCATAAGTGGGTGATTGTACTGGCTCAAAAAGGAGGTTACTCTTACTATCTTTTCAAAACGTAGCTATTTTACTCAAACCTAGTGCGCTCTCGACTGCGTGGTGAATCAAACTGACAACTGACAAGACAATAATATTATTGGGCGGAGTTTTTTATGCTGTCAAGAGCAAAACGATTGCCCGCGCTTTGATAGAATGCAATGACGTTTGCTATTGTTTGTGTGTTTGTTTACACATAACTTGATAAATAAAAAGAAATTACCTACTTATTAATTTTTAGTATTGATTCGTGTCGTGAATCACAAGCAACCTTCCACAATCCATACTAATATTATAAATGGGAAAGTGTGTCTGTCAGTCTGTATGTTTGTCTTTCTTTCACGGCAAAACGGAGCGACGAATTGACGTGATTTTTTAAGTGGAGATAGTTGAAGGGATGGAGAGTAACATAGGCTACTTTCTGTCTCTTTCTAACGCGAGCGAAGCCGTGGGCAAAAGCTAGTGTTCTATAAATACAAAACGACACCTTATTTCTAAGGTGCATTTTTTAAACTGCAAAACTTTTTAGGAGGTTGTTTTAAAAACGTAAATAATCATATAAAAATAGGATACATGGTCAACAATTAAAAATTCTCCAGAATAATTCTCATTATAAATCTTGTATGTTTTGGATCTATGGTTGCGGAATGTTTATAATAGGTAGTTACCGTGACCCCGGAACATAAAGGGCAACCGAAGGAACATGAGTGGGTTTTAGTCAGTAAAAGTAACTATTTAGTAATCTGTGGTAAAAGTCTGACACGAAGAACGGAAGCAGTCATTTGATGATTTCCCGCTCCCCAAAAAAAAATGTTATGGATCTATTAAAATATTAAGTTATAATTTGCGTTTATTTGTGTGTGTGACCGCGCGGTCATAGGATGGTTACCGACTGGCCATGTCAAAAAAATGGTAGTTTCACAAGTAATAATAAGTAGTACCACATGTATTTTTAGGCCCTGCGCAGACGGCACACTTTTTGTGCGATCGAGTCTGCGGCGCACAAAAAGTCTGCATGGCGCGCAAGAAGTCGGTCGCGGATTTTTCATAGACTCAACGCACACGACGCACATCTTCGCTCATTTTGTCGGCAGAGCTGTAGGGACGTAGACGCTATGGAAATCGTGCAGAGATCGCGAAGTATTATTTTGAACATGAAGTACAGAAAAAGAAGAAGAAATAGAGAATTTTGGGTACATCCTATACTTTCGGAAAGATTACTGAAGGGACATTTTTCTTTTTAAATGTCTATCATGATATTCTGCCTTAGAAGTATCATAAATAGCTGGTCTGTTTTGTATTTCTTGAATTAACATAGTTACATCAACCTCTGGCGCCATGATAATAGATCGCGTGCGTTACGTCCACCCCTAGCAAATGCAGATTGCCGTCTAAACTTAAAGTGTGCGCCGTCTGCGTAAGCGCGCGTTGAAGCAAACGTTCAATTTTTTTCACACACTTTTTGTGCGGAGCGGCGCGCCGCGGCGCGGTGCGGTCTGCCCGAATTACACGGATTTTTTGTGCGCCGGACTTTTTGCGCGTCGTGTGCGTTACTGCATATGATTGCATAGGTTCTATTTTCACAGACTAAAAAGTGCGTCACGGATAGTCTGTCGTCTGCGCAGGGCCTTAGTCTTGCAAAACCCGTATATATAATACGTAGGTTACGTCACCCCGTCACCCGCAGTGGAGTACACTAAGGGGCGCTGCACACGGCTAAGATTATATTTTATAGATAATGGTGCTGAAGTGAATCACAAACTTAACTAAATTTAAGTTAAATGCATCTTTCTCTTTCCATTTCTTAAAGAAAAGGACAGAAGATACATTTTAGTTTAATCCTGTCAAATTAGACAGCGCCTGATGAAAATAGACGTATATTTAGACGCCATGTTTTTAAATCGCGTCTAAATTATCTATGGAGTGTCTAAATTTGACAGGACTTAAGTAATATTTTATCTTCTGTCCTTTTCTTAATTAAATGGAAAGAGAAAGATGCAATTGACTTAAATTTACGTTAGTTTGTGAATAAGAGAATCGGCACCAATATTTGACATGGTGAGGTGACAAGGGGGACAAGGGGGTCATGGGTAGGGGGACAAGGGGCGTTTAACACTAAAGTATCTACAATTCTACAAAAGAAAAAATTAACAAACCTTTACATCTTCACCAATTTCAGATGAATTAAGACAGGTATTCTGTAATTCTATTTTTTCTTGACTCAAGTCGTTATCTAATGTATCGTCAATGTTCGTATTTAGCCTGCAACAAAAAATAATTAAGTACCTATATTAGATCTTGCAGGAAAACAATACTGAGTTACTTATAATAAATCATTAATGTACATATTAAATATGTACATGAATGATATTTTTACATCTAATTACATATTACATGGTTAACAACAAAAAAATATCACATCATCCATACTTACTAATATTATAAATGGGAAAGTGTGTCTGTCTGTCTGTCTGTTTGTCTTTCTTTCACGGCAAAACGGAGCAACGGATTGACGTGATTTTTTAAGTGGAGATAGTTGAAGGGATGGAGAGTAACATAGGCTACTTTTTGTCTCTTTCTAACGCGAGCGATGCCGCGGGCAGAAGCTAGTACCACAGATTAATAAACAGTTACTACGTAACAGATACTTCACTCCAATACAAAAACTAAAATACCTGCGCTATAATAGCCTACAAAATCATAATAATAATACGAGTTGTTTGCAGCGAGGAGAAATGTACCATAAGTACGCATTAAGAGAGTTGAGATTCTTTTGCCCGCCGCGCGACTAACGTGTGTGTGTGTCTTCCAGCAAATGTGCTAGGGTTATACGTATGATGATAATGGTAATAAAACGAATGTTTTAGAAAAACAATTATTTTTTTATTTGTTGATCAAATATTTTAAAGTTTAATAAAATGACTGATGCGTAATTTTCGTTCCTTGAATTCCCGATTATTATATTTTAGTGTCGAAAATATCCAAAACCGCGTGAATAATTGTAATAAATAATCAAAAGGGAAACAGGAGAATTGGGAAACAGGGGAATTGCACTATAATCACGCAATAATTACGTGGTTTCGGCAATTTGACAGTCAGCGCCTGTACCCGTGACGCGCGAGCACTCAGCCGGGCGCGCGACAGCCCGGTGTTCGTTGTATCGTCGACGGTACGCGAAGCGGTAGGCATAAAACGCGTGGCCTTGAGCGAGTGACGGACGCCTGCTAGTACTTTATAAGTTTGGTGTCTGCAATTCATAACTCTATGGACTCAAAGAAAGAGCGGGCGCTTCTCGTCACTTTACATTTGGATCTTATTTACATATTACTCGCTCTTGCGAGTTTTCTATCAGTAACAATAGGTATTATGAACCTACTAACAATCCATACTATCCATACTAATATCACAGTATAAAAAATCATACAGTAGCACGACGCCTTTGATCTTGTATAAAATGCCGACATCGTCTAGACAATAACGCATCGGTCAGGGTTGGGAAATTTGTGATGAAGGACCCGCTAATTCATGGTCTCTTTAAGGTATTTTTCTTTTGACGTGACAACGTCTTATAAATTGGTTTGCCGGGTGACACTTCAAGAAACTGCGTTACGCTCCGCTCACGTTATGCGCTCACAATGAGAGCGAGTGAGAGGCACGCGTCCCTTCCACTCGGGCATGGTTAGCCCGCCTAAGAGCGAGAGAGACAGACATTAAAAGTGAAAGGCACGCGTCCCTTCAAAGCACTCAAAGTCGTTGTCACGTAAAACTTTCGCCCGTATACCGACTTTACAGGCAACCAATTTTTTTTAAATACCTGGGTTTATTATGTAGATCCAAGTTTACGTCACTTAAAATTTTGACTTTATAATCGGTCTGTGTATGGATGGAATTTTTTGTTGGTAAAAGTAGCGTTGGTATGGCTGTTTTCTTCAAGGACTTCTTCCCGTACATACCATTCTCAAAATGCAAACTGCATATATATATATATTTTAAACTTTCGTAAGATCTTTCTAATAAATCCGGTCTTCTACAAGCTTCCACCCATAATTTACATCTGAAATGTTAAAACACAATACAAATTATTAAATATATTCTAACCGAAAGGGTAAATACATACATACATACGAAAAAAATTGCTACAGACCACCAAACTGAACAACTTTAACTGTAGGATCAATCCGAGACAGACTTAAAATATTTAGATGGCATTTTCGTAACCAGCATCCCAATTTACCTCGGAATTGACACCCATATCATAATTATTATAAAAAAATGACGTCCGCCATCTTGGGTTTTAAAAAAGATGGCTTTTTCGTAACAAGAACCCCAATTATACTCAAAATTGACACCCATATCAAATTATAAAAAAATCACGTCCGCCATCTTGGATTTCAAAAAGGATAGCTTTTTCGTAACAAGCACCCCAATTATACTCAAAATTGACACCCATATCAAATTATAAAAAAATCACGTCCGCCATCTTGGATTTCAAAAAAGATGGCTTTTTCGTAACAAGCACCCCAATTATACTCAAAATTGACACCCATATCAAATTATAAAAAAATCACGTCCGCCATCTTGGGTTTCAAAAAGGATGGCTTTTTCGTAACAAGAACCCCAATTATACTCAAAATTGACACCCATATCAAATTATAAAAAAATCACGTGCGCCATCTTGGATTTCAAAAAGGATGGCTTTTTCGTAACAAGCACCCCAATTATACTCAAAGGAGAATGTTCAAATCTAGCATCGCTTTAAAATAAGAGGGCATAGCCACAAAAATGTACTCATAAATCATAACATAATATTTTAACTTTCCTAAAATAACTTCATGGAAATCTTTTTAGGGGTTAATATTTTATATTTAATTAGTTATTTATTCGACTTTGTTGCATTCTTCCCTTAATGACGTACTTTAGTAAAAGCGGTGTTGCCAATTTCATAAACTTTCCCATAATCAGTCTTAACTGATAGTATTACATATTTTATTTTTAAGAGCACACGTTGATGTCTCAAAAATAATTACGAATATAACATTCATTTGCGTTACCAACAATTTATATTTAATTAACATTTCTAAAATAATGTTATTTTACTAACAAAAAGTATTTAGGTGTCTAAGTTATCACTTATGGTTGATTTTTATCAGCTGTGGGCAGCACTGCCACGGAAATTCAAATGTTAACAGTCAAAATTGACACTTTCAAGTAAAACAAAGCGACGAATATTTTTATTGAAAATTGAGTTTATTTTGCGTTATAAGATAACGAATCATTGCGGTTAGTTCGTGTACAGCAGACTCTTCCGATTTCTGTGCGATCAAGCCATCTTTTCAAAACTTTCGTACGTCGACGTTTTTACGACTTCGGATCGTTTCTCTCTTTAGGCAGTACCGACAATTTTGTTAAAATAAAAATAACACGCTGTGCGGACTGTGCCCCCCTTGCTCTGAAACATCCTCTACCCCGTCGCCAACTGGGGGAAGCAACGGATGCAATGGTTACAATTCTACGATACTGGATTAATCCGGCAACGGTTAGTATTTTATTATATTGTATTTACACGTTTTTTTGACGTTAGTGTAGTAGAAAATGAGCGCATTATTGTTATATTATCAACAATATTATACGTTATTATGGATAATACCAAAGATGGTCCAAGTCAATAGCACTATTTGTATTTTGTTGTACAGCTAACTGTAAAACTATTTGAAAATCCTATTAGAATCATTTTCGGTTTCCATGCGGACGAATTTCCTATTAAACTAATGCTAAGATCAATCAACAATATGTAATAATAGTTATTATATTTATTTTCAGATGTCAGAAGAACATCCTCTTCTCTCAGGAATGTTATATTATACTCGAATGAGCATCTCTAAACTCTTGAAGTGTAATGTGTGTTGAACGAGCTTATGGACATCAACAGCTAAAACATACAGGGCCTATTTCACCATCTTCAAGTAAAGTGTTGATTAGTTAATTCCCAATTAGCGTTAACTGGCAAGTAAAAGCTATGAGTATCTTCTGTCAATTTCACCATCGAAAACAAAGCTTCAAGTAGTAACTCAATGGTTTAACTGAATGATGTCAAAATCATACGTCTCATTCGTTCAATATTACGTCAATTGTCTCTCGACAAACGTCATTAGCAGTTGACTTTGACATTCGTGTCTTTTTTTTTAGCTTCTTTGTTTTTTTTTGTGAGTTTCAATAGGGTAATATTTTTTTTACAATACGGCATTCTGTTATTTATGCTTGGAGGACTGACACTACAAATATCAGCCGCACTTTAACGTTAATAAAGTCTATTTTTTAACGCTAAAGTGTTTTAGTTGAGACGGATTGATTTCTAAAATAAATAGTTGACGCAACGGAGCGTAGGTATAAAGTTTAGGTAGGCCTGGGCACTTATTAAACCATTAAACACACGTGATTCGAGACACAATAGAAAGACAACAGCAGCGCGACAGCCCGCTTTCGGTTGGTCGTTGTAAGGTTAAGCTATACACTTCCATTATAAACTGCTCCCCAAACCACATCGGGGCAGCATAGCCTAGAAATGTATTTAGGTTGATACGGTACTGAAAGTATAAAGTCATTTCTTCAATTAAAAACAATTCTCGTCTACGAATTATCATTTAATTTACTTTAAGATTATTTTATGTTTTATTTATACAACAATTCACTCGGTTCACTGCATAGGTACTTCGCTTAACTTGAAGGTAGTCAAATATGTCCGAAATCAAGCAAATTTAGTTGTCTGGTTACCGCAATACAAGTTCTGCTTTTTTGGGACCAGATGGTCGTGCAAGTTTAAAAAAAAAGGGATTGCACAAAAGAACAACCGTTCTAAACACGTGGCAAATATTTTTAACCGCCAAGTAAAGACTCTATTGGGCAGATGAGGTGGCTAGTAAGTTACGGGCCAGTTAAGCTTATAAGTAGTGCTACTTGGAGGTGGTGAAATTGGAATGTGTAGTCACGGGTGACTTTAACCAATGATTAGCTAACTTGACACTTTACTTGGAGTTGGTGAAATAGGCCCACAGAGTATTTAGAATAAACGACCAACTCTGACAATTCAGTTGTGCTTGTAAATAATCTAAGTGAAATAAATGCCATTGACTTTTGAATATTTTTATTTCAACACAAACACATTAATATTTCAAATGTTTAATTACACGCATTGCAATGATGACTAAAATAAGATTTTGTCTGTTTACAATAATAAATTAGTTTCAAATGGTTTTTACAAAAAGAACCCTTATAGTTTCGTCATGTCCGCCCGTCCTCGTCTTACCACCTTAAACCTAACCCTTTGTGACCAAGCGATAGCCGGCTGTCGCCCTGCTATTGTCTTTATTATGTCTCGAATCATGTAAACATCATTTTAAAAATAAATTATAACAATTAAAAAGGGGATAGAAAACCCTATTCTATGCGGGGCCTGTTTATTTTCTACTCTTTATGCCTATAAGCCACTTAGATTTAGTATGACCTAATTACCATTTACTTGGGAACTCTCCTTGGTTTGTTTAAAACTATTCCGTTTTGTTTTATGAGAATAGAAATCATAATATTGTTGTAATTTGTACTTTTTTGGTAGAAGTTATGGTACATAACTAACCTAAAAACTTGCACATATAAATCAAAATTCAACAAAAACCCCTAAAAATATGTAGATAATTTTTATTTCCTTGGAAAGTACGACCTCTCCCCTCTTTTATATTCAATTTACACTAAGATTACATTGTTTTTTATGCGCAACGGCGTCCTATAGTATGGTGGTCAATGTCCATTGACACCCATATCAAATTATAAAAAAATCACGTCCGCCATCTTGGATTTCAAAAAAGATGGCTTTTTCGTAACAAGCACCCCAATTATACTCAAAATTGACACCTATATCAAAATATAAAAAAATCACGTCCGCCATCTTGGGTTTCAAAAAGGATGGCTTTTTCGTAACAAGAACCCCAATTATACTCAAAATTGACACCCATATAAAATTACAAGAACAATTACGTCTGCCATCTTAGATTTCAAAAAGGATGGCTTTTTCGTAACAAGCACCCCAATTATACTCAAAATAGACACCCATATCAAATTATAAAAAAATCACGTCCGCCATCTTGGATTTCAAAAAGGATGGCTTTTTCGTAACAAGCACCCCAATTATACTCAAAATTGACACCCATATCAAATAATAAAAAAATTACGTCCGCCATCTCGAAATTCACCCTTAGTAAATAATTAAAAAGTCCACCATCTTGACACGGAACACGCTTTCACATTTATAATATTATTAGGATTTCCAAACACATGATGCACTATGCGATTATCTATTATTTTTAATTATTTTTTACCGTCCGCCGGTCGGCCATTTTATTAGCGTGGCACGACATTACAAAAATAAAATTATTTATTCACTCAATAACAAAACAGATTTATTTACCTTTCTTCTGTGCGTGGAAGCTGATGAAACCGCAAATCTTTATTTAGTCGAGATGAAGACTTGCAATCACTCACAGCACACGTCGTATGCACCATTTTTAAATAGGTAACATAAAAAAAGAAACACGCGTGACGCGTTAGCCCTGAATGATAGATCCCAAACTACTAACATCGTTTTGTTCGCAGTTTGGGATCGGCTTACCCGCGTCTCGCCCCTCACACCCCGCACGATTGCCCTGTCTAGACGTCTTCGTTGGACGACTGTATGATTTTTAGACTGTGCTGCTAATATTATAAATTTATGGGAAAGTGTGTCTGTCTGTCTGTTTGTCTTTCTTTCACGGCAAAACGGAGCGATCAGTTGACGTGATTTTTTGAGTGGAGATAGTTGAAGAGATGGAGAGTAACATAGGCTACTTTTTGTCTCTTTCTAACGCGAGCGAAGCCGCGGGCAAAAGCTAGTGATATATAAGTAAAAAAGTTTAGATAGGTTATAATGCAGTCAAAAAGTACCTACAAAACTTGGGAGATTGCCCGTTTTGTAAAATGCTTGTGCCCTGAAGATTTTTATTTTACCTAATAGTAAAAACATTGCATTTTCATAATCAGAAACCTTTTTTCAAATATTCACCCTGGTTCAGGAGATATCATTATTTTTCAGTTTTAAAAATCTAGGTTATAATTACCAATACATATACTATACATCACTACGAGCATGGCAAAATGCTCAGATTATAAAACAGTAGGCAGATAGACAGCGCGGAACATTACGAGTGCGGCGAACGTCGAGACATGTGTGCGTGACGGCCACGTGACTGCGCTGTAAGAACACGTCGTCTCTGTGTGCGTTCCGGTTGCCAGGATGATCAAAATTTACCCGTAATATTTCATTCTTATCTGTTTATATTAATTAAAATCAATTTATGAATTTACTAAAAGTATGTAGGTACGCGCGTAGCATAAGAACTGCTACGCCTAATTAGGTGAATCTACTTTGTTGTGTTTGTAATTGTTAGGACAATGTTGGTATGACAACATTGATTAAAAAAAAATGCACCCTGGCTAAGCTGGAAGCGGGCAGATAGTACAAAATAATAATTGATTTATTGTGTTTAAAATTATGGAACAACTTAGGGATATAAATAATAAAGTGCTTAGGTGTAAACAATTTTATAAAGCTAAAAAGTTTGTTTGTTTGAAACTTGAACGCGCTAATTTATTCTCTTATTCACAAACTACTAAATTTAAGTTAAATGCATCTGTCTCTTTCCATTTCTTAAAGAAAAGGACAGAATATAAAATATTAGTTGTCATCTTTTTCTGTTCACTGTTTTTTACTATATTTACTTTACCTATGTTGGCGAATCGACTGGTGTACATAATTTTAGTTAGAGACAAAACATTCACTAGGTTTATTAACGAAGACTTTTGACACATACAAGATAATACACACACATGATACCAAAAAGAAAAAAACACTCGAAATAAATATTCTTGTAGATCGATAATCCTGTGTCCAATACATATTTCCCAACTTAGGGGTAATTTTTTCCACAATAAAATAGCAACACCGACAGATTTCTGTTGAGGTTTTGTGTTCCAAATAAAATAACATCCAAAAAGGCAAAAATAACCATATTTATCTGTAAAAAGGTACTCCATCTTCTCTCTTTTGATTTAGGGAACAATTTTTGCAATGTTTAAAAACAAAAGACGGCATCATTCTCGAAAATATGAATATTTTCTGCGACATGTTTACGGCGCGACGCTTCGTGCCGTACTGACTCGAGATTGTATTCGCTTTTGGTTTTGTATTTGCTTTGTTGACCTCACTCGCGGTGTTCCGCGCTATCTATCTGCCTTCTGTTTACTAATCTGAGGCAAAATGTATCTTTTCTCTATGCCTTAAGTTATTGAGACGTAATTCCATTACTTTAAGCATATTTTCATAAATTATTATAAGCAAGTTTGTGCAAAAAGTAAGTAATGCTACAAAGAAAAATAAGATAAAAAAAAAAGATGAAGTAATAATTCCATTGTACCTTCGATGAGAGATTGAAGCTTTGTACTGCTATTTAGCAGTATAATAAAATGTAAATAGGTGCTCACCTATTTAGTAGAAGAATAACGGCGCAAGTAAATGTTGCCAGATCAATTATTTTTAATCATTAAATCGTTATTCGTTTCAGTTTTTTATCGATTCATCGATTGAAACTGTTTAGTTAATACGGCGTTGCCATTAGTTGCCAAAATACGTAAGGCTTTTCTGTTTGTGTAAATCGCTTTGGTAAACATCTAAAACAATATGAAAAATATTATGATAATAAAAAAACCTGTTGTTCTCATCGTTCCTTCACTATTATAAAACTCGCACAGACTATAAGCAGTGTATATCCACTAGTTTGCGTTATTTAGAATATTTTACATAATATTAAACTCATATTTTCCCTACACCTATATTTGTGCATTTCAGATAAAATATGCTACAATAATACGTACCTATGAGAAGAAAGGCTTAACTCATCGTCGAGAAAACATAACGCTAAAACAGTAGCTTTTAAGTTGTCAAATGTTAAAACCTACATTTAAATGTTGAGACATAAACTAGCTGTTATAATAATTAAAAACATTTTTTTAGTTACTTAACGTTTTGTTATGATATCGATTACTCCAGTGATTATTGTACGTCCTCAGATTAGTAAACAGAAGGCAGATAGATAGCGCGGAACACCGCGAGTGAGGTCCACAAAGCAAATACAAAACCAAAAGCGAATACAATCTCGAGTCAGTACGGCACGAAGCGTCGCACCGTAAACATGTCACAGAAAATATTCATATTTTCGAGAATGATGCCGTCTTTTGTTTTTAAACATTGCAAAAATTGTTCCCTAAATCAAAAGAGAGAAGATGGAGTACCTTTTTATAGATTAATATGGTTATTTTTGTCTTTTTGGATGTTATTTTATTTGGAACACAAAACCTCAACAGAAATCTGTCGGTGTTGCTATTTTATTGTGAAAAAATTTACCCCTAAGTTGGGAAATATGTATTGGACACAGGATTATCGATCTACAAGAATATTTATTTCGTGTGTTTTTTTCTTTTTGGTTGGTATGTTTGTATCATGTGTGTTAAAGTCTTCGTTAATAAAAATAGTGAATGTTTTGTCTCTAACTAAAATTATGTACACCAGTCGATTCGCCAACATAAAGTAAATAATATTTACTTTATGTTGGCGAATCGTTGCGACTTTAAGACCTCTTATGTGTCACTTTTGGCAAAATCACTTTTTTACGCCAGTCTTTTTCACATTTTGAAGCTCTGTCGAATGCAAAAACTCTCATGTGTATACGACGATTTAATCGTCATTTGTTTACCGATTTCAAGATCTACAATGTGCTTCCTAATCAAATGTTGGTGCTTAAAATATCTTATGTGTCAGTTGAACACATACGAGTTTTTAGTTCTATGTCATACTCGGGGCCTTTCGGCAAATATTAGATCAAAATGTCCTATGTGCATCCGAGGCCGAGAAACGCCGGTTTTTTTTTTGGATGCAAAATGCACTAGAGTGGGAGTGTGTAAATTATTTTTCCTTAATACACTTTGCATTGGAGAAGACAGTTTTCGCCGCTGGACTAGAGAGGTTGATACTTTCGAAGAAAATATTGGGGAACAGACTGCAGAAAACACTGCATCGAGTTCAAATATTATTGCTAGGCCAGGAAGGAACGCGGAGTTGACAAGAACTGTTAACGCATGGCTGGATATTTTACCAAAAGTGCCGAGCCATTATTGTCGTTCAAGCTCGAAAAAAAATTATGTTAAATCGACTTATCGATCTGAACTCCACATGCATCAGGTTTTTAAGAAGTGGTGTATAGACAACCACTACAGAGCTGCCTCTAGAAAGACATTTTCGAAGGTAATGACTGAAGAAAATATCAGCTTTCACGATCCTCGCAAAGACCAGTGTGACACGTGCTGTAGTTATAAAACTGGTAACATTTCCAAAGAAAAATATGATAGCCATATTGCAAAGAAAATTGAAGCCCGTGAAGCCAAAAAGAATGCCGTAGCTAGTGCAAATGAAAAGGTTGTGGTTATAACAGTGGATGTTCAAAGTGTTTTGCTTGCCCCAAAGCTATTGGCTAGTGCATTGTACTACAAATTAAAATTACAATGCCATAACTTCACGGTTTATAACGTTCTATCTAAAGACGTACCAATTTACTTTTGGCACGAAGCAGATGGTAATGTGACTGCTAATGAATTCACATCTTGTTTAATAGACTACTGTCAAAACCTGCCACTTTCCACTGAGCGCGTTATCATCATTTCTGATGGATGCGGACACCAAAACCGGAACCGAATTTAGTCAAGTGCCCTAAGCGATTTGGCGCAAAGAAGGAAATTTTGCATCGAACAACTTTACCTGGAAAAGGGGCACACAATGATAGAAGTGGATAGTGTTCACTCCACTATTGAGCAATACATAAAATCACCAATATTTGCTCCCAGTGATTACATCACCCGGATAAGACAAGCTCGGCCACAAAAGTCCTATGATGTCAAATCCATTCACCATGATTTCTTCCTCAATTTCGAAGAGATGGAATCGAACCTAAAAATCCTAAAATCCATACGGCCTGGCAAAAAGAAGGGAGATCCTGTCGTGGTGGACATAAGAGGTCTTAAATATTTATCTGATGGATCCGTATTTTATAGGTTAAGACATGTCGATGAGTGGTCCGTACTTCCACAGCGAAGAAATACCCAAAGAAACGGTCTGGTATCTCCGAACCGATTGTATAGATCTCCGTTAAAATTACTGAGAGCAAGTTTAAACATTTACAGGAACTGAAAATCGGAATAGATCAAAGTCAAAGTCAAATCATTTATTTCCATTAGACCCAAAAAAGGCACTTTGAAACGTCATACTTATAAAACAAAAGTGAATCTACCGCCCATTCGGAAATGTTGATACGTATGGAGAAGAATGGGCAAGAAACTCCATACTAAATCAAAATTATCATCCGTTTTACAATGCATTACAATTTGATCCGGGTACTTAATTCTTAATTATATCCATAATTATATGGGTACCCTCAGTAATTAATGGTACTTTGATTTGTAACTGTTATTTTATTCTATTTTTTGATTCTACTGTTATCATAACCTAATAATGTTTTCTGAGAAATATATATTTTCTTTTTTTCATTATAACTAATAGTTTTTTATTTTAATTATTCATAAGCATTTTTGTTTAAAGGCTCTGATGTGATACGTAAAGCGCAACGAAAATCTCTTATGTGTCTAGTGAAACTGTTTTTATTTTTTTTAACATTATACTACTTTTAATTTCAACTAACAAGAGCAAAATAAATAGCAGGAAATCATATGGCTGATACCTCTATTTTTTGTTGTAATTGGTTTCATTATATTTTTTTCAGAAGACGGTTTATATCGATTTTCTCATAAAGTTGAATTTTACACATAAGAGGTCTTAAAGTCGCAACGACGAATATAGTGAAAAACAGTGAACAGAAAAAGATGACCACTAATATTTTATATTCTGTCCTTTTCTTTAAGAAATGGAAAGAGACAGATGCATTTAACTTAAATTTAGTAGTTTGTAAATAAGAGAATAAATTAGCGCGTTCAAGTTTCAAACAAACAAACTTTTTAGCTTTATAAAATTGTTATACACCTAAGCACTTTATTATTTATATCCCTAAGTTGTTACATAATTATAAACACAATAAATCAATTATTATTTTGTACTATCTGCCCGCTTCCAGCTTAGCCAGGGTGCATTTTTTTTTAATCAATGTTGTCATACCAATATTGTTCTGACAATTACAAACACAACAAAGAAGATTCACCTAATTAGGCGTAGCAGTTCTTATGCTACGCGCGTACCTACATACTTTTAGTAAATTCATAAATTGATTTTAATTAATATAAACAGATAAGAATGAAATATTACGGGTAATTTAATTTTTCATCATCCTGGCAACCGGAACGCACACAGAGACGACGTGTTCTTACAGCGCAGTCACGTGGCAGTCACGCACACATGTCTCGGCGTTCGCCGCACTCGTAATGTTCCGCGCTGTCTATCTGCCTACTGTTTTATAATCTGAGGCTAAATAACATAGTGTCGCAAATAAAAGGAAGACCGTGAATTTTAACATTTGATGTAAAATTTTGTTCTGAAAAGTTAAAAGCTTACATTGCCGTAAGGACATACAATTGACAATCATAACTACTTATTACTAATTAATCTACCCACTTGAGTAGTACGCATCATTTAAATAAATAAATATCCACAACAACAAAACCAAAAAATCGTTAGGGAACGAAATAATCAAAAGTTATCACTTTCTATACAAGAAGAAGGGACTATTTTTGAGCATTTGAAAAATTTTGTATTTAAAATGTTAAAATTGATGGTCTTTCTTTTATTTTTGACACTATGTTATTTAGCAAAAAATAATCCTTGTGATAAAACCTTTCGATCGGTAGGATAAAACCACAGACTGATTAATTTTCTCGAGTAACAGGTTCGATTCCCGGTTCAACTATGTAATTATTTAAATATCTATGAATGCAGTTTCAACTTTTTTTAAATTAAAATAATGTCTCCTTTCAGTAAAATGTTCTATCTACATTATTTAAGGTACTTTCCCTCCATGTGGCATTGCCGTGGGACACCCTGTATATACTTACTAACTAACTACTAACATTTTATTGCATACCTAATATTGTTTCTTAAAAGCCTCAGTGTTAGAGATAGGTTGAAAGTGTAAGACTGGAGATAAGTAGGTACTTACCCATTATTATTTTCAATTATTGGTAAACTTAAATAATCATTATCGTCGTCAAATTCGCCTTCAGGATTTTTTGTTCTCCTTCTAAAATAAAAAGATAATATAAGTAACTACGTAAGTAGGTAGTATTGAGTGGTATTCGGCGAAATAAAACTAGGTAAACTTTTGGGTAAAGGGTCAAATTACTTATAGATTTTCATTCTTCACTTAACTAAATACTCAACATCTTAGAGCAGTACTTAGTAGGTTTATAGTAAGTAGTTAGGTACTATCGACAAAATTGAATCATGACCCATTTTGACGATAAATCGTTTGAAGCTGTCAAAATAATAAGACTAGACGTGTGACATTATTAATACATGTTTACGCGATTGTCGACCTAATTGAATTTGAATGTCTGTAGGAAAATAAGCTTATGGTGGGTCATGATTCCATTGGGTTGATTGTACATACCCTTTATCTACGTTACTTTGTTGAAAATGTGTAGATGTTGTTGGTGTTTCGTTATCGTTATCATTACGACTTCGGGCATTTCTTTTAGCCCAGCTGCAAAATAAAATATTTTTAAATAATTTGCACTGTTTATCATGCATTTATTTTACTAAGTAAGTACTACTTTATTGTTGTAACAGTGACACAGCTTACCGAGCTTCATTCATCTTTGCTATTCTGGCACGTCCTACTCGAATCGCTTTCTTGTATTTTGGCATTTTGAATGTTTGTACACAACGGTGGTCCTTCCGCAAATCTCAATAGTTTTAAATACACACACAAAGCGTACCTACTTTCGCAAAACTCAATAGTTCTAAATATAGTAATCAAAACAAACGAATTATTGGGACGTGCGGCGGCAAACGACACGGGTTTCACCCTCAGAAGCTAGCGGCACACTGAATCGGTGAATCCAAATCCAATAACCATCCCGAACGGGGCGCAGGAGTTACAGTAGAGAATATGCCCATATTTTAGAATAAAATCTGTACAAAATAAAATTTTGGTCTATTAGAAAAAAAAATTGTGTCAAAATGTTCATAATTAAATTGTCTATCCATTAGGCCCGAGTCACACCGAAATGGCAGCGGCCGGCAGCGACGCGGCGAGCACTTTCAGTGTGAAATAATTTTAAACTTTAACTACATACTTCAAAGACCAGTATCGCTTGAAATACTTAAAAAGGTCGAGAGGCCGCCCGCGGCCGCGCGCCTTTCGTTTCTAGTGACGCTGGCGGCCGCTGGCGGCCTCGCGGCGCCGCGGGCGGCCGCTGCCGGCCGCTGCCATTCCGGTGTGACTCGGGCCTTAGTGCCAGTAGCTAAATTAAATAATGGTTTCTTTACCAGGAGATGCATGTTATTAATGACTATTTCTCATTTCTGGGGTTTCGTTGTAAGGAGATTTATTAAAGATAAACTCAATAAAAAAAAAATAACTCTGCAATTGTGGAAACAAGATAATGTAGAAAATTACTGTATTTTTTATTTGTTGATATTTCTTTTAAATAACGAGTAGATCAGATAGCTCCAAAAATCACTCAAAAACTGGTTGCGCATAGCGTTCTGTTCGGGGTGGCGCCTTAAATGTTGGTACAGATGGATATAGTCTGGGACCGGAGAAAGGACATAGGATAGTTTTCATCCCGGAAAGCCCCCGGGAACGGGAACTATTATTCAACGCGGACGAAGTCGCGGGCAAAAGCTAGTTTAATATAAGAATATTATAACGGAACGACCTCAATGAGTCTGCGACTACTGTTCGGTTTGACGAATTTGGGTGTAGGACTACTGGTTGTCCATCAGACATGATGTACAATCAGCAAAGTAGATAAGTATAGAGGACCCTTACAAATAACTTACGTTTTCTTGAACACCATTGAAATGAAATTTAAAATAATCAATGAACTACCATTTTTCAACTTTAATTTAAATTTATATCAGAAACTATCATCGGTTTTAGAGAAAACTTAAGTTATATCTGACGGCCCTGCATACAAATTTACTTTGCTAATTGTACTATTGACACATTGGAGGAGGAAGTATTCCGGTTACTGAAACAATTGGACCTGAATAAATCCGCAGGCCCTGATATCAATGCCTACCGGGGTTGCGGAATAGTTATAATAGTTACCGTGGCCCCGGAACATAAAGGGCAACCGAAGGAACATGAGTGGGTTTTAGTCAGTAAAAGTCTGACAAACAAACGTTTAAAGTGCCTGCATCATTATTTGAATTGTACCGGTAATGATTCCGACAGGCGCGGCGATATGGTCACCCTACTCAACGTTTTCCTCAAGATTGTAAAAATTGTTTATCTTTTTAAGTATAACACTTACAGAGACGACTGAAGCGTCAAATTTTAGGACAACATTTTTCACAATGACTGATGCATTTATCATCTACCTATAAGTTGTGGTTTATTAAATATATCTAAAAACAAAAATCTCTCAGTTGGGACGATCGACAAAAAACAAGATTTTCTTTTCTCTCGAACCAGTAAGATTTCAATCACGATTTTTGTATCACAAATTTTCCCAGGAGCATAATTTGCAATAAACATGATACCTATGTAATTATTCATACTTTTTCAGTATTAGGTCGTGTTTTACAAGATCACTCAATTGAAAATTGTCCACTCTGAGAGATCCATATAAACCGTTATAAATCTTAAACGTGGCTTTGAAACGAATCGAAATTTTGTTTAGCAGCTTTCACAAATCCTTCACAATAATTTAAAATGCAAATTATAAACACATAGGCAGTATATTCTTGGATACGCGTTATGGCTTTTACTTCAGTTGTCCAGATTGAGAGATCCAGTTAATGAGTTCTAACTTTCTTTGTTTTGGTTTCACAAATTTTATACCTTACCATGAAATTTTCACAATTATTTCCTAAATCCTCTTATAATTTGGTTGGGATTGGAAGAGTTTTTCGAAAAGATCTCTCAATCCAGACGCACATTATTTTCTGTTTTAACAAATTGTGTTGTGAACTTGTGATGTTTGACTAACCAACTTGTTTTGTCTTTTCAGATATGAACATCATAAAATCAAACGGATAACGTAAACCGAACATCGTCTTAGATACTGTAAACTAAAGTTACAAGCCTTGTTCATTCCTACCCGAACTCTGGCCGAATCACTGTAGACAAGTGAAAAACGGTGGAGGCCACATAAAGTTGAAGTTGAACAGAGGCCCTAGGTTGCTATTACAATCGTGTCTCAATGACCAGTCACCGGCCAAATATTTGACAACTTTGACAGTTTTTGTATGGGAAATGTGTCAAAAGTTTGGCGTTACACGTCAAAAATCGATTATTAGAACACCAATAGCTGACTAGGGCCCCTAGCCCATCAGATATAAATCAATATGAATTACCTTTTTTGACACAGATCTCAAAAAGCACTTCATTAACTTCATCATCTTATCTGTGGAGGTTGCTTTTTTTGTGATGACCTCAGCTAAATAGTTTGTAGCCTCGGCTTGTTTCAGGGTTGCTTCGGCTTGTTTTAATGTTGCCTCGGCATTCCTAGCTTCAATGGCATCCAGCCTTGATTGAACAGCTTCGAGAGCTTCATCTCTGCCTATAAAAAATATATATTGCTAGGCTGTATACAGAAAGAAAGCTGGAAACTTATAAGCGCTTACCGGCGCTTGACAGCGCTGTTCCGTTCTACACAAAGGAAGCAGGTTGAAGCAGACCAAGCGAAATGTCGGACTCATCGGACGATGATTTGGTTGCAGTTGTCGCAGTTGTTCATTAATTTTAATGGCAGCGCCCCTGCGCCCAGCGCGTGTTGAATCTTGTCGGAACTTGTCGGCACCGTTCAGTACTTATTGGCGCGCGTTCATATATTTTCTTACACAGGTAAGCGCTTATAAGTTTTCAGCTTTCTTTCTCTATACAGCCTAATATCAAGCAATATACCTTGCCCTTGAGCGGGCAGTTAATACAAATAATTGCAACATCTTTACCTTCTGCTGCGTAACGTTGCTTTAGAGGCTGGAAGCTGGTGGGTTGCTCAGCTGCAACAGTTTCCTGATCCAAGCTGAAAAAAAAACAATTAGAATGACAGACATTGGTAGAGGAAACCATAGTGAGGGCTGGACTTGTAGTAAATACAAGTCCGAAATCACCAATCCGCCTTGAGCAAGCGTGGTGATCAATGCACGTGCCTTCTCTGTACAAGAAGAGGCCTTTGCCCTGCAGTGTGACAGTAATAGCACAGTAATAGGCTGGAATTAATAATAAAATAAATAATAATTATAATAATAATAAATATACTGGGACAACTCACACACGGTTATCTGATCCCAAGTTAAGCTCTCCTAAGAGCTTGTGTTATGGTAACCAGACAACTGATATACATACTTATATAATTTATAAATACATACATATTATAGATAAATTACACCCAGACACAGAACAAACAATCATGCTCATCACACAAAGTTTGTTCTAGGTGGGAATCGAACCCACGACCTCCGGCTTAGCGACAGGGCTACTAACCACTACACCAACAGGCCCGTCGAATTATTATTATTATTTATTATAATGACATTAGTCACATGTTATCCTATTTAATCAAATACATCTGTAGAAAGTTGTAGTATACCTTATTTCTTGTGGTGACACATTTTCCGGCTCATCATCTGGCGTCACATTTTCCAGTACCTCATCCAAATTTGGCATCATTATTACAGACACCTCATCTAAGATGCTGTAAGAATAAAATCAATGTTATCTAAATAGTTAAGAAACGAGTTATAAGATGAAAGCTAAGCAAATTAAGCACAAAGTTCCAAGTTAGCACCACTTACGAGAAAGAATTGTCTGTGTAATTATTGCTGGTTGTAGGACTAGCATCCACCGGGACCGAGATAGTTGGCTATTTAAGAAAAAATTAAATAGGTTGTTAATAACACAAATAACAAGTGACAGTAAATAATATAGGTGCATGCAAATAAAAAAATTTGATACGCAACTGTGACATATTAGGTTTTTTAACAATTTAATCGTGCAATGAAACAGTTGAGAATAAAATAAATAAAATATCCTCGGACAACTCACACACAGTCATCTGATCCCAAAATTAGCACTTAGCAGAGTACTATAGTAACCAGACGACTGATAAACATACTTATAAAATGTTTAAATACATGCATATTATACATAAATAACACCCAGACACAGAACAAACATTCGTGCTCATCACACAAAGTTTGTCCTGGGTGGGAATCGCCCGCTTGACCTCCGGCTTAGCAGTAAAGCAGTAAGGGTCACTAACTACTAGACCAACAGGCCCGCCAGAAAGTTAAAAAATAAATGCTAATGCTTACAGTCAGTGGGTACTGGCTGACACTTCGGAGTGGCTCACCTATATCTCGCTCTAAAAGAGAATATAACCGCTTTTGGAGTGGGGTTAAAATTCTTTTTGCAGGACCACCTCCTTAAATAAAAGTTATAAAATTGTTACTGTTATTTCATTATTCTACTGTAAAACTGCTGTATCACTAGCATGTTTCTCTCTTTCTAAATATTTTATACTTTGTACTACCTATAATTCAGCAAGGGTGCTAAAAAAAGTAAGTAAGTATAGCTTACCTGTTGCACTTATTTCACTTTTTAGCAATTTAATTTTTTTGAATAATTTGCTCTTATATTCATTATAGAACTAAAAAAAAAGAGCAAAATTTAGAGTAATGATACAATTTATCATTCTATAAATTACTTCACCTGCTCCCGTGGGACATAGCGTGATATTATATAGCCTATGTTACTCAGGGATAATTTAGCTTTCGAATGGTGAAAGAATTTATAAAATGGGTCCAGTAGTTTTTGAGCCTATTCATTACAATCAATCAAACAAACATACAAAGTTTTCCTCTTTATAATATTAGTGTAGATATTGTAAGAAGATACTCACTGTGCGCCATTCAGCCGGCGTTTTATTGGGGCAGTCCACGGATATAGAATTTAAAATTTGGGCGCACTCCATCCAATACCTTTTTGCTAGGATTCGCCCTTCATTAGTGCGGCCGCAGTGGCCATGCGCCAATTCTTGGTGGTTCTCCAGAAAGTCAATGAGGGCCGAAATTTGCTCAATTAACACCATTTTTAAGTAAATAAACAAACACCGGCCGAATATAAACAACAACAACAACAACAAAATAATTAAAAAAGTAATGTCACATTTGACTTTTGATTCTGATTCTGACATTTAACATTTTAACAGCTTCGTTTATTTATTAAATTATACTAAAAACATTACATTAATGTTTTTTGGGATTTAAGTACGCACTTCTTCCTACTTCAAATTGCTTATAAAACTAATAAATAATTATAAAATGAAGTATAAAAAATCTAGCATGAATAAATGTTCAAATGTTAATCGTTTTTTGAACATTATTTCTACTAACCGGTTTTATAATAATAGCAATGGCAACACGACAATGTCATTCTACCACAATTCTATTATGACACCATTGGCCACAGAACATATAAATACCATTGGCAGACCAATGATCGAGCACTATCATGGATGTGTAAAGAATTCGTCCATGAGCACTATGAATTTAATTAATAGATTACGAACTTTTAGCCTTTTGAGTATAGAAATGATATAGCCTACTTGCTTAATAAACAATTTCATTTCATTTCATTATCGTAACCAGCCATAAAATCTATGCGCCTTACTAATAAACACTGCATAAAGTTATGACAGGTTTATACGTCAAAAAATGTATGATTAGGTTACACAGGCTTTATTAATTGCATAACTCTACACAGTGATTATTAGTAAGGGCATAAATCTTTAATAATTGCTCAACTTAAATTACCTCGTAAGTCGTAACTGGCTTTGTAAATATCTAACAGATAAACTTCAGAAGTCATTTCGTGAACGCCATACTAACGTCAGTTGTTTGACGTATGACAAGTTTGTGTTTACAATAGCAAGAAGCCGCACAATGTAAATATTTTGAACAAAATAAGTGTGTTTGTGATTTCTGCATTGTTTATAAATAATTATTCTAGTAAGTAACTATCAGTTTTATTTTCAAACAGCATTTTTAAATTCCTGAACAGTACTAGTGCCTGTAGCTATTATGAAACAACGTAAAAAAAACTGTGTTTAGAAGCAATAACGTTAAAAACACCTGAAAACGTGTTCGTCATTTCGGGAACAGTCATTTTGGTAACGTTCCCGAAATGATGAGTGCGTTCTCGAAATGACTTATTCGTTCTTATAAGTAGTCATGATGTCTAGATGAAACTTGTCTATGACAAAATCGTTGAAAAATATAATTATTTCATATTAGTATGCCCGTTCATACTATTTTATCATCATCTTCTTTCATAAACAAGTTCAAAAAATCATAAATAAGCTTACACTCCTTAGTGAACTTGAAAATATTTTTACAGCACAATATTAACAAAGTTATTCGTAATACAGGACATTGAAACCGTTACCAAAAACATGGAAGAACTCATAACGGAGACAATACAAGGTACAACCAGTTATGAGAAACTACGAGCTCAAGCAAACGCAAGGAAACGCAGGTTTCTAAACAGCAGAACTCCAGAACAGAAGGAACTTCAAAGAGCTAAAGACAGAGAGTACCAGAGAAGAAAAAAGGCAGAGAAGAAGGTGAAATCTATCAAAGATTTGCCTGAAAAAGAACAAAATAGGCAGCGGAAGCAGTGGAAGAGGTGTTCACAAATGTACAGAGAACGGAAACGGAAGAATAAACTTATTAATGCTTCAAATTCTGCTGGAATTAATGATTCTGCTTTGGTGAGTTTAATATAGCTAAGCATTCACTCTCGTATTAGAAAATTTCCTTTTATGATAGGTTGCCAACCACTTTGTAAAATAGAATATTTGCTCTATAATCTGTAATGGAGGTTTATTAATTTTATTAACCCCTCAGCCATTACGCAATAAACAAAATGGCGGCGGAAATTTCACAACTACCCAAAAAAGAAAAAAGTACGAGCATAGATTATAAAATTTAATTTTTTTAAATTGGAGGAAATTTATCCAAGAATGTAAATAACCAAACTTGTTCATACAAAAGTAGTCTGTAAGTAATAAAAATAAGGACTATAATCAAATGGGATACCCCGACATCCGGCTGTCGGTTGGGTGTCAAGAGGTTTGTTTTAACCAATTTAAAAAAAGGAGACTCTCAATTTGAACTGCATGAATGTTTTAGTTATTGAGGGCACTAATTTTTTTGTTTTTTTCTGAGAACCTCGAAACTGATTTGAAATTAATTAAAATACTACTTAAAACCTGCTCATCTTTTAACGACCAACCGACAGCCGGCTGTCGGGCTGCTATTGTCTTTCTATTGTGTCTCAAATCACGTGTGTTTGGAGGATTTGTAACAAATACCTTTTTGAAAACCGCGTCATCAGCTGTTTAGCCTAGCCTAAAGATAATAGCGTACAAACATACATAAACATAATACAGATTGTTTAATTAACTTTGAGGTGTTTTCTCTAATATGTCTCTCTAAGTTTATCGTAGACATCATTTTTTTTTTGGGCAGTGGGAAATCATCAGATGAGTGCTCCCGTCCTGGGCGGGCAGGGCGGGGCGGGAGGGCGTGTCACATTTTTACAGACTAAAACCCACTCATTTCAAATTAATATAATTACCATTTGTATGTATGTAAATAAATGTCATGATGGCCCAATGGTTAAAGAGCCCGCCTCTCGTGTATGAGGTTGCGGGTTCGAATCCGGGCTAAGTACTAAATTGCCATGAAGTTAATGTCTATAATCCTTTTATCAACTAAAATCTTGAGCCGTGCCGATTCCGATAATGGACGCCGGGCCTAAGACGTCAAAGTAGGATGGCATGATTCAAGTCACGGAATAGAAAAAAAACCGGCCAAGAGCGTATCAGGCCACGCTCAGTGTAGGGTTCCGTAGTTTCCCGTCCGTCACAATAAGTGTTCCCACTTATGAGTTAAAAAAAGGCTATTTGTTACGTTGACATACTAAGTTCTTGTACGCAGAAATTATTTTGTACAGCCTTTTTGTCTTTTTTGTACAAAAACTGTTCCTTTCATCAAGTTCAAAATAATTTTCCTAGAAAGTCCTTATAAAGTTCTACTTTTCAGATTTTTTTCTTACTTTTTAACTTATGGTTCAAAAGTTAGAGGGGACACATGGTTTTTTACTTTTGGAGCGATTATTCCCGAAATTATTGACATTATTAAAAATGATTTTAGTATACCCCTATTGATTTTTAAATACCTATCCAACAATGTATCACACGGTAGAGTTATAATTAAAAAAAAACCCTTCCCACTTATATTATATACCCTAAAAAAACATTTTTTTCCAATTTTTATTTTACCACTTTGTCGGCGTGATTGATATACATATTGGTACCGAATTTCAGCTTTCTAGTGTTAACGGTCACAGAGATTAAGCGAGGACGGACCAACAGACAGACTGACAGACGGACGGACAGACAGACATGGCGAAACTATAAGGGTTCCTAGTTGACTACGGAACCCTAAAAAGGTATGATAACGAGTTTCCTTTATTCCGTGATTCAAGTATTGCGAGTGTAAAATAGACAAATAAAGGGTGTAATCGAACCCTTACATTTGCAATTACGCGACGGCAAAGCTCTGGAGTAATGCTTTGAATTCAACGGCGAATATTGGCCTGCAGGGCTTGAATTGTCCGGGGATTGTTCTCATACACTTTCAATTTAAGGTAATCCCATAGAAAAAAGTCGCAGGGCGTGAGGTTGGGCGACCTGGGTGGCCATGAGATGTCTCCGTACTTGCTGATCAGTTTATTTGGAAAAATTGTTCTTAACTTTTCCATCGACACTCTAGCTGTATGCAGAGTGGCACCGTCTTGCTGAAATTGTGTCCCATTTTTGTAACTTGAATACAGCTGCAATTGCGGTAGCAGAAATTCGTCTATCATACAGCAATACACCGGAGCAGTGACTGTTTCTCCTTGGTTAAAAAATTAGGGCCCAATTACACCGCTAGCCGGAATGGCACACCAAACTGTGGTTTTCAAGCAATGTAAACGTTTCTGGTGGCGTTCTCTTGGGTTGTTTGAGCACCAGTATCTCATATTCTGTTTATTTACATATCCATCAATGTGGAAATGTGCTTCATCACTAAACAAAATGTTTCCCAACGTGGTAGGTGTTCGAAAGCGTTCCAGCATTGTTCTTGCGAAGGTTTCTCGCAAAGGATAGTCGCTTTCCTTGAGACCCTGAACAATTTGCATTTTGTATGGATGGAGCCTCAAATTCTTCTGCAAAATAACATGCACTGTTGACTTTTTGATTCCTGTGGAGGCTGCAATTTTCCTAATCGACTTGCGTGGATTCCTAATGAATTCATTTCGAACTTCAGACGCACGTTCGGGCGTTGCTGCTGATGTTAATGGCCCTGGAGGAGTTCTGTTGAGCGTTGTCCCTTCTTGCCTAAACCTTTGTACCCACGACCAAATAAGTTGCGTGCTTGGCCCATAACTTAAACGCTGAATATTAAAATGAGTACAAAACGTTCGACGCGCGCGAACCAACGATTCACCATTCTTTAGATATTGCTCAACCGCGAATGAGGGGTGCGCTTCTGTCCAGTGACTCATGGCTACTAACAAATCCGCCGCAAGTACCGCGCTTTCAATGATACCCCTCCCGCTCACCTCACCCCGCTATTATTTCGATAATTGCAGTTTAAAGTTGAAAAATTTCCGCTGGACACCCTGTATAATGACAATGAGCAGAAGTGGTTCAAATTTCCACCACTGTTGGTGGCTATGTAACCTTAAAGTCTGCTAAATACCATAAAATTTTGACTACTAGGCGAAAAAAAAGACATTTCATTTGATCATGATAGAGTTAGATTTACTTTCACATGATAGGGATTGATTTTTTCCACACAGCGAAGTACACTACGTTTTTATTTTGATGCCATATAGCTTATATCAACCAGAATAACGTGTAAATTACAACGAAATGTCATACACTTAAATCAATAGAGCAGTTTAATAGCTATACAGTGAAATAAAGAAGCGTAGCAAAAAATAATCCTTGTGATGAAGTCTTTCGATCTGTACGATAAAACTACAGGCTGATTAATTTTTAGAGTAACAAGTTCGATTCCCGGCCCAACCATTTAATTATTTAAAAATCTATGAATGCAATTTAAATTGTTTTAAAAATTCAAATAATGTCTTCTTTCAGTAAAATGTTCTATCTACAAGATTTAAGGTACTTTCCCTCCATGTGGCATAGCCGTGGGACACCCTGTATAATAAAGGGTGTCCAGCGGAAAATTTTCAAATTTAGATTATCGTTATTCATTTATTAGCGGGGCTAGAGGCACGGGAGGGGTAGCGTGGATTGCATCATCTTTGCGGATTTGTCAGTAACCATGAGTCATTGGTCGGGAGCGCACCGCGCATTTGCGGTTGAGCAATATTTAAAGTGTGGTGAATCGTTGGTTCGAGCGCGTCGTGCTTTCTGTTCGCACTTCGATATACGGCGATTAAACAATGGTCCGAGCACGCAGCTTATATGGTCATGGGTACAAAGATTTCGACAAGAAGGGACAGTGGTTAATAGGCCGCCAACAAGACCGTCTACGTCAGCAGCAACGCCAGAACGTGTGGCACAGGTGCGACAAGAAATTATTAGAAATCCCAAAAAATCGTTAAGAAAGGTTGCGGCCTCTACAGGCATCAAGAAGTCAACAGTGCATGTGATTTTGAAAAAAAAAACCGGCCAAGTGCGAGGTGGACTCGCTCATGAAGGGTTCCGTAGCAGCAAGTAACATAATATAAAGTTCTTGTTATATTTGAGTTGTTTGAATGAAAGGTAAATTACGATATACGGTTTATGACGTTTAAAAATAAAACTATTTACTAGATTTCGTTCAAACCAATTTTCGGTGGAAGTTTACATGGTAATGTACATCATATATTTTTTATTTATTTATCATACTCTTATTTTGGAAGTTACAGGGGGGGACCAACATTTTACCACTTGGAAAGTGTCTCTCGCGCAAACTATTCAGTTTAGAGAAAAATGATATTAGAAACCTCAATATCATTTTTGAAGACCTATCCATAGATACTTCACATATATGGGTATGATGAAAAAAAAAAATTTTGAGTTTAAGTTCTATGTATGGGGACCCCCAATTTTTTTTATTTATTTTCTATTTTTGTATCAGAATCTTAATGCGGTTCACAGAATACATCCACTCAGCAAGTTTCAACAGTATAGCTCTTATAGTTTCAGAAAAAAATGGCTGTGACATACGGACGGACAGACAGACAGACGGACAGACATGACGAATCTATAAGGGTTCCGTTTTTGCCATTTGGCTACGGAACCCTAATTAAAACTTCATCCTTATAAAATCCAAATCGTACAAAAACTGAATGAGAACGATTATGTTTTATTTAACCTACGCTCGAACGATGTTGGAACGTTTTCGTTTTTATCATTGTCTCACTCCTGCTCACTCCTATTGATACTACACCCAACAAATCGAGAAGTGGGTGTAGCTTCCATTTAGTAACGCTTAAACGCTCCGACGGTAAACATGCCTCAGTGCTCGGTTAAAAACTGCAAAAATCACACTTCTAGGACGCCAAAAAAGGATGGAATTTCCTTTTTTCGGTAAGTAATTCTAACATTATAATTTTCTTTATTTTTTTTCTTTATTTTTTTCTTTATTATTTATAGGGGCTTTTACGCATCGCGTATGTCAGTCCCCCCATCATAACCTAAACATAATACTTCAAATGACATGGGCCATGAACTTGAACAAAACCTGCGCATCATCGCTATTGGGTTGGGATACATTATAATGTACTCTGTGATTATACTTAATTGTCATTTTTGTATTGACTATTGTAAAAAAAAATATTTGAGCGCTCAAGGTATGGTTTATCGAGCTGAGTGAACCACAAGCAACAATCATACTACAGAATTATAGTCTATGATCCCACCTAAAACGACCTTCACTGGGCTGGTTATTGGATTAAAAGTAATAATAATAATAATATAATAATAATACCAGCCTATAACTGTCCCACTGCAGGGCAAAGGCCTCTTCTCATACAGAGAAGAGTAATTTTATTAAAAGTAATTTTTAGTTAATAAAATATGCCAATAAAGAGTTTGCAAATGGGTTGCCAAAAAAATTCCTGTCCAGAATTAATTTGGTAATTGACATATTTAAAAAAAAAATTTTTTAAACATTCTACTGGTTTGTTTCATAAAAAAATTTCATCCCAATCGAAAGTATGCAACCCATACGTTAAGTTGACTATTTTATTCCCGTCACTACCTTTGGGTTGCCAGGTATAAACAGGTAAATCGGTACCGGTAGTAACTTGCACCGGTCTGGTTATTTAATGAAATTTATATGAAAATAAAGATTATTTAATTCCAAACTCGGTGGTATAGGGTTGTTTACAAAAAATCTGTCATGAATGCTGGTTGGCGATTTAAAAAAATTGAAATATTGCTGCGAGTGAATACGTGCGACAGAGAGATCCCAGCGAACCAACCCATGCGATAGAAGAGGACACAGCATCGCAGTTGCGTCCACTTCGACCATTGACAGAAAGCGACTGCGCATGCTTCTGTGCTCTTGAAAATGAGCAGGATAGCGATAGACTCGCACACGCTGCGTATTATTTTGGAGTAAATTGTCGTGAAAGTATAAATTGAAAAAACGTGTGAATTTTTATTATTGTGAAAAAATGGCCAAGAAGTGTTTTTTATGTTCATCAGATGATGGTTTGCTTGATTTTAATGACAAAACTTTTGAAAACTGTGCATTAAAGTTAGCTTTCCGAAAAATAAAAAACTTTAAATACGATGGTGTTGAGCTAACAAGTGCGTCACTCGAATTTGTAGGTTATCATACCACCACGTGCTACAAAAAAGTGACCGCTTTGAGCAAAAAATATAACGAAGAATTTAATCATTTTTGTGCTGTGAATATAGTAAGTATATCATAATGAAATCTTCAAAATTAAGTACCTGGCAACCCAAGGGTAGTGATGGGAATAAAATACTCAACCCAACGTTTGCATATTCTAGGGGTTGCATACTTTCGATTGGGATAAAAAAAAATTATTAAACAACCTATGGTATGTTTAAAAAAATTTTTTTTTATTGTCAATAAATTAATTCTGGACAGGATTTTTTATGGCAATCCATTAGCAATTTCTTTATTGGCAATAATTGGCATATTTTATTTACTAAAAATTACTTTGAATCCAATATCCAGCCCGGTGAAGGTCGTTTTATGGTGGGAGCTTATACTATTACAGATATTGTTCGCGACTTCCCGTCACGAAATCTTGCCCTGAAGTTAGGCTTTGGTGACGACCGCGCAGGTACAATCACGTACAAAAGTGTTACGTTCGTAGTTTTTTTTTTGTCTTATACAGAATTAAATTAAGTTGTAAACATTGCGACTGTAAAGGTGCTTCTAAAGGTAAAATAATAGTTATATTTTTGCGCCGCCTGCGCGGTGTACGTTTGGTTGTAAAATCGACTACTGCACAGCCAATTGCGACGAACTTCAGAGGGGCAAGCTTACGTCACGCGAACTATACGTGTAGTGTCATACTGACATTTTTGACATTAATGACAGCCAGAGAGTTCTGAAATCAACTTTAACTTTATTGCTCTTCTTTTGGTTCTCTTTTCTTTATTCGATAATTTAAATCACTTGTACTCTCACCAAACTTTGTATTTATTATAAACTTGTGTTGCTCACAAGTTTATAATACTTAAATATAAAACACTGAGTTATTGGCGGGTATTTAAAAACCGGCGGCGTTATAATGACCATTTAAACTGTTCGGTTTATAAGGATTGATTCTGTTCCGTTTTGTGTAGACGCTGTTCTTAATTTTTTTTATTATTATTAAGGTATTTTATTTTGTTGCATTATTACTTTTTTACTGTCTTTTTTTTAATAATAGTCACATTAAATGAATTATAGATATTGAAATGTTACATTAAAATAAAAATAACATTTTATGAATTTAATAAATTGTTTTTTTTTATAGATTTCCTCAAAATCCAGTGCGATGTGAAAAATGGATATCTGTAATAGCACGTGGTAGACAGGAAGCTTTCTTCAACCCGACTTCAAAACCCGTCGTGTGTTCGAAACATTTTTTGGACACTGAGATCTATGTAACTAAAAAAGGCTTGAAACGGCTAATCAACACAGCTGTACCTCGAGTAGTATGTACAATTTAATTATATTGGAATAAAATATTTTTTTATATAATGTCATATTGCTAACACAACTTTTTATTATTTAATTAAAATACACAATATTTACATAAAACTAAATTGCCATCCAACGTGGCAATGCTGCCAGCCTCTTGGGCACTTTACCGGTTGACAGCGATGCGGAAGAGTTTTTTGATGCCATTTTATTTTAATTCTAGTTTTATTAATTTAGTTTTATTATAAAATAATTATATTCATATAAATAATTATACTTTTACCCATTTTCGATATTTCTGTATTAAACATTTTCTGCTTTTTTTCTGTTTTATATGTACTTACTATCTTCCCTCTTCACTAAAAAAAAAACATTAGAAGTTGGCATGTACACCGTTTGCTATCTACACCGTTTTCACTTATAAATATTATTGGCGAAAACAGTAGATCTATTGTTAAGACAGTTGGTATGGCAACACATGTAAGCTGTCAGATAACTTTGCTTCTATGAAGTTAGGGTTTTGTAACGACCGCGCAAGTACAATGACGCAAAAAAAGATAACGTTCGCAGAATATTTTTTATAAAAAAAAATGCAACTTAACCTCTCACTCAACACCCAACCGACAGCCCGCTGTCGGGGTATCCCATTTCATTGTAGTCGTTATTTTTATTACTGACAGACTACTTTTGTATGAACAAGTTTGGTTATTAACGTTCTTAATTTCCTACAATTTAAGTAAAATTTTATGATCGATGTTCGTACGTTTTTCTGTTTGTGGTAGTTGTGAAATTTCCGCCGCTATTTTGTTTATTGTGTAATGGCTGAGGGGTCAGCCGGCTGTCGCGCTGCAATTGTGTCTCGTATCACGTGTGTTCAAAGGTTTAAAACAAAGTATTGCGTGGTTTAGTATGATGGTTTACCAATAACTCAAAATCCAATAATAATCGAGTCACTTGATTTTTAAAATTAACCGATACAAGTTCTGTCTGTGTTTCCAAAAGCATATAACCCGGATGTATTTAAGAGAAGAGTGCATAGGCATCTTTTGGGTGAGCTCGCTCCATTGTAGGCCCCGTCTATGCCCTCAGGCTAGTCTGGGAACAAGAGCAAGCCCATAAGTTATAAAAAAAAAGTTTTTTTACTGTTCCACTATCGATAAAAAAGTCCCGAGTAAAATTAACTATCCGATGGAAAATAAATATTCCTTGGATATTTTGTATCCAAGACAAACAAGACAGATACCTACTTATTAACCTTTCAATGACCAACCGACAGCCGGCTGTCGAGCTGCTGTTGTCTTTCTATTGTGTCTCGAATAACGTATGCTTGAAGGTCTAAGTCAGTTTAAAAAAAAAAAAAACAAAAAAAAAATGTAAAAAATACGGAATTTTACGAAAGAAGAATCACATCCAAATACATGTTTCATGTCATTGGAAACAACAGCGTTAGTATTTTATTATAATATCAGTTATTAGTTCGATTCGTATTGTGGCGGCGAAAATAAAATAATTAAAAACAATAATAAAGTTTAACAGTTTTGGCAACAACAGTACTTTCGCATTGAGCAAGCAGGACACAAGTAATCGAACGTACACGAGCGACAGAGACGCCATTACAGACAGGCGCCATCTTGGCGAGACCGCGCATGCGTGGTCTTGTTCGGTTGTAAAATCGATTGCTGCGCCGCCAATTGCGAAGAACTTCACAGCGGCAAAGTTATTTCATTATTAGACGCGAACTACGCCCCGCGTCCGCTTCTTTTGTCTTGCGTAAGACGAACTCTTAATAAATATTAAGTTTTTCTTTCGTTTAACGTTTTTACTCCATAAACGGGCGTGTTTGTGTTATGGGTATGGGAAAACATATAGGTAGTGAAACAAGGGCTCTTATATTGAAAGTGTTGACTTTCTTTGAAAATGAAAAAGCTAATGGACGTTTAATTATGCCTGTCGACCAAGCTATAAAAAGGGCGTGTGCGGCGACCGGTGTATGTAAAAGAACACTATTTAATATTAAATGTGAATTGAGGAAAGGTGCACGACGTCAAGCGGTTGGTTCAAGCGACGATTCCGTCGTATTATGCGCCGACCGAAATATGGTAAACAGCTTCTATATTATATACTTAATTACTTTTAAAAACTTTTCGGGTAAA
The DNA here is from genome assembly GCA_033675125.1 of Athetis lepigone. Taxonomy (NCBI): domain Eukaryota; kingdom Metazoa; phylum Arthropoda; class Insecta; order Lepidoptera; family Noctuidae; genus Athetis; species Athetis lepigone. Next base: position 2,712,217 of record CM066220.1, on the reverse strand, counting down.
AAAACTAAATAATTAAACTTTTTTGCAAATAGTGTCAGTGTTACTACAGAGTACATTTACTTAGTGGCGTTACGTCATTTAAAAAATAATGGTGGCGGGCGAGCATAGCACGGGTGACTTATGTTATGCTATTCCAATTTCTTACAAAGCGCATGGAAATAAAGCACAATTTGCCCTGCGCGAGTGTCACTGGTTATTTCATTATGCACATAAGTACGGATTGTAGTGATGGGGCAGTAATTGGATAACGATTGTTCGCGCGGAGGCTTGAGGCAATTCATAGTGAGCCATTTGTGGCTCACTCAGTATGAATTCCGAGCCGTCAGTACTCAAGGTCACGTTCCATCGAACGGAGCTCCCGAAAAACAATATTAAAATGACAGTTTGTAGCGTGAAAGGATGTTGTAACACATCAGGAAAACAAAAAAAAAGTGATAATATTACATTTCACATGTAAGTACATACATTTTATACCTTATTTTTACGTAAATCGATCAACAAACATAAATTTTAATAACCTAACTTATTACGATACAGTGTTGCCACTTGTGAGGAAAAAAATACCCACAATACTTTGTGAGTATATTATTATTAATATTGTTCTAGGTTTTTTTAGTAAAAATAAGTTGTTTTTTACCTTGTACCTAGGTTACGCTACTTTTTTACTAAACTTTACCAGTTTTGAGTAACTAACTTGACATTAAAGAATTTTCAAATTAGTCTTTTTAAATATGATAGTGGCGGTTCTGTGTGCACCAAACTAAAGTGTGTTTATTTTACAGCCCTTGAATAATCTATTATCATAGTCGTTATTGACACTCTAATACCTGTATTGTTTTTTTATTTAAGTGAATAAGTAATTTCCTCTAGATCCCGCGAAATTCAAATTTTCTTACGTTTTTTGCAATTTGCAGCTCCGTGTCTGGGTGTATGTTGATATAAAATGATTTGCGACTGCATATATCGCCATTGATTGCCTATTGCATGAAATAAGGGTTGTAATAATGATACTAATGATTATAATTCTGTAAGTAATAAATAAATAAAAGAATCCCCCTTAAATAAAACCAGACTAAGTAAGGTTGCTATTGGTTCATAAACCAAGTACCTACTGTATTAATTTTCTACCTAGTGTGTCTTTTCTGATTACGTAAGTATTTAACTATTTACGTGTTTTTTTTTAGCTTTCCTTTAGATTCTGTGATGGCTGACCGATGGATACAAATAATTCGAATTAATCGCAAAGAGAATTCATGGAAGCCGACAAAAAATACTAGGATATGCTCAATACACTTCCGTGACGAGGATTTGTATTTAACGAAAACAGGTTTAAGAAGAATTCGCCGTGGTGCTGTGCCAGCAAAGGTAACCTTATTTAAATGCATTTGTTTTTGTCATCGACCACTTAAACAAATACAACTTGTCTAGATTTCTTTGTGAAATAGGTTTCTGTTATGACTTATAATATATCCATACTAATATTATAAATGGGAAAGTGTGTCTGTCTGTCTGTCTGTCTTTTTTTCACGGCAAAACGGAGCGACGAATTGACGTGATTTTTTAAGTGTAGATAGTTGAAGGGATGGAGAGTAACATAGGCTACTTTTTATCTCATTCTAACGCGAGCAAAGCCGCGGGGAAAAGCTAGTTTTTAGATAATAAGACTGTCACGATTGTTTACGTTTAGTTAACAACTAATGTAGATTTTTAAGGGTTTTAAAAATCTTTATTTTATTTTCAGTGTTTATTCCTATCTTCTTCAGAGTTTGACAACGATAATAAGGAACACTCTGGAAATCCACAAGAACTTCGTATTGATGTAATCAATACTGACAGACATTTTGATTCGCGCCCTGTTAGTAATATATTGAATATTAAATATTATGGGGTAGGTACTAGGAAGTGCATGCGGAAAATTTCATTGATTTTTTTTTGGCAGAGCACTTCCACGGACCAGCAATCAGAACCAACAGCTGACAATGCAAGGATTCTAAGTCTTCGTCGTCATTTTTCGTTTACGAGAAAAAAGAAAATATCGTGTTTTTTTTATAATTTAACTGAAGGACTCGGTTTCGCTTATTATACTTTCCTATCGGCAATTTATTAATATAATAGCAATAAATAATATATCACACATCAAACATTCTAACCGCATATAACAATAACCATTTTTTCTAAGTTCCTTTTATTTTTAAACAAATTGAATTTCAACTTCTGCAATAAAAATATGTTCTATTACATGAAAGATATTTTCATATTAATGAGTTACATGATATATTTTTCTTGATTTGAACATAGTAGTTCGAGTAGTTCGTTTTCCCATTTTTTGTGGGTAACGGCCTAGTGATGGTAACTCTGACAGCTATATCTGTGTGTATCTGAGGAGCGTAGACACAGGGGGGGTCAGCTCTCTAAGGCCCGGCGCCCACTACCGGCATCGGCACGGCTGAGGATTTTAGTTGATAAAAAGCATTATAGACATTAACTTCATGGCAATAAAGTATAAATTTCCATTGTACATGATTGTAGTAAGAAAAATACCGCTTCGGTATGCTTGAGGCTACTGCATCGGAAATTTCTACTTTATTGCCATGAAGTTAATGTATAATACTTTTTATTACCTAAAATCCTCAGTCATGCCGATGCCGATAGTGGGCGCCGGGCCTTAGAGACCAATGCCTACAATGGCACGATTTGCGAAAACGAGATAGCGCTTTATAAAAAAAAGAGGAGACAATATCTCAGTGATGCCATATTCTTGAATGAATAGATAACCATTATTTCGGTAGTTGCCATCCAATTAGGTACAATTAGTTGTGTTCATTTCAAGGTTCAATATATTTTAATAAAATAATGGATTTAGCCACTTATGATCCATATTTAGTGTTTCAATCGTATTAAAATGCTGAGTAAAAGAAAAAAGTAAGAACTTATAATTATTTATTTTGGAGTTTTTTTTTTATAAAAAGGCAACACATTTATTTCCAGTATGGCGGATTGTTGATATTCTTATAAATGCTTTGTTGTAGTTGTTTTCTTTATTATCATATTTTGTGCCAGTTCTACATTGTTATCTGTGAATAATTGCGTTAATCACTACGTGATCTTGACTCTACAGTGCGAAATTGGTGGTTTCTGTGTGCACGAGATAGACTAATTTGATTTGTGTGATGTGGACAATATGGACGCTTAGTGCTTACGAAATAAAAACTCACTTATTTGTGCGATATTGACGCTTTCGTGTTATATTTTGTAGGAATTTGTTGAAGAAGTCTCCAAAAAAGCTATTAAAAAGTAAATAAATATATTGAAACATGTATAGAATCTTTGTTTTATTTTTTTATTCCTACTACAGCTAGTTTTTATTTTTGAAGTTTTTGTCAGACGAATGTATCATAACTAAATAGGTAATGCATAATCGTTAAATAAACATTGAGTTATAATGTACTTCTTACTAGAGGAGTCACATCAACTCAATTTTTTGTAACACGAGTTAGAGTGTATGCACCCTAACTTTAATCTTTAAATAAACTGCAATGCAAAACTATATAAAACTCTATGGTAGGTACCTACCTATCCGTTCAAAATTCCCGCGCCTCGCGAGTTTCGCATGGCATAAACTGGAGCGCTAGTGTGGTCTCGTGTAGGCAATTTTTTATGGAGTGGTCGTTCTTCCCGTTAGGGTATATATGTTCTGTGGTAGACACACTCGGCTCACGCACACAGTCATAAAACAATATCTTACTTTATCGCGCGTGCTTTGTACAAGATGCGGCTTCTATGCGTAATTATTCTAAGACATCAACCTAAAACCAGTATAAGCTGACTTCTGATTGTACGAAAAACATACACAATGCGAGGTCAGCTAAAACTGGTTTTGTATGGCTTGATGTGTAGCCGTGTGTACGATGTGCTGAGTCCGGTTTTACTATTAAACTGTCGAACATACATGATTCGAGACACAATAGAAAGTTAAAATATACTTAAGGCTGTTACTGTTGTTGAGTTTTTAAGCAAATAAGGGATACCGTCGCTATCCGGATAAAGTCATGCCAACCAGGGGGCGTACCACAAGCCCTTATAGCAGTATTACTTTGATATTACTTTCAGTGGGAAAGAGACGGCGCTAGACAACGTGTCTAACGCTGTCACTTGCACACTCCTGCAACAGGACTAAAACAATCTTACTTTAAACGTCATGGTAAGGGGGCAGGCCATAGTTTGTGTTTTATGGTGCGTACAGACCGGCCCAACGAACGCCCACCGATGGATATTTATCGTTCGCTAGCGTTGGCTTCCGCACGCTCGTTGGAGTTCGTTAATACGTCCAAATACATTTAGTGCTCGAACGAACGTTCGTTGGCACTTGATTCCGGTTCTTTTCTCTTTCATTCACACAAAGACACGGCTTCTCTTTATACAAATCTATTAATGAAAACATATCTTCGTTACTCCATTCTTTGTTTTTCTCCATGATCTAAATGGCGAGAAATATCCAAGTAATTATCAAATTGGACGTCTACACGCTACGCTCTCTTGCTTCAACTGAGCTTTCGTTCGTTGGCCTTCGGCGACCGTCCAAACAGAGTTCGATCAAATAGCTCGATTTCTTTGATGTTACCGCCACGCTTCGGATCGCCGGCACACGCCAACGAGCGATCGTTGGCATTCGCTAAGCCGTCCAGATTGCAGCAACGAGGGTCAATGAAACCCGTTCGTTGGCGTTCGTTTGGCCGGTCTGTACGCAGCTTTACAGGAAAATCGCCTGTTGCAGTCTCCATCTTGGTAGAAAAAGTGAGATTTAATACTCTAAATAAAATCAAGGCGTCCAAGTACTTAATTTCTAAATTACTCACGATGTTAACAATCAATTTATTAGAATACTAAATATATCATTTGTTTTCTTGGACGTCTCACACACGGTCATCTAAGCAGAGCATGAAGCAGCAAACCAGTGGAGTGCGTATAGGCATGTTTTTGTTCTAAATCAAAGTCACCAGATAACGAAGGGGTGGAGCTAAGCTTCGCCCGCTGTGATTGGTCGATGAATTTGACAACTGATTTTTTAGGGATTGCAAAAGGGTGATTAAAAAAATATCGATATTGATAATTATTCAAATTATTAGTTGTATAAGACCCGATTTTGTAATAAAACAGGGTTTTATAAAAATAAGCTTATATTAAAAAAGGTTTCGCAATCAAGCAGTAGCTTAAATCAATTAATAAAAAAAAATACACTTGATTATAAAACGGAATAGTTAAATAAAAAACGAAAATATCTATTACCAAAAAACCTATTTTAAGGTTTTTTATTGTTTTTTCTTTTCGTTTAGTGTTATGTTTTACCGACTTCGGAAAATGGATGAATGAATAGGCTCAAAAGCTACTGGACCGATTTTAAAAATTATTTCACCATTCGAAAGCTACATTGTCAACGAGTAACATAGGCGATATAATATCACGCTATGTCCCATGGGAGCGAAGCAGTAACCAAAAACTTAATGTAACGTGGGTGAAACCGCGAGGAACAGCTAGTACATAATAAAATCATCGGCCACATAAACTTTTTCAAGCTTTGCGAAAATAAATAAAGTTACCTATACTGGTTAGCGGAACGCCCTCTGTTAATTTACATACTGTTAAATCATACGAAACGATAGTATACAGGGTGGAAAGTTTTAATGGACCCTGAAAGAAAACTACCTTAAATCTTTGAGATAGATTATTTTACTTAAAGGAAACATTCATTTATTTTATAAAAGGACTAAATTTCTAAGAAACATGGTAAATTAAATTAGAGGAAAACCATGAAATTTCAACATTTCAAATCAAAGGACGACTTTAACTTTCGAAATTTTCGTTCAATTAAAATAAATTTCTTAAGATTTATGGTTTTCCTTTTATTTAAATAACCATGTTTGTTAGAGAGATTAAGTCCTTATGAAATGCCCTAACGTTTGACACCATTAAAATAGAAAGTGTAACTTTTTTGGAGTTTAACCGGTTCGATTCCCGGGAGTGGGAATGGGATTTTCGAAAATCTTTGAATGCAGTTTTATTTGTTGTAAAAAATAAAGGAATGTTTCCTTTAAGTAAAAAAATCTATCTTAATGATTTAAGGTAGTTTTCTTCCAGGGCTCATTGAAACCTTTCACCCTGTATATAAAACAAATCTTACCAAAACAAGCAAAAATAGGGTCGGCGTTGCCGAACTAAACAAACGGCGTCGGTCCTTTAAAACTTAAAAGGGGTTATTGTACATTCGTCATAAAGTTAATTCGTCACATTTTTTAAACTCCATACATTCAAAGTTTATTCGTCACATGCATAAAAAATATGTGTAAATTCGTCACAGTACCTATTTTTTGCAAAAAGTACAGTTAGAAAACAAAGTTAGAGAGAGAGAGAGATGAGGAGCCACAGGATCAAAAATCGACAGAGTGCAAAATAACCGATAGTGTGCGACTTTGTATTTAACAGGAAGGCACTCATTTTATGCATTTGATAAATTTATTAATATTGTATTAAATGTTGAAATTCATAGTCTCCCTTTTATTTTATACACTACTAGCTTTTGTCCGCGACTTCGTCTGCGGAGATTAATAGCTCCCGTTCCCGAGGTAATAAAAGAGAAACAAAAAACTTTTTCCAAAAAAAAGATAACCGACTTCAAAAACTAAAAGCTCAAAAATAACTATTTCGGAAGTCGGTGGCTTCTCTTCTGCCGGTCGAATTGTGTTGCCTTGCCACCGACTTCCGAAATAGTTATTTTTGAGCTTTTAGATTTTGAAGTCGGTTATCTTTTTTTTGGAAAAAGTTTTTATTTTTTACTTTTTAGTTAGAGTCCCAACTACATCTTAGAGTGACTTTAAAAAAAACGTACGTTTATCTATAAAAATTGAGGAGTTCCCTCGATTTCGGCATGATACCATCATCAGATCCTGGACCTGATGACAATGGGACCATTTGGGAAGTCTACCCTTTCAAACAAAAAAAGAATTGTTCAAATCGGTTGGCAAACGACGGAGATATGCGCGAACAAACATAAAAAAAAAACATACAAACATCCGAATTGAGAACCTTCTCCTTTTTTTAGAAGTCGGTTAAAAAGAGAAAAAAAGAGACAGACAGACAGAGTTAATTTCACATTTATAATATTAGTATGGGTGTTATTAAGCTAAAAATAACTCTTATAATGAAGCCTTTTGGTCGGTATAATAAAACTTCTTCCGTTCAACCATGTAATTATTTAAATATAATTATAATAATATGAATGCAGTTTACATTATTTTTTAAATTCAAATATTAGTAAATAGTTTTATTTTGGTAAAATGTTCTATCTTTAATATTTAAGCTACTTTCCCTCCATTTTGCATATCCGTGGGACGTCCTGTATAAGGTCCTCCACTTTTATACCATTTCAAACTTCTTAGTTGGTTAAAGAAATAACGTTTTATTCATTATTGTTTAATTATCCTGCTGACTGTACGGAAATAAACAATATGGCGGATTTTCTTTTATAAAAATAGACCTGTGGCGAGTTTACACATACTTATTTTCGTGACGAATTAACTTTGTGACGAATATACAATAACCCCTTAAAAGCAATCAGCTGTAAAATGCCTTGAACAAATGACGCTATAATATTTTGGAAGCCAGTTTTCCCTGTTAGTGGCATTTACCCATTTTTCTTTAACTTCCGGAATATTTGGAAATCTAAAATGAAAACATTAAAACGAAACATTATTTTTATTTTACCATTAAAAATTATCGATAAAATAATTTATCTACTGTGTTTTGTGAAGTCACATCACTTCAGGACACAGTACGAAGTACTTACGAATAGAAAGGGATAGACTTATCTAATATTCTAGTGAAAGTAAAGGACTTTTTCAAAAGACATCAACGCGGTATGACTTTTTTCGAAACCAACCAGTTTAGCTTGAGCTCTCTAATTACCAAAAATGTAGATAAAAATAATCATATTTTACTTACCGATGAAAACTTATGCCATATTTTTTATAACTAGATGTTTTAGAACATTTTCCGCACCATTTTATTGCACATGTACTCATTTTTGCTTCGGTTTTATACGATAAATGTATTTTTAGGTACCGAAATTAGGAAGTGTGCACGGATCCAACAACTGGTCAGTACTAAAAATTGCACTCATACCTGCGTCTCTTATAAGTGATATTCCATTTAAGTGTCGTGAGCCCGAATCACCCGTATGAGCGGTCAAGTGGTTGTATAGTCTTTGAAGCAGAGCCTATACTATACTAACCAGACAAGTTTTAAATACACAATAATATTATAGATAAATTACACCCAGACACAGAACAAACCATCATGTTCACCACACAAAGTTTTTCCTGGCTGGGAATCGAACCCACGATCTCCAGCTTAGCAGTCAGGGGCACTAACCAACAGACCAACAAGCCCGTCATAAATTCAAAACTTTTGAGATTATTTAAATTGTTTGTAATATTTCTCCATTCCTACCAATATTAAAATAATAATATATTTCAGGAAACAGCTAGCTACGCGACATCTGCTTCGAGACCTGGGACATCTGCTCAAAATGCTGCAAAGAAATCTCATGCATCATCATCATCATTGGAGGTTAGTGAGAAACCCGTATCTAAGGCCCGAGTCACACCGGAATGGCAGCGGCCGGCAGCGGCCGCCCGCGGTGCCGCGAGGCCGCCAGCGTCGCTAGAAACGAGAGGCGCGCGCCTGTTCGCAGCCGCTGGCGGCCTCACGACCTTTACAAGCTATTCAAGCGATACTGGTCTTTTAAGTATGTAGTTAAAGTTTAAAATTATTTCACACTAAAAGTGCTCGCCGCGTCGCTGCCGGCCGCTGCCATTCCGGTGTGACTCGGGCCTAATAGGTCTACCACACGCCAAGCTACATCGCCTACAGATGTCGCTACTATTTTTTGAAGCTATCAACTTTGACGCGACCCACGGTGGTCCCGTAGAAGGACATAGACCTATGATGGCAATGATTGAGCTAAGCCATATTTGGTCCAGTTACCCGCTACTTGCCATACTACCTGAAACTGTAAAAAACTTTTTTTCAAAAAAATAATAACCGCCTTCAAAAACTAAAAACCCAAAAATAACTAAAATTTCGGAAGTCGGTGGCTTCTGTTCTGCCAGTCAATTTGTGTTGCCACCGACTTCCGAAATTTTAGTTATTTTTGGGTTTTTAGTTTTTGAAGGCGGTTATTATTTTTTTGAAAAAAAGTTTTTATTTATTACTTTTTAGTGTCGACTCCCAATGTAGATCTAGAAACTTGAAGAAAAAACACACATCGTCTATGAATATTTCGTCAATTTTTTTTTTCTTGGTGAATTTTTCGAGAACCACTGAACCGATCGCCACAAAATTTATATGGGACCACCCCTGAATCATGACTTATCAAACAAAAAAAGAACCATCAAAATCCGTTTACAATTGACGGAGATATCGCGTAACAAACATACAAAAAAAAAAAAAAAAAAAGAACATACAGACGAATTGAGAACCTCCTCCTTTTTTGAAGTCGGTTAAAAAGGTTTTGTAATCTATTGTTCGCAACATTCCTTTATCGGCACCGGAAGTGTACACATCTAATTAGCCATTGTTGGAATGAGTAATTGAAGCGATTTTGATCAATAAGTTTAATCTATACTAATATTATAAAGAGGTGAAATTTGTAAGTTTGTAGGTTTGTAAGTTTGTATGTATGGGGTAATCTCTGGAACTACTGGTCCGATTTAAAAAATTCTTTTAGTGTTAGATAGCCCATTTATCGAGGAATGCTATAGGCTATATACCATCACGCTACGACCCACGGGAGCGGAGCAGCAACAAAAAATGCGGGTGAAATCGCAGGGGACCGCTAGTTATAAATAAAAATAATACAACTCGTGACTGAGCCGCGGAAATAAATAGGTACCTATCACACGCGCGCGCGGTCCGAGCAGTCGTCGTCGTCGTCCGAATATCTATGGTTCGTCCGAATGGCTGCCGTGCCGTAGTGCCGTCAAGTGCCGTCCCCGCGCTAGCGTCGCTTGGGCAGCCGCTGCTCTCCGCCGCCCGTGCGTCTGTCGCAGCCCCCGGTACACCCGTGCGCGTGTACAGTCATCAACCGTGTTTATTACCAAGCGCAATTAGCCTAAGACGCGACGCGTGTTTTCAATTTCCAAGTTGTGTGTGACGTGTTATTTTGCAATGGATAGTCAAGTTACAGGTATGAATTATTATTTTATTTTACTTACCTACTTTGTATTTTTAATTCCCATTTTTTTTTAAATAGAGTGCTACGCGGCTTCGATATTTCCGTATTTTTACTGTTTTTTTTTTTTATGATGAAGCTTTTACTTATGTTTCTGCCTACTTCTGCCATTGAGTTAGGTATAAAAACGTTGCTTGAAATCTCTACTACTCGAATTAAAAAAGAAATTCTGCGGCATGCTTGATGCTGCGGCTGTTAGGAGCAGCCAGGGTCTACGCCTAGCGCCTGGCCGCGTAGCACTTGCAACGAAATATGTGTTCTTTTTCATCCGCATTTAACTGTTTTTTTGTTTCGTTTTAGATAGTAGTATTGAGTGTTCTTTCAAAAGAATGCTTGTACTAGATACTTGGTTGTCTATTACTGACTTCAAATCCGAACTGGAAAGGTGTCGCCGAGTTTTTCAAGCCCTGTTACAGTTGCTACCTGATGTTAAGATTTTGATTGCTGATGAATTAGAAAGAAGAGTATTTAATCTTTGTAAAAGATTTGTAGCAATCTGGAAGCAAGTCTTTCGCAAGCGTGCTCGCTTTGTCTCTCAGTACGGAGACTGGCTGAATGAAATTGTAGTTTGCGTTTTGCCAATTTGTGCAGCAGCAGTGAGCCACGACACTCAACGAGACATCGAGGTGTGTTGCAAGAGATCATAACGCCGTTGGCTTACGAGTTAAAGGTCATAGCTCATTAGAGCCACCCGGCAGCCACTCCGCACCGCCTCTCCTGCGGCTAGTATTCTTTTATGGCCTTGTATGGGCATGCGCTCACTATATCAACTCCGTAGCGTCACCGGATCGCCTCGGTTATAAGGCGAGTCGGTGCGGAGTGGCTGCCGGGTGGCTGTAATGAGCTATGACCTTAGTAGACAGTTCCGCGATAAATCATTTGTCGGATGATTCAAGTCGATCTGACGTCGCTTCTTAAAATTTCAACACTGACGAAGTCTTGTCTCTCTTTCATGAGACTCCATGAACTTGACTACATGAAACTGACTAAGTATATCATAGACTATAATATCATCATACAAATAAAGAATCTTATCTTATCAGTATCTTGCGGTAAAAGAGTTCATTAATTCAAAATCACCGAATGCATTAAAGGTACAATTCCGAGACGGGCCGCAGACTGCAACTGCAGGCGACACTGCGGCTACCGGCTGCAGTTACCGCAATGCTGCCTGCGGTCGCTATTCCAACCGCGGCTGCATGCCGTGACTGCACAATGCACAGAACCGTGCCTCAGTCAGTGGTTCCAGTGCCTTCGTGCGAGACACAATGTTGGGCTCTACCGAAAGTGTACTAATGTATCTGGATGACCAGCAACAAAGTTAATGAGTTTCTCTTCATCGTCTTCCGAAAATGTAGACATTTTTTTACGTGTGAACTCTCTGCGGTTCGCAACACGACTGGCGCTGCAGCCAGCGGTCGCTGTGCGCCGCGGCTGCACGCTGCGCGCCGCGACTGCAGGCAGCAGTGTAGTCGCGCATGGAATCAATTTCATAGATATTCATAGAAAAACAAGTGGTGTCGCTTGCAGTTTGCGGTTGCAGTTTGCAGTCTGCGGCCCGTCTCGGAATTGTACCTTTATACCATCTTATAAAAAAATATTGGAAGCTAAAAAGCGGTGTTATCCACCGCAAGAGTTTATCACGGAATCATCTGTTGAAGTAGAATTACAATCATTGTTAAATCAAGCATGCCGGTTACTAGAACTCCAAAAAAACGTTTTAAATAATCAATTCGTGACGTCATGCGCAACTTCAACGCATTGTATCGTCGTCATTCTTCGTTTACGAGAAAAAAGAAAAAATACGTGTCCAAAATTTTTGATAATCTGTCTGACGGACTAATTACTTTTTTTTGTCATCTCGCCTATTAACCATGGTCGATGATAAAGTGTTTTTTTTTTTTTATTTCCCAAATCATCAAATGACTGCTCCCGTCCTGGGTGCGGCGGGAGGGCGTGTCAGACTTTTACTGACTAAAACCCACTCATGTTCCTTCGGTTGCCCTTTATGTTCCAGGGTCACGGTAACTATTATAAACATTCCGCAACCCGTCGATGGTAAAGTGTGCAGTGCTCTGAGTGACATCTTGTAGTAGGTGCTATATTTGGCATGAAGATATAGATAAATCACGTTCCAAAACTGTAGACAGTGGTAAAAATATCAATTTGGACTATCTCCTCTTCACTCGTATATCCGATTCTTTGAATATTTTATTCACGATCCCTATAGATTAGATTTCTAAAAATGACAGGCGTGTTCAAGATTTATAGAGTTAAGTAGGTATTAAGATTTATACAAACCTCTTTCATACTACTAACGCCATCTATCATATTTTGTTGTAACTAAAGTTTTGCAGTTTTGCTACATCGCTACTTAGGACGCGACCATGCAAACTATTGATCGGAAAGTCGGGAACACAAACGTAAGTCGCGTACCTCAGGCGTGTTAAGCGGTTTTTAAAACGCACTGTGCTGGAATCACAACGCCCAACATTCGCTTTACAGGTACTTCAATAGTTGAGCATCGAGAATTCGAGACGCAAAAAAGGTTACAAAACAATTTACCGACGACCAACCGACAGCCGGCTGTCGCGCTGCTATTGTCTTTCTATTGTGTCTCAAATCACGTGTGGTAAAAAAAAAGTAAAAAAAATACGGTTTGTAAAGAAAATCAATGGGATAATGTATTTTCAAGTCTGTATAATTGAGACTTACTTAAAATTGCTAAATCTAGATTTGACCTTGGGCCATAGTCTGCCACAAGGTTATACGTATTCTATAATTGGGCCAAATTCGATAAAGAATACAAGTAAACAAACCAACATGAGGTAATCACAAATCTTCTATTATTTACATGATTATCGCCTTTTTCACGCTAACATATTTTACTATAAAATCACTTAAATAACATGCATATTACCGCGTTATTTCGAGAAACCAAGCAACGGTTTGTTTACCTCTATTCTTTATCGAATTTTGCTCCAGTATACGGTCAATCGCGTCACATTTGTAATATTATGCGTGTCTCAAGGTTACGGTCGGTGACCGATTACGTAGCTCCATCACTGGTTCAATGTCGCGCGTTTTATGCCTACTGAACTGGCTCGTTGCGGTTTTAAACTTTCGAACAGACGTGATTCAAGACACAATAGAAAGAAAAAGCAGTGAGACAGCCGGCTGTCGGTTAGTCGTCGAAAGGTTAATTGGGTTGTTCTTAACACCATTAACCAATAAATGTTAGACACAATTTCTATAAAACCTCTTTTAATTTCAACCCCTCAGATTAGTAAACAGTAGGCAGATAGACAGCGCGGAACATTACGAGTGCGGCGAACGTCGAGACATGTGTGCGTGACTGCCACGTGACTGCGTTGTAAGAACACGTCGTCTCTGTGTGCGTTCCGGTTGCCAGGATGATGAAAAATTACCCGTAATATTTCATTCTTATCAGACTATATTAATTAAAATCAATTTATGAATTTACTAAAAGTATGTAGGTACGCGCGTAGCATAAGAACTGCTACGCCTAATTAGGTGAATCTACTTTGTTGTGTTTGTAATTGTCAGGACAATGCACCCTGGTTAAGCTGGAAGCGGGCAGATAGTACAAAATAATAATTGATTTATTGTGTTTAAAATTATGGAACAACTTAGGGATATAAATAATAAAGTGCTTAGGTGTTTAAGTAACAATTTTATAAAGCTAAAAAGTTTGTTTGTTTGAATCTTGAACGCGCTAATTTATTCTTTTATTCACAAACTACTAAATTTAAGTTAAATGCATCTGTCTCTTTCCATTTCTTAAAGAAAAGGACAGAATATAAAATATTAGTTAAGTAATCTTTTCTGTTCACTGTTTTTTACTAAAGGTATTTACTTTATGTTGGCGAATCGACTAGTGTACATAATTTTAGTTAGAGACAAAACATTCAGCAATTTTATTAACGAAGACTTTTGACACACACAAGATAAGTACACACACATGATACAAACATACCAACCAAAAAGAAAAAAAACACTCGAAATAAATATTCTTGTAGATCGATAATCCTGTGTCCAATACATATTTCCCAACTTAGGGGTAAATTTTTTCACAATAAAATAGCAACACCGACAGATTTCTGTTGAGGTTTTGTGTTCCAAATAAAATAACATCCAAAAAGGCAAAAATAACTATATTAATCTATAAAAAGGTACTCCATCTTCTTTCTTTTGATTTAGGGAACAATTTTTGCAATGTTTAATAACAAAAGACGGCATCATTCTCGAAAATATGAATATTTTCTGTGACATGTTTACGGCGCGACGCTTCGAGCCGTACTGACTCGAGATTGTATTCGCTTTTGGTTTTGTATTTGCTTTGTTGACCTCACTCGCGGTGTTCCGCGCTATCTATCTGCCTTCTGTTTACTAATCTGAGTTCAACCCTATAATTTCGGTACATTTTCAATTTGCTATAAAATTTGATTTATAGTTGCTTTGAAATCAATAAATAGATACCTAGTCGACTGAGTTGTTATTTTAGTGACGTCATAAGTTGCCATTGCCATACAAAATCTATTGGAGAATTGCGTTTTGACAGCTCAGACAATGGTGTAAACTACCGTATTCGCTGGAACTACAAAAAATACCACGCGGTCGCACCGCCAGGCGTGTTGCAAGCCTAACGTCCGAGCCTGACGACCGATGACATTTGCCGCCATTTTCGTCCGATGCTCGCGTATGACGCGTCAGACATCTTGTAGTTTTTGACAAAAGGAGGTTGGTTTCAGTGTTTCGTGTTAAAATGTCGAGTGATTCCGAAGTTGAAGACTTTTTACTGTTGTACGCGCTTTCTTTAGCTCAGGAGAGGGAATCGAGTACAGAACCGGTATGTATTGATTTGATGTAAGTCTAAAATGCGATGCGATTTTACCAATCGAGAATAACGTTAATATAAAATTATATTTTTCTCTTGCAACAATGATATTATAGTTAAAAAGGTGCAGATAAGTTATATTATAACAATGATATTATAAGCAAAATGGTGTAAATAGGTTACGTTGTACGACATTCTATCTTCAAAAACGGCACACTAACGCTCTCATAATTAGACGTCAAAGTAGGATAGCATGATTCAAGTATTGCGAGTGAAAATGAGACGAATATAATTTGCGGCAATTATGATTTGGTCTAATAACTACATTATCAAGTGCCACATGCTGACTGCCTAAAACCTATGTACACCTTTTTACTTATAATATTATTGATAAAAAGGTGTAGATAGGTCATAAGCAGTCGAAGCGACACGTTAAAATGTGGCTAAGTAACCAACCTTGGCCTCAGTGTCGCGTTGGCAGCCGTCAACTACGGACGCGTTTTACGTACAGTGTTAAAAGTAAAAGTGACACAACTGCCAAAAATGCCGTCGTGTGTTTTGAGATATTGCAGAAATTATTCAAGAAAAAATTCTCAACGTGAAAAAGTCACATACCATGGGTAAGTTTACTGTTTATTTTATTATTTCAATACAACGTACTTTTGTAAAATGGCGTTAGATAACAATGAATGTCATTGAAACTTCTTCGATGTTATTACCGATCATAGAGTAAGATAATGCGTAATAAACAGAGAAGTCAGTTGCCTGCAAAAAGGAGGCATATTATTACGTATACCTATACTAGGTGTATTTTTGGTCTTGCTCAACCCTCTAGGAGATGATTTTACTCATAAAAACAAACAACTTTTATTATGGAATCAACACAGAAATCACAAAAAAAAAAATCACCTGTTTCATACATTATTGTCGGGAGGGCGTTGAACTTTTCATAGAAACAGCTGATATTTTTTTCGCGATTTCAGAGTTGGTTCCATAATAAAAGTTGTTTGTTTTCATGGGTAGAATCATCTCCTAGCGGGTTGAGCAAGACCAGAAATACACCTTGTATATTGATTTTGTGATGGAGTATGATTAAATATTATATTACTATATTGATATCCATTCTAATATTATAAATTGTAATTATTTCTGTTTGTCTGTTTTTCACAGCAAAACGGAGCGACGAATGACGTGTTTTTTTTTAGTGAAAATAATTGAAGCCGTAGAATGACATAGTCTACTTTTGTCTTTTTCTAACGCAAACGAAGCCACGGGCAAAAGCTAGTCAAAATATAAATTTCTTTATGTAGTAAATGAGTTTTTTTTGTGTAATTATTTAATTAATTTATTCCAGATTTCCTACAAATGACGCTATGTGGATGCAGTGGGTGGAATTTGTTCGTAAAGAAAGGAGTGAAGAATTTTGGCACCCAAATAAATGGAGTAAAATTTGCTCCATGCACTTTAAAGACGAAGACAAGAGTTTATCCGGCAAGGGATATACTATCTTAAAAAAAACCGCGTTACCTACTTTGGATGTAAGTAATTGATTTACGTTTTTTAATGTGTGTAATCAATGATATTATAAGTAAAAAGGTGTAGATAGGTTATACGCAATCAGCATGTGGCACTTGAAAATCCATACTTCTATACTAATATTATAAATGGGAAAGTGTGTCTGTCTGTCTGTCTGTTTGTCTTTCTTTCACGGCAAAACGGAGCGACGGATTAACGTGATTTTTAAGTGGAGATAGTTGAAGGGATGGAGACAAAGAGAATTAAACCACTTGAGAGCTGATAGACCCATTTCGCCTAGGCACACGACTCACCACTGCGGGTCGGGGGACGAAGAAAAATCAGCGGTTGTGATTGGCCGGTGCAACAATGTAAGGACGAATGTTCCTAACATAGTGATGCACAAGTCAGTTTTACAACAATACCTAATATCGATAAAATCGAACATAACGATGTCTGTTAATTCTATTTTTTTTTAACTATACTGGTTGGTAGTTAACTGGGTGCAAATAAAATATTTACGTAACACAGTAAATTTTACTTTATTCAAATCAATGCTAAAATTAAATCAAGGTTAAATAATCGTAAAAAAAAAACAAAAAAAAATATTTTGCGCCTAGGTTGGACGATCCTCCTCGACGAGACAATTATTAATTTTTAAAATGAATCAATTTAGTATAGGTTTTCCGGATGTAAGATTTCGGGTATTTGTTATTTTTTGTAAAAAATGAGAGGGCTTAAGTTAAGCTCTGATTTTTATATTGCGTATTCATCTATTAAACCTTCGAATACACGTGATTCAACACAAAAGCAAGACAATTATAGCAGCCCGACAGCCGGCTGTCGGTTGGTCGTTGAAAGGTTAAATACAATTATGCATTTGTGCTAGTGCGATGAAATAATTATGTCGCCCTAACCCCATATACCATACATTAGATATAACGTGCGCACAACTTCCAATAGTGCAATTGTCTGTAAGGCAGGTGCAGTATCTACCAACAAGCAATAGCATGTCCATCAGCCAAATCGCAGTCTAAAATATAATTGTTATTTGTAATAAATACGGGAACGGACAAGTTGTGACTGAATCCACACTCTAACTAGCCTATCATTATTTAGCAGGATGTATATGTTTCTCATATGATCCGATAACGAAACAATATACTTATTATAAAAAGTTCTCTATTCTAGTAGCTAGATCTTCCTAGAGGTACGTTTTCTTTAATTGAAATCATTATTATGATCGCTATATTCTAACTCTATTTATTGCAAATACAAATACAAATCTTTTTATTCGTCAATGCAGGTGTACAATACAAAAGGTGTTAGAGTTACAGAAAATCTAAAATATAAACATTAAGTAATGTTACTTTTTTTACAGTTAAGGAACATCGTAATTTTTATCGTTAAGATTATAAAGACTTTGTTTCTAAGTTGTCACAACACTACAGCAATGCGTCTGTCCCTTTGTATCTATACCTACAGATAGAAAGGGACATACTTATTGACAATACCTAATGGGAGAAAGGGACTTTTCAAAAAGACATCAACGCGGTGTACGTTTTGTGTGCCTTAAACGTAAACAACCAGTTTAGCTTGAGCCCTGCACTTATTCATAATATATTAAATTATAATAATTATTTACTTACCGATGACAAGTTATGCCATCCTTTTTATAGCTGGATGTTCTAGACGACTTCCCACACCATTTAATTGAACAAGAACTCATAATTAATTTGATATTTAGCAGAATTGTTTAAAAAAGTTATCAAAATAATCGCGTGCGGAGAGTTCCAATAACTGGTCAAAACTAAAACGGTCACTCATAGTTTCATCTAGCATAAGTGCAATTGCATTTATGTGTCGTGAGCCTGAGTCGCCCGCATGAGCAGTCAAGAGGCTTTATTGTCATTGGATGGAGAGTAACATAGGCTACTTTTTGTCTCTTTCTAACGCGAGCGAAGCCGCGGGCAGAAGCTAGTGTAGATATATAATTGTCACAAATTATATTCGCCTTTTTTTCACTCTCAATACTTGAATTTTATCCTACTCTGTGTCGTTTTTTAAGAGATATTATGTCTTTTAAGTTTATGTACACCTTTTTACTTATAATATTATTGATGTTTACTGCATTATCATTGCGGGTCATCTATTTGAATATTTTATCTTAATTCGGTTTTTTTTTCAGTTGTCTCCTCCACAATTAATGCCCGGTAGTCCTAATAGCCTTGATGAAGAAAGTTTGTCCGACTCGGAGTCAATTTTCGATACCCCACTTAAGGAATGGGTCAAAAGAGTAAGTTGTCGGAAACAAAAATTCATTAACAAAAAGAAAAAAAAGAAAATTTTATTAAAAGGACCCCAATTCTATTTTAAAACATTTAAAAATAAAGTCATAATTATGTTTGGTTTCTGTTGAAGAGAAAACATACCCTCCAAGTTTCGCGTTTCTTGGGCCTCGCTGGACCGGGCAGTGCGTTGATATATAAACAGTTTATATTATACGTATAAATTATATTTTGACGTACAATTTTAATAAACAGACTATTTGCCTACTTTTCTTGATATTTTACTAAATGAGCTCATAAATGATACACATTATTAGGCATAAATCGCGGCGAAAGGTAGTGTCATA
This sequence comes from Athetis lepigone, assembly GCA_033675125.1. Lineage (NCBI taxonomy): Eukaryota > Metazoa > Arthropoda > Insecta > Lepidoptera > Noctuidae > Athetis > Athetis lepigone. The sequence continues at coordinate 2,692,924 of CM066220.1, read as the reverse complement.
TCTGATTATTTTATTCTACATCGGCTCTATTGGACTTCACGACGCACTGTCGCAAATTATATTTGTCTCTTTTTCACTCACGATCCTTGAATCATTCCATCCTGCTTTGCCGTCTAACCGTAATTTAGTATGCCATGTGTACGCCGTTTTTGAAGATAGAGTGTTATATCTAGGTAACCTTATAACCTATCAACACCTTTTTACTAATAATAATTATCATTGAGGTAAACTAAGTCACACAATTTCGATTCTTTATTCATGTTTGATGCTGTCTAGTAGTAATATAGGAAAAAAAAACATAAAATGTTTCCTGTTTCTTAAAAAAACCACTGAAAAATAAGATATATATTTAAAAAAAACATAATACTGTCAAAATTTGTTAAATGTTTCCAAAAAAAAAACACTCTTAATTATGGAGTTAGAAAGAAACAGGAATTTTTCCTTCTATTTCTTCGCTAGTCAGGTGCAAACAACGAACTCGAGCCATTTTTTTTTACTTGAATAGTGACCCTAACCGAGTTTAACAAATTCACTTGAGTCACTATTCATTCGAGCGATTCTAGTGAATTGGTTAGAAAATGGATTACTAGTCTCCGTAGATAAGGTGTTTGGTAAAACCGTCATTAAATATTAGTATCTATACCTATTATAATAAATAAATATCCTGGGACAACTCACGGCCATCTGATCTCAAACTAAGCAGAGCTTGTAGTTGTACTATGGTAACCAGATAAGTGATACACATACTTATAAATCCATACATATTATAGTTAAATTACACCCAGACACTGGGCAAACAATTGCGCACACCACACAAAGTTTGTCCTGGATGGGAATGCCACGACCTCTGGCTCAGCAGTCAGGGTCACTAACCACTAGACCAACGTGCTCGTTAATTATTGCATTAAGCTTATTATGGCTTTCATAAACAATACCGTAGTTCTACTGTGTCTCGTCTTGGCGCTAAAACGAACGATAATATTTTATCCGTGTGATTCACTGCGCATGTCTGACGGTGACGAACTTAATACGTCAACACGTTGCCAGCCCGCTTTTTGTTCTGTTGTAATGACGAGCTGGCAACGTTGCGCGATTTCGGAATGGGTTGGGGTCTTTGCTTGGCCGGTACGTTTGGCGTGTGGTGTATTAAATACGGTACCTATACCGAGTTTTAGGAGATTTTCTTTGGCCTAAAAAAGCCCAAAAAAAAAGCCTACCTAGGTAGGTTTTTCTTAAATAAACTCTCGACGACCGGCGACCAAGCGACAGCTGGCTGTCGGACTGCTATTTTCTTTCTATTGTTTCTCGAGTCACGTGTGTTCGAAGGTTTAAGAGGGTTTAAGAATTGCAAAATTGAACACGTAGGTAAAAAATAAGATTTGGGAATTGACTGACACATATTAAGTTCTAATAGGCCTGTTTTCCCGAAAATGTAGCAAAATCGTCTAGTTTTTTCACTTTCTTCCTTATTAATTAGGTAGCTATCGGAAAATACTATACATTTTAGCTTTTGCTTACACCTAATTGTAAAATGACTCTTTTTCAATTAACATCTTTTTTTACACCGCGCTCTAATAAAAAAAAAATCAATACAATTTAAAAAAGAATGCTAAAAAATGGCCGCGGATCGCGACCCACGCACGCCGCACGCCCTCTTCGACCGGCGGCCATGTTGGCGCGTGATGTCATAGTTTATGACAACAAACAAAAGAGGTTAGGACGATAAAGTATCGTCTACTCGTCTTCTCTTTTATAATATTTTCTACATAAAATCATGGATCAAAAGAAAAGACGTACGTACAAGTACTGTATTGTGCCTAATTGTAATAATACTCTAAGAAATTCGCCGGATAAAGTGTTTTTTTATGTGCCAAGGGGCGCGGAGGTTAGGAAAAAATGGTGTGAAATTATGAAAAGGGATGTAGTATCGCCGTCCACGCCTTTGTATTGCTGCGAAGATCATTTTAATGTAAGTTTTTCATAGTTATTTAGGTATTTTTATTTAGCTGTAGTCTTCGTAAATGTATAGGTAATCTAGAAATCGCGCGATGTCACCCGTGATTTTTTCGAGATTTGAAATACATCTAACCAATAATACTTATTCGAATATTAATGACTATAGGAAGTGTCTAAGCGACTTGCATTTTTTTTTGTTTTTCTAAATAAATATTTATATATTTCGACGCCTATTGTCATTTTCGGATGAGTTTTCAACTATCTATTTCTCATTCATTACGCTATTTATTCCTTTTACAGGTAGAAGAAGATACCTTAAACTTAATACAGTATAAAATAATGAATATGCAAGGAAATAATAAAACCACACTACGTCTAAAGAAGGGTATCGTGCCTCACAAATTTGACTGTCAGAAGGGTACTGAGGCTTTACCGACGCCACTGAGGAAGGCCTGTTTAAGAAAGAAAACTAAAGATATATTAGGAGGAGTTTTAAATAAACGAGGTTCTAGTTCATCAAATTCCTGTACTTTATACAACGTAGCTGGAGAAGATTCTAGAAGGAAAAGCGCCGAAGCGGGATACATTGTTTCTAGTGTAAGTTGCAAAATGCACAAGACTGTACAAGTTAGTATGGTATGCTGTGCACTTTTTATGAGGTAAAAAATGAGATGCAGAGACGGGCCTCTGCCTTCCAATGTTTTCATGGTGTAACAAAATTACCATTCTCTAGGTAAAATCGTTTTGTAAAACGAAGTTATCTGGGTCAACAATTTTATGTACCTACAGTATCTCTCATATTCGGTAAGTAGGTCCTTATTACCCCCAAATGGGCCTTGTAGGTAACCAATTAGCGCTCTAGGTTATTAATGTAGCTAGAAACGCCCTAGGGCGGTAAATTTAAAAAAAAACTTCACTCTTTCAAATAGTTCGCGTACATCTAACAATCATACTGGCAATGGACACCATGCATTCAGCCTAATAACAAAAGAGGTCGCTTCGCTATTCAGCCTTGTCTTCGTATAATAGTCATCAATTTTAAATATCGAACGGCGAAGCTCAATTTCGTTATTGAAAAAATAATTAAAAAACAAAGATGAAAAAAGGCGGGAAAGACTTTTACTTTAAATATTGTTTGCTTTTGGGTTTATTTTATAATTACGTGCAAATAAGGAAAAAAACATGAATTCTGCAAGTGATGAAGATATAAGCTGCACTCCCGATTCAATGAAAATGGAAGCTGAAGCAGCAATTAACAATATTTTGCCTTTAACTAATAAAATGTTTTATTTTTGTTATGCCGGTTTTTTTCTACTTACCTCACAATCGAGATGAAAAGCAGAGTAGTTAGCTCGGGTGTAAGCATCAATTGCACCCTCGAACTATAGGCGCCCTCGCTACGCTTGTGCGCGTAAATATCTCGGGCTGCAATTGGTCCCTTACAGCCCTTGGCTACTAATCTACTATTATTACACAAGTGGATGTTCAAAAAATCCGGCGAAAAAATCGCGAATGCAGCTAATAATTTCAAAACGGCTAAACCGATTTAATTAAACATGTAAGTACAAGAACCATTGCTTTTTTTTGTGAGTGGAAAATAATCAAATGACTTTTTTTTTTTTTTGGTGAGTGGGAAATCATCCAATGACTGCTCCCGTCCTGGGTGCGACGGGAGGGCGTGTCAGACTCTTACTGACTAAAACCCACTCATGTTCCTTCGATTGCCCTTTATGTTCCAGGGTCACGGTAACCACTATAAACATTCCGCAACCCCGGCAGGCGTTGGCCCTGTTGGGCCCCTTCCTGTGCTGACTCCTTCTCTTTGAGGCGCGCGTGGAACAAAACGCGCCGTCTACGCGGTCCTGGTCCTAGCCGGGCGGCGAGCTACCCATCGCTCGCCATCCGCAGAACCGCGCCTACGGTGGCCGGTAGTCGTCTTGCGACTCTCGACGTCTTCGCCTGGGTCTTAGTCCGGGGCGAGAGGCTCGTCGTTGCCTCTCGCGCGCCGCCGCTTCCTTCACAAGCATAACTGCTTCGCAGAAGGAGGCGACGGCATCCCATTCCGTCTCGCCCCGAAGCATGGCCTGAACCAGCGCCGGGCGCGAGAGGTCACCGCCGCCGATCGCCTCTACGAGGACACGTCGATGCTCCGCCCATGCGCGGCACACCTCAACTGTGTGCTCGACCGTGTCCTCCAGGCGACCGTTACTGCAGTGGTGACACCCAGGCGTCGCTTCCGCCCGAATCCGACACAGGAACCTCCCGAACTGACCATGTCCGGTGAGGACCTGTGTCAAGCGAAACGTGAGAGTGCCATGACGCCTCTCCAGCCACTCCTCAAAGAGGGGTCTTACCGCCGCTATAACGGCGTGCCCAGCACTAGGTTGCGACAGTCGTTGTCTCCATTCCGCCATGAGATCTCGCCGGAGCTCCGTGAGCCGTGCCGCGATAACCCGCGGCATCGGGACTTCACCCCGGCGTTGCACTTCCACGCGCCACTCGTACGTGTGTGCAAGGACTGTTGCCTCCAGATCCCACGGCGGGACGCCGGCAAGGAGGCATGCCGCCTCACAGGAGACCGTGCGGTATCCCCGCACCATGCGAATGGCCATGACCCTCTGGGACGCCCTCAGAAGTCGGGCCGGAGCCGCGGCTAGATTGGGCGCCCACACCGGAGCCCCGTAGAGGGCCATGGACCGCACGATCCCCGTGTAGAGCCTCCGGCAGGAGGCGTTTGGGCCACCGAGATTGGGCAGGAGCCGCTTGAGGGCAGCTCCGGCCTTCGCCAGTTTGGGGCCCAAACGTCGGAAGTGCTCCGTAAAGTTCCATCGGTATAATCAAATGACTGGGCGTGTCAGACTTTAACTGACTAAAAAATGTGTTCCTTCGGTTGCCCTTTATGTTCAGGGGCCACGGTAACCATTATAACTATTCCGCAACCTCGAAGAACCATCGCTTGATGACCTACATTCAAATAAAAAAAACGCTTTTAAATTATTTCACCCGTTTAACCTTCTAACCTACGTGATTCGAGACACAATAGAAAGAAAATAGCGGCCCGACAGCCGGCTGTCGGTTGGTCGTTGAAAGGTTACGAGCTGCGGTGTGACAGACATACAGTCAGACACGCACGCCGGTTAAACTGACACCCAAGCCCCGTTTTTCCGTCTCGAAATTACTAATAATATTTTTAAATTTAATCACGGAAACCACTTATTATAGTTATTATAATATTGCTTACTATTTATATATATGCACAACCTTATTTAGTTCTTTTTTTTATTTCGCTAAAAATAGTCCGAAAATCGTAACCTATTAAACCTTCTTTCCTATATTTTGACAGGATCTTATCTCCTTAATAATTGTAGTTGTCATCGCGTGATCGCGCACTCCGCCGACCGCCAGACTTGCGAAATCTAGCCAATGTAAGTGCAGTGACCAAGGAGCTAACAAAAGCAATATTACGAACGAAACTAAAAATGTATTATATTTTTAAATTCGTTAGGCTGACTTTTGATCCATTCATTCCGAAGCAAACTTCACCGTTCATATAAGTTTGTCTCTCTCTTGCCACTGTGTAGACGTACAAGTTAGAAAGAGACGCCGTCACAGTTTTACGATCTATACAGTTGTAAAACGAATGTACTTGCATAGAGCAACGGTGGGGATCTCGAGGGGAAGTGGGCGGCGCGGATCGCTGCCCGCGAGTGCGCGTAGTTGGTGGGCCAAACTCTGGGGCTAACGCATCCGTGTAAATCGCGAGCGAGTTTTCAAGAATCATTGAATAAACTAATTATAATGGTGCACACTTCTTGTTCTGTGTACGGCTGTACCTCGACAGCGAGACACAATAAGGATTTAAGATTTCATAGATTTCCCCGTGACGAGAGGTAAGTTTATTCTTATAAATTCGTATTAAACAGGTAGGTACCTACTAATATTTCTTTTGTATAAACTAATAATACCCGTCGTGCTTATAGTTACGTATATGTATAATTATAGTAGGTACGAGTAAAGTTAAGTTATTCACGTATTCGTTTACGTTATATTATTACAATCGGAAATACATTTCAATCGGCATCATTTAAGTATATTTCGTATTGTAGGTATATATATACGCTTTGCGAACGGGCTATCTCAGGCACTTGGACACTGTTCACGAAATGTTAGGTTATTTATTTACACAAAAGTTAAAAAAACTAAAACCTGACTACGAAAAAACCCGGATAAAACAATAAGCAAAGGTACCTAATAGTCTGTTTCCAGGTTATGACCGTACTCGCATGCCGCTGTGACCTGTCTTTTTTTCTCTCCTAAAGCTTGTATCTCGAAAACGGTGTGTCCTATCGCAAAAATAATGAAAAATTTGCCCCCCTTTATAAAATTGCCAGCCGCGTAATTCTCATTAAAATGTAGGTAATATTCAATTATGAAAAAAAATAAAGTCGTGGTTGCATGCCTGTGTACTATATGAGTGATGTGCAACCACGGCTTTACCTTGACCACTTTTGTACTATGTCTTGATGTCTATCAGAAATAGTTTCTAGTTTCGTACTTTTTAGATCACTTTTTTGTTGTAGTCGGGTTTTAATTATTCAAACTTTATTTTTTTTCGATTATTTTGGGGCAGCGATAACAGATGAACATACATCGCATGTTAAAATCATATTCATCATTTTGGATTTGCGGTAGTCTAATAACACACTATCATAATTAAACTAAAGGAAGACTATGAAATTATTTTTTTTAACATTTCACAGTTCATAACTCAAATTTTCGGGGTAGATTTACACAAGTGTATATATATTCGAAATCAGCATAACGAGACCTTTATTTTGATACCCATATCGATGCATTTGGAATAAAAAATTTTGTTCAGAAGCAACGTTTCTACTGTTGATAGCCGCCATCTTGAATTTTTTGTGACGTCATATAGCCTATAACCAGCGGACGATCAAGACGCTTCAAATGATACCTCATTTGTCAAATTATGAGAAGTAGTTTAGAAGTTAGGAAGGAACAGATGAGCATACATACATACATACATACATACCGGTCAAAATCATAACCCTCCTTTTTGCTTCGCCGTAGTCGGGTAAAAATTACAAATTTGAATATACAAAAAAAAACGCAACGCGACCTGTTTATACTGCTCCTGAGAATCAGAGATCTAGAATTTCGGAATATTGACTTTGATCTGTAATTTTTTCAGAATCATTAAGAATTTTTATCTTTTAGTGTAGGTATCATAGTTTATGTTTATTTATTGGCTGGTTTTTTATCCAGGTGCCAGTTATGGATAGATAATTGTCGAAGACCTGACTTGAAAGATAAAAACATTGAACAATTATATAACATGCACGTATGTAGCTTACACTTTGAAGGATGGATGTATATGAAGAAAAGGTTAAAAAGCCTTGCTATTCCCGTGTTAAACTTACCATCTGCTTCAACAAACCCCATGAGTACTCAAACTGAAGCTCCAGAAAAAGAGATTTTAAGTGATTTGCATAGCAGAGGCGTTCAAAATCAGATTGAAGTTACTTCAGTAGGCGTATCTGTTACTGCATCTACTAGTACCCACACATCGCAGACTGCAAAAACATTGACAGACCATACACCAAGGACTGTGGGAGTTTTGTCACAGGTAATTAAACACTTATCACCTTTTGAAAGGGAATGCACATTTTGTATGGATGAAATTAGCTTAAAATGTTCACTTTTTTATGACATACATAGGGATAAAATAATAGGTCTTCACGAAACAGATGACATTCAAAATCCATATGCAGCTGGATATGCCTTTACAATTTTGTTAAGAGGTATATTAGGCAATCCGGGATTTGACACCATCATCAATTGACGTACTTTTTATGAGCTGTCAAAACACAATTCTCCAATAGACTTTGTATGCCAATACCAGCTTGTGACGTCACAAGCTAGCAACCCTATTGACTAACTATTTATTGATTTTAAAGCAATTAAAAATCTAATTTTATAGTAAATTAAAAACAAATTCGATGCTTAGGACTAATAAAAAGATAGGTTTTATAAAAAATATGTCTTAGATTTATTGGTTAATAGTGTCAAATACCGTATTGGAAACAAGTAGTTGGTTATGCTTTTATCACAACTAGTAAAATCAACGAATTACTGGAGGAGTGGATAGTAAATACCTTTTTTTTTTGGTGAGTGGGAAATCATCCAATGACTGCTCCCGTCCTGGGTGCGGCGGGAGGGCGTGTCAGACTCTTACTGACTAAAACCCACTCATGATCCTTCGATTGCCCTTTATGTTCCAGGGTCACGGTAACTATTATAAACATTCCGCAACCCCGGCAGGTGTTGGCCCTGTTGGGCCCCTTCCTCCTCTGTGTAGTAAATACCATTAAACAATTGTTTGCATTGGGTTTTAAAATACGGGCTGCCGTTTCTGATCAAGGATCAGATTTTATAAAGTTTTTCAAAACAAGGGGAATATCGAAAGAAAAACCTTATTTTCAAATAGATGGGAGGAAAATTTATTACATATTTGATGTTCCTCATCTGATTAAAAGCGTAAGGAATAATTTGATAAATTATGATTTTGAGTTTAATGGTAAAACCGCTAGATGGAATGATATCAATTAATGCTATCAAAAGCCACTTTATTATAATATGCACAACCTTATTTAGCTCTTTTTTTTATTTCGCTAAAAATAGTCCGAAAATCGTAACCTATCAAACCTTCTTTCCTATCCTATATGTTGACAGGATCTTATGTCTTTAATAATTGTAGTTGTCATCGCGCACTCCGCGAGACAGACTTGCGAAATCTAGCTAAGTGCAGTGACCAAGGAGCTAACAAAAGCAATATTACGAACGAAACTAAAACTATATTTTATTTTTAAACTCGTTAGGCTGACTTTTGTTCCATTCACTCCGAAGCAAACTTCATCGTTCTTAAAAGTTTGTCCCTCTTGCAACTGTGTAGACGTACAAGTTAGAAAGAGACGCCGCGCCGCCGTCACAGTTTTACGATCCATACAGTTGTAAAACGAATGTACTTGCATAGAGCAACAGCGGGGATCTCGAGGGGAAGTGGGCGGCGCGGATCGCTGCCCGCGAGTGCGCGTAGTTGGCGGGCCAAACTCTGGGCTAACTAACGCATCCGTGTAAATCGCGAGCGAGTTTTCAAGAATCATAGAATAAACTAATTATAATGGTGCACACTTCTTGTTCTGTGTACGGATGTACCTCGACAGCGAGACACAATAAGGATTTAAAATTTCATAGATTTCCCCGTGACGAGAGGTAAGTTTATTCTTATAAATTCGTACCTACCTATTAAACAGGTGGGTACCTACTAATATTTATTTTGTATATAAACTATAATACCCGTCGTGTTTATAGTTACGTATATAATTATAGTAGGTACGAGTAAAGTTAAGTTATACACGTATTCGTATACGTTATATTATTACAATCGGAAAAACATTTCAATCGGCATCATTTATATTTCGTATTGTAGGTAGGTATATACGCTTTGCGAACGGGCTATCTCAGGCATTTGGACACTGTTCACGCAAATGTTAGGTTATTAATTTATACAAAAGTTTAAAAAACTAAAACCTGATACGAAAAAACCCGGATAAAACAATAAGCAAGGGTACCTAACAGTCTGTTTCCAGCTCAGTTTCCAGGTTATGACCGTAGTCGCATGCCGCTGTGACCTGTCTTTTTTTCTTCTAAAGCTTGTATCTCGAAAACGGTGTGTCCTATCGCAAAAATAATTTGCCCCCCTTTATAAAATTTTGACTTTGATCTTTAATTTTTTCAGAATCATTAAGATATTTTATCTTTTAGTGTAGGTATCATAGTTCATGTTTATTTATTGAATGGTTTTTTATCCAGGTGCCAGTTATGGATAGATGCTTGTCGAAGACCTGACTTAAAAGATAAAAACATTGAACAATTATATAACATGTACGTATGTAGCTTACACTTTGAAGGATGGATGTATATGAAAAAAAGGTTAAAAAGCCTTGCTATTCCCGTGTTAAACTTACCATCTGCTTCAACAAACCCCATGAGTACTCAAACTGAAGCTCCAGAAAAAGAGATTTTAAGAGATTTGCCTAGCAGAGGTGTTCAAAATCAGATTGAAGTTACTTCAGTAGGCGTATCTGTTACTGCATCTACTAGTACCCACACATCGCAGACTGCAAAAACATTGACAGACCATACACCAACTATGGGAGTTTTGTCACAGGTAATTAAACACTTATCACCTCAGATTATAAAACAGTAGGCAGATAGACAGCGCGGAACATTACGAGTGCGGCGAATGTCGAGACATGTGTGCGTGACTGCCACGTGACTGCGCTGTAAGAACACGTCGTCTCTGTGTGCGTTCCGGTTGCCAGGATGATGAAAAATTACCCGTAATATTTCATTCTTATCTGTCTATATTAATTAAAATCAATTTATGAATTTACTAAAAGTATGTAGGTACGCGCGTAGCATAAGAACTGCTACGCCTAATTAGGTGAATCTACTTTGTTGTGTTTGTAATTGTCAGGACAATGTTGGTATGACAACATTGATTAAAAAAAATGCACCCTGGCTAAGTTGGAAGCGGGCAGATAGTACAAAATAATAATTGATTTATTGTGTTTAAAATTATGGAACAACTTATACACCTAAGCACTTTATTATTTATATCCCATAACAATTTTATAAAGCTAAAAAGTTTGTTTGTTTGAAACACGCGCCTATTAATTCTCTTATTCACACACTACTAAGTTAAATGCATCTCTCTCTTTCCATTTCTTAAAGAAAAGGACAGAATATAAAATATTAGTTAAGTCATCTTTTTTCTGTTCACTGTTTTTTACTATATTTACTTTATGTTGGCGAATCGACTGGTGTACATAATTTTAGTTAGAGACAAAACATTCACTAGTTTTATTAACGAAGACTTTTGACATATACAAGATAAGTACACACACATGATACAAACATACCAACCAAAAAGAAAAAAACACTCGAAATAAATATTCTTGTAGGTAATCCTGTGTCCAATACATATTTCCCAACATAGGGGTAAATTTTTTCACAATAAAATAGCAACACCGACGGACTTCTGTTGAGGTTTTGTGTTCCAAATAAAATAACATCCAAAAAGGCAAAAATAACCATATTAATCTATGAAAAGGTACTCCATCTTCTTTCTTTTGATCTAGGAAACAATTTTTGCAATGTTTAAAAACAAAAGACGGCATCATTCTCGAAAATATGAATATTTTCTGTGACATGTTTACGGCGCGACGCTTCGTGCCGTACTGACTCGAGATTGTATTCGCTTTTGGTTTTGTATTTGCTTTGTTGACCTCACTCGCGGTGTTCCGCGCTATCTATCTGCCTTCTGTTTACTAATCTGAGCTTATCACCTTTTGAAAGGGAATGCACATTTTGTATGGATGAAATGAGCTTAAAATGTTCACTTTTTTACATAATAGGGATAAAATAATAGGTCTTCTTGGGTCTTCACGAAACAGTTGACATTCAAAGTCCATATGCAGCTGGATATCTTCTTCCTGCCCTTATCCCATTTTACTTGGGGTCGGCGCAACACGTCTTTCTTCTCCATACCAACATGTCACCCGTCATGCTATCACTTACCCCTTTCTCCTTCATATCATTCTTCACACATTCCATCCATTTTTTCTTCGGTCTTCCTCTCCTCTTCCAACCTTCTACATTCATACTCATAACTGTCTTAACTATATGCGACTCATCCCTCCTCTTAACATGCATATACCAGCAGCTGGATATGCCTGTATGAATTGCGATTATTATTCTAAGCCACTTTATTATAATATGCACAACCTTATTTAGCTCTTTTTTTTATTTCGCTAAAAATAGTCCGAAAATCGTAACCTATCAACCTTCTTTCCTATATTTTGACAGGATCTTATCTCCTTAATAATTGTAGTTGTCATCACGCACTCCGCGAGACAGATTTGCGAAATCTAGCCAATGTATAGTTCGCGTCACGTAAGTTTGCCCCTCTGCAGTTCGTCACAATTGGCTGCGCAGTAGTCGATTTTACAACCAAACGTCGTCGTCCGCGCATGCGCGGTCTCGCGAAAGATGGCGCCTGTAATGGCGTCTCTGTCACTCGCATACGTTCGATGCTTACTTCTGTACTGCTTGCTCAATGCGAAAGTACTGTTGTTGCCAAAACTGTTAAACTTTGTTATTGTTTTTAATAATAATTATTTTTACCGCCACAACATAAATAAAACTAAAAACTGCTATTATAATTAAATATTAACGCTGTTGTTTCTAATGACATAAAACAAAACTACAAGTGGGTGTTATTTAACGTAATGGGTTTCACTAACTACTTACGAGGCTGATAATCGTGTAACTAGTTTCGTGGACATAAATATAACTTTATTTTACGTACCTACGCAGTTACGCTGACACTCACATAGACATCGACTTATGGGCGTAATCAGTTGTACGTAATTTCTTAGATATGAGTAACTAGTTAAAAAAATAATCGGTTTAAAAACCAATTATTTTTGTAACTAGTTATTTCTGTATACATATAATATTAATACGAATGTATTGTAGCAACACAATTGCAGTAAAATATTGCCCGTTTAGAAGCACCTTTACAATCACAATATTTACAATTTAATTCAATTCTGTATAAAACAATAAAAACCCACGAACGTAACCCTTTTTTACGTGATTGTGTACCTGCGCGGTCGTCACAAAAGCCCAACTTCAGAGGGGCAACGTGACGCGAACTATAAGTGCAGTGACCAAGGAGCTAACAAAAGCAATATTACGAACGAAACTAAAAATGTATTTTATTTTTGAATTCGTTAGGCTGACTTTTGTTCCATTCATTCCGAAGCAAACTTCACCGTTCATATAAGTTTGTCTCTCTCTTGCAACTGTGTAGACGTACAAGTTAGAAAGAGACGCCGTCCTGCGTTGTAGCTATACTGGAACGTTTCAACGAACCGTACTTGCGCATTCCAGTTATATAATATCCTTGTTGTACAGTAAACAATCAAAATGGCGCAGACAGATAGGTTATACGCACATTGCGAGTGACACGTAGAACTTTGCCATTTGGTAAACTGGGTATAAAAATTGTGTTTTCGACGCGAAAATGCCGTCTTGTGTTATGAGATACTGCACAAACCATTCAAGCAAAACTCAGAAGGTAGAGGGAATTACGTATCATGCGTAAGTACTCTTTTTAAACCTTTATACACACGTCATTTGAGACAATAGAAAGATAATAGCACCCCGACACCCAGCTGTCGCTTGGTCGTTGAAAGGGAAAGTCTTAAAAATCGAACATGAAGTCAGAAAATTGGCTTTTTTTTGGGTAGTGGATAATCCAATGACTGCTCCCGTCCTGCGTGTCAGACTTTTATTGACTAAAACCCACTCATGTTCTTTCGGTTGCCCTTTGTCTCGGGGTTCACGGTAATTCTATTATTATTAACATTCCGCAAGGCTCAGTAAATATGGCTGACGAATGAAACAAAGATAGACGTGAAGAGAGTGACGTTATAACCGGTCAAAGATTATGTTTATTTTAAAACAGAGGTGACAGTCCTCTGATTTTATCGCTTTAATTGGTTGTGATGTAGTGATGTTTAGAATAAGTTTTAAACTGCAATTAATAGGTAAGTATGTTATTTATTTGAAATATAAATTTTAGAAAAAAAATTAGAGAACTTTAAATTAGACTCAACTCGAAAGATTTTAACGATTATTATAAAAAATACAAAAATATGAAATCTTTTAAAATCTATTAGGCTTCTTTGAATTCTGGCTATTACTCTCTCATTATTATTAAAAAATGATGTTTTTTTATAGTTTACACAATATCACACGTTAATAAATAGCTATTATGTAAACTACAATTGTGTATAATGCGCCTTCAGCGCCAAGTTTTTTATAAGTGTAGAAGTTTGTTATGTGATCGTGACTAGGGTGCTGGGCACAATTTGGTTGTCACCTGTACATGACTCCGGTAGTCAATAGATTAACCTTTCAACGACCATGCGTCAGCCGGCTGTCGCGCTGCTATTGTCTTTCCATTGTGTCTCGAAACACGTGTGTACACACGACTGCGCCTCAAGCTATACAAAATCAGTTTTAGCTAACCTCGCATTGTGTAAGTATGTTTTTCGTACAATCAGAAGTCAGCTTATACTGGTTATGTGTAACTTGATGTGTAGCCCACCGTACGAAGGTTTAAACGACCCTGTTATTATAGGTTCCCAACAAATAATCTACGGCGCCTCAAATGGGTGGATATTGTACGGAGACAGAGAAAGGAAGACTCTTGGCAGATGACTAGATGTAGTAAAATTTGCTCTGATCATTTCAAGGAAGAAGATAAATATAAGTCTGAAAAGGGGTTGGTTTTAATCAAGAAATCGGCGTGTCCTATTTTGGAGGTAATTTATTGCTTTACTTATAACTAGCTGTTCCTCGCGGTTTTGCCCGCGTTACGTTAGGTTTTTGGTTACTGCCTCGCTCCCGTCGGACATAGCGTGATATTGGTGCCGATTCTCTTGTGCACAAACTAAAGTAAATTTAAGCTAGTGCATCTTTCTCTTTCCATTTCTTAAAGAAAAGGACAGAAGATACATTTTAGTTTAATCCTGTCAAATTAGACAGCGCCTGATGAAAATTGACGTATACTTAGACGCCATGTTTTTAAATTGCGTCTAAATTATCTATGGAGTGTCTAAATTTGACAGGACTAAACTAATATTTGATCTTCTGTCCTTTTCTTAATTAAAAGGAAAGAGAAAGATGCACTTAACTTAAATTTACGTTAGGTTGTGCACAAGAGAATCGGCACCATTATATAGCCTATGTTACTCTGGGATAGGAATATAGCTTTCGACTAACAAAAGATTTTTTTAAATCGGTCCAGTAATTTTTAAGCCTTTTCATTACAATCAAACAAACAAAATTTTCCTCTTTATAATATTAGTGCAGATTGAGGAAGGACAGAGAGGTCCAAATTAGGACTTAGCTTGATGTAGCTCGCAGAATCTGTTTTATTTAATTATTATGCTTAAAAAATGTTTAAAATGTTCATTATTGGTATGTTGTTGGTATAAAAATTATTTAGAGAAGAGATTCCTGAGTAAAACCACATGTAGGCAAAAATCACGGTAGAGCAAATTGTCTTGTCTGACATCACTACTCTATGGCAATCCCCGATAGTATGTCAATTATGTACATGTGTGCGTTAGTGTGCCGTTATTGAAGTTCGAGTATGTATAACATATGCATCTACTGCATCTTCTTATCTTCTTATTCTTATATATATATATAAAATAAAGACGGGTTTGTTACAACACTTATAACTCGAGATCGGCTAGACCAATTTTCATGGTTTTTGGTTCGTTGGATTTGTCCCCGCCCCGAATAGCAGAATACATAATAAAAATAATGAAAACTCGACGAGAACATAATTATAAAAGATGAATCATTTTCCCTTAATGTTACTTTGTTTCGTAACTGTCAAACATTTGTTGTCCATAATGTCAAATACTTTAAGTAATGGTTGACATGCGTTCAGAAATAATGACAAATGATTAACATTTACGCGTGCGTTCATAAATTTATTAGTTGTCTATGTTCTTAACTATTGTATTTCTGAAAACAATTTCTAAGTTTTATTTTATAGGTTATAAAACGTAAATGTCTTAATGTTGTCTATGATTTTTCTAAGATTATTAATTACAAAGGTTAAAAGTGCACTATCCAAAGTAATAGTCTATGATCTAAAATCTAAACTAATGTATAGCCTGACCAGAAATATAATAAACCTGTAAGGAGGTCGCTTTCGTGTTTTAACTGTCAATCTTCTATCAAAATGTATGACAAAAATTAATTTTTAAAAATTCCGCAATATGGCGAGGTTTTTTATTTTTCTGGACAGGCTTTATTTCTAAAATTTATTTTATAGGTTAACGAAAACCTAGATGTCTTTTTATGTTGTCTATGATTTTTTATAGGTTTAGGCCCGAGTCACACCGGAATGGCAGCGGCCGCCCGCGGCGACGCGAGGCCGCCAGCGGCCGCCAGCGACGCTAGAAACGAAAGGCGTGCGGCCGCACGCGGCACCGCGGGCGGCCTCGCGACCTTTTTAAGTATTTCAAGCGATACTGGTCTTTGAAGTATGTAGTTAAAGTTTAAAATTATTTCACACTGAAAGTGCTCGCCGCGTCGCTGCCGGCCGCTGCCATTTCGGTGTGACTCGGGCCATATACAAAGGTTAAAAAGTGCACTATCCAAAGTAGTAGTCTATGATCTAAACTATTAAATTTGATTGCAAAGAGTAAATTTGTTTGTTTTGTGTGGTTTTGTGCGAGTACATATTCAGTATTACTATTCAAACAATGCCGCGTCCTAGAAGATCTAACCTTTCCCAGCGAAGCCGTAATGCAATTAGGCAAAGGAACATGGCGAGTCAAATATCTGAGCAAGAACGAGAAATTGCACGTGAAGAGCGCCGCGTTAGTATGGAGCGAAGAAGAGCCTTAATTCGTGCTTCTCAAACACAAGAGGAAAGAGAAGCAGCCCGTGAAACGGCTAGGTTAAAAACGAGAAATCGTCGAGCTAATCGTACAGGTCAACAGAGGGATAATCTTCGAAGTGCAAGAAGAAATGGTTCAAGTATTGATTTGAATCGAGCAGCGTTTCTATATGATTGCACCATCGACTACAGCTTGCGTCGTGCAGAAATTGTCGAAGAACACGTATTACAGGTACCGACATTTAAGGTAATTTATGTTAAAGACTTTATTTTCTGTGATGGTATAAAATTGCTGGAATGTAGTTTGTTAGATTTCTGTATTTGTCTCTAAATCAAAAATTTCATGTTACTATTGAAAACAAAAGTGATGCCTTTGACTTTACAGATTAAACAACATACTTTAATTTAATAAAAAAAAAACTGACACGTGTTTGAAGTACTTAATTTTTATTTGTATCCTCTTTCTTTATGTATTGTTCATAACAATAAAATACTTTTATATATCTATCCAATGATATTTTAAGTAAATATTTTAAGTAAAAAAAGCGGAGATAGGTTGTTACCCAAACGAAATTCTATCTTCAAAAACGGCACACATACATTACACGTCAAAGTAGGATGACATAGGTAATTGAAGTAGTGCGAGTGAAAAAGAGATAAACGTCAAATGTCAACGCGATACTCAGTATCATGTTTGCCAATTGGCAATTTTTTAATGTGCCACTTTTTGACTGCATATATATAACCTATCTACACTTTTTTACCTATAACATCATTGTATCTATCTATGTTCATATTTATTTTGTATCATTGTATTACGTTCATGAAACCTAAATTAGTTCAGCTAAAAGATAACACGACATTAATTGACTGTTAGACGGTACGAAGTTTGGTTTATTAATAAAAAAGCATTGGGTTACAATCGCGCTGATTCTTTGTCCTCAAACTTAACTAAATTTAAGTTACGTGCATTTTTCTCTTTCCATTTCATTAAGAAAAGGACAGAAGAAACACAATAATTTAGTCCTGTCAAATTAGACAGCGCCTGAAGATAATTGGCGTATTTTTAGTCGCCATGTTTTTAATCGCGTCTAAGGCCCGTATTAATAGATGTTACTCAACTCCGAGACGCTCTCAAGTCTCTTGCTGTCCTTGACATTCTAAAGGGAAAAAATAAGGACAGCAAGAGACATGAGAGCGTCTCGGAGTTGAGTGACGTCTATTAATACGGGCCTAAATTATCTATGGAGTGTCTTAATTTGACAGGACTTAAGAAGGATGCTTCACGGTAGCTTACGAAATTCAAGTTTTTGAACGTTTTTAGCAATTTGCAGCTCAGTGTCTGGGTGTGTGTTGATATAGAATGATTTGCGACTGTAATAGGCCATTAGTAACAGAATTATAATCATTTACTTAAATCATCAAAACAGCGTTCCGCCCCTGCCAAAGTGCATAAGTATAACTTTTTCATGAAATAGGCAATCAATGAAGTTACCTATATGCGCCTGCCGGGGTTGCGGAATGTTTATAATAGTTACCGTGACCCTGGAACATAAAGGGCAATCGAAGGAACATGAGTGAGTTTTAGTCAGTAAAAGTCTGACACGCTCTCCCGCCGCACCCAGGACGGGAGTAGTCATTTGATGATTTCCCACTTACCAAAAAAAAAAAGTTACCTATATGCATTTTGAGGGCATCGATTTCGTTGCATTTTAATTTCGTTTATCTATAAATCTTACAAAAAGTTATTTTCAAGCTACGTAAAAGTTTATTTTCAAAGCTACATAAAAGTGAATTTTCAAAGCTATTTAAAAAAGTTCTTTTCAGAGCTATATAAAAGTTCTTTTCAGAACCAAACAAAAGTTCTTTTCAGAGCTAAACAACAGTTCTTTTCAGAGCTAAACAACAGTTCTTTTCAGAACTAGAAAACCGTTTTTACCGGGCTAAAATATCAGTTATTTTTAAAATAACAGGTATGATAAAACTACAGGTTGCTTATTTTTTCTCGAGAAACAAGTTCGATTCCCAGCCCAACCATTTAATTATTTAAAAATCTTTGAATGCAATTTAAATTGTTTTTAAAATTCAAATAATGTCTTCTTTCAGTAAAATGTTCTATCTACAAGTTTTAAGGTACTTTCCCTCCATGTGGCATAGCCGTTGGACACCCTGTATGATTTTTTTATTAACGAGCAAAAAATACCGTGTCCCGTATCCGGCCGGTCTATCAGACAGACTATAATAAACGGAATGCCATTTTTTATGTTGTCGTCCCACGGAGCAAATACAAAGAGGAGACGGCCTAAACAACTGTGCACTGTGATTTTCAGCTAGGTCCTGACGTCATCAAGTGGGCGTGGTTTTAGTCAGTGTATTGTTAGCGTTCGTCCTGTGCACTTTGTATGTAAAAGTTCCCAATAAAAAGCATTACATTCGCGCTAAAAGAAAGAAAAGATGAAGTGTTGTGTTTTATCTTGTAAAAACTATTCCGATAGACGTTCTGATGCTATGGATGGCATCACATTTCATTTGTAAGTAATTTTATGCGTAATTTATTAAAATAGTTCTAGAAACATCTCTTAGCTTCGGCGTTTTCAAATATAATTCTACCCGACACTAGATGGCGACACTTTTTGACATGGAAACTAAGAATATTTAGGTGTGTAGAGCTCAGTGTTAATGTATTTTAATAATCAAATGTACTGAAATATGTTTAACTTTTATTCCTAAAGATGTTTTAATCGCCAAAATATTTATTTTTGTAGTTTTTATATCATTTTGCAAACAGGCCGCCATCTATCGTCTAGTATGAACATTAAACAGAAACATTTATTTATTTATATATTGAACAGAAAAAGACAGGGCCGGAATTAGAATCCAATTATTTTACCGTATATCCCGCGGTAGTCATGACATGGAAAACGTTAAATACGCTTGACATAAAAATATGATCTCCTATAAACTAAATATTCTATCTACAATAATTTATATAAAGTACTTTCCCTCCGTGAGCCAACTGGTATGGTTGTTAAAAAATGAGTCGGTGGAATTCCGTTTCATACTAAAGTCCAACACACTTTGCGTCGCCGTGTGGCACTAATAGTAGAGGAGACGTGGAAGATCGACCTTCACCGATCTGATAACCAGATGAGACGTATTTTTTATCAAATATAATTTATAAACAAATATGCCTATAATTACTTGCCTATCTCAAAGTGGTCATAGCTATTTTTAATTAAATTAACTTTAATCGTTTTATTTTCATCACTTTCATTCTTTTGATAACCAAATGAATTTCATTTCACTGTTAGTTTTTAACACACAGAATATGCCTCAGTAGGCTTGCCTACTCATTTCTGTGTATAGCTACCTGGCAAGCCGATGTGAACAGGTAACTCAATATAGGTGACTCCATCGTTCTGCTAACTTATGGAAAGTTATATCAAATTTTAGATTATTTTATTACAAAATAAGTCACATAGACTTGCCTGCAAAAAAACATTCTTAAAGTACTGTTGCCTAGCTAAAAAAATTTTGACCACTTTGAGATAGGCAAGTAATTATAGGCATATTTGTTTATAAATTATATTTGATAAAAAATATGTCTCATCTGGTTATCAAATCGGTGAAGGTCGGTCTTCACCGGCTCTTAGACTATAACACCCCGGGCTACTCTCTAAGCCCGAAGATCGTAGTTTCGGGCTTAGTTGCGGGCTTATTTTTAAAGATAAAGATAAATTTATTCGCAAATATGGGTGCAATACATGGTGACAAAGATACATTTTATTGGTTCAGCCATATTTTACCAAGAAGGCATGCAAATTTTAATCAAAGTATTATAAAGTAGTAAAAATGTACATTCATATGTACTTTCTAAAGTTTATCTTAGACATCACTGACATCCCGTGCCTCGGAAAGCACGTAAAGCCGTTGGTCCCGGTTGTCATTCGTAGAACTTTGACAATCGTTACTGGTTAGTCAGAAACACAGACCAGTCTAACCAAGAGGTATCGTGTCGCCCAGTTACTGGGTTGTGGAGGTCAGATAGGCAGTCGCTCCACGTAAAACACCGGTATCGAGCTGAATCCGGTTAGGCTGGCAGCCGATCCCAACACGGTTGGGAATATTATTATTATCTATCCTAATTAAAATACTCTTAATATATTATATAATAAATTCTTTTCATTGAGGTATTCAGTTATACTATAGTATGTTTTATTTATTAGAAATTTACGTAGCTTCTTTTTAAATTTCAATATTCTACATCATATCACCTACGGACTTAAATTAGTCCTGAACCCGAACTAAGAATGAATTCTTAATGATTAGGTGATACGGAGTAGAATGCAGCGTAAATTCTGCCGACTCATTCTACGCGACTCACAACTCACAAAATTACGTTCGTTTAGCCTCACTTCACAACAACAACCATAGTTGATTTAGTTAAATTTTAAATGATGTATGTTCTGGATTTCCATCCGAAGATAATCTAAGACAGCAGTGGCTTACAAAAATTAATAGACAAGATTGGTCTCCGACTAAAAATACAAAAAATTGTTCTTGCCATTTTAATGATGAAGACTTCATAGTGACAAAAAAAGGTCTTAGAAAATTAAAGAAGGGAGCTTTACCTTGTTTAAAGCTTGATATTATATCGGTTTGTTTTAATGCAGTTTGTATTTACCAATTTGAATTCTTTTGGGAGAATTAGTAAATTTTATATTTATTGTTTTATCCTTTATGTTACAGCTTAAAAGAAAATCTACAGAGCAAACAATATCATCACCAAAGCCTACTATATCTACAAATGATTTAAATGAATTTCTAATACTGCATGATACGCCAAGAAAGAAGAAGTTAAAGCAAGAAATAGGACAACTTCGTGTTGTATATGATGTAAGCATAGCCTTAGATTAGAATAAATATTGTGTCTATGCCTTAATAATATTATAAAGGATTGTCTGTGGACAATGTCCGCTTCTCTCTCTCTCTCTGGTCAGCCTCTGCAAGATGACGACATACCTGTAATTAGAAGTAAGTTTTTGATAATAAATAAATGGAGAATCCACAATCACATTGTACGTATCATTCCACTACAACACTTCGATGGAAAGCAAGAGCAGATGGGCTTAAGATCAGAAGACTTCAAATGAAAGTTAAGCGTTTGAAGAAAAAGGTACCTATCTAGTGGCGCTACTTGTGCCTCACTCACGCTGTGCCTTCAGATGTTTTTTTACTAAATTAAATTGGTTTCTTTTGTTTCAGGTTCTAAATTTAAGTGCCTTAATTAAAGAATTAGAAAGCAAACATCTTCTGTTGGAAGAGGATTCAGAAATTTTAACATTTGCGCCTAGCGCCAATTTGAATACAAAAAGCCCTTATTTGAAAAGAACATTTTTAAAACAAGGGAGTATTTAGAATTCGCTAAACATTACATAATGTTTATAGTAGCTCCCGATGAAGGAAAGCCCGTTATCACCACGAATCGTAAAACTGGTTTTATGGGCCTTTTAACATGTTTAAATAGTACAACTTTCTTGTATAACAGCCTGGTTGAAAGAGAAAAAAAAAGTCCTTAAATATCTGACTCTGTACAAATTTTCGCAGGATCATTTGGAACTATTTTTTGGAGTGTTAAGAGCACATGGAAGGGCTAATAATAATCCGACATCACGTCAGTTTAAATCAGCTTATAAAAACACCCTAATAAATACAGAACTGAAAGAGGGTTTCAGAGGAAATAGGGATGTTGACTACATCAAAAGAATGACATTCTGTTTAGTCCGTCTGTTAGACAGTCCAAAAATACTGGACACATATTTTTTGCTTGATCAAATTAATAACAAAATACAAAGATAAAGAGCATCAAAGTTTCGGAGAGGGGGCTTGTGACGTCACTTCTGAGTAAAAATTATACAAAGGCGTGACGTTTCACGAAACTTCAACGCACTGTATTGTCGTCATTTTCTGTTTACGAAACAAAAGAAAAAATACGTGTCCCAAATTTTTTGATTATCTAACTGACGGACTAATTACTTTTTTTTTGTCATCTCGCCTATTAAGTATATGCTGATAATTGCGATGATGATGACTTTTATTTGATAAAAACAAAAAATAAAGGTGGTCTTACTTTCCCATCTAGGGATGTCATAAATATATGTATACGAACTGAATGTAGCATCCGTAGTGTTAAATCGCAATCTTTGAATCCTCCTAATTTCCGTAAACATAAAATAGTATCGAATACACTAAAATCTCTTATTGGACAAGATTATTTCAAACAATCGGTGGATCATATGTTCGACCAATCATCATCATCTCCCTAGCCTTTTCTCAATCGTGTTGGGGTCGGCTGCCAGCCTAACCGGATTCGGCTGGATACCGGTGTTTTACGTGGAGCGACTGCCTACCTGACCTCCACAACCCAGTAACTGGGCGACACGATACCTCTTGGTTAGACTGGTCATAGTTTCTGGCTAACCAGTAACGACTGTCAAAGTTCTACAAATGACAACCGGGACCAACAGTTTTACGTGCTTTCCGAGGCACGGGATGTCAGTGATGTCTAAGATAAACTTTAGAAAGTACATATGAATTGAAAAAGTCACATTGGTACTTGCCCGGATTCGAACCCACAACCTCTTACTCGAGAGGCGGGCGCCTTATCCACTGGGCCATCACGACACATTACTGGGCCATCACGACCCATATGTTCGACCAATCACCGACTGATAATCATATTATCCTTCTGACTAAATCTATAGCTGAAAAATATATAGATATTCGTTTTAAGCATTTTGCAACCATAGAAAACGAAAGAGCAACCAACCGACAACAACTAACCAAAACAGTTATTTTTGCAGGACATTGAATTTTGCTAATAAATTTTTTCATTGTAATTTTTCTATTATTTAAGGCGCGTTTCCATTATGCAAGTGACTTGCATACTAGTTGCAAGTTGCATGCAAATTGTATAGTGGAAACAACAACTTGCAAACAAGTTGCAACTTGTATGCAATTAGGTTTAAACTTGTACGCACAATAATCAAGTCGGCACATTTGCACGCAAGTTGCAAGCGCATGCGGTCGTGCATAGAGGATTACTTTGTTTATGACTTTATTACTTTGTAACTAACTTGTATACCAGTAAAATATTGTATGCAAGCTGCAAGTTGAACAAAATCGTGTTTCCAATTCAAATCACTTGTACACAAGTCTGACGTCATACATGTATGCAAGCACTTGCATAATGGAAACGCGCCTTTATTCAGCCTTTTGTTAATGAATCTTTCGCACGGTCTTACTTACTTGACCGTATCAAAAGAGTCGTGTTACTAACAAGCTTCTTTTGTGTCATGCTTTTTTATTTAATCTGGTATTACTTATTTATTTGACATTATTGGTTTCAGGTAGATTGTCACATAAACGGGAGAAAGTGATTTTTTCTCTAAGAAGACTAGCTTTGTAAACAATCATGATAAGTCTCATTAAAAAAATAAGTATTTCAAAAAAAGATGTGTGGTGTCGTGGGACCAGATTGGAACGAAGTTCCTTATTATAAAAATACTAATTTCAAGTTCTATTCGAAATATAAAGAAAATAATTCCACATCAGCAGCTAAAGGGTTAACTGTTAAAAAAACCACATCAGCAGCTAGAGGGTTAACTGTTAAAAAAACCACATCAGCAGCTAAAGGGTTAACTGTTAAGATAACCACATCAGCAGCTAAAGGGTTAACTGTTAAAAAAACCACATCAGCAGCTAAAGGGTTAACTGTTAAAAAAACCACATCAGCAGCTAAAGGGTTAACTGTTAAAAAAACCACATCAGCATCTAAAGGGTTAACTGTTAAGATAACCACATCAGCAGCTAAAGGGTTAACTATTAAGAAGACCATATCAGCAGCTAAAGGGTTAACTATTAAGAAAACCACATCAGCAGCTAAAGGGTTTACTGTTAAGAAGACCACATCTGCAGCTAAAGGGTTAACTCTGGGTCACGTGACTCCTGACCCGAGTTTAGCATTTTTTACCCATTCTAAAAGTGCACAACGCTGCTAAAGAAGTTTTCACTTTAAAAATCTCACGTTACGGACGTTTTTTGCCGGCTAGGGTACCCCTCCGCAACGCCCCATAAGGAACTTCGTTCCAAAATATGAGATAAACTACTAATCTTTATTCGTCATTCATCAAAAACCTTTTATTCAAATAATGTTCTTTTTTTTCATGAAAATACCACAAGGTACTCAGATTAGTAAACAGAAGGCAGATAGACAGCGCGGAACATTACGAGTGCGGCGAATGTCGAGACATGTGTGCGTGACTGCCACGTGACTGCGCTGTAAGAACACGTCGTCTCTGTGTGCGTTCCGGTTGCCAGGATGATAAAAAATTACCCGTAATATTTCATTCTTATCTGTCTATATTAATTAAAATCAATTTATGAATTTACTAAAAGTATGTAGGTACGCGCGTAGCATAAGAACTGCTACGCTTAGTTAGGTGAATCTACTTAGTTGTGTTTGTTATTGTCAGGACAATGTTGGTATGACAACATTGATTAAAAAAAAATGCACCCTGGCTAAGCTGGTAGCGGTCAGATAGTACAAAATAATAATTGATTTATTGTGTTTAAAATTATGGAACAACTTAGGGATATAAATAATAAAGTGCTTAGGTGTATAACAATTTTATAAAGCTAAAAAGTTTGTTTGTTTGAAACTTGAACGCGCTAATTTATTCTCTTATTCGCAAACTACTAAATTTAAGTTAAATGCATCTGTCTCTTTCCATTTCTTAAAGAAAAGGACAGAATATAAAATATTAGTTAAGTCATCTTTTTCTGTTCACTGTTTTTTATTATATTTACTTTATGTTGGCGAATCGACTGGTGTACATAATTTTAGTTAGAGACAAAACATTCAGTAGTTTCATTAACGAAGGCTTTTGTTGACACATACAAGATAAGTACACACACATGATACAAATATACCAACCAAAAAGAAAAAAACACTCGAAATAAATATTCTTTTAGATCGATAATCCTGTGTCCAATACATATTTCCTAACTTAGGGGTAAATTTTTTCACAATAAAATAGCAACCCGACAGATTTCTGTTGAGGTTTTGTGTTCCAAATAAAATAACACCCAAAAAGGCAAAAATAACTATATTAATCTATAAAAAGGCACTCCATCTTCTTTCTTTTGATTTAGGGAACAATTTTTGCAATGTTTAAAAACAAAAGACGGCATCATTCTCAAAAATATGAATATTTTCTGTGACATGTTTACGGCGCGACGCTTCGTGCCGTACTGACTCGAGATTGTATTCGCTTTTGGTTTTGTATTTGCTTTGTTGACCTCACTCGCGGTGTTCCGCGCTATCTATCTGCCTTCTGTTTACTAATCTGAGACAAGGTATTTCAATAAAAAACGTATAAAGATGGTTCGCAAAATTAATTAAATAAAAAAACAGAGTACCTAGTCCCTGCATCGAAAATTCTGAGTACGACCCTGTTGCATACTGCACTTAGTGACATCTAGTGCGAGATAGTTACGTTACGTTACGCGTTACGTAGATGGAAAGTAAAGAAGTGGACGGAAGTGGGCGCTTTTTACATAGGGAAATTGAATTACAACATCTCCTCTTTGTATTTGCTCCGTGTGTCGTCCTCTCTATTAAAATTATGAATAGTGGACGATAATAAATTGACGTTCTTTTGTTTCTTTTCAGGCTGAAAGTTCGCCCAATCAAGTTCTAGTGTTTTGTCCGAAATGCGACGAGGCAGTGCCACATACGGTGCAAGGGATTCAACAGGTAGGCTTTTTTTTCTTTTTAAAAGTT
The DNA here is from genome assembly GCA_033675125.1 of Athetis lepigone. Classification (NCBI taxonomy): domain Eukaryota; kingdom Metazoa; phylum Arthropoda; class Insecta; order Lepidoptera; family Noctuidae; genus Athetis; species Athetis lepigone. The sequence continues at coordinate 2,666,546 of CM066220.1, read as the reverse complement.
CCTTATAAAGAGTGTGCCATTAAAATTAAAGATATTATTAGTAAAATGGTGTAGATAGGTAATAGAAAGTCAAAAAATGGCTATTAAAATGTATTTGACGTTTTTCTCTTTTTCTTTCGAACTATTTTAATCATCAAGTGTTTATGTATTTTTATGTTGTCTATATTTTTTATAAAGAACTAGCTTCTGCCCGCGGCTTCGCTCGCGTTAGAAAGAGACATAAAGTAGCCTATGTTATTCTCCATCCCTTCAACTATCTCCACTTAAAAAATCACGTCAATTCGTCGCTCCGTTTTGCCGTGAAAGAAAGACAAACAGACAGACAGACAGACACACTTTCCCATTTATAATATTAGTAAGGATAAAGGATCTGTCACACTGGATGCGTTCTGCGGCCTGCGGTCAGGTCAAAGTGAACGCAGCCCGCATCATGTATGAACAACATTGTCGGTATCAATATATTTTGTATAGAATGCGATCTGACCGTGCGAGCACAACCGAAGAACGCATGTTGGGCCGACGGGGCGGCGACCGACAGCGTTGTTCATACATGATGCGGGCTGCGTTCACTTTGACCTGACCGCAGGCCGCAGAACGCATCCAGAGTGACAAATCCTTTAAAGAAAACAGAAACTTTTTACACAAAATGAATTTAACCAAAAACCTTACATAACGCAGGTAAAACTTAGGGCGCAGCTGCATTTAATAAGCTACTGTTTAGTGTTTCCCCTCATAAAATAATCATTATTCTCACAGGACCAAACACGAATCTTCGTAACAAGAGTTTACCATTACTTTGAGCAAGAATACGACCAGTTGAAGAAATTATACGGCTCTGTGGACCTGTCTCCTCTTGCCAAGTTCCGCCAACGTACAGCTCTGGCCACTGGAGTTAGCGAGTCTACCGTGCTTCGTATCTTGGAGGAAGAGGAACAGGCTAAGATGAGGAAGGATTCTGTGAGGCAAGGGCTGAAAAGGGCTAGGGAGCGAAGGTATGTTGATACTAAATTAGTTAATGTTACGAGCTGGGGGTCCCGGATAACAGAACTGGGGATGACGACAACATTAAATAAAATGGCATTCTGTTTAGTCCGTCTGATAGACCGGCCAAAAATATGGGACACGTATTTTTTTGCTTGATCAAATTAATAAAAAAATACAATTGAAGGGTTGTGATCGAAATAATATACGATTGTTAGTATATGCAGAGATTTAAACGGTTTATTCATAGAACGACACAATACACAGCGAAATCCTAATGGCAAGAGAGTGAAGTTACCTGTCACATTCAAATTGACGTACGTAACATTTTGATAGACTTAACTAGTCACCTTTACAGAGCCTGTTAAACATGTACATCAATGTTTGCGTTTACAAAGACATTCCAACACCTGCCCTTAAACGAAAACATTATCAACCAAATATAAGACAAGAAATATAACTCATAAAAATAATTTCTACACAATATTTCTAAAACTAAATTGGTTTAGACAGTTAACAAATTTTTCCTTTACTAGAGGTTTTGTGAGAATATCAGCCGGCATTTCATCTGTGGATAAATATTTTATTTTAACTAAATGTTTATTTATAATATCTCTAATAAAATGATGCCTGATATCTATGTGTTTCGTTCGAGCGTGAAACATTGAATTCTCACACAACTTCTGTGCAGACTGGTTGTCATTATACAAAGTTAAAACACAACTCAAATTGAGACATTCCATGAAAAAAGTGCGTATAAATAATGCTTCTTTACATGCATCTGAAAGCCCCATGTACTCAGCCTCGGTGCTGGACAAAGCCACAGTTTTTTGTTTGCGACTTTCCCAAGAGACCACAGAGTTACCTATTTTGAACACAAAACCTGTATAAGACTTGCGATCGACTTCGCAGCTCGCCCAGTCAGCATCTACATAACCAGCGATATCTAATCCTGATTTTTCAAAAAACAAACGATAGTTAAGTGTGCCTTTCAAATATCTTAAAACACGCTTCGCAGCTTTCCAATGAATCTCCGAAAAACAATTATTAAATTGACTTAAGAAACTCACCGCATGGGCGATGTCAGGTCGCGTACATACTGCGATGTGCATCAGACAGCCAATTAGATTTCTGTACTCATAATTGTCAGATGACATCTCTGCCTTGGTAAGTTTGAGACCTGGTTCCATCGGAGTCCCTATGGGCTTACAGTCATCCATTTTAAATTTATGTAAAACATTTTTTATGTAACTTGACTGATCAAGAGTTATTGCATCCTTTTCTTTACACAGCCTCATTCCTAAAAACTCATGAACTGTACCCAAATCTCTCATTTCAAATTCTTTCATTAGCTGATCTTTAATAGCCTTTTTATCTTTATCTGAAGACGTCATTAATAAGATATCGTCTACATATAAACAAATCATGGTGAGCCCGTCCTTTTGGGATTTAAAATATACACAAGGTTCTATTGAAGATCTTTGAAAAGACATCTTCTTCGTTAGAACTGTATTTATTTTGTCATACCAACATTTTGCAGACTGCTTAAGACCATAGATAGATTTGTTTAATTTATACACCTTATTTTCTTTTCCTTTTATAATGAAACCCTCTGGTTGATCCATGAATACATCTTCGTGAAGATCACCATTTAAAAATGCAGTTTTAACGTCTAACTGATCTATATCTAGATCATATTCAGCAGCTATAGCGAATAGCATCCTAATTGTTGAATAACGAACAACGGGTGCAAAAGTTTCCTGATAATCAATGCCATATTTTTGCGTAAATCCCTTTGCAACTAAACGAGCCTTGTACTTAATTATTTTACCATTAAGACCACGTTTAATTTTAAAGACCCATTTACACTTAACAGGCTTTTGTCCCCCTTTCCTATCCGTTAAAGTCCAGCAATTATTTTTATAAAACGAGTTGTACTCATCTTGCATTGCGTCTCGCCATTGCTTAGCGTCCTTGCCACTCAGCGCCTCCTGTACTGTCAGTGGCTCGTCACTGCCATAGCTCTGCATGGATACCACGTTGGCATACTCCTTGGAATCCTCCATGCTTCGGAAGCTAGAACTATCATCATCAGATTCTAGCGACGATTCGCCTGGAACGTAAGTTTTATCCAACGGATCATCTGTACTTAAAATTGAGGGTTCTTCCGGTTCAGTCTCATTCGATGAATAAATCTCTTGTCTTCTCTGCCTAGACTTAGTTACTATGTCATCAGACAAATCCTCATTAGAAGACTCTGGAACAAGTCCCCCATCATCGAATGATTCTGATTTAGGAACGAACAATTGAGATTGTTCTACAGAATCAATACTTGGTGTTAAAGGGATTTCACAAACATCATCATGTGACATATTATTTTTAAATATCTTTGAAATGAATTTTTCTTCAAAGAAAACTACATCCCTTGCTTTTATGCAGGAAGTTGGACATTTTGGATCTATGAGCCTATAGCCCTTAGTGTCCTCACAGTACCCAACAAAAATGTACTGTTTACTTTTGGCGTCTAATTTCTTTCTATTATGCACCAATGCATAAGCTAAGCAACCAAAAATTCTAAGATGACTAACATCTACCTTCTTTCCTGACCATTTTTCTTCCGGTGTCACACCCATAACAGCTTTAGTAGGTGTTCTGTTTTTGATGTACACCGCAGTTTTGACTGCTTCTGCCCAAAATCGTTTGTCCAAGCCGGCATCTTGAAGCATGCACCGTGCCTTCTCCATAATAGTCCTGTTGGCCCTTTCGCTCACTCCATTTTGTGCCGGACAGTAAGGAACAGTCGTTTGATGGACTATGCCGTGCTCCTTCAAGTATGCCTGTAAACGATTATTGACATATTCACGACCATTGTCACCTCTCAATATTTTGATTTTCCTATTGGACTGATTTTCTACTAATGCCTTAAAATTTTTGAAGCTTTCGAAGACTTCACTCTTAGACTTAAGAAAATAAATGAAAGTCTTCCTAGTAAAATCATCCGTGAAAGTCAAAAAATATTTTGCTCCTCCTAATGAAGCTTGTGACATAGGCCCACATAGATCGGTGTGAACCAAACCTAATATCTCATTTGACCTGCCTGTAGAAACCTTAGGAAACGGTAATTTAGCCTGTTTTCCTTCTACACAAGCAATGCAAGACACATAATTATTTTCATTATAATCAATTCCCGTGACCATACCTTTTTTCATAACATACATACTCCTCGAGTTCAGATGAGCCAGTCGCCGGTGCCACAGCCCTTGTGTAGCCTTACAACCCGATGCGGCAATTGTGGAGGTTAGCAAACCTGCCTCCTCAATAGACGTGCTCGCAGACAACTTCGAAACATCTGAAATCTCCTGTGAAAGAACTGCAGAATCCAACACAGAATACCTGGCACTTTCAGATGCTGTATTACATGTAAATGAATCTACTGTGTCTAGTTGATACACATTATTTACACTAGTAGCAGTAGCTACTATCTGATGCCCGTCTAATATCTTACACCCTATTGAGTTGAAAGACACTTCAAAACCTTTACTGGTCATAGCGCTGACGGATAAAAGATTAGCTGAAAGTTTAGGTACAAAATATACACCACTTATTGTCTTCTCGCAGTTTTTCAACTTTACTATGATGTTACCTTGACCAACAGCAGACAGTTTATCACCATTAGCAATGTTCACCTCTATAGGCTTTATCGAGACAAAGTCGCTGAAGACACTTCTATCGTTACACATATGGTTTGTTGCTCCGGAATCAATATACCAAGACTTTGCTTTCACAACAACCGAGAGTGCTGTCAACAAAGCCTTATCCTTGACAGATGGCTTCTCGTCTCTTTTACTTTTCTGAGGACAGTTCTTCATCATGTGACCAGACTTTTTACACCTGAAACACTTGAAGGTCTTCCTCGCAGCAAGAGCCGAAACCGTCTCTGTATTCTCATCCCGTCGCTGATGCTCCTGAAGTAACTTACTTTTAACCATTTCACTCGATAGCTTGATATTATTATTTTCTAGTGTCATGATTAGCGGATCATATTCTGGTGGCAGCCCGCTCAACATTATTACAGCTACAAAATCATCATCTAACGGAGAACCAATGTCAGCCAGCTGTTGTACAATTTCAATTATATTGGATAAATATTTGTCCATGCTCTCGTACTCACACAGTTTCATTCTGAACAGACTTCTTAAAAGACTCAGCCGTCTGCATAATCCCTTATCCTCATAAGCTCTTTGCAAATTATTCCAAGCTTCGAAAGCAGATCCCGCATTTGTAACGTGAGGATATGCTGATGTATGCACTGACAAACATATTTTTGCTAAAGCTTTCATACCTTTCTTGTCTGCAGCCTTTCCTTCAGATACCACATATTCCCATAAATCTTCATGCACCAATAGCATTTTCATGGCAAATTTCCAATTATGGTAATCCTGGATTCCTTTTAATTTCTCCAGTGGTATCGACATACCTGTGCTTCCATTGTTGGCGGCCATTGTATCACGTTGACGAACGACAAATTTGAATAAATATTAATTAAATCGTTTTACAACTTTTCTTGCAAATAAACTGTTTACTACACAGGGATAACACCCTGGGCCCATAACCTGAAGGGTTGTGATCGAAATAATATACGATTGTTAGTATATGCAGAGATTTAAACGGTTTATTCATAGAACGACACAATACACAGCGAAATCCTAATGGCAAGAGAGTGAAGTTACCTGTCACATTCAAATTGACGTACGTAACATTTTGATAGACTTAACTAGTCACCTTTACAGAGCCTGTTAAACATGTACATCAATGTTTGCGTTTACAAAGACATTCCAACAACAATGATAAAGAGCAACAAATTTGGGGCGTTTGACGTCACCGTCCTGCAAAAAATGTATCAGATCGTGTCGTCATGCGCAATTTCAACGCACTGTATCGTCGTCATTCTTCGTTTACGAGAAAAAATAAAAAATACGTAATAGTGTTTCAAACTTTGTTTTTTTACATGGTTAACTGTAAATTAGAATGAATACTTATAATCCAAAAACAATTTCTGTCAAAAATTAAATGTATATAATAAAAAAACAACTACTAATTTATATAAATTAGGGAATTGGATGCTACATAATGTCAGCGAGCATAGTGTTCACAATCACAAGTAAAAAACAATTACGTATTAAAACTCACACAAACAATAAACACACAATAACACACAGGTTGAAAACGCTTCGTATAGCAGTCGTCGTAAAACTTACGTAGTAACCAATGATGTTATAAGTAAAAAAGTGTAGATAGGTTATAATATGCAGTCAAAAAGTGGCACATTAAAACTTTGCCAAGCCCAATTGTCCAACATCATACTGAGTATCGCGTTGACATTTGACGTTTATCTCTTTTTCACTCGCACTACTTCAATCATGTCATCCTACTTTGACGCGTAATGTATGTGTGCGTTAGTGTGCCGTTTTTGAAGATAGAATTTCGTGTGGGTAACCTATCTACACCTTTTTACTTATAATATCATTGGTAGTAACTATTTATTAATCTGTGGTAAAACGTTCCGCGTCAGGCCTCGCCTCCGTCACTCACTCCATGTACTTGCGCGCTATAATTACCTACCTACGGCCCCGCCCGGCCGGCGCGGCGGCGGCGGCGGCCGAGCCATCGAGCGGTCTCGGGCCGTTAGCGGACCAAATTCAGTGCGGTTTTCGCCAGCCAAGGGCACGCACGTTGTTCGATTTTGATACATTTCTATTCGTTCCGCGTACCTACGATGACGTCCGGTGCCTTATGTGCAGTAGATGGGTGCAAATCAAGTAAAAGAAGGGATACACACCTAACATTTTTCCATTTACCAGTCAATGACGAAAGGTAAGTGATAAACTATTACTAATTTTTGTCGTATAAAAATTATAGGTTAGGTTAGGTTAGATTGCCTTACAGACACAGATTTACTCATTTTTGTTCCATAGAAACGTTATACAAGTACTTATCTTAAACACTATTTTAACAACGTTTAAAAAGCTACTTTTATTAGAATAAAATTGTGATAGCATTTGACGGACAGTCAGTCGCTCAAATACCTACCTATACGAAACTTCCAACACAAGTGGCGCGGCGCGGCGACCTGTTTTAACTTGTCGTGCTGTTAGCGTGTTAGTAGGGTCATTTCGCCTGTTCGCGTCCATTTAGTGCAGTTGGCAACTTTGACGGCGATAATAAAATTGTTCTAAAACTATATTTTATGAAAAAAATATGTGATGTGTTTGTTAGTTATATTAGTCTACCTATTTTAAGATTTACTTGCAGTTTTGTTCGAAACCTTTAGTGATTTTTTTTAATAGAAAAGTTTCAGAATTAGGCGTTTTACCTTTCCCAGTTCGCGTCCAAAAAATCCAAATTGCGTCCACCCGTGGACCATTTTTTCGTCCAACCACTTAGAAAAGGAATTAAGGAGTGATATTTTTAAGAATTTGTAAAAAAAAGCTGAATTACAAAAAAAAACTTTATTTATGAATATAAATTATAAAAAAAATGGTCAGGTGCGAGTCGGACTCGTGCAACGAGGGTTCCGTAATTATTTTTTTGTTGTAAAATACATTCTTTACGGTTTTTTGAGCTCTTCCTTCCTTCCTTCTTGCTTAATTTCATGATTCTAGGTCAATTGGAAGTACCCTATAGGTTTTGATTCCCTTGCAAATGTCTAAATGTGCAATATAAATGGAAAGTAAACAGCCATACATTTTTGTTGCGTTGATTTAGAAATTCGATTTTTTGCTTTGAGAGTTAGCAGACCTATGTATGTGATATAAATTTCAGCATGATATCACGACGCCTTTCTGAGAAAAAGGGTCTTGTGACAGACGGGCGGACGGACGGACAGCAAAGTGATCATTTAAGAGTTCCGTTTTTACCTTTACTTGGAACCCTAAAAATTTACATTATTTTCATTAAAAAATTACTTTACAAAAATAAATATATTTCATCTCAACATTGATTGTAAGTAGTACATAAATAATGATTGCACGTTTTACAATAAACAGTAATCAGTTCTGTTCTTTTAGCTAAATATCAGCCTTGATTAATAATCCGTTTGTCTGTCTGTCTCTCCTTCACGCCTAAACCACTGAACCGATTTGAATGAAATTTGGTACAGATATAGTCTGGGACCCGAGAAAGGACATAGGATAGATAGTTTTCATTCCGGAAACCCCCGGGAACGGGAAGACAATTGTATTTAACTAAAATACTTAGTGGACGCAATTGGATTTATTATTATCCACTGTAGGTACAGTTTGCGTCCATTGCGGACGCAAAGTGGAAGTTTTATAAATTCGATGTAGTAATTCGCGTCCACCTTATTTTAATCGTTAAATGTAAAAAACCTAAGCAAATTCATGATTAACATTATTCCTTTTTTCATTATAAAAGTCTAGGAACAGCTATTAATCCTAAAATTCACATAAAACAATGAAAAACTTACCATCGAACGCACCGCTGCACACTATTTTTTATTTATCTAAAAAACCGCGCTGTCGCGCTTCTTTGTTAAACAGCCGGGGCTAAATATTTTTTTAAACAGGATTGGTTTGTCGCACGGACCTTTCCCTGTCTCTTATACATTGAGGTATTACCGGTAATGACTATTCGTTTGACTGGTGTGTAAGTTTTCTTAATTTCGAGGATTTTTTGAAGGACATTCGTAAAATGGACGCGAATTGATCTATGGACGCGAACAGGCGAACTTACCCTATTTTGGGGTTGTCTAGTTTGGGAACTATTATAAATTAGTCATACTGTGTCTGTCCGTCTGTCTCATCTAGGTACCGATCTCCTTAGACCTGTCCTATTTTATTATTCTATTTTTTTGCAGGCGTAAAACATGGGCTGGATTGATTGGCAGGCCCGATTTAGCAAGGCCAAATACCAAGCCACGAAGTCATTACATCTGTGGTCTTCATTTTGAAAAGTCGATGATTATTCATAAACCACAATTACGGCCTGACGCTTTTCCTACAATACTGCTGCCACCTCTTCCAACGACTTCAAGTGCCAGTACTGACCCAGAATCTAAGGAAATATCGACACAAACCAAAATTTCGAATATTAATGTACTACCAGCCATTACTAAAGGCGCTGATACAAAATCGGAGTTGGTACAGACATCTCAAACTGAAGAAACTCAGAAGATGTCTCCACTATCATCTATTACACAAAGGAAAAGAAGACTTAGTAATGGGTGCGTCTGATAACGTATAAACACGTTTGGTCTAATTTCATTTTATTATCGTTCAAAAGATATAATCAACGTGTGATATACCAACTTATGATGTAAACTCTTTACATATAACATTTATTTATTCCAAAACTTAATTAGTATAACATCGTTTGATATAACGTTTATGCAATCGAAAATCATTTGGCCTAACGTTTAATAAATAATAAGTATATCGTTAATTTCATCAAAAATAATTAGGTCTAACGTTTAATATATACAGGGTGTCCCACGACTATGCCACACGGAGGGAAAGTACCTTAAATCTTGTAGATAGAACATTTTACTGAAAGAAGACATTATTTGAATTTTAAAAATAATTTGAATTGCATTCATAGATTTTTAAATAATTAAATGGTTGGGTCGGGAATCGAACTTGTTCCACGAGAAAAAATAATCACCCCGTAGTTTTATATACCAATCGAAAGGTTTAATCATAAGGATTATTTTTTGCTAAATAACATAATGTCACAAATAAAAGGAAGACCGTGAATTTTAACATTTAATGTAAAATTTTGTTCTGAAAAGTTAAAAGCTTACATTGCCGTAAGGACATACAATTGACAATCATAACTACTTATTACTAATTAATCTACCCACTTAGGTAGTACTACTCAAGTGGGTACATCATCAGCATCATTTAAATAAATAAATATCAACCACAACAAGACCAAAATATCGTTAGGGAAAGAAATAATCAAAAGTTATTACTTTGTATTCAAGAAGAAGGGACTAGTTTTGAGCATTTGTAAAATTTACTAATTTTGTATTAAAAATGTTAAAATTCATGGTCTTTCTTTTATTTTTGACACTATGTTATTTAGAAAAAAATAATCCTTGTGATGAAGCCTTTCGATCGGTAGGATAAAACTACAGGTTGATTAATTATCTCGAGTAACAGGTTCGATTCCCGGTTCAACAATATAATTATTTAAATATCTATGAATGGAGTTTAAAATGTTTTCAAAATTCAAATAATGTCTTCTTTCAGTAAAATGTTGTATCTACAATATTTAAGGTACTTTCCCTCCATGTGGCATTGCCGTGGGAAATCCTGTATATGGGTACTAAACGTTGGACTTAATAATGGCCCTGAGTCGGTGTGAGGAAGAACTAGTTTAGCCTAGGCAAAACTTGTTCTTCCTCACCCCGACTCAGAGCACCCCGACTCGGACAAGGGTAGGTTAGAAGGCTACTAGCGGAGCTCCTGCCTTAACCTTCGTGGTTATTTTTTTTAAACCACCTAGAAATAGGAGCCCCCCGGAGCTCCGGGCTCCGTCGACCTATCCTAGGCCTATATTAGGCCCGTATTAATAGACGTCACTCAATTCTGAGACGCTCTCAAGTTTATTGCTGTCCTTATTTTTTCTCTTTAGAATGACAAGGACAGCAAGAGACTTGAGAGCGTCTCGGAGTTTAGTGACGTCTATTAATACGGGCCTCAGTTTGTTTGCATCATATTAGACCAAACAAGTTTTATATCTTTTAAGAGGTATGTCAAACGGTTTTTATATTTAATGTATGTTATGTCAAACGTTTTATTGAATGTATGTTATGATTATAAAAATTAGATATTTTGAAATTATGTCAACTGTTTATTATATTAACTAATCGCTATACCTACTAAATAAAATGATAGGTTCCATTGATATATGTTGTAAATATTAGAGATTTTGTTTGTATATCATGTATTACTTATCCCTTGGTAAAGAATTGAAAGTATCGGAACTAAAAAGAAGAAAACTTCAGAATGGTTTAGACAAAATAAAGCAAGTATTTCAATCAAAAGAGTCAATCTTTTGAACGGTTTACTTTCCAAACCGAAGATGAGGTCACAAAAAGGTTGTTTATGCTCACTCAGTGGCAGAACAATTATTTAAAAAATATGCGCAAAGGCAGGTACGATGATCCCGAATTTAAGTTGTTTGCCTTAAATTTTCATTTTTCTAGTAGCAGTCGTATCGGAGTATGAAGACATTTTTAGGGCTTCCTAGGTGCCGATTCTCTTATTCATCTTTCTATTTAATTAAGAAAAGGACAGAAGATAAAATATTAGTTAAGTCCTGTCAAATTTAGACACTCCATAGATAATTTAGACTCGATTTGCAAACATGGCGTATAAATATACGTAAATTTTCTTCATTAAACTAAAATGTATCTTCTATCCTTTTCTTTAAGAAATGGAAAGAGGAAGATACATTTAACTTAGATTTACACACATCAAAAGTGTCTAGGGATATTTTAATTAAACCTAAATAATTAAATTCTAATAACTTTTTGTTAAGACACCTACACTTTAAAATAAACCTTGTTTAATTGCCTATCTAATCTGATAATAAACTTTTAGATAAAGTTAAATTAAAAAAAAAACTTAGAAGAAGAGGAAAAACTCAACAAAATTTCAATTTAACTTTATTTTTGAAATTTCAAAACCTAAACAACAAAACAATCTTTTTTTTTTTATAAAAATTGTTGAAAACTTAAAATTAATAATTCGTGGATCCACCTAAGACTCTCCTGACAAATCTGGAGCGGTTCTGCATACTCAAAACAAGGGTGTCAATATCCTGTTGTGGAGTACTGTCCCAAATCCTGCTAAGATGCAAGAAAAGCTGGTTTTGATTTACAATATCAACAGGGAAATTCCTACGAGCTCTTCTCTGAAGCATATTCCAGGCATGCTCAATAGGATTTAAGTCAGGGGATTGTGCAGGCCGGTCTAAAGCTTGGATAACATGCTGTTGTAACCAACTTGTAACGATACGCGCCGTATGTGGACGGGCATTGTCGTGCATTAGCTGGAAATTTTGTCCCATTTGCTGTTTGTGGGGCAAGATTACAGGCTCTAGCACCTCATCTCGGTATTTTCGAGCAGTCATATTGCCTTGTATCCAAACGAGGTCCGTTCTACCGCCGAGACGAATTCCTGCCCAAACCATAATCGTGCCACCTTAATATGCATGAACTTGTTGTGGGTGCTGCAGTCGATTCCAACGTCCAGGTTTTCTCCAAACGCGTACTCTTCGCGAATCAGGATGAAATCCAAACCTAGATTCATCAGTGAAAAGCACAAGTGACCATTGAGAATGGTTCCAGTTTTCGTGTGCAATAGCCCATTGTAATCTTCTTCCTCGATTACCTCTCCTTAGTGCTGATACCCAAAATGGCCTACGAGCACGTAGATTGACTTCATGCAGTCGCCTTCTCAAAGTTTGACTGCTTACCAGCAAACCATACTCTCTCTGTAGCCTTTGAACCAATTGCATCGCCGCTGCATTTAGTTGACTTCGTGCAGCATTTACTATGAATCGGTCCTGTACATGTGTTGTAATGCGTTGAGGTCCTCGGTGCCGTTCCACCACTTCCTCCGTGACACGATAACATGACCAAAGCCTGGATATAACGCTCTGACTGGTCTTCATGGCTTCAGAAACGGCAATTATGGGACAGTATTCCACAACAGGATATTGACACCCTTGTTTTGAGTATGCAGAACCGCTGCAGATGTGTCAGGAGAGTCTTAGATGGATCCACGGAATATTAACTTTAAGTTTTCAAGAATTTTTATAAAAAAAATTGTTGTTTTGTTTAAGTTTTGATGTTTCAAAAATAAAGTTAAGATTGAAATTTTGTTTGAGTTTTTCCTCTTCTTCTAAGTTTTTTTCAAATTTAACTTTATCTAAAAGTTTATTATCAGATTAAATAGTCTATTAAACAAGGTTTATTTTAATGTGTACATGTTTTAACAAAAAGTTAATAGAATTTTAGTAATTTAGGTTTAATTGAAATATCCCTAGACACTTTTGATGTGTGTAGTTAAGTTTGTGAACAAGTGAATTAGCACCCTAGTGAAACTACCCTTGCCACCTAAATTCGATGATCGGACTTTGGAGTTTTTATCATCTAAATTAAAATCTATGCCATCAAAAGTTAAACACACACACAAAGTCAAAAATATCAGCTCTTTCACACATTATATTCGGGAGGGCATTGAACTTTTGTTAGAACAGCTGATATTTTTGCGCGATTTCAGAGTTGGTTCCATAATAAAAGTTGATTGTTTTTTGGGTAGAATCATCTCTTAGTGGGATGAGCAAGACCAAAAATATACCTAGTATGTCCCTCGACTGACATAACACGGTGTATAACAACACGCTACAACCTAAGGGAGAGAGGTAGTAAATTAGGCGCGGGTTTGCGGACGGCGAGAGATGGGTAGCTCGCTGCCCGACTGGGACCTGGGGCCCTAGTCTGCTATTACAATAGTGTCTCAATGACCAGTCATCGGCCGGATGTTTGACAACTTTGACAGTTTATGTATGGGAAATGTGTCAAAAGTTGGACGTTACACGTCAAAAATCGATCATTGAGGCATGATTGTAATACCAGACTAGGGCCCCAGGCCCGTGTCGACAAGCGTTTGTTGGCCGAACAGGGCCATCGCCTGCCGGGGTTGCGGAATGTTTATAATAGTTACCGTGACCCAAGACACAGGACTCCATAAAAAAGAGGTAGTAACTAAAGATTCAGGAAAAAATAGTGTCAATTAAAAAATTTGAGAAAAAAGTAGAATTTCTTTGTTTTTTAATAGTTTGCAGTATTCAATAAGGTATTTTAATTTTGTTACAGTTCGGACGGAGAAAGTGATTCAGACGATGATGATGATCCCGACGAGCCTTCAAATTCTGCCAAGAAGTAAGTAATTTAGATTTCATATTTATTCTATACGAGCTGTCCCCCGCGGTTTTTAAAAGAAAGTCTTTCTTTTATAACTCAAGAACGGCAGAACTGATTTGGCTGAAAATTGGTGGGGAGGTAGCTTAGGACCAGGGGACGGACAAAGAATACTTTTTAACTTCTTTTTTAGTAACCAAAAATCTGATATAACGCGGGTAAAACCGCGGGGGACAGCTAGTATTTACATATGAGCTAACTAGCTGAAAGCCTATTTAACTCTTTAGGGGTCTAAATTCCAAAATAATCTTTTCTTAGCGGATGCCTTCGTCATAACATCTACCTGCATGCCAAATGTCAGCTCGATCCGTCCAGTGGTTCGGGCTGTGCGTTGATAGATCTACTGACAGTCGCATTTTAGTTATATACAACTAGCTTCTGCCCGCGGCTTCGCTCGCGTTAGAAAGAGACAAAAAGTAGCCTATGTTACTCTCCATCCCTTCAACTATCTCCACTTAAAAAATCACGTCAATTTATCGCTCCGTTTAGCCGTGAAAGAAAGACAAACAGACAGACAGACAGACAGACACACAGACACACTTTCCCATTTATAATATTAGTATGGATGTGTAACTGAATTAATGCACTTTGTGAAAATAGTTTTCAGAATTGTTTACTGAATCGATTTTTGTAATTTTTTATATAGGTAATATTTTATCCCAAAAATAATTAAAACTACGTAAGCTGCTGTCACACTTCCTCTGTACAGTCAAAACAAACTAAAATGAATAAAATACCTACTACGCTAGACCCTTATGCAAGTGCGACTGTGTGCATGCGTAGATTTGTAATGCGACTTTAATTTTCTCCCACAATCTGTACAACTAATTTATAAAAAAACAGTGTTTTAAACATAATAATAAAAATTCAGTGTATGTATTATGATTATAACATAATATTCTAATTGGGGTGTCTGGTGGTGTGCGTTTATTCCGGGACATGTTGTATATTTAGATTGGTATTTGTGACTGACTATGTATATGTCGCAGTCATCTGGTTGAATCAGCTATTTAATTGTATGGCTAGCGCGTTAACTGAATAGCGACATTTAATTGAATGACTAGGCCGAACGTTGATTGAACAAGAGTCGCTCAACGTCCAACTAGATAGCGGATTGAAACATAGCTCTTTGAACAGAGCGGACGTAAAATCAGTCAGGTGATTGAAATTTAGTTCATTTTTTTCCCACTGCGGCGTTAGTAGTCACCAAAACAAATATGGCGTAAAACAGCTTGTGTAGATAGCACTATCTTGATATTTTTTTGACAAAATTTATATTAAAGTGACTTATTAGTAATAAAATAGCGTGACCTCCAAATAAGATTTATTTTGCTTTAGCTTCAAAACGTATTTACGGTCTATAGTCACTCTAAGATTCGGTTAACAAGTTAATTCCGCTACTTGATCACAGATGGCGCTATTCCCAGAGGTCGCAATTATCAACTTAATTGCATTATACATACGGCTGACATTTGCGTAATCGGTCGAATTCAGCTCCTACTCGGTCAAGGCTGCACCACGTAGCATATTATAATTCTTTATCGATATCGATAGATACCCGATATTTTGATCAATTAGCATAAATAAGACTTCTTGCGAGTACTTACATTTATTTATTTGGTACACAAACCGCTGTTTAATTTAAAACAATAATTAATAGATAATTATAGATAGACAGGTAAATTTAAAATAAAATAAAAGCGCTGGTATACTTGTATATTTAAATTTTACACAATTACTGCAACGTTATGAATAATGTATTTATTGCCCTTAAAATAAAATATATTAATTGTTAGGTTTCTTATTAACTTTCGCATTATTTGTTTTATCGCCACTTCTTTTCGAAAAACTTTTAAGTAAACACAAATTATTCTTTGTATCGATATCAATCGACAAATTCAATATTCGACTTGACCACATCACTACTTGAGTAGCGCAGTTGTACTATTGTAATAAATCAATCCAAAATAAACTTTCTCGTAATGGAATAAGGTTGATTTTGACTAACTGTTCTATTAAATATTAGTAAATTGAAACAAAATAAGATTTTTATTGGAAAACAGTAAAAATCATACATAACGATAATACGAAATACCTCCATTTTTAAGATTTATTCTCCTACTATCATTTTTGCTCTCTAAAACGTAACAATACGGCATAGCTAGGGAAATATGAATTTGTGGCGAGACAAGCAACTCGTCGCGATGTCAGAACGCGACTGGTATCGGTTAAGAGTTACAACGCTTAATTGTGCCACGCGTGCCACGCCTACTTAGCACTTCCACTGTTTTTTTTGTTCCATGATTACAAAGTCGGCTATATCCCATTCAACGACAACGCTAAATGACGTTCAGTCAAGACGTTGAACGTTACATTAAACAACTTGACGAATTGTCCTTTAGTCATTCAATTAAATGTCGCTATTCAGTTAACACGCTAGCTATACAATCAAATGGCTGATTCAACCAGATGACTGCGACATATACATACAGTCACGGTCTGAAAGTTTTTACCACCATAAGGATCACAATTGCATGCACACATTCAGGCCACAAGTTCTAAATGTCTATTTCACGATAATTTGATTGATCATAGATTTTTTTTCTAATGATATGACAATCAAACGCTTTAGGTGATGCAATGATGGACTAACTACTAAAAAGGTTTGATATATACAGAAAACCTACTTTGAAAAACAAATATTTTTTTAATAAGAATATTAAGAAATAATAAATAAAAGTTTTAAAAAATCTTTATTCAATATCTGGTATAATATTACTCCGCAGTTACGACAAGTGCATAGATGCAACAAGACACGTGCATAGATCAGTATTTCTTGTATCGTTTTCTGGTATCACTCGAGCACAGCGTGATCTATGAGGATTTCTTTTCACTCCGCAGCTATGACTAATTTAGATTTTTGAATAAGAATATGAAGAAATAATAAAAATAACACTGAACAAAATCTTTAAATACTAATTGTCCCCGGCGGTTTTACCCGCGTAGTTGCCGTTCCCTTGGTTGGGATCGGCTATAGACTATCTCTGTATCAAATTTCATTTAAATCGATTCGGTAGTTTTGGCACGAAAGTGAGACCGACAGATAGTTACTTTTGCAATTATAATAGTAGTATGGACTAGTCCGGATCCACAGCTACGACTAATTTAGTTTTTTTAAATAAGAATATAAGGAAATAATAAATTAAATCTTAAAAAATCTTTATTGAATATCTAGTATAATATTACTCCGCAGTTACGACAAGTGCATAGATGCAACAAGACACGTGCATAGATCAGTATTTCTTGTATCGTTTTCTGGTATCACTCGAGCACAGCGTGATCTATGAGGATTTCTTTCATTTTGTCAGTTCCAGCGCTAAACCGAAACCCCTCATATTTTTTTTATTGAGTTTAAATCAGCAGACCGAGCGGGCCACCACGACATAGTAGCACAAGCTGGGTGTATCCGTGCATATTCTTGAACGTAATTAATGTGAGGGAATCCTGTGGCAAGATAAACTACGTAGTAGGCAGCATCACTTCTTCCTGAATCATTTCCATGCTCTATTATTTGGTCTTCTTCGCCGTGACGTCTTATTCAATCCTCACAGTAAATCACAATAGTTGTAGTGAATTTTCGTAATAAGGCACTAATGATATAAAACTATGTCCATTTTCAAAGATTGTCCCTTTCTCCAGGGTTAAACTTGCCATTATATTTCGATATGAATAAAAATATTTCGTAAATTTTTACTCTTGTCTAAACGACGTTCAAACGATATTTTTTGACAAAATAATGTCAATTCAACAAATTAAGAAAAGAGTTTCATCATCACTTATGGCGAGATAAATAGGCGTTACTAAGCACTGACTTTGGCACTATACCTGTCACTGTTACACAACTGCCAAACGTCAAGTGCACGATAGAGACGAAACATGGCTAACCCTAAGCCGTTGCTTAGTAACGTATTTGTTATTCCTCGTTGTGTCATTTTGCATAATAACTTCTAAAAGGTAACAAGTAACATGATATGGCATTTTAGATTTTAATGAAAAAAGTGTGATATAGAATGTACTTTCAAAATTGGTAAACCTTTTCAGACCGCGACCGTACATATTATTAATTTTTTCTTTTTATTCCAGGCCAAGAGCTCCGGTGGAAACATTGGTGGTGAAAGTAGAGCCTCCGGAATACCAGTGAGTCTATTATATTTATTACTAGCTTCTGCCCGCGACTTCGTCCGCGTGGAATAGTTCCCGTTCCCGCGGCATTTCTGGGATGAAAACTATCCTATGCCCTTTCTCGGGTCCCAGACTATATCTGTACCAAATTACATTCAAATCGGTTCAGTGGTTTAGGCATGAAGAAGAGACAAGACAGAGTGACTTTCGCATTAATAATTACACGGATAGTTACTACTAGGGCGGGAGAAGTCATTTATTTTTGATGATTTCAAATCCTCAAAAAATAAGTGTAATTTAGGTACTTGTTTTTATGAGAGGATAGTTACACTCTAGATCAAAAAAAACTGATTCAGTAGTTTTTGCTTGACAAAGTTAAAAAATATAGTATTTGTAACATTTATTATTTTACTAGCTTTTGCCCGCGGCTTCGCTCGCGTTAGAAAGAGACAAAAAGTAGCCTATGTCACTCTCCATCCCTTCAACATCTCCACTTAAAAAATCACGTCAATTCGTCGCTCCGTTTTGCCGTGAAAGAAAGACAAACATACAGACAGCAGACACACTTTCCCATTTATAATATTAGTATGGATTAATAGAATTTTCCACAATAAATGGGCTTTCAAAACTCGAGCAAAACTGCAGGAGCCAACTAGTTATTAGATAATAGTTGTATTTAAATAACAATGGCGCTAATTCTCTTGTTCACAAACTTAACTAAATATAAGTTAAATGCATCTTTCTCTTTCCATTTCTTAAAGAAAAGGACAGAAGATACATTTTAGTTTAACCCTGTCAAATTAGACAGCGCCTAAAGAAAATTGGCGTATATTTAGTCGCCATGTTTTTAATCGCGTCTAAATTGTCTATTTTGACTTAAGTTCCTGTGTCCCCTAGATGGGACAGAGGGCGTCCACAGTGCAAAATTCAAAAAAAAAACAAAATTCAAAGCATTTTTTTCACTTAGACCATTTACAGGTACTTATGAATTGTCAAAGAGTCGGTCGGTCTGTTAGTCAGAAAAGAAAAGTGACGCTAATTGCCTGTTCCAAAACGTAGATCTCTATGGAGAAGAACAGGCAAGAAACTCCACGGACACTCTTTTAAAAATATCATGTTTTACAAAGTCTTGCTTACATTTTCTTTTTAGTGCGTCGCCATCCCGTTCGGTCTAAAGCTTCGCGTTTAATTTCACTCCAGGTCTTCCCTATATCTTTGGCTTCTGCGATGACCGTTCGCCGCCAGGTCTGCTTAGGGCGACCACGTTTTCGCTTTCCTTGGGGATTCCAGTCCAGGGCTTGCCTTGGTATGTGTTCAGAATCCCTTCGGAGCGTGTGGCCGATCCAGTTCCATTTCTCCGCTCTCCCACTTGTCAACTATCTAAATTGTCTATGGAGTGTCTTTATTTGACAGGACTTAACTAATATTTTATCTTTTGTCCTTTTCTCAATGAAAAGGAAAGATAAAGATGCACCTAACTTAAATTTAGCTAAGTTTGTGAACAAGAGTTGTTTTGTTATCGTTATTTCAGTCTAACTTTATCTTTATTTCAGTGTGGAACCAGAAATCTATGTAGACCGCTTGCAAGTGAAGCAGGAACCCAAAGACAATGAATATATCGAGTAAGTATTTTATGTTACACACCTTCGAACACACGTGATTTGAGACACAATAGAAAGTATAGCAGCCCGACAGCCCGCTGTCGGTGGTCGTCGAAAGGTTAATAATGAAATTCCTGTTTTGGACATATGACTAATAAAATGTAATGTAAATAATAATAAGTTAGTGTAAATAATAGTGATAATAATAGTAAGATATATATATTCTTAATTTTCAGGGTGGAAGCTGCGGTGGCTTCTTTACAAGTTAAATCTGAACCACCCGAAGATACACAAGACACGTAAGTAATATATATATATATCTCTCTCTCTCACACACACACACAAACAAACACACATACATACACACACAAACACACACACACACACAAACAAACAAACACACATACATACACACACACACACACACACACACATACACACACACACACACACATACACACACGCATACACACACACACACCCAAAACAAATTATTTATTGTATACAAAGTGTATTGAGCATTGATATATACAGGGTGGAAAGTTTCAATGGGCCCCGGAAGAAAACTATCTTAATTCGTTGAGATACATTATTTTAATTAAAGGAAACATTCCTTTATTGACGTGACAACGTCTTATATATTGGTTTGCCGGGTGACACTTCAAGAAACTGCGTTACGCTCCGCTCACGTTATGCGCTCACAATGAGAGCGAGTGAGAGGCACGCGTCCCTTCCACTCGGGCATGGTTAGCCCGCCTAAGAGCGAGAGAGACAGACATAAAAAGTGAAAGGCACGCGTCCCTTCCACTCGAGCACAGTTAGCCCGCCTAAGAGCGAGAGAGACAGAGTGAGAGAGATAGGCATACACACCGGTTCATGTCTTGCGCTTCTATTTCGCTTAGGCGCCTGCATACAAGTTTACACGTTGCCAGTTAATTGTAAAACAATTGTGTAGTGATAATGCGAAGGTAGTTTCGTCCATCGCAACAATTCAAACAGCAAAGGTAAATAATTTCAGACTGATAATATAAATATAACATGATGAAATAAATGACTAAGACATAAGTGAATAGGTTATGTTGTAGTAATCACAATGTTGTGGTAGTTTTCAATCAAAAAAGTAGTATAAATCGTTTCTCAACCAATAATAATTTGTTTAACTTGAAAAAATGAGCGCGACTTGCTATGTAAAAAATTGAAACTTTCAAACATTGAAACCGAGACGACCAATCACTGCGCAAGGTAGTAAGCGCGCGATTTACAAATTCAAAGATCAAATGTGAATTTGTTTTCTTCTTTTAGAAAATACACTTTGAATTGAAATCGATTGATATTAACAATTAATGTGATTTAAATAAATGTTCTAACTTTTAAATTTAGTTTTTATATTTATAACAATGTAAAACAAGTTAAATTTATTAATAACTTATAACAACTGATTGATTTTTAGGGTTCCGTACCTCAAAAGGTAAAAACGGAACCCTTATAGGATCACTTTGTTGTCCGTCCGTCTGTCCGTCTGTCAAGACCCTTTTTCTCAGAAACGCGTCGAGATATCAAGCTGAAATTAATATCCACACACTAAGGTCTGCTATCTCTCAAAGCAATAAAAAAATCAAGTTTCTAAATTAACGCAACAAATAGATACGGCGGCTTTTATTGCATATTTAGACATTAGCAAGGGAATCAAAACTCAAAACCTATAGGGTACTTCCCGTTGACCAAGAATCATAATCTTTGGCAAGAAGCAAGGTCATGTAACACAAGTAAAGGAAAAACTCTGAAAACCATAAGATTGTAGTTAGTTCACATCCGTCCATCCTCCCGTTAGTCCGCCTGTCAAGACCTTTTTTCTCAGAAACGCGTCGAGATATCAAACTGAAATTAATATCACATACTCAGGTCTGCTATCTCTTAAAGCGGTGAAAAACTCAAGTTTCTAAATCAACGCAATAAAAAGATACGGCGGTTTATATTGCATTTAGATATTTGCGAGGGATTCAAAACCTATAGGGTATCTTCCATTAACGGAACCCTCGTTGCGCGAGTCCAACTCGCACTTGACCGGTTTTTTTTTACCGTTATAGAGAGTTATTGTTATATGGAGTAAAGAAAGAAAAACAACCAAATTAACTATAATCTTTAATATGTTTTTGATAAAATTAATACATATAGTCAGTTAACTTTGCCTGACGTTTTTTGCTTTGCCAGTGCTTCTGATAATAGGTACGATTCGTAGATGTTTAGTTCGACTTCGAGACCATCATTTTCAAGCAGGGCTTGCAAACCGGAAAAAAAATCGAACCGGTTAACGCCTAAGTACATAGAGAACTATTGCTTTCGGTTTCGTTCTACCCTTAACCAAAATTAAACGGTTTGAAGCTAAAAACGTTCGTAAATAGGTTTTGTTCAATTTACCGGTTTTAAACGGTTTTATTGCCTACCTCCAATGCGCAGACGTGCCTTCCGGAAGCGGACGCCGCGCGTCACTCGGCTCTTGCGGATTAAACCGGTTAATAAGGGTTCTTAATTACGTTCTTTTAACGTTTCGACTCCGAACGATAAAAAGATAAAACCGATTAATAACGTTTAATAACCGGTTATTTTCAAACCGGTTCCAAGCCCTGTTTTCAAGCAAACCAAGCACGTGTTCAAGGCAATTAACAATAACAAAAGCGAAACGGCTGTTTACGACCTCAGCAGTTTCGGGACTTCAAAGGTTTAGTCGGCGTCTTTTGTAACTTGATAAGATAACATAAACAATAACACCGATATTGGTGCCGATTCTCTTGTGCACAAACTAACGTAAATTTAAGTTAAGTGCATCTTTCTCTTTCTATCTCTTAAAGAAAAGGACAGAAGATACATTTTAGTTTAATCCTGTCAAATTAGACAGTGCCTGATGAAAATTTACGTATATTTAGACGCCATGTTTTTAAATTGCGTCTAAATTATCTATGGAGTGTCTAAATTTGACAGGACTTAACTAATATTTGATCTTCTGTCCTTTTCTTAATTAAAAGGAAAGAGAAAGATGCACTTATCTTAAATTTACGTTAGTTTGTGCACAAGAGAATCGGCACCAATGACGGTTTTCTGTGTCTAAATATAAACACATTTCTTCGTAATAGAGAATGGCTGCTGCGCTATAAGTGTATCAATGTATGGGTTTTAAGGTAAACCAACCAAATTGTGATCTTTTCTATGTTATAGAGAGTTTATCGTTATAAAGAATGATGTTATAAAGAGTTTACACTGTATTTGAAAACATTTAAAAATATGAGAAACAATAATTTCTAATTTGTTCGATTTTAGTACAATGGAGCCAGATGTACAAATTCCTTCAACGTCCAGTACACCGATGGAGACTGATGATATCGTGCCACCAACGTCTGCCATACCTTTCGCTGTGCCTCACACACCCCATAACGCCAAAGCGCGACGACAAAGAATGTATAGGAAACGTAAGGCCGCGGAAAGAACTCCAGCAGAGGCAGCAGATTTTGCAAAAGCAGCCGCCGAAAGACAACGTAGATGGAAGCAACGTAGACTCGCCAACTCAGCTCTTGACACCGGCACGCTAGAGTCAGCCACAGTGTCTGCTCCTGTGGTAGTGGAAAGAACAGTTACTGCCCAGACCAGCGCTCAGCGACAACGTGCTTACAGACAGCGTAGAGCTGCTCAAATTGTTTCACAAATAAGTACTCCACCGACTCACACAGCAGTGCAACCGGAACAATCAACCTGGAATATCAAATGGTCGTTGTCAATAAAGAGGTTTATAACTACATTTCTGGACAACGAATTTGGCCACGCTTGCTCTGTTTGCGACCGATTGTGGTTCAAGAATGACCTTAAAATCATCACTGCTGCACAACTACAGGTCATATCGGATTGGTTCGTTAAGGAAAATAGGCAACTACGCGAGGAGGATTATACGCATATTTGCAACACCTGTAGATTTTCGCTGAACAAACATAAGCTTCCTACCCTTGCAAAAGTGAATGGCTTCTCATATCCAGAAATACCTCCTGGCTTACCGCCACTGGATCCAATTAGTGAACGATTAATCTCACCACGTCTGCCATTCATGCAAGTGCGTCGTCTGCGGCATGACTTCTCTTGTGGAATTATTGGTCAAGTGATCAACGTTCCAGCCAACGTAGAAGACATGGTACAATGCTTGCCCCGGCATTTAGATGAGGACGACGTCATTAATGTCAACATCACACGGAATCTCGCACACAAAACAAATTACATCAGCGGCTACATGTCCAAAAGGACAATCAAAGAATGGTTGGATGTACTTCAAAATTCAAGTCTATATCGCTTGTACGATATCAAAGTAGATTTGTCAAGGCTGCAAACTGTCGTGCCACCAGAGGAAGATTTGCAGGATGACTCGGCTCATCGAATCGAAACAATCGCCGCCGAGTGTACTCCGGAGTCAGAAATTCTTGCTTCCAGGCAGCATACACTACTGTGGAACGAAGAGGATTGCCTCGACATCGCACCAGGACATATTTACGAGCGTCATGCTGAAGAACTATCATTTCCTGCAATATACTACGGCCAGCCTCGTCGCTTCCACACGGGAGTTTCAGTGACACCTTACATGATGGCAACCAGTGAATTACGACGAAGTGACAGACGCGGAGCCACGCCTCAAAAAGTCTTGTACGTTGCTATGAAGATTCTACGTCTCCGCATGGTAGATGGCATTCACAGCACATTTCGGAATGTGTCAACCTCGGAAAACGTAACTCGACGCATGTTGGAGGACCCGGAATTTCTTAAAGAATTTGTCGTACCCAATTCCGTCCAGTATTGGGCCTCTCGCAAACGAGATCTGTTTGCGATGCTCCGTCAACTAGGTAAACCGACCATATTTCTCACTTTAAGTGCAAACGAAGTACGCTGGTTGATATTACTGAACTTACTCCTCAAATTGAGTAACAAGTATCCTGGAAAAGTTGCTGAAGATCTAAACACGTCAGAGCGGTGCAACTTAGTGAGCGACGATCCAGTTACGTGCTGCATATATTTCCACAAACTCGTCGGTACATTGATGAATATGCTGAAGGCAAAACAATCATATAATCCATTTGGCCAGTACTTTGTTAAAGATTATTTCTTTCGCATTGAGTTCCAGCATCGAGGAAGCCCCCACGCACACATTTTGGTGTGGTTGAATAATGATCCACACGAGGCCGTGTCAGAAAATATGCCAATGACCATCGAGCTCGTGGAGAAGCTGAGTTCTGTCGCCAAAGAAGATCTGCCCAACGAGACCGTCTACGCCAATCAAATTCACAAGCACACTTTCACCTGCACGAAGCGAGGTGAGACGACTTGCAGATTTGGGATCCCGTACTGGCCAATGCCTGCTACTCGAGTCTTGGTTCCAATGCCTCAGACTGATGGACGCCGGTCAACATTCCAAAAAAAATCCAAGGAGCTACGAACGTGTCTCAGCGAACGTACATACCCTAGCATGGATGACTTTCTGAGGGAACATGGTCTGACATTTGATGCATATCTTGATATAGTGCGTTCAACCCTTCGCAGGCCAACTTTGTTGTTTAAACGTAACTTCGATCAACTTATGACAAACACGTTCAACCCTTACCTTGCTGGTCAAATTAATTCCAACATCGATATTCAGTTTATTTTAGGTGAATACAGCTGCGCACAGTACGTCGTGGAATACGTGAACAAATCAGCTCGTGGAATGGGTAACTTGAATCGAGAGTTGACTAAAATGATGGAAGAACATCCTGACCGCGATTACACTGGTCAATTAAAAGCATTGAGTGTCAAACTTCTCAATGCAGTTGAAATGTCGGCGCAAGAAGCAGCATGGTATTTGTTACGACAGCCGATGAGCGAAGCAAGCCGTCCAATTGTGTACATACCAACAGTGTGGCCCTCAGAGAGACAACGTTGCCGCAAACGTCGGAAACAATTGGATCGCGAAGGAATCGCAAAGGACAGCACAGACGTGTGGACCAAAAACATCATTCAGCGGTATGAAGAAAGACCTCCATCTTTGCAAGATGTATATTTGGCCGAGTTTGCGTCGTGGTATGCTAACTCTCGTGATTTCATTGACAATGAAGACGACTTGAACGTGCATGAAGATGACGATCCTGAACCGCCGACTGGAGAAAGAACGACATCGAGAGGATATCGCAAACGTCTGATCGGTCGAATCATACGATACAGATGCTACGACATAGATGAAACTGTCAATTATCAACGTGAGATGGTACTGCTGTACTTGCCCTTTCGCAACGAAGTCGCTGACATTGTTGATTGTAATAAATTTATACAATTATTCAATGACAACAAGGAAACTATCATGGAACGCAGAAAACTTTATGAGAACAATATGGACATCGACAAAGTGATGCAAGAGCTAGAAGCATAGATGATTTTGCAAAATTCAGACACCACAGAACCAACGGAAACAGAGTCAAGAAGAGTGTTTGTAGAACAGCTGCTAGGAGGAGAGGGAGCTGAAAATAACGATGATGTTAATGAAATCGTGCCGCAAAACGGATTGTCAGTTGTAAAAAAACGGAGCAACGTGATGCCAAAACAACAATATTGTGAGCAGCTATCCTCGGTAAAATCAATTATCGA
Source organism: Athetis lepigone (assembly GCA_033675125.1). Taxonomy (NCBI): domain Eukaryota; kingdom Metazoa; phylum Arthropoda; class Insecta; order Lepidoptera; family Noctuidae; genus Athetis; species Athetis lepigone. Next base: position 2,640,125 of record CM066220.1, on the reverse strand, counting down.
TTGCAACAGATAACGACCAAGACGACATACGACCAAGTTTTCGGAGGCCTTCACATCATCTTATGCGGCGATTTCAGACAGCGGCCGCCTGTACGCGCTACTCCGTGTTACACAGTGCCAATCAACTAACTCGGAGGACCTATACTGTGGCAAAGCATCGACTACTTCCCATTGGTCCGTGTTGTACGACAAACTGACGAGCTGTTTTCAAGAATTCTGACTAAAATTGGAGATGGACTTAAACTAAGTGTCAATAACATCAAACTTATAGAATCCAGACATAAGTCAGAGTCCTGGTGCAAAGAGAACGTACCTGACGCTGTTCGGTTGTTGTACAGTAACTTTGAGGTTGATTCATACAATCGAAAAGCAATTAACAAGGCACACAACTGTATTGCCACTGATATCATGCTCGGATATTCCAGTAATTCTGAGAGGGGCCAACAGCAAGGAAAACTTCACAAGATGTCGGTTGCAGAGACAGACGGATTGCCTTACATGCTGCCCTTAGTGGGATACCCTTACATGATAACGTCTAACATCAACGTAGGAGATGGATTGGTAAACGGCGCTATTGGAGTCTTGCGACACATCGAACGTCAGCCAGCTGATCCAGCCGAAGCAGGACCAACGACCAGCACGACGTCACCGCCCACAAAAGATGAAATTATCACTCTTTGGTTCGAGTTTCCACAAAAGTACGGGTGCCAGTGCAAAACTCAAAAGTCGACCACATGTACTCAGCAAACCAAACACTTTGTCAGTTGATTGGGTGCCGGTGTACAAAAAAGTGGTCAACATCACATTGACAAAAACAGTGAAATGCAAACGCAAACAATTTCCTTGCGTACCTGCTTGTGCCATTACGATTCACAAATCACAAGGTGGGACGTTTGATGTAATCGTGTATAAGTACTCCTCCAAGCAACCACAACAATTAGTATATGTAGCCATGAGCCGCGTAACGAGGATTGCATATCATCACGGAGAAGGACTCTCCTTTGATTTCCAAACATGGGCGCGAAGGAAACGACTCACAAACTACACGAGATATTCGCACTGAATATATTCGTCTCCAAGGACACACTTTGCAAACCACCACTAAAAAGGCAGTCAAATTCTGTGACGATGCTACCAGTGCTGGACAAACTATCGTGACGAACATCAATTGTCAAAGTTTGAGTGCTCATGCCACAGACATTGAAACAGATACAGTGATTCCAAGATCTGACTATTTAGTACTGACCGAAACGTGGATGCGCGACACTTGTGAACCACATCCAATCAAGAATTATGAGTGCATATCAAGGAAGAATAATCGAACAAACTCAGACACCAACGCAGCAGGAGGAGTAGCGATCTATCGTAGGTTATCATCAATATCAACAGGAAAAGTGATCGATGTTGCGGTCACTGCTCGAGTTATCAAAACCTGCGGTGACTTGTGCTTGGCTGAAGTTACTTGCTTTACCGCTGATACTACCTTCAAATTTGTGCTCGGTGCTGTTTATATTCATCCAGGATCAAGTGTACAAGACATCGGAATGTTGCTACACCAGGCACTTCTTCCTTACGTGCATAACAGCCAGTACGTGCCACCGTTCCTGCAAGTTGATCCTAATAAGCCGATTCTTCTATGCGGTGACTTCAACCAAAACGTGAAGTAAAATAAAATAAAATATGATACGTTTAATCTTGATTGCGTATGAGATATGTCTAAGTCTACTACGTTAAAAGGAACAACCATTGACTTGACATTTTCTAGGCACATTAGCAGAAACACTTCCTTTCATTTCATATTTCTCCTATCATCGCCCTATCCTCAACAAAATCACTCAGATATTAACAAGTTAAGTTGTAGTAAACGCTGTTTCATTGTACGCAAATGTATTGCAAGTTATTGTATGTATATTTGTATATAAATACGTATGTATGTGTAAAGGTAAAAATAAAATTTTGTTAATATGAAATTCAGTGCGAGATTCTTTGTATAAATTAATGTTTTAAATATAATTCTTTGTATAAATAAATGTTTTAAATTGTTACTATTATTTCATCCTTCTTCCTACTATACGAATGAATATTCACATTAAAATTATTTTACCACTCAAAGTCGTTGTCACGTAAAACTTTCGCCCGTATACCGACTTTACAGGCAACCAATTTTTTTTTTAAAAAGAAACAAAACTGGATTCAAAGATTTTCGAAAACTCGTTTACCCGGAAATCGAACCGCCTAAAATCCAAAAAAGTAACACCTTGTATTTTTATGATATCAAATGTTAGGGTCACTTATAAGGACCAAATCTCTCTAACAAACATGGGTAATTAAATTAAAGAAAAACCATAAATCTTAAGAATTTTATTTTATTGAACAACGATTTCGACGGTTAAATTCGTCCTTTGATTTCAAGATGTTAAATTTCATGGTTTTCCTCTAATTTCCTTAATCATATTTATTCGAATTATTTGCTTCTAATGAATGGCCCTATTAATTGACGTCATAAAAGTATAGTTCGCGTCACGTAATCTTGCCCCTCTGAAGTTCGTCGCAATTGGCTGCGCAGTAGTCGATTTTACAACCAAACGTGGACTGCGCATGCGCGGTCTCGCCAAAGATGGCGCCTGTAATGGCGTCTCTGTCACTCGCATACGTTCGATGCTTACTTCTGTCCTGCTTGCTCAATGCGAAAGTACTGTTGTTGCCAAAACTGTTAAACTTTGTTATTGTTTTTTATTATTTTATTTTACTAATAACTGCTACTATAATTAATTATTAACGCTATTGTTTCTAATGACATAATAATAAAACTAGAAGTGGGTGTTATTTAACGTAATGGGTTTCAGTAACTACTTACGTGGCTGATAATCGTGTAACTACTTTCGTAGACAAAAATATAACTATTATTTTACGTACGCAAGTACGCTGACACTCACATAGACATGGGTCGACGACTTTTGGGCGTAATCTAAAATTTTTACAACTTAATTCGATTCTGTAGAAAAAAAAATCTACGAAGGTAACACTTTTTTACGTGAATGTACCTGCGCGGTCGTCGCAAAAGCCTAACTTCAGAGGGGCAAGTTTACGTGACGCGAACTATACAGTTTGTTGTTTTTTTTCGTGTCAGCCCGTTCAATTCCCGGGAGCGGCACATTTTCGAAGTTACAAGTTTTTATGGGCCCTGGATGAAAACTAATTTAAATAGTTACATTAGATTATTTTACTTAAACGAAACATTCCCTTGTTTTTTGAAAAAAAAAAAACTGTATTCAAAGATTTTCGAAAATTCGTCTTGTCACACTCGGGAATCGAATAGAATAGCATTTATTTCTTAGTATATGGTAATTACATTCAGGTCTTAATATAAAACAGTTTCACATATGCTGAACTAAAAAACGAACTGGCTTAAAATATAAATAAATAAAAAATTTCTTGGGACAAGTCACACACGGTCATCTGATCCCAAGCTAAGCAGAGCTTGTGTTATGGTAACCAAACAAGGACAACTGATATACATATTTACATATTTTATAAATACATACATATTACAGATAAATTACACCCAGACACAGGACAAGCAATCATGCTCATCACACAAAGTTTGTCCTGGGTGGAAATCGAACCCACGACCTCCGGTATAGCAGTCAGGGTCGCTAACCACTATACCAACAGGCCCGTCGAAAATGACAGAACAACATCCTGTACTTTTATGACGTTAATCGGTAGTGTCATTTATAAGAATCTTTCAAACAAACATCCATACTAATATTATAAATGGGAAAGTGCGTCTGTCTGTCTGTCTGTCTGTCTGTTTGTCTTTCTTTCACGGCAAAACGGAGCGACGAATTGACGTGATTTTTTTAAGTGGAGATAGTTGAAGGGATGGAGAGTAACATAGGCTACTTTTTGTCTCTTTCTAACGCGAGCGAAGCCGCGGGCAGAAGCTAGTGTTAAAATAAATTAGAGAAAACCCATGAAATTATTATTTTTCAAATTAATGGACTTTCAACTGTTGAAATTTTCGTTCAATTGAAATGAAATTCTCAAAATTGGTGGTTTTCCTTTATTCTAAATAGCTATGTTTGTTAAAGAGATTTTGTACTTATGAACACTTTAGGGAGCTATTCAGGAGTGTGCAAGTGACAGCGTTAGACACGTTGTCTAGCGCCGTCTCTTTCCCACTGAAAGTAATATCAAAGTAATACTGCTATAAGGGCTTGTTGTACGCCCCCAGGAATAAAACAATCTTACTTTAAACGTCATGGTAAGGGGGCAGTGTGCATCCGCCTTTTACACACATTAAAAAAAATGAAAATTAAAATAATTGAAATATTTTAATAATTCTTTCTGCTACCTTTTAAAGCTGATCATATCTACTTTAATAAAATATTTTTATAAAAACAATTATTTGTTGTTAAGTGGAAGAAAAATGTACCTAAAGTCAATACGAAATCGTAAATTTTGTGTGAAGAGGTACCGGAAATGATTTATTACGGTATCATATACCAATTTTTTTGAATAAATAACTTCGACCATTTGATGATAAAGAGACTGTCTGTCTGAGGAAATTATTATTTACGTTTAGTTTGGGGCCGTCTTAAGCCTATTCTGCGCCGGGGTGCGGGACTCAGCCTGCGCCCTCGTTTTTTTTAGGATACAATTTATATCATCATCTCCCAAGCCTTTTTCTAACTATGTTGGGGTCGGCTCTCTGCCTAACCGGATTCAGCTGGATATCAGTGTTTTACGTGGAGCAACTGCCTATCAGACCTCCATAACCCAGTTACTGGGCGACACGAATACCCCTTGGTTAGACTGGTCAGACTGGCTACGTAACGACTGTCAAAGTTCGAGGAATGACAACCGCGACCAACGGCTTTACGTGCTTTCCGAGGCACGGGATGTCAGTGATGTCCAAGATAAACTTTAGAAAGTACATTATATGAATTGAAAAAGTCACATTGGTGGCACTAGTCCGGATTCGAACGAAAGGCCTTATCCACGGGGCCATCATGACGTCCTGGACATAATTTAAATGATCAGCAAAAAATATTTTAGACTACCAAAATGGATTAATGATCACCAAATTTTGCTAGGTTACATTAGGTTAGAACTGTGACGTTAGGTGCCGTCGTGAACCGCCACCACCCTCGTCCGGTGCTGTTGCTTGGGGACCTCAACGCTAAATCTGCGGCGTGGGGGTCTCCGGTTACCGACGCCAAGGGCAAGGCGTTGGAGGAGTGGGTGGTCACGACCGGCTTGACCGTCCTTAATCGGGGCTTCGAATACACGTGCGTTCGGCAGCGAGGAGGTTCTATGGTGGACATCTCGTTCGCTAGCCGCGCAGTCGCGGGCCTAGTCCACGACTGGCGTGTCGCCGTGGAGGTGAAGACATTGTCGGATCACAGATATATTCGTTTCGATGTCTCCCCCCAGACCACTAGCGGCCGCAGTCCAGTGGCCCCACGAACGGACGGTCCGCGCTGGTCACGCAAGCATATCGAATGGACCCGTCGACGTCGAAGGGGAGGCGCAGTCGTCCTCGGATGTAGGGGTAAGCGCCAGGTGTACATGGTGGTCTGCCGAAATCGCGCAATTGCGCGTTTCATGCGTTGAGGTCAGGCGCCAGCACACCCGATACCGGAGCAGACGTCGTCGGGTCCCTGACGAGGAAGCCGCGCTGTATGAGGTGTACCACGCGGCGAAGAGGGCTCTGTGGCTGGCCATTGACAACGTGAAGACGCGAGCCAGGGAGGAGATGTTGGAGACACTAGATAGGGATCCGTGGGGGCGTCCGTATCGGTTGGTACTAGGAAAACTCGGTCCTTGGGCGCCCCCACTTACGGAGAGTCTCGAAACCCGAGCTGTTGGATGAGGTGGGTGCAGCCCTCTTCCCAGCACGAGCCGTTGGTTCTGCCCACAGCCACAGAGCCTGATGTAGAAGAGGACGCTGGCGTACCAGAGGGGACACAGTCAGAGATGAAGGCAGCTAGCCGTGATGCGGCCCCGGGCTAAAAACGTTGCCCCGGGGCCCAATGGGATCCACGGCGGTGTGTTAGCCCTTGCTCTGAAGGAGCTTGAGCCTCAACTGAGAGGACTCTACACTGCGTGCCTTGAGCAGGGCAAGTTTCCCGTTCAGTGGAAGTCTAGTCGTCTGGTCCTGCTCAGAAAGGTAGGGCGCCCTGCGGACTCACCGTCCGCGTACCGGCCCATAGTATTGCTGGACGAGGTGGGGAAGTTGTTAGAGCGGATTATTGCAGCCTGCCTTGTCAGTCACTTATGCGGAGAAGGGCCGGACCTAGCCGAATGTCAGTTCGGGTTTCGGCACGGGCGCTCCACCATCACCGCAATATCGTGGGTAAGAGTCCTGGCGGAAGACGTGGTGTCTCGGGGCGGGGTGCTGTTGGCGGTGTCCTTGGACATCTCCAACGCCTTCAACACCCTGCCGTGGAGTTGTATTCAGGAGGCACTGCAATATCATCGAGTGCCCCTTACCTCCGCCGCCTCGTTGGAGCTTACTTGAGGGCGTACGCTGCCCTCCTCCGGCCCTCCTTAATGGGTCCAGGGGCGATGAACTTGGGGACGTCCGTTGCCCGTATTCAACTGGAGCCGAGGTGGCGGCGCGTAGTGTTCCCGCACGCCCTTCTTTGATGTTGTGGGGGAGTCATCTATATCAACATACACCCAGACAATGAGCTGCAAATTGCAAAAATACGTAAGATAATTTGAATTTCGTGGACTATCTTTAACATCCACCTTAAGTGCGAGCGCCCGGACGGCTATCATCAATGTCAATAACAAGCGCCAAAAGTGTAATAAAAGAAAAAAATATTATTGTTGATGACTATTTTTTCTTGCTTTCCCATTCAAATTTGTCGTAAGTAACAAGTACAATAAGTTCAATGAAATATCCAAAAATTCAGCGCTCAACGGGCGCCCCCGGGCGCTCCGCGCCCGGGTGCACCGCACCCCTTGCACCCCCTGGTAAAGACGGCCCTGTAGTTTGGTTTAGTTGTGCCACAAAATGTACCGAAAAACTGCTTATTTTTGTCAGAATTGTAAACGCGTCCTTAATCTGTCCGTTAGTTAGATCGTCCAAAAAAACTAGACACTCATTGCCGCTTGATCAAATTATTGAAATACAAAGAAAAATAATTATAAAGCACTAGCTTTTGCCCGCGACTTCGTCCGCGTGGAGTTAGTAGTTCCCGTTCCCGGGGGATTTCCGGGATGAAAACTATCCTATGTCTTTTCTCGGGTTCCAGACTATATCTGTACCAAATATCATTCAAATCGGTTCAGTGGTTTAGGCGTGAAGAAGAGACAGACAGAGTTACTTTCGCATTTACAATATTAGTACGGATAATCTATCTCAACGATTTAAGGTAGTTTTCTTCCAGGACCCATCGAAAATTTCCACCCTGTATACATAGCTGAAATTCCTTTTGATATTTCCAAGTTGGTCTGATAACAAAAGTTGTTGGTTTTTATGAGTAGAATCATCTCCTAGCGAGTTTTTCACGGCCAAAAATACACGTTGTATAGTCAAAAATTAAGGTCTTGTGTTTTTGACATTTTTGGAACGAGAATCGAATACTGAATCGTTTCCTTCAATATGTCCCTCGTCTTACCGAACACGGTACAGGGGGCGTACCACAAGCCCTTGTAGCAGTATTACTTTGATATTACTCTTAGTGGGAAAGAGACGGCGCTAGACAACGTGTCTATCGCTGTCACTTGCACACTCCTGAACAGGAATAAAACAATCTTACTTTAAACGTCATGGTACGGGGGCTAGGGATAGGGGGCTAGGGGCCCAGGGATAAAACAATCTTACTTTAAACGTCATGGTAAGGGGGCTGTGTGTATCCGCCGTTTACACACATTAAAAAAATGTCATTCTGCTTCCGTCCGTTAGACTGTCCAAAAAAATTTGACACACATTTCCGCTTGATCAAATTAGTGAAATACAAAAAAAAGAATTATAAAGCATCAATGTTCCGGTTGGTGTGTGTAAAAGTGTTTTAAATATGAATAAACAAAGTGCATTTATTAATGAAGAAAGTGACGAAAAATTAGTGAAAGAAAATGAGTGAGTACCTACTCTATATATATACATTTTATTATTATTATCACAAATGCAGTATTATATTTTTTGTTTTGTTAATTTATACAAGGTGTATTTTTGCTCTTGCTGAACCCGCTAGGAGATGATTCTACTCATAAAAACAAACAACTTTTATTATGGAACCAACTCTGAAATCTCGAATAAAATATCAGCTGTTTCATACATTATGGTCAGGAGGGCGTTGAACTTTTCTTAGCAACGGCTGATATTTTTTTCGCGATTTCATAGTTGGTTCCATAATAAAAGTTGTTTGTTTTAATGGGTAAAATCATCTCCTAGCGGGTTGTGCAGGGCCAAAAATACACCTAGTATAAATGTACTATCGACAAAATTGAATCATGAATGACCCATTTCGACGACAAATTCTTTGAAGCTGTCAAAATGATAAGACTAAACGTGAGACATTTTTAATACATGTTTACGCGATTGTCGACCTAATAGGCGAGATGACAAAAAAAAAGTAATTAGTCCGTCAGTTCGATGATCAAAAAATTTGGGACACGTATTTTTTCTTTTTTCTCGTAAACAGATAATGACGACAATACAGTGCGTTGAAGTTTCGTGAAACGTCACGCCTTTGTATAATTTTTACTCAGAAGTGACGTCACAAGCCCCCTCTCCGGAACTTTGATGCTCTTTATCTTTGTATTTTGTTATTAATTTGATCAAGCAAAAAATATGTGTCCAGTATTTTTGAACTGTCTAACAGACGGACTAAACAGAATGTCATTCTTTTGATGTAGTCAACATCCCTATTGTATTTGATTGTCTGAGGAAAATAAGCTTATGGTGGGTCATGATTTCATTTTGTCGATTGTACATCGCGCGAAATTCGACGATTACACTCTTAATAACGTTATTTCTGTTCAAATTTTTTTAATGAATAATTGTTGTGGGGTGTAATTACACTATTAATACCTAATTATTTATACCTAGATATTTTCTTTTTATAGAGAAGAAAAGCATAAAGAGCTTAAAAAAGAGCTAAAAAGAAAAAGAAACCGTGAACGTCAAAGAGCTTATTATCAGCGTCAGAAAGATTTGGAGAAAAATGAAGAAAAGATATTTCCTTTTCATAAAGGAGAAACGCTAACAGAGCTAAAAAGAAAAAGAAATCGTGAACGTCAAAGAGCATATTATTACCGTCAGAAAGATTTGAAGAAAAATGAAGTAAAAAAAAAGAAAGTACCAAAAACAAACGCTGAACGTCAAAGAGAATGTCGTCGACGTAAAGCAGAAAAAAACAACGTGGATATGTAATTTGATTTAATAATATTTAAAAACAAATTGTAGTATAATTACATAATTTATCAACTTATGTAATAGGCGAGACGACGAAAAAAAAGTAATTAGTCCGTCATTGAGATTAATAAAAAATTTTGGACACGTGTTTTTTATTTTTTCTCGTAAACGAAAAATGACGACGATACATTGAGTTGAAGTTGTGCGTGACGTCACGATCAGATACAATTTTTGCATTAAGGTGACGTCAAAAGCCCCCACTATGCCCCCACTCCAGAACTTTGTTGCTCTTTATCTTTGTATTTTTTTATTATTTTGATGAACCAAAAAATACGTGTCCCGTAATTTTGGCCGATCTACAAGACGGACTAAACAGAATGCCATTTTTTTTATGTTGTCGTCATCCCTATTATATTAACTTAATTATACTAACTTATGTATTTTTTTTTCACTGGCGGACAATTTTTTTATGTCTCGCCTATTGCATAAGTCAGTTTTTATGAGACGCGTCTAAATCATCGCACCTTTTTCTGGACTTCTAAAATAGAAGGCCGTTCGGCCATCAATCAAGCGGGCCGTGCCAGGGCCGGGGCGTGGACGAGCCGGGGCCTTCCGTGCTCCGCAATTTATATTACACCGAATGTATGGGGCGGGGCGGGACCGTGCAACAAACGTGGTATTGAAGTGTGTCGAGCGGGCCCGGACGGGACACGGATAATGCACTGTGTAATATAAATTGATTCATACAAAATATATCATCATCATCTCCCTAGCCTTTTTCCCAACCGTGTTGGGGTCGGCTGCCAGCCTCACCGGATTCAGCTCGGTATTGGTGTTTTACGTGGAGCGACTGCCTATCTGACCTCCACAACCCAGTAACTGGGCGACACGATACCTCTTGGTTAGACTGGTCTGAGTTTCTGACTAACCAGTAACGACTGTCAAAGTTCTACGAATGACAACCGGGACCAACGGCTTTACGTGCTTTCCGAGGCACGGGATGTCAGTGATGTCTATGATAAACTTTAGAAAGTACATATGAATTGAAAAATATATGTAACAGATTAAAAAAATATATGTAACAGATTAAAACCGTGCCCCGTCCGGGCTCGACCCGGGCACGACCCGCTCTAATGAGAATCATCCCTAATTAACAAGCAATAGTAAATTTAAGTTCAGTACATCTTTGTCTTTCCATTTCATAAAGCAAAGGACAGAAGATAAAATATAAGGTTAGAGCTGTAAAATTAGGACACTCCACAGATAATTTAGACGCGATTAAAAACATGGCGACTAAAAATACTTCGATTTACTTCAGGCGCTGTCTAATTTGACAGGATTAAACTAAAATGTATCTTTTGTCCTTTTCTTTAAGAAATGGAAAGAGAGAGATGTACTCAGCTTAAATGTGGTATAGTTTGTGAACTAAATAAATAATATGTAATTTGGAATAAATCAATAAATAATATATGTAATTTGTTTCATTGCAGTGCAAATAAAACAAGCAATATCGTTAGAATTGTACGCCAAGGGAAGAAAAAACCTCAAAAAAGAGACGACATATCTACTACGACTACACAGTAAGTATTGATATTTTAACTTTTAAACTTTCGCGTTTCATGTTAACACATATATTAGAACGGGTATTAACGCGAAAAGTAATTATTTATTAAGTAGTAATTATTAATACCTTGGAAGGCTTGACGCAGACTCACCACCATTTGCGACCACGACCTGGGGGCGTACCACAAGCCCTTATAGCAGTATTACTTTGATATTACTTTCAGTGGGAAAGAGACGGCGCTAGACAACGTGTCTAACGCTGTCACTTGCACACTCCTGCAACAGGACTAAAACAATATTACTTTAAACGTCATGGTAAGGGGGCTGGTCGTATATAAAAAACATACAAAATAGCAAATAAAAATATGAGTTTTGTATAACGGCGAACTTTAACCAAAGTTGAGTTATACCATCAGTATTAGAAACTGATTTGAATGATGGAAAATAATTAAAAGTATCTAAAAGAAAGTCGTGATAGTTACACATTTTATAACTCAAGTACGGCAGAACCGATTTGACTGAAAATTGGTAGGGTAGGATAGTAGCTTAGGACCAGGGGACGGACATAGAATACTTTTTATCTTCTTTTTTTAGTAACCAAAAATCTGATATAATCCGGGTGAACCCCTTAACTAGTAAACTAAATAAAATCTAATTTTAGACCAGTTAATTTTTTTTTTCTATTCTTTAAATATACATATGTATTTTATGCAGGTATCGGACAAAACGAAATTAGCCATGTCCTTTGACTTTACATGTGAACCATAAATTGGCCATGCCTTTTGACTTTGAAATTATTTTTTTGTGCAGGCAACACACACAAGGCGAGCCATCGACTGCGCAAGCGTCGAGTAGCGGTTCCGCGGGAGAATTAGACGAGTAAGTATATTTTTTTTATTGATTGTGCTCATGATAACAAACATTATTTATCTTAGGAGCAAAGCCGAAATCGCGAAAAAAATATCAGCTGTTCATTACATTAGACAAACATAAATGTACTGGACAGCTGTTTTTTTTTTTTTTTTTTTTTTTCGCGAATTTAGGTTATCATGAGCACAATCAAGTGTTTAAGTATCGTACACTTGCGTAATGTTTATAATAGTAACCGTGACCCTGGAACATAAAGGGCAACCGAAGGAACATGAGTGGGTTTTAGTCGTAAAAGTCTGACACGCCCTCCCGCCGCGCCCAGGACGGGAGAAGGCATTGGATGATTTCCCACTCCCCAAAAAAAGTATCGTACACTAATTACCAGTCAAGGTCAACCTATACATTTTTCCATACTAATATTATAGATGGCAAAGTGTGTCTGTCTGTCTGTATGTTTGTCTTTCTTTCACGGCAAAACAGAGCGACGGATTAACGTGATTTTTTAAGTGGAGATAGTTGAAGGGATGAAAAGTGACATAGGCTACTTTTGGTCTCCTTCTAACGCGAGCGAAGCCGCGGGCAAAAGCTAGTAGGTTTATGAAATGGTACACTGACTGTTGATATATCAACGCACAGCCCAAACCGCTGCTCCTAGAGACATGAAACTTGCAGTGTGTGTTCTTTATAAAGAACTAGCTTCTGCCCGCGGCTTCGCTCGCGTTAGAAAGAGACAAAAAGTAGCCTATGTTACTCTCCATCCCTTCAACTATCTCCACTTAAAAAATCACGTCAATTCGTCGCTCCGTTTTGCCGTGAAAGAAAGACAAACAGACAGACACACTTTCCCATTTATAATATTAGTATGGATAAGTAGCCAATAAGAATTTCTTTTCTGGAAATTGGGCCCCTAAAAGGGTGAAATGGGGATGGAAGACCGAAATACGTGTGGGCAAAAGCCAGTGTGGCGACATCTATCGCCAAACATGTGAACTACAAGTAACATTCTATATCGCGATATTTCCGGCGACATTAGCATATGTACAGGGACCTAATTCTCGGTTTATGTGATACTAGCTTCTGCCCGCGGCTTCGCTCGCGTTAGCAAGAGACAAAAAGTAGCCTATGTTACTCTCCATCCCTTCAACTATCTCCACTTAAAAAATCACGTCAATCCGTCGCTCCGTTTTGCCGTGAAAGAAAGACAAACATACAGACAGACACACTTTCCCATTTATAATATTAGTATGGATAATATCGCCTTCGATAAGATATCGAGCGTCCTATATCGATCAAAAATATCACAAAAATATCAAAAGTATCGCTATATTGTATTCTCGGGCTCGTTAGATATTACCTGTCACTTTGTCTATGGCGATTACGTTCCATTTTCTCGAGTTAAAATAATAATTATCGATGTTTTTTTCCGCTTTCTGTTTATCGCATTATGTATTATTAAATATCCCAAAGTTATAGCACTTTCTTCAATATGTTATATAAATATTATATTTGTAAGTTTGTATGTAGGGGGTAAACTCTGGAACTACTGGTCCGATTTGAAAAATTCTTTCAGTGTTAGAATGGGCTACATTTATCGAGGAATGCTATAGGCTATATACCATCGACGACCCACGGGAGCGGAGCAGTAACAAACAATGCGGGTGAAACCGCAGGGGACAGCTAGTGTTATATAATTATAGAATTTTAATTTATTTTGGTGATCATGATTTAATTCTTTATAAATAAATAAAAAACTTAAGTAAATGGATAACATAACATGTAACGGAACGCACTCACTTCACTTCAATATCAGTTAATTTAACACAGATTATCACATACGATATCCGTATCGTTGCATATCGAGTGCTGCTACTACTACTACTACTGAGAATACCGATTTATCCAAATAACTCGATATCCGCCATTTTAATTTGATAATTATCGATTTCGATAATTATCTAACGCACGAGAATTGGGTTCCAGAAACCCCGACTGGAACCGTCGGGCAGTAGCCCACCAGACATAACACCTGTCTGGTCGGAGGATCCTCCCTTTTCAACGGAGGATGAGGGACTTTACACTCTGTCCGTCCCTCATTCCTCCAAACCAGTGTTGCCGATTCCCTTGGTCACAAACTAGACTAATTTTAAGTTAAATGCATCTTTCTCTTTTCATTTCTTAAAGAAAAGGACAGAAGATACAATTTAGTTTCATCCTGTCAAATTAGACAGTGCCGGGAGAAAATTGACGTATATTTAGACGCCATGTTTATAAAACGCGGCGAAATTATCTATGGAGTGTATAAATTTGACAGGACTTATCTAATATTTTATCTTCTGTCCTTTTCTTAATTAAATGGAAAGAGAAAGATGCACTTAACTTAAATTTACGTTAGTTTGTGAACAAGAGAATCGGCACCAGTATAAAAATAATTTAAATAATTATCGTTCAACCAATGAATGCGTAGAATATAGTTTTATTTATCAAAAACCAATTACAATAATAATACCAGCCTATAACTGTCCCACTGCAAGGCAAAGGCCTCTTCTCATACAGAGAAGGCACGAGCATTGATCATCACGCGCGCTCAAGACGGGTTGGCGATTTCAGACTTATATTAACTACAAGTCCAGGTTTCCTCACGATGTTTTCCTTCACCGATGTCTGCGATGTCTAAGATAAACTTTAGAAAGTACATATGAATTGAAAAAGTCACATTGGTACTTGCCCGGATTCGAACCCACAACCACTTGCATGAGAGGCGGGTGCCACTAGGCCATCACGACATACACGACATAATACCATAATTTATTTGTTTCAGAAGCGGCCCATTAGGAGACGGTACACTCATAGTGGATAAATTTGAAGTTCATGAAGAGGGCTTCAGTTAATTTAGAGAATATCAATTTATAGTACGATTTTTAATTCGAGTCAGAAAAATGACAAGTGCAACTGTCACTGATACCAAAAAGGGTGACCCGCTACAATAGTGATGTTCCACAATCGATAGACTTAGACATTTAATCATGCTTTGTTTTATTAGATACCTAAGCGTTTTTTATTGTAAATATTGAATACATACCGTCTTAAATAAAACAATTTTAGAAATATGGACCTTACCAAAAACAAATAATATAACAGTGTTTAATGTAATATTAAATTACCTACCGTGTATGTCTTCTATTTAATTACCGTAAATTACATGTAATATTTTTTTTATAATTAGAGACAATTTGATATTGAATTAAAAAAGTATTCTCGACTAAGATTTAATTGTAAAAACTCGATTGTACCACATCACTATTTATTTGGGACCAAAAACCTGCAACACTGGAAATGTCATTTTTCTGACTCGAATTAAAAATCGTACTATAGTGTTAGATTACGTTTATAAACGACAATAGGGAATATGCATGTGTATTTAAGACTAGCTTTCGCTCGCGGCTTCACCCGCGTGTATATCGAACTTTTATTCACTACTTTATCGCTTTAGAGGTTAAATTTATTATAAATCCTTTATTATTGGGTACCTACTATACCTGAGATTGACCTGTGGTCTAGTGTTCAGTGACCCTGACTGCTAAGCTAGAGGTCGTGGGTTCGATTCCCACCCAGGACAAACTTTGTGTGATGAGCATAAATGTTAGTACTGTGTCTGGGTGTTATTTATCTATAATATGTATGTATTTAAAAGTTATCTAAGTATGTATATCAGTTGTCAAGCTCTGCTTAGCTTGGGATCAGATGGCCGTGTTACACACGACCATCCCCATGTCCCAGGTTCTGCAAGTTTCATGTCTCTAGGAGCAGCGGTTTGGGCTGTGCGTTGACATATCAACAGACCGTCAATTAGTTAGTTTGCCATCCATACTAATATTCTAAACTAGCTTTTGCCCGCGGCTTCGCTCGCGTTAGAAAGAGACAAAAAGTAGCCTATGTTACTCTCCATGCCTTCAACTCTATCTCTACTTAAAAAATCACGTCAATTCGTCGCTCCGTTTTGCCGTGAAAGGAAGACAAACATACAGGCAGACAGACGACAGACAGACACACTTTCTTATTTATAGTATGGATGTCAAAGTGTATTGTGTCTGTCTGTCTGTTTGTCGGATTGACGTGTTTTTTTTTAAGTGAAAATAGTTGAAGGGATGAATACATAGGCTTCTTTTTGTCTCTTTCTAACGCGACCGAAACTGCGGGAAAAAGCGAGTGTTATCTATACTTCTATACTAATATTATAAAGAGGTAAAATTTGTAGGTTTGTAAGTTTGTATGTAGGAGGTAATCTGTGGAACTACTGGTCCTATTTGAAAATTTCTTTCAGTGTTAGATAGCCCATTGATCGAGGAATGCTATAGGCTATATACCAACACGCTACGACCCACGGGAGCGGAGCAGTAACGTAAAATGTGGGTGAAACTGCAGGGGACAGCTAGTAAATAGATATTTGTACTATCGACAAAATTGAATCATGACCCATTTCGACGACAAATCGTTTGAAGCTGTCAAAATAATAAGACTAGACGTGTGACATTTTTAATACATGTACACGCGATTGTCGACCTAATTGTATTTGATTGTCTGTAGGAAAATAAGCTTATGGTGGGTCATGATTCCATTGGGTCGATTGTACTTATTCGACTTCATGCATATTCGCTATTGTCAGAAAATAATGTAGGTTGAAAAGCTTGGCGAATGTCGCCTTTAATTGGTTGTTTTTTTTTGTGTTTGTAATTTTAATATTAAACTTTACAAACCTTACTCTTAAGTGACATAGGAGAAAACACCTACTACTTTTCTTAGTCGAGTCAATTTACTTTGTAGTCGAGTCTAACTGTATGTTGGGCCTATTGAAAAACTAAGTGCATTTCATTAAAATAATGCCTTTTTGTCAAGTTTTCCTTGCTAAACTTCAACAAATACATAATTATTTGATAAATTTTTTATTGTTTTATTTCATCCTAAATCTTTCCTAATAAATAAACTCTAGTCATATATGACCTCTCCATAGGTCATCATCTATACAGGGTTATTGGTAAAACACCGACATCCTCTCAGGACTATGTTACTATCATCATAAACAACAACTTTTGTTCTATGAATTCTATGATTTTTTACAAAATGTTATACATTTACCAAAAACAAATCTTCAAGATTTCGTTGTCCTATCTAACACATTTCAACTCTGTATTGTGCCGTAACAACATACCTACGCTTGCCGCGCACTGTCCTCGTTTGCTACGCAGACTTCATCACAATTAGAGTGTTCAATTTAAATATTTTTAATTTTGTATGAATATATAATGAACTAAAATATGATAATTTTTAAAATGTCATAGATCAAAAGTTGTTGATTATGATGTTAGTAACATAGTCCTGAGAGGATGTCGGTGTTTTACCAATAACCCTGTATATCTTTTTCCCCAACTAAGTTTGTTTTTGCTTCCAGTCGAAGCCTGATGATAAAATGATACCTAGGTATTAGATTTGTAAATACATAATAATATTATGTATTAATGTACATTATATATTATATAATGTACCATGTCAATATTGTTAATGTTAAGGAGCTGGTGTTTTCTAGCAGAGTACCCTTGAGTGTTTGTACTGTAATAATGCCAAACACGCAAGTAAAGCACACACGTGGCAACCTGAGAAGAAGCAGCTGTAAGTGCTGTAACGAGATCAGAGATTATATGTACTACTGGTCGCAGTCCAAACAATAGGGATGACGACAGCATTAAAAAAATCGCATTCTATTTAATCCGTCTGATAGATCGGCCGAAAATACACGGGACACGTATTTTTTGCTTGATCAAATAAATTTAAAAATACAAAGATATAAAGAGCAACAAAGTTCCGGAGTGGGGGCTTTTGGCGTCACCGTAATGCAAAAATTGTTTCTTATTGTGACGTCACGCACAACTTCAACGCACTTGTTGTCGCTACACATTTTAACGAATATTAGAGTTTGACATTTAATTGTTTAGAGATAGATATTTAATTATTTTAATGTCAGTGGAATTGATGATTTTAGTATTAGTCGATTTATTTGCTTAAAAGACTTGTGTCAGAGTTAAAGTTCGCTATTTTTTAGGCTGTCAATACTGGTGGGCCAACACTTAGACTGAATCGTTCACTTTTTTGGCGGCAAAAGCGTGAGGAACATCTCTTCGGTTATCATTGACAGTTGTTATTATGTTTTGAGGCTATAATACCGTTAAACGTGTTGACTCAATTGTATGTAAAATATTTGATTGAATATTATATTGGCAGTTATTTAGTGTTCCTTTGCCTAGTTCTTACATCAGAAGTGGAATAGAAAACGCGCTCAAATACGCCGCGCCGCCGCAAGCGCACTCGGGGGAGAAAAGTATCCATCCAGCCCGAGTGATACAAGTAGTTCGTTTTCCAGAATTTAGGTCACCTTCATCGAGTAGCTCTGATGGACACAGGAAAAGGAAAAGGAGACGCACCAGGCGTGTGTCTCCCGCAGTGAGTCAGAATGTTTTATTGTCTTCTGTGAGCCAGAATGTTTTATTATCTTCTGTGAGTCAGAATGTTTTATTATCTTTTGTGATTTCCGATAAGAAGCCAATGCTCGTGGTTACCATTGGTCTGATCGTGTTTTACAATATCAAGCGTTGCAAAAATTACGCAGTGCTGCCAGAGCCTGGTACGACTTGGAAATGGAGGAATTGGCGAAATACTTTGTTAGATACGTTTCAAATTAAACGTAACATGTATAGTTTGGTAATAGTACATAATGATACAAGTGTGCTGTGTTGGTCATATGCGATATTGTGCGTGAGCCGTAGGCGAGCACAACAAGAAAGCCGAGTATGTATTAATGAAGTACTTATATAAAATGACAAAAGCGCGCGAGTGTCATACGACGTTTTTTCGGCTCACTTGTGGGTAAAATAAAAATATTTATATAATCAATTATTATTAGAATATCATCAATTAGATAAACAATAAAAGTGTGGAATGCTTTAATATTTAAGTAACCAGTAAGTAAGTAATAGTGGTAATAGACTGTGTGGCAGCGTCATAGCCGTGTTTAAAAAAAAAAGTCGTTGCGTATCAATCAACGAAATGTAAGTATGTGAAAGAAAAATGTGTATTAAGCGACAAATTTAAGAATGCGTACTGGACATACTTTTACTTTGCAATCTTGATTAAGAAACGCAATAACGGGTCTAAATGCAAGGTAATAAGACCCACTTTACGAAGTGTGTTGAAAAAGATTTAATTATTACGAAACCTGTGGACGGTCAATCATTATACGAATTTTATTTTGTACAAAAGGTAAAATTGATAAAATGAGGTTGTCATTTTTTGAACAAGTCTTAGCCGTAAATTTAAAGGAAGAATTGTTATAGACTCTTCCATATGCAATCAAAGTGTGTTGGTTATAATTACTAAAGCAGACTGGATGTTATCAGTTCAATTGCAAGACCCAAGTATTTGTGCAATTAGAGAAATATTAGAATCAGGTCAGGCCGAGCTAAATAAGAAAGCGTATAAAGGTAATAAGGTATGCCGTCGGACCGACTATGGTAGGCGATGGCTTGTCAGGTACAAAGTAAAGGATATGCGTGGTGATCGTGGTGGATTTGTACTTGGTTATGGAAATCCATGGTGAACACCTTGCCTTGTACATGGTGATACACGACTGAGTGGTCGTGAACATCACTTAGTTTAAGCCATGTGTAGCTAAGTGTTCCGAGGGGACCACATGTGCTGAAAATATGAAACCGTGAATTAAATTGGCCGACCTAGATCCTGAAGGTTGAGAACGGCCTAAGAAGTTCAGGTATTTAGTTTATGCATAATGGTTTTATTTACACATGTACAACTAAAATCTGTTTCCTACAACTTTTACTGTAATACTTTACTTACTGCGCTAAGGTGTCTAGCGCATTTGCTTTAAATATAAATTATTTTGGTATTTCGGACAACAGTTTCAATTCAAAGATGTAATCAAATGCATTCACTTCGAACATTTCTCAGTTGTGGCAAAGTGACGGAATTGTACTTGGTTATGGAAATCCATGGTGAACACCTTGCCTTGTACATGGTGATACACGACTGGGTGGTCATGAACATCACTCAGTTTAAGCCATTGGTTGAGTTAGTTGGCCGGTGATGGGATAACTAGCTCTGCCAAATTCTGTCGCTCTGCTCTGCTGCGTGAATGTTGAAGTACAGCAATGATTAGTGTTTCAATTGGGAGTCTTTTTCTGGTGGCCGTCGATGGACTAGCAGAGAGGGCGCTCAATTCAAATAACTACGGCATTGTCTAGGGTGAACTGTAAACATTTCAATAACTGACCGCTGAAGGAACATTTCCCAGTTGTGGTATAGTGGCGGAATTGTACTTGGTTATGGAAATCCATGGTGAACACCTTGCCTTGTACATGGTGATACACGACTGAGTGGTCATGAACATCACTTAGTTTAAGCCATTGGTTGAGTTAGTTGGCCGGTGATGGGATAACTAGCTCTGCCGAATTCTGTCGCTGTGCTCTTCTGCGTGAATGTTGAAGTACAGAAATGATTAATGATTCAATTGGGAGTCTTTCTGCTGTCTGTCAATGGAATGGCAGAGAAGACGTCCAATTCAAATAACGTGACTTAATGCTTGTAATATAATTTGTGTATTTGTTCTCAGCAACTGCACCAGACTGGGCCGCCATCCGAGGACGGATGCGTGCGCAGGACGGCCGTGTTGTCGCTACACATTTTAACGAATATTAGAGTTTGACATTTAATTGTTTAGAGATAGATATTTAATTATTTTAATGTCAGTGGAATTGATGATTTTAGTATTAGTCGATTTATTTGCTTAAAAGACTTGTGTCAGAGTTAAAGTTCGCTATTTTTTAGGCTGTCAATACTGGTGGGCCAACACTTAGACTGAATCGTTCACTTTTTTGGCGGCAAAAGCGTGAGGAACATCTCTTCGGTTATCATTGACAGTTGTTATTATGTTTTGAGGCTATAATACCGTTAAACGTGTTGACTCAATTGTATGTAAAATATTTGATTGAATATTATATTGGCAGTTATTTAGTGTTCCTTTGCCTAGTTCTTACACACTATATATCGTCGTCATTCTACGTTACGTTTACGAGAAAAAAGAAAAAATACGTGTCCAAAATTTTTTGATAATCTATCTGACGGACTAATTACTTTTTTTTTTTTGTCGTCTCGCCTATTTGTATTTTACATAGAGTTGCACGGGTATGGCATATTCGATCTAAGAATGCAGGATATAGGTTCTCGGTTATGACATAAGACTGTATAATTTGCTGTTGAGGTTGAAAAAATGTAGGATTATGACTTCTAAGTTATCTGACAATTTTACTTGCTGTTATACCAAATAAGCGATAAAAAAAAAACAACATAATGCTATGTCCCACGTATGCTAAGCAAGCACTAAACTAAATACTAACACAATGCGGGTGAATTTAGTGGGTTTAATGTACATATTGTAAAGCATATTGTACACAAGTTTAAACTTCGGGTTGCTAACATATCTGTATGCTCTGTGCACTTAGTCTTGTCTTGTCAGTTTTGAAGTTTTCCAAAAGATTTGACACTGACAATAACACCTTTGGATTTGTGTGTACCTGTCAATTTTGTTAAAAACAATAATATTGTTTTATCTGATTAAAAATAGTGTTTTAACATTAAATACTTCACTTGCGCAGCTTATTCCAATTGTTTATCAGTTCTATATCTGCTAAGTGTCGATTAAAAACAAGTTACCTTATAAAAGTTGATCTCATTCGCGTAAATCCAAACCTAAAAAACAAACTTTTACAAAATAATCCGAAATCACGTTATAATCCAAGTTTTATGCTTTAAAACTGTCATTACCTTCTTAATTCTAACGAAGGCAACTATAAATGACAAAAAACTAGACTATATCCATCTAAAAAGAGTCCTAGAATGTTCAGTGTAGTTAGGCGTTGATAATAGTCGTTTAGCAGTCAGAGTATATTTATGATATTGTCGAAAATGGACACATATCAACTATGTAGCTGTTGTCAAGAGCTGGTGTGTCTTAAAAGCATGTGGAAGGAGTATATCTGGATGGGGAGGACTGAAGTGTATGGAGACATGTTAAAAGAATGCTTCAATTTGTCTGTGAGTATACTACTGTGCGTCATACTTTGTAATTATAAGTAAGTATGATATGAATAATATAAATAAATAGTGATGAATTGCTGGGCATCTATACCAGCAATGAATTTACAAACTTTTTAAAACATTTTAATAAACATTACATAGGTAGTATAAAATAAATCACTGTCTGTTCCTATGTATAGATCTTTAAAACTATGCAATGGATATTGATGCAATTTTTTTAATAGATATGATGCAATTTATTAAGAGGGAGGTTTATATGTAATTAATTTGTATATTAAAGAAGGAAAAAACCAAGATTTTCAAAGATATGTGACACCCAAGCAAAGCTGGGACGGGTTGTTAGTAAATACTCTAATTAATTATTTTCATACATAGGCTACAAGAAAACTTATAAAAACTAAAACCATTTTGCACCAATTTTGCTCACTAGGTCTACATATTTTTTTTTGGTTCAAAAGATAAAAAAATGGAACCCTTATAAAATCACTTTTTTGGCCGTCTGTCTGTCTGTCAAGAACCTTTTTCTCAGAAACGTGTTGAGATATCAAGCTGAAATTAATATCACATACTCAAGTCTGCTATCTCTCAAAGCAGTGAAAAAATCGAGTTTTTAAATCATCGCAATAAAAAGATACAGTGGTTTATATAACATATTTAGACAAGGGAATCAAAATCTATGGGGTACTTCCCATTGACCAAGAATCATGAAATTTGGCAAGAAGCAATGTCATGTAGCATGAGTAAAGAAAAAACTGAAAACCGTAAATTTGTAGATATTTCACAAAAAGAAAACAATTTACGGAACCATTGTTGCGTAAATCCGAGTCACACTTGACTGGTTTTTTCAACTAAAAACGCTTTATTAATAGGTAGCTTTAGTAGCTCTATTTTGCGTACCATGCTAAACATAACTAACAATTTAACTTCCAGTGGACACATAAAGATGAAACAAAGGATCTAATTTGTGAAGTATGTATCACACTGCTGCGAAATGCAGTGCAGTTCAAACAGAAGGTGCTGAGGTGTCAGTCTTCATTACAACTGCAGTTAGAAGGTAAGGGTCTAGATACTAATAGAAATATAATAGGTTTTTTCGCATTATTTATTTATAAATACACTAAATTTGTACAAAATTTACAAAGTAAATTGTTAATTAAAAAAAAACAACATTTTTTTTTTACAAAAATAAAATGGCATAAAACACTCGTCTGTATAGCTGTTAATTGGAAAATTGACGTAATTAAGTCTGGTAATTTAATTTGCTTAGAATCACATTATTTTAGCTATAAAAACTCCAATGTGATTCAAATATGAGTCAATATTTTTTTAATAAACTTTATATTTGAATTAATCTGTCCGCATTTTTTTTACTTTAATTTTTTTTTCAGATGGTACATCAACATTGAAGGAAGAGTTACAAATAGATTCGGACGTAGATGGGAATGAAAATATCACATTTGGTGAGTTACTTGCACAATCCATAGAATCATACTACCCATACTCTCAAAGTGTGCACCTCGCTTGTGACGTATCGCTGTGTGAATGCTAGCGCTACTAAAGGCGGAACCACATTACCGTGTCGTGGCGCGCCATGATGCTTACTGGCGTGGCGGTGAGTGTGCACACTTACGTGTCGTGTCGTGGCGCATTCTCGCGTTTTTTCTGAACAGTACTTAACGAACCTTTGCAGCGTTCAAACGTGCATAATGTTTTCTTTTGATGAACACCTACAATTTCTCTTAGCATTGAAAAATCTTCAAACCAAAAAAATAAAAGAAAATACTAGGTTCACCCTATTTTATTTTTTTATTTTATTCAGAAAGGAACTCCAACAAAGGATACACATTACATGCATTATTATACAAAGTTCTTTGAAGATTTGTGCACCTTCAGTTATAGGAGAACACATCATACATACATCATCATTTTAATCATAGTTTAGAATTGTATAAGTTAAACACGATAAAATTGAAATCAAAGTAAAATTAAACAGTATTAAATTGAATTAAACATGAACATAAAATTAAAAAAAACATTTGAAAATAAAACACGGGTTAAATAGTAAACAATTGAAGAGTAAAATTAAAAAAAATTAAACATTAAAATATTTTAAAACACAAATAATACAATGAAAGAGAAAAAAAACAGAGATAAACAGAGGATTGTTAATTTTGTATAATTATTCATTTATACCTTTTTAAATCTATATATATAAAAGAAAGTCGTGTTAGTTACTTCACTTATAACTCAAGAACGGCTGAACCGATTTAGCTGAAAATTGGCAGGGAGGTAGTTTAGAGCCAGGAGAAGGACATAGGATACTTTTTATCCCGTTCGACATCATTCCCGTGTGACTTGACATGTAACGTCAGTCACTATAAAACGTGGTATAACAAAAAAGAATCAGACTTGGAATAACAAAATTGACGTATAATGACAGCTATGTAATGACGTATGGATGACTATTTGATATTTGTAAGAAATCAATAATATAACTATTTCTATTAAATAAATAATTAACATTATTGCCCAATTGCCCATTCGTATAAACAGTGAAGTGAACTATAAAACTCGGTATGGTTAAAAATTTAAGTTTTTAGGTGAAGTGAAGTTTAATTAATTAGTAGGTAGGTAGTAGGTAGGTAGTAGGTAGGTAGTAGGTAGGTAGTAGGTAGGTAGTAGGTAGGTAGTAGGTAGGTAGTAGGTAGGTAGTAGGTAGGTAGTAGGTAGGTAGTAGGTAGGTAGTAGGTAGGTAGTAGGTAGGTAGTAGGTAGGTAGTAGGTAGGTAGTAGGTAGGTAGTAGGTAGGTAGTAGGTAGGTAGTAGGTAGGTAGTAGGTAGGTAGTAGGTAGGTAGTAGGTAGGTAGTAGGTAGGTAGTAGGTAGGTAGTAGGTAGGTAGTAGGTAGGTAGTAGGTAGGTAGTAGGTAGGTAGTAGGTAGGTAGTAGGTAGGTAGTAGGTAGGTAGTAGGTAGGTAGTAGGTAGGTAGTAGGTAGGTAGTAGGTAGGTAGTAGGTAGGTAGTAGGTAGGTAGTAGGTAGGTAGTAGGTAGGTAGTAGGTAGGTAGTAGGTAGGTAGTAGGTAGGTAGTAGGTAGGTAGTAGGTAGGTAGTAGGTAGGTAGTAGGTAGGTAGTAGGTAGGTAGTAGGTAGGTAGTAGGTAGGTAGTAGGTAGGTAGTAGGTAGGTAGTAGGTAGGTAGTAGGTAGGTAGTAGGTAGGTAGTAGGTAGGTAGTAGGTAGGTAGTAGGTAGGTAGTAGGTAGGTAGTAGGTAGGTAGTAGGTAGGTAGTAGGTAGGTAGTAGATAGGTAGTATGTCAATTCGAATTCTATATTCATAGTTGACAGGACAACGTCTGTCGGGTCAGCTAGTAAATAATAAAGTAATATACTATTTTACTGACGTTCAAAATTTCAGTAATTCTATTCAATAAGATCGTCAGTAATTTTGCAAATATTAATAAATTCAAAAGTGCCCGCCAGATGTTCGTGTCGCGCCACGAGCCACGCGCCGGTACAGAAACACATTTTGCCCGTGTGTCGTGTCGCGTCATAAACCCCCACCACCGCTCTGGTGCAATCGGTGGCGAGCAGTCGGCGACACGGCCGAACGTGTCGCGCCACGACACGCCATGCAAGTGTGTCTCTAACCATACTAAATGTATGAAACCGATATGCTTCTGGCGCGCCACGACACGCCACGACACGGTAATGTGGTTCCGCCTTAAACGAACAAAACGAGGCGAACACGGCGCGCGCGGGAAAGTGGGAGAGTGCGAATGAAATATCCTATAGGCAAATCCCGCTATAATGGCAACATACGCATCTGTCATTATGTCACCTTTTTCGAGACCTGACCTTAAAATCCGATCGCCCCAATCGGGTAGTTTACACCATTAACCAATAAATGTTAGACACAATTTATATAAAACCGCTTTTAATTTCAGCCCAATGAATTTGCTATAAAATTTGATTTTTAGTTGCTTTGAAATCAATAACTGAGTTGTTATTTTAGTGACGTCATAAGTTGCCATTGCCATACAAAATCAGGGAGAATTGCGTTTTGACAGCTCATAAAAAGTACGTCAATTGATAGTGGTGTAAACTACCGTATTCTCCCCGAGCCAAAAGCGGCGGGGTTATTACCTATGAAAGAGCAATCAGCAATATTTGCGCAGTGATCGCGCGATCACCGCCCGATCGTCAAAAAAAATTGTATTATGTATGAACCGATTGCTAATCGCTCGCTGATTGTTCTAATGCACTTATTGCTACGATGACGATAAAGTAGCAATCGCTGTAACTAATTAAATATCACCTTTAACAAAAAAAAACTTAACTTTGCTCTTAAAAACCATACTTAATACGACACCACCAAACGAAAAATGCATATTTTAGTTAACTGATTGCTCCACAGAGGCAGCACTATCGCTAGATTGCTATTTGACGTGACGTATTTTGAATTGACGTTTGACCAGCAAATATTGCTAAATTATCACGATCGCTCGGCTATTGCAAGATACGTAATCCCGGTGCGGGGTATGTCCATTAAGAATAGTATTGGCGAGTCGTTTGCAACCTGCGGCTCGCGAGCCACATGTGGGTCTTAGGATGTGAAGCTATGGCTCTTTAGTCCCATACGAAGTAGTAGAATTGTAGGCAAGAAAAAAAATATGGCTCTTCAAAAATTTGAAAATTTTGTACATTAATATTTTTGACTCCAAAAAGTTGCCGACTTCTGCTGATATAGGCTATTTGACATCACGACATCTTATTACGCTTTTGACCGCTATGGACTAAAGAGACTTTGACCTCTGAGTTTGTTTCGGATGTTTCTTCTCAGAGCAGTCCAGCTACGAAACACCGGCCCCATCGTTCGCTTAAATAACAAAACCAATATATTGACGCGTCAAAGTGTTATGCATACAACCTATTTACAAAGCAAAAATGATTTTATGATTTTTTATGGCATTCTCGACACCGAGTGGTTCAGCACAACACTCATTAAGTACTTACTACTCTATCACTTTGGTAATTTAAACTGTAATGATAGATGTATAGATGTTGAAAATAAATAAATAAAGTATAGTGACGAAATTGTAAAATAGGTTTGTTCTCTTTTCCAGAAACAGAAGTATCTAATATGAAAGTAGAAAGAGAAACATGCGAAAATGAGGCTGATGTATTAAATGATGAAGATACTAATTATGGAGGTAAGACATTTAAATATAATCTTTATATTTAACTAGCGACCCGCCCCGGTTTCGCACGGGTGTTATAAATCTTTGACAATCTCGACTTTACTATGATATGAATGTATCCTCTTATCTATACTATTATAATAGGCGAGACGACGAAAAAAAAAAGGTAATTAGTCCGTCAATTAGATTCTTTCTCAGTCAAAGAGTCCGTCAAATGACGACGATACAGTGCGTTGAAGTTTCGTGTGACGTCACGATCTTTTACAATTTTTACAAGATGGTGACGTCAAAAGCTTGCTCTTTATCTTTGTATTTTTTTTAAAATACGTGTCCCGTATTTTTGGCCGGTCTATCAGACGGACTAAACAGAACATAATGCTATTTTTTTATGTTGTCTCCATCCCTATTATATAAACTAACAGTCCCCCGCGGCTTCGCCTGCGTGATTGTCGAAACTTCCGAATTTCCAAAAATCCTTCCTTAGTGGATTTTGTTTCGCTAAGCCCAACTTGAATCCACTAAGAAATAATTTTTGGAAATCCATACTAATATTATAAATAGGAAAGTGTGTCTGTCTGTCTGTTTGTCTTTCTTTCACGGCAAAACGGAGCGACGGATTGACGTGATTTTTTAAGTGGAGATAGTTGAAGGGATGGAGAGTAACATAGGCTACTTTTTGTCTCTTTCTAACGCGAGCGAAGCCGCGGGCAGAAGCTAGTTTCAACTCCAAAGGGAAATAAAATAGGGGATCGCCAGGGAACCGCTGGTCATAGATGTCCAGTGCTATGGGCTGTGCGTTGATATATCAACAGTCAGTCAGTTTACCATCATCGGCTTCCGAACCGGATTCAGCTGGATAATCATAATCATCATAATCATAATCATTTATTCACTAGAAATGTGGTAATACAGTGGTGGTAAGTGGTGATACCAGTGTTTTACGTGGAGCGACTGCCTATCAGACCTCCACAACCCAGTAACAGGGCGACACGATACTCCAAGGATAGACTGGTCAGACTTTCTGGCTTCTGACGACCCTTAACGTCTGTCAAAGTTCTACGAATGACAACCTCCCGGTTGTGAAATGGGAAATCATCAAATGACTTCTCCCACCCCGGGCGGGGCGGAAGGGAGTGTCAGACTTTTACTGACTAAAACCCACCCTTGTTCCTTCGGTTGCCCTTTATGTTCCGGGGCCGCGGTAACTATTACAACTATTCCGCAACCCCGGTAGACAATAGCCCTAGAGGGCCCCGTCACGACTCCTCTTTGAGGCAATATTTTATATTATAATGTAATGACTTCTTCCACAGATGCTCCGTTAATAGAAGAAGACAAGACTGAATTAAAAAATGGCGCTATCAAAGGTGAGTTATCATCAGTGTGCCAAAGAGTATTTAAATCTTCGAACACACTTGATTTGAGACAACGTAGAAAGACAATAGCAGCGCGACAGCCGGCTGTCGTAGGTTAAACCTATTTTTTTAACCCCTGACGAAAAAAGTGTTATAAATTAGACGGCTATGTGTGTCTGTTTGTCTCGCACCGTAGTTCTTAGATGAGTGAATTGATTTGAATGGGGTTTTTGACACGTACGAAAGGGAAACGAGTCTAAATTAACATTGACAAGTTTTCGATGTTGATTGTCGTTTAAATTGAATAAGTTTTTTTTGTAGATTTCGTAAACGGCTCTTACGCTTAACCACTTCTACATTTACCTATTAAAAATTCTTTGTTACAGACGGTCCAAAGAGAAAACCACTAAAAAGGATGATTACAGAATCAAAGACGAGTAAGATGTTTATGGTTTTTAATTCTAATTTGTCCACTGCTGGACAAAGGCCTCCTCCAAAGATTTCTACATATACATAATCAATCCTTTTTTTTGAGGATGGGAAAAGATCAAATGACTTTATCCGCCCTGGGCAGGGCGGGAGGGAGTGTCAGATTTTTACTGATTAAAACCCGCCCTTGTTACTTCGGCTGCCCTTTATGTTCAGGAGCCGCGGTAACTATTAGAACTATTCCGCAACCCGCATTACGCATACATCGTAAGTTTTGAGAACGGTCGTCATTTCTACGAGCTATGTGCCGTCCACTGCCACTTAAGTTTGGCAATTCAACTATCTGGGCCCTTCGCTTTGGTTTTTATGCAGATTTCCTCATTTCTGATTTTATTGTGTAGGGATACTCCAAGCATTGCTAGCTCCATTGCCCTTTAGAGGTGACCTTGAGCCTTATTATGAGGCCCATTGTGAGTTATTAATTTAGCACTTTGATCGTTTGAGACCCCCGCGTCGACGGCGCGTTAGTGTTCCACGCGCGCCTCAAAGAGAAGTCAGCACAGCACAGGAAGGGGCCCAACTGCAGGGCCAACGCCTGCCGGGGTTGCGGAATGTTTATAATAGTTACCGTGACCCCGGAACATAAAGGGCAATCGAAGGAACATGAGTTTTAGTCAGTACTTACAAGTCTGACACGCCCTCCCGCCGCACCTAGGACGGGAGCAGTCATTTGATGATTTCCCAATCCCCAAAAAAAAAAAACATTTCAAACCCAGTTATAGGACATTCAAAAGAAACTTTATGAAATGGAAAAAGTTGTTTGTGGTAACGAGAAGAAACATTTCTGTGGCATCTGTCAGTAATTACCAATCATCTTATAAATAAATATCTTTTTCTTTTCAGATAACTTAAGAAAATCTACAAGGAAGCCTCAAGAAGAAGTCGATAAAAACAACATAAACTACATTAAACCTAGACAAAATGTGGCCCTCATTCTAGAACATTCCACCATCTTGCCTTTCAAATCTAGAGTAGGATATTTCAACTGCTTTTATTGTAACAAACAATTCGCGGGCATCGACGAACTAAAAACCCATGTTTCTGAATTACACGATAATATTACCTTCAAATGTATTATAAAAAGTATTTACAGGCCTCGCGATCGAATAAGAGCAGATGTCAGCGACATGAATTGTCGCATTTGTAAAAAAAAGATAGACAACCTAGACTTTTTAATACAACATTTGACAGATAACCATAATGTCAAATTCAATTTTGACAGTGACAGCATAAAGCCCGCGAATTGTATTCTACCGTACGATTTGAGCGAGGGAAAGTATCGGTGTTACCAGTGTAAGGAGGAATTCTACTTTTTTAAAACGCTTTCGAATCATATGAATGAGCATAGTACGGATCATGTTTGTGATGTTTGTGGACGCTGCTTTTTGCTCGCCGACCGTTTAAGAGCGCACTCGCAGTCTCACAAAGCTAAAAGTATAGTCAAATGCGATTTGTGTGGAAAAATATGCGGGTCCCAAATGTTATTAAAAAGCCACATACGCTACAAGCATAAAAAATTAGCATTCATGTGCTCAATATGCGACAAAGCGTTTACCACAAGTCAGAAACGAGTAAAGCACTTAGAAGATGTACATAACCGCGCTCAAATGAATCTAAATTGCAAAATATGTTCTAAAAAATTTGAAAATACTAAAAGTTTGTACTGCCACATGCGGTCGGACCATTTGAATATCAAAAAGGAGCCGAAATTCGGTTGCAGTGTCTGTGATATGATGTTTACGACAAATAATGGCCTTTCGAATCATATGGTAGTGCATTCTGGAGAGAAAAATTACGAATGTGAAATATGTCATAAGAAATATGGGCGACGGAAAACTTTGATGGAACATTTAAGAATACATAGAAATGATAGGAGGTTCGCCTGTGGCGCTTGTTCGCAAGCGTTTGTGCAAAAGTGTAGTTTAAAAAATCATATTAGAGTTCATCATGGTGATATGGATTATGATAAACTGATTGTTGATAAAAAATTGGATGTCAAATAAATTGGTTTGAGTAAATCAGCTTGTTTCTTTTCACTCTTGCAGTTCTATTTACATAATGACTGGTGAGACGAGAGACATTCAAGGACCTGATAATATATTATGCTCACACATCTAGGCGAGCTACCCATCGCTAGCCATCCGCATTGGTCATCAATGCGGATGGCTAGCGATGGGTAGCTCGCCGCCCGGCTAGGACCAGGACCGCGTAGACGGCGCGTTTTGTTCCACGCGCGCCTCAAAGAGAAGGAGTCAGCACAGGAAGGGGCCCAACACGGCCAACGCCTGCCAGGGTTGCGGAATGTTTATGATAGTTACCGTGACCTCGGAACATAAAGGGCAATCGAAGGAACATGAGTGGGTTTTAGTCAGTAAGAGTCTGACACGCCCTCCCGTCGCACCCAGGACGGGAGCAGTCATTGGATGATTTCTCACTCACCAAAAAAAAAAAAAACATATGACTAATAAAAATAAAAGTAATAACAAAACAATATATATCGTAAAGAAAACCGTGAATATTTTATTGCGATAATTTCTTCTTTGAGCCTTACCTCAAAAGGACAACCTTGCGCTCGCGGTTGCATTGGGTCACTCCCCTATAAGTATAAGAGAGTGAAGTAGATAAGGATCCGTTCTCCTTGCTATGGGTATCTAGCGCAAATGTTGACAATTTATATAAAAGACAATTCGTCAAAAGTTAAGTTATTGTCTTTTGTACATATTTGGCAATCGAATACTAAATAGCCTCCTTCAATATGTCCCTCGTCTTACCTAACATGGTGTATATGTTGCAGGCATTTTGTATAAATCCACCGACTACATAATAATCAGTTTTACAGTCTGCACAGATTAAACCACTAGCCATCCCCCGCGGTTACACCTATATCTAGGATTGGCACTTCGCTCCCGTGGGTCGCAGCGTGATGTTATATTGATACTAATATTTTAAATGCGAAAGTAACTCTGTCTGTCTGTCTCTTCTTCACGCCTAATTGAATGCTAATGCATTGCCGCGCCTAATGCCGATTGGAATAAAATTTGCTACAGACATGGGACTTTTCATCCCGGAAATCCCCCGGGAACGGGAACTATTATACCACGCGGATGAAGTCGCGGGCAAAAGCTAGTAGCCTATATAGCCTTCCTCGATAAATGCGCTATCCGGCACAGATATAATTTTTCAAATGGGATCAGTATGACAACTAAACAAACAAACTTTCAGCTTTATAATAATATTATAAAGCTGAAAGTTTGTTTAGTTATTAGTTCAGGAAATAATATAATATCATTGCTTTGAATTCCGTGACGATGGCAATCTTTCAAATGAGAAACTAAAAAAGATTAAAATATAGTCCTTAGAGACACGGTCCCCTCGCCCCGCGTCTGCTTCACCCCCTGACATCCCCTGTGCCACAACTCAACCCCTCCCTGCGCGATCTCATTAGTGGAGCTCGGAATAGTATAATAATACAAATACAAAAGATATAGTAGTATTATAGTAGCATCAGAGTAAATCAGTAATACTTTTAGCGCCTTACTAATAAATGCTGCATAAAGTTATGACAGGTTTATACGTCAAAAAGTGTATGGTTACACAGGCTTTATTCATTGCATAACTTTACACAGTGATTATTAGTAAGGGCATTAGTTTTGTAGGATCTCAGTATTTTATAATTTCATACTGAAGCGCCTCTGGTGTTGAGTAGCAAAACTAAACATTCATTGATTTCACTAGGCGATGCCAGCGCCTCTAGTGTTTAATATAGGTACACATTTGTTACTGATGTAAAGGGCAGACCACACGAACGAACTGTGCTTATGTTAAAGATATGCAATATTTTCTTTGCAATTACTGAACGCGCACAAATGTAACATGGCAACATCGATAATTTGTTGTCATTTGTCAATCAATAACAAAATCAAAGAAACAACATGGCGGCCATTTAATACAACAATAATAAAACATTATTGGCTGTTTAATGATCAAATATTAGCTTATCTAAAGTTAAAAGACATAAAACAATTAAAATGTCGTCGGAAACTTGGAAACTGGAGAAAGATTTGTGCCGGTGTTGTCATAGTGAGGGAGATTTTAAAAATTTAGCTGAGCCGTACTCAACAGAAGGGAAATCCAAAATTATTGCGGATATTTTGAAAGAATGTCTCGAGATAGACGTAAGTATTATACGTACACCATAATGACGCCCTATGTTATATAAATTACAATAAAGAAAAACAGAAAATAGGACATTTTTGGTAAAAAGTGACTAGTCTACTCGTGACCAAAATCTGTGTTAAATATTAGACTTAGATCTAGATCTAGACTGAATAACAAATAAGTACTATAGGCTATCCTCTTTGGAATCTGCTACAAGGTGTAACTAAAGAGTTAGTCGTTATAATAAATTAGTCTTCTAAGGTTTTTCAATGGGAATTTCCCAGCCCCATTTCTCTGCTTTCGAGTTCGGAAGCCCAGCTCTTTCGTCAGAAATGGAAATCAAAACTTGTTGAAAAATATACTTTGTCCAAATCCAGGAAAGTCTTGTATCATGATTCCACTTACATACCTACACATACACTCAAATAAATACACAACCAGACTCAAAACAAATATTTGTATGTCTAACACTAATTTGACCTGAATCAGATCTATGATATGTTGAACATTTTGAGAGTGTCTTGACAAATAAGTGACATTTGAGTGTTTAGTCCAGTGATATTATAAGTAAAAAGGTGTAGATAGGTTACCTAAACGAAATTCTGTCTTCAAAAACAGCACACTAACGCACACATACATTACACGTCAAAGTAGGATGACATGATTGAATTAGTACAAGTGAAAAAGAGATAAATGTCAATGCGATACTCAGTATCATGTTGGTCAATTGGCAAACTTTTAAAGTGCCACTTTTTGACTGCATATAACCTATCTACACATTTTTACTTATAATATTATTGGTTTAGTCAGTCACTATTTATAGTAGCTAATTAGGATGCACATCTTTATTTTGTCTATTTTAGCTGACTCCAGTCCCCGGCTTGCTCTGCATGGCAACATACACAATATGTGACGCATGCTCCATTAGGCTACGAGATGCAGTGGATTTTAAGAAGCAAGTCCTGGACTGTGAAGAGCGGTTCCAGGATATGTATAATAGGAATTGTTTTAGTGGTACGTAATACATATCCGTACTTCCATACTTAATATTATAAATGGGAAAGTGTGTCTGTCTGTATGTTTGTCTTTCTTTCACGGCAAAATGGAGCGACGAATTGACGTGATTTTTTAAGTGGAGATAGTTGAAGGGATGGAGAGTGACATAGGCTACTTTTTTTCTCTTTCTAACGCGAGCGAAGCCGCGGGCAAATGCTAGTAATATTATAAATACGAAAGTAACTCTGTCTGCCTGTCTCTTCTTCACACCTAAACCCTTGAACCGATTAGTTAAATTTTGGTACAGATATAGTCTGGGACCCGAGAAAGAACATAGGATAGTTTTCATCCCGGAAATCCTCCGGGAACGGAAAATATTGTTCCACGCGGACAATATTTGAAGTCGCGGGGAAAATCTAAAATAAAAAAAAAATAATAAAAAGAGGGGCCTAATGCATCAATACATTAAAATATACCAACACAGGCTTTTTAAGCTGAGATTAAGATTTGAATCCTGTTTATTATTATTATTATTATTTGTAGACAGGCAGGCAGTTGAAACAACTGATAACGCCCGCATCCTGTTACACTTGGCAACATTATTATTATTATTATTTATTTATTTATTATTATATAAAAGATAGAACTGATAACACCCGCATCCTGTTAATTTTCAGTTTAAGACTTTTTTAATTTGTTGCAGCTCTCACTTATGCAGTAAATGTGGATGTTAAAGAAGAATTGTCAGGGGTTGAAGGTAAGTGTCCAATGGTATATTATGACCAAGAAGGGGTAGGTCTAGAGCCGTGGTTCCTATCTAGCGTTAAAAAAAGCAGTGAAAAAATCTAATTTCTTTCCAATTTTGCGGTTTTTTTTGTTTCATTCAAACTTTCAAGTAATTTTGTCAGTATATAGGATGACTGGTAATTAGTGTATGTTACTTAAACACGTGATTGTGCTCGTGATAACCAGCAACTTTTACTATGGGGACAAAACTGAAATCTCGAAGAAAAAATCAGCTTTCAGTACATTTATGTTTGCCTTATGTAATGAACAGCTATATTTCTTCGCGATTTTGGTTTTGCTCCCATAATAAAAATGGTTTGTTATCATGAGCACAATCACCTGTTTAAGTATCGTACACTAATTACCACACACCCTACTATAATTCATGCTTAAAGGTCATAGCTCATTAGAGCTACCCGGCACCCACTCCGCACCGCCTCGCCTCCTGCGGCTAGTATTCTTTATATGGACTTGTATGGGCATGCGCTCACTATATCAACACCGTAGCGTCACCGAATCGCCTCGGTTGTAAGCCCTTCGCGCGCGGTAAGCGGGTGGAGCACTCGGTGACAACTCGCTGCTCGAATGCTTGCCTTGCGTTGACAACGCCCGGGCCACGAGTGGACCGCGGGCTGCTCGCGATTAATACACGCGAGGACGATACTTTGCGATGCACCGCTCAAAATTATTGACCGCGCGGCGGCCACTCGTTGACCACTCGGCGTTCACTCGTTGACCGCGGGGGGCCCACTGGTTGACCGCGTTTGGTCCACCCATAGACAACCTGTCGACAACGAGTGGACGCCGTGCGTCGAGGCGGTGCGGGGTGGGTGCCGGGTGGCTCTAATGAGCTATGACCTTTATTCCAATAAAACGTATTTTTTCGGATTCTTTTTCGAAACAAACAGGAAAGATTTAATGTTTTTTTATAGAGTGAAATTACTACCACATTTATTTTCGTGAAAGGTATTTTTTCCCCGTTTCAAATTTCCATGTATTTCGATAATAATAAGTATTTTAATGAATCTGTGCTTTGTTGGTAATATTAATTTAATTCTCATTTTCACAGATGACAAAATAGAACT
Organism: Athetis lepigone; assembly: GCA_033675125.1. Taxonomy (NCBI): domain Eukaryota; kingdom Metazoa; phylum Arthropoda; class Insecta; order Lepidoptera; family Noctuidae; genus Athetis; species Athetis lepigone. Next base: position 2,604,098 of record CM066220.1, on the reverse strand, counting down.
ACCGAGAATTGAATTACCGATTGAATACTGCGATAGCAACAGCTCAGATGTACAAATAAATGATGATGGTATGTATGTATGAATTATTTACCTAAAGTTTTACCTAAAACGCTGTAAGACACCATTTTTCGCCGGGGTTGCGGAATGTTTATAATAGTTACCGTGACCCCGGAACATAAAGGGCAACCGAAGGAACATGAGTGGGTTTTAGTCAGTAAAAGTCTGACACGCCCTCCCGCCGCACCCAGGACGGGAGAAGTCATTTGATGATTTCCCACTCAGCAAAAAAAATCCATGTTTAGTTGCCGAATCCCTTGTTTTCAATCTAAACTCTTACACCATTAACCAAGTTGCGGAATGTTTATAGTTGCGGAATGTTTATAATAGTTACCGTGACCCTGGAACATAAAGGGCAATCGAAGGAACATGAGTAGGTTTTAGTCAGTAAGAGTCTGACACGCCCTCCCGCCGTACCCAGGACGGGAGCAGTCATTGGATGATTTCCCACTCAACAAAAAAAAAAAAAAAAACGCCATTAACCAATATAAATTTTAGAAACAATTTCTATAAAACCACTTTTGATTTCAGCCCAATAAATTCGGTTTATTTTTAATTTTATATATAACATTCTCGTGTCACAATGTTAGTTACCTTACTCCTCCGAATCGGCTTTACCGATTTTTACCAAATTTTGTGTGCATGTTCAGTAGGTCTGAGAATCGGCTACTATCTATTTTTCATACCAACATTAACATTTTAACGCGGGTGAAATCGCGGGAGGCAGCTAGTTTGCTAAAAAAATTGATTTTTAGTTGCTTTAAAATTAATAAATAGATAGTCAACTGAGTTGTTATTTTAGAGACGTCATAAGTTGCCATTGCCATACAAAATCTATTGGAGAATTGCGTTTTGACAGCTCATAAACTACCGTATTTTAGTCCAGTGCATGTATTTTTCCCATTTCATTAAAAAAAGGACAGAAGATAAAATATTAGTTTAGTTCTGTCAAATAGTCAGCGTCTGAAGTAAATCGATGCATTTAAAGTGACCATGTTTCATATCGCGACTAAATTGTTTTTGGTAATAAATAAATCTTAATTAGACTTTTTAACCCCGTGTAATCAGAAGGTTTTTTTTTTACTGAGTGGGAAATCATCTAATGACTTCTCCCGTCCCGGGCGCGGCCGGAGGGCGTGTCACACTTTTACTGACTAAAACCCACTCATGTTCCTTCGGTTGCCCTTTATGTTCCGGGGTCACGGTAACTATTATAAACATTCCGCAACCCCGGCAAGAAGGGTTATAAATGTGATTGCTATGTGTGTGTGTGTGTGGTGTGTGTGTCTGTTTGTTTGTCAGTCTGTTTGTGGGACATCGTAGCCGTTAAATGGGTGAACTGATTTAGATGCGTTTTTATTCGAAAGTAGGTTATCTAGCGATGATTCTTAAGGTCATAGCTCATTACAGCCACCCGGCAGCCACTCCGCACCGACTCGCCTCCTGCGGCTAGTATTCTTTATATGGACTTGTATGGGCATGCGCTCACTATATCAACTCTGTAGCGTCACCGGATCGCCTCGGTTATAAGGCGAGTCGGTGCGGAGTGGCTGCCGGGTGGCTGTAATGAGTTATGACCTATAGACGTGTTTTATCAAAATCGGTTCAGCCGTTTCCAATATATACTCTTTTGTTAGCCGCATTAGCGATTTCAGGGTCGGAAATTTTTAAAATTTTTATTTTACATTTATAAAAATCAATTCTTATAAAAGACGTATTTCAGGCGACGAGGACTACATAGCAGAGCCGGAAGTCGGCAAAAAGAGGAAGTGTAAGTCTCGGAAGTCGATGAAGTCCAAACAATGCAAGAAAGCGAAACGGAAGACTGAAACGGAAGTCGTGGATGAAGACGATGAAGAGAAAAAACAAGGTAGGAGAATCTCGTTGAAGTTTTTTATTTATATGCAGTCGTTTTCTTAAGATGTCCTCTGAAAATCTTTAAATGGCATTTTGTTTATTTTACTAGCTTTTGCCCGCGACTTCGTCCGCGTGGAATAATGGTTCCCGTTCCCGGGATTTTCGGGATGAAAACTATCCTATGTCCTTTCTCGGTTCCCAGACTATATCTGTACCAAATTTCATTCAAATCGGTTCAAATCAGTTTAGGCGTGAAGAAGAGACAGACAGACAGAGTTACTTCCGCATTTATAATATTAGTATGGATTCCTTTATTCTGCCAAAGACCTCTTCTCATACAGAGAAGGCACGAGCATTGATAACCACGCTCGCTCACGGCGGATTGGCGATTTCGGACTTATATTAACTACAAGTCCAAGTTTCCTCACGATGTTTTCCTTCATCAATGTCTGTAATATCCAAGATACATTTTAGAAAGGCTATATGAATCTAAAAAGTCACATTGGTACTATAGTCTGTTTTTTTTTAACAAACGAGTACCCAAAATTTTGTCTGCGTTTCTATTGGTCCACATAATCAGCATAAGTGTTATTATTGGTGTTAAAAGCGTTGGCTCCGCCTCGACTAATTTTGCCATCTCTCTCTGTCAATACCGGAAATGTGAAAGAGATATACTCAGTACTCGTTTGGTAAAAAAAATAGACTATAGCCCGGATTTGAACCCACATCCTCTTGTATGAGAGGTGGGCGCCTTAACCACTAGGCCAGGGCCGTCTTTACCAGGGGGTGCAAGGGGTGCGGTGCACCCGGGCGCGGAGCGCCGGGGGGCGCCTCTTGAGCGCTGAATTTTTGGATATATCAATAAACTTGTTGTACTTGTTACTTAAGCCAAATATGTATGCGCAAGCAAGAAAGAATAGTCATCAACAATAATATTTTTTTCTTTTATTTCACTTTCGGTGCTTGTCATTGACTTGACATAGCCATCCGGGCGCTCGCACTGGAGGTGGATGTTAAAGGTAGCCCGTGAAATTCAAATTATCTTACGTATTTTTGTAATTTACAGCTCAGTGTCTTGGTGTATGTTAATATATAATGATTTGCGACTGTAATAAGCCATTAGTTATAGAATTATAATCATTAGAATCATCAAAACAGCCCTCAAAGAGCATATAACGCGATTGACTGCCTATTTCATGAAAAAGCCATTCAGTAGCGTTGTATGCACTCTAAGGATTGTTGCTTTTTAATATAATGTCACTGCATTTAATGCCCCTACTGGTTTCAAAGGATGGGGGCATTTGTCGAAAAATATAGAACTGAAACTTTATATAAATCACTAGTAAATCTGGCGCTCGACGGCCGCTGCCGCGGCACGCGCCGTGCGCGTTGTATGGTCACAGTTCTAACCGTTTTTTTTGTTCCTGGGTGGAAAATCCTCATGGATGTCCTCCGTCCTGGGGGGGGGGGGGGCGAACAGTGTAAGGAGAAGGGAACTAATGCAACTTTACCTATAGTAACTTATATTACTACAGTAACTTATAGTACTATAGTAACTAAACTTTACCTATAGTAGAGATAGAGCTGCGTCGGTCGCAGCTTCGCGAGGTCCTGGTGGCGGAATGGCGGGACAGGGCGTACGCTGCTCTCCTCTAGCCCCCCTAAATGGGTCCAGGGACTTAGGGACGTCCGTCGCCCGTATTTAACTGGACCCGAGGTGGCGGCGCGTAGTGTTCCCGCGTGCCCTTCTTCGATGTTGAGGGGGGGAGTCATACACCTCATTCTCCCCCCCAAACCTGAAGAGGCCCGCTGACGCGGGCCGGCACCAGCCGGGGATCCCATCGGGCCCTGGGGCAACGTTCTTAGCCCGGAGCCGCATCACAGCTGCCTTCATCTCTGCCTGTGACACCTCTGGGACGCCGGCGTCCTCTTCTTCATCAGGCTCTGTGGCTGTGGGCAGTACCATCGGTGGCGGAGAATGCTCCGCTCGCGCCGGGAAGAGAGATGCAACCACCTCATCCAACAGCTCGGGTTGGAGACTCTGCGTAAGTGGGGGCGCCCAAGGACCGAGTTTTCCTCATACCGACCGGTACAGACGCCCCCACGGATCCCTATCTAGTGTCTCCAACATCTCCTCCCTGGCTCGCGTCTTCGCGTTGCCAATGGCCAGCCACAGAGCCTTCTTCGCCGCGCGGTACACCTCATACAGCGCGGCTTCCTCGTCAGGGACCCACCGACGTCTCCTCCGGTATCGGGTGTACTGGCACCTGACCTCGATGCACGAGACGCGCAATGTGCGATTTCGGCAGACCACCAGTACACCTGGCGCTTATCCCTACATCCGAGGACCCGAGGCATTGACGCGTCGGAAATTTGCATCATTGCGCCGCGGAACCACTGCGCCTCCCCTTCGACGTCGACCGGTCCATTCGTTGCCGACTCCCGGAACCAGGCCTGCACAATAGCAGCCTCCTCGAGCAGCTCCCTGTCGATACGCTTGCGTGCCCAGCGCGGACCATTCGTTCGCGCGACCACAGGACTGCGGCCGCCAGTGGTCTGGGGGGTGACATCGAAATGGATATATTTGCGATCCGACAATGTCTCCACCTCCACGGCGACACGCCAGTTCACAGTTCTAACAAATTATATCCAAAAAAAACGAGGGCGCAGGCTGAGTCCCGCACCCCGGCGCAGAATAGGCTTAAGACGGCCCTGCACTAGGCCATCACGAATTCACGACATCATTTGAAATTATTTTAAAGATATGGCCTAATAAAATTTTCCTTCCTGTATATAAAGAAGAAGCTGACTGACATCAACGCAGGACCTAAATCATAAGGTTTAGAAAATTAAAATTTTGGACCCCTACTTTATAATAGCACTAATATAGGATTTTTAAATACTTATAAAGAGTTAAATCAGACATTCTCTTTTTTGATCTAAGAACCTTAAGAAAATTTAAAAATATTACGTTTAGAATAAAAAGAAATTTTAATAAATAAAAGCAGGCAAAATACTTTAAAATTTTGGAAGTCTGTAGCAATGCAAATCAAGAAACAAAATAGAATTCCTTCGAATGGAGAAAATCTCGAGAAAACGACTGTGAATATAGGAGTTATACTCAATGATTATTATAAGTAAAAAGGTGTAGATATGATACTTACACGACATTCTATCTTCAAAAACGGCACACTAACGCACACATACAATAGGCGAGACGACGAAAAAAAAGTAATTAGTCCGTCATTGAGATTATTTAAAAATTTTGGACACGTATTTTCTCTTTTTTCTCGTAAACGAAAAATGACGACGATACAGTGCGTTGAAGTTGTGCGTGACGTCACGAGCAGATACAATTTTTGCATTACGGTGGCGTCAAAAGCCCCCACTATGCCACTCCAGAACTTTGTTGCTCTTTATCTTTGTATTTTTTTATTATTTTGATGAAGCAAAAAATACGTGTCCCGTATTTTTGGCCGATCTACAAGACGGACTAAACAGAATGCCATTTTTTTATGTTGTCGTCATCCCTATTAGACGTCAAAGTAGGATGACATGATCCAAGTATTGCTAGTGAAAAAGAGACGAATATAATCTGCAACTGCTGAAATAGCCACTGTCTATAACCTATCTACACCTTTTTACTTATAATATATTGGTTATATCATTGGTTATATTATATTTATTATAGCAACAAAGTACCCTCGTTTCTTAGAAAAATAATTTTTCTATAAGCGTTCACGCTAAACACTGAGTACAAAATATATCGCAATGACATAATAAGGCTGCTATCTCTATGAACAAGATAATCAGCGCCAATATACTTTATCGTCGCATTTTTTTTTTAAATGTACTGTAAAATTTGATATTTTGTAATCGATAAGTTATAAAGCAAATGAGTTGTTTAAATAGTGACGTCATAATAAGGTGACATTGCCATACAAAATCTATTGGAGAATCGCGTTTTGACAGCTCATAAAAAGTACGTCAATTGATGATGGTGTAAAATACAATAGTTGTAATAGTTACCGTGACCCCGGAACATAAAGGGCAACCGAAGGAACATGGGTGGGTTGTCATTAAAAGTCCGACACATCCCGCGCAGTCCGGGGCGGGAGAAGTCATTTGATGATTTCCCACCCACCAAAAAAAAAGAGTTCATCACGTGATCTTATCTATCGTTTAATTCGCGCGTTGAAACAACCCGTACTAGTGTAGTGTTTTTTTTTGTGCTGCCGTGTTCGCCTCGTTCGTTTAGTAGCGCTAGCATTCACACAGCGATACGTCACAAGCGAGGTGCACACTTCACGAGTACATGTAGTATGCTTGAAAGATTTCAAACATACTACATACCTACTACGTGCAACTTATGACGTCACTAAAATAATAACTCAGTTGACTATCTATTTATTGATTTCAAAGCAACTAAAAATAAAATTTTATAGCAAATTGATAATGAACCGAATTTATTGGGCTGAAATTAAAAGAGGTTTTATAGAAATTGTGTCTAAGATTTATTGGTTAATCGTGTAAACTACCCAATTTGCTAAACGTCACCCGTCATGCTCTTGAACTGATGGTTTTACTGATGTGTTTTGTCTTGACATACTGCTTTGGTGTAGCGCGATGACTATGGTTATAATATGCACAAAATTTCTTTCCGATCCGAGTGATAATTTCAGAGAAGGCTAACCAGTAAAATCTTTAAAAGGATTCTTGTAGTGGTCGAATAAACCGGTTTAATTTTCGTTACAGTTACTTTAAATTGGTTTATTGAAATGTTTTTAGAAGAAAGCTTTAAGTAAAGGTTTTAAGCTTTAAGTAGATTCGATTGGAGCAATAAAAGCAGTTAATAAGACCTACGACTGACGCTGCCGCTGTTTAGTTTTTGTTTGAGTGTTAACAAAACTTCTATTTCATTTACTATTTAGCTAATATTTAAAGTTTTATTTAAATCCAACCTTTTTATCGTTCGTTTAAGTATCGTTTCTTACGCAAAATCGTTAATTACACAATATAATCCCTGGTCATTGCCTGGTATATCCACCAAGTAATATTTTTTGTAAATTCCAATCCTATAGGATTTAAAATAGGGGCAGGAATCGATATCCACGCATACGAAGACGCGGGCGAAATCTAGTTAAGAATAGAAGCAGCAAGTCGCTTAGACAATATTTAAATAGATATTGGTGCCGATTCTCTTATTCACAAACTTAACTAAATTTAATTTAGGTGCATCTTTCTCTTTCCATTTAATTAAAAAAAGGACAGAAGATGAAATATTAGTTAAGTCCTGTCAAATTAAGACACTCCATAAATGAATTAGTCGCGATTAAAAACATGGCGACTTAAAATACGTCGATTTACTTCGGGCGCTGTCTAATTTGACAGGATTAAACTAAAATGTATCTACTGTCCTTTTCTTTAAAAAATGGAAAGAGAGAGATGCACTTGACCTAAATTTAATGAAGTTTGTGTACAAGAGAATTAGCGCCATTAGCTTTTTAACTTTTTTTTTACTAGTAGGCCCATTCTACGATCGCTTCAGTTCAAGCCGCATTTTTCGGTTTGTGAAAGACACGCCTTTGGTAGATGGCGCCATTATCTCGAAAAACCATAACATAACTTGATAATCTTTCTTATTAAGACGTAACGTCTTTTAGTTGATCTGAACGTTTACTGACAAATGCTTGCACTTTCTGGACAGGTCCACTCAAATCTGTGTGATTCTTTCAACAAGAGAGCAACTTAAGCAATAACCTGAATGGCCCTCGCATAATTTTACCTATTAAATTGACTTAGATACTTTGACCTCTGAGTTTGTTTCGGATGTTTTTAGAGTAGTCTAGCTAGGAACGTCGGCCCTATCGTTCGCTTAAAATAAGCAAAAAACCCATATTGACGTGTAAAAGTGTTATATTTAACCAATTTGCAAAATAAATATTTATGTTGTTAATACAATTATAATTATAAACCTAAATAAAAAAAAGAACTTTTTTAAATGCTGATTAGTGAAGGTTTTTTTGCAAATTGCCGCTCAGTGTCTGGGTGTATGTTGATATAGAATGATTTGTGACTGTGATAGGCCCTTAGTTACAGAATTATAATCATTTAAATCATCAAAACAGCCCTCAAAGTGCATATAACTAGATTGATTGCCTATTTATAGGCAAGAAAATATGTAAGAAAATTGAATTTCGCGGGCTACCTTGAACATCTACCGATCTCTGAGTTTATTTCGGATGTTTTTTCTCAGAGTAGTCAACACAGAGTAGCAAACACCATCCCCATCGCTTAACATGAGCAAAAATATTGACGCGGAAAAGTGTTTTTATATAACCAATTCACAAAACATATTTTCTTTATAATTTAAAGGTTTTTCTTTAAGATAAAAAGGCTTTAAAAAAAGTAACATCAACAATCTTAAAAAAACAGTGAAAGAACTCCGAAGCCCGAAGACCGAAGATTTAGAACACAGAAGAAATAAATGAAACTCAAGTATGTTTTCTGTCTGCAGGGCGAGTTGTGGCGCCGAAATTCCGCCTAAACGACGAAGATTACAAACAGAATGGCGCCATTTATCAATGCGTGAGATGCGACAAGACATACGAGAAATTAAACACGCTGAAATTTCACGTGAAATCAAAACATTATAAGATACCGAAATACAAATGCCCGATATGTTTTAAAGAATTCATGACGCCCGCTCCGTGGACTATACATAAGTTAGAAATGCATAATATTGATGATAGATTTAAATGTAGAGCTTGTAATAAAATTTTCAACACAAAAGTGCAATTACGGAAGCATATTAACAACTTCCATATGCTTGGAGAAAGATATAAATGCGAATCTTGTGACTACGAGTCGTTCAGTTTCGAAGGCATGTACAAGCATAAATTTAAACATAAGACGGTGAAGGACTACCATTGTAGGTTCTGTCGGAAGTCGTTTTTAAGGAAAACAACGTTGGATCTTCACGAGAGGATTCATACAGGAGACCGGAGGAAAGTGTGCAGTGTATGTGGCCAAGCGTTTGTACAGAAAGCTAGTTTGAATTATCATATGACTAAGTACCATCCGGAGGTTAATTTTTAGCAGGGTTTTAGTTACATTTTAAGGTATGAATATTATTGTCCCTGGCGCGAAGGCTTCTCTCATATAGTTAATTATTATTGATCACCGCGTTTGCTCAAAGCTATTGGCGATTTCTGACTCATATTTAATAGGCTAGATCAGGGGTCTCCAAACTTTGAAGCCTTCGGGCCATAATGATTTTTTCAGTTTGTTCCAAGGGTCAAACCAGTTTTAACTTTTCTGTCCTTAACTATATTTCTTGATTCATTGGCTGTCGCGGGCCAGATTGATGACAATAAATCATTGGCTGCCGCGGGCCAGATTGATGATACTGGCGGGCCGGATTTGGCCCGCGGGCCGTAGTTTGAAGACCCCTGGGCTAGATGACTAAAACACTGTTTAGTCCGTCAGTTACAATAGCAATCACTTTTGGATACGTATTTTTTTTTCTCGTAAACGAAAACTGACGACGATACAGTGCGTTAAAGTTTGACGTGACGATACGCCTGGGACAGGCTGCCACTCCGGAACTTTGATGCTCTTTATGTATTTTTCTTTATGTATTTATATTTATTTACGTATTTTTTTATTCATTTGCTCAAGAAAAAAAATATGTGTCCAGTATTTTAGACGGTCCAACAGACGGACTAAACAGAACGCCATTTTTATGTATACTTGAGCCAAATTCGATAAAGAATAGAGGTAAACAAACCGTTTCTTGGTTTATCGAAATAACGAGGTAATATGCATGTTATTTGAGTGTTTCTAGATATGCTGCAATAGGATTTCTTAATAATTAGTTAGCGTGAAAAAGGCGATAATCATGTAAATAATAGAAGATTTGTAAAAAGTGAGTTGTGATAACCCTATATTGGTTTGTTTACCTGTATTCTTAATCGAATTTAGCTCAAGTATAGCCATCATCCCTATTGGGCCATTCCGTCGCAAGTTGATTAAGGCTTTTGTAAATTTATTTCTAAGGTTCGCAACGAATTCTTTTTTGTGAATATAAATGGTCAATCTGTAAATAATAGTAATAGTCTATACACCGCAAACATGTTATTCTACTTAGGGCTGATTTTTCAATCATCAGTTAACTTCTATCTGAAGAATAAATATGTCGGTTTTACATATATTCTATACAAAAGCTGTCAAAACGTCAAACTTACTCATCAGATAAAAGTTATCTGGCGATTGAAAAATCGGCCCTTATTATCATAAGAGATCGAAATAGGTACAGTACCCGAAATAAATTTACATTGTACCTCATGTTGTAAGAAAAATAGTATATTTTAGAATGTCTTGCATACAGTTTTTTTTTGTAAATATTGTTTTTTTTTAGTAATTTGTTAGTTAAAAGGTGCTAAATAACTATTGTAAGTTTTAAATTGTACTCATTGATATATTGATAATAAACATCATGACATGTTCTTTTAAATAAAATAATAATAATGAATTTATCACTTTATTTCTGACTTAGAATTTATTTTGTACCTTTTTTAGGTTTTTCCGAAAATTATGTTAATGGCGCCGAATACCCAATAAGATGGCGCAGGCTAGAGATAGCCACGTGACCATCGCTCGTCTGAGTGACGTGCCTTGTTTCTTGTACTACGCGTGTTTATAATTTCGGTAACATACTTGTTAATGGCGCCGAATATCAAATGAAAGGCGCAGGCTAGAGACGTCAGCCACCTCACCATCGGGTCGCCAAGTGACATGCCTTATTTCTTGTACTATGGCTAATTACAGTAGCATAATGGTAAATGGCGCCGAATACCCAATAAAATGGCGCAAGTTAGCCAAAGCTTCGTGACCATCGCTTCTCCGAGTGACATGCCTTGTTTCGAATCCGGGCAAGTACCAATGTGACTTTTTCAATTCAAATGTACTTTCTAAAGTTTATCTTGGACATCACTGACATCCCGTGCCTCGGCGTTAAGCCGTTGGTCCCGGTTGTCATTCGTAGAACTTTGACAGTCGTTACGGGCAATTAGAAGCCAGAAAGTCTGACCAGCCTTAACCAAGAGGTATTGTATCAATCACCCAGTTACTGGGTTGTGAAGATCTAATAGGCAGTACTTCACGTTAAACACTGGTATCCAGCTGAATCCGGTTAGGCTGGAAGCCGACCCCAACATAGTTGGGATAAAAAACTTTTTTCAAAAAAAAAATAACCGCCTTCAAAAACTAAAAACCCAATAATAACTAAAATTTCGGAAGTCGGTGGCAACACAAATTGAATGGCAGAAGAGAAACCACCGACTTCCGAAATTTTAGTTATTATTGGGTTTTTAGTTTTTGAAGGCGGTTATTTTTTTTTTGAAAAAAGTTTTTTATTTATTACTTTTTAGTGTCGACTCCCAATGTTTGACTGTGTATAGTATCTTTCAAAGTAAATTATTTTCAAAATAAAACTACTAACAATCTTATAAAACGAAAATAGAAACTTGAAGACAAAGCACACATCGTCTATGAAAATTTCGTCAATTTCTTTTTGTTCTTGGTGAATTTTTCGAGAAGCACTGAACCGATCGCCACAAAATTTATATGGGACCACCCCTGAATCATGACTTATCAAACAAAAAAAGAACCATCAAAATCCGTTGACAATTGACAGAGTAATCGATGAACAAACATACAAAAAAAAAAAAAAAAACATACAAACAGCCGAACATAGTACCTCCTCCTTTTTGTGAAGTCGGTAAAAAGCTAGGGAGATGATGATGATGACATGAATTGGTTTATTACGATATTTATGAAATGAATAGTTGGCAATTTTGCACACCTTGCGGCCTTGCCCCTAGATACATCTCTGTTCAAAGAAGCCTCTATTTCTACCCGTACTCGTAAAGTGTGCACCTCGCTTGTGACGTAACGCTGTGTGAATGCTAGCGCTACTAAACGAACGAGGCGAACACGGCGCGCGCGGGGAAGCGGGAGAGGGCGAGCATTACAGCGAGCTGTACACTACACAAGTACGGGTTGTAATTGTAACCAATGATATTATAAGTAAAAACTTAAAAAGGTAGGTTATCGGCAGTCAGCATGTGCCACTTAGAAATGTAGCTTCTTGACCAAATTATACTTGTCACTTATATTCGTCTCTTTTTCACTCGCAATACTTGAATCATGTCATCCTACTTTGACGTCTAATAGGGATGACGACAACATAAAAAAATGGCATTCTGTTTAGTCCGTCATGTAGATCGGCCAAAAATACGGGACACGAATTTTTTGCTTTATCAAAATAATAAAAAAAAAACAAAGATAAAGAGCAACAAAGTTCTGGATTGGGGGCATAGTGGGGGCTTTTGACGCCACCGTAATCCGAAATGCGTATCTGATCGTGACGTCACGCACAACTTCAACGCACTGTATCGTCGTCATTTTTCGTTTACGAGAAAAAAGAAAAAAATACGTGTCCAAAATTTTTTAATAATCTCAATGACGGACTAATTACTTTTTTTTCGTCGTCTCGCCTATTGTATGTGTGAGTTAGCGTGCCGTATTTGAAGATAAAAGATCGTATAAGCTATCAATACCTTTTTACTTTATAATATCATTGGTTGTTATTCATTCGAAGTTTAGATTTAAATTTACTATACCTATTCCGGTCTCTGATCATCACAAATGTTACATTATTTTGTTCAGTGTAGGTATATAATTAATTTTAATTAATTATTAAGTTTTATATTGAATATGAATATATTGTTTTTTTATTTGTAAAGGATTTTTGTGTTTTCTTTCAATCCTATATTAAAACAAAAATCTTAGAGATCCTGGCTTTTCCCTGCTATAATATGCACGCATACATATAAATCTATCTTTTGAATAACTATTTATTTAAAAGAAACTGTAATAAATCCATTGCGCAGTTTTAAAGACAGCTGAAAGCGACATTGGTGCTGATTCTCTTGTTCACAAACTTAAGTTAAATGCATCTTTCTCTTTCCATTTCTTAAAGAAAAGGACAGAAGATACATTTTAGTTTAATTCTGTCAAATTAGACAGCGCCTGAAGAAAATTGACGTATATTTAGACGCCATGTTTTTAAATCGCGTCTAAATTATCTATGGAGTGTCTATATTTGACAGGAATTAATATTTTATCTTCTGTCCTTTTCTTAATTAAATGGATAGAGAAATGGGATCCCTTCTTTTCGCATAATATTCTTTGTCCTAATATACTTCGGCATAACGATTTTGGCACAATTTGTTTTGGCATAATAATACTTCGGCATATTTTTTTTAGGCATACATTTTATGTTGGCATAATCATGTTAAAGACTAATTTGTTTTGGCATAAATTTGATTCGCATAACTTTAGTAGGCCTAATGACTATTAGCATAACGTTAGTAGGCCTAAAGACTATTTAGCATAACGTTAGTAGGCCTAATGACTATTAGCATAATAATGTTTAGGCATACAATTAATATAAATAACAAAAACAATTTTCATGCAAATGATATATAAATATAAATATACATGACATTATGTAAAGCAAACCAATTTGCTGTAGTTTCTGTAACAATCAAACAAATTGTTGGTTAAAAAGTTAATATGCTGTGCAACAAAAATTAGTGACAGAACCGAATTGCTGCAAAACCGACTCCACGTAGTCTTGTTTGCCCTACCCCTAGAGTGTTATTTAAAATCGCGTAGGCGCGTAGGGGCGAGGCGGCCCGCGGGCTGAGGAGCAGGCGGCTGGGAGCGAGCCGCCGCGGCTGAGGCTGGCCGGCGAAGCCGGCCAACAAGCCGAAGCTGTGGTGGTGAGCGAAAGCCGTCTGCGACGATTAGCACGCGTGGAGCCGCCGGAGGCCCGCAGCGCCGGAGCCGTCACAGAAACCCTGCCTGCTGCATGTTGCATGCTTGCTTGAATGCTGCATACTTGCTTGCATGCTGCATGTTTGCTTGCATGCTGCATGCTTGCCTGCATGCTGCTTGCTCGCTTGCATGCTGCATGCTTGCTTGCATGCTGCATGCTTGCTTGCATGCTGCATACTGCATGCTTGCTTGCATGCTGCATACTGCATGCTTGCTTGCATGCGGGTATAGTGTCTAAATATTCTAGGTGTTAATAAATTTTCCATTGTTATACCTATAAAAATATGTTTTAATAATTTTATGCGAAATTTATGCTTTAAATTTTATGCTTTAGGACATTATGTTTACAAATGTTATGCTTTAGAACTTTATGCTTAAAAAAGTTATGCTTTAGAACTTTATGCTTAATAAGTTTATGCTTTAGAATATTATGCCTAATCATTATTATGGTTAGAGACATTATGCTTAAAAAAGTTATGCATGAGCAGTTATGCGTAATTATGTTATGCGAAAATATAATTATGCCAAACAACATTATGCGAAGTTATATTAGGTCTTAAAATTTTATGCAAATGGATAGGGAACCTAGAGAAATATGCACTTAACTTAAATTTACGTTAGTTTGTGAATAAGAGAATCGGCACCAGTGTTTTATACTATGAAGTGATTCTTCTTGTTCCATTCTATTAGTAACATAATTTTCAAAATCGGTTTAGCAGATTCAGACATTACCTCCTACAATTTTACACAATGACAAACTATCTATCCTGTATACCCATATAAAATAGTAAACTGACTGACTGATTGTTGAAATATTAACGTACATACAGCCGTATAAAAATTACTCTATTTATTGCTGAAACCCGCATTAAAATCCGTTTCGTAAGTAGTTCAATAGATTTATGCCTACATACATACAGACAGACAGTGTTCGTTTTATATTATGTAAAGATGTGACAAGAATCGTAAGAAATTGACTCATAATATTAATACCAGCTTATTACTGTCCCACTGCAGGGCAAAGAGCTCTTCTCATACAGAGAAGGTACAAGCATTAATACGCGAGACGACAAAAAAAGTGATTAGTCCGTCAGATAGATAATTAAAAAATGTTGGACTCGTATTTTTTCTTTTTTCTCTTAAACGAAGGATGACGACGATACAGTGCGTTGAAGTTGCGCATGACGTCACAATTAGATACAATTTTTGCAGGACGGTGACGTCAAATGCCCCTACTCCGGAACTTTGTTGCTTATCTTTGTATTTTTTTATTAATTTGATCAAGCAAAAAATACGTGTCCCATATTTTCGGCCGATCTATCAGACGGACTAAACAAAATGCCATTTTTTAATGCTGTCGTCATCCCTATTACCACGCTTGCTTAAGTCTAATTGTCGATTTCTGACTAATATCTGTTTTTGTATATAAAATGGTAAAGTGACTAATTGGCAGACGGTTGATATATCAAGGCGCACAGCCCAAACCGCTGGTCCTAGTGACATAAAACTTAAATGTGTGAAGAGAAGTAACTACTAAGAAAGAATTTTTTGGAAATTTCAACTCTAAGAGTTGTAATAAAAGGGATGAAAATTTCAACAATAATAAGTCCAGGTTTCCTCACGATGATTTTTTTCGCAATATCTGTAATGGCCAAGATAAACTTTAGAAAGAACATACGAATTGAAAGTTTCATTAAGCGCCGTAACACTGGGCTGTTATGACATTTTGGTCTCATAATAATGACGAAATCGACGAAGAACGAAGACAAACGAACATTGACGAAGACCTAAACGAAACTCAAGTGTGTTTTCTGTCTGCAGGCGGAGAAATGGCGCCGAAACGTCGCATAAACGAAGACGAAGATTATAGGATAATTGGCGCCACTTACTATTGCATGAAATGTAGCAAGTCGTACAACACTGCGCACTCCATGAAGTATCATGTCAAGACTAAACATTATGAGATTTTAAAATTCAGATGCGCTATCTGTGAGGAGAGATTTCTGACGCCTGCTCGTTTGATGACGCATAAGTTGGAGGTGCACAAAATTGACGAACGATTCAAATGCACTAGTTGCTTCAGGATTTTTAACAGAAAAGTGCAGTATGTCAGACACGTTGCTCGCTTCCATGGAAATGCTCCGCCTCCGAGTTCACCGACAAGTTAAATTCGTTCTAGATCTTCTACATTCCACAGTAAAGGCGAGATAAGCACTGTACGGCTTAGCACTATACCTGTCACTGTTACACAACTGCCAAACGTAAAGTGTACGATAGAGACGGAACGCAGCTAAGCCAAAGTACGTGCTTAGTCTATTTATCTCGTCAATAGATCCATTCCAAAATCACATTATAAAAATAAAAAGCAGCCACCCGTCATCCGAAATAGTGTCTAGGATCAGATCATCTACAGAGAGGAACCTTCTACCGATGCCTGCCTTCTGAATGAACCTAAAAACCAGCTACGCATCGAGAGCAAAGCACCTAACTATAGAATAGTCCTTCAGGGTCCAAAGCGGTATTTCAGAGCAAGTTGCTGATGGATAATCCTGGAGACAAGGTCCCCAGCAAGATCTCTTCGTTAGCTAGACGAGAACAACTATAGATAATGTGCCAAATTGATTCTTCCGGACGGTGACACGAGAATTATCAAACGTAACTTTTTTCTCAATGAGCAAATCACAGAAATCTCGTGCCTTGGAAAGCACGTAAAGCCGTTGTTCCTTCAATCGTTACGGGTAGTCAGAAGCCAGAAAGTCTGATCAGTCTAACCAAGGGGTATCGTGTCGCCCAGTTACTGGGATGTGGAGGTCTAATAGGCAGTCGCTTCACGTAAAACACTAGTATCCAACTCAAACCGTTTAGGCTGTAAGCCGACCGCAATATAGCTGGGAAATGGTTAGGGAGATGATGATCATCCTTCTCAATAAATCTATGATTATTCGTCATGTCTTCGTCCATAATTGTCCACACAACACCCTTGGTTTCTCCAAATAGGTCACCGAATCGCAGCCAGGAAACGGACGTTAAAAATTCTACATTGAGTCCATGTAGGCCGGAAACACCGTCCGTGTAGCTCCTTACTCTGCCATACTTCCTTGCGATATTTCGTCTCAAAAAATACATGTTTGCGCCAGTTCTCTTTACCCAAAGAGAGTGAGGTCCTTGTCCACAGTCGCCACATCTCAGTGCATTCCCACGTCAGATTGACGGAAAAACTTAGCATTTAGAAAGCCTCGTCCTCCACGTTTCTGCGGGATATACAGTCTTACACCGATGACCGAATTGCAATCCGAACGGCTAAAAAAAAAAACAGATTTTGAAATATTCAAATCATAATTAATAGTCAAAGTTATTTCAGTAATAGAAATATTTACAATATATGTGTGTAGAAGTGTAGATAGGAAAAAACATACAAAACAATAAAAAGCCTATAAAAAAAAGCTTTGAATGTCTTAAAAATAATTTGATAAATAGCTGTTAGTTAGGGAAACTAAAATGATGGATATTATTAATTTAGGGAAACTCAGTTATTACAAGGTGAATTTTTGGTCCTGCACCACCCGCTAGGAGATGATTCTACCCATGAAAACAAACAACTTTTATTATGGAACCAACTCTACTCTGAAACCTCGAAAAAAATATCAGCTGTTTCATATATTACGGTCTGAGGGCATTGAACCTTTGTTAGGAACAGCTGATATTTTTTTCGCGATTTCAGATATGGTTGTTTGTTTTCATGGGTAGAATTATCTCCTAGCGGGTGGTGCAGGACTAAAAATTCACCTAGTATATAAAGAGTTTTTAAAGTAAAAAAAGGTGGATCTCATATTTTAGATAGCTAATTAAAACTAGTTTTAAAATTAACCATTCTGACTGTCCCCCGCGGTTTCATCCCCGTTAGGTCTTTACTGCTTCGCTCCCGTGAATCATAACTTGATGTTACGTAGTCTCCAATAATTCTGATATATAATCCATATTACTGTAAAGTTTCAACAAAATCCATTCAGTAGTTTCTGCGTGTTAGGGTAACAAACATACACATTTATAATATTCCGTAGAATTTAAAATTATTGATAGAAACCTAGTGCATTTATCTTGGTATGGCCATGTGAAGAGGAGGGATGAGACGCATATAGTTAGGACAATTATGAGTATGAATGTAGAGGGTTGGAAGGGGGGAGGAAGACCGAAGAAAAAATGGATGGAAGGTGTAAATAATGATGTGAAGGAGAAACGAGTAAGTGATAGCATAACGGGTGACAGGTTGGTATGGAAGAAAAAACATTGCGCCGACCCCAAGTAAAATTGGATAAGGAAAAAAAAGATAGTAGGCCTAGTTGAGCAAGGCAAAATTTTTGTTGCCAACAATAGAAATAAGAATACGTGTAATGTATGTCTATTTATTGTCTATCATTAGCAGATATCTTTGATATGGATGGATATTTACCTAAAGTAGACTATTGAATAATATGAAATGCGCTTTTATTTCGAAAATCATTTACTATTTGAAATACTATGTGTATTTTTGGTCTTGCACAACCCTGAATGAGTTAATGATGATTCTACCCATGAAAACAAACAACTTTTATTATGGAACCAACACTGAAATCGCGAAAAAATATCAGCTGTTTCATACATTATGGTCGGGAGGGCATTAAACTTTTGTTAGAAACAGCTGATATTTTTTTCGAGATTTCAGTGTTGGTTCCGTAATAAAAGTTGTTTGTTTTCATGGGTAGAATCATCTAGCAGGTTGAGCAAGACCAAAACTACACCTAGTATGGATGGATATTTACCTAGAGTATTGAATAAAGGTAAGCGTCCACTTGTCGGTATCGTACGCAACGAACGCATCGTACAAAACGGATAAATGTTTCACAGTGCGTCCACTGTACCGGCAGCGTACGGATTACCGACCGTGAATACCAGCGTACGGATTGACGATGCCAGTTCATTCGGATTTTCATAGTGAACGCACATGCCGACTCTGTGAATTACAAAATTGTTTATTGTTCCAAAGATTTTCCATAACAATACATTACATTAATCTCTGTGAGAATGGAGGAAAGCGATGCGAGGAAGCAGAGCGAGCGCGCGGAGTGCGTCCACTGATCGGCATTCCGTATGACGTCATCGACAGGCATCGCAAAAACCTCTCGGAGCAACGGTGTCGGCATTGCCGATGTGCGATGAGTACGATATGGACAGGTGGACGCACTTATATGAGTTTCTATACAAATAATACTACGATCCGTTGCGTGCGATGCGTCCGTTGCGTACGATACCGACTAGTGGACGCTTACCTTAATATGAAATGCGTTTTAAATATCGAAATTCATTCATTATTCGAATTATAATTGATCTCAATAATAATTCTTTAACTAGTCAAATCTAGTCAGACTATTTAAACATATTATTATACATTTTTAACGTTATTATTATACAATTAAGGATTTTAGAATATAATAGGGTATTACACTGTATAAGAGAAAAAATATAAAAATATATTATTGAGGTAGCTTAAGCAAAAAGCAGCCGAACAGTGTTAGTTTTAGTTCATAAAACTAGAAAATATTTTTTTAAATTCAATTCAAAGTTTTCAGTTTTTTTTACCTGTTCTTGAACACACCGAAATACAGACCATAGACAGTGACAGCTGTCGACTGTCAACAGTGTCAACTAGACGTCACTGTTTGTTTTATTTATAACCTCCTATTACGATCTTTATTATAAAAATATACTTTTTCATGGAAGTTATTGTGAAAGATATTTTAGATGGCTAATGCACATGTGTTGTCGCTACACATTTTAACGAATATTAGAGTTTGACATTTAATTGTTTAGAGATAGATATTTAATTATTTTAATGTCAGTGGAATTGATGATTTTAGTATTAGTCGATTTATTTGCTTAAAAGACTTGTGTCAGAGTTAAAGTTCGCAATTTTTTAGGCTGTCAATACTGGTGGGCCAACACTTAGACTGAATCGTTCACTTTTTTGGCGGCAAAAGCGTGAGGAACATCTCTTCGGTTATCATTGACAGTTGTTATTATGTTTTGAGGCTATAATACCGTTAAACGTGTTGACTCAATTGTATGTAAAATATTTGATTGAATATTATATTGGCAGTTATTTAGTGTTCCTTTGCCAAGTTCTTACACATGTGTACTTACATCAAAGTGATATTTACAACAACAGTACAAACGGTACAAACGGGTTTTTATGGTGTGATAGTTGGAATACTTTTCCCACAACTTTTAACTAAGTTTTTCTTAAATTTGAATCAGTTAACACTAGAATTCACAATTATTCCGATGTTTTCACACTTGTGTTCTTGCATTCCGAAACGCACACCAACGGTAAGTCGAACAGTAACTAATTTTTGAGATAAAAACAATAAAAATTATGTAAAGGGTCACAGCGCGTTTGTTTATTTACATGACGTAAGGACGTCATATCGCCAAAGCAAAACCACGCCCACGGCGTTTTCCGTTTTTGGAAATTTCCGCGCGAAATTGGAAAATACAAATTTTAAAAGCGTTTTTAGGGTACTTAGCGCTTAAATAAAAATTTAGGATTTTTTTTAGTGGTTTCTTAGTACTGTAGGAGTTATTTGAAATACTAAAAAAAAAAAGAGTGTAATACCCTATTCTATAAAATATAATTATATTAATTAATTATATGGAATTGTGCAGGTATAATTATAAATGTGTCTCTCTTTATGTACTTCTAGTAAATAAAAGTTTTCGGCGAAAATTAGTTGTTATTATTTTTTTGTGGCTCAGTAGTGAAGGTGATTTTTAGAGTTCCGCAAACGTAAAAGCCTTATTACTGAGACTTGTCTGTCACCAGGCTGTATCTCGCGAACTGTAATAGAGGGTAAATAAAAAAATAGGGATGACGACAACATAAAAAAATGGCATTCTGTTTAGTCCGTCTTGTAGATCGGCCGAAAATACACACACACACATCTTACAAGTCATGTGACACTATGAAATATCACATAAAGACGAAACATTATAATATTATGAAGTTTATATGCACAGTTTGTAAAGAAGGTTTTATTACGTCTGCCCGTTTGACTATGCACAAATTAGAAGTTCATAAAATTGTTGAAAGATACGAATGCTCAGCGTGTTTGAAGATTTTTAACACAAAAGTTCAATACATAAAACATATTGATCATTTTCATATGCTTTGTGAGAAGTTTAATTGTGATTCTTGTGAATATAAGGCGTTTAGTGTTAGCGCGTTGCATAAACACAAGATAAAGCATACAACGGTAAAAGATTTCCATTGCAAGTTCTGTAAGAAATCGTTTTTGAGGAAAACGACGTTGAATTTTCATGAGAGGATTCATACTGGCGATAAAAGAAGAAATGCAAAGAATGCGGGCAAGCTTTCGTACAGAAATCTAGTTTGAATTATCATATGACTAAATATCATCCTGAGGTCAACTTTTAGATCGAACCTTTCAACGACCAATTGACTATTGTCTTTCTATTGTGTCTCAAATCAGGTGTGTTCGAAGGATTAAACTGATTAAAGGTCATAGCTCATTAGAGCCGTCCGGTGCCACCCCGCACCGCCTCGACGCACGGCGTCAACTCGTTGTCGATGGGTGGAACACCCGCGGTCAACCAGTGGGCCACCCGCGGTCAACGTGTGAACGCCGAGGCGTCAACGGGTTGACGCCGCTTAGTCCACGAATTTTCGAGTAGTTTGTTAATAAAATCAATCGCGGGCAGCGCGCGGCCAACTCGTGGCCCTCGCGTTGTCAACGCAAGGCAAGCATTCGAGCAGCGAGTTGTCACCGAGTGGCCCACCCGCCGACCGCGCGCTCAGGGCTTATAGCCGAGGCGATCCGGTGACACTACGGAGTTGATATAGTGAGCGCATGCCCATACAAATCCATACAAAGAATACTAGCCGCAGGAGTCGAGTCGGTGCGGAGTTGGTGCCGGGTGGCTCTAACGAGCTATGACCTTAAGAGCGGGGGCACACGATGCGTTGCGGCGCCGGAGCGGTGGCTGCGTCGTCTTACATAGAAATATCTGTGGCATGATGTCACACGATGCGCTCCGGCGCTGCACCGGACTTGCAACCATCAAGACGAGGCGGGGAGGGGTGAATGCGTTGCGACGTCGGAGCGGCACCGCTCAGTTGTTTTGCGTCACAAGGAAGGACACTCAAAAGAAGGACTGTCCAACGCTGCTACGGCGCCGCTGCGACATAACAACGTTATGGCGCCGCACCGCTCGTGTGCCAACTGACACGGTGAAATCTTTGCGGTGCGGCGCCGCAACGCATCGTGTGCCCCCGCTCTTAATCACATAGCATAGCAGCAGTCACCGTTGCATAAGAATGAAGAGAAATATTTACACTCGTCAATTTAATTTTTAATTTCGTGCCTAGTCCGTGTCAGACCTTATCCATCAGTAGTGAATAATTATCACAAATAGTAAGTTATTTAATTGTGTGTAATATTTATTGTATTAGAATAAAAAGAAAAATATAATGTGTTAATATTTTGTGTTTACATTAAATGTTAATACAAAAGTAATCGTCTGTTTATTTTTATGAAACCATTACATCACAAACTGTATATCAATTGTCTAAGTTGCCATTGCACCTTACAATTTATAAATTAACTTATATTATAAATAAATAAAATAGGAATTGATATTTATATGGACAGCACAAGCTAGAAAAAAAACCGGCCAAGAGCGTGTCGGGCCACGCTCAATGTAGGGTTCCGTAGTTTCCCGTCCGTCACAATAAGTGTTCCCACTCATAAGTTTAAAAAAAGGCTATTTGTTACGTTGACATACTAAGTACGCAGAAATTATTTTGTACGACCTTTTTGTCTTTTTTGTACAAAAACTGTTCTTTCTATCAAGTTCAAAATAATTTTCCTAGAAAGTCCTTATAAAGTTCTACTTTCCAGATTTTTTTCTTATTTTTTAAACCTACGGGTCAAAAGTTAGAGGGGGGGGGGGGACGCTTTGATTTTTCCTTTTAGAGCAATTATTTCCGAAATTATTGACATTATCAAAAAATGATCTTAGTAAACCCCTATTCATTTTTAAATACCTATCCAACTATATGTCACACGTTGGGGTTGAAATTAAAAAAAAAAACACTTCCCACTTTACATATAGGGGGGCTACCCTAATAAATCTTTTTTTTCCAATTTTTATTTTACGACTTTTTCGGCGGGATTGATATACATATTGGTACCAAATTTCATCTTTCTAGTGCTAACGGTCACAGAGATTAAGCGAGGACGGACGGACAGACAGACAGCAGACATGGCGAAACTATAAGGGTTCCGTTAGTTGACTACGGAACCCTAAAAAGGAATTACATTAAATCGAATCCAGGACCTCCGGCTTAGTAGTCATGGAGAGATAAATATAGACGTTGCCTACTAAGCACTGACTTTGGCTTAGCACTATACCTGTCACTGTTACACAACTGCCAAACGTCAAGTGCACGATAGAGACGGGAACTTGGCTAAGCCAAGGTCAGTAAGTAACAGGTTAGCTGGGAAACACCGGTCACATTGTGCGTTTATATGTCAATATTGACGTGTAAAAGTGACAAATTTAATTTTCCAAAATATAGTGATGTGTGAACAAGAAGAACGAAGACTGACGCCAATTTTTCTTTCTAGGCCCCCTCAAATACTACACGGTTTGCGAAAACGGTTACAAATGCAACGTCTGCGCTAAAACGTACTCTTCGCAGCCCCTAGTCTCACAGCATTACCGTTTTGTCCACCTCAAACGACGCCCAAAGGACCGAAAATGTCCGAAGTGTGACGTACGGATACCCGACTACCTCCGAGCGTCACATTTGGAAAAAGAACACGGGATACCCGCGCCATCTTGCGGCGTTTGCGGGAAGAAATTTAGATTCCCTTGCAATGTGCTACAGCATCAGAAAAAAGTCCATATGGGTGAAAAGACTGAGAAATGTTCGATCTGTGATAAGAGTTTTTTCAACAAACTCTGTTTAAAATTGCATATGTCTACGCATTCGTCGGTAAAGAAGTTTAAATGTACGGTGTGTGAGAGGCAATTTCGTTGGGAGAATAATTTGAGGGATCATTTAAGGATACATACGGGGGATAGAAGGTTTGTCTGTTCGGTGTGTGAAAAGGCTTTTGTTCAGAAGTCTACTTTGAAGCAACATGTGGCGAGGAATCATCCGGGAGTTGATGTGGCGTGATTTCTTTGAAGAACGCGTCCATTTTACTCGAGTTGACAACTAAAGTACTATTAATAGTACTAATAAATAAAAGTAGTATTAATAAAACTAATCTATTATAATCTGTCTTCCATCCTGTTTTTCGACAAACATACTTTATTCACATACAAATAACTGTGCGGAAATACTTTATTTTTATCATCACTATGGTGGGTTGTGTTACCCACTTCAAAAATGATGAAACTTCTGCCTCTATTGTGGGGCCCTCATCTTAACTTCATTAAATTAAAGCAATGTTGCCTTTTATATAAAAAATGTCTAAATGTCAAAAATTAGTTAATTACCCAAACCGATGTTAGGTAATTAATTAAAATTAAATAATCTTTGTATGTCATTCATACGATTTTTTCTGAGAAAAAAAAATAGTCAAGATTAACTGTTATAGAGTTTTATGTTGTCTACCTACACTTTGATTTTAACAACAGACTTTGTTGTCATATTTTTTTTATCATATTGATTTTCTTTTTTAATTATTCATTAACTTTTTGGGCTTTATTTGATGATTCAAGGGCGATAGAATCTGAATAGCCTACGTATATCTTTTGATTCGCATGAGTATTAAATTATAAAGTATCTTCTGATTGCATTGACTTAATTTAATTAATTTTACTGTTTTAAAAGATTGTTGCACTGGTTTTATGGTATTATTTTCAACGATTTTTTTAATATTATATAGACATAATTATTATGTATGGAGGATCTCGATAAAGATATAATTATAATTATGCATTAAGGTCATAGCTCATTACAGCCACCCGGCAGCCACTCCGCACCGACTCGCCTCCTGCGGCTAGTATTCTGTATATGGACTTGTATGGGCATGCGCTCACTATATCAATTCCGTACCGTCACCGGATCGCCTCGGTTATAAGGCGAGTCGGTGCGGAGTGGCTGCCGGGTGGCTGTAATGAGCTATGACCTTTAAACAGACTATTTCTGATTCTGTGCTGCCTTATCAACGTACCTAACCTACTTAATGTTGTTTAATTATTGACTTTAAATTAAAGCTGTAATAAATTTAAGTTTTTAGGTATATATGCCAGCACATTAATCTACCACAATCTATTTTATTTCTTGCTTATAGATTTTCCACTTTATGGCTAAAGCATAAGGTTTGAGGTTGATTGACAAAGTTTTACAGTTTTATGGTAGCTCATTGTGCTGGTGTCTGTACAAAAATATACGTACCTACCTAGTAAATAAATAAAAAATAGGAAACATTTTTTTGTATTTTTATTTCTAAGGAATTTCACCAAACCTTGTTAAACTAAAATGTAATTGTAATATTATAAAGAGGTAAAATTTGTAAGTTTGTATGTAGGGGGTAATCTCTTGTACTACTGGTCCGATTTGAAAAATTCTTTCAGTGTTAGATAGCCCATCTATCGAGGAATGCCATCACGCTACGACCCACGGGAGCGGAGCAGTAACGAAAAATGCGGGTGAAACCGCAGGTGACAGCTAGTATTGAATATTTTGGGGTCAATTTCTTTGTTACTGAAAAGGGGGTATTTTTAATAGTAATGTTTTGTTCAGCCATCTCTAAGGTGTGGCTATTGTCGCATGTATATGAGGAAAACAATTATTTTATAGTTTACACACAATTCTAGAAAGTTGGATATCAAAGCTGCAACTTTATAAAAACCGTTACAATACCGACCTCGGGTCTTCTATTCAAAATTCCATCTAAACAATATTATAGTTCAGCTAAACGATACTATAGTTTTCAATATGTAAACTATAAATAAGGTTACAATTCAATTTGTGAAACAGAAATCAAATGAACTTACTCCTTTAGGTGGACAGGCGTCTTTTTTCGCACATAGTGAGCTACAAAATAAAACTTATATAATATTAGAAACCTTAAAATTAAGCGCTAAGTACCGTCACTACCACGCATAATGGCTAGCATAATGCCGTGACCCATATACAGGCTCGAGTCCACGCGCTGGTTTTCAGCTAGCTACTACCTGCTCATTGTTATGATGAAAAAATACAAACTTTATTCAATGTATAAACAAACTAGCGACTAACAAGAAAAAGAAAATATTTGCTCTGAAATTGATTTCGAATAACTTTTAGATAATGTCATCAATTTCAAATAACTTTTAGATACTTAGACCACTATACCACTGCCACCAGTGAGAACAAGATTATTCCAGGCTAAGTTTTATATGAGGTACTGTGACGTGTGGTGGACACACGGCAACAGTAAATCTATGGTACGATTCAGACCGACGCGCGGCATTTTACAATGCGGTAAAGAACATTGAAATGTATCAACAGTAATTACAGTTCATATTTGCATGCAACTTACGCATAGGTACCTCCGTCGGCATCCCGCGACGCGTCGCGGCAAGTCGCAGAATGCGTTCAGCTGTCGCGACGGCCGACCGGCCCCAAACGATTCCGAACGGCATCCAACCGGCTGTCGTCGGGCCCGTTCGAAGGCGGTCGGCCGTGCGTCGTGGAATACGAACGGAGATTACGGTGCAGCAACAAGCGAATCAGCTGCTACCGGCTGCCGCGGCACGCGTACGGCTACCGCGGCAGCCGTACGCATGCCGCGGTAGCGGTATGGGTCCGACGGACGCGTTCGGCTGCCGCGGCACGCGTACGGCTCCGTTCCGATGCGGCGCGACGCGAGCCTGTTGGTCTGAATCGTACTTATGTGTCGCCACTTCGGCGCCGTTATCTCGTTCGTAGTGACGGCGGTGGAGAACAAGCGGCTTCAGTCGGCAGTCTAGAGAGAAAAAGCGTTATTATAAGTTTGATTGCTATGTGTGTGTCTGTGGCGCCGTTAGTTTTTAACGGGTGAACCGATTTGGATGCGTTTTTTTTATTTAAAGTAAATTTTCTAGGTACCGATAGTTCTTCATCGAAATCGGTTCAACCGTTCCAAAGTTATCAACGCTTTTGTTAGCTACAGTCGCTATCTAAAAAACAAAACTCAACTCATAATTTTGTTTTAGATTACGCCACACTCACAGCCCCGTACTACACGATAAAAGAACACGAGGGCTCAAAACTTTTCGCCTGCACGTCTTGCTCAAGAACCTATAAGACGTTACCGAGCGTCGTCCAGCATTACCGACACGTCCACCTCCGCTTGCGACCGAAGCTTCGATCTTGTTTCTTCTGCGAAATCAAGGTCCCAGGACACGTTCGCGCTTTCCACCTTGAAAAAGAACACGGGATACCCGCCCCAACTTGCAACGCTTGCGGGAAAAAGTTCGCTTATCCCTTCCAAGTTTTGCGACATCAGAAAAACTTCCATATGGGGGAAAAGAAATTTGGTTGCTCTGAATGTGAGATGCGGTTTACCTCTCAAGCGAATCTTGCTCAGCATATGATTAAGCATTCTGGGGTTAGAGTTCACCGGTGTGAGATTTGTGAGAAGTCCTTTAAGTGGAAGAAGAATTTGAGGACTCATATAATGATGCACATGGATGAGAGAAGGCATGTTTGCCACGTGTGCCAGGACGCTTTTGTACAGCAAACGAGTCTTAAGTATCATATAACTAAGGTGCATCCGGAATGTGTTTAGTATGGGCTTGTTCATTCATTTCCATTTTTTTTTGTATAAATTAAAAATAAAAACATCTAACTCTTGCAGTTCTTAACAACTTGTTTCCTTTTTTTTTAATAATATTTTTTGCCTTTAAAAGTAGCCTTGCCATGATATTAGCTATATTCCAGTGAACTTACCGTTAAAGTCGGCCCAGTCGTTTAGGAGATTAGAAAGAACAAAGAGGCAGTTTTTAATAAATATTTTATACATTATCACAAATATTACTTTGTTTTTTTTATTATGTAGTAATTTATAAAACTTTATTAAAAATATCTATGAGATATTTGTTTTTATTATTGGTGATGCGGACTGTAGGTAAAATTGATGTCTGGGTAGAATGCAGAGCGGGGTGCCGGATTAGCCGTGTTCACACCAATTATATAAACTAGCCAAAGCCAAGGCAGCATGCACTTACCAGTAAGCCAGTTAATCAGTCTCCCAAAGCAGTGCGCAGCAGTAGGCAGTCTCGATTCAGCGCGGCGATGGCGTGGACTAGCAGGATCCAAGCACTTAAAGTTTATAGGTACACCAGACACTAAGCGTTATCACACACACACGGTTAGAGTCCAAAATGTGCGGATAAAAGTAAAAATGCGGTTAGCAGTCTGGAGACATCGCGTCGTCGACCGCACTCGAAAGTGGTTGAATATGAATAGGGGCGATAAACAGAACAAAGCTAGGCTTGTCAAGGAATATTGTGCGTTCTGTCTCTTTCGTCAGCTGCGTTCGCGCGCGACATGCGATAGTGGCGCCTCGTTCGGCATGCATCGCAACTACCAAGGTTGGCCAACGTCACCAAACTTAAAGATTCGCGCAATGCGTCCCTAGGTGGCGCGATTATAAAATTGGTATGAAAACCGCGTGAGCAATTATTATACTAGCTTTTGTAATTAATATTGGTGCCGAATCCCTTGGTCACAAACTATTCTAATTTTAAGTTAAATGCATCTTTCTCTTTTCATTTCTTAAAGAAAAGGACAGAAGATACAATTTAGTTTAATCCTGTCAAATTAGACAGCGCCGGAAGAAAATTGACGTATACTTAGACGCCATGTTTTCAAAACGCGTCTAAATTATCTATGGAGTATCTAAATTTGACAGGACTTAACTAATATTTTATCTTCTGTCCTTTTCTTAATTAAATGGAAAGAGAAAGATGCCCTAACTTAAATTTACTTTAGTTTGTGAACAAGAGAATCGGCACCATTATCATATTATATTTTGTTATAGCTATTTAATTCTAAATAGCATTTTATCAAGCCAAGTCTTTGACAGAAACGTGAAGTAATGTTGTTCATTTGTTTTTTTTTATTTAAAAAGTCAAAACAGCAGTTAAAATTTACACCATTTTGGTGAAATAAACCCTTTGGGGAAACGAAAGATTATATCGATTTCTTAGGGACTACACATTTACTACACATTTTATGTTTACAGAAAACGACAAGTTTACACAAAAGCTCAACGGACGCGTACGCGTATTCACACAAAATCGTTCTTTTTATGGATATAAACTGAATAGACCTGAATATGTGCGTAGTCCCTAAATTGAACTCTAATGCAGCAGCAGCAGCAAGAGCTAATCTAAGTTAGTTTAGTTCTGTACGAATTAACTACGGACTTTTGAAATCCCCATTTTTTTTGTAGGCTCTTGCAGTGTGTTTGGTGTAGTGGGCAAACGCGTAGCTTTATTCTCAGGCGATCAAAAGCCTAAAATAAAACGCAGTTGTTTATAAATTTTATTTTATTTCGGAATGTATTTCTCCATCAAATGATACGTTTTCGTATGACCTGACAAAGACCTCTGGTTGTCAAATGTCTTGTCGCACGCTTGACATTTCAAAACTCTAGGTATTGCCCCATGCACTTTTACCTCATGAGAATTCTTCTTAATATAGTCGCCGAATCTTTCTCCACAATAAGCACATTTATTCCTTTTATTCATATTAATATGCACGCCTTTCTCGTGATCCCTCTTCTTGATTCTGTTATCAAAAACTTTAGTACAATAAGAACAACTGTATACGCCGCTGCTATGCCTATAGGAGTGTGTTAGGAAGTTCTTTTTGTTCACAAATCCGGCATCACAGACATCGCAGACATAATTCCTATAATGCGAGGAGCACATATGTTCTAGTAAAACCTTGTGGTTGCCATATTCTACACCACAAATCACGCATTTCGACATTTCCGAGTCGAATTTGAATGGTAAAGTATAATTTTTAAGACCCTCGTGAAAGAATTTGTCGTGAACAGTTTTTAAGTGTTCCTTTAACTGATCTAGGCCATCTAGATTCGTTTGACAGATGTCACATGACAGATTAGTGATGTCTAACTTAATGACAAAATTATGCATTGCTTTGTCTTCCATGTATGACGATTTTTCGTTTTCATGTTGGGATTTCGTATGGGTTTTAACTTCAGTTGCGGTTTTAAATTGTTTTGTGCAAAAACCGCAGGCGTATCCTATACCAGCGTATTTTCCGAGCGGTGTCGCATTAGAATGGCATAAAATTGTTCTGAGGTTATCCTTATGTTTATCTGCTTCAGTTTTTTTCTTTAACTTTACCTGTTTTTTATCTTTTGAATTTATTACGATGATTCCTGTCCTCTTGAATCTTGTATTGGTCTCCGTGATTGCAATGAGGGTTTTTTTCCGATTCCGTTTTGCCGCTATAACATAAAAAAGTGTGTATTAGTTTTTGTATAAAATGTTTACCAATTAACTTTAAAACCCAGGAACAAGAAAAGTGGGCGGTTGGGAGTTGAGACTAATCCTGCAAAAGCGAAAAAAAGCAACCAACTGACATTTATTGTTTTAAGGATTGGTCCCAAAGAAAAGAAGCAGTCAGTTCTGATAAATGCATAAAATAGAAAAGTCTTGACACAAAAATATTAAATTGTTTGTTTGATTTAAGCAGTGGTTTAAGTCAAGAAAAAATATATTCTTTGTGCACTAAGGTTGTACTATTCCTGAAGTCCTAATGAAGCTGTTTAAGAAAGTTTATCCCATTTGTTGGCAAGAAGTCTTAATTTTTTTTTTGAGCTCGTAAGAACCGCACAACATTGTGGCTTTTAAATTTTTAAGAGATTATTGAACGTTTTCGGGCCTGACGTCTCAGTGTTGCCGCCAAGACAGCATCATTTCAAAAAATCCTGATTCTAAAAAGACAATGGAATGTGTTTTAAGCCATTGATTACCTGAAGGGATACTATCAAGTAGAAGCAGCAAAGTTCGTAGATGAATGAGTGATTGCAGAATGATAATAATATATTATCAGATTTCGTAATGCTTTGGACAGATATTAACGAACTGAATCACCTTTTACGACAATACTTTCCAGAGGGCCTAGCCAAGTGGCATTGTGGAATAGAAAACGAAAACGAATAGATTGTCAAATGTATGGAATTGACATAAGCTTTCGCTAAACAATTTGACATCTCCATACATTTGACAATCGTTTTCGTTTCGCTATCTATTCTACAATGCCACTTTTCTAGGGGGGCTGACACAATAAGGAAATGAAAACAAAAAGTAAAACTATACGATATGTAGACGACATACTGATTGTTTTTTATTAAATATTTCGTATTTTTATACAGATAATTTAAAATATTGGCATCAATAGATACTGTTATAATTATAATAAACAAAAACTGTACATTTATCAAAAACAATGTCTTTATCATAATCTGGAACATCATATATTTTTAACTCCGCAAAAAAATTATATATTCTTAGTTTAGTTACAGCTATTTTGTCTATATTAAATAATTAGGTAACGAATTATATTTATCACGTTTTTGAGATCATAATTCATAATGCAAACAAAGTGTACAATACAATTTATACAACTAAAAAAGTACTAAATTAGAGGTTCTCACACAGTTAACTTGGTCACAACGAAATCACAAATATTAGCTTTTTTAATTTGTATCTGGCCTTGAGAAATTTGTAAATGGCGTTACGGGGCATAACGTTATGTGTTACACAGCGAGCGTTCGTCACTACAGGGAAACAAGGTGCTTGCAACGAATAGCTGTTGTGTTTGTAATTTTTAACCGACTTCAAAAAGGAGGAGGTTCTCAATTCGTCTGTTTTTTTTTTTTTTGTATGTTTGTTACGCGATATCTCCGTCAATTGTAAACGGATTTTGATGGTTCTTTTTTTGTTTGATAAGGCATGATTCAGGGGTGGTCCCATATAAATTTTGTGGCGATCGGTTTAGTGCTTCTCGAAAAATTCACCAAGAACAAAAAAAATGACGAAATATTCATAGACGATGTGTGCTTCGGCATCGGTTGTAGAACACGTCAGAGTCGACACTAAAAAGTAATAAATAAAAACTTTTTTCAAAAAAATAATAACCGCCTTCAAAAACTAAAAACCCAAAATAACAAAAATTTCGGAAGTCGGTGGCTTCTCTTCTGCCAATTAATTTGTGTCGCCACAGACTTCCGAAATTTTTGTTATTTTGGGTTTTTAGTTTTTGAAGGCGGTTATAATTTTTTTGATAAAAGTTTTTTTTAAGTAATTCTTCTCAAACATTAGAGAGAGGGATGCCATAACGCCACTGTCACGTTTAAGCCTCAGTTAGAAAAAATCTTACGCCCTGGGCTAGTTTATACTCTTAATTTTAATAGGTACTTATCTTGTTCATCAAGCAATTTAATTGGAAAACCAAGCCAAGTTACATTTAATGCATACAACTAAAATATTGTAAATGTAAAATTTGAATATTGTAATAATACTGAAATACGTACTACAGTTCTAACTTTGTACATAACTAAACACCTATGTACATTAGAAGAGAGAAATTATTATTTATTAAGATTATTTTTATTGTACGGTTGAAACAAATAACACAGCGAACTTCAAGTCGAGATCAATGTTTAAAATATCCTCATGACGACGTTAAAAGTTCCCAATAAAAATACAAAGCGTACGACTGAACTGTGCACCTCGCTTGTGACGTATCGCAGTGTGAATGCTTTCGCTACTAAACGAACGAGGCGAACACGGCGCGCGCGCGGGGAAGCGGTAGGGCGAGTATTCCAGCGAGGTGCACAGATAAGTCGTACGGATTGTACCAATATAACTCTTTTAATTCGCATGTACTTTCTGAAGTTTATTTTGGATATCGGTGAAAGATACATCATAAGGGAACCTAGACTTTAATCTTAAATTGCCAAGCCGCTTTGAACGCGCAAGAAGATTAATGTCCGTGCCTTCTCTGTACAAGAAGGCGTTATCATAATTTTCAAGCTTCTCTCACAGAATAAGACTTTAAAATAAAAGCCCTTCAAGACCTTGCAGGGTAGATTCTATAAATAGATTATATAACTGTAGATTAGTGCTATCGCCGTCTTGAAATAGCAAAGTGATTCCCTAACCATTAGGTACGCAATAGAACTTTTTATGAATCGTAAAAGACCGTTGTGTGGTAAACATTCTGTTGCACACATCACACTTGAACTCTTTCTGAAGTCCATGGTCATTCGCTTCATGCTGTACCATCGTCTTAAAATCCTTGAATTTCTTCTCACAAATTGTGCATTTCGGTCGTTTTTTCACATACAAATGTACGATCCTTTCATGCACTTTCATTTTGATTCGAGTATCGAAAACTTTAGAGCAAAACCCGCATTGAAAGACGCCTGTTTTATGCCTATACATATGAGCTTGCAGCATTCTTCTGTTCACGAAACCAGCTTCACAAACTTCACAAATATGGTTGCTAAAATGAGAATTCATGTGCTCTAGTAAGATTTTGAAGTTGTTGAACTCGAAGGAGCATTCGACGCAGCGTAGCGTCTCCGAATCGAATCTGAACGGGACGATATGACTGCCTATGTCTGTGTGGAAGTATTTCTGATGAACGAATGTGAGATGTTCAATGATTCCTTGGAGTTTGTTGAAGGGCTTCATGCACATTTCGCAACGGAGACCAGTGATGTCGAGTTTGACGATATAATTGAGCATGGTATAGTTGTTCATATAGGTGGAGATGTTTTCTTCGTCGTGTCGTTCGATTGTATGTTTTTTGAGGTCTTTCGGGGCTGAGTAGACTTCGGTGCAGAAACAGCAGGTGTATCCGAGGCTCCCGTACCTGCCAATCGGTGTGGCGTTGGAAGAAAAGAGGATAGTACGAATATTTTCCCTGTGTTTATCAACTTCGTTCTTTGTGGAAGTCTCTTCGTCTTCTGAAGGGAAAAACGATGACGTGTCGACTTCTACCTCGATCAGAACGGAATCCGGGTGGATACCTACGAAAAAAGCGATTGTTTAATTTTTGTTTATATCGCATACAAATTAGGGTAATAGATAATTGTGCCGTTTTCAATGAAAATGAATTAAACTTATTGTCGCTGCTGATTTGATTACTTGATGTTTTTTTGTGATATATCACAATAACTTCACAATAACGATCATAGTAACTTAACTAAAGATTTACTTAAAAGGAACCAAAGAAATACTTGCTGTGCATGCATTTCACAAACATACCACATATACAGGCAACCAGACGGTTTTAAGCTCGTGAATACTTACACAAGAAATTGGGAGACTCATTTACTCACAAGTTTTTTTTTTTAATTTATTTAAACAATATTTATGAGGAAGATAGACAATAAAACAATGTAATCAATCATGCACTTACATTTATTTATCATATCAGATTATTTCTAAACTATGTTAGATTTTTCTCATAAATCTAAAATTAACTCAAGTCACTTACGATTAGTTTCAAGATATAATAAGACAAATTTACACGTGAGTAAACCTGTTATAATTTTTGCTTTTTTAAGCATTGTTTCTAATTTGTCTCATTATTATTTCGATTGAGAAAAAACACGTAAATCATGAGGAATCCATGTCTTTAAAACCACTGACGAAATACAGTAAAATAACTAATCATATTTTTCTATGTTACTGGCTACATCTATTATATCCGGTAAAAATATTCGGAATTAATAGTAAAATTATTTGAAACTAGCTGTCCCCCGCGGAACGGTCTCTATGAAAGTTAAAATTCTTAGACTACAGCTAAACATCTGTCATTAAACATTTAAAATAAGATTAATTTTAGTTTTTGACGTGACAACGTCTTAAATTAGGTTGCGGCTGGGAGTCACTTATGAAAAAGTGTAACGCTCGGTAACGTTACGATGAGTCACCGAACGAGAGAGAGGCCCGCCGAATGCCTTGCGTCTCTCTCCCACTCAACTATGATCGGTAAAAGACGTTGTCACGTAAAATCTTCGCCCGTAAAACCGACTTTACAGGCAACCATTTTTTGTCCAGTCATTGAAAGTTATATTTTTTTTATAAATCGGTATAGTCATCAATATAGACAAACGAAAGAAACTAAACCAAATGCACCGCTTTCTTATGCTCAAGCATTTTACTGCGAATAACGAACCCGGAATCGCAGAAACCACAGATGTAGTTCCTGTAATGCTCAGACATATGATCTTGTATGTCATTGTACTCGCCAACATCAACTGCACATACCCCGCACACGAGTCTACGACCGTCAAATTTAAAAGGAACGATTTGATTCTTTATCTGCTTGTGGATGAGCTCATCGTGGATCGTTTTCAGATGGTCCATCAGCTGTTCCAGGCTTTCAATAGACTGCTCGCAAAGTTTACACTTTAATCCAGTAATATCCAAATAGACGATATGTCGTGACAAGGATCTCGCGTTGAAGAACTCGGGTCTATCATTCAGGTGGACTTGGATGGAGTGGGCTCTCAATTCGGTTGGGTTTTGAAACTGGTCGAGGCAATAGCTGCAAGCAAATCGAGTGCCAACACGACAGCGGACTGGGGAAGCGTTGGAGCACTTAAGGATCGTTTTAATGTTGTCAAACTGCCAGTCGAGTTCTGTCAGACGTCTTTCTTGCGCTATCTTCTTCTGCTGCTCTCTGACCCAAGGTATTGTCTTCTTGCCAACTGGTCGGATGGAGACGAAAGATGAAAAAATCAGTTTTCGGTCCAATGTGATAGTCTTTTCTTCCTCTTCGAAGATTATAGGCGAAGAGTCTCGAATGGTTCTGGAGCGAAGACCTGGAAACAATGGGTGCAATTTGATTTATAGATTTTGAAATGTAGTTAAGTTTTTGAGTTTTGTCACCCACTTCAAGTATTGTATTGTATTGTATTTATTTATTCAAACAATAAACATTGTGTAGAACATTAAGTAGGTACATAGTAATATTACAATAAAATTGTCACATGCAAAACAATTTCTACTAGTTTAAAATTAAATCTAAATAAGTTGATGACGATGAATAGTTAAATTGAATTCTTGGGTCCGTTATTCTCAAAATGTTGTTAGTATTAAGCCTTTTACACATGCATTCAGAAGTTACTTACGTGCAATATCAATAAATGAAAAAAATAGCAAATTATTCAGTAAAATCTTGGTGAATAGCAAAAAAAAAATGGATAATAGTTATAAATAATTTCAATTAAATG
Organism: Athetis lepigone; assembly: GCA_033675125.1. NCBI lineage: Eukaryota > Metazoa > Arthropoda > Insecta > Lepidoptera > Noctuidae > Athetis > Athetis lepigone. Next base: position 2,567,955 of record CM066220.1, on the reverse strand, counting down.
ACATTGGTCCAATCGCGCATTAGATCAACCGCACCTCAACGACATCAATCATGTATTTTTTTTTTTGACGTGACAACGTCTTAAATTAGGTTGCGGCTGGGAGTCACTTATGAAAAAGTGTAACGCTCGGTAACGTTACGATGAGTCACCGAACGAGAGAGAGGCCCGCCGAATGCCTTGCGTCTCTCTCCCACTCAACTATGATCGGTAAAAGACGTTGTCACGTAAAATCTTCGCCCGTAAAACCGACTTTACAGGCAACCATTTTTTTTACTCTTCTTAGTGACAAACAGCCATTTGACAACGTGATGTCCACAGTAACATTGTAATTACACGACTGCCCAAAAAAAGGAGTGTTATTACACGACTGCCCAAAAAAAGGAGTGTTAAGTTTTCAAGATTCATGTATGTATGTGAGTTTCTTTATTCCACCATAACTTCTTAATGCCTGAACCGATTTAGATGTATGATGTATCGTTACAATCCGTATATAGTTCCGAGTAACATAGACTAGTAAAAATTTGGGTATTTAACCCCTGTGTGTGTAAAATAGGGGATGAAAGTTTGAACGAAAATCTGTCGTTATTGATTGAAGTAAGTTACTGGAAACTTGGTGTTTACCATTTTGGACAGAGAAAAAAAATTAGAATGTCGACCCCTATGTGTGTAAAATAGGGGATGAAAATTTTAATGAAAATCTGTTATAATTGAAGTTTTTTGCCTTTTAGTATTTTTGTCATGGCAGTAGTGTTTTATAATTTTTTTAATTCTTTTTTCTTCTAAAATTGCACAATCAATTAATTTTAATCGTTGATCTCGTTTCCAATTTGCTTGTGGAAATATATAGAATTTGTGATCACTGTTTCTGCAGTAAACTAATCGAGTCTCCAACCTCTTACTTCGCAGCCAGCGAATAGTAATACTAAAGAATATGTTATGTCAAATTTTAATGATGTGAGTAAATAATTTCCTTCGAAGAAGGCAGATACAGTAAACCCCTCGGCTAGATGGTGCAACGATCTGAGAAGGGTGGCGACTTGTGCAATTTATTCCAGAAATCCCCACCAGTGTCGATTGTTAGTTTTCTTTTTCAGAAATATCCACTTGCTCAATAATGGTGCCGATTCTCTTGTTCACAAACTAACGTAAATTTAAATTAAGTGTATCTTTCTCTTTCCATTTAATTAAGAAAAGGACAGAAGATAAAATATTAGTTAAGTCCTGTCAAATTTAGACACTCCATAAATAATTTAGACGCGTTTTAAAAACATGGCGTCTAATTATACGTCAATTTTCTTCCGGCGCTGTCTAATTTGACAGAATTGTATCTTCTGTCCTTTTCTTTAAGAAATGGAAAGAGAAAGATGCATTTAACTTAAACTTAGTCGAGTTTGTGACCAAGGGAATCTTGGCCTAGTTTAGTTTAGTGTACTTGGGTACATTATATACAAATAGTATAGTTAACTAAAAAATGGGTTAATTAATATAGTTATTATGGAATATATTAAAAGTAATGATAACGTAATTTTTGTTAGATAATTTAGAAACAAAGATACCTTACCATCCGACTAGGCGTAATAAGCGTAATTTTTTTAATAATTTACTAAAGTTTACATCAAAATCTCTTCATTTAATTGTACCTTTTTGAGAGAAATAAAAACCTATTCTATTCTATTCTATTCTATTTGACGGGCCTGCCCCCTAGACAAGTGGCATTGTAGAATAGATAGCGAAAACGAATAGATTGTCAAATGTATGGAGATGTCAAATTATTTAGTGAAAGCTTATGTCAATGCCATACATTTGACAATCGATTCGTTTTCGTTTTCTATTCTACTGTTAGACAATATATTTATTACAAACTAATATTATTTAAAATGAACTATTTAGTTTAAATGGTACAATTATGTTAATAGCCTAAATCAAAATATTATGTTATCTTTGTTAAAATAATTATTGCATATGGCCACCCCGCCTTGTAAAGTTTACCATAGATCCGGACGTGACATTTGTATTTGAATTAAAATAAACTGCCGTGTCGAATGTTATAAAAAGACCTTGCAAACCTCAGTGCAGGCAGTTGCGAGTAGTCAGTCACATCGGTCACATCGGTATCTCTGGTGCACTATTGAGTACAAATCCATCACCTAATAATATAATATATTATAATTCAGCGATAAGTAACTACTATGTTCAAATGTGCTTAAAGTATAAAACAATTTAAGTAATACTAACAGCGAGTTTATATTTACAAGACCCCTTAAATTCAGTCTCTTCACATCTCAGAAGCCAGGATTTAAGTAAAACTAGGTTTTACTTACCACGTCCACAAAGTAAAAATGTAAGTACAATTTAAGCAGATTATCTTTAAAAACGCATTTATAAAAGTATTTTTATTGACCCTAACAATGAGAACTGCTTCTAGTGCAACTACCTTCACTACTAAAAAGTGAACTTGTTATTTTTATTTTATTTTAAGCCTTATATCCTTGTATCATGTAAAAATAATGTATGCCTACAAACTGGGTTTTTATATTGTTAGAAATAAGAAATACTGACACATAACCTACATTCTTGAGGTTTTACTCACAAAAATACGACCTTGCCAGGGCTACTCTCTGGAGGTTATACTCACAAGACTCGCATACATACAACCTCGCCAGGGCTACTCTCTGGAGGTTATCCACACACATACAACCTTGCCAGGGCTACTCTCTGGAGGTTATCCACACACATACAACCTTGCCAGGGCTACTCTCTGGAGGTTATTCACATACATACAGCCTTGCCAGGGCTACTCTCTGGAGGTTATCACATAGATTTAACTTCGCCAGGGCTACTCTCTGGAGGTTATCCACATACCTACATACATCCTTGCCAGGGCTACCCTCTGGAGGATATTCAGACACGCATAACTTTGCCAGGGCTACTCTCTGGAGGTTATTCACTTACATACTTTATCAGAACTAGTCTACTCTTCAAAGATCATTTAATTCACACACATACTAATCTGTGTATTAAGTCTATGCTGCATCCAAATCTCCCTACTCCATTTTATTTTAGTAAGCTAGTGTCTAAAGTATTTAAATGTAAGTTTCAGCCAACAAATTGAGTAAAATGCCGAAGCGCAGTCGACAACCGCACCTGAGGCGATCCAGGCATCCGAGCGAGGACAGCCCGACGCGTGAAAGAGATTTTGCAGCGCGGCAGACAAGAACTGAAACGCCCGCCTTGCGTCGTGGCAGATCACAGGAGCGGCGATCGATGAGAAACCAAGCAAGTAAGGGACACCGTGAGCGACAGCTCCGTAGCCCTACAGTACACAAGGTACGAGAGACATCTGCTGTAACTATTCATAAAGATTCTTCGAGAAGGCGTAGGGTGCAAAGTCCATCATCACGTTCAAGTTCAGATGATGGATCTCCTCGTGGTAAAAGACACGCTATCGCTAATAATGTAGATTTATTTGAAAAACTTTTGGATGTTTTAAAAGTTAAGAATAGCAACGATGTAGATAAATTTCCGGTTTTAAACGTTGTGCCCGATTTTGACCCTATGTCACGTGAGCAGACAGTAGAGATCTGGATACACAAGGTTGAAGAATGCGCACAGATTTATGGATGGTCTGATAAGCATATAGTACATTACGCGATGCCGAAACTCTGTGGCGTTGCTAAAACCTGGTATCAGGGTCTCCCCTCTCTGCTGAACACTTGGTCTGAGTGGAAATCGAAATTAATTGAGTCGTTTCCTTCACAAACTAATTATGCAGAGATACTTTCTGAAATGTTAAATAAGAGGGCCAAGTTTGGTGAGCCCCTCGAGGGTTACTATTACTCTAAAATTAATCTTCTTAATCGGTGTGAGATATACGGTACAAAAGCAGTAGACTGTATAATTTATGGCATCGAGGACAGAGGTATTCGTTTAAGTGCACAGGGAGCGCAATTTGTAGAGCCAGAACAGCTACTAAAGTTTTTTAAGAGCGTCAAGGCAAATCAATCTAACAATAGCTCCGACCTTAAAGCTAAACAGAGTGATAGGCAAGATAGAAGGCTCAACCAGAGATCTTTGGATAACGATAAAAAAAGGGCACAGAGCTTAAAGTGCTATAATTGCAATGACGTTGGCCACACTTTTTATCGTTGTCCGAAGCCTACGGTTAGGTGTTCAAAATGTAATTTAAGAGGACACTTGGCTGATAGTTGCCCAAATAAACCAAACCAAGGTCCTAGATCAAATACAGAGTCGCAATCCGTTATGAAAGTGCATTCGACCAACAACATTAACGCTAAATACAAAATTCCAATTAAAGTTAATGGACAAACACTGAAATCCCATATTGATTTAGGGAGTGAATGCACTTTGATCAGACTGACCGATGCGGTAGATTTAGGGATTAGCTGGGAAACAAACTCATTGCCAGTTTTAAAGGGGCTAGGTAATATACCATATCGTCCCGTAGGCCGTGCATTCGTAGACATAGACGTACAAAACGTTGTCGAGAAAAATGTAGAAGCCTTAATCGTAACAAATGATATGATTAATGAACCCGTATTGCTAGGACATACATACACAGAACGACCATTAATACAAATAACAAAGACTGATACGGACATAATAGTAAAGCGTTCTGACATTTCAAATAGTTCTAAGATTATATTACTAGCTTCTCAATCTTATAGTCTAAAACCCCACAGTACGAATGCTATAAAGGTTAAGTACAATACTGTCTATAATGGTAGAATTTACGTGGATGGGACAGTAAGGGGATACCCAGGTAATGAATACTTCCTCTTTCCCGGCGAATATAATTTAAATAACGGACAAGGAACCTTACTAGTACAAAACATATGTGATAAAACGTTAAACATACCTATTGATACATTAGTGACGCGTGCTTATACAACAGGTTTACTAGGCAAACAAAACTCCTATAATATATTAGACATAACATTGACTGATGATTCACTCAAATGCGGTAACATAACACCCCAACAGAAAACTAAACTCACAGAGTTACTTAAGAAATATCGGGAATGTTTCTCCTCTAATTTACATGAACTAGGGTACACATCCGGCACAGAAATGGAGATCCATTTAAAAGATTCTGAACCTGTTGTCTATCGGCCTTACCGTCTTTCATATTCCGACCGACAACTGGTTCAGTCGATGGTTCAGGAAATGCTGGAGTGTGGTATTATTCGTGAGTCATCCTCGCCTTACGCCAGCCCCATAGTTCTGGTGCAGAAGAAATCCGGCGAGAAGCGGCTCTGTGTCGATTACAGAGCTCTTAATAGAAAGACTATAAAAGAACATTACCCACTCCCTCGCATAGAGGATCAATTAGATCTATTAGCTGGCAACACAATGTTTATAACGTTAGATTTGGCATCTGGGTACTACCAGATCCCAATTGCTGAAGAATCTCGTGAAAAGACTGCCTTCGTCACGCCCGATGGCCAATACGAGTATAATCGTATGCCGTTCGGGCTAGTAAATGCACCTTCAGTATTTCAAAGGGCAATAAATAGAATTCTAAATAGGGCTAGGAATAAACACGCACTTGTCTATATGGATGACGTCCTGATCCCAAGCCGTTCTTTCGAAGAAGGTCTAAAGTACCTAGAAGAAGTGTTACTGCTTCTTAAAAACGGTGGGCTTACATTAAAGTTAGAAAAGTGTAGATTTTGTTTTAACCAAATAGACTACCTTGGTTTCGAAATAAGCGCAGGCGGAATCAGGCCAGGCTCCTTAAAAACTGATGCGGTCTCAAAATTTCCCATACCTCAAAATCAACATGATGTTCGCCGTTTTGTTGGCTTGGCTAGTTTCTTCAGGAGGTTCGTTAAAGGGTTCGCAATAAAGGCGAGACCGTTGACTGAACTCCTGAGGAAAGATGCAATATGGCGTTGGACAGAAATTGAACAAGGTGCCTTCGAAACTTTAAAAGAAAATTTAATCCAAAGGCCGGTTCTTGCGTTGTACAACCCACTTGCAGAAACCCAATTGCATACAGATGCCAGCAAATTGGGGATAGCTGGCATTCTAATGCAAAAGGGAGAAACCGACGTATACCACCCGGTAGCTTACTACAGCCGCCAGACTACTACTGACGAACAGAAGTTTCATTCTTATGAACTTGAAACGTTAGCAGTAATAGCATCCCTGAATAAGTTCCGTGTTTACCTACTTGGAATTAAATTTACAATCGTGACTGATTGCAATTCTTTGCGAACAACGCTAACCAAACGCGACCTAATACCCCGCATTGCAAGATGGTGGATACAGTTCCAAGAGTACGACTGTTCAATTGAATACAGATCTGGTGACAGGATGGCTCACGCTGATGCGTTAAGTAGGTGCCCTATCCCAGATGAAAACTGTGATACACGGGTATTGGATATATTAAACGTAGGCTCCCAAGATTGGATTGCGACGGTGCAAGATAGCGATGATGAAATTAGACGCATTAGAGACGTGTTAACTGATCCGCAATCTGAAAATGTTGCGGATATTATAAAAAATTTCAAAATTAAAAACGGTCGTGTCTATCGCGTCATAGAGCCAGATGTTTTCAGATGGGTGGTGCCAAAAGGGGTGCGCTGGCAAATCCTTAAGGCAAATCACGACGAAATTGGACACTTTGGCTTCGAAAAGACGTATGACAGAATTAAAGCCACCTTTTGGTTCCCTAAAATGCGTAAATTTATAAAGAAATATGTAAGTGCATGCCTCGAATGCGCCCATCATAAGGTCCCCTCAGGAAGAAAAGCTGGTTTACTTCATCCGATTCCAAAAATAGAGATCCCCTTTCACACCATCCATGCTGACCATTTAGGCCCGTTCAATAGGAGTAAAAAGGGAAACTGCTATATACTCGTTATCATTGATGCTTTTACAAAGTATATTAATACAACAGCAGTCCGTAATACCAAGTCCTCTACAAGCGTACGTGCTCTTAAGGAGCATATAAGTTACTTTGGGACGCCAACACGATTAATAACTGACCAGGGTACAAGTTTTACGGGGAAGAAATTTAAAGAGTTTGTTAAATCACTTGGTATTAAACACGTGTTTAATGCCGTAGCTACCCCTCGTGCTAACGGCCAGGTAGAGCGGTACAACCGCACTATCTTGGCTGCATTAGGATCAATGACTCATGATAAACCTAAGGGAAATTGGGACGAATATTTGGCAAACATCCAGTTAGGGCTTAACACCACTATTCATGCCACAACCAAAAAATCCCCAACAGAACTATTATTTGGCTATCGAGCCACCCATCCCTCGGTAGGCGCGCTTAGTGAGGTTTTACAAGACGTAAGTAATAACGCTTGTAACTTAGGAGACATACGAGACACTGCAAAACAATTAATAGATGAGCAACAAGGCAAAGATAAGACACGTTATGACTTGCATAGAAAGAAAGGAAATAGGTTTATAGCTGGTGACCTGGTTAGAGTCCTGAGGAATATCCCTTGCCAAGATGGACAGTCTCGAAAGCTAGAAGCTAAATGCCGTGGACCCTATAGGATTAAAAAGGTGCTCCCAAATGACAGGTTTGTCATTCAAGATACCCCCTTGACTAGGAAAGGTAAAACTTATGAAGCTGTTGTCGCTCTAGATAAGCTGTTCCCTTGGCTAAGTTTCGGTAGTGCATATGATGATTTTTCGTCCAGTAATGACGAGATCGATGATGCTCAATGATCATTCATGTTTATAAGATTTCTGGTTATGTCATGTACAATCAGAGCGACCTATTCATGTTTATAAGATTTCTGGTTATGTCAAGTACAATCAGGTCGACCTATTTATGTTTATAAGATTTCTGGTTATGTCAAGTACAATCAGATCGACCCAAGTTTTAAGGCTCCAATGCAGAGACTGGTACTGTCATGGCCAGTCTTTGGGTACTGTCATGGCCGGCTTTGCGCCCATTGGAACCAATGAATCGAATTGGCCACCATGCAACCATATCAGAAGTGGTACTCTCATGGCCAACTTCTGAATGGTACATTCTTGTAAATAGGGTAAAAATGTTAAATGATGCCATAATATGATGTCCAGGATGATGATTATTATAATATTCATAGATGTTAAGATTTGTTTGTCATTCTTTGAATCTCTTACATTATATTAAAATTATATTTTTATTATTATGCTTGGATTGTTATAATGCTTTATATATTAATGTTACTTCCATGATTGTGATTACCTTATTAATTTTAACTATATTTAATTAAGATATATTGTAGAAAAAGAAATATTTATTATACTTAAGTAACTGAAACTAAATGTCTGTTATATTAATCAACATAACCAAATATGAATTATAATGAATTAAAATAAATTATTTCGCATCTTTACATGTTAGTAGAATTTAATGGAATCATGTTATTTATGTTAATTAAAAGCAATTTTTTTTTTTGTATAACGAGAGGTCTCGTTAGTATTTTAGTCGGATGGCCGAGTTGTTAGACAATATATTTATTACAAACTAATATTATTTAAAATGAACTATTTAGTTTAAATGGTACAATTATGTTAATAGCCTAAATCAAAATATTATGTTATCTTTGTTAAAATAATTATTGCATATGGCCACCCCGCCTTGTAAAGTTTACCATAGATCCGGACGTGACATTTGTATTTGAATTAAAATAAACTGCCGTGTCGAATGTTATAAAAAGACCTTGCAAACCTCAGTGCAGGCAGTTGCGAGTAGTCAGTCACATCGGTCACATCGGTATCTCTGGTGCACTATTGAGTACAAATCCATCACCTAATAATATAATATATTATAATTCAGCGATAAGTAACTACTATGTTCAAATGTGCTTAAAGTATAAAACAATTTAAGTAATACCAACAGCGAGTTTATATTTACAAGACCCCTTAAATTCAGTCTCTTCACACTACAATGCCACTTGTCTAGACCCTCTGTTGGTCTAGTAGTTAGTGACCCTGACTGCTAAGCCGGAGGTCGTGGGTTCGATTCCCACACAGTACAAACTTTGTGTGATGAGCATGATTGCTTGTTCTGTGTCTGGGTGTAATTTATCTATAATATGTATGTATTTATAAATTATATAAGTACCTATGTTTATCAGTTGTCTGGTTACCATAGTACAAGCTCTGCTTAGTTTGGGATCAGATAGCCGTGTGTGAGTTGTCCCGGGATGTTTATATTGTTTTGTTTGTTGTTTTATTTCCTTCATCTTTATTTAGCAACCTACATTCACAGATGTAAGTGACGTGTCGCCATCATAGTTATGATTTGTGTTACATAGGTGAGAATAAAGTTCATTATTGCATTTGTAAGTAACGCGAATAATCGTAGTAACGCGATATTGTATAGACTACTCGTCACTTATGTTTTGGGTCTCTTTCTTGAGGGACTTTGAAGAAAGAGACGCAAAACATAAGTGACGAGTCAAGGTCATATTTTTGGTCCTCAATTCGTGGTGCAGTATCCAGTTTTATTTAAAATTCTTGAGAGAACATTAGTGAACTTCTCCTTAACTGTCTTTTTTTGTGACCGCTCCGCTTGCGGGTGCTGTACCATAATTATTTATGTATTTAATTTAAATTATTGTGTGCGAATAGCTTCGCACGAGTGGTACAAATCTTTAAAAATGGGTTTGGTCTAATATAAATAAACACGTAGGTAATTATTTAAAATACTAGCTGGCCCGTGCCCACTTCGTTGGGCGCCAAACATTTTACCTTAAAACTCGAAAACATGCGCTTCCCCAGACATAAGACTGAGCTAGATCGATTTCTCGTCCCCAAAAAACCCCACCTTTCAAATTTCTGCGAAATCGTTAGGGTCGTTTCCGAGATCACATGCTTTTTCAAGCAATTAGCGCCATCTGCCGGGCTGATTTGTGAATCTAAACCATCCAGGGCGCCACTCAAACGCATACAGAAAAATTCATTTAAATCGGTCAAGCCGTTTAGGAGGAGTTCAATGACATACACACGCACAGCAGAATTATATATATAAAGATGAACCTTCCTTTTGAATTATTTAATCTATTACAAAAAAACCGGCCAAGTGCGAGTCGGACTCGCTCATGAAGGGTTCCGTAGCAGCAAGTAACATAATATAAAGTTCTTGTCATATTTGAGTTGATTGAATGAAAGGTAAATTACTATATACGGTTTATGACGTATTAAAATAAAACTATTTACTAGATCTCGTTCAAACCAATTTCACACATAGACACCCCACACATATGGGTATGATGAAAAAAAATTGTTTGAGTTTAAGTTCTATGTATGGGGACCCCCAAAATTTTTTATTTATTTTCTATTTTTGTATCAGAATCTTAATGCGGTTTACAGAATACATCCACTCAGCAAGTTTCAACAGTATAGCTCTTATAGTTTCGGAAAAAAATGGCTGTGACATACGGACGGACAGACAGACAGACAGACGGACAGACAGAAAGACAGACGGACAGACAGACAGACATGACGAATCTATAAGGGTTCCGTTTTTGCCATTTGGCTACGGAACCCTAAAAACCGGCCAAGAGCGTGTCCGGCCACGGTCAGTGTAGGATTCCGTAGTTTCACGTCCGTCACACACAATTAGTGTTCCCACTTATGAGTTTTGAAAAAGGCTATTTGTTACGTTGACATACTAAGTACGGAACTCTAATAAATACGGATATAAGTCATTTGATGATTTCCTATCCATAAAAAAAGATACAACCTAAACCGTCATTTTTAAGGGCGTTCTTGTAATTAAATAAAAGAAAACAAATGAATTAATACATTTTAATGCTATAATTACAATAAAAACTTAATACTCTACTACATACAATTCATTTCCCATGCTTTGCCTTTATGTGATTTATCAACGTACGTATTTGGACAAATGCCATGCTACAATCGGAGCATGAAAATCGTCGATCATCGGCATGCGATCGAAGATGTTGTCGCAACGACTTTTTAGTCGCATAGCGTTTAGAACAAACGTGACATTGGAATTTCTTTATCCCTGTATGAACCCTCATATGTTCAGCTAAAAGATGCTTTAGGAAGAACTTCATATTACATATGGTACAAACGTGTTGCCGTTCCATTAAATGGTCCTTTTTCACATGACGCGTCAAAGACCGTCTGTTAGTAAAAATTCGCTCGCAAGCCGAACATTTCAAAGATATTGGGGGAGCGCCGTGTTTTTCCACCATATGATACATCTTCGTCCAATAATCATCGAATTTTTCGTTACAAACTTTGCATTTGTTCCGCTTTTTAAGACCTAAATGCATTCTTTGCTCGTGATCTCTGCGTTTTTGATCGCAAATGAATGTTTTTTCGCATTGACTGCATTTGAATTCTCCTTTTGCGTGTCTTCTCTTATGGCAGATTAATAAACGACGGGTAATGAAACCTGCGTTACAAATATCACAAATATGGTTTCTGAAATGATGGTGCATATGTTCTTGTAAAATTTTAAAAGTTGAGAACTCCGTACCACAAATAGCGCATCGAAATTCCTCAGAATCAAATTTGAAAGGTATTATTTCGTTCATATTTGTGGTGAAATCCTTACTATGATCAGTGTGTAAGTGTTCCGCTAAATCTTCTAATTTCGTAAAGTTTTTATCACAAATTTTGCATTTCAAATTGGTTATGTCAACCTTGATTAGGTATTCGAAAGATTTGGGCATACGCAACCTGTTTATATCTGAGTGTTCTGCTAGAGAATGTAGCTTTAAATTTTTCGGATCTTCGCATTTCTTTGGGCAGAAATTACAGCAGTATCCGTCGCTATCTTTATTTCTAATTAAAGTTGCATTAGAATATAGAAGTATGGTTTTTAAATCATCAGATCTTCCCTTTGTTTCCTTGCGTGGTTTTTCTGGTTTTACGTCAGTTCTAGTTTCAGATGTAGTTAAATTATCTTCTGTTTTTGGTGTGTTCCGTTGTTCACCTATGAACAAATAAATTCATTCAGTATTATCAGTTCAATTCTTGAGATTCACGTAACTAGTTCTTAATATTTAGACGCGTCATTAAAATGTACGTTGATATATCACATAAAATAGGAAATACTTTAGTAGATAATAAACAACAATTAGTTTCTTAAATTAAATTAGAGATAGTCTTTTACTATGAACCGTTTTATAAGAAGTCCTTTAATGGTCAAAATTCTCCATATAAACTTGATGCCTTTCATGCCTCATTCTCTTAATATGTTGGAATTTACAAAACTATAAGCAGAACCAATGGATTCTCACTTAAAAAACAATTAATATAACAGATGAACCTAAAACCTATATTAAAACTACTAAAATATGAACTGTACATAAAATCTTCAGCGTCTATACTTCTTCTCCATGTTTAGTCCGCATATGACTTCGCCAGCTGCACTTTTGCACGAATGCCTGCCCACATTGCATACACACGAATCTTCTATCATTAGTATGAATTCTCATATGCTCTCGAAGAGTATTCTTCCTCCCGTAAGCCTTTTGACAGACCTCGCATCTGAACTGCCTTAGCCCCGTGTGCTTAGCCATGTGTTTCTGCAAGCCGCTCTTTCCAAAAAACCTCATATCACATTCGCTACATTTGTGCCGCCTTTCCATAAGATGGTCTTTCTTCGTATGACGGGACAATGACCTTTGGTTGCTAAAAGTCCGCTCACAGGCTGTACATTTTAGAACGACGGGAGGCATTCCGTGCTCCTTCACCATATGGTCCATTTTCTTCCAATAGTCAACAAATCTTTCCGAGCAGTGACTGCACTTATTCCTTTTACTCTGTCCAAGATGTGTTCGTTTGACGTGTTCTCGTATTTTAATCTGGTTTGTGAACGTTTTATCACATTGATCGCATTTAAATTCCCCACTGTCATGTCGTCTGACGTGGCTTGTTAGAAGTCTGTCAGTCACAAACCCAGCGCCGCAAATCTCACAAACATAATTACCGAAATGTGAGTTCATATGCTCCTGTAAAAGTTTGAAAGAGCTAAATTTAGCTGAACACGTCACGCAGTTAAGTTCGGGCGAATCGAATCTGAATGGAACGATTTGGCTTTTAGCATCCAGGTACATTTGCTTGTTGTGATCATTTTTCAAATGTGTTACAAGATCGTCTAAATTTTTTACGTCTTTGTCACAAAGAGCGCAGTTTAAATACGTTATATCTAGTTTGATGACATGTTCAAACATCTTGGCTGTCATGTACTTAATCAGTTTATCGTTGTTATGTTCTTCTAGAAAGTGCTTCTTAAGCGCAGTTGGCTCTTGAAATTGCTTAGGGCAGAAAGAACAACCATAGCCTTGACCGTCTTTACATCTTATCGGGTTTGCATTCGAGTTGAGCAATATATTTTTTAGATTCATTTTGTTCTTCAATGTTTCTGATATAGACCCGATTGCCTTTGGGTTTCTCGCCGTTAGTTTCGAGATAAACTTCAGTTCAACTGTTGCTTTTGGCGGTTTCTCTATTTTGATTATTCTAGTTGCCCGTTGGTGACCTACAAAGAGAAATTTTACATTATTGTATTATTGCTTAACACTGCATGCGTAAACTTTAACATTATAGTTTAATATACTCAGTTTCCGTTATAAACTAACATAGAAGAAAAACTTCAGCGCCATTGGGCCAACGAAAGGCAATGTGGTAATCTTGCCAATTTTTGAGCACTGTTCTTAACTGGTATTTTTTTATGCCTTGAAGCATCCTCCTTTTTCTTAAATTTTATAATTAATGTGATACTTTTTAAATTTTTGGGTTTTATTTATGGACATAATAAATCATCTGTATTTTAAGATATTCTAAAAATATTAAAATAAAAAGGTAATTTTTAGAAAAAAAAAAAAAGCTTTTACGAGTATATACTCTGAATGAAACGACAACAATTTCTAAAATTTTTAATGATACAGACACCATAATTAAATTAGTTTGATTTACACAATATGATGGCCCAGTAGTTAAAGCGCCACCTCGCACTTAAAAGGTTGTGAAATTCAATCCAATTAAGTACCAATGTGACTTTTTCAATTCATGTATACATTTCTACTTTTTAAAGTGTATCTTGGACAATATTCCGTGGCGCGGAAGGCTTGAAAAGCCTTGATTATCACTCAGTCGTTGTTATCAGTCGTTACGGGTAGTCAGAAACAAAAAAATAATACAATTAGTGTAAACCCCTTGGTATCGCTTTACGTAGTAACTGGGTTATGGAGATCTGATAGGGAGTCGATCCCTGTAAATCTGGTATTCAATTCTATTCTAACATAATTAAGAAAAGGCTAGGTAGATATTGAATTACACAATCTGTCCATGCTTAGATTTCATATGGTTTCGCCAGCTGCATTTTTGTACAAAAGCCTGACCACAATTGTCACATTTAAACCGCCTATCATCATTATGAATCCTCATATGTTCTCTTAGGGTTTTAGCCAAACCATATGACTTTAAACAAACTTCACACTTGTGAGGCTTTGCCCCAGTGTGTTTAGACATATGGTTTCTCAGTTCGCTTGTAGAGAAAAATGCCTTTTCACAGACTGTGCACCGGTGTGGGCGTTCCATCAAGTGGTCTCTTTTTACGTGAACAGCCAAATGTTTCCTATGATTGAATACTTTATCACAGGCTTGACATTTCGACTTTTGCTTCTTCAATCCATGCGTAGATATTAAGTGAGCTTCCTTTTTCCTATAATCGTTGAAACTTTCCTGGCAGTATCCACATTTGTATCGAACTGTTTTAGGATGATTTTCTTTTATATGTTGTCTTTTCTTTACCGCAGTTTCAAATTTCATTGAACATAACCCACAGGTAAAATTACCTGTCTTATGTATAGATGTATGTAGTCTAAACCCAGAATCGTTAACGAACCCGGCGTCGCAGACATCACATATATAGTTTCTATAGTGTATGTTCATATGTGTCAGCAACAATTTGAATTTGTTGAACACATTCTTGCAAATGAAACATTCTAGAGGCTTTGTGGTAAACTTAAATGGGACTATGTGATTTTTGATGTCAGTATATATAACTTTCTTGTGTTCTTTCTTCAAATGATCCATTAACTCTTCTGTTGTCTCGATGTTATTGTTACATATCTTGCATTTCAGGTCAGTGATGTCCAACTTGACAATGAAGTGGTACATACTCATGTTTTGTATGAAATAAGCTTTCGTAACGTCTTCGTGAGTCTCTAACGTGTGTTTTTTGAGATCAGCCGGCTCTGGAAACTGTTCGTCGCAATGACAGCACATGTAACCCATATCTCCCCAGAGTTTTATCGGTGTAGCGTTGGACCATCTCATTATTTCTATAATATTTATTTTATGCTTGTGGATTTCACCGTTGAACCATTTTGATACTCTACGTGATGACCAGGATGGGTTTTCTTCATATGGCTTCGCTTTTAAAGTTCTCAGTGCTGTTATTTTTTTCTTAGCTTCATCTGGTATGTTGCCTTCTATTTTTATTTTGTCTTTAGCTGCTTGGGGCTTACCTACAAAGAAAATTACGATTATATTTGATGTATTCACTTTTTCACAGTAAGGAAATGTTAATTTTAATTAATATTTGTTACTATTTAATTACTTTTAAATTATATACTTAACATTAAATATTTTAATTCTTGGATTGATATTTTTGGTTAAATATTATTCGTATAATAATTATTATACGCATGATTTAAATGTATAACCAGCTGTCCCCCGCGTTAAATCAGATTTTTTGGGTACTAAACCAGAAGAATAAAACTATTCTATCTCCGTCCCCTGGTCCTAAGCTACTTCCCCACCAATTTTTTGCCATATCGGTTCTGCCGCTCTAGAGTTATAAAATGTGTAACTAACACGACTTTCTTTTATATATAGATAAGATTGTGGACCCATTACAATTTTTTTTGTCGCTTTACGCCTATCAGTTATTATTACTTAATTTCTAAATCAGGAGTCTAATAAATAATACTAGCGACTCATTATCTCTCTATCCTTTCCCAACTATATCGGAGTCGGCATATAGCCTAGCCGGATATCAGTGTTATTACGTCGGCCTAACCGGCTTCAGTTAGATATCAGTTTTTTTACGTGAAACGTAGCCTATAAAACCTCCACAGCCGAGTTACTGGGCGACACCCCTAGGTTAGACTGGTCAGACTTTCTGGCTTCCTACTAGTTCTCTGAAAGACTACCGGACCAACGGCTTTACGTTTCATCCGAGGCACGGGATGTCAGTAATGTCGAAGATAAATTTCCTACTCGCTAAGCGCCTGTTTCACATTCTTTTGATAAGTCCTGATTCAAATATCTGGCAGATAAATTAATACAAAATCTGTTCCATTTTTGAATTCATCTTGTAGATGAGGACTATTTCAAGATAGTGAGTGAGAGAGACACTAAGTCTCTTACATCTTATAATTGTTTAAGGATATTAAAAACTTATGTAGTAAGTAAAACACAATACATATACATATATATTTTATTGAGAACAGCAAACAGCGAGTATGTACAATGTTAAAGCAGGAAAACATAAAACCAATAAACCTACTGTGAACAGAGCCTACAACCCATACGACTGTGCACCTCGCTGTAATGCTCGCCCTCTCCCGCTTCCCCTCGCGCGCGCTTTGTTCACCTCGTTCGTTTAGTAGCGATAGCATTCCCACAGCGTTACGTCACAAGCGAGGTGCACAGTTAAATAGTGCGGGTATAGGTTACAAAATATTAAATAATTTTACCTCAACAATACAAGGTTAGTGATAATGAGATTTTCGATCGTTTACATATTTGCCTAAAGTAATTTTAGCTTCAAAAGTATGAAAGCAGCTGCTTAAATAAATCATTTGGAAAATGTAAACATTACACTTCAAGACGCATCAGTGTCCACTGTGTAATAAAGAGGAATGTGAATGAATTAATCATTTAAATCGATTTACACGCCACTGACCAACAAATTATCCTATATCTGAGTTCTATCCTAGGTTCTGGTAAATTAGGGTCTAACTGTATTTGCCAAATGCATTCTCAAAACCACATTAAACAATTTCGCCATGTTTAGACCTCATATGACTTCTCCAAGTGCATTTCTGCGTAAAGTACTGTCCACAATGTTCACATTTGAACTCTTTCTCCTTAGCATGGGTCCGCATATGAGTATTCAATGTTTTCTTCCTCCCATAATACTTTAAACACACTGTACACTGATATTCTTTTAATCCTGAATGCTTGACTTTATGATTCTTAAGCCCAGTTGTGGAGAAGAACGCCATATCACAATCTGGACATTTGTGGGGCCTTTCCATTAAATGGTCTCTTTTGACGTGTATGTTTAGTTTCTTCCTATTGCTAAAAGCTCTGTTGCAAGCTTGACACACAATTTCTTGTGAAACCACACCATGAGCCGCAGCGACGTGTGACTCTTTTTGACCATAATCTTTAAAGGTTTCTTTGCAGTACCCGCATTTATACGTCAGATGGACGTGTGTGTGTGCTGTACGTTCGTGGAGTCGCTTTTTGACTTGTGTGGGGTAAACTTTTGGACAATATTTGCATTTATGTTCACCAGTTTTATGGTTCTCTGTGTGCTGTGTCAATGAGTTGCGATTCACGAACCCAGTGTCGCATATTGTGCAAATGAAATTTCTATAATGCACATGCATATGGCTTACGAGAACTCTAAATTTGCTAAAGGTTTTCGAGCACTTGGCGCATTTCGGTAAATCGTTGTCGAATTTAAAAGGAAACACATGGTTTAAATAATTAACGTTTATCTTTTTGTCATGTTCTTTTTGGAGATGGTCTATGAAACTGTCTAAATTATTCATGTCATTATCGCATAGTTTACATTTTAGCCCAGTTATGTCTAATTTGACCACATATTCTGACATGGTCATTTTTTTCATGAAGTTTGCTTCGGAAACGTTTTTGTGGTTTTCCAGCGTATGTTTTTTGAGGTCTCCAGGATTTTCGAATTGGTTTAGACAGTAACAACAGGTGTAACCGATGCCACCGTATCGTCTTATAGGCGTTGCGTTAGAATTAATGAGTATTTCTTTGATATTGCTTCTATGTTTTACTATTTTTGTCCTAGGAGCTGCTTTGAGCTCTCTTGCCTCTGCAAAGTCTGTTTCATTTTTATCTTCTTTAGGTTCAAAGTCGTTTGTTTCCTTTTTCACAAGAGTTTTTTGTCGATCACCTATAAAGAAAAGGATATAAATTAGGCTTTCATTTATTTGAGCTTAGGTTAAGTTTAAAATATTGAAAATAGCGAGTGTAGAAAGATATTTAAAGCATTTTCTATAATACGGTATTTTACACCATCATCAATTGACGTACTTTTTATGAGCTATCAAAACGCGATCCTCCCATAGATTTTGAATTGCGACGTCACTAAGTTATCATTCCGATTGACTAACTATTTATTGACGGACCTGTTGGTGTAGTGAGTGACCCTGACTGCTAAGCCAAACGTCGTATTTGTTCTAAGTCTGGGTGTAATTTATCTATAATATGTATGTGTTAATAAATTATATAAGTATACTTATTTATCAGTTGTCTGGTTACCATAGTACAAGCTCTGCTTAGTTTGGGATCAGATAACCGTTTGTGAGTTGTTCCAGGTTTTTTTTATTCCCCATTTGTGTAACAGAACTTGATAAAATAAAACATAATTTTTAACTTAATTATATATTCTTCGTAAAATACAAGTAATTATAATTAAAATTAATATCTATATTTTTATTTACATTTCACATACGCGAGATACACTTTCATTAATACAATAAAGTAATTTTTGCTAAAGATTTTTTTGTTTGTTTGAACGAGCTAATCTTGGACCTGTAAACTTGGAATAATTATGAATTAGTTCCCAAATTAATGAGAAATGCTAAAAGCTTCTTGAACATCCTATCCATCCTACGGGAGTGGTATCCACAAAAACGGGTAAAGGTCACAGCTCTTTAGAGCCACCCGGCACCCACATCGTACCGACTCGGCTTCTGTGGCTAGTATTCTTTATATGGACTTGTATGGGCATGCGCCAACTAAAACAACTCCGTAGCGTCACCAGATCGCCTCGGTTATAAGCCCTTCACGCGCGGACGGCGGGTGGAACACTCGGTGACAACTCGCTGCTCGAATGCTTGCCTTGCATTGACTGGGCATTGCTAACGCACGAGTCCACTCGGGACCGCGCGCTGCCCGCGATTGATACACGCAAGGACGATACTTGGTGATGCACCGCTGCCCACCCTTCCTTCATTCCCAGACTTAGTGCCAATTATTTATTGCCAATTAATTATTAAACCTAGTGCCAATTATTAACAGACTACCTACTAAAAAATTCGTGGACCAAGCGGCGTCCACTCGTTGACTACTCGGCGTTCACTCGTTGACCGCGTGGGGTACACTGGTTGACCGCGGGACGTTTATTGGTGATAACGCGACGGTCACCCGTGGACTACCTGTCGACAACGAGTGGATGCCGTGCGACGAAGCGGTGCGGGGTGGGTGCCGGGTGGCTCTAATGAGCTGTGACCTTAACGCCCTAGGGAAAGGTAGCTAATCAAACTACTCATTGTATCCCAATTAAGTACAAATAAGCAGTTTTGTTTTTATGTAACCTTTCGACGACCAAGCGACAGTCGGCTGTCAGACTGTTGTTTTTCTATTGCGTTTCGAATCACGTGATTTAAGATGCAAGTCTTCTTAGGTTTAATATTTTTTATATATATATTTATAACTAAGCACGCTCACATAATAAAGACAATTCTAACGACACAACATTTATCGAAATCGGTTCAGTAGAAACGAGGGTACGTAGAAATGCAACATAGGAATTGAATTTCGCGGGTTACCTTAAGCCTCCATCTTAATATAATCAAGTATCTATGCTGAAAAAGACGATAACATTTTAAACTTCGTACCGTTAAGCGACTATGTAAATCTAAAAGAGGTAAACGAGAAATAAACGTTTTATGAACTGTTACAATAATATTTTCTATCAATTTACTTTTATTTACAGATCAAAAGATTGAAGAATATAATCACATGAGCGAAGACCGTACAGTAAGCACAAAACGACGAAATCTGAATAGCTACATCACATATACAAGGTTATTGGTAAAACACCGACATCCTCTCAGGACTATGTTACTATCATCATAAACAACAACTTTTGTTCTATGATTTTTTACAAAATGTTATAAATTTACCAAAAACAAATCTTCAAGATTTCGTTGTCCTGTCTAACACATTTCAACTCTGTATTGTGCCGTAACAACATCCCTACGCTTGCCGCGCACTGTCCTCGTATGCTACGCAGACTTCGTCACATTTAGAGTGTTCAATTTAAATATTTTTAATTTTGTATCAAAATGTAATGAACTAAAATATGATAATTTTAAAAATGTCGTAAAACAAAAGTTGTTGATTATGATGTTAGTATAGTCCTGAGAGGATGTCGGTGTTTTACCAATAACCCTGTATATGCCAGACGACCTTCGCCGAGGCGACTATACGACTAAAGCTTCTATTTCTATCATGAAAATTACGCATCATGCTTCGCCCTCATATGCCAAGTTAGACTAGGCTTCTGAACAAACGCTTGATCACAAATGGTACACTTAAACCGTCTATCGTTGTTATGAATCCGCATATGTTGCCTTAAGGAAGACTTTGTAACAAAACATTTCGAACAGACTTCACATTTAAAATCTTTAGCGCCTGTATGAATCAGCATATGTTTTCTTAGATCGTTATCTCTGAAAAACGCACTATCACATTGGGGGCACTTGCGACTTTTCTCCATCAAATGAAATCTTCTGACATGCACGCTAAGAAATCCTGGCGACGTAAAAGTGCGGTCACAAGCCGAGCAATCATATTTTCTTGAAGCAACACCATGGACTGACGATAAATGAGCCTCCTTAGCCGGGTACTCTTTAAAACTTTCGTTGCAGAAATGGCATACATGAGTCTTGCCAGAATTACTATGGATCCTCATTTCATGGTTTCTCCTTTTAAAAACGTTGTCAAAAACGACAGGGCAGTGACGACAGGTGAATGACCCTTTAGTGTGTGTGACGCTATGTCGATACAAAGAGATGTTGTTGATGAAACCAGCGTCACACTCTTTGCAGA
Source organism: Athetis lepigone (assembly GCA_033675125.1). Taxonomy (NCBI): domain Eukaryota; kingdom Metazoa; phylum Arthropoda; class Insecta; order Lepidoptera; family Noctuidae; genus Athetis; species Athetis lepigone. Next base: position 2,546,826 of record CM066220.1, on the reverse strand, counting down.
TATAGTAGCGGTAGTGTTTATGCATATGTTCGTGTAGTGCTCTGAATGTGATGAAAACAGCGTCGGTAGTACACAGACAGCATTTCAGTTGGTTCGTATTGAACTTGAATGGGAAAATTTGGTTTTTTATATCAGTGTAGAAGTCCTTATTATGTTTATCTGTCAAATGGACGAAAAGGTCGTTAAGAGAATCTATGCTGGTGCTGCACAGCATGCATTTCAAGTTAGTGATGTCGAGTTTGACTAAAAAGCGCGATGATCCTTTAGCTCTCATATTTCCGTGTATTTTTTCTGGATTCTGATGTTCTGTTAATGTGTGGACTTTCAAGTTCATAGGTTCTAGGAAACTTTCTTTACAATAGCAGCATAGGTATCCTTTATCTTCTTTTTTGAGAATAATCGTAGCGTTAGTAGATTCTAGGATTATTTTCAGGTTGTGTAGATGTTTTACCAAGTCCTGCTTTCTGGGCGGTCGTGGTTCTATATCAGTTTTCGTATTTAGATGCTCTTCTTTAGGTTCTTCAGTTTTCGGCTCTATTTTGATTTCTGTAGCAGTTGTCGCTTTTTCTTGTATATCTATAAAGAAAATGATTAAGTTATTGTCAAGTTCTTATTACTAATATTCACATATTTTTTCTAAAAATAGAAAATTCGTATGGTCCTTAATCTTTATGATTTTTTTGCACATTCCAGACTTTTTGCTACTCTCGAGTAAATTTAAATATCTTACGGACAGAACAACAGACAAAGTAATACATAGATACAAGACATAAATAAGTCCGACAAGACAAGTATGAAATTAGCGTAAAAATGTTTCAAGCCGAAGACCCAATGAAAAATTCATAGAAAAATGCAGCAATCTTTATTAAAATTGTTATTAATTAATAAAAGTTTTATGGTGCATGTGCAAGATTTTCATTCTGTACTGATATAATAGCAGCAGTGTAGATAATGACCATATTGCCAATGTCAGAAGTGATTTGGCTGAACACAATGATATTTTAAGTAAAAAAGTGTAGATAGGTTATATGCAGTCAAAAAGTGGCACATTAGAAGTTTGCCAATCGGCAAACATGATACTGAGTATTGCGTTGACATTTGACGTTTATCTCTTTTTCACTCGCACTACTTCAATCATGTCATCCTACTTTGACGTGTAATGTATGTGTGCGTTAGTGTGCCGTTTTTGAAGATAGAATTTCGTTTGGGTAACCTATCTACGCCTTTTTTACTTAAAATATCATTGGCTGAACAAGTGTATAAAGAAACCAATAAGAGATCATCACTAGACAAGGCGGGAGAGATGAGATCGATGATTTATAGCAGTGAAGTAAGCGTGGAATGACCTAAAATGCTTTAAAAAATAAGGTTTTCTTAGGGTGACGACGAAAATGACGACGAAAGATGAAATGACGATGTTTCGTGAACAACAAAAATAATATTAAGCAGACTTCAAGATGTAAACGTTTAATTTCTATCTACAGCTTTCTACAACATACATGGACAGAAGAATACATACATATATAAGTGTTAACGTATCCATATTAAGCTGGACTGGGCTCTGAATGCTTTGCCTTCATATGCCAGGTCAAGCTAGGTTTTTGCACAAACCGCAAATCACATTTCGTACATTGAAATCTCTTATCATTATTGTGTATCCTCATATGTCGGTTTAAAGAAGATTTGTTGGCAAAATAATTCGAACAGACTTGGCATTGATAGTCGTTTGACCCTTTGTGCATCGCCATATGTCTCTTTAGACAGTTTTCCCTGAAGAAAGTTTTATCACATTCAGGGCACTTATGATCCTTCTCCAACAGATGAAATCGCCTGACATGTGTCTTAAGAAAACTATTTGAAAAGAAGGTTTTTTCACACGCACCGCATTTATATATCGTTGGAGTGATACCATGTACTTCAAATAGATGCATTTCTTTATCAGAATGCTCCTTGAAACCTGCATTACATAAATGGCATTTATTTAACTTGCCACTGCTTTTATGGTATCGTATCTCGTGATGTTTTCTCTTGATTACATTGTCAAACACAACAGGGCAGTGTCGACAGGTGTACGTACCTCTTTTATGAGCCATATTATGAAAGACTAACGACATGTGATTGACAAATCCAGCGTCACATTCAGTACAGATAAAGTGGCGAAAATGTTTATGCATATGTTCATGTAAAGCACTGAATGTGGCAAAGGCAGCGTCGCTAGCACATAGACAACACGTCAGTTCATTTGTTTCAAATTTAAAAGGGAATATTTGGTTCTTTATGTCAGTGTAAAATTTCTTTTTATGTTTATTTGTGAGGTGGGTGAATACATCTTCGAGAGAATCAATGCTGGAGTTGCAAATCGTACATCTTAACTTGGTTATATCGAGTTTGACTAACAACCGAGATGTTTCGTCAGCTCGTGTGTTGCCATAGAATCTTTCCGAATTAGGATGTTCTGTTAAAGTATGCGCTTTCAAATTCAATGGTTCTTGGAAAGCTTCAGAGCAATAACAGCATAAATATCCTTTGTCTCCGTGTTTTAGAATCATAGTGGCGTTAGTACAATCTAGGATTAATTTCAGATTATGTAGATGTTTGAAAAGATGACGCTTTAAGTGAGGCTGAGAAACGTATTCAGTATTTGTTTTGTTCTCTTCCTTAAGTTCATCTTCAAAATCATCAAGTTCGTTTACTGGTTTTATTGTTTGGTTCTCTTCTTTATGCACATCATCTTTCAGCACTATAGTTTCCACATTTTCTTGCATATCTACAAAGAAAATGTTCAAGTTATTTACAAGTTTATCACTTGCTAATAATGAGATTTTTCTACGGGTGCAAAACTTAAAAAGTGGATCATTTTGATTGTAATAATAACAGATAGAAACAACGCTACAACATCAATCGCTTTGTCAAAGAAACTTGCACTACTCTATTCAAAAGGAATAGAAAACATTCACATACAAATAACACAGAAGCATTCAATGATATCGCAATATTTGGTTTGTATTATTATACAATAGGTATTGACGGGCCTGTTGGTCCAGTGATTAGTGACCCTAACTGCGCAGGTCGTGGGTTTGATTTCCACCCCGGGCAAACTTTGTGTGATGAGCATGCTAGTTTGTTCTGTGTCTGGGTGTAATTTATCTATAATGTGTATGTATTTATAAATTATATAAGTATGTTTATCAGTCGTCTGGTTACCATAGTACAAGCTTTGCTTAGTTTGAGATCAGATGGCCATGTGTGAGCATATTTATTTATTTATTTTAATAGTGCCTCGGCAGCGTTTGTTTAACAGGTTATATTCCGAAGAATTGTTTGAGATGATGTCTGTTGTCTGCTGTTGATTTGATTAGCTATGGTTGTTTGTGGTTTCTGAATGTAATTATTTATTTAGATAGAAATAAAAAAATCCCCGCCTAATTTGGGATCGGATGACCGTGTGAGTTGTCCCTATATATTTATTTATTAGATATTAAATATTAGTAATAAAGATCACGGCTGTAGCTAACAATAGTGAACTGTGAATTGATATTTAAATTTTTTATAAATAATGTTTACCGGTTATCTAGTTACCATAATAAAAGTTCTGCTTACTTTGGAATTAGAAGGCCGTGTGTGGGTTGTTTCAGGGTATTTAATAATTTTTTTTTTGGTGAGTGGGAAATCATCCAATGACTGCTCCCGTCCTGGGTCCGGCGGGAGGGCGTGTCAGACTCTTACAGACTAAAACCCACTCATGTTCCTTCGATTGCCCTTTATGTTCCAGGGTTACGGTAACTATTATAAACATTTCGCAACCCCGGCAGGCCGTTAGTCCTGTTGGGCCCCTTCCTGGGGTATTTAATATTTATTTATTGAAACAGTCGCCTAACTTTCATGCAAACAGTTTCGGAACGGGCATGTCTAGTTTCTAAGATCATGACTTCACCGACGAACAGGGACAAGGAGTGCTTACCAAGGCACGGGGCCTTTGAAAACGCTCCTTGTCCCTGTTCATTCGTAGATATAATAGTCGTTATGAGTAAAGTCAAAGACTTAATTGCAAACCAAGTGTACAAAGTTGACATTATCCGTACTAATATTATAAACGCGAAAGTAACTCCGTCTGTCTCTTCTTCAAGCCTAAACCACTGAACCGATTTGAATGAAATTTGGTACAGATATATTCTGGGACCCGAGAAAGGAAATAGGATAGTTTTCATCCCGGAAATGCCACGGGAACGGGAACTATTATTCGACGCGGACGAAGTCGCGGGCAAAAGCTAGTATTAGATAATATGGCTTAGCCAAAAATTGCTGTCACTCGGATAACTGCCACAATGAAGTGGAACTGGGCTGGACACATCTGCTACATGTTGGACTATCGTTGGGATAAACGCACGACTTAATGGGTGCCTTTACATGGCAAGCAACATCTCGGTAGGCCGAGACAGAGATGGCGGGACGAACTAGACTCCTTCGATAAAGACTGGTCCCAAATAGCTCTATGCAGAGAGAGGTGGAAGGAGGGTAGGGAGGCCTTTGCAGTGGGAAAGTTTAGGCTAATAATTATTTATTTATTTGAAAACTTTATGCACATGTAAAAAACAATGTACAACGGCGGACTTAATGCCTTGGGCATTATCTACCAGTCTACCTTAGGGTGATGCAGAGACAAAACATGGCAGGTGCAAAGATATACATAAAATTTCATAAGTAACAGTAGAAATAAATATAATATAAACATACATATATTATACATATGTACGATAATAATAAATACATATATACATACATATTCATACATATACATAACAAAGCCATTGAGAGGTATATTTACTAAGGTGGTGAAAAACTGCAAATTAACTATTAATCGAGTCTGCCAACTCCTTCAGTAAATGTTCACGAGCTTTTAACTTATAAAAGTAAATTCGACTGGTCACCGTCCTGATATTCTGAGGAAGCGCAATTATTCTCCTGCCTATAACATCTAACCTTTTTTGAGACTAATTGTTAGAATTTTTGGCTGCAGACTATCTTTGAAGATAAGGTAAATTAGCTTACCTTTTTTCAATCATAGATTCTTACTATCTCGTCTTATCAAGAAGTATCGTATCGTATCGAGTATGTAACCTAATAACTGAATTGTGAATGAATGATGACTTAAAAACTGCTTTTATATTTTTCAAGTGTCTCTTACAGTTACAATGAGTTAGGATATAGTGTGAGGTGATTCCAAATAAATAACAACAACCTTATTTTTATTCTTTATTTACTCATCTTAAGACGAAAACGTTAACAAGAAATCCATGCAACTTACAAGAAACAGAAATGTTAAATCTAACAAATTAAAAGAAAAACAACACTGCAACTACATTAAACAATTTCTCCATGCCTAGTCTTCATATGCCCCTTCCAGCTACATTTTTGAACAAAGGACATCCCGCAACGTTCACATTTGAACCTGCGATCATTATTATGAATCCTCATGTGACTGTTTAAGGTCGATTTTCGTCCGTAACTCTTCAGGCAAATTTCGCATTGGAATTGTCTCTCCCCAGTATGCTTGACCATATGTTTCGCGACATCATTTTTAGAAAAAAAGGTCATGTTACATTCCGTACACTTATGTCTCCGTTCAAGAAGATGGTCTCTCTTGACGTGGATTCTCAATCTACGCTTCGATGGGTACAAATTACTGCAAGCGGTACATTTGTATAGCGCAGGCTTAACTCCGTGGACCTCCGACATATGTTGTTCCTTGCAGTGATAATCTCGAAAGCCCTTACTGCAGTAACCGCATCTGTTAATCGTCTCGTTATGTGTGTGGTTGCACCGCTCATGGGATCTTTTCTTCACGAAAGTGTCATATACTCTTGGGCAGTAACTGCAAGGAAAGACCCCTGTCACGTGGATGCTTTGGTGCCTCTTCAAACTGCCCATAGTAATGAAACCGGCATCGCAATCTTTACAAAGAAAGTTTCTATAGTGTATGTGCATATGCTCTTGCAGTTTTTTGAACTTGTCGAAGGTTTCCGGACATAGACAGCAAGTGAGCACATCAGTTTCGAACTTAAATGGTAAGATACGATTTTGTATGTCAGTATGTATGAGTTTGTTATGCTCTTGTTGTAGATGGGTCAGTAATTCTTCGAGGGTGTCTATTTTTTCGAAACATTCTTTGCATTCCAGATCAGTTATGTCAAGTTTGACACTGTATTCCGACATGGGAGCTGTTCTGGTGTAACCGACTGTAGGGTCTGATTTGGAGGGGTGTTCGGTTAGTGTGTGAGTCTTCAGATCGCTGGGCTCTGGGAATTCTTGGAAGCAATAACTGCACATGTATCCGACGCCTCCACGGCGCATTATGGGTGTTGCGTTGGTACACTGTAGGATTTCTCTCACGTTGTGGCGATATCTTTCCAAGTCCTTTCCGCCTCTCCGTTGCTGCTTTACCTTGGTTTCCCCGTTTTTATCAGGCTCAACGATTACTAACACTGCTGCGTCAATTTTTTTGTCCTGACTTTTCACGCTCACTCTTTCTTGGATACCTATAAAGAAAATTTTATGGTTATTGTCTAGTTTTGCCTTTTTAAAGTGTCAATTGTCTTTGCTTTAGACGTTGTCGTCTATTTACAAATCAATAGTATATTAAATTAATATGTAGAAATATTCGTAAGCTCGATGGTAATTATAAATTCAATAGTATGAAACTTGTGCTTAATATTTTTTGTATAAGAGAGCAAGCAAATGAGCAAACGGGTGAACCCCACCACCCACAATCAATACCAGAGGTATAACGTTTGAATTACCGACCCTTTAAGAAGAAGGTGTAGGTTCTATTCTTGGGGGTCTCTAAGTCACTTTAAGCAAAAACCACAGGTGTAGCTGATTTCACAATTGGTTTAATTTGGATTGGTATACTATCGTCTCTCTAATAGACAAGTAACGATAATTCCTTGATTAATTGATAGATTCACACGCATTAAAGTTCTTTAGTGTTATTATCATAAAACATTAAGGGCGGAATGCCTCGGCTTCTCACGGATAAAACATGGCGGAAAGATTCGTAAAAAAAAATGGGTTGCAAACAATAACGCGGCCTTGCTGTTATTATTAATCATCATACTTTATTATTACGATAAGACGTTAGAAAGAACCTTATGATTTTAACTGTCAGTATACTGATGAAACATCGGTTTATAGTTGTGGACATAAGACAAATAATGGTGCCGATTCTCTTGTGCACAAACTAAAGTAAATTTAAATTAAGTGCATCTTTCTCTTTTCATTTCTTAAAGAAAAGGACAGAAGATACATTTTAGTTTAATCCTGTCAAATTAGACAGCGCCTGATGACAATTGACGTATATTTAGACGCCATGTTTTTAAATTGCGTCTAAATTATTTATGGAGTGTCTAAATTTGACAGGACTTAACTAATATTTGATCTTCTGTCCTTTTTTTTTAAACGGAAAGAGAAAGATGTATTTAACTTAAATTTACGTTACGTGCACAAGAGAATTGGCACCAATGATTAAATAATTTTGGTTCAGTTTCCATGTTATGTATGTTTACACCTACAAAGAAAGTACAAGATTATTGATAAATCTTAAAGGTTCTTTTATGTAAGTACTTAAAACTACAGATTAATGAAAAATAATAATCACGTAACTTTATTTTTCTTCACAGTGACAGACATCGGTAAAGAAAAACATCGTGAGAAAATCTGTTCTTAAATCCATACTAATATTATAAATGGGAAAGTGTGTCTGTCTGTCTGTATGTTTGGCTTTCTTTCACGGCAAAACGGAGAGACGAATTGACGTGATTTTTTTAAGTGGAGATAGTTGAAGGGATGGAGAGTAACATAGGCTACTTTTTGTCTCTTTCTAACGCGAGCGAAGCCGCGGGCAGAAGCTAGTTAGCTTATACATCAGAATAACAATAATATTGTCCTATCATTTATTTGTAAATATTCCAATTTTAAACCACGCAATTTTTTTTGCATAATAAATGTTTTTTATTATTTTATTATTATTAAACTACTCCGCAGCAATATAAATGATAGTACATACGGGCCATAACAAGGCTGGCCGATCGATGGCTTTGCAAGAAATTCGTAGCTTATACATCAGAATAACACATAATATTGTCCTGTATAATATTGCGCCATGAGCCACGGGAGCCGATCAGTAACCAAATATCGAACATAACGCGGGTACGCGGGGATCGTGCGGTCCATGACCCTCTATGGGGCTCCGGTGTGGGCGCCCAACCTGGCCTTGGCCCCGGCCCGGCTTCTGAGGGCGTCCCAGAAGGTCATAGCCATTCGGATGGTCCATGGATATAGAAGATCTCCTACCTGCCTGATTCTTGCGGCATGGGATTTGGAGGCAACAGTCCTTGCACACATGTACCACGCACAGTGGCGCGTGGAAGTGCAACGCCGGGGCGAAACTCCGCTGGCGCGGCTATTCAAGGCGCACTGAGCTCCTGCGGGATCTCATGACGGACTGGAGACTGCGACTGTCGCAACCCTGTGCTGGGCACCCCTCTTTGAGGAGTGGCTAGAGTGCGCCTCGACGCTCTCATATATCGCCCGCCACAGGTCCTCACTGTGGACGGCGAGCGGTAGGTATCTCGCTACCCGACTAGGACCCAGACCCGTGTCGACGGCGTGTCGATGCTTACCGCGGCCCCGGAATATATAACGGTAACCGGAGGGACATTATTGGAATTTATTCAGTAAAAGTCTGTCTTTCCATCCCTCCCCAGAGGCGAAAGAAGTCATAAAATAAAAAAAAACTATCAAACTGTTTTTCGAATCAGAGGGCCTAGCCAAGTGGCATTGAAGAATAGAAAACGAAAACGAATCGATTGTCAAATGTATGGAATTGACATAAGTTTTCGCTAAACAATTTGACATCTCCATACATTTGACAATCGATTCGTTTTCGTTATCTATTCTACAATGCCACTTGTCTAGGCCCTCAGTGTGTTTGCGACAACGCCATTGGAGCTCTTTCACGCTTAAACAACTCTAATAATCTTTTCGTGTTACGCACCAGATGGTTCCACAGTCAATATTATTTATAAAGAAGCACTGGAATAAATAACTAATTTTTGTATCGGTATCCTCCAACAGCGCTTAGCACTAAAAATTACATTGTTGGGTTCCGACATCCACGCGAACGAAGTCGCGGGCACAGCTAGTATTTTGATAAACGCAGAAGTCAGAAAGAGAGAAAATACTGTTGTAATGAACATCATAAAGTATTGTAATTTTTATGTTATTAGCCGCGTACCCACCTAGCGCACAGGCTCGCGCGGCAGCCTCGCGAGCCAAATGCCTCGGGGCCGGGCCGTGATCGGTCGAGCAAACGCGCGACCGAGGCAGGCCGAGGCACGTCCACACCAGCCGAGGCATTTGGCTCGCGAGGCTGCCGCGCGAGCCTGTGCGCTAGGTGGGTACGCGGCTATTGAGTGGCAAAGAGCAGCAATGGCCCGTCTGGTGTCAAGTGGCCAGCGCATCTACAATAATAAACAAAAACATGGAATGGTCCTCTCTTCGACATTACCTAGACTTTGCAGGAGAGTGGAATAAGGACTATATAAAAACTATAAATAGCCCAAGAGCTGGTGAACCCTCCTACTAACGGTCGTCCTGTAAGGCTAGAAATTTGTGGAGTGATGAGTCATAGTACACCAAGGCCAACAACAATGACCTGGCAGGCAACAACCCTGCACGTCATCAGTCTTTTTATTTTTTTAAATGTAAAATAAATAATAAAAAAAACGTTCTTCTGTAAGCTTCAAAATTTAATATAATTTAGTTTATTGATTAATAATTATGGAAAAAAATTGACAGGCGATTTGGGTAAGCAGAAGTATCTGCCAGGCGAATCGCAAGGTGCATAGTTTAGGGGGAAAAATAAACTTTCTCCTGTAAAGTTGAAATTTAAGTATGTGTTTGAGCAAATCATTAAAAAGAAATGTGTACAATGACAGGCGGTTCTGAGCAGCATAAGACCTTGACAGGCGAGGGGAAAGATGCTAAGAGCGGGCGAGTAAGAGGCGTAACGTGAATGCGTATAGTGTGAATGACATTAAATAAAATTAAAAATTATAGATGCAATATTTTTTATTAATTGTAGTGTAATCTACATTATTTTTTACATTAATTATCATTATCATCCGACACTTCTTCACTACTACTTCTTTCGTCATAATCGAGGAGATGCTGCTTCGGCAGCATCTCCTTAAAACCAATTGAAATCGTAGTGATTATCGCAGCTTTATTTATTTATTTTATGGCTCTCTAACGACTTACTCACTAATACACTTAGTTACAATAATAGGTTTTATGACATATTTTTTTATGATAGTGGTCATGTATAGGAGTGCACATCACTTGTACCTATTAACATAAGTTAAAACATTACAAACAATAAAAAGTGGATAAAAAGACGACAAAAGCTGTTATAGGAATTAAATAATAATAATAGCCAGGATTATTCATCAGCAACTTGCTCTGAAATACAATATTGTGGAATCGGGAGTACCGTATTACAGGTATGTGCTCGACCCAGTTCTTGAGAATAGCCATATCACATTATACTGGGATCGATCTATTATCACAGACAAAACTATTGTTGCCAATAAGCCTGACATTGTGGTAATAGATCGATTAGAGCGTCGGGCAATGATTGTTGACATAGCCGTTCCACATGATGAGAACCTCGTGAAAGCCAAGAAGGATAAGCAGTCTAAATACCTTGACTTGGCTCGCAGGGTTGTCGACATGTGGGACGTAGATTCAGCAGTCATTGTACCGATAGTGGTGACGGCCAATGGCATAATAGCTAAGAGCCTCGACCAACACCTAAGGAGGCTCTCGCTAGGCAGCTGGATCAAGGGCCTGATACAGAGGGCGGTACTCCTGGGCACGGCGCGCATTGTCCGGAGGTTCCTCTCTCTGGTGCCCTGACCATCGGTAGCTTGGACCCTGTTCCGATGCCAGTGGGCTACTATTTTTTATATTTTTAAATGTTATTTTTTATATTAATACCTATTTAAAAATGTAATTTATATGTATGTAATTATGCATACTGAATAAATGGAAAAATAATAATAGTATAATATCTTAGGACAATTCACACACGGTCATCTGATCCCAAGCTAAGCAGAGCTTGTGTTATGGTAACCAGACAACTGATATACATACTTATATAGTTTATAAATATATACATATTATAGATAAATTACACCCAGACACAGAAAAAACAATCATGTTCATCACACAAAGTTTGTCCTGGGTAGGAATCGAACCCAAGACCTCCGGCTTAGCAGTCAGGGTCACTCACCACTAGACCAACAGGCCCAGGCGTCAAAACATAGTTTAAAAAGCTTTACATCAGATTGTCCTAAGGAAATTGGATAAAAACAAAAAAAGAATATAAAAAGTATTCTATAGTCCGTCCCCTGGTCCTAAGCTACCTCCCCACCAAATTTCAATCAAATCGGTTCTGCTGTTGTTGAGTTATAAAATGTGTAACTAACACGACTTTCTTTTATATATATACAGGATGGAATATTTCAATGGGCCCTGAAAGAAAACTACCTTAAATCATTAAGATAGATTATTTTACTTAAAGGAAACATTCCCTTATTTTTTTAAAGAAATAAAACTACATTAAAAAATTTCGAAAATTCGCTTGTCACACTCGGGAATTGAACTGGCTTAAAATGGAAAAAAATAACATCCTGTACTTTTATGACGTTAATCGATAGGTCATTTATAAGGATCAAATCTTTCTAACAAACATGGTAAATAAAATTAAAGGGAAAACCATGAAATTTTAACTTGTCAAATCAAAGGACGACTTGTATGGTTTTCCTTTAATTTAAATAACCATGTTTATTAAAGAGATTTTGTCCTTATGAATGACCCTAACGTTTGACATCATAAAAATAGACTGTGTTACTTTTTTGGATTTTTTTGGATTTTTTGGGGTCAGATAGGCAGTCGCTCCACATAAAACACCGGTATCCAGCTGAATCCGGTTAGGCTGGCAGCCGACCCCAACACGGTTGGGAAAAGGCTAGGGAGATGATGACTTTTTTGGATTTTAATCGGTTCGATTCCCGGGAGTGGTAAGCAAATTTCGAAAAACTTTGAATGCAGTTTTGTTTCTTTTTAAAAATAAAGGAATGATTTCTTTAAGTAAAATAACCTCTCTCAACGATTTAAGGTAGTATTCTTCCAGGGCCCATTAAAACGTTCCACCCTGGATAATAAATAGATTTGAAATATATTTTTATATTTGTACGTGAATGAAATGTAGATTTGACTTTTTGAAAAGTAAATCAATTTTAAACACACTGAAATCTATATTATACTTATATTTGTATACAAAATAGTATAATATGTATAAGTTAATAATTTTCGTGTCATATGTGGCAAGAAACTTCTCATAGCGTGCGTTATCCAATCTTTGACATTTTGATCCGTACATGATGATGATAATTAATGTAAAAAATAATGTAGATTACACTACAATTAATAAAAAATATTGCATCTATAATTTTTAATTTTATTTAATGTCATTCACACTATACGCATTCACGTTACGCCTCTTACTCGCCCGCTCTTAGCATCTTTCCCCTCGCCTGTCAAGGTCTTATGCTGCTCAGAACCGCCTGTCATTGTACACATTTCTTTTTAATGATTTGCTCAAACACATACTTAAATTTCAACTTTACAGGAGAAAGTTTATTTTTCCCCCTAAACTATGCACCTTTCGATTCGCCTGGCAGATACTTCTGCTTACCCAAATCGCCTGTCAATTTTTTTCCATAATTATTAATCAATAAACTAAATTATATTAAATTTTGAAGCTTACAGAAGAACGTTTTTTTTTATTATTTATTTTACATTTAAAAAAATAAAAAGACTGATGACGTGCAGGGTTGTTGCCTGCCAGGTCATTGTTGTTGGCCTTGGTGTACTATGACTCATCACTCCACAAATTTCTAGCCTTACAGGACGACCGTTAGTAGGAGGGTTCACCAGCTCTCCAGCTAAAATGATAATAAGTTGCAAAAACATTTTTAAGAAACACGTTGGATACAGGTCGTTCAAAATTATAAGTGAAAAAATAGTTAGAATAGAGCATTTATTTAATGTTTACGTTACAATTTTAAGTTACACACATCAATTATTCTAAAAGCAATAATTATGACAAAGATTTTTAACGAACAATATTTATTTATAGTTATTTTGTACCTACATATATTTTATGTAAAAAGTATTCTACTGACGAATCCTTTTTAACAGTTTGTTGCGTAGATTGAAGCCTAAATAAGTATAATTATGTTATGTACTATCGACCAAATTGAATCATGACCCATTTCGACGACAAATCGTTTGAAGCTGTCAAAATAATAAAACTAGACGTGTGACATTTTTAATACATGTTTACGCGATTGTCGACCTAATTGTATTTAAATGCCTGTAGGAAAATAAGCTTATGTTGGGTCATGATTCCATTTTGTCGATTGTACATAAGTACAATTAATTCTGCTAAGCAATATACGAGTATCAGTGAACGTGCCCCATTACGTAGAATGATGAAAAATTATAATGATTGTTATACAGATGTTGACATCTTTTCATTGTCCGAATCTTAACTAAAAAAAAATGTCGTACTCCATACAGTAATCATTGTCAGCTGCTTGATTTTAGTTTTTAATTGTTTTCCTAGTTATTTATTCTGTTGGAACTCTGTCAGTATTACATCGTGGATAACGTTGTTGGTTACGGATTGAAATAAGTTTTATTATTAAGCTCTTACTGTATTACGCAGTATTCCGTAATTGTTTGTTATCTCTAAAAAAAAAAAAAACAGTCACTGGTGCCGATTCTCTTGTTTACAAACAAAACTAAATTTAAGTTAAGTGCATCTTTTTATTTCCATTTAATTAGAACAAGGACAGAAGATACATATTATATTAGTTAAATCCTGTCAAATTATCCAGCGCCTAAATAAATAGGTATATTTTTAGTGGCCATATTTTAATCGCATCTAAATTGTCTATGGAATGTCTTAACTTGAAACAACTAAAGTATTCATCTTCTGTCCTGTTCTAAATGTAAAGAAAAGAAAAAGATGCATTCAAGTTAATTTAGTTTATTCTGTGAACATTGGAATCGGCTCTATTGTCAAACTAGGGCGGCAAGACTAACATATAGTTATCTTGGGCATAGGATCTATTACTGTAGTTATAAATAATAGCGCTTAAAATGTTCAAAGTTACTTGATGCTAAAAGTTCTAAGATGCTGTCTGAAATAAATTAATTATCGCTTACGATAAAGTAATAAACAAAATTTTATAATAATATTCTCTTGACTGATTTAATTCACGTCTGCCAATGAAAGAGTATTAGCCATCTGGCCTCTCATTGGGGCTGTTTAAGAATTACATAAGTCGATTTTTTGCAATTTAAATTACAGGACGCATTCCGCGTCTCGGAAAGCACGTAACGCAGACGCCAGAAAGTGTAACAACAAGTTTATCAAAGGGGTATCCTGTTACACAGTTTAATATCAGACAGGCAGTTACTCCATGAAAACACTGGTATTTAGCTGGGTCAGTTTGGCTGGAATCCAACTCTCAAATAATTGGAAAAAGACTCGAGGAAAGATGATGCCTACTCAGCCGCACGACAATTCTTCTCATGAGATTTCAAACTACATTTTTGCACAAACGACCGCCTACAATTCTGACATTGAAACCTCCTATCATTATTGTGTATTTTCATATGCTCCGTTAAAGACTTCTTTCTGGTATAAGTCTTCGAACAAAGATCGCAGTGAAATTCCCTTGCTCCAGTATGAACTACTTCATGATCACGAAGGAGACTTGCTGTGAAGAATTTCTTTTCACAATGTTCGCATTTGTGTTTTCTTTCCATCAAATGGTCTCTCTGAGTATGGATTGTTAAAGCACGTTGCCGAAAAAAGGTCCGGTCACAAGCACGGCATTTGAACAGACTAGATTGCACCCCGTGTTCTTGTACAACATGATTTTCTCTTGACTGATGGTTCCTAAACTTCTTGTTACAAAACCAGCACTTGCTGATCATATGCTTGTGTATATGGACGACTGTTTCATGTCCCTTCACCTTTATGAAAGTGTCAAAGGTCTTCGGGCAGAAACTGCATTCGTAATCGCCTTTTGCGTGTGTAACAGCGTGGCGTTTCAGGCAACCGCGGCTTACATATCCCATGCCGCATTCATCACAAATGTAATTCCGGTAGTGTGAATGCATGTGTTGTTGTAAGCTTTTGAACTTGTCGAAAACACTCGGACATATGCAACATTTTATGGAATCAGTGTCGAATTTAAAAGGGAGAAGTTGGTTTTTGATATCCCTGTGAATACCCTTTTTGTGTACACCTTCTAAATGATCGATCAGGCGTTCTAGCGTGTCTATTTCAGTGTCGCAGAGTAGGCATCGTAAATCAGTGATGTCTATCTTGACGCAGAATTCATTTTTTTTGGTTTTATTCATAATAGGAGTAACAGAATCGAATAAGCTCTTGTGAACATCACGAGTGTGTTTTTTCAAGTCTGCAGAGTCGGGAAACTGTGTATCACAGTAACAGCACATATAGCCCCGGTAATTTATTCCCCGAAAAGGTGTAGCATTAGAGCATGTTAGAATGTACTCTAGATTAATATGATGTTTTCTCATTTCCTCCTTCATGATTTTCCTGGCTTTGCCTAGTTCAGTGGAACCTGCTTTTTTCCGAATTTTCGCTTTCTCTTCTTCTTTATCTTTTTTGAGAGCTTCTTCCTTATTACTTATGTCTTGAGTACCTATAAAGAAAACGATGTTTTTAATTGTTTGGTTTTTATCGTTGTTGATTGTAAGATTGCTGGTGCACTTTTCCCATGCAAGCCGTCAGTAAGACGGCTTGCATGGGAAAAGTGACGAAAAAATAAAATAATAATACTTGTTTGTGATAAGTAGCGAGTCTTTTATACGAGCCGAAAAGATTAGCTTGCACTTTTAAGTAAAAAAATTAAGCGTACCAATAAAAAAAGACAAAGTTATTAAAAATATACCATAGAATAGTTAATAGCTACTGGAGCAGTGTCCGACTGGTTTTTATGACGCGTATAGAATCCTTTGTGCTTACCATAATTTTGACTTGCGACAATTTCCCGAGAAAATGTTGATTGTTTATAGTGTACATATGTAGTAAAAGGGCTGGGCTATTTTCCGGGTACCGACGGTAATACTCCCTTCGAAATTTATTTATTTATTTTAATCACAACGGCTATTACACCAATTACAGTAACTTAACAATATTAAAATTATTAGCGACATTCACATCAATCCCTCTCACAATACTTCTGACATGCCAATAAAATCATCTTCCATTCATCCGCAAACAAATAAAAAATGTGATCAGGATAAAAATTGACGACTATTTTCTTTCAAAGAAGACGTAGGCTATTAGACGTAGTACGACTATTTTTTTTTTCAATTAGAACAGCTAATTAAAAGAAAACCTAAGTATTGTTTTGTTTTGACTAATGATCACCGCTAGGAGGTGATCAGGTGACATAAATAAAAGACAGGGATTAATCTTAAACTATGTGCGTTTACTAATTTCAAATCTACTGTATCTACTGTATTCACTGTCTAATAATTTATGATTTTAATAATCCGTTCGACAGACTTAGCTATAAACTATTTATGATAAAATAATTTAATATGTAACTTTTTTTTAGATATGACTACTTTAGCATGAGACGAATGACGACTTTAGAAGAATCGTAGGTGTACAATGGCTAAACCTTTATATGCACGACAGACACCCTAAACGTTAGCGACGACACGTAAATTGTACCCTGTTTTATTTAACTTTACGTTGTTTCATAATTAATTAATGACCAATGTAAATAAATATGAATATAAGTTAGTACTTAGTAGACTTAAGTAGATGTAAGGATAATTTAATAAAAGCCAATTTAAAGTAGGGAAATAATTATTGTTAATTCGATTAAGGTTGTTTTATTATCCCATAATAAGTAAGAAACCAAAACATGATAATGTAAAGTGGGCGCGAGCACGTGCGAACAGGTTTGAACAGGTCGAAACCTGTCGGGACCCCGCCACGAGTAAAACTCAGACGACGCTCTGTGATTGGTCGAACGAAATTTAAATATAAATTTAAATAAAAAAACTAAAAAAAATTGGTTTAAATTAGGATTTTAACATTGAATTCAAGAAAGTTGATTTTATGAGGGTTCTTATATTCTCTGTAAGTTTTAAATAAGCTTATAAGCATATAGTTTTAGGTTGAATAAAACTTAAGATAAAAGATTGTAGACCATACACAAACAATCCGTCAGAACAGTCAGTTAATATGTAATTCAAACATTATCATCATCTCCCTAGCCTTTTTATCAACCATGTTAGGGTCAGTATAAAGTAGAATAGTGCTTTGTATGGAGTGACTGTCTATCAGACCTCAACAACCCAATTACTGGATAAGACGAGAATCCCTTGGACTGACTCTCAGACATTCTGGTTTTAGACTACCCATTTTAACGACTGTAGAAAATCTACAAAATGCATCCGAAATTATTCCTAGCAGAATATCCATACTAATATTATAAATGGGAAAGTGAGTCTGTCTGTCTGTCTGTTTGTCTTTCTTTCACGGCAAAACGGAGCGACGGATTGACGTGATTTTTTAAGTGGAGATAGTTGAAGGGATGGAGAGTAACATAGGCTACTTTTTGTCTCTTTCTAACGCGAGCGAAGCCGCGGGCAGAAGCTAATTCACTATAAATATAAGTTGAAATATACTAGGTGAATTTTTAGTCCCGTACCACCCGCTAGGAGATGATTCTACCCATGAAAACAAACAAATTTACTCTGAAATCTCGAAAAAAATATCAGCTGTTTCATATATTACGGTCGGAGGGCATTGAACTTTTGTTAGGAACAGCTGATATTTTTTTCGCGATTTCAGAGTTGGTTCCATAATAAAAGTTGTTTGTTTTCATGGGTAGAATCATCTCCTAGCGGGTGGTATGGAACTAAAAATTCACTTAGTAAAATTTATTATTTTAACGCTATTTACTATGACTGCTCCTAGTCTTATATATTATCATTCTAATTCACTATCCTTAATCTCCTCTTCCTCGATAAAATTTTTAACGTCTTCAGTTTTCAACTTAGATACTATTCACTAAACAATATCGTCAAAATAACATAAACTTATTTCTAGCAGCATACTATTATTATACTCTAAACATTTATAATCATTTAATCACTATCATTACAATCTCTTCTCAGACTGCTTCTTAAAACCAAATTCTAGATTTTGTATCTAATCTGACATGTCCGGTTCGCTATCCTTATTCTCCTCAATAATGTTTTCAAGATCCTCTTCAGTTTCCAATTTAGACGAGTTATCAGCTAAATGGCTCGTCGATAAGCCGAGATTCGGATTGCGTCCAAAGAAAGCATTGTACGGGGTACTCGCAACCATAGGATGGTATGACGAATTTTTCTGAAACTGGACGAAGTAGCAACCTAAGGACCAATTTGTGGAATTTTTTTCCACCATCCAAGTTCTTATCATGTTTTTCAAATCTTGTTTCTCGCTCTCTGTCGTCTCACAACCTTCCTCTTTAGGTCGTCCATTAACAATTGTACAAGTCGGCCATAAATGTATTATTTCTTTTATCACCTCTGCTGTGAACTCCCGCTCGTTACCACTTTGTAGAATATTAGGACAACCGACTTCTAAAAATATTTTCAGTAACTCAGTTGCCACTTCACTGGGATCTTTACTTTTCAACGGTCGCAGAAAACAAAATTTTGTCAGGTTGTCCTGATACTGCATAAGCCAGTTGTAGTCTTTGTCAGGGGTACTTCGAAAGTCTAAAAGGTCTACTTGTCCTCTCTTCTTCAAGTCGTCTGAGGTCAACGGCTTGTCGATTGATCCAATCTTCGGGAAACTTTTCTTAGGAACACACTGTTTGCATAAGTTTAGGAATATTGACACAGCAAATCTTGGTATCATGTATTTGTCTTTTAAGGCATGCACGATTTTGTCTCTGCGTCCATGACCAGTCGCTAAATGTGTATCGAGTATTTTGTCATAGTAATCACTACTCGGAATTATTTGGATCACCTGATCTGTTGGTGATTTCATTTTAGTAACTAAAACTTTATCATTTCCAATGTTCACCA
The DNA here is from genome assembly GCA_033675125.1 of Athetis lepigone. NCBI lineage: Eukaryota > Metazoa > Arthropoda > Insecta > Lepidoptera > Noctuidae > Athetis > Athetis lepigone. The sequence continues at coordinate 2,527,557 of CM066220.1, read as the reverse complement.
CATCATACTTACTAGCATGATAATATTCTTTGTTACTTGGTCGCTTTCCTTGCGTTTTAGCTAAATTATAGCCTTCTAATAGCGTGATGACCTCTGAAATACGTTCAGCGGTCCATTCAGATTTTTTGCTGTTTTCTTTGTGTCCTTTGTAGTATTTTTGTAGGCTTATAGCAAACTGTTCTTTCGGACATCGAGTACCTATAAAGAAAATGACTTTTTAATTGATTTCTTCATCATCATTTTTGCTGGAAAAATTTATAACGATACCTATAGGAGTAAAAGTGAATGCATACCGCCGGCCGTCCATCTGGTGGTACGGTGGTTCTATCTTAGTAAAGCCAAACCACCAAATATTAGTATTAAACGTCATTAGTATCTAAATAAAAAACTACTTACTTCAAATATGTACAATGATAATTGAAGCGGTGATTTAAAAACTACTAGGCAATCATAATTATGAAGTGTAATGGTTTTTTCTTTCGCGTATATCATCATTAGCTATTAATTGTTTATTATACAAGGAGTTTTTAATTTTAACCTCATATTGGCAAATAGTGATACATAGCATAATAGTGGGCACTACACGAATGAAATCTGTACTTTTTAAGGTTATCCCGGAAAACAAACAAAAAATTCAGCATCGGTAGTAAAACTTGTAACAAGTGTTCTTTCAAAAAATATTTCAAGTACAGTTTGGACTTCGTAACGATTTTATCATTATCTTAACGATTTTATCGAAATCTTCGCTTGTTAATTTTTGTAATCTGTGTTCGTCTTTACCTATCCACTGTCTCTTCTCTTATTTTTACTCACTCAACTATCTGTGAAAACTTTTAATTGGCCTTAGTTTTAGTAATCTTTTTTTTTATTTTTTGTTATTAGCTGTAAGTTTTCCTAATAAAATAAAATAAATAAATAATGGGAAAATTGACGATTGGAGGTGAATTATTATTATTTATTTATTTATTTGATTCTTGTTAGAGCAGGGTTAATTAAAACAGCTTCGCAGTTTCCAAGAAAACATTTTGGCTTCAACTGAGCAAACTATATTTTTTTTCTCTGGCCCATACTGTCCCACTGCTGAGCAAAAACCACCCCCAGGGTCCTTTAAGATTTCTTTATCCTTTGCCTCCTCTAGCCAACCCTCATCGTAGACGTCAAGGTCATGCCACTTAACAAAATTAAACAACAAATATCTTAGAAAATTATTTATTAATAAACACAAGACAAAAGAAAATGAATATCTTATAACTAATTTCGGCTATAATTAAGCCCATCAACAAATTATTACAAATAAAAAACATTAATCACAAATTATAATAACGCCTCCTTGAACACATTCCACATAAAACAAACTATTTACTTAAATATAGTAAGGGACTACACATAGAGGGCCTAGCCAAGTGGCATTGTAGAATAGATAGCGAAAACGAATAGATTGTCAAATGTATGGAAGTGACATATTAATAAGCTTTCGCTAAACAATTTGACATCTCCATACATTTGACAATATAATCGTTTTCGCTATCTATTCTACAAATGCCACTTGCCTAGGGGCCCAGCTTCATTCAGCTATATTGTCTATAGAAAACCACGATTTTGTAATAAAGCTTTATGAATCGCTTACACTGTGTGTAGTCCCGAACTATCCAAGAAAACAACTAAAAGTATACTTTTACAAACAAAATGTAAATATCGAAGCTAATTAGCCTAGCCCTTCAACGATTTCGCGATAAACCACATGGCGTCGGAAATCCCACAATTAAGCCGAAAAAAAAACGTAAGAGCATAAATTATAAAATTTTACGCGTTCTAGTAGGATTTTTATAAAAAAATAGAAAATAATCAAACTTGTTCATAAAAAAAATAATCTATAAGTATTTAAAATAAGAATTACAATGAAATGGGAGGCCCCAATAGCCGGTTGTCGGTTGGTCGTCAAGAGGCTAGAAATATTTCAAAGACAATGGGTGAAATGAGTCAGAACCGCAGTGAATTAACTAAAATTTTATCTCCTGTCCTTTTATTAATGAAATAGAAAGAGAAAAATGCACTTAACTTAAATTTAGGTTAGTTTGTGAATAAGAGAATTATAGTAATGCTAGTTAGTCGATTGCCATTGAAAGACCAAGCTGAACTTAAATAGTCACCGCCGCATCCATTAACAATACAATCATAAAAACAAAGAAAATAAGTTTAACTCGAGCTTTTTTTATTTGGGATAACTCTGCTACACTAGTGCTAACCGCTGTAACTTCTTAAATCCAGAATCAACAGTGGAGTCCACCAGAAAAGCATCGAGCAATGGAGCTTGGAGTGTCGCGGTCACGATTCAACTGCCTTGAATCCCGCAACGAAATTTGTCAGAAAAAAAAAAACAGCGGAGGGGTAAGAAGAATATAATTTCTACTTCCCACCCATATCAAGCAAGAGACAGGCCAATAGGAAACAAAAGGCGATTACAACTGAGAGAAGCCGGGATTGCCTAGTACCACAGATTAAATTAATGATCGCCTTCCTATAAGCCAGAACACAGCAACGCTGCTTTGCTTCAACAATAAGCACATGCCAGAACTTGCCTTGTCGAAGTTCTCCAGAGTTACTACGAATGAAAAACTGGGTATATTTGTTAATCAACTATGCCTAAAAGGAAACGTAAGGAGGTAGCTTCGGACTTGAAACAGACACAGACATAAAATAGATGAGAAAGCTTGACATAGTTATGATGGCAACGTGGGTCATACGATTTAGACCTCTTCGCCGTGCTTACTCCTCATATGCCCTTTCCAGCTAGCTTTCTGAACAAACCCACGTTTGCAATGTTCGCATTTAAACCGTCTCACATCGCTATGTATTTCCATATGTTGTCTTAGAGTTTCCTTACGGCTATACAGCTTGTTGCACACTGTGCATTTAAAATCTCTAGCACCTGTGTGCTTTACCATGTGGATTTTCAAATTAGCGGCTTGGAAAAAGGCTTTATCGCATTCCGTGCATTTAAACCGTCTCTCCATCAAATGATCTCTCCTTATATGTATCCTTAGTTCACTTGTGTTCGGTAGTGTTTTGTCACACGCATGGCACTTGACTATTTTCAACTTCACTCCATGCACTTTGGCCATATGATTATCTCTCATCATGTGATTCAGAAATTTCTCGTTACAGTATCCGCATTTGCTCCTTTTATGTTTCACTATATGGACCAATCTTTCATGGTTGTTCGCTTTTATTTGAGAATCAAAAGTTTTAGTACATTTGGGACATTTGAAAACGCCTTTATTGTGCAGAGAGATGTGTCGTCTCAGTCCATCTTTGATGACAAAACCAGTGCCACATTCGTCACAAATAAAATTCCTATAGTGAGTATTCATATGTTGAGAAAGACGAATAAACTCCACAAAAACACGTGAGCATATGCAGCAGGTCATCGCCTCTCTGTTAAATTTGAATGGAAAGATTTGGTTTATAATATCAGTATGTATTACTCTTTTGTGGTCACTCTTAAGATGTTCTAACAAGTGTTCTATTGTGTCTATAGAAGTGTTACAGAGTTTGCATCGTAAATCAGTTATGTCCAGCCTCACAAGGTACTTATCAATTCTGTTTTTATCTTTGAATTTAGGAATTATAGAGTCAAGTGATCCTTTGTGATTGTCAAGATTATGTTTCTTTAAGTTTGCAGGGTCGAGATACTGCGAGTCGCAGTAGCAACATAAGTAGCCGCGATAATCGACTCCCAAAATGGCAGTGGCATTGGAACATGTCAGAATTTCCCGAAGATTTGTGTGTAATTTTTTCAATGCTTCCTTCTCCTCATTCGTCATTAAAACTCTTCCTGTTTTCGATTTTGATTTACCTTCTTTTTTAATTTTAGTACTCTTGATAGTTGTGCGTCGCGTACCTATAAAGAAAATGATGCTTTAATTGATTTTGATTTGTCATCAATATTCTTGAAGGTATACTGAAATTTTAAACAAAGCAGTGCTTCATTTGAAGGTTTAGATAAAATCAATTAGCAGTCATTTTAGGAAGTCATTGTAATAGTAACCGAAGACAAGGACACAAGGGTAATTGCATTAACTCTTACTGAACTGGACTTGTTTGGCGCAGCTGTGGTGTGTGTTTTAGATTGTTAGGGCCAGTGTTTTTAGAATCCGGAGCGGAGGGAAGGATTCTAATATTCAACTCGTATCAAAGAGTAGTAAAGAGTCTTTAATAAGAGTTAAATATTAGTATTCGTGAAGGCCCAGTAGTAAAGTGATCCGTAACCACAGGACCTTCAAGCGGGTCGTGGTTTCAAATCCGGGCAAGTACCAATGTGATTATTTCAGTTTAGATATACTTTCGTAAGTTCATCTTGGACATCATTAACATCTAGTGACTCGGAAAGCACGTAAAGGCGGTGGTCCCAGTTATCACCCTTAGAACTTTGGCAGTCATTACAGGTAGTCAGAACCCTTAAAGTCTGACCAGCCTAAGAAAGGGGTATCGTCATCGCGCTTAACGTAAAGCACTGGTTAGTCTGGAGGCTGAGCTCAACATAATTGGGAGTGGGACAAGGTTAGACAGGTGTCGACAAATTGAATAGTACGTTTATCATTTGATTTAATTGTAACCAGTACATAAGAAAGGCGCATTTAAAGGCGGCCATTGACGGTCATTTTGACGCCGCGACGGTGCATCAGAGCTCGGTTAACATAACCACCCGATTACTGACAATAACCAGAGTTTAGGATGTGGTGAACAGGAAATATTGCTAACACGACTGTTTACGGTCGGTTTAGTGTTGGTGAACTCGGGTCTAAGTCGTTAGGACCATTTTCGTATTTACATCCGTCACGCCTATGTACAATTTTTACTTAACATTGACGTCACAAGCTCCGGAACTTTGATGATCTTTGTCTTATTATTTTTCTGTTAATTTAATCAAGTGAAAAATGGGTTCAGTATTTTTAGTCTGTCTAACGGAGGGACTACATAGAATGCACTTTTTTAATGTCAGCCATGATCCCTATTGGAAATACAGAAACAGGGGCCTACCCACAAGCCCTTACAACAGTATTACTTTGATATTACTTTCAGTGTGTAAGCAACGGTGCTAGACAACGTGCCTAACGCTGTAACTTGCACACTCTCGAACAGGAATAAAACAATCTTACTTTAAACGTCATGGTAAGGGGGCAGTTCCTGTTATAGATGGCGATGGTACTTGCAAGCTGAAGCTGCTTCACATAGTTCTCCTACTATTAATTAATCTAAAAGCTTTGTTAGTCAATTGCGTGTAAACGGATTTGGTAAATCATCAGGACTTAAGATAGATGAGAATACTCTACATCATGTTTCCGTGAGTTTTATTTCAGACCACTTCGCCGTGCTTACTCCTCATATGCCCTTTCCAGCTAGTTTTCTGAACAAACCCACGATCGCAGTGTTCGCATTTAAACCGTCTCACATCGCTGTGTATTTCCATATGCTGTCTTAGAGTTTCCTTACGGCTATACAGCTTATTGCACACTGTGCATTTAAAATCTCTAGCACCTGTGTGCTTAACCATGTGTAATTTTAAATTAACGGCTCGGAAAAAGGCTTTATCGCATTGCGTGCATTTGAAACGTCTCTCCATCAAATGGTCTTTCCTTATATGTATATTTAATGCGTATGTGCTCGTTAGTGTCTTGTCGCATGCATGGCACTTGATTACCTTCAACTTCACTCCATGCACATTGACCAAATGTTTATCTTTATGATATTGTTTCTTAAATTTTTCATTGCAGTACCCACATCTGAGCTGGAAACCTTTCTTTACATGAACAGTTAATTCATGATTCCTCGCGTTATTTTCAGAACCGAAAGTCTTAGAACACCTGGTACATTTAAAAACGCCTTTTGTTAAGTGCAACTTAATGTGCCGTCTCAGTCCTCCTTTGATGACAAAACCAATTTCACATTCGTCACAAATAAAATTTCTATAGTGAGTGTGCATATGTTGAGATAGTGTTGAGAACTTTGAGAAAATACTTGAGCATATGCAGCAAGTCATCGCCTCACTGTTAAATTTGAATGGAAATATTTGGTTTTTAATATCAGTATGTGTTACTCTTTTGTGGTTACTCTTTAGATGTTCTAACAAGTGTTCTATTGTGTCTATAGCAGTGGTACAGAGTTTGCAACGTAAATCAGTTATGTCCAGCCTCACAAAATACTCTTCTATTCGATTTTTATTAAATTTTGGAATTATAGAGCCACGTGATCCTTTGTGATTGTCAAGGTTATGTTTTTTCAGGTTTGCGGGGTCGGGATACTGCGAATCACAGAAGCAACATAAGTAGCCGCGATAATCGAACCCTGAAAGGGCAGTGGCATTGGAAAATTTTAGAATTTCTTCAAGATTAGTGTGTAATTTTTTTAATGCTTCCATATTTTCTTTTTCCTCCTTCGTGATACGTTTTTCTCCTAGTGTTGGTTTATCTTCTTGTTTTATGTTAGGATACTTGTACGTTGTACGTCGGGTACCTATAATGAAAACGATGCTTTAATTGATTATGATTATTGCAACTCATATAAAATTACAAAGAAGAGATGTGAGAGAAAAAGGCGGAATTCAACGTTATCTGTTTTTTTTTTACACTCCGTGACAGCTGGCTTAAAACAATGATTGTATATTTTTATACACTAGCGACTCAAAATAGATCAGTTATGGAAGTGGTACAGTATGTATCCTCGCCATTCCTCGCTCAGAACGATTACCAGTTCAAAGAGGTTTAAAATGTACCTCATATTTTTATCTGTATCCATACTATCCATACTAATATTATAAATGCGAAAGTAACTCTGTCTGTCTGTTACGCTTTCCCGCTTAAACTACTGAACCGATTTGAATGAAATTTGGTACAGATAAAGTCTGGGACCCGAGAAAGAACATAGTATAGTTTTCATCCCGGAAATCCCGCGGGAACGGGAACTATTCCACGCGGACGAAGTCGCGGGCAGAAGCTAGTTCTCCATAATTGGAAAATTCCAATGCTGCCAAATATACTAGGTGTATTTTGGTTATGCACAACCCGCTAGATGATTCTACATATAAAAACAAAACAAACAACTCTTATTATGGAAATCTTGAAAAAAATATCAGCTGTCTCATACATTATGGTCGGAAGGGCATTGAACTTTTGTTATAAACAGCTGATTTTTTTGTGAATATTCTAATATTTCGCTGTTGATCTGACAATATAAACCTAATACGATTCTTGTTTGCATGTATAGAGTACCTACCAAAGTCGAATAACTTGTATGTAACCTTTTAGCAGTTGGAGAAAGTGTTTTAAATATTTGTAAAAAAATAAGAAAATGTGGTAACTGTGACGGGATTTATGGCAAAGACGTTTGATTGTGTTAATCGGGACATTCTCCTATGTAAACTGGAGGCTTACGACATTAGAAGGAATATTCTGCTAGAATATAAGTAAGTAAAAAATCGATAAAATACAAAAATAACAAAAAAAAATTGTACCAACAAAGTATGAAAGTATCCGTCAAAAAGCTGATAGTTAAATGTGGAGTCCCACAAGGGAGTGTATTGGGTCCTCTGTTATTCATAATCTTTATAATACCTGTGTAATATTTATTACATGTTTTATCACCTCTGTATAGTAACCAATTATCCAGTACATTTTATTTTGGAACATTTAAAATATTAACGATGAAATCACTCTCAAGTCTCTAGGAACCACTAGTTTCTTTGCCGTTTAAGAACAAAGTAATCCTTTTAGAACAGTAGCGATAAAATGACGACGTGAAGTTGAAATCAAACAAATTTCTATTATTACACATAATTATAATTCTTAAATGAAAAATTAATTTACATTAGTAATATTATAACAGATTTAATACTGCCATCATTTAGTTATTAAACCCTTTTTTTCAAATTTTGCTTAATATTAGGTTAATTACATTATCTGTTGTACCACTAAAGATTGATAACAAGCTTTCTAGATGTTTAAAAGCGGAAACATGTTTAAATGGTGCTCAGTTGTTCATATCTGTTTCTACTCTGTATTAATACACTGTATGTTTTTCTTATAAAATAAAATAAAATTAAAAAAATCACCGCCGCCATCTACAACGTCAAATGCCTTGCAAATGCGTTCTTGCCCCGAGTCAAAGTGATATTCGGTAAACATTCAGCACACTGAGATACCTCATAACTTAGACAGAACTAGAGCTACTTAGGCCCGTATTAATAAACGTTACTCAGATCAAAACTCGTACTTGATGCCCAGCTTAAGATCTTGTTCGTATTAATAAACAAGATTGATTATGACTTGAGCTCAAATTCCTGATTTAGTGTACGTCATCATCTGAGTGTAGACTGATTAATAAACGAAACTCGATACTTAAGTAAAGTATTATACTCATGTGACGTACTCGTTCACATGTAGTATAGCTGATCTTGGTAACTGAAATGCGTTTATTTATTAGCGCCGATTTTGAGCTCCTGTCACTCAATAATCCGGCATCAAATGCTATCGCACTTGAGATCGTATTTGAGTAACGTCTATTTATAAGAGATTTAGAGAATTGCCTCTTTCTAGTCGAAACAGCGGAATAGTCTGTCACTTTTATTTTAAACCTTTTCAATCACGCACTAAATAAAACATAACCTAAATGACAAAACAGAATAACATCTTTGTAACTTCATTTAACATTTATATTTGTCCAATTAAAGGGCAGAAATATAATTTATAAAATATAAGCTCCGATCAGCAAAAGTAAAAATGAAGAAACAACGTAAAAGAAATAAACAAATGTGTTGCTTAACGCCCGCAGACGGCCGTTGCAACTTGCGTGCCAATCAGCTTTAAACAAAGAGTCGTGTCGATCCCTTTCTGCTGGCCGCAGGCTGGTCGGTAAGTCACAGTGAGCCTATCGCTAATTTAGAATTATGATAGAAACAAAAAAGATTTTCGATTTAGACCACTTCGCCGTGCTTACTCCTCATATGCCCTTTCCAGCTAGCTTTCTGAACAAACCCACGTTTGCAATGTTCGCATTTAAATCGTCTCACATCGCTATGTATTTCCATATGCTGTATTAGAGTTGTCCTGCGGCTATACAGCTTGTTGCACACTGTGCATTTGAAGTCTCTAGCACCTGTGTGCTTTACCATGTGGAATTTCAAATCAACGGCTTGGAAAAAGGCTTTATCGCATTGCGTGCATTTGAAACGTCTCTCCATCAAATGATCTCTTCTTGTATGTATCCGTAGCGCGGATGTGCTCGATAGTATCTTGTCGCATGCATGGCACTTGACTACCTTCAACTTCACTCCATGCACACTGACCAAATGTTTATCTTTATGATGTTGTTTCTTAAATTTTTCATTGCAGTACCCACATCTGAGCTGGAAACCTTTCTTTACATGAACACTTAATTCATGATTCCTCGCGTTTTTTTTACAATCGAAAGTCTTAGAGCACCTGGTACATTTGAAAACGCCTTTTGTTAAGTGCAACTTAATGTGCCGTCTTAGTGTTCCTTTGATGACAAAACCAATTTCACATTCGTCACAAATAAAATTTCTATAGTGAGTGTGCATATGTTGAGATAGTGTTGAGAACTTTGAGAAAATACTTGAGCATATGCAGCAAGTCATCGCCTCACTGTTAAATTTGAATGGAAAGATTTGGTTATTAATATCAGTATGTGTTACCCTTTTGTGGTTACTCTTTAGATGTTCTAACAAGTGTTCTATTGTGTCTATAGCAGTGTTACAGAGTTTGCATCGTAAATCAGTTATGTCCAGCCTCACAACATACTCTTCTATTCGATTTTTATTAAATTTTGGAATTATAGAGCCACGTGATCCTTTGTGATTGTCAAGGTTATGTTTTTTCAGGTTTGCGGGGTCCGGATACTGTGAATCACAGAAGCAACATAAGTAGCCGCGATAATCAAACCCTGAAAGGGCAGAAGCATTAGAAAATTTTAGAATTTCTTCAAGATTAGTGTGTAATTTTTTTAATGCTTCCGTATTTTCTTTTTCCTCCTTCGTGATACGTTTTTCTCCTATTTTTAGTGTTGGTTTATCTTCTTGTTTTATGTTAGGATACTTGTACGTTGTACGTCGGGTACCTATAATGAAAACGATGCTTTAATTGATTATGATTATTGCAACTCGTTTAAAATTACAAAGAAGAGATCTGAGAGAAAAAGACGGAATTCCACGTTATCTGTTTATATGAACCCTTATTGATAGCTGGCTAAGAACAAAGATTGTATTTTTTTATTGACTAGTCTCTAAATCCTCAAAAAAGATCAGTTATGGAAGTGGTACATGTATCCTCGCTAAGAACGATTACCAGTTCAAAGAGGTTTAAAATGTACCAAAATTCTCCATAATTGGAATATTTCAATGTTGCGCTTTTGATCTGACAACATACTAGGTATATTTTTGGTCCTGAACAACCTGCTAGGAGATGATTTTACTTATAAAAATAAACAACTTTTATTATGGAAACCACTCTGAAATTTTGAAAAATAATCAGTTGTTTTACACATTATTGTCGGGAGGCCATTGAACTTTTGTTATAAACAGCTGATATTTTTGTGAATATTCTAAGGTTGCGCTATTGATCTGAAAAATATATTATACGATTCTTGTTTGCATGTATAGCGTACTAAAGTCGAATAACTTGTATGTATCATTTTAGCAGTTGGAGAAAGTGTTTTAAATATTTGTGAAAAAAAAAAAGAAAAAGAAATGTGGTAATTGTAGGTGACGCGATTTAAGCAGAAGTCACTGATATATATATAAACTTTATACTCTTTAGTTCTAAATAGAAAAGATTAAAATATAGATAATATTTTAATCTCTTCTATTTATTAACAAAAAATCTTTTTTGGAAATTTTCATGATTACAACTTACGCTTTTTTTCCCAAATCTTCAGTGAGTATCACCTTGCATAAAAACGAGAGAGCTTACGTAAAACTAACGTTTTGTTTTGTGGCCAAAAGGCCGGTATGTTCAATACACTGCGATATGACAAAGACCTTTGATTGTATTAATTATGACATTCTCCTACTGAAACTGGAGGCTTACGGCATTAGAGATATTCTGCTAGAAAGTGTAAAAATCGATAATATACAGTCATATTCAAAATGAACATTAATTCGAATAAAGTATAAACGTATGCGTTAAAAAGCTGATAGTTAAATTTGGAGTCCCACAAGGGAGTGTATTGGGTCTTCTGTTATTCATAATCTTAATAAATCAACTGTGTATAGTAACCAATTATCCAGTACAATTTACTTCTTTCCATGTACGACTTTGATCTCTGTAATTATTAGAACATTTAAAATACTAGGTGTTTTTTGGGCTTGCTCAACCCGCTAGGAGATGATCCTACTCATAAAAACATTCAACTCTTCGTATGGAACTAACTCTGAAATCGCAAAAAAAATATCAGCCGTTTCAAACAGCCGATATTTTTTCGAGATTTCAGAGTTAGTTCCATATTAAAAGTTGTTTGTTTTCATGGGTAGAATCATCTCCTAGCGGGTAGAGCAAGGCCAAAAATACACCTAGTATTTACAATCAAATCACTTTATGTCTCTAGGAATTAAAATTACTACTTTTTCGCCGTTCTTTTTAGAATAGCAGCTATAAAAAAAGCTTTTTTCAAGAAAAAGATAACCGACTTCAAAAACTAAAAGCACAAAAATAACTATTTCGGAAGTCGGTGGCAACACAAATCGACCGGCAGAAGAGAAGCCACCGACTTCCAAAATAGTTATTTTTGTGCTTTTAGTTTTTGAAGTCGGTTATCTTTTTTTTGAAAAAAGCTTTTTATTTTTTTTACTTTTTAGTTAGAGTCCCCATGTCTGACTACGTTTTAGAGTAACTTTTAAAATTAAACTACTTATATGCTTATAAAATGAAAACGGCTCCATGCGCGCAACGTCACGGGATATCCATTAGTGTTATATACTAAAACCTTCCCCCAGAATGTAACAAACACTTAGCTGAAAACCGCATCAAAATCGGTTAAGCCAAACGCGAGATAATCGTGGACAAACATACATACATACAGGTCGAACTGAGAACCTACTTTTTTTTTGAAGTCGGTTAAAAAATGACCATGTAAAGTTGAAATCAAACAAATTTCCATTATTTCACATATTTATAAGTTTATTATTAAATGAAAAATTAATTTACATTAGTAATATTTTAACAGATTTATTACTGCCATCACCGAAGCCATCTACAATATCGAATGCCTTGCAAATGCGTTCTTGCCACGAGTCAAAGTAATATTCGGTACAAATTCAGCACACTAAGATAGCTCTCTTAGATAAGAACAAGAGCTACTTAGAGACGACTAATTTGCCTCTTTCTAGTCGAAACAGCCGAATAGTCTGACGCTTTTACTTTGTACTTTTTCAATCACGCACTAAATAGAACATAACGTAAATGACAAAACAAACAACTTCTGAGCAGGAATTTTTAAACATTATAAAAAATAAGCTCCGATATGCAAAAGTAGAAATGAAGAAACAAATGTGTTGCCTAACGCCCTCAGACGGCCGTTGCAACTTGCGTGCCAATCGGTTTTAAACAAAGAGTCGAGTCGGTTTCTTTCTGCTTTACTGACTAGTCTCTTTACCGACGGCTAGTCGGTTAGAGTTACAGTGAGCAAAATTATCACTCATTTGGAATTATGATAAAAAAAAATGATTTTCAATTTAGACCAATTCCCCGTGCTTACTCCTCATATGCCCTTTCCAGCTAGCTTTCTGAACAAACCCACGTTTGCAATGTTCGCATTTAAATCGTCTCACATCGCTATGTATTTCCATATGTTGTCTTAGAGTTTCCTTACGACTATACAGCTTGTTGCACACTGTGCATTGGAACTCTCTAGCACCTGTGTGCTTTACCATGTGGAATTTCAAATCAGCGGCTTGGAAAAAGGCTTTATCGCATTCCGTGCATTTGAAACGTCTCTCCATCAAATGATCTCTCCTTATATGTATCCTTAATGCATTTGTGTTCGGTAGTATCTTCTCGCATGCATGGCATTTTACTATCTTCAATTTCACTCCATGAACATCGACCAAATGATTATCTCTCATCATGTGATTCTGAAATTTCTCGTTACAGTATCCGCATTTGCTCTTTCTACCTTTTACTACATGGACTAATCTTTCATGGCTGTTTGCTTTTTTTTGGGAATCAAAAGTTTTACTACATTTGGTACATTTGAAAACGCCTTTATCGTGCAGAGAGAGGTGTCGTCTCAGTCCTCCTTTGATGACAAAACCAATTTCACATTCGTCACATATGAAATTTCTATAGTGAGTGTGCATATGTTGAGATAGAATTATAAACTTTGAGAAAATACTTGAGCATATGCAGCAAGTCATCGCCTCACTGTTAAATTTGAACGGAAAGATTTGGTTTTTAATATCAGTATGTGTTACCCTTTTGTGGTTACTCTTTAGATGTTCTAACAAATGTTCTATTGTGTCTATAGCAGTGTTACAGAGTTTGCATTGTAAATCAGTTATGTCCAGTCTCACATAATACTCATCTATTCTGTTTTTATTAAATTTTGGAAGTATAGAGTCGGTTGATCCTTTGTGATTGTCAAGGTTATGTTTCTTCAAGTTTGCGGGGTCGAGATACTGCGAGTCGCAGTAGCAACATAAGTAGCCGCGATAATCGACTCCCAAAATAGCAGTGGCATTGGAACATGTCAGAATTTCTTCAATATTTGTGTGTAATTTTTTCAATGCCTCCTTATTTTCCTTCTCCTCCTCAGTGATATGTTTCTTTTCACCTTTCTGTTCTTTTTTCGGTTCCGGTTTAACTTCTTGCTTAATTTTAAGACCCTTGATAGTTGTACGTCGGGTACCTATAAAGAAAACGATGCTTTAATTGATTTTGATTTGTCGCTATTCTTCCTGATACAGACAATTTGTTTCAGTGATTGTATAACATTTTTCGTAAAACCAAACACTCTTTGGAAAGTCTGACGCTTGGAAGTCGAGACAATTCTTCTATTAGTGATTCGCAATCAAATGAATGTTTCGAAAAACTTTGCTGCGATAATTGAACAAGGACACAAAAACAACTATATAAAATTGTTGAACAAAAAATCTTTGATAATTTATAGTGTGTTTCGTGTCTGGGTGTAATTATTAAAATATGCATGTTTTAATCAATTATATAAGTATGTATCCCAGTTATCTGGTTACCGTGGAATATATAGGCTCCGCCTAGTTTGAGTTCAGATAGCCGAGTGAGTTTTTCCAAGTAACTTATTAGATATTTTTCTATTAATTTAGTCTTCCGACTGCTAAATAACAATTCTTAGGTGTGGGTTTAGTCCTTTTCCCTGTATGTATAAAATTGTTAACTGATTGAATTGTTGACTGATGTTTAAAATGCAAATTATAAACACATAGGCAGTATATTCTTGGATATGCGTTATGGCTTTTTCTTCAGTTGTCCAGATTGAGAGATCCAGTTAATGAGTTCTAACTTTCTTTGTTTAGGTTTCACTAATTTTATACTTTGCCATGAAGTTTTCACAATTATTTCCTAAATGCTCTCATAACTTGGTTGGGATTGGAAGCGTTTTTGGAAAAGATCTCTCAATCCACACGCACACGTTCACATACAGTATAGCTGATCTTGGTAACTGAGATGCGTTTATTTATTAGCGACGATTTTGAGCTCCTGTCACTCAATAATCCGGCATCAAATGCTATCGCACTTGAGATCGTATTTGAGTAACGTCTATTTATACGGGCCTTAGAGAATTGCCTCTTTCTAGTCGAAACAGCCGAATAGTCTGTCACTTTTATTTTAAACCTTTTCAATCACGCACTAAATAAAACATAACCTAAATGACAAAACAGAATAACATCTTTGTAACTTCATTTAACATTTATATTTTATATTTGTTTAATAAAAGGGCAGGAATATATATATTTTATAAAATATAAGCTCCGATCAGCAAAAGTAAAAATGAAGAAACAACGTAAAAGAAATAAACAAATTGGTTGGTGGTACGCCCGCAGACGGCCGTTGCAACTTGCGTGCCACTCAGCTTTAAACAAAGAGTCGTGTCGATCCCTTTCTGCTGGCCGCAGGCTGGTCGGTAAGTCACTGTGAGCCTATCACTAATTTAGAATTATGATAGAAAAAAAAGATTTTCGATTTAGACCACTTCGCCGTGCTTACTCCTCATATGCCCTTTCCAGCTAGCTTTCTGAACAAACCCACGTTTGCAATGTTCGCATTTAAACCGTCTCACATCGCTATGTATTTCCATATGCTGTATTAGAGTTGTCCTACGGCTATACAGCTTGTTGCACACTGTGCATTTGAACTCTCTAGCACCTGTGTGCTTTACCATGTGGAATTTCAAATCAGCGGCTTGGAAAAAGGCTTTATCGCATTCCGTGCATTTGAAACGTCTCTCCATCAAATGATCTCTCCTTATATGTATCCTTAATGCATTTGTGTTCGGTAGTATCTTCTCGCATGCATGGCATTTTACTATCTTCAATTTCACTCCATGAACATCGACCAAATGATTATCTCTCATCAGGTGATTCAGAAATTTCTCGTTACAGTATCCGCATTTGCTCTTTCTACCTTTTACTACATGGACTAATCTTTCATGGCTGTTCGCTTTTTTTTGGGAATCAAAAGTTTTACTACATTTGGTACATTTGAAAACGCCTTTATCGTGCAGAGAGAGGTGTCGTCTCAGTCCTCCTTTGATGACAAAACCAATTTCACATTCGTCACAAATGAAATTTCTATAGTGAGTGTGCATATGTTGAGATAGAATTATAAACTTTGAGAAAATACTTGAGCATATGCAGCAAGTCATCGCCTCACTGTTAAATTTGAATGGAAAGATTTGGTTTTTAATATCAGTATGTGTTACCCTTTTGTGGTTACTCTTTAGATGTTCTAACAAATGTTCTATTGTGTCTATAGCAGTGTTACAGAGTTTGCATTGTAAATCAGTTATGTCCAATCTCACATAATACTCATCTATTCTGTTTTTATTATATTTTGGAAGTATAGAGTCGGGTGATCCTTTGTGATTGTCAAGGTTATGTTTCTTCAAGTTTGCGGGGTCGGGATACTGCGAGTCGCAGTAGCAACATAAGTAGCCGCGATAATCGAAACCCGAAATGGCAGTGGCATTGGAACATGTCAGAATTTCTTCAATATTTGTGTGTAATTTTTTCAATGCCTCCTTATTTTCCTTCTCCTCCTTAGTGATACGTTTCTTTTCACCTTTCTGTTCTTTTTTCGGTTCCGGTTTAACTTCTTGCTTAATTTTAAGACCCCTGATAGTTGTACGTCGGGTACCTATAAAGAAAACGATGCTTTAATTGATTTTGATTTGTCGCTATTGATCCTGATACAGACAATTTGTTTCAGTGATTAAATAACATTTTTAGTAAAACCATTTATTTACTCCTTTGAAAAGTCTGACGCTTGGAAGTCGGAGACAATTCTTCTGTTAGTGATTCGAAATCAAATTAATGTTTCGGAGAACTTTGCTGCATTGATTGAACAATGACACAAAAACTGCTATATAAAATTGTCGAACAAATAATCTTTGATAATTTATAGTGTGTTTCGTATCTGGGTGTAATTATTAAAATACTAGATGAAAACCCGGCTTCGCTCGGGTGAAATGTGACTCATAATACTACACCTCTAGATACAAAATGTAGGGAGATATTTCTGTAGTTATTAGTTCTTAAGGAATATTAAAGGCAAGCAAGGCATAGATTCGTATAGCTTTGGTCATTGTGTTTAATAAATATAGTAAATAAAAACTGCAATAGTTTTACATAAATAATTTTTATTTTAAATCAACTAACATAAACATTATGATTTTACGTTAAGGGAAACACCAAAAATATGGTCTTCAATTGATTTATCTACAATGCATTGCAGAGGCAGTTCAATATGGTCGTCACCATCTTCATTAGCTGATCCATCGCCTACCGTTAATACCCATTTAGCAAACTCTAAATCATCGTGAGTTCTCATCTCTCATCTCAGTTGAGTAAAGTTTGGCCACATTGAAAAGTGCTTAATTGAAGCATTTATAATATCATTTCGTGACCCATTACTACAACTGGTAAAATCTGACGAAAATCTCCTGCGAATAATAAAGTTTTGCCTCCAAAAGGTAATTTATTTTTCATTATATCTTGAAGGAGTCGATCAACTACAACAATATCATGACCTTTAGTCATGGGTGCTTCATCCCAAATGATTAAATGAGTTTCCTTCAATAACTTAGCGGCTGGTGAGCCTAACGACATATGAGACGTAGAATCTACATCTGAATTAATTGGAATTTTAAATCGCGAGTGTGCTGTTGTACCACCATCTAACAGAGTTGCTGCAATACCAGAAAACGCTATGGGCAGGCATATTTTGTTTTCAGATCTTAAAATATGTAAAATAGTGGTAAATATAAAAGTTTTTCCAGTTCCTCCTGGGCCGTCAAGGTAAAACAGCTTTTTCTCTGTGGGATTATTCACAGCGTTTAGTATTGTATCGACCACATATTTTTGTTCGGAGTTCAATTTGTGGTATTTTTCATAGCCATTTGCTTTTTCATGTTCACAGTCATAAACGGAATCAGATAAGAAAGCATCATTTTCACTAATATCGGGCTCTGGAAGACCGAAATCTGTCAGACTCTTTCCGTGGAGTTTTAATGCTTCATCAATTTCTTGTAAAGCCAGCTGTTTGGATAATATTTCAGGGCGTGATTTTGTAAAGTCTTCGATAAAATGTGATGCAAACTTTTCCCAAAGAGCGTTAGGATCAGTTACTTCACAAAATACGCAAATTAACGCAAACAGCTGTCGTAATTGCCGAGGAAGTTTAAAACCGATTGCTTCATCCAAACATCTTTCCCATTCTTGATCGTCAAAAAGGAGCCCCCTTGCTTGAGCAGCTTCTCGAAATGAGTTGTAAATATAATATTATTATATATATTAAATCGCGAGTGTGCTGTTGTTGTTGTATTATTATTATATATAATATTTTCATAAGTTCTAACATCTCTGAAGCAAGTCGGCCCTTTGACGTGAAAAAGTAATAGCCGGAGATAATATCGTTCCCGGTCAGAAAAGGAATAATTATACATTCTTGCAATTACTTTATCTGCCACTGACTGAGATATTCGTGGTTGCCACTGTCCATGGATAAATCTGAAATGTGTCGGAATTTCAGTGTAAAGATATTGTCGAGCACTTTCTTTGGTTCTGTTTAGTTCAAAAAATGCTAATAATGTTGATTTTTCTGCTGATCTAGCTGCTGCTTCATGAACATTCAGATCTGTAAATACGACAGTTTGTTGGTATTCCAAATGAACACCTAACTGTATAATTGTGTGACTCATTTTGTGCATTGAAAATTCAAATATTCGCCAAACTGCTTCAGGAACCGAAACATACCTGGTATCAATATAAGTCTTAATTTCATCATGGTGTTTCATTTCATTGCTTGATTTCGATTGATCACTGGACTCCTGTGGCGCTACTGTGATTTGTATCTTTGCTCGGTCATGACCTTTATAAATAATATTTATTTATATATTTCACACTTTTGACACTTGAACAAATTTCCACATTTATGTGAGCATCAAATTTTTTACATAGATATTGATTGTAAGGCACCACCCATCTGTTATCACACTCGAAATCCTTCTTTTTTATTGTTCTTCCGTCGTCTCTTCTTCTTATTATAGCATAACCTCCATTTTGGGTACCATCTCTAGTTTCTCCGCAAAATGTCTTTGGATAGTTTTTAGAACATTTAGAGGCAGTTCCATCATTTTTTATGCAGGGTGAATTCATATATCCACATAGCCCATGGATCATATTTTTGACACAGTCTGGAATAATTCCTGGTCTTTATCTGGATCAGGTATTTCTGCACACACAAATTTATCATAATCTTCTGATGACCTTGGTTTATCTTCATTTCTTAGAATAATAAGCATATGAGCATGTGGAAGCCCACGTTTCTGAAATTCAATGGTGTAAAACCACGCACTTGGTATTCCAAAAATATGTTATAGTTTAAAAATTCTGGCAATTAAATCGGGCCTATGTTCTTTTAATAATATTATAAAGAGGAAATATTTGTATGTATTTTTGTTTGTTAGTCTTTCACGCATTAACTACTGAACGGATTTTGATCAAACTTTACAGAATATTACAGAATTATCGCCTATGTCTTATTAGTTATTATTAATCAGAATAAGACATAGGTGATAATTTGTGCAGTTTATTCAACAGTGATGTTTGATTAGTTGTATTTTTCTGTGAGCAGATGAGACGATTGAATAAGATTCGGTACATCATATAGTCTGGGACCCAAGAAAGGACATAGGGTAGTTTTCGTCCCGGAAATCCCCCGGGAACGGAAATGAAGTCGCGGGCAAAAGCTAGTATAAAATAAATTAAGATAAACCCAATCTATAATATAAGTACTTTATTTACACAACAAAAATGAAAGAAATGGTTATTCGCTTTGTGATTGGTATCCCAGTTTGTTTAGCGCATTGACTATGGTAGTGATCGTCACATAAGGCAAGTCAAACGTCTTTAGGCGGCTCATGTGAAATCTGACACCAAGGCTACTGCCTTCTTCATCGGCCTTCTGCAATAATTCGTCGCATAGTATTAGTACACGCCCCTGTAATAAGCCAAAGTTATATGTTACGCAATATATATATACATATGATAAACTCATATAAATGGATATTATGAAACAAAGTATCAACTTTAGCGACTCATACTAACCGGTCAACGCAAGCTAAGCACGCGGTCTAAAATCGAAAATTGCATGTAAGCTACACCTTCTTCTTTACAGATTTATCAGTACACATTATAAACAGTGCTTCTGGATTGTAACCGCGGTGGTTTTTTATTTTTGCACTTTTTACTAAAGATTTCATGAAAATAACAAATGTAAACAAACAAACGTAATGTCACTTGACAGATGACATGACAACAATACCAAAAATCATTATTTGTTTTACTTTTTTTTTTGTCATGAGTTACTGGTACACATATAGGTATGGTCGGAATAATGTACTTTTTTGACGCGACAACGTGTTGATTGGTGAGACGTATTTGAGAGATAATTATATTGTCTACTCAAAATGTCGACTGCGGTTTGTCCGTCAGTGTCATTACTCAAAATTTAATGAATTAATAAAACGAAATAATCTCCGTAATCCGAATTTTGCGGAT
Organism: Athetis lepigone; assembly: GCA_033675125.1. Classification (NCBI taxonomy): domain Eukaryota; kingdom Metazoa; phylum Arthropoda; class Insecta; order Lepidoptera; family Noctuidae; genus Athetis; species Athetis lepigone. Next base: position 2,507,237 of record CM066220.1, on the reverse strand, counting down.
ATATGTTGTCGACTCGAAATCGATATTTTTTTATGTTTTGTTATTCAGGTAATGTTTCAATCGAGTCTACCGTACCCCTTGACGAAATTATTAATATAGATGCATGTTTTAATAAATTATATAAGTATGTATCCCAGTTATCCGGTTACCGTAGAATATATAGGCTCCGCCTAGTTTGAGTTCAGATAGCCGAGTGAGTTTTTCCAAGTTATTTATTAGATATTTTTCTATTAATTTAGTTTTTCGACTGCTTCTTTGTTTTTGTGGAACTCCCTAGTTTAAATAACAATTCTTATGTATAAAATTGTTAACTGATTGACCTACTGTTTGTTGTTATATCAGGGCACAACCGAAACCACTGGTCCTAGAGACATAAAACTAGGAGGGTGTGTTCTTTGTGAAGAGTAGAATTCGACTGAAAATGAATTTTCTAGAAATTCCAACCATAAGGGGTAAATGGTAATAGGTAAAATAGTTTATTCTAAATTCAAAACTAAAGAGCTTGTCAAGTTCCAGATATTGTATTTACACAAAACTGTTTTGTTTTACTGTTTTTATTGTGTTTAAAGTAAGTACTTACTGTTGTGAAGGAGCGGAGTCTTTAAATACTGGCATTATCTGCTTAAATGAAGACTCCAAACCCAAAATTTGTTTGTGTATAATTTTTGGACACAATAAACGTTATTATTATTATTATTTTTATATACATTTTCTTATCTCGGGACCCTAGGGTCCTGGACCTTTGAAAGGCGTACGAGGGGCCGAAGCCAACTCGCAGAGGCCCCTTAAATAAAGCTTTGTAATATGAAGTGGGACACCATCCGGCGATTATCCTCATATGCACCACTCACGTGCACCTAAGGTCAACCCCCGGTTGGTGGTGGTCTATTGCAGGTCATGGAATAAAGAAAGTATTGGACTATGGGTTTGGGTTGCTAAGATGGATTACTTATCTGAGACTATTGAATGGCTATGGCCCGTCTAACCAATGCTTGTATACACGGATAAAAAGGCAGGGGGTGACTTGCACACTCAGTAAATGGGCCCCCTAAACGGCCGCTAGCACAAAGTGACGTAGCGACAAGGTGGCAACATATATCGAGGTGATTGAGGAGTGGAGAGGTATCCCACGGCTATCAGGACAATCCCGGGAGTACGGTCAAGATCCCTACCAGCATCTTACTGGAATACTTCCTTCCCCCGAGCACGTTTGCTCTTGCGATTCCCCACTCAAACCAGCCAATGAAGGCAAGAATAAGGTGGGAGCCTTGTTCCTCGTCAGTGCTAACTCTGTCCGGCCAGTTAAGGCAAGCCAGAGATGAAGAACAAAGGGTCTCCCAGGAGATCAGGTCCGTGGGGGCTGCTACTGCCTAACAGCTCGCCATACATAAATCTCGGGAGAAGAAGAAAATTATCCGGCCAAATTTATTTAAGACGATCAGTTCTTCCAGAAGTTTCAGCGTAAATAAACAACATATGAGAATAAACTAAACCAATAGTAATAGTAAACTTAATTGTTTTTAAACAAAAACCTATCCCTATTTTGTTTAAAACACTACTGGATCCTAAAATTTCACGTTTCTAAATCTTCAACTAAGATTAACATTCGTTAGCTCAAAGTTTTGCTTAATCGTTAACGGTTAGATCACAAACTGATGAATTTCATATAGACCTGCGAATCACATGAATGAATGAAACCAAACAAATTTCTATAAAAAAACATCCTTATAATTTTCAAATAAAATCCTAATTTACATTCACATGATAACAGAAATAAACTACTAAACGTAAGATATTATTACAATTACTTCGTTATGTGCAACTTAGACCAATTCACCGTGCCTATTCCGCATATGACCTTTCCAGCTGCATTTCTGCACAAAAGCTTGCCCGCAATGTTCACATTTAAATCTTCTATCATCATTATGAATACGCATGTGTTCATTAAGGGTTTTCTTCCTGCCATATGATTTGAAACACACAGTACATTTGAACTCCCTTTCCCCCGTATGTTTAACCATATGAAGCTTTAACTCGTTAGCCCCAAAAAACTTCATGTCACACTGAGCACACTTGTACCTTCTCTCCATAAGATGGTCTCTTTTTGTATGGATGGTTAGAGCACCTTTGTGATCAAATGTTTTGTCACAAGCATTACATTTAATAGCTTTTATCTCAACTCCATGAACTTCTGCCAAATGATCGTCTCTCTTTTTATAATTCGTAAATTTTTTGTTACAATACCCGCATTTACTAAGCATGTTTGCGTGTATGTGAACGGTCTTTTCGTGGCTCTTCTTCTTTCTATGTGTGTCGAACACTTTAGTACAAAAATCGCATTTGAAAGTACCGGTTTTATGCGCTTCAGTGTGGCATAACAGCATATGTTTGTTTATAAATCCTGCATCACAAAATTCGCAGATATAATTCCTGCAGTGCACATTCATATGTTGTTGCAAGTTTTTGAACTTATTGTAGACGTTCTGGCAAAACATGCATTTTAGTGTATCGTCATCGAACTTAAACGGCATTATATGACTTTTAATGTCAGTGTAAATTTTTTTATCATGAATTTTCATCAAATGATTAACGAGTTCATCGAGGGAATCAATTTTGCTTTCGCATATCTTACAAGTGAGGTTAGTTATGTCTAATTTGACAAGAAATGAGAACATCATTTTGCCAACCATGAATTTGAGTTTTGTTTTATCATCATGTCTTTCTAGGGTATGTTTTTTTAGGTCATTGGGGTCTGGAAATTGGTCTGCACAAAAGCTGCAGGCATATCCGATGCCGCCTCTGCATCGGATGGGGGTAGCGTTGGAGCATTGCAATATGAGTCGTATATTACTTCTTTGTTTTATTAACTCGTTAATTTTGGGTTCCTCATCTTGTGCCTTTCTTCGGATTCTTTTGCGAGTCACTTTTTTGTCGTTTCCCGTTTCAATCTGGGCGTTCACGTTACGAGGAACACCTACAAAGAAAAGGATACTGTTATTGCATATATCGGAGTTGTTCTTCCAGACTGTTTGCTTGCCATATTCCATCTATGTTCAAGGTTCTTACATTCAATTTACTGGTTATGGTAAGTCACTGCGGTCACTGTATTTCAACAACATAAGAGCTTCAAAATATTAAAGGTTCTTCTTTAAAGTATTTAAGGATTAATATGGTCTTATGTAAAGGCGAGTGGTCATCGTCAAGTTCTAGAATAACTTTCATTATTTTAATTAGAATTGTATCTACTGCTAAAAATAATTTAATTCTCACCTATTTCAGTCACGGTGGTCTATCTCAACGACTATTAACATTGTGTGCAGGAAATGAACGGGTTATACATATAACACACTTCACACTTTTCGTGGATAAAAAAATAGCACCACCTCTTTTTCAAAATTTTGTTAAAAATGAAAGATGAGTAATGAGAATACAGAAATTTATTAATGAAAAAAAAAACTACTTGAAATGAAACACTAATTTAATTTTTATAGAAACTTAAAACTAAGGGATAGGGTTACTAAGGGTAGAAATTTAAAATCATGAAAATATTACAAATCTTTAAACTGATATTATCATATATCGGAGTACAAACATTGTTTTAGAGACTTTACCAATAATAATCTATCGGTGGTTCAGGTTACTGGTGCTGATGCCACGCGTCATGCTCGTGAACGGGTGCTGTCAGTTGAGATCGGTCATCTCTTAACTGGCATGACTTTATATTATTATTGTTATATTTTTTATCCATTTTTTTTGTTATTTATCTACATTGGTTTCACATAATAGAAGCACAAAAATCAATTGGCAGACAATAAGCAAATTTTATAAAAAAAATACAAACTAGAAATAACACACATCATCAATGTATATTTCGTCATTTTTTTTTTGTTGAACTTTTCGAAAAGCACTAAACCGATTGCCATAAAATTTATATGGGAACACCTCTGAAACATGACTTATCTAACAAAATAAGAATCATCAAAGATTAGATTAGAGCCACCTGGCACCCACTCCGCACCGACTCGCCTCCTGCGGCTAGTATATGGAATTGTATACGCTCACTATATCAACTCCGTAGCGTCACCAGATCGCCTCGGTTATAAGGCCTTCACGCGCGGACGGCGCGGCGGGTGAACCACTCGGTGACAACTCGCTGCTCGAATGCTTGTCTTGCATTGACTGGGCGTTGCTAACGCGCGAGTTCCGAGTGGACAACGTATTTCCCGCGAGTGATACTCGCGACCCGTGGACTACCTGTCGACAACGAGTGGATGCCGTGCGACAAGGCGGTGCGGGGTGAGTGCCGGGTGGCTCTAATGAGCTATGACCTTAAACGGGCTCTATTGGAACAATTAATTTTGTACGTATATGATAGCGGGAGGAGTCATGATGATTTTCATTACAATAAAATACTATGATAGCTATATCGGCTTGCATTTGTGTGTGAACTTACATCTAAATGTGTCTTTAATACATTGTCTTTTGAATTTAAAGTTTCCTTAAAAACTTTAGTGCTTTATCCTATTCAAAACATAATTAGTACGATGAATTACGATGAATAAATTTGTCATATCTCCAATACTTTCACATTGAAACTCCATGATTAGAACGCATGTGTGTCTTCCAGCTACATTTCTGAAAGAAAGCCTGATCACATAATTCGCATTTGAACCTCCTGTCGTTCTCATGAATTCTCATATGCTCTCTCAAAGAAATCTTTCGAGCGTAGGACTTATTGCAGATTTCACAAACAAACGATTTAGCTCCCGTATGCTTGACCATGTGGGCCTTCAGAGAATCTTTAGCAAAGAACTCCTTTTCGCATTCAGTGCATTTGAATCTCTTTTCAAGTAAATGATCTCTTCGAACGTGGATCAGTAGCTTGGCGGCTGACGGCAAAATTTTGTCACACGCTTTACACTCTTTCTGTTGAGTGATAACAACACCATGTACTTTCGCCATGTGATTGCATTTCTGACGATACCACATAAACTTCTTATCACAATACCCGCATTTGTTTAAAGACAACAAATGAACGGTCTTTTCATGATATTTCTTCTTTCTTGGAGTGTCGAACTCCTCAGCACAGTGCCCGCATTTGAAAATGCCAACTTTATGGTTATTACTGTGTGTGTTAAGCATGTTCTCGTTAACGAAACCGGTGTTACACACTTTACAGACAAAGTTTTGATAGTGTGTGTACATGTGCTCTTGTAGGACTTTGAACCTGTGGAATTTGAGCGGGCAGAAGGTGCACTTGAGGACAGAGTCTTCAAATTTGAACGGAATTATGTAGCTCTTGATGTCATCAAACATTGGCTTCCCGTGTTCGTCTTTTAAATGCTGTATGAGATTTCCAACTGTGTCTATCTCTGTGTCACACAAGGTACACTTTAGTGCTGTAATATCCAACTTAACCAAAAGAACCAACATACTTATACCTTTCAGAAAATCAAGTTTATCATTATCATCATGCTCTGTAATAGTATGAGTCTTCAATTCTTCCGGTTTGGAAAACTGGTCATCACAGAAACAGCACACGTACCCAAGATCATATTTACGAATCGGCGTCGCATTGCTACTTAGAATAATCTCTCTTGCATTATAACGTTGCTTAAACAATTCTTCTTGACAAGCTTTTTGGTTTTTTTTCTTTTTAACTCCTTCATCAGTTCCTGAATGAGGTTTACCTTTGCTATTCTTTGTAACTGCCTTCGATTTTGTTTGTGCTGTCTCTGTTTTTGCAGTATTTCCATCAATTGGTCGTTCTTTGATCTCGGATAGTAATTTGCAGGCAAATTTTGCCGCGTCGCTTCGACCTACAAAGAAAACATTCGATTGTAATTTTTTTGATGTTTCAGTTTGCTATAGCACTGATGTAGTTATCATAAAATCTTTGACTGAAATTCCGTTACGTTCGTTTGTTTTCATACAAATCGCGTGGTACGGTCAGAGCTGTTGCCATGCGTTCGAGATACCGAAGGCTGTACTGCTATGGCAAGAAAGGCATACATTTAAGAGCCTTAGATGATGAAATCTGTCAGGGTTTAAAAACAGTCTTTTGTCTACCATATTTCACGCAAATAAATGATATTCTATTCTATTCTTCTATTCTATTCAGTAAGTCATATAATATATAATCTTGAGGAATTTGTCGAGTGTTTAAGTGAGATTCACGCAGTGATAGAAAGTAGTAGTGTAGACGCGGTCTATATTCTGGGGGATTTTAATGCTCAACCAAATAGTTTATTTGGCAAAGAACTATTGACTTTTTCGGCTGAAGTACAGTGGCGGTGCGCTGACGTTTGCCTGCTCGGTGGTGAGTCGGATACGTATACTTACGTAAGTGATGCACACGGTTCTACTAGTTGGTTAGACCACTGTGTAGTGACGGACGCGGCGTGGAACACTGTTAGAGACGTTAGTGTGCTCTACGACGTGTCTTGGTCGGATCATTTACCTCTAATTGTAATGTGTGATCTTAATTTATTAAAGCCAAAAGTTGAACCTGAACTACCTAAATGTAACAAAGTAACATGGGGTGACAGAGACTTGCAGCAGACTGAGTTATATAGCAAATATTGTAATGATCTCTTGAAAAATGTAGACTTTCCCTTAGAATTTACTGAATGTAGTAAAAGTAGATGTAGAATTAAGGAACATGAAGCCATTTTAGATCAATTGTATGCGGATATTGTGCGTATTCTTTGTGAAGGTGCAATCACCAGTAATTGTAAGAATGGAATACAGCGCAAGAAGCGTTACATAACGGGCTGGAATAAGCATGTGAAAGACGCACACGGACAGGCTCGGCTTGATTTTCAAACCTGGACGTTGTTTGGTAGGCCGAGAAATGGTGATTTGTATGAAAAAATGGTGGAAAGTAGAAGGGTTTTTAAGAGTAAATTAAAATGGTGTCAGAATAATAAGGACCAAATAAAAATGAACATCATTGCAAGTCATCATGAAGCAAAGAATTTTGGTAGTTTTTGGAAAGCTACGAACAGGTTGAATCCCAGGTCGGGCCTGCCTGTGAGTGTTGACGGTCTTAGCGATCCTAATGATATTGCCAACCTATTCAGCAGAGCCTTTAGGGTTGAGTCTCCCCTAGGTACGGTGTCTGGCGGGCCGGAGATGGTGGGGAGGTCCGAAGACATGCCTATTAGGATTGCGGCTAGGGAGGTAGCTGCTGTCATACGAAAATTAAAGAGAGGCAAGTCGCCGGGTCATGACAGCTTAAGTATAGAACACTTACTGTATGCTGGTAAGCACTTGCCACGAGTTCTAGCAATGTTTTTTAGCTTGTGCCTGAGTCACTCGTATCTTCCTGCTGATTTACTTAAAACTATTGTTGTGCCCATTGTTAAAAATAAGACAGGAGATGCGAGTGACAAAAGCAACTACAGGCCGATATCCCTGGCTACCATCATTGCAAAGGTGTTGGACAGTCTGATTGATCAGCAGCTGGATCAGCACTTAACACTCAACGACGCCCAGTTTGGGTTTAAGCCATATTTATCAACAGAAACAGCTATACTATGCCTGAAACAGACTGTTCAATACTATGCCAGTAGAAAAACACCTGTGTATGCATGTTTTCTGGACCTCTCCAAGGCTTTCGACCTCGTATCTTATGACTGCCTATGGAGGAAACTGTCAAATGTTAAGAACCTCCCAAGTGATATCATTAGGATACTAAAGTATTGGTATAAAAACCAATACAATTATGTGAAGTGGGCGGGTGTCCTGTCGGATGCATACGGGTTGGAGTGCGGTGTGAGGCAAGGGGGAATCAGCTCACCCAAGCTTTTCAACCTGTATGTAGACGGGCTGATCTGTGAGCTCAGCAACACCAATGTCGGGTGCTCCATTGATGGGCACTGCGTCAATAACATCAGCTACGCGGATGACATGGTGTTGTTGAGCCCATCGATCAGTGCACTTAGGAGGCTACTTCGCATCTGTGAAGATTATGCGGTGGCTCACGGCCTTAGGTACAATGCGACCAAGAGTGAGCTACTAGTTTTTAAAGCGGGTAACAAATGTTATGAGACTGTTCCGCCAGTCACCTTGGGAGGCGCTCAGCTTGCCAGGGTCACAAAGTTTAAATACCTGGGGCATTGGGTCACCGATAGTCTGTCCGATGATGTGGACGTGGAGAGGGAACGCAGAGCATTGGCAGTTCGATGTAACATGCTGGCTCGTAGGTTTGCGCGGTGTACAAGGGAGGTGAAAATTACACTCTTTAGAGCGTATTGCCAATCTATGTACACTTGTGCCCTATGGGTTAGCTATACAAAAAGCTCGTACAATGCTCTGCGAGTCCAATACAACAATGCCTTCCGAGTTATGTTGGGGCTTCCGCGCTTTTGCAGTGCGTCGGGGATGTTTGCTGAGAATGGCGTACCAGATTTTTACGCACTGATACGGAAGCGGATAGCATCCCTGATGCGGCGAGTGCGCGACAGCTCCAACAGCTTGGTGACTATAGTAGCCGACAGGATGGACAGTCATCGTGCGTCATTCGAGTATTTAAAATAACTTGTGTAGTTCTAATTATGTATGTATGTATGTTTTGTGTATAAATGTGTATGTTTTACCTATGGACTTATGGTCTGCAATAAATTTTATTATTATTATTATTATTTATAAACTTTACGTTTCTCGGGACCCTAGGGTCCCGGACCTTTGAAAGGCGTACGAGGGGCCGAAGCCAACTCGCAGAGGCCCCTTAAATAAAGCTTTATAATATGAAGTGGAACACCAACCGGCGATTATCCCTATATGCACCACTCAAGTGCACCTAAGGTCAACCCCCGGTTGGTGGTGGTCTATTGCAGGTCATGGAATAAAGAAAGTATTGAACTATAGGTTTGGGTTGCTAAGGTGGATTAATTATCTGAGACTATTGAATGACTATGGCCCCTGCCTGACCAATGCTTGTATACACGGATAATAAGGCAGGGGGTGACTTGCACACTCAGTAAATGGGCCCCCGAAAACGGCCGCTAGCACATAGTGACGTAGCGACAAGGGGGCAACATATATCGAGGTGCTTGAGGAGTGGAGAGGTATTCCACGGCTATCAGGACAATCCCGGAAGTACGGTCAAGATCCCTACCAGCATCTTACTGGAATACTTCCTTCCCCCGAGCAATATTATTATTATTATTATATATTTATATGGTTTCAATATATATAGTATAAAACAAAGTCGTTTTCCGTTGTCTGTCCCTACGTATGCTTAGATTTTTAAAATTACGCAATGGAATTCGATGCATGTTTTTTTTACATAGACTTATTTAAGAGCAAAGTTCCTATGTGTATGTGCATATTATAGATTTTCAAAGACTTGTAACACGTTTTCGCAATTTCATAGATGCTTCCATAATAAATGTTGTTTGCTTTATGAGTAGAATCATCTCCTTACGGGTTGCGCAAGACCAAAAATACACCTAGAATATTCCATTAATAACAACAAAAGCATTGTCGTCTTCTGGTGTAATTCCTGATTTGATGAAACTAAGTAAAGTGATTCCATTGTTTAAATCTGGTTGTAAAACAGATCCTACGAATTTTCAGCCGACTTCAATACTTATAACCTATATTGAGTAAAAATTTTGAAAAAAAAAATTATGTAAAAGTTGAGACATTTTAATACTAGGTGTATTTTTGGTCCTGCTCGCCCCGCTACAATTTCGGAAGTCGGTGGCTTCTCTTCTGCCGGTCGATTTGTGTTGCCACCGACTTCCGAAATAGTTATTTTTGAGCTTTTAGTTTTTGAAGTCGGTTATCTTTTTTTTATTAAATTATTATTTTCTAACCATTCTATGCTATTATTACATATGTCTTGATTAAACTCTTCTTTTTTATTGCATGGTATAGTTATAGTACTATCATCAGCGAAAAGCGTCATTGTATGTTCTATACACTTGGGGAAGTCATTTATGTAAATTGTAAATAAGAGAGGCCCAGAACACTTCCCTGTGGAACGCCATATACAACCTGTCGCTCTTCTGATACAGATATTTCCTCCCATTTGGTTTTACTATTAATTCTACTTAATAGTAAAAATATAAACTAAATCTAACTAACCTGCGTGTGTATGTATGTATACACATGTTTATGGCAAATAAATGATTCTATTCTATTCTATTCTGAAAACGCAAAAAAATATATCTGCTGTCAAGAGGGCATTGAACTTTTCTTAGAAACAGCAAATATTTTTTCGCGATTTCAGAGTTGGTTCCATAATAAAAGTTGTTTGTTTTCATGGGTAGCATCACCCCTCGTAACGGGATGAGCAATACCAAAAATACACCTAGTATACATAGATTATTTCACCTGAAACAATTTGGTTTCACAAAGGGCCGTTCAACTACAGACGCGGGCGTGAAATTACTGAAGAGCATATTCGAGGTTTTGGAGGAATCGCAAGATGCTCTCGGTTTTTTTGCGATTTGTCCAAAGCTTTCGATTGCGTACATCATGGTACACTCATCAGGAAACTGTATCACTATGATATGAGGGACAGAGCTCTCGACCTTCTGACTTCTTAATAGAATACAGAGGGTCGATGTAAATGGAATGATATATGCGGGTTCTGCGGTTACTATGGGTGTTCCTCTGGGTTGAATTTTAAGTCCTTTTTTATTTTTAATTGATATTAATGACCTACCTTTTCACATAAGGGATAATCATAAAATGGTATTGTTCGCAGATGACACCTCACTTATTTTTAAAATCAAGCATCAACTAGTTAATTTTGACGATGTTAACAATGCTCTCTCTAAAGTTGTCCATTGATTTAATGTAAATAATCTTCTCCTTAACGAAAAAAAGACTAAACTTGTAAAATTCTCTACGTCAAACGTTAGACAGCCCACAGGAAGGGGCCCAACAGGGCCAACGCCTGCCGGGGTTGCGGAATGTTTATAATAGTTACCGTGACCTCGGAACATAAAGGGCAATCGAAGGAACATGAGTGGGTTTTAGTCAGTAAGAGTCTGACACGCCCTCCCGTCGCACCCAGGACGGGAGCAGTCATTAAATGATTTCCCACTCACAAAAAAAAACGTTAGACAGCCGAGTACCAATGTTCAACAACAATGAATGGAATAGTTGAAACCTGTTGAGTCAACGGTTTTTCTTGGATTTACTATCGACTCCAAATTACAACGGTGCCCACATATTGGGAAATTATCAGGAAGGCTAAGGTCCGCTGCCAATGCTGTTAAAAACAGATATGGATACAGCCACAATTGTTTATTTCAGTTATTTTCATAGTCTAATGTTAAATGGGATTCTTCTCTGGGAAACCTGTGCGCACATAGATACCATCTTTGTTTTACAAAAAGGGCTGTTCGAGCTATTTATATCCTTGGTCCGAGGAATTCAAACATATTTGAATTTTTAATGAATGTTTATAAAAACATAGCGGATTGTAAGAAAATATCTGATGTTCATAGTTTCAATACGAGGGACACAGACAACTTTGCTGCCGCCGCAATAACTAAGGATCTCGACACAACTTGGTAAGACTGGTTATAAAGTGTTAAGTTTAAAGAGATTAAAAACTAGAATTATGTTTAAGGAATCTTTATTAAAATAACCATCAGCAGGTCTACTTAAACAAGAAAAGTATATAACGCTAACAAACATTAATAACTTAGTCATAGATTATCTTAGTAATAGTAACAACATGACCAGATCATTTTTTTGTCTTCTAACGGTCTAGCTAGCCTGTAGTTGGATAGGAACAATGAATTTTGTATCTATAAGATAGCCTGGTTCATGAAGAAAAGGTAGGCATCATGACAACCTACCGGGCCTTGAATTGTTCGTAGGAGATACCGCAGCCCCGGACACAAAGGGGAAGGAACACGGGTGGTTTTAGTCAGTAGAAGTCTAACAATCCCATTTGCTTCGCCCAGAGCGGAGCGGGAGGAGTTATTTGATGATTTTCATCATGATATAACGCTACACCTGCTATATCGGCTTGCATATGTGTGTAAAATTGCATCTAAATGTGTCTCTACTTTAGTACAGTGTCTTATGAATTTTAAGTTTCCTTAAAACCTTTACAGATACTTAATTAGTTCGATGAATTACGATAACTAAATTTTTAACATCTCCAATACTTTCACACCGAAACTCCATGCTTAGAACGCATGTGTGTCTTCCAGCTACATTTCTGAAAGAAAGCCTGGTCACATAACTCGCATTTGAACCTCCTGTCGTTTTCATGAATTCTCGTATGCTCTCTCAAAGAATTCTTCAGAGCGTAAGACTTATTGCAGATTTCACAAACAAACGATTTAGCTCCCGTATGCTTGACCATATGGGCCTTCAGAGAATCTTTAGCAAAGAACTCCTTTTCGCATTCAGTGCATTTGAATCTCTTTTCAAGTAAATGATCTCTTCGAACGTGGATCAGTAGCTTGGCGGCTGACGGCAAAATTTTGTCACACGCTTTACACTCTTTCTGTTCAGTGATAACAACACCATGTACTTTCGCCATGTGATTGCATTTCTGACGATACCACATAAACTTCTTATCACAATACCCGCATTTGTTTAAGGACAACAAATGAACGGTCTTTTCATGATATTTCTTCTTTCTAGGAGTGTCAAACTCCTCAGCACAGTGTCCGCATTTGAAAATGCCAACTTTGTGGCTATCACTGTGTGTGTTAAGCATTTTCTCGTTAACGAAACCGGTGTTACACACTTCACAGACAAAGTTTTGATAGTGTGTGTACATGTGCTCTTGTAGGACTTTGAATCTGTGAAAATTGAGCGGGCAGAAGGTGCACTTGAGGACAGAGTCTTCAAATTTGAACGGAATAATGTAGCTCTTGATGTCATCAAACATTGGCTTTCCGTGTTCGTCTTTTAAATGTTGTATGAGATTTTCAACTGTGTCTATCGCTGTGTCACACAAGGTACATTTCAGTGCTGTAATATCCAGCTTTACTAAAAAAAACAACATTCTCATACCTGTCAGAAAATCAAGTTTATCATTATCATCATGCTCTGTAATAGTATGAGTCTTCAATTCTTCCGGTTTGGGAAACTGTTCATCACAGAAACAGCACACGTACCCAAGATCATACTTACGAATCGGCGTCGCATTGCTACTTAGAATAATCTCTCTTGCATTGTAACGTTGTTTAAACAATTCTTCTTGGCAAGCTTTTTGGTTCTTTTTCTTCCTAACTTCCTCAACAGTTCCTGAATGAGGTTTACTCTTACTATTCTTTGTCTTTGATTTTGTTTGTGCTGTCTCTGTTTTTGGAGTTTTTCCATCAATTGTTCGTTCTTTGATCTCTGTTAGTATTTTGCAGGCAAGTTCTGCCGCGTCACTTCGACCTACAAAGAAAACATTCGATTGTAATTTTTTTTGATGTTTCATGTTTGCTATAGCACTGAAGTGGTTATCAAAAAAGGTCTTTGACTAAAATTCGGATTAAAAGCTCTTAAATAGTCTTACAGATATGCAAGCAAAGCAGATCTTTTCATTTTGTAGGTCGAAGCGTGGATTTAAAGAAATAGTATTAAGAGGCTCTGATGATGATACTTTCATAATTTTTGTAACAGTATTAGCGTAAATGTCTATCACTGGCGCAATGTCAAGGGGCTCTATCAATTAATATGTTCCGTGTCGTACGGCTGCAGCGCCGCAGCGGTACGTTTGCCGTACGGCGCACGTATCTTCGTTTGTTTTTATACAAGTGGCGCGACGCGGCAGCAGCGCTGTTGCCGATCGTTGGCGGTACAGAAGGCCGTATTGCTGCAGCAAGACTGAAAGTGCACTATTTTTTGGGGATTGGGAAATCATTAAATGACTTCTGCCGTCCTAGGTGGGGCGGGAGGGCGTGTCCGACTTTTATTGACTAAAACCCACTCATGTTCCTTCAGTTGCCCTCTATGTTTCGAGGCCACGGTAACTAATATAACTATTCCGCAACCCCGGCAACGGGCCCTAGAATCAAAATCTGTCAAGTTCTAACAAAATAGTAAGTCATATAATGTTTTTGTATCATTGCATAGTATAAAATAAAGCTGCTTTCCGTTGTGTCCCTATGTACGCTTAGATTTTTTAAAAACTACGCCATGGATTTCAATGCGTTTTTTTTTAATACGTAGCTTTATTCAAAACCAAAGTTTATATGTGTATGTGCATATTCAAAGTAGAGAAAGGTTTGTAACATCAGCAAGAAGCTGGGGTGGGACTCCAGTTATCCATATTTGAATTAAGATTTATGGGGCTCAGCCCCCCTAGACAGATAGCGAAAACGAATAGATTGTCAAATGTATGGAGATGTCAAACTGTTTAGCGAAAGCGTCAATTCCATACATTTGACAATCTATTCGTTTTCTTTCTACAATGCCACTTGTCTAGGCTCTCAGGTCTTTTATCCTTTCGACAGCCGGATGTCAGCCGGATGTCGCACTGCTATTGTCTTTCTATAGTCTCGAATCACGTGTACTCGAAGGCATAATAGTGCAGGCTGGGGTTTACGGCTCGTTTAAAAGGCACGCAACGGCCGCCGCAATTACTAAGGAACTCGAAATAATTTGGTTAGACTCTCAGATTAGTAAACAGAAGGCAGATAGATAGCACGGAACATCGCGAGTGAGGTCAACAAAGCAAATACAAAACCAAAAGCGAATACAATCTCGAGTCAGTACGGCACGAAGCGTCGCGCCGTAAACATGCCACAGAAAATATTCATATTTTCGGCTTCGGTCTCGTGTCTCCCCTGATGGCTCCCCTTGGGGAGACATCAGGATTTTTAAATCTTATTGTCTCCCCTAGGCGGGGGAGACATCAGAACTTGCTAATAAATTATAATTAGAGTACTCGTATATCCCCTGTCAATTACATAATAACGTAAGTAGGTACTCATATTCGTAAAAGCTCATGTTATCAATTAATCTTTTACGCTGCTTTTCCAAAAAATGTCCAACACTGATTTCTTCGTGAATTAATTGTAATTGTGCGTTTAATATATAAACGTGTCTCTTTCGATCTGAACTTTCCTCCTTTTACTGGAATGTACCTACTGCTAAAAAAAGCTATCTCACTTGGGCAGCTTCGTTTGAGGAGACAAAAGTGAATAGGTAGAGATAGTAGTAGGTACGTCACGCTTGACGGGTTTTTTCTTTTATGGTTTTTATGTAATGCTTGACAGGGGATATACGAGTACTCAAAATATAATTTATTAGCAAGTTCTGATGTCTCCCCCGCCTAGGGGAGACAATAGGATTTAAAAAATCCTGATGTCTCCCCGAGGGGAGCCGTCAGGGGAGACACGAGACCGTAACCATATTTTCGAGAATGATGCCGTCTTTTGTTTTTAAACATTGCAAAAATTGTTCCCTAAATTAAAAGAAAGAAAATGGAGTACCTTTTTAAAGATTATTATGGTTATTTTTGCCTTTTTGGATGTTATTTTATTTGGAACACAAAACCTCAACAGAAGTCTGTCGGTGTTGCTATTTTATTGTGAAAAAAATTACCCCTAAGTTGGGAAATATGTATTGGACACAGGATTATCGATCTACAAGAATATTTATTTCAAGTGTTTTTTTTTCTTTTTGGTTGGTACTTATGTTTGTATCATGTGTGTGTACTTATCAAGTATGTGTCAAAAGTCTTCGTTAATAAAAGTTGTGAATGATTTGTCTCTAACTAAAATTATGTACACCAGTCGATTCGCCAACATAAAGTAAATATAGTAAAAAACAGTGAACAGAAAAAGATGACTTAACTAATATTTTATATTCTGTCCTTTTCTTTAAGAAATGGAAAGAGACAGATGCATTTAACTTAAATTTAGTAGTTTGTGAATAAGAGAATAAATTAGCGCGTTCAAGTTTCAAACAAACAAACTTTTTAGCTTTATAAAATTGTTATACACCTAAGCACTTTATTATTTATATCCCGAAGTTGTTCCATAATTTTAAACACAATAAATCAATTATTATTTTGTACTATCTGCCCGCTTCCAGCTTATCCAGGGTGCATTTTTTTTTAATCAATGTAGACACAACAAAGTAGATTCACCTAATTAGGCGTAGCAGTTCTTATGCTACGCGCGTACCTACATAGTTTTAGTCAATTCATAAATTGATTTTAATTAATATAGACAGATAAGAATGAAATATTACGGGTAATTTTTCATCATCCTGGCAACCGGAACGCACACAGAGACGACGTGTTCTTACAGCGCAGTCACGTGGCAGTCACGCACACATGTCTCGACATTCGCCGCACTCGTAATGTTCCGCGCTGTCTATCTGCCTACTGTTTTATAATCTGAGGTTAGACTGGTTACAAGGTTACTGGTTACCTACAAGCTTAAGAGACAATAAAAAATCGATTTATGTTTGAAGAATCTTTATTAAAATAAACATTAGCAGGTCTACTTAAACAAGAAAAGTATATAATGCTAACAAACATTAATAACTTAATCCTAGTTTATCTTAGTAATGTATGTGTAGATGTACGTTCAAGTAATTATTGTAAATCAACACCATTTAAATCGTTTTTGCTTAAGATTACAACTATTCTAGTTCTATTTGAATAGGGTATTACACTCTTTTTTTTAAAGTTGTTCAAATAACTCCTACAGTACTAAGAAACCACTAAAAAAAATCCTAAATTTTTATTTAAACGCTAAGTACCCTAAAAACGCTTTTAAAAATTGTATTTTCAAGTTTCGCGCGGAAATGTCCAAAAACGGAAAACGCCGTGGGCGTGGTTTTGCTTTGGCGATATGACGTCCTCACGTCGTGTAAATAAACAAATGCGCTGTGATATTTTACATCATTATTATTGTTTTCATCTAAAAAATTAGTTACTGTTCGACTTACCGTTGGTGTGCGTTCCGGAATGCAAGAACACAAGTGTGAAAACATCGGAATAATTGTGAATTCTAGTGTTAACTGATTCAAATTTAAGAAAACTTAGTTAAAAGTTGTGGGAAGAGTATTCCAACTATTACACCATAAAACCCCGTTTGTACTTTAGTAAATATCACTTTGATGTAAGTACCTATGTGCTTTAGCCATCTAAAATATCTTTCACAATAACTTCCATGGAAAAGTATATTTTTATAATAAAGATCGTATTAGGAGGTTATAAATAAAACAAATAGTGACGTCTAGTTGACACTGTTGACAGTCGACAGCTGTCACTGTCTATGGTCTGTATTTCGGTGTGTTCAAGAACAGATAAAAAAAACAGATAACTTTGAATTGAATTTAAAAAAATATTTTCTAGTTTTATGAACTAAAACTAACACTGTTCGGCTGCTTTTTGCATAAGCTATCTCAATAATATATTTTTAGATTATTTCTCTTATACAGTGTAATACCCTATTGTCATTTTTACATGCAATGAATCAACACTTTGTAATTAACAATATCTCACGTAATAGTTATTATTAATTGTCCTCATGTCATAAACCAAACATTTGAAACAACTCATTCTTTGCTTATTTTAACATTTCAAAGCTTATTAAAACTATTCATCGCTGTCGTCCTATAAACGTAAAACAGAAATAATGGAATGACAATTAATTTTAAGTCCACAATCTGACTAAAACAATGAGGGTTTTCGCGTATGAGAAATCCGCTAGATGGCAATACGTAGGCGTAAGGTCCAACTGCAGCATGATTGGTGAATTTTGACATATCTGTCAATGTCATATCGATCCGCAAAAACCTTCATTGTATGCACTTCAAAAGAGTCAATAAGCAGAAAACGACACCGACGGTTAACAAACTAAATTCAACTAATTTACAAATCAAATACCATTCCATCAATATCTGATACAATGCCAAAACAAAAACAAAAAAAAAACGTATAGGTACATCACTTAAAACTAAGATCTCGTAAGAGAATTTAAAAATATGTACATCAAGAGAACTAGTCTGCTATTACAATCGTGTCTCAATGACCAGTCATCGGCTGGATATTTGACAACTTAAGACAGTTTTGGTATAAAAAAGGAACAAAAGTTTGACGTTACACGTCACAAATCGATCATTGAGTCACGATTGTAATAGCAGACTAGCTAGGGTCCCAGTTGTCTTGTTACCATAGTACAGACTCAGCGTTGTTTGGGATCAAATGACCTTGTGTCAAGTGCCTACATATTTATCTAACTACACCTTTAAGCTTTAGTAAAAATCTATTCTTGAATTCATCATACTCAACAATACAGTAAAACTTGATATTTAACATGGAGTTTCTTGTTTGTTTCCATAGAGATTAACCTACGTTTTAGAACAAGCAACTATCTTCAACTTTCTGCGTAACCAACCGACTCTTTGAATTTATAAGTGCCTGTACAAGGTTAAAAATTCGCCATTGACGGTCATTTTCCGCGTCATTTTACTGGTTAAACTGTGGCGTCACTCCAAATGGTTTAGGCGGCCTACTAACTCTGGCATGGCGATTCGACAATCACGATCAAATTTTGGACGTACGTCAACTGACGCGCCAAAATGACCGTCAATGGCCGTCTTAAGTGGAATAAATGTATTGTTTTTGAGTTAATTCACAATTTAAACCAGTTCATCATGTACAGACTTCATATGGCTTTTCCAGCTACATTTCTGTACAAACGCTTGCCCACAATATTCACACTTAAACCTCCTATCATCCATATGTATCCTTAAATGCTCTCTCAATGTAGATTTTCTCGCATACTTCTTCAAACAAATATCACACGCGTAACGCCTCTCACCAGTATGTTTCAACATGTGATGCTTTAGCGTTCTTTTACTATAAAACTTCTTATGACAGTGTTCGCATTCGTTATTCCTTTCGAGTAAATGGTCTCGTCTCGTGTGGTTGGTCAATGATGCTCTTGTATAGAAAATTCTGTCACAGGCCAAACATTTCAAGATGCGTGGTCCTGCCCCGTGTATTCTTATCAAATGGTCATTCCGTTGTGTATACGAGGTGAATTTTTCATCACATTGTGGACACTTATTTCGCTTCTTATGGTTAAGGACATGTATCAACCTTTCATGGCACAATTTCTTGGAAATCGTGCCAAATATTTTTGGACAGTACTGGCAAGGAAACTCTCCCTGCTTATGCCTGGCGACATGACTTTGAAGAGCTCTTTTGTTAACAAAAGGAGCACTGCATTGCTCACAAATAAAATTGTTATAGTGAACATTCATGTGTACTACAAGAAGCTTAAAACGATCGTATGATTTCGGGCATAGAACACACTGTATCATATCCCCTTCAAATTTGAAAGGCAGTATATGATTTTTGATATCTCTGTGCATAATTTTATCATGTTCAAATTGTAAATGATCCATCAGTGTATCTAAACTATCAATAAGTAGTGCGCATATATTACATTTAAGATCGGTAATGTCTAATTTAACGAGGTAAGACTTTAAAGAGTAGCCTTTCATGAAATTGTTCTTTGTTTTGTTGTCATGTTCCATTAGTGTATGCTGTTTCAGGTCCTTGGGAATAATGAAGAGTTCAGGACAAAAACAGCAACTATAACCATTCCCTGTGTGAGTTTTAATAGGAGTAGCATTAGAATTTAAGAGTATGTTTCGTACATTCGTTAAATGTTTATTTATCTCTCTTTCGTTTGTTGTCAAAGGTTGAACTTTTATCACTTTTCCCTTGAATCCCTGATCGCTATTTTTTTTTGAAACTGTAACAGTCCAATCAGGTTTGTCTTCGATTTTTTTGGTAGGTTTTGATTTTAGAAGAGATTTTAAGATTTTACTTACGTCGGGTTGTACTTTAATTTTTCTATCGCAGCCGAGACCTACAAATAAAACTTTGGATTAATTTTTATCTCATTTGTTTGTTCAATAACCACGGATATAATGTTTGACCAGTTAAGAATGTTTTAAGGAACGATAAAGGTAACTAAAGACAAATTCGCATTTTACAGATATTTGAACGAAGTTAGAGTATCTAAAAGGGTTTTAATTTTATAATTTAAAATTAGGGATCGAGAAAAGCTTCCCTTGCCTCTATAAGGTTTGAGATTCAATACCAGGCAAGTGATTTTTTCTATTCATAAGCACTGTGTTATTTCCATTAACATTGAAGTAAAATCTTCGTAAGGAAACCTGAACTTATAAATATAATGTAAGTTTGAAAGCGAATCTGCCTTCAACAAGCGTGGTGATCAATTCGCGTGCTTTCCCTATTCCCTAGAGCTTTGCTCTGCAGTGAGAGAATAATAATTATATTATTATTATTTTAATATATAATGAACGTACCGTTTTTAATTTAGCTGACAAGCAAGAAAAAGATTACTAATCCTCAGATATCTACACATTCCTAGTCCAACAAAGGTAATTTTAGTCTAACAATCCGTTTTTCTCCGCTTAAACTAACTCATCATGTCTCGATTTCATATGGCTTCTCCAGCTACACTTCTGCACAAACGCCTGTCCACAATGCTCACATTTAAACCGCCTATCATCCGAATGTATCCTTAAATGCTCCATCAAAGTGCATTTCCGTCCAAAAGCTTTCGAACAAACATCACATTTGAACTGTTTCTCGCCAGAATGTTTTAACATGTGATTGATTAGAGCATTCTTTCTGTAAAACTTCATATCACAATGCTCACATTCATTTTTTCTTTCCAGCAAGTGGTCACGTCTTATGTGGCGAGTCATTGTGTCTCTTCTGATGAACGTTTTATCACAAGCCAAGCATTTCATGACGCGTGGCTCAGCACCGTGCTCTTTCACCATATGGTGGTTTCTTTGAGTGTAAGAAACGAATCTTTCATCGCAATGTGGGCATTTATTTCTCTTATTTTGATCAGGTACGTGCACACTTCTTTCATGGCATACTTTCTTTTTGTTTGTATCGAATACTTTTGAGCAGAATTTGCACATAAACTCTCCTTGCTTGTGCCTGGTCATGTGGCTTTTAAGAGATCTCTGATTAACATATGACAAGCTGCAAATTTCACAGATATAGTTGTCGTAATGTACATGCATATGTTCCTGCAACAGCTTGAATCGATCATAAACTTTCGGGCACAGCACACATTTTAACTCATCCCCTTCGAATTTGAAAGGCAATATATGATTTTTAATGTCCCTATGTATTATTACTTTGTGTTCAGATGGTAAATGATTCATAATTGAGTCTAGTCCGTCTATAGATAGCCCACAAAGTTCACATTTCAGATCAGTAATATCAATTTTAACGAGGTAGGATATTAAGGTCTGGCCTTTCATGAAAGTGCTCTTTGCATTGTTATGTTCTTGAAGTGTATGTCGTTTGAGTTCATTCGGAATAGAAAAGAGTTTAGGACAAAAGCCGCAAACATAACCATTCCCAGTATACATTTTAATAGGAGTAGCATTAGAGTGCAGTAATATATTACGAATGTTTTCTAAATGTTTGACTATTTCTTTATTTGCATTATATTGTGCTCCAATATTTAAAATTTGTTCTTTGAATCCCAGATCGCCAGATTTTTTTGAAACTGTGACAGTCCAATCTACCTTTTTATCGTTTGTGTTTGTAGGTTTCAACTTTTTGTGTGCTTGCAAGGTTTTACTTACTTCGGCTTTATTTTTAATGTCTGATTTGCAGCCGAGACCTACAAAAAAAATTCTGGATTAAAATCGACGCTAGGTATATTGAGTGCGGATAGTTGTGCAGAAGCAGAGTTGGAGTAATTTGTAAGATTTTAGTATAATAACGAGTGAAAACGACAGTGACAGTCGACGTAGTCAAAGCGCTTGTGTTTCGTGGATGAGGTAGCAGATTCAAGAACAGGCAAATTTCAATATGGCTGTTACCATATTATTAATTTCAGTTTACCTTACCTTGTACCTACTTTACGGACATTCATAAGCCGCCAATCCGCCTTAGGCTAGCCGCACACACACAATAATATTGACAATAAAGTACGTATTGTCAATAATATTGTGTGTGTGCGGCCTGTATTGCGGTATTGGTTATATAGAATCTAGATTATTGACAATATATATTGATTATTGTGTGTGTGCGGCTAGCCTTAAGCAAGCGTGCATCATTATTGGAGGGACACTAAGAGGATTATTTAAAGTCATTTCCATTGTAGAATGGATGGTAGCAAGCCCTATGCATTGATATAAACATGTTGAAACGAACGATAAAAAAAGAACAGGTTGTAAGGACAGTCCTAGCCATTTTCCAGATAACAAAGGACGTAGTGAACAACCGTTACCAAAGATATGTCACGAACTTAGATGGAGGAACGAAAAACCCAAGATAAACGCCCTTAAACGAGGAGGGCCGACTCCATATATAAAAGAAAAAGGCACACCAAAAGAAATAGGATCTTTTAATCATTTATTAGTTCAATAAAAGTTACAGAAACGTTAAAACTCTTACTTAAACTATGTATGCAACAATAATGTAGAACTTACTACGAAATAAGAGGAAGAAAGAGAGACAATGACCTGTCCTGATTTTACATTTCTGCTGATACTTAAACCTAATTAAACTAATTCATTATGTCTCGATTTCATATGATTTTTCCAGCTGCATTTCTGTACGAATGCCTGTCCACATTGTTCGCATTTGAATCTTCTGTCCTCAGCATGTATTCTTATATGCTCCCTTAGTGTATGTTTTCGTCCAAAACACTTGAAACACACATCACACTTGTACTGTTTCTCGCCTGTATGTTTTAACATGTGCATATTCAGTTCCTTTTTCCCATAAAATTTCATATCACAGTGTTCACATTCATTTTTTCTTTCGAGTAAGTGATCTCGTTTAGTGTGACGAGTCAATCTGTCTCGTCTAGTAAAAGTTTTGTCACATGCCATACATTTTAAGATACGGGGCTCAGCACCATGTTCTTTAACCATATGGTCGTTTTTCTTTGCGTAAGTTGTGAATCTTTCATGACACTGTGGACATTTATTTCTCCTTTGGTCTCCTATATGTACAAATTTCTCATGGCATAATTTCTTGGCGTTTGTGTCGAATACTTTTGAACAGAACGCGCAGAAGAATTCTCCTTGTTTGTGCCTAGACATGTGGCTGTCAAGAGTCTTTTTATTAACAAAAGGAGAGCTGCAGATACCACAAATGTAGTTGCAGTAATGGACATTCATATGCTCTTGAAGCAGCTTAAAACGTTCGTAGATTTTTGGACATAAGACACATCTTAACGCGTCCCCATCAAACTTAAAAGGCAGAATATGATTTTTTATATCAGTATGTATAATTTTGTCATGTTCATATCGTAGATGTTTCATCAGTAGCTCTAATCCGTCAATAATTACACCGCATATATTACATTTTAAATCGGTTATGTCTAGTTTGACAACGTAGGAATCCAAACGGAAGCCTTTCATGAACGTGCCTTTTGTTTTCTCATCATGCTTTTGTAAGGTATGTTGTTTGAGTTCTCCTGGAGCAGTAAAATGTTCGGGACAGAAGGCACATAAATATCCATTGCCTGTATGACTTCTGATAGGAGTAGCATTAGAATTCAAGATAATATTCTGAATGTTTTGTAAATGTTTATCTATCTCTTTTTTGTCCGCTAAGAGAGGTCGAACCTTCAACATTTCTTCTTTGATAAAAACCCGATTGCTACTTTTTTTCGAAACAGTTACCGTCCAATCTATTTCGTCTTTTGTAGATCTCGGGATTTTGAATGCGTTTTTTAATATTTTACTTACATCTGGTTCTAATTTTATTTCTGTATTGCAGCCGAGACCTACAAACAAAAGTTTAAATTAAATCTCCGTTTATTATCTGAGAATACTATGTGACGGGCTGTTTGGCTTATTTACAAGGTGTATATGCACAATTGAAAAAATAATCAAATGACATTGTTAGAATTACTAGTTTGACCGAGAGCGCTGTACATAGTTTTGATACATAGTCTTGATCGCGTGGCGTGGGGAAGAAAAATAAGGAGCGAGAGCTAATATGACGTATGCAGAAGCCTTTTTCCCAGCAGTAGCACAGTAATAGGCTGGTTTATGACTACTGACTGTCCACACAAGTTAAGATAAGAAGTTGCTAATTAACGTGACGATTATTTAATTGATGATTGATGAAGACGAAGTTGAACTCTACTACTCAAATATGATTTTTCAAATACACTTCTAAACTTTATCTTGGATACCCGAGAAATTGATAAAAACATCGCGTCATAACTGGACTTATAATTCAATAGTTCGAAATAGCCAATCCGCCTTAGTAAGCGTAGTGATCAATGTTCCTGACTTCTCTGTATGAGAAAAGGTCTTTTTGCCCTGCAGTGGGACGGAAACAGACTGGCATTATTACCTAAACTTCTTCACCATGTTTCGTCCTCATATGACTTTTCCAGCTGGGTTTATGAATAAAATTTAAACCACAGTGTTCGCATCGATACCTCCTGTCTTCTGTATGGATCCTCATATGCAATTCAAAATGATCTCTCCGTCCAAAAGCTTTTAAGCACACATTACATTGGTAGTGTTTTTCGCCTGTATGCGTCAAGAGATGGGCATTCAATGCCTTCTTTCGGTAGAACTTCATGCCACAGTGCTCGCATTCGTGGTTTCTTTCAAGCAAGTGATCTCTTTTAGTGTGGTGCGTCAAACCGTCTCTTGTATTAAAAGTCTTGTCACAAGCTCTACATTTGAGTATGAGACGCTCTTTGCCATGCTCTCTAACCATATGTTCATTCCTCTGATCATACGAACCGAACCTTTCCTCGCAATGAGGACACTTATTTCTTTTCTGACCAATAATGTGCACGAATTTTTCGTGACAATTTTTCTTGGCATTAGTGCCAAAAACTTTTGAACAGTATTTGCACGAAAATTCTCCTTGCTTATGTCTAGCTATGTGACAGGTAAGCGTCCTTTTATTTACGAAAGTAGCGTTGCAAGTCACACAGACAAAATTCTTATAGTGAATATTCATGTGTTCCTGTAACAATTTGAAATGTTCGTAGACCTCTGGGCAATGTACGCACTTTAAAGTGTCCCCTTCAAATTTGAAAGGCACAATATGATTTTTGATGTCTCTATGTATGATTTTGTCATGATCGTATTGGAGATGATCCATTAGTGGTTCTAATCCTTCAATAAAAAGATCACATATATCACATTTCAGACCAGTTATGTCCAGTTTAACGATGAAGAACATCAAGGCGCAACCTTTCATAAAGTTGCTTTTGTCTTTATCATCATGTAGCTGTAACGTATGTTGCTTGAGGTCTGCCGGTTTAGTGAAATATTTAGGACAGAAAGCGCACATATACCCAAACCCTGTATGACTCCTTATAGGAGTAGCATTTGAATGTAATATTATGTTACGAATATTCGTCAAATGTTTGAAAATCTCTTTCCTATCGGTTTTAAGGGGCTTATCGTCTTCTTCTTGATCTAAATCATATTTGCCTCTCTTATTTGCTCTTGTAGATCTCGGATCATTGAGTGAGCTCAATATTTTACTTACATCTGGTATTATTTTAAGGTCTGTATCCCCGAGACCTACAAACAAAAGTTTAAAATTAAAATCTTCGATAATAGATAATAAATTGACAAATGCTTGCACTGTTTGGACAGGTTTAATTAATTCTGTGTGCTTCTCTCATCAAGGAATTACTTCAGTTATTACTTCATGGTTCTCGCATAATTTAACGAATACAATATTGTATGGACTTTAAAAGAAACTTTGACCTCTGAGTTTGTTTCACTTGTTTCTTCTTATAAGAGACAGTTAAGAAACACCGGCTCCATCGTTAGATTTAGATAAGAAAAACAATAAGTAAATTTTTACCTATTTACAAAATATGCATAATTTCTATCATCTATAGACGCAAATTTAGGAGATTTTAAAATCAGACCGCTTAATGAGACAACTCATAACAATTCAGGCACACTTATTCATGCGTATTGTATTATTTTATTTATAAATTCCAAACTTCACAAGGAGTAACACATGCTAAAAACCACAGATTTGCCTAAAATCAGTGCTAAACAGGCTTAGGTGTAACTTATTCGCAAAATATTTCGTCTGCAGATGGAACGTTACCTAGGAGGAAATAAAGAGACTGAAAATGTGATAGAATATATTTTATATTGACAGACCAATTTAGCACAGTATTAGGCACGCAGTAACGTGAAGAGGTCTGACCATTTAAATTAAACAAAAGTACTATTTAGATTATACAACGACCATCTTGATCTAAACTCGTTTCGATGTTTGATACTACTAGTCCATAAAAAAACAATAAGTAAATTTAATACACGTATATTGAATAAACATATTTATACAAAAACACAATAATCATACTGTGCCTTATTTATTGCACTAAGATAAAGTTTAAAATATATTTTAAGCTAAATGACACTTAGGAGATTAAGCAATATTTCAACAGTTTCTGACCATGATTTCAAACGACTCTTGAAATCTACACAATTCAATGATAATACTTAATGTAACAATATGAATTTTAACTCATAAATATACTATACTCATAACTCATTTGTTTCATTTTTAACCGACTTCTAAAAAAAGGAGGAGGTTCTCAATTCGGATGTTTGTATGTTTTTATTTTTATGTTTGTTCGCGCATATCTCCGTCGTTTGCCAACCGATTTGAACAATTCTTTTTTTGTTCGAAAGGGTAGACTTCCCAAATGGTCCCATTGTCATCAGGTCCAGGATCTGATGATGGTATCATGCCGAAATCGAGGGAACTCCTCAAATTTTATAAAAAAACGCAACGTTTTTTGAAAGCTACTCTAAAACGTAGTTGGGACTCTAACTAAAAAGTAAAAAATAAAAAACTTTTTCCAAAAAAAAGATAACCGACTTCGAAAACTAAAAGCTCAAAAATAACTATTTCGGAAGTCGGTGGCAAGGCAACACAATTCGACCGGCAGAAGAGAAGCCACCGACTTCCGAAATAGTTATTTTTGAGCTTTTAGTTTTTGAAGTCGGGTATCTTTTTTTTTTGGAAAAAGTTTTTTATTTTTTCATAATACGAAAAATATGATATTATCATAAACAGTTTTTAACGACCATTTCCTATAGCCTATCTATGGATTAAGTCACTAAAAATAGACATTTGACATTAGCTTCAAAATTCTATCCCTAGAAACTAATCCCACAGATAGATAAACTAAAGAAAATGGCCGTAAAGTGCATCCACGTTCGAAAAAACCCACCCTTGGGAGCCTAGTGTGAAATTACGTCCAAACCTAACAAGCTTAAAATATTCAATGTTTTTAACGCACACATACAAGGTAACGTTTGCTTTCTCGCCCTGATTCATGGTGGCCATATAAAGGTTATTAATTCATGGGTCTGATTATCGGACCAAGCGACAGTTCGCGAGTTTAGACCGGTTCTTCATGTCTTGATCGCATATGGCTTTTCCAGCTACACTTCTGGACAAACGCCTGCCCACACAGTTCACATTTAAACCTCCTATCATCCGCATGAATCCTCATATGTTCAGTCAAAGTGTATTTCCGTCCGAAAGCTTTGGAGCAAACCTCGCACTTATACTGTTTAACTCCCGTATGCTTCAACATATGCCGTTTCAGCTCTTGCCGTTTAAAGAACTTCATTTCACAGTGTTGGCACTCGTGCTTCCTTTCTAGTAAGTGGTCCCTCTTTGTGTGGTTTCTTAAAGACTCTTTTCTTGTAAATGTTTTGTCACAAGCCTTGCATTTCAGTACTGGGGGCTGAGCACCATGCTCCTTTACCATATGCTCATTCCTGTGCAAATAAGAGATGAATTTTTCTTCGCAGTGAGGACATTTCTTTGTTTTATTAGCGTTTAAGTGTACATGTCTATCGTGGGATAGTTTTTTGACTTCTGTGTCGAATACCTTGGAGCAAATTTCACAGGTGAACTCTCCAAGTCTATGCCTTAACATATGCTCTCTAAGAAAATTTTTATTTACATACGCCATCGAGCATATATCACAAATATAGTTACTGTAGTGTACATTCATATGACCTTGCAAAGGCTTGAAGTAATCGTAGATTTTCGGACAAAGGGCACATTTTAACGTATCCCCTTCAAACTTGAAAGGCAGAATATGATTCTTTATATCAGTATGTATAATCTGCTTATGATTAGACTGCAGATGAGTCATCATAGCTTCTAACGAATCAATATTTTCCCCACAATTTTCACATTTCAGATCAGTAATGTCTAGTTTAACAACGTATTCGGTTAAAGCAACGCCTTTCATGAATGTGCTTTTGATTTTTCTGTCGTGTTCTAGTAGCGTGTGCTGTTTTAGGTCTTTCGGTAAGATAAAATGCTGGGTGCAAAAGCAGCAGTGGTAACCAACTGCTGTATGCCGTCTGATAGGGGTAGCATTAGAATGTAAAATAATCGTGCGTACATTCTGATAGTGTTTATATAATACGATTTTGTCTGGATTAATCGGTACAATTTTACGCGTTCTAATCCTTTTAGACGGTGCTACTTTAGTATTTTTAGAGGCAGTATCAGTTGGTTTAGTTTTCCCGACGTTTGATTTTGTAGGTCTCGGTGGTACGAGTGCTTGCAATGTTTTACTTACTTCCAGTTCTAATTTAATTTCTCTATAGCCGCCGAGACCTACAAAAAAAAAGTTATATTATGTGAAATGTTAGGTATACGTCGCGGACGGAGTACAGTTAAATATATAGTTGTTAGACTAATATAATAAAACGGTGGGGCTTAAGCGTACTTTCCGTATCTTCCCGGATATTAGATTGCAGTCAGATGGTACGATTCGAAAGCATGATAGATACCTCAATCGCAAAATAACTGTTTCTCAGAATACTTAAGTTTAAAAAGTCAACAGCTAAAACACTACCCGCCTTATTACAAAACAAGGTTTTTGTCTAAACCAGGTTTAAACCATTGAGCTAGGTTTTGCATTTCGAATTTTGATCGTATCAGAATAAGATTCAAATTACAAAACCCGGCTCAATGGTTTAAACCTGGTTTAAAGAAAAACCTTGTTTTGTAATAAGGCGGTACTAGTTTAGAAAAACAAGTGCATATGGATTAAATATACATAGCATGTTTAAATTCTTGCGATTATTAGGTTAAGTGCAATAATATTAGGATTTAATATGCTAGTACTGCGTTTTCGTCGTCTTTTGAATTAAAAAAATCCTATCTTTGACGGCGTTACAGTCAGTCAGACAGAAGCCAGAAAATGAGACTACCTATCTAAGGTTTTGGTATCGTGGTATCCAAGAACTGGGTTGTAAGGTTAATTAAAAAGAAACTCCATGCAAAACACTGCAATACAATGGCTGGTTAGAATGAAATCCCACCTAGGAATGAACAAGGCTGATGACGATGATGATATAATTCATACCTACAAACTCCCTCCTCAAACCCGCTCCTCATGTCTCGTCAACATATGGCTTCTCCAACTACACTTCTGGACGAACGCTTGACCACAATGCTCACACTTGAATCTCCTGTCATCGGCATGAATCCTCATATGCTCTGTCAAAGTATACTTCCTGCCAAAAGCTTTGAAACATACATCGCATTTATACCGCTTGACACCGGTATGTTTCAACATATGATTCGTTAGAGATTCCTTGCAATAAAACTTCTTTTCACAGAGCTCGCATTCGTGTTTTCTTTCTAGTAAATGATCTCGTCTGGTGTGGTGAGTCAATCTGTCTCTTCTTGTAAAGGTTTTATCACAAGCCATGCATTTCAGGACTCTCGGTTCTGCTCCATGTTCTTTGACCATATGCTCATTCCGCTGAGAGTATGAAGAGAATTTCTCATCGCAATGTAAACATTTATTCCTTTTATGGTCTTGAATGTGTACGAATTTTTCGTGGCATAATTTCTTGCCATTAGTATCGAATACTTTTGGACAAAACCCACAAGCAAAGTCTCCTTGCTTGTGCCTAGACATGTGACTTTTTATAGCGTTTTTGTTCACGTGCGGAGAGCTGCAAATTTCACAAATATAATTGTTATAATGAACATTCATATGCTCTTGTATAAGCTTGAAACGGTCGTAGATTTTCGGGCACAGCACGCATTTCAACATGTCCCCTTCAAATTTAAAAGGCAACACGTGATTTTTAATATCTTTATGCATAATTTTATTGTGTTCAGATTGTAAATGATCCATCAATGTCTCTAATTTATCAATTTCTAGTCCGCATAATTCACATTTTAGGTCAGTTATATCGAGTTTCACCATATAATCAGTTAGTACGGCGCCTTTCATAAAGATATTTCTTTGTTTGTCGTCATGTTTTTCTAGTGTATGTTGTTTGAGGTCTTTGGGCTTAGCAAAATGCTCAGGACAGAATCCGCACACATAGTTAATCCCTTGAAGTCTTCTGATAGGAGTAGCATTTGAGTGTAAGAGTATAGTACGAATATTGTGTAAATGTTTATCAATCTCTCTTACATCTTTAGGTCCAACCTTTAAAATTTCTTTGAGCAGATTGACGTTTTTCTTAGAAAAAGTAACAGTCCAATCAACATTTTTACTGCTTTCTTTTGCAGATCTCGGCTTTTTGAGTCCATTTAATAGCTTGCTTACTGCTGGTTCTAATTTAATTTCTGTATCGCAGCCGAGACCTACGAACAAAAGTTATTATTAAAATCTTCTTTACGTGAGCTGGAAGCGTCAGCAAATTTTTTTTTCTAAGTTTTAGTGTGTTTCGATATTAGAATAAAAAAAATAAGTTTAGCCAATATAAATGATGTTGCTAATATGTCACTTATTTCTAAATATTACTTTTTAATGAAGGTTTATATGGTTGGGCAGAATAGTTTTAGTGATTATTGATAAGGATAGAAAGAATGCGTTTTTAATTTTTCAAAAATATGGTTCATTCCATATTGGACGTATTTTTGCCTATTTCGAAAAGATAAGTACCTTCTAATATCCCATTATGTGATCAGGTTAGCCTTTTATTTTTTGACCATAGTGACAAAATGAGATAAAGGTGGATCGCTCTTGTTGAATCTAATAAGTGAGGTATTATGGCAAATAGGTGCGAATAGGCAGTCGCTGCAAGTAAAACACCGGTATCCAGCTGAATCCGGTTAGGCTGGCAGCCGACCCCAACACGGTTGGGAAAAAGGCTAGGGAGATGATGATGAGGTGCGAATTAAAAGTAAATGGGCTGTCGAAATTTTCCTTCAGGACTACAATGTTGAATTTGCAAAATGTTGAATTCGTAAAATGTTGAATTCGCAAAATGTTGAATCCCAAAATGTTGAATTTGTAAAAAGTTGAATTTCCCACCCGGACCACAATGTTGAATTTGCAAAATGTTGAATACCAAAATGTTGAGTCCTGTGGATGCGAGAGGCACAAGACCGGTCGCGGTGGAGGTATTTGGGGGAGGTCAATTTTTAGCAGTGAACGTCTTTTGGCCAATCTTATAATGAGCATACTTCCTACTACACCGGAAAATATCAGGCACCCACATAGACTGCCCTGTAAAATTAGTGCATAAACCTACCATATGGTAAAGCTAGTACATACATAAACCTACAGGGTGTCTGTCTGACATAGGGTGTCGCCAACTTGAGGGTATGGTACGGACCATCAAACTGAACAACTTTTTCCTGTGGACCAACATCGGAATCGCTATGTACATACTCCGGACTCTAACGCATGTTAGGACTACAAAAGAAAACAGTTTAATTCTTAATTTCCTATATCAGGAACGTCGATGAAAAAAAAGGAAGAACTCTGGTATTTATTTTATTAGTTAAATGATTTATTTTCGATGCATCCCAATTTATGATGATCCTTTTAGGTATAAACGGTGGATCACGTATTCTATTTACAACTTCAGGTTACTGCGCGCCTAGTACTTTTGACTGATTTAAGTGATTTTGTGCGAAAATTAAAAAAAACCCGATATGTAAACCATAACTATTTTGCAGTGTAAATCAAATGGGAAACGGGTTTTTTTCCCGATGGGTAACAGTGTGACACAAGGTAGTGTGACTCAAGGGGAACAAACCAGAAAATGTTGTTCAGTTTGATGGTCTGTGTGGGTGCCAGATATTTTCCCGTGTAGGAAGAAGTGTGCTCCTAATTGAATTAGGCCTCCCGCAAATACCTCCACCGTGACCGGTCTTGTGCCAGGACTCAACATTTTGGTATTCAACATTTTGCAAATTCAACATTATGGATCCGGAAAATTCAACTTTTTACGAATTCAACATTTTGGGATTCAACATTTTGAGAATTCAACATTTTGCGAATTCAACATTTTGCAAATTCAACATTTTAGTCCTGAAGGGAAATTTTTAATATGCAAGCACTACATATTCACACTGTATCCCCGGGCAGTGTAATATGCACTGTGGTCTACGCATTGTTTCGTTCGAAGAAGGGAAATCAAATAAAATGTCAAATACGAGTCATCATAAATATAATAATTTAAGCCTAATATACAAAGATCATCACATAGAGATAAGACTATTAAATGCTGTATAGAATCACACTGTAAGCAATACTGTTGCAACCAAGACCTGCCTTATTTACTCCAATTCCTGAATAACAGGTTTATTATGTGTATGTTAACGGGCAACCCCGATTTCAGGACAAACTAGTTTTACTCCTGAATATTTGTCAAAATGATCTAGTAGAATATTCTACTTTTCAGGCATCACTTCAAAAGTTGATTAAAGGACCTCATTTTCAACTGTTTGTAATAACTTCATCACTATCGCATATATTAGTTTTATACAACATGATTTCAATTACAAATTATTGCATTAAATACTTCGTGTCTATTAATTACGTCACCACGCCCTACTTCGCCAAATTCGGCACCATCATACTATTCTTAGTTAACGAAATCCCATGATTTTTCTTCATATGTTTTCTCTTACTATTCTGCGTTGCATAGGCCTTGCCACAGACCTCACATTTAAATTTCCTCTCATTAGTATGAGTAGCCATATAATGCCCTAACATATGCCTTTTGATGAAAAAACCCATGCTACATACAGAACACTCATATGGCCTCTCCTTCAAGTGCACACTTCGCATATGCAACATCAAATTGGACTTTAAATTGAACTTCTTCTCACAAAGATCGCATTTGATCCCTTCCACGTTATGCACTTGAATCATATGTCGCGTCTTTTGATAGTAATTCTTAAATCTAGCTTTACAGATCTGGCAAACACTGTCACCGGCGATTCCCTTATGCTCAGTATTTACATGAGCCTTCTTCTTTGACTCAGCTGCAAAGACCTGTCCACAATGCCTGCAAGGGTAACTGGATTTCTTCTTACTATGCGTAGTTTCATGGCGGTTAAGGCGAAAGGAGTTCACGAAACCTGCCCCACATGTTGTGCAGATGAAATTCCTGTAATGGTTATTCATATGCTGCATCAGAAGCTTCATGGTGTGGAAGACTTCGTTACAAAGGCAACAGTTCATCTGCTGTTCATTGGTTAACTTAAACGGTTGGAAGTAATCAGTGACTCCAAGATAGTACTTTTTATCGTGCACGGAAACTAAATGTTCTGCGAGGGTCTGGAGGGTGTCGATTCGCTGCTCACAGAGCGTGCATTTAAGGTCTACTATATCTAAGAGGGCGACGAAGCTAGACATGCCTGTCCCGGCTTTGTAGGACGGCTTTTCTTTAGCATGGTCGTTGTGTGTGTGAGCTCTCAAAACGTCAGGGTTCGGATAAGTCTTGAAGCAATAAGCACAGACGTACCCCGCATCATTCCTATCTTTGAAAGGCGTAACGTTAGAGTACTTGAGTATCGTGGTGAGATTGTGCCATTGTTTCTTCATTTCCGGTAGATGTTTTTCGCGATACATTAAACGACTTAATGCCTCATCGTCTGTTTCCTCCTTAACAGCGCGTTTGCGGTGTTTTTTTGTTGCTCCGGTATCGCCTATAAAAGAAAAATAATTCTTTCACACGCGTTCAGTCTTCTTAGAATTAAATCTAGCAGCTACCGGAGGCTTGATATAGGCATATTTGATATAGAAACAGCTCCAAGTATAGGCATGACACATTCAGAATATTATCATTTGTTATTTGGCTTAGATTTGTTGTACGATAAAAGAGCCTTTTAGAAGAACAGTCTTAAACTTAATTATCACTCCAAACATAGCTTTTGAGAAGTTTCCGAACACAATAGCATGCGGGTAAGAAATTGTTAGGTAGTTCGACATTGAGTATTGTGTGAATGTAAGTAATCGAAGATTATTTTTTTACTAATAAAATGGTGAATAAACACGGATTTCCCAAGCCTTTGAAAGTAAATAGTCGTTAAGCATTCCGAAATTTTGAAATTGTCTGCGCAATTTTCTTCAACATAGTTTAGTTCAGTGTTCCCACTTTCCCAGATGGAGTTACATTAAAGAACAAAAGAGAAGAAGATGAGGCCCCACTTGTTTTTGTGCCGCGGACTCAGAAATTCAACCCAGCACAAAGAGCCAGCAAGCAAAACGGCCAGTTATTAAAAGTTTGCTAATTGACAAACATGATACTGAGTATCGCGTTGACATTTGACGTTTATTTCTTTTTCACTCGCACTACTTCAGTCATGTCATCCTACTTTGACGTGTAATGTATGTGTGCGTTAGTGTGCCGTTTTTGAAGATAGAATTTCGTTTGGGTAACCTATCTACACCTTTTTACTTATAATATCATTGTTCTCAGCATATAACTCTATCACTGCCTGAAAAGCATTGTTGTGTTCTGGCAGCGTTTTCTGAGATAGGTATTAGAATTCCAATGGGTTTTCTTGCTTAAAAGATGTGAGATATTTCGTTATGTCTGATGTAAGGTATACCTAAAATGAGAATACTTAAATAAAAATCAAAAACATTGTTATATAATGATAGTTTATTTGAGATACATCTAAACCTTGTATATACAATGTACAGGCAGCCACATCAATATACGGGGGTTAACTATTGATGACGCTAAGTGTACATATTATGTGTATTTTTGGTCTTGCACAACCCACTAGGAGATAATTCTACTCATAAAAACAAACAACTTTTACTATGGAACAAACTATGAAATCGCAAAAAAAATATCAGCTGTTTCCAACAAAAGTTCAATGCCCTCCCGACCATAATGTATGAAACAGTAGATATTTTTTTCGAGATTTCAGAGTTGGTTCTATAATAAAAGTTGTTTGTTTTCATGAGTAGAATGATCTCCTAGCGGGTTGTGCAAGACCAAAAATACACCAAGTAGAACAAAATAACATACAAAACATTGCCTTTGTGACTGTATAATTTTCATTTAGGTTTGTTTCCGTTCTATGTAGGAGATACGGTCTTTTAAATAAACCTTCGAACACACGTGATTCAAGACATAATAGAAAGACAAAAGCAGCGCGACAGCCAGCTGTCGGTTGGTCGACGAAAGGTTAAAGCATAATTACAGGATTGTTTTAAGAGACTATAGGCCGAATATTCAAGTCATTTTTTAAGACTCTAATCTGTTGCTATCTTTGTCACTCAAGGTATAGATAAGGTAAGGACAGCAACTGATTTGACAGCGGGGTTGCGGAATGTTTATAATAGTTACCGTGACCCTGGAACATAAAGGGCAACCGAAGGAACATGAGTGGGTTTTAGTCAGTCTGACACGCCCTCCCGCCGCACCCAGGACGGGAGCAATCATTTGATGATTTCCCACTCCCCAAAAAAAAAAGATTTGACAGCGTCTTAGGCCCGTATTAATAGACGTCACTCAATTCTGAGACGCTCTCAAGTTTATTGCTGTCCTTATTTTTTCCCTTTACAATGACAAGGACAGCAAGTGACTTGAGAGCGTCTCGGAGTTGAGTGACGTCTATTAATACGGGCCTTAATTGAGTGACGTTCGAGTATACGTCCACAAAAACAAGACACGCAACAGACAATTTTTTTTACTTGGCGTAGTTGGTAAAGTATTTGTGTGATCAGTGCACCCAATATAAACCTTATGGCGAAATAAATAGACGTTACTAAGCAACACGTAGCGACCGTCGCCTATACACATCTGCGATAAATTGTACTGACATTTTTTTTATCCAATGTTAAATTAGAAATAACTCCCTGATTATGCTGAGGTACCAAAGACAGTATCTCCAAAAAGGTATAAAAAAAAACTAAAATTATAAATTCTTTATGTAGACTAAAAATATCTCTATGTAGTATGTAAAATAAAAAAAAATGAGAAATAAAGAAAAACATAATGTTACATATCTGTAGCATTTGTATAAATATAACGTATTATTATAGTGAGAAAAAAATTATAATTCATAATGAAAATAATAAAATTCATGTCTTTCGTATAGAAATTCTTTGTGACGGTTAAATTCAAATATGAACAATAATGCAAATATCATTTCAAACATCAAAAGTTGTGCTGATTCTCGTATTCACAAACTTAACTAAAATCAACTTAGGCTAATCTTTCTCTTACCATTTCATTATGAAAAGGACAGAAGATACGTACGGTCAGCAAAGCAAATAAGTATACAGGGCCGTCAGATACAATTTAAGTTTTCTCAAAAACCCACAGATATTTTCTAGTAAAAATTAAACTATAGTAGATAATAACTAGTTCTTCAATTAGGTTAAATTTCATTTGAATAGATTCATTGGTTTTCAAGAAAAGCTCAATTGTATATGACGGCCGTGTATACTTATCAACTTTGCTGACTGTACAATCAACCCAATGGAATCATGACCCACCATAAGCTTATTTTCCTACAGACATTCAAATTCAATTAGGTCGACAATCGCGTAAACATGTATTAGAAATGTCACACGTCTAGTCTTATTATTTTGACAGCTTCAAACAATTTATCGTCAAAATGGGTCATGATTCAATTTTGTCGATAGTACTTTAGTTTAGTCCTGTCAAATTAGCCAGTGCCTGAACTAAATCCACGTATTTTTAGTGACCATGTTTTAATCGCGTCTAAATTATCTAGTATCTTAATTTTATAGGACTGAACTAATATTTTATCTTCTGTCATTTTTTTAGAGAAATGAAAATAAAAAACTAAACCTTAATTTAGTTAAGTTTGTGAACAAGGCAATCGGCACCAATATCTTTTGAAAAGAAGCTCAATATTTAATTCGAATGAAAAAACGCACCAAATCTAAAAATTTACTTCAAATGAGAGCTAAATATTCTAAGTCTTTATTACGAAAAATTAGGTCCTTTCGGTCGCGGAATGTCCCAAAACCACTATTACTGACAAACTAACACTACTCAAATTCCCTTTCTTCTTTCGCTTTCTCAGCTTGCGCCTTAATTTTACTCTCAGCCGCTATTTGCTTCAACGTTAGCTCCCTGTTATCAATCAGATGCTTAACATCATCGAATTCTTTGAAAATGTCCAAATCGTCTTGATGCAACCTGACGTGGCTTTTCAAGCTGCATTTCTGCATGAAGGTTTTATGGCATATCTCACACTGAAACCGTTTGTCGTCTTCGTGAATTTTCATGTGCTCTTTCAGGGTCCTCGCTCTTGAGAAAACTTTGCCACAAATAGCGCAGGAACAAACTTCGCCTCCTGTGTGTCTTGAAAGATGATCGGCTAAACCTCGTTTAGAAAAGAATTTGGCATTACATTTGTCACATAAGAAGCTCCTCTGCTGCAAATGATGGTGCTTAATATGCCTGTTCAACTCAAACTTCTTCTTATAAGTCTTATTACAAGCGTTACAGGGATATATTACAGGCGCCTGATTATGAACTTTAACGAGATGCTCGCTTCTATCGTAATAACTGACGAAAATTTCTGGACAATGAGGGCATTTGTTTCTCAACCAACCGCCTGTATGAACACCCTTTTCGTGATTCCGTTTCTTCGTCAAAGACGTGTACGATTTATCGCAAAAATCGCAAGGGAATATGCCTTGAGCGTGCGTCTTACCGTGTTTCCTTAAAGCTGCAATCGTTATGTAGCCAGCGCCACATTTCTTACAACAGTAGTTCCTATAATGACTGCTCATATGATGATAAAGGTTCTTAAAAGATATGTGTACAACAGAACAGACGACGCAAGTGAAATTACGTCCGTCTTCTAAACGAAACGGTAGAATAATGTCTTTTATGTGCTTGTAAATAGTTTTGTTATGTGTAGCTACTAGATGGTCCTTCAAATCGTTGAGATCTCTCATTCCGAGATTGCAAACTGTACAGTGAAGGTCAGTTATGTCTACTTTGATGGGGTTATAGCTTAATTTGTAGTCTATTATAGTGTTTATTTTGTCTTTTTCGCTTTGCTGGGCGGTATGTTCACGTAGGGATTGTATATCAGGGAATGCTTTAGCGCAGTAGAGGCATGAGAAGCCTCGGATAGTTTTATCCCTGAACGGGCTAGCATTGGAGTATTGTAGTATGGCGGTTAAGTTGACTCTGTGCTCTACGCGTTCTGGGGTGGCGCTTTCGTCCGATTTCTTTTTCCTTTTCCTGCGTTTGGGCCCGTCCTCGTCAGTTCCTACAACAAACGAGCATATCTCATTATCTTCGTCTTTTCTATGTCTTCTTATATTAGGGTCTCTTGAGGACGGGCGTGCATTTTTGGTCACTCAACTATCTCTGTCTGAATTTTGTTTTATTTTGAGAAAAAGTTCGTTGCTTTTTTTAAAGCAAGCATTTTGGTTTTGTTCTGTCTTATGGAGAAGAAAGGGAAAAGCATGAGTATTGGCGAATCTCAATGAATGTTCAGTTCAGATTCACAACTTTGTATCCACAAAAGTCTGTAGTAAAAAATAATCAGAAAAAAATAAAAATAAATAGTCAATATTCATTCGAAAAGGTTACGATAAAATAACGCACACAGCTAAATAAATTATAAACAACTTTTTGGGCCAGCGAAAAACTAACAAGCAACTTGTTTAGGTGAAGCAAGTTTGACTAAACGCCGTCGTCTTCAAGCACCATACAGCAAGAAATTATCTAAGTTATGAGGAGAATATTCTTCATTCCTTGGAGAAACCAAGACCATTGTTTATATCCTTTTCTTTGCAGTATACGTTCGTCCACAACAAATTTTCCCTTCAGAGGTTACTGGTCCACATTACGGAGCGTGTAAATATTTTTCGCGGATATAAAGAACATGAACACATCTATTGCCGAACAAGAGAGCTACAACTATCCTTCCTACATCGAATAAGAGTTTTCGGCGACATTAGCACATGTACAAAAACCCCGACTAGAACCGTCGGCGTCGGGTAGCCACCTGACAACACCCATCTGGTCGGAGGATCCTCCCTTTTCAACGGAGGATGAGAGACTTTACATCCCCTTCCTCACTCCTCCAAAAACATCACTGATCGATAGATTACCGATTACTCGACGAACCCTACCGAAGACCTTAAACTTTTCACCGCTTCTGTCGCATTTAAACCACAATATTTCCGTGCCCCCGTTGGCATGGACATGCGTATCTATTTGCGTGGTACAACTAAAATTGGATTAGGCGCACAATGTCACATTCGCAAAATGACATATTGAAATTTCGCAAAATGTCACATTCTCAATTTGTCATATTCCGAAAACGCCACATCGCAAAACGTTACATTAGCAAAATGTCATTTTCGCAAAATAGCATTTTCGCAAAATGCCTTGTAGCAAGATGCATAAAAAAAGCGTAAAGTTATTTTTCTACAATTATATAAATAAATAGGTAGTCATTTCAATTATGTCAATAATTATACTAGAGTTCCCGTTCCCGTGGGATTTCTGGAATAAAAACTATCCTATGTGTCCTTTCTCGGGTCTCAGACTACATCTGTACCAAATTTCATTCAAATCGGTTCAGTGGTTTATGCGTGAAGAAAGAGACAGACAGACAGACAGACAGAGTTACTTTCGCATTTATAATTATTTCAGTTTACCTACATTTTAATTTAATTTATGTTATGTTAAAGTAAATTTTTTGTTCAACGCACAGTGAAATAATTATTTTGTGTTAAAATAAATTAAAATGATTAAATAATGTAATTAAAATAGTTTTATTTTTTATTTTAAAGTAAATCATCAATCAAAAATCACAACTTTTAAGAATGTGTCATTTTGAGAATGTGTCATTTTGAGAAAAGACAATTTGAGAATGTGTCATTTTGCTAATGAGGCATTCTGCTAATGTGGCATATTGAGAAATGACATTTTGCGAATGTGTCATTTTGCGTCAATATGTCATTTTGCGAATGTGACATTGTGCGCCTAATCCCTAAAATTATAATGCCATAGAGATAACGATATTCAACAATTACATAGACTTATATTTCTCCCTTTTTAAGTATTAATTAAAAAGCCTAATACTAAAGAAGTAATTGGCAGCCCCTCGCCGGGCAAGCATTTGATATTTAGCCAAACGCTTTAAATGTCATCCCTTCAAATGCTATTACGTGAAGAGTATTAAATGTAATACATTCTGTTACGACCCTAAAATCTGTCCCACTAGAATTCAAAACTTAAATATTAACGCTTTAAAGTGTCACATACGTTTAGCAATGCGTTTGAGGTAAGAAATAATCGGTTTTTAAGACTGACGGCCCACCTAAGGTTAAAACGGTCACCGCAGCCTATAGACTTAATAACTACCAGAGGTTTGGCAGAGAGTTACCGTCTGAAAAAATATTTATATCACTGCGTGCATGTGATAGGGATGGCGACTAAATAAAAAATGGCATTCCGTTCAGTCCAATCGTTCGACCGTAAAAAACACTAGCCACATATTTTTCGCTTCATCAAATTGAATGAAAAATACAAAAAACAAAGAGCATGAAAGGCCTGGATTGTGACGTCACTATTTAGTAAAAATTATACCGTCACGCGAAACTTCAATGCACTGTATCATTGTTATTTTTCGTTTACAAGAAAAAAGAATAGAACACGTGCGTGGCCAATTGTTTTTGGTAATGTAAATGACGGACTGAAGTTTTTTTTTTGTCGTCTTGCCTTTAGTTTAGCGAGGATGCGTAACCTTCATATCGGAATTTGGTGACGCTCCTTTGAGGTAGAAAAAAGTATGTTGGTAGTACTTTCTCAAACTGTTTTAATAAGAGCTTTACTAACACTAACTCGT
The DNA here is from genome assembly GCA_033675125.1 of Athetis lepigone. Taxonomy (NCBI): domain Eukaryota; kingdom Metazoa; phylum Arthropoda; class Insecta; order Lepidoptera; family Noctuidae; genus Athetis; species Athetis lepigone. The sequence continues at coordinate 2,466,157 of CM066220.1, read as the reverse complement.
ATTTATCTCAATCTAATGTCGTATTTATGCGACAATATTATCAGAAGAACATTGTAAGCCCGTTTGCTTTAATAGATAAAGAGAATCATTGATTCTGGTTAAGAAGTTTCATAATATGAGATAGTAAAATATATTTAACAATTTTGGATTACTAGTAATGTAGTTTTTACATTGCTAGCAATCCTTTTATCCACTTTAAGTAAGCCAGAAGCTACTGTGAGTGGATATATGACAATAGTGTAACGGGTGATGGAAGAGGTCGCAGCGACATCTAGTAGTTTCCTGCATCGCGCAAACAAAATGCACTAAAGCATTCGCTTGTATATGTAGCTAGCATTTTGTATGAATCCGCCGTTTCGAAGCTTTGAGGATGCGTAGTCATCCCAGAGACAAAGTTCATATCCTTCATGTGTGTATAATACACCATCACTATCTAACAATTTTTTATAATAATTATAAGAATTTATTCTTTATTTTTACTCTTACTACTTACTATTTACTCTATATTAAAGGCTAGAGAAATGGAAATACGGGAAGTAATTATTACTTCTCAACTATGTTAGGCCGCTATTCTGTCCTTTTGTACTATCGACAAAATTGAATCATCATGACCCATTTCGACGACAAATCGTTTGAAGCTGTAAAAATAATAAGACTAGACGTGTGAAATTTTTAATACATTTTTACGCGATTGTCGACCTAATTGTATTTGAATGTCTGTAGGAAAATAAGCTTATGGTGGGTCATGATACCATTGGGTCGATTGTACATGGTTTTTTCTTTCTTAATTTCGTGCAAATCGTTTTGATTATAGTAGTAATAATATTCACCTAAATTCGGTTAGATTGGTAGCAGATCCTATGGTCACAATCCCACTGGCGTTTTACAAGCGTTGGCGTTTCTACAACGACTGACATCTTCATACATTAGAGACGCAACGTTGAAGCCGCGCGTGTCTAAAGTACGACGATGTCAGACGCTGAAAAAACGCCAACGCCCGTAAAGCGCCAGTGAGAAACCGACCTTAGAATCTGCTACAATCTAATCGGATTCAGGCGAATATTATTACTGGTATAATTAATACTTTTTGCAAAACAATATTCAATAGCGGACTTAATACTTTAGACATTTTCTATTAGTCTACTTTAGGCTGATCATCATCGCCCTAACCTTTTTTTTTTAATTGGGACAATCCCACCACTCTATTCCCAACCACTGCAACTTCAGAAAGCCAGAATCAACAGTGGAGTCCGTCAAAAAACGCCGAGTAATGAAGCTCGACGAGTCCCGGAGAAACGATTCAACTGTCTTGGATCCCGCCACGAAATTAATCAGAAAATTTCGCCCTCCCTAACCTTTTCCCAACTATCTTGGGGTCGGCTTCCAGCCTAGCCGGATTCAGCTAGATACCAGTGTTTTACGTGAATCGACTGTCTATCAGACCTACACAACCCAGATACTGGGTATCAATACTGTTAATCCCTTTTTTTTATTCTTATGGGCTTGCCCTTGGTCCCAGACTAGCCCGAGGGCTTAGACGGGGCCTACGATGGAGCGAGCTTACCCAATAGATGCCTATGCTCTCGTTTTTTGAATACTTTCGGGTTATATGAATTTGGAAACACAAGACGCCGGCAGAGAATTCCATTCTTTTCCAATATTTTCCATTCAACCGTAACACTATTGCCGTTTTTAAATAGCTTAATTTTTAATAGATGTTAAATTTTCAAGAGTTCAATTTTAAGGTCAAAGAAAATAAGTTTTAAAAGTATCAATGCGGTATAGTTTCAATTCAGAATAAGTTTGAAGAAGCTTAGAGGCTTAAAAGTAGGCATGCATACACATAGAGTATTGCAAAGTTAAAAATGCTTATATTAAAGTAAAAAAATCACAAATATCGATATCCAAGCGTTTGAATTATTCGTGAAAAACTCTGTAAAGGTTCCGTGTGTGAGAACTTACCTTATTATTTTGTTTTCGGGCTTCGCTGAAAGATGAAGGCGTATACGTCAAAAACTATTTTTAACTCTCGAAGGAAAACTGGGGTGTTACGTGCCTGTCTGTGAAATTGTAGCTCTTAAACGAGTAAACCTATTTCGGTGCTGTTTTTATTATTTGAAAGTAGATTATCACATAGTTTAAAACAAAGTCGCTATCCGCCGTCTGTCCCATGCTTAGATCTTTAAAACTACGCAACGGATTTTGATGCGGTTTTTTTAATAGATAGAGTGATTCTTAAGGAAGGTTTATATGTATGATACATGCATAATATAGTAGAGAAAAGCCGGGATTTTTAAAGATTTGTATCACCCGTGCGAAGCTGGGGCGGGTCGCTAGTCTAGTATATAGGCTTGTCCGAAAGCTGTTCTGTATGGTTCGTTACACAAATAATATTGGTTCATGGCTGAATTTCAAAAGGCTATTGAGTTGGTATGGCATTTCTCTTCAGAGGTAGTCAGTTAGGAAATGCCGACTTACTCCGACCTCTAAGATGAGAAAAAAAAGTTAAGAAATACTAGCCAAAGCACTTGCCATGTAAAGTTTGTTTCTCCCAGCCTCAAAATTACTACATGAAAAAATTAAAAACGCACTGAAATGGGAATCGAACCCACATTGGCTACGATTACATCTGGAGGTTATGTCTCTTTGTCTATGAAAATACATACCCTAGTTTTAAACTTTGAATACACGTGATTCGAGACACAATAGAAAGACAATAGCAGCGCGGCAGCCGGCTGTCGCGCGGTCGTCTAAAGATTAAGAGCCAGAGTTTAATCTGTTGCGCACAGATTTCTGCAGCATCCAAAGGATTTATGTAATTGTGTAAATCATCTGTATTATTTTTTTATTTCTTATCATTGTTAATCGCTTGCGCTTAAAGCGTATCTAGCTTAAATCTATGGTTTCCAAAAGTGGCTTTTTCACCCGCCTCTGTCATTAAAAAAAAATATTGTTCAACATTAACGATTCTACCTTAGCAGTTTTGGCTGTATGTTGATTATTAGAATTAACCCATATATGCCCAGAACTACTTCTACCTCTTGTTTCGTTTTCGAATCAATGGGCATATATGGGTTTAAATTACCAAAAATCATTTCTTAGTGTTCCCTGACGTTACAAAATGAAACCCCGTACAAAAATTTCAAGTTTCTAATCTAAGCTACGCTATGTCAGTCAGCTTTTCCTGTAATAATATAGAAAACATAATTGTTTTCTTTGACTTACACTGCCTACTTTCATACAAACTTTTACCCCCTATTCCACCCCGTGTGGGGTTGAATTTAATTATTATTCTTAATGATGAATTTTACTTTATCTAGCTTCACTAATTCGGGTTGTACGTTGATTTTAAGCAAAAAACCTTTCTCTTTATAAAGGAAAGATAATTATATTAATACTAGCTGCCCCCCGCGGTTTCACCCGCGTTATATCAGATTCTTGGTTACTAAAAAAAGAAGATAAAAAGTATTCTATGCCCGTCCCCTGATCCTAAGCTACCTCCCCACCAATTTTCAGCCAAATCGGTTCTGCCGTTCTTGAGTTATAAAATGTGTAACTAACACGACTTTCTTTTATACACCCAGTACCAACATTCAGTAGATAACTCCAAGCTGAAATGTGTAAAAAACAAAGGAACCTTTGCAAACTTGGATATGATACGCAGCAATTTTTAACTTTGCAACACCGTACACTTATAACTAGACATACAATATTTAATAAAAAAAAAATGTGTTAAATAGCTGTTTTTTTCCTTGTTTTTTTTCATATATCTGTATGATAATGATGTAGTAAATAACGTAAAAATATTAGATAATTTACAATATCTAAGGTTATTTCTTGAGAAAAGTCTCAAAAATTATTTAGAACTAGCTTCTGCCCGCGGTTTCGCTCGCGTTGAAAAGAGACAAAAAGTAGCCTATGTTACTCTCCATCCCTTCAACTGTCTCCACTTAAAAAATCACGTCAATTCGTCGCTCCGTTTTGCCGGGAAAGAAAGACAAACTTACAGACAGACAGACACACTTTCCCATTTATAATATTAGTATAGTATGGATGTTTCTTCTCAGAGTAGTCGACTAGGAACTACCGGACCAATAGTGTGATTAATAAGAAAAATAAAGTATCGACTTTTTAAAATAAACAAAAAAAATTGACTTAAAATAAGTAATAACTTTTTTTTTTGAGTCATCTCGTGTTCTTGGTTATAAGAACACGTGTATGATCTCCGTACTATAATTTAATAACCGTACAATTGTCATATAAACTGAAATATTATTTTCAAACTAGAACATTGGCAGAAATCACCGAAAATTCGGTGGATTGCCATTTAATATAAAAGTTGAAGTTGAACTTTTTTTTTATTACTTATGGGCTTGCTCTTGATCCCAGATTAAATATTTTGAAAATAGAGGTTGTTATAATAAATTTCCTTGAATGGATCTTTACCTGAATGGAATGAATTTTATATTATTTCAATTTTTATTTTTATATTTAACTTAAAAGTGTTATATGCAATATATTATTATTTTGTCTTTTTTATAAGGCTACACACAGTCATGACCTCTGGCTATTTAGAAAGGCAACATTTTATTTGATGTTTTTAACCATTTAATTAGTCATTGTTTTAAATAAGTGTTGACCTCTGAGTTTGTTTCGAATGTTTCTTCTCATAATAGTCAGCTAGGAAACACCGCTTTATCGTTCTATTATAATAAGAAAAATTATTATGACGGGTAAAAGAGTATTTTTTACCTATTTACAAAATAAACATCATTTTATTCATTTTGATTGTTCAAACTTTTAATAAAAACCGTGTTATAACTTTAATATTTTTCGTTATTTTTATATTTAAAACCCTTTGGAGGTTGCTGAAATATAAATAAGTATAAAAAAAATCGATGGATTCTCAGATTTAGTATTGTAACCTTGTCATGCCATTGTCACATATAAATGACAAGCAAGCGTATGCCTTGGTAACGCCAACGACACAAAAATATGACAAAAATATTGAATAAATCTTGGCATTTTATATACGGCGTAAATTCTAGCAGTTATGTAATATGCCGAAGGCAAAATGTCAGAGCAATTTAACTCGAATAGGTTAACATAGAAGTTGGATTTTAAACCGTTCAAAAAAGAAGCCCCGCGGAGAGCTCCGTCGACGTTTTTTTTATTATTTTGCAAACTGACGCCGTTTAAAAAGCCGAGGCATTATATAAACGGCGGATTCACAAAAAAATGTCTGGGTTTAAACAAGTAGATGTGCATTCGGTTAGTAAGCCAGTTTATCTAAAAAAACAATTGTTTGGAGCCCTTCATTAATCATGTGTTTTAGAATTTAAACCCATTTTTTTACCGAAAATATTATTTGACTACATATAATATTGCTTTTATTTAGAAACGGTTTTATAATAACGTTATTGTAGATTTTAATGTAGACATCACTTTGTTTTAAGACTATTTATTTCATTATGTATTTATTTATATTTTCAACTGTTTATAATTTTTTTTTCTGTTCTTGGTTTTCTTTTTTCTTTTATGTAAATAAATATCTATAATTCTAATTTTTTTTAACCTCTCCAGTTTTAAATTATTTGAGTAAATTGTATTCTAACTAAAAGAGAACTTCAAACAATCAATACACAGCTTTTTAACACATTTCCTAGCGAAACATTTGGCCGTTTGTGCAAGCAACATAAAACGTACACCCGCGAAAATATTTTCACAAACAATTGTTAAGTAAAATCATTAAACACATTGCAAAACTTTTGTTGCCAGGTGTATATGACGTATTATTTAATGCAATTTAGTGCTCTTGTTGATTCAACAAAGGTTAAGAATAGTGCACACGCTGAGATATCAAGCAAATTACTGTTTTGAAGGTCAGTACTGCTCCTCTCCTAAGTCATAGCGCGATATTGATTACAATCTGATTGATAGTGGTGCTGATTCTCTTGTTAACAAACTTAACTAAATTTAAATTAAATGCATCTTTCTCTTTCCATTTTTTAAAGAAAAGGACAGAAGATACATTTTAGTTTAATCCTGTCAAATTAGACAGCGCCTGAAGAAAATTGACGTATTAGACGCCATGTTTTAAATCGCGTCTAAATGATCTATGGAGTGTCTATTTGACAAGACTTAATTAATATTTTATCTTCTGTTCTTTTCTTAATTAAATGGAAAGAGAAAGATGCACTTAACTTAAATTTGCGTTAGTTTGTGAATAAGAGAATCGGCACCATTTTTTTTTTTGGTGACTTTTAATATTAAGATATTCAATTGCACGGTTTTGTCTTGTTTATTGCCAAGTTCGTACCAAAAAATCGCGTAATTCAGAATTCAATTACGCGTATTACTACACACAATTTCTGTGTGAATCAAACTACTTTTATCATAAGCAAATTCTCATATATAGACGATCTAATAAGATTAAATTGCGGGCGGAGTGGAAATTCTACGGTCACGTGACGCTCAAAAAAAAATTAAAAAATCGCGTAACTTCAAATCAGCGTAAAGTTAGTAGTAATTTAGATTGATATGTCGTCGTGTGCACATTATGATCCTGTATAAACCTTTTGAAATTGTAGATATCAAATCAACGACTGTCGTATATTCGAAGAATGCGTTTTAGACGATTTTCGCGTAAAAAAAACGCGTAATGTTTCGATTTCAAATGGAAGTCGTTTAAAACCTTTTTTTGGTCTTTTTTTCAAAGTCTTTGTCTTCATTTTCTTCAGATCTCTCAAAACGTTTGCTTATCAGTATCCTTCTTTGGTTATAAGTGATCATGGCATTAGATGTATTAAAATCTTCTTCGAAAGCTTGTAATGATTTCTGTCATTTATAATCTCCAACTTGTCTCTCTCTCTCTCTCTCTCTCTTTATAAATTATTTCTTTCTTTCTTTAAAAAATCATCCCAGCCAATCAGGGCTGTTAAAAACCACTTTCACTTCTTTTGGTTTAACATTCATACGTTGTCGAAAACCATCTCCAAAGATAACCGCCATTATTCACCCTAGAATAAAAATCTCCAGCTACCGTCCTAAATACAAAAAAGAACACACATTCCAAATTCAAATTTAAAATCCTAAAGGTGCGTGCACACACGGCCAAAGTCACATATAAACTTATATTTAGACACTTACGTTTGCTTGAAGATTCGCCGTTGTCGGTTTTCGCTTTTTTAGCGCTAGCACGGGTTGTGGTTGCCGATGCCTTTGCAGCCCGTTTCTTGGGCTTCGGATCGTCTTCCTCCGTCTTTATCGGGACTTCGAATTCTAGAAAGTATTTGTTTGATGTTTTATTTGGGGAATTATTTAATTCATACCAATGATATTATAAGTAAAAAGGTGTAGGTGTCAGCATGTGTCACTTTAAAATGTAGCTATTTGACCAAATTATAATGGTCACAAATTATATTCGTATCTTTTTCACTCGCAATACTAGAATCATGTCATCGTACTTTGACATGTAATTGTATGTGTGCGTTAGTATGCCGTTTTTGAAGATAAAATGTCGTAACCTATCTACGCCTTTTTACTTAAAATATCATTGAATGATACAGTAACTTTGTGGATTGATTCTCTCCTTGCAATCAACGGGGTGGAACTTTAAGGACTTATCACATCACACTAACAGTTGGCCAGGGTATACGGGGCGGGGCGGACAAAAACGCGTCTGGAACTCGCCGCGGCTGTACAGCAAAAAGGTCGCAGACGCGTGGCAAAATCGCACCGATTTAGTCGCGTGTTTAAATAAATAAATTTCTTTATTGTTCGTTTGAAATTGGAATACATGACAACGACGTACAATACACTGCTATTCGCGACGATTTCGTCACGCGTCCTCAACTAATACGCTACTATATGCGCGTTGAGGACGCTCAGAATCCGCTAGTATAATAAGGCCCTTAGTTAGAAGTGAATTAGGCATCAGGCCATTGTTTGGAAAAAAACTTTTTTTCTTTAAGGCCAGTAATAGAAAGAATTTGGAAAATAACTCATGAATATTATGGAGGGGAAAAAACAGTCGGCTTGGTAGGCAATTTAGCCAGTCTACAAGATTACCGAGATAAAGACCTGGAATCGAGGAATGATATAACTCAGATATTGTAAAACTTGATTAAAAAGAGTGTCCATGGAGTTTTTAGCTTGCTTATCTCCATAGAGATCTACATTTTGCAACAAAGTTTTAACTTTCTGACGAATCGTGTCATCTCAATGGCTCCTAATTTTCTCTGGGTCTTCTACTGCCCCACCGAAAGTCTCAAACGCCCACAAGGGGGCGTTAACGCTCACGTTGAGGACCTATGGTCTAAATGAAATAAATAAGTACTTTGAATTTTGATGTGCAGGTCATTTTAGAATAGATTTTTTTTTATATATGGGATTGACACAATCTCGCGTTAAGTAATTTGACATACCTATACCATATAACAATCTATTTCATAATGCCACTTGTCTAGGGGGCAGTATTCCGCGTCTGTAAAGCTTTCGTACAAAATTGTTTTGTATGGACGTAAGCATAGGAGCTGAATAAATATACGTAATCACAAATGCGATTATGTTTGCTCTAGGTCGCAATAAAGGAACGAAACCGTTATGGCAAAATGTTTTTCTACAAACCGGTTTAGGGAACGGAACCGGTTTTCGCGTCGGTGTGATAATTTAACCGGTATTACCGGTAGCCTTCATCGGCTTCACTTGTTAACTTAAATATAATTTGTCGTATCCCAAGGATAAGGCAAATTCAATAAATAAAAATATTAAAAACGGGATAAATAGCTTGCTTGTAATCCATACTAATCCATACTAATATTATAAATGCGAAAGTAACTCTGTCTGTCTGTCTGTTACGCTTTCCCGCTTGAACTACTGAACCGATTTGAATGAAATTTGGTACAGATATAGTCTGGGACCCGAGAAAGGACATAGGATAGTTTTCATCCCGGAAATCCCGCGGGAACGGGAACGGGAACTATTCCACGCGGACGAAGTCGCGTGCAGAAGCTAGTTTTTTCATAAAAGGCCGCCACCAGTGTTGCTGACATATTGGCAGGTTTCGCGAGTCATAACATATGCCTCGACTAAAGTTATATCGAGTGAAGAATCAAGGCTCGGATACCGGTAAAATTATTAAACCCTTACAAAAACCGGTTCCATTCGGTTAAACCGGTTCGGTTGTTCGGTTTTTTGGAGTGTCAGCAAAAGGAGGTCTGAATGTTCGGCTTAAGGAGTGTCAGCTAAGGGAGAACTTAATGTACTCACCGGCCCCAGAAAATCCATCGTCACCGGACCCCATATTGTCATCAGAATCTTCATCTCCTTGCATTTCCACCTTCACTATATTAGCTGTGTAAGAAAACAATTGTTAACAATTTTATCTATATACAATAATAATAGGCAAGACGACAAAATAATAATAATTAAATCGTCAGATAGATTGATTATCAAAAAAAATTGTGATACAGTGAGTTGAAGTATCGCGTGACATCACGCCTAGGTACATTTTTTACTGAACAGTGACGTCACAAACCCCTACTCCGAAACTTTGATTCTGTTTATCTGTTTTTTTTTAATTTAATCAAGCTAACAGCATGTTACCAATATTTTTAGTCTGCCTGTTACAGGCGGACTAAACAGAACGGAATTATGTGGTTGTCAGCTCTATTAATTTTATAAATATGAAAGGAGAAGCTGACTGACTGATATATTAACGGAGGGCCTACCAGTCACACTATATTTTAGGCACGATGAGGCAATTTTTAGTGTACGATACTTAAACACGTAATTGTGCTCAGGATTACCAACAACTTTTACAATGGGAACAAACCTGAAATCGCGAAAAAAAAATCTGCTGTTTTATGTTGATATTTTTTTCACAATCTCTGCTTTCCTCCCATAATAAAAACTGTTTGTTATCATGAGCACAGTCACGTATTAAGTATCGTACGTACTAATTACTAGTCACCCTATATAAGGGTTAAAAAATAAAGGAGCACTAGAAAAGGAATTTTAAAAATTCACCCCCAAGAGGGGTAATACGGGTGTCTAATCAACGGACGGAAGATAGTTGGAAATAAACATCATATTAATGAGAACTCACGGAGTCATCTCGTGTTCTTGGTTATAAGAACACGTGTATGATCTCCATACTGTAATTTAATAACCGTACAATTGTCATTTATACTGAAATATTATTTTCAAACTGGACATTGGCAGAAATCACCGAAAATTCGGTGGATTGCCATAATAAATACAAAAGTTGAAGTTAAGAACTCACGTCTAAACAACGTCTTGTTCTGCAAATGCTTCTTAAACTGCTCCTCGGTGTGCAATACTTGCTTCTTGAAGTTAATAGCGTTCCGTAGTTGCGTGATGCAGACCTCGCAGATACCGCCATCTTCGCCATGCTCTGATACGTTCAACTGTTGACAAGGATATAGAGACTATTGATACCAAATCATCATCATCTCCCTAGCCTTTTCCCAACTATGTTGGGGTCGGCTTCCAATCTAACCGGATTCAGTTGGATACTAGTGTTTTACGTGAAGCGACTGCCTATCAGACCTCCTCAACCCAGTAACTGGGCGACACAATACCTCTTGGTTAGGCTGGTCAGACTTTCTTGCTTTTGACTACCTGTAACGGCTGTCAAAGTTCTACAGATGACAACCAGGACCAACGGCCTAGTTCAAGATCAGATGGCCGTCCTGTGCTGTGGTAGCCAGGCAACTGATATACATACAATATTTTATGGAAATTACACCCAGACACAGAACAAACAACCATACCAAAATTTGTCCTGAGTGGGAATTGAACCCACAATCTCTGGCTTAGCAGTCAGGGTCACTAACCACAAGACCAACAGGCCAATGTAAAATTTTAAAAAAGCTAATATTCAGTTTACAATAATTATCAAACTCCGCCTCAAAAGCGACCTTATGTCGCCCTTACGACGGCAAAATAATAAAAGCGGATAAATTAGATTTCATATTTTATAAGTAGATAGCCAATACGAGCTAAAAAAAAATATGGAGCATATTGTGCGATTACTAAAAGAATTCTCACAATAAATTCTGAACTGATGAATACCACAAAGAATTTTCAGTCTATTTGCTATTTTCACAGTACGCAAGCGTAATTTCTCACAACGACTTGACCATCTAGACACGCTTGAAAGAAACGGGCCTTATCAAATCGGCGCGGCGGCTTCCATTATGGTTTTAGCCGATTAAATAATAAAAGCAATTTTCAGACTGGTTTTAAGAATATCTACCGATTTAAAAGTACTAATGCTAATGAGAATGTATTTGATATCTATTTGTATAGTTATTCTAAGCAAACAAAGGCGTTTAACTTACAATTATGTCGAAACACTCTCTCAACATGTCCGAATAAACCTCTTCTTCGCCCATCCAATGATATGTGCTTTGAATGTCTTTGAATGCACCTTCCGATGCACAACACCGACACATACCGGTATTTACTGTACTCTCCATCATTTTTAATGACAATAAGCTATCATTTAACTATATCTCAGAGTCTTAAATTAAAATTGAAAGTAGTGGGACGCTACAACACCGAAGCTCCGCCATTTTCTGGTATGTTTTTTTTTTCTCATTCCATTTTACGCTGTGGTTGGCAAAGGTAGCTCTAGTTAAACAGCCTATTCTGAATCGATTTAAAAATGGAAAGTGAAAAAGTATTATGAAAGTAAAAAAGGTTTGTTAAGAATTGTAACAAATATTATTTTTAGGAATATTGTTATTTATTATTATTCTCAATAAGGTAAGAAAATTACCTATGTTTTGTAGGCAGAAAAACTTAGGGTGCGTTCCAAAACATGCGAATAATTCACTCGAAAATTTAAAAAGAGATAGAAAGAACGAAAGAAAGAGAACGGCTATACTTACTGTTTTTCGCAATAAGTAATTTTCGCGCCTGTCAGTGCGAAAATTACTTAAGGTGAACGCAGACTTGGCCGCACCGCACGCGCCGCAGTCCCCGCAGTCATCGCATTTTCTGTGTTGTCGTTTCAGGGTCTGCGGCAGGGCTTGAAAACGTTACCAATTCACATTAAAAATACCGGTAAGTAACGTTATTTCCATAGAGATACTTGCATATCGGTATGATTTGGTAGCGTTATTTAGTAACATAACATTAAAAGAACGTTAAAAATAGCGTTAAAAATTACCGGTATTTTTAATGTTATTGTGCGTTGCCCTTTTTTCCAAGGCCGCGCGGGCGCGGCTTGGCGGGTAGTGGCGGCGCCGCGCCGCGCCGGTAACAAAACTGACTCATACCGATAAAATTAACGTTATCGTACATTATAACGTTACGTATGTTTAACGGTAAAATGTGCCAGATATAACGTTAAATTTGGTAACGATACCATATTTTTAACGGTATTTCAAGCCCTGGTCTGCGGCAACTGCGACGCGGGTAGGTGTGCGAGGTGGCATAGAACTTCATATATAAAGAATTCGAATGCGAAGACTGCGGCGCGTGCGGTGCGGCCAAGTCAGCGTTCACATTTTACTCTACCGAAAGCGTTCCAAAATACTGCTCGTGTAGCTGTCGAGTAATTGTTCGGTTACCCTCGGTTTTACTCGGCTCATTTCGGAACGCTCTAGAGTAACTTTCGCACTACTCCGTGTAATTCTTACCCTTTTTGGAACGCACCCTTATTAAAAAGATGACAGCTGTCATGATTGGCATATTGCGTTTCAGAAACCGAAAGTATCATTTAATAGCCTTCCATTCTTTAGCATTAAAAAGAGAAAAGTAACAGCGTTTCGTCCTCTAAATGAACAAGACGACACTACTAAAACTATGTTTAATATTATAACATACCTATTACCTGCATTAAACATTTCTGTCATTATTTTAATAGATCTTGAATTTGGATATCGCTCTGTAGATAATTATTAAAAATTATTAGAATAAGTTAACTAAAAGTCGTGAAAAGTGTATATAAACGCCATGTCGTACGACATCGCGTGTCGTTGCTGCCTCGTGCGAGCTCCCGACAAAGAATTGAAGACTCAGTATTCAATTTTGGGCAAATCAGAAGTGTACGCCGATATGTTGAAAGAATGCTTTGAAATCCAGGTAAATAATGGTTGTAAACAACCTCTTTTCAATAAAAAAACAAACAACATAGGCTTAAGCATATATCTATGCCTAAAACTTTGCAGAAAAAGTAACAAAACTGCTTATATTTTAGCGTATATTTGAATTGTATTTGTAACTTGTTTATTGGTTTTAATTGACCTGATTCATAATAATTTAGTCTTGTGGTGCGTTTTTGTTTTGTTTTTATGTTTGGCCAGTACCATACTCTAGATGGAGGATAATATATTACATTATTTACACATAGTAAGGTACTGACAAGCAAACAAAATATTTATTAGCTGCATTATATGTTAAATAGTGCTTGACTTGTTATCTATGGTAAATCTGCCACAGACTGATGGCTGTTGTCCCAGGATATTTATTTATTTAAACCTTTGATCTCACATGATTCAAGACACAATAGAAAGACAATTTGACTAGCCTGTTGGTCTTGTGGTTAGTAACTCTGACTGCTAAGCCGGAGGTTGTGAGTTCTATTCCCACCCAGGAAAAATTATGTGTGATGAGCGTGATTGTTTGTTGTGTCTGGGTGTAATTTTTTTATACTATGTATGTATTTATAAAGTATATAAGAAGTATATCAGTTGTCTGGTTACTATAACACAAGCTCTGCTTAGCTTGGGATCAGACGACCATGTGTGACTTGTCCCAAAATATTTATTAATTTATTTAATCCTTAAAGAGACTCCAGACACAATGACACAATAGAAAGACAATAGCAGCCTGACAGCCGGCTGTCGATTAGTTGTCGAAAGGTTAATAGCAGCACAATAGCTGGCAGTCCCTTGGTAGTTAAAATGTTAATTTTTTTTTTTTTGGGGGAGTGGGAAATCATCAAATGACTGCTCCCGTCCTGGGTGCGGCGGGAGGGCGTGTCAGACTTTTACTGACTAAAACCCACTCATGTTCCTTAGGTTGCCCTTTATGTTCCGGGGTCACGGTAACTATTATAAACATTCCGCAGCAAATGTTAAATATCATTTTTGATTTGTATGTTCCTTTCAAATCCCAGATTTTACTGGACTCCAATGACACTGACGGTGGAATTTGTGAAGTCTGCATCACAAGACTTCGAGATGCCTGCAATTTCAAGGATCAAGTGCAGCAATGTCAGAAAGAGTTCATATCTAAACTTAACGCTTATAGTGTTAAACGTAAGTATCGGATAGCTGCTAAAAAAATTAAAAAGCCTCATTTAATTAATTCAAAATCTATTTTAAATATAATTAACAATATAATAAACAAAACTATAAAATAATACTAAAATTATTAACAATAAAAATGTAATGCAAATAATAATAAAACAAACAATGATTAAAATAGGCATCAAATCCTGAATAGCCTCCTTCAATATTCTTACCTAACATGGTTTAAATGTGTAGATAGATGAAATAAATTAGTTAAATCTTCAAACTCAAGACACTAGCAGTGCGACAGCCGGCTGTCTCTTGGTCGTTGAAATGAATAAAAAGTAAAGTTATTCATAACCTAACAATGTCTCTACATTTTTGTTGCAGATGAGTCAGGACCTAAGGTGAAGGAAGAATTCCTTGATGATTTGGATGATGATAACGGGATATACTTTCTTGGTAAGCATCGTTCTATCTTGTGAAGCTTGTAGTCAAGTAACTGGGTGAAAGGTTACCCCTTTTTAGGGTTCCGTACCCAAAGGGTAAAACGGGACCCTATTACTAAGCCTCCGTTGTGTGTCTGTCTGTCTCCAGGCTATCTCATAAACCGTGACAGCTAGAAAGCTAAAATTAGTACAAATGATGTATTTCCGTTGCCGCTATACTAACAAATGCTAAAAATGAACAAAATTAAAATATCATACAATAAACGTGTTTTTTCGTATTTTTTTGCTCAATATTAAAAACGGTAACAGGTAGACGCTTCAAATTTTCAGAGAATATTTACTACATATTACCTTTCAAAATAAATAATTAAATAACAATAAAGTAAATATTAAAGGGGGGCTCCCATACAACAAACGTAATTTATAAACAATTTTATTCCCTTGGTTAGGTTGATCAGACTTTCTGAATTCTGAATGCCTGTAACGACTGTCAAAGTTCTACGAATGACAACCGGGCCCGTTTTTATGTGCTTTCCGAGGCACGGGATGTCAGTAATATTCAAGATAAACTTAAGAAAGTACATATGATTTTTTAAGTGGAGACAGTTGAAGGGGTGGAGAATGACTTTTTGTCTCTTTCTAACGCGAGCGAAGCCGCGGGCCAGTAATGTAATAATCTTTTACAGAGTTAAAAGAGGAGATGTCAGACGACTTCGACGGCTTCAAAGATGAGGACGACAACAAAAAACTAGCAGAAATCTTTGGCTTTAATGACGTCACCATTAAGAAGAGATCCGAAAAGCGTCGGAGCAAGAAACGGCTTCTACTCGAAAATGGGGGGAAAGGTACGGAAGTCATTAAATACTAGTGTCCGACCGAAGGTCTGTTTTTGGCCGAAGCCGAAGCCGATTAGGTAATCGGCAATCGCCACAACCTTCGGCCGAAGCCGAAGCCGAAGGTTTGTAATCTCTCAGTAAATAATTTTGTTCAATAGTGGTGCTGGATTCTCTTGTTCACAAACTTAACTAAATTTAAATTTACGTTAGTTTGCGAATAAGAGAATCGGCACCATTGTCTACAAGCTACAATACGGTATATTACCATCAATTGACGTACTTTTTATGAGTTGTCAAAACGATATACTCCCATCGATTTTGTATGGCAAAACACCACTAAGTAAACAGCTCAATTGTCTAACTATTTATTGATTGAAAAGCATCTCAAAATCTAATTTTACGGTAAATTGAATATGAGCCAGATTTTTAGGGCTTCAATTAGGAGATTTTTTATAGTTATTTTTCCTTTTCTTTAAAAAATGGAAAGAGAAAGATGCATTTAACTTAAATTTAGGTTAGTTTGTAAATACGACCGGTCCGTTGCTCTCTCACTCTGTCTTTCGTAACAGTTCGTTTAATCTCGACGGTTGTTCGGACCTTCGGCTTCGGCCGGGTTTTGGGCCGAAGCCGAAGGTTTCGCCGAAGATGGTTTTTTTGGCCGAAGGTGGCCGAAGCCGAAGCCGAAGCTTCGGTCGGACACTATTAAATACTAAGACCGCGAGCGCTTTTAAGTGTCTAAACACTATGCCGAACGTACGCGACCGAAGTTCCGCGGCTGATTTTACGTTCCAACGTATTCGGCTGATATGACACACCATAAGTGCCGAACTTACGCGGCAGAAATTCAGTTGCGCAACTTTGTGTGTATATTCAGTGTTGCAGTGGGCATGCCTGCCTCCCGCTGTGTGTGTATATTCAGTGTTGCAGTGGGCATGCCTGCCTCCCGCTGCTCCCCGCTCCCGATCTCCGTCGGCAATCGAACCGAACTTCGGTCGCGTATAATGTGTGTTCTACAGAATACGTTGCCGCCGAATTTCCGCTGAACTTACGCCCGACTGAAGTTCGGCTGTACGCTATAACGCAACGTAATTTCGGCATAATGTGTCGCCAGTAATTCAAATAGCATTGCAGGCGTAATCATGCCGAACTTCCGTCGCGTATCCTCGGCATAGTGTGTTTAGACACTAAGACTTTGAGAGCCTTATTGCAATATTTTTTTTATTTCACAAAAAGTAGGAACATGTTGCACTGTATACAAAGTAATGTCTTAATATTAACAATATCACATCATTAGCACAGTCTTGTTAACTTTATCCCTTAAACTGGGTCTAGCCTGTATCTTAATTCAACTACGGTTTTCTTTACGATTTTTTATTGTTTTATTATTTTTTACGTTTCTATAAGTCAATTATTAAAAACAACAACCGTCAATTAAATATTCAATTACATAATAATAAATGTCAAGTTAATATAATCTGTTTACAATTTACTAATATTATGTTATACTGTCATCTATAAATTCATTAATGCTATAAGCCTTTCTTCAGTAAATGGGTACTTGCGTGATTTGACCAATACGATTGTATGCTCTTTAAAAGAGACAGATTTTCTATCGGACATTAATTTTCGGGCACGGATGGCAGCAATGATCTTATAAGTAAAAAAAGTGTAGATAGGTTATATGCAGTCAAAAAGTGGCACATCAAAAGTTTGCCAATTGACCAACACTATACTGAGTATCGCGTTGGCATTTGACGTTTATCTCTTTTTCACTCGCACTAATTCAATCATGTCATCCTACTTTGACGTGTAATGTATGTGTGCGTTAGTGTGCCGTTTTTGAAGACAGAATTCCGTTTGGGTAACCTATCTACCCTTTTTAGGGTTCCGTAGTCAACTAGGAACCCTTATAGTTTCGCCATGTCTGTCTGTCTGTCCGTCCGTCCTCGCTTAATCTCTGTGACTGTTAGCACTAGAAAGCTGGAATTTGGTACCAATATGTATATCAATCACGCCGACAAAGTGGTAAAATAAAATTTGGAAAAAAATGTTTTATTAGGGTAGCCCCCCTATATGTAAAGAGGGAAGTGTTTTTTTTTTAATTTCAACCCTGACGTGTGATATATTGTTAGATAGGTATTGAAAAATGAATAGGGGGTAACTAAAATCATTTTTTGATAATGTCAATAATTTCGGAAATAATCACTCCAAAAGGAATAATCAAAGCGTCCCCCCCCCCCCTCTAACTTTTGACCCGTAGGTTTAAAAAATATGAAAAAAATCTGGAAAGTAGAACTATTACTATTTATAAGGACTTTCTAGGAAAATTATTTTGAACTTGATGGAAAGAACAGTTTTGGTACAAAAAAGACAAAAAGGTTGTACAAAATAATTTCTGCGTACTTAGTATGTCAACGTAACAAAAGCCTTTTTTTAAACTTATAAGTGGGAACACTTATTGTGACGGACGGGAAACTACGGAACCCTACATTGAGCGTGGCCCGACACGCTCTTGGCCGGTTTTTTTACTTATAACATCATTGGATGGCAGTATAAAACAACAAACATAACGAAAGTCGCTGACTTCCGAAATTTAAGTTACTTTTAGTTTTAATAAGGCTATTTTTTATGATTTTTAACGGCGATGTTTTATTTAGCACCTCTTTTTTTCGGCGGTGAAAATACTAAAACTTGCTATATATTCTAATTGTACATAATAATATTAATTATAAAATAACCTACTGCTATTCGTGTATACAATCACTTACCGCAAGCCATTAAACAGTTAAATGGAAACATGTTTAAAAATAAACAAAAAAAAAATTAATTGAAAATGTATTAAAATCTAGTTTTTTGATAAAAAAAAATAGTATAATATGTAAACACCTGCATATCCGACATGGGTAGACTGTTGAAACAAAACAAATAAATATAAAGTTTATTATAAGAACTTTATGTACAATCAACCCAATGGAATCATGACCCACCATAAGCTTTTTTTCCTACAGACATTCAAATACAATTAGGTCGGCAATCGCGAAAACATGTGTTAAAAATGTCACACGTCTAGTCTTATTATTTTGACAGCTTCAAACGATTTGTCGTCGAAATGGGTCATGATTCAATTTTGTCGATAGTACACAATTATGATATCTTTAACTAGCTCGCGACTCTGTCCGCGTGGAATAATAGCTCCCGTTCCCAGGGGATTTCCGGGATGAAAACTATCCTATGTCCTTTCTCGGGTCCCAGACTATATCTGTACCAAATTTCATTCAAATCGGTTGAGTGGTTTAGGTGTAAATAAGAGACAGACAGACAGACAGAGTTACTTTCGCATTTATAACATTAATATAGTACGGAAGTACGGATTGATGTTGTAAAAATACCCATTTGTCTACCCAGAACTGAAGCCCAAAACGCGTAAAATAAACATCCTCCGAGGCCTCAGCGCCCAACAGATGCGCGTGAACAAGACGCTGAAGCCGCTGCAGATGGCGGCGCGCGCGCGTCTCGTCAGCGACGGCACGAAGCACCGGCTCAACATCGACGCGCTGCTCAAGCACTCCAACTGCACGCCGTTCGCCAACAAGACTATAGCGGGTGAGTGGTGGTGATCTAGTGTCTTTTTGCGTTTCTCGGTTCTCTTTTGTGGGTTGGGGGTTCATTTTTCTCATTTCTAGGTTGTCTTTTTTGGTTTCTCTGTTCTCTATTGTATCTTCCCGGTCTTTTTTCGCATTTCTAGGTTCCCTTTTCTCGTTTCTCTTTTGTCGTTTTAAAGTTCTCGCTAGTTGCTTTTCTCGTTTTAGTGGCTTTTCTCGGTTCACGATTTTCATTGGTCGTTTCTCTTTTCTCGTTTCTCGGTTAAAGTGTCCTATTTGTCGTTTCTCGTATTTAAGTTGTCGTTTCCGAGTTCTCATTTCTCGATTAGGTTTTCGTTTCTATAACTAAGTCATAGGGCCACGTAGTTGTTATCCGGCCGCGGTGTCAGCATCAGCACACAACAGATGCGCGAGAACAAGACGCTGAAGCCGCTGCAGATGGCGGCGCGCGCACGTCTCGTCAGCGACGGCACGAAGCACCGCCTCAACATCGACGCGCTGCTCAAGCACTCCAACTGCACGCCGTTCGGCAACAAGACTATAGCGGGTGAGTTGTGGTAATCTAATGTCTTTTTGCGTTTCTCTGTTCTCTTTTATAGCTTCCTGGTCTTTTTTCTCATTCCTCGATTACCATTTATCGTTTCTCGGTTCCCATTTGTCGTTTCTCGGTTCCCATTTGTCGTTTCTCGGTTCCCATTTGTCGTTTCTCGGATCTCTTTTGTGGGTTAGCGGTTATTTTTCTCATTTCTAGGTTCCCTATTCTCGTTTCTGATTTATCTTTTGCCTTTTTTAGGTTCTCTTTAGTCGCTATTCTCATTTCTAGGTTCTCGATTCTCATTTCTCCATTAGTTCCCGTCTCGATTCTCGTCTATTGGCTTTAGATTATCATCTCACGGTTCTATGCTAGTTCTAGTTTCTATAACTAAGTCAAAGGGTCATATAGTCGATATCCCTCCGCGGTCTATAAGTCAGGGGCCACGGGCCACATAGTCGCGGTGTTAGCATACAACAAATGCGCGTGAACAGGACGCTGAAGCCGCTGCAAATAGCGGCGCGCGCGCGTCTCGTCAGCGACGGCACGAAGCACCGGCTCAACATCGACGCGCTGCTCAAGCACTCCAACTGCACGCCGTTCGGCAACAAGACTATAGCGGGTGAGTGGTGGTGATTAGAGGTTGCAAAAATTCGATAATTTTCATTTTCGAATATTCGAATATTTTTTCAGTGCTATTCGAATTTTATTCGAATATTCGAATATTTAAGAAAAAATAATAAAACACAGAATATCAGCGTTTATTGGTTTAGGAATTATATTTTTATGCAGATAAGTAAACCTAGCACAATAATTATTTACTTATTCAACAAAATTTTACATGAAAATGTTAATCAAAACAATTATATTTTTTTAAACAAATTTAACAGTCTCTCTCTCGGTAATAATAAAAACAAAATAAATGTCTTTTTTTTTGGTGAGTGGGAAATCATCAAATGACTACTCCCGTCCTGGGTGCGGCGGGAGGGCGTGTCAGGCTTTTACTGACTAAAACCCACTCATGTTCCTTCGATTGCCCTTTATGTTCCAGGGTCACGGTAACTATTATAAACATTCCGCAACCCCGGCAGGTGTGACCCTGTTCTTGTGCTGATTTTTTCTCTTTGAGGCGCGCGTGGAACAAAACGCGCCGTCGACGCGGTCCTGGTCCTAGCCGGGCGGCGAGCTACCCATCGTGAGCCATCCGCAGAACCGCATCCCATGGCCAGCGGTAGTCGTCTTGCGACTCTCGACGTCTTCGCCTGGGTCTTAGTCCGGGGCGAGAGGCTCGTCGCTTCCTTTACTAGCATAACTGCTTCGCAGAAGGAGGCGACGGCATCCCATTCCGTCTCGCCCCGAAGCATGGCCTGAAGCAGCGCCGGGCGCGAGAGGTCACCGCCGCCGACCACCTCTACGAGGACACGAGAAATAAATGTCTTTCTCTCTTGTTAATAATAAAACAAAAAGTATCACATACATACGTAAATGTGTCGTAAAAACGTTACAGTATTATTTTCATAATATGCATTATTACACTGAAAAATCAGTTTCATCAATTATAATTCGGAAATAAATCAGATTTACCTATTATAACATTTTTAAACAAATTCAACTCTTCTGTTAATAATAAGAACAAAATATACATCTTTCTCTCGCTCGTTAATAATCAAAAGAAAAACTATCACATGTCACTAAAAAATCAAATTCGTCAATATTAATTCGGAAAAAAAAACAGAATCACATATTAAGTATAAAATTCTAAAATAAATTTTAAAGTCGTTCTCCCTCTTTAATAATAAAAACAAAATAAAAGTATCTAAAATCACTTCAAAAAAGAAAATGCACCATGGTGAAGTTGGATATATATAGCGGCTTTTCGAAGGACCAATAAGCGTTGTGTTTTTGCGGGAAAATAATTTTTTATGCTGGATCGAATGACGTATATTGGACGACACAGTAAATTGAGCAAAATGGGAGTAGGTATGGGAATATAGGTATGACTTACTTGGAAGCACTGGATCTCGGTTTGGAGCACCGACTGCCGACGTAGGTACTTATCTGAAGACACACAGGTTCTTTGCACTCGCGTCGGTGAATCGATTGTATTATCCCACTTTGTCACTGGTGTCGGCCGACACGTTAAATAGTTATGTTATACGCAGCACAGGTACACTGGTACAGCGATTTTATGCGGAGTTACGAAAAATGCGGTGATCGCGGTGTTGAGCGGTTGGCGTCTTGATTCGCAAGAGGGCGGATGTTGATGGCTTCTTCTTAAACATGGCTTCGGCGGAAGCGTCGCTCATTGGCTTTGCGGTGTAGCATATTTTGCAGTGCGGAAATTGGATTGGACAAGAAAAAGGAGTATGATTGGCTCAATAATGTCGTCCAATAGGAATTCTATTCTTAATATGTGAGATGCGTTCAGAAACGTGATACTAAAATTTTATTAACTAGCAATATCTAGCTTGCGTAAGCATTCTGCCCGGCTTTCGAGGATATGAAGTATTCTCAAAAGGTAAGAAATTAAATTATAGCGGATTGAAAAAGGAATGATTGAAATATGTTAACTACAGCTAAATTAGGCTTTAATTTTTTAATTATTGTGAAGGTAAAGGACATAGTTTAACAACGGGTCTTTTGAAAGAGCCACTGCATGTCTTTACCATGGCAACGCGGGTTGTCCCATCCCTGCCGGGGAAAATCTCGGTGATTATGCCCATTGGCCAACGTAAAGGAGGGACATCATCCTGATGTATGAGAACCACTGTACCAATCTTAATATTGTCGACGGCATTCAACCATTTTTGCCTAACTTGTAAGTTATGTAGATATTCTATACGCCATCTTTTCCAAAAGCTACAAACCATTTGGTCAAGCAATTTTTTGCGGCAAGTTAGAGATTTAGTCGTTTCGGGAACGTTCACGACAGGCAACGTAGTCAATGGAGAAGCCATTATAAAATGAGCGGGAGTAAGCGGTTCTGGGTATGGGTCCTCATTCAGGACACAGAGCGGTCTGGAATTTAGAACTGCCTCAATTTCAGTGAGGACAGTAGAAAGCTCCTCATAAGTAAGGAGTTGAGAACCGATAACACGGTATAAATGTGTTTTAGTAGATTTAATATTTGATTCCCACAGCCCTCCAAAGTGAGGGGCGCGGGGTGGAATCATTTTCCACTCTATGCGGTAGCGGTTAGCAAGTAGTTCTTGTAATTGAGCCTTGGCTCCAACGAAATTTGTTCCGTTGTCGGAATATAAATAAGAGACAGGTCCTCTGCGGGAAATAAATCTCTTAAAGGCTGAAATAAACGTGTCCGATGACACGTCGGTTACCAATTCAATATGAACTGCTTTGGTAACGAAACAAATGAATAAACATATGTAAGCCTTCTGACTTCTTTGGCCTCTGCGTCGACATAAAGTTACTTTGATGGGACCAGCGTAATCCACACCAGTATGAACGAAAGCTTTAGTCTCTTGTACGCGACAAGCGGGTAAATCAGCCATCTTTGGGCTGGAGTGAGAAGGAGAAATTTTGAAACAAAAGTTGCAAGCATGTACCCTTTGTCTTATGACACCTCTGGAAGAGAGGATCCAATATTTTTGGCGTAACAGAGAGCTAAGAAGGCTTACACCGGCATGACAATGGATGCGATGATAATACACTGAAAAAAATGCAGACTAACTAAGATACATTTTCTCTTAGTTGGCATCAAAATGTTTAGAATAATTATTTATTTTGTTCCTTTGTACAATATAGCTTAGTTGCCAGAACAAATTCAATTTATTTATGTCGACAATTTTGCTCATGAACAGTATATTCAACTGGCTATGTTACATCATACATGCTTTGTTAGATTTTACTTCTCCACTTTTATGTATCAAATAATAATTTGAGTTCATGGTAACAAGCAACTTGTTAGCAGTATATAAATTTATATCGTAGTTTTTAACAACGAGCATGATTGACTAGATAGCCTGCTTAATTAAATTAAACAAGAGAAGTGGTCGCATAAAATAACGCTTTGTTATTTCAACAAAACGCGGCGGCCGGCCGCCGCCGAACTTGTCAATCTTGAATCTTGTCATTGTCATTTGTCATCGCTACACGCGCGCGTACCGTTTCCGTGAGTTGCTTGCGTGTGATAATTTTTGAAAAATAAGTAAGTTCTTGCTTATCTAGTGAATACTATAACATGGACGAAGTGGCAGAATTATTAAAGACATGGTCCGATATCATCCCAAAATTTGCAGGTAAGATAAGATAGAAACTATTTTGTATAGCTCAAATTATTCTTTTACCCTTGTTTTAATGTAAATTTTACGAGTACTTATTTTGATCACTTTTAAAAAATGTTTTCAAACTAACAACATAACACCTCAATAAGATGCTATATGTTGTTATAGTAATAATATTATGTAAGTAAATTGCCTACTCCAGACTCCAGAACAATATTTATTTTACCCAGTGGCTTACCAACCTTATTTTTGCTTGCAGATTTATCGGATTTAGAATTTGGACGGGACTCAATAATTAATGTATCTGTTGCAGAGGACAAAGAAAATGTGCCCACAAGTTATGTCGAAAATTATGTTATTTATCTGTCTGTTACACTGTCATAGCTGAGCTGCTAAACCCATAATTATAAAATTTTGCAATATAAATATTCTAAGCTATTCAAAAAAATATGTAACTCTTAGATGCGCCTTATAATAAGTGTTTTGTGTTATGTAAGGTGATTAATAAAGTTATAATAAAATATGGTTGTTTGATTGCTATACTATTTGTACCTATTGGCTAAGTCCAAGCCGTTGTACTAAGCCGCTGTCATATGAACTACCTGTATTCGTCAATCCAAGTCGGTGTCTTTTGCACATCCACAAAGTACCTACCTAACTTATTGTAATTTTTATTAACTACAATATGTTACTTTGTGGATGTGCAACATGCTGTGACTTGCATTGACGAATACAGGTAGTTCATATGACAACGGCTTACGTCTACGACGAAAATGAGGTTAGTTGTATTAATCAGTTCATCACGGTTACTTCATGCAAGATCTTAGTTGAAACAACATAAGATTGACGAATACAGGTAGTTCATATGACAACGGCTCATGTCTACGACGAATATGAGGCTAGTTGAATTAATTAGTTTATCACGGTTACTTCATACAAGATCTTAGTTGAGACAATTATGAACTTCATTCATTCCATAATGTTGCACAGACGTATCGTGCAAGATCTTAGTTGAATCTACAGTTAAGTGTATTGATGTGACAATGTCTCATCCTTGAACTGGCCAACATTTGAGCTAAATTAAATAACTACCCGTAATTATAGCAATTCATTACTTAGTAGACGGAACTCTGATAATTTAACAAAGTTCTCATAGCTGCAGAAGGCAAGATCTTGTTAGGCTCGTATGGAGTCATGATGCGTGATCACATTAAACAAGATGTTTATTAAAGCAAACAAATTTTTTTTTCAGTGTAGTCTATTAGAACATGTGTAAAATTATCATGTTTAGGTAAAAGCGCGGGATGCTGAGCTTCATAAGGAAGGTTCGCATTTGACAACCTGCCACCAATTCTAATTATATTATGCTCGTCTATAAACAGATCGAGTTTCTTAAAGTGTGAGCGAAGTTTTTTACTTTTAATTTCGTCATAAATATCTAAAAAATGAAATTGTTGAATACAACGAATTAAATAAATTTCAGCGGTAACTAATTCACGGACAGTAATTGCCTTATGTGACTTGTCATAATGAATAATATGCAAAAATCTCAAAATGTATACAATTATGCGCAATATTTTATTTAACGATGTAAATTTTTGAGAAAGACTATATATCAAATTAAGTTCTGATTCGGTAGATACTAATGTTAAAGATTTATTATTAAACTCAGGCAATTGCTCACTGCATGAGGAGACAAACGGAGTGATAGGCCACTCAGCAGTTGGTCGCAGAAGCCACTCAGGGCCATGCCACCATAAATTATGGTTTAGTAACTGTTCAGGTAGAAGACCTCGAGACAGACAGTCACTAGGATTTTCCTTTCCATTAATATGGTAAAAATGTTCAGGATCAAGATTTTCTTGACATTTAGCGACGCGGTTACTAACAAAAATGCTCCACTTGTGTGGTGAGGAATGAATCCATGAAAGTGTTATTTTAGAATCGGAAAAGGCAAATATTTTATTAATAGCGGTGCGAGAGCGGTAAGTGACATAAACTAATTTAATTAGCTTAGACAAAAGAACAGCGGCGCAAAGCTCTAGACGAGCCAGAGATACGACCTTAACAGGTGCAACTTTAGATTTAGCACACACCAAAGTTACGTGTGTATTACCATCTGTGTCAGTGACATGTAAGTATATGACGCAGCCATACGCATTCAAGCTGGCGTCAGCAAAACCTACTATATTTGTCACGCAACCCATAGTAACGGCTACATGACGCGGCAATTTTAAAGAAGAAAGTAGAGGCAGCTGCTCTTTAAATTTTTGAAAGAGAAGTACGATAGAATCGGGTGGAGTTTCATCCCAATCTGTGTTTAATTTCCATAATTCTTTTATGAGTAATTTCGCGAATAAAACTACAGGTGCCACTAGACCGAGAACATCCCACAGACGGGCAATAGTGGAAAGTATGGAGCGTTTAGTACAACTTTTATCTATATCAGATGTAGTAAAGGTGAAACAGTCCTCGGAAGGAATCCATTTGAGTCCAAGGATCTTTAAATTATCCCCGTCAGAAAAGTTAATTGAAGAGCGGTGAGAATGTGGAATAACCTCTAGTAATTCCGAGGAGTTACTTGCCCACTTAGTAAGGTCAAAGCCCCCAGCCTTAAATAAGGCGATAAGTTCAGCGGATAGAATCTTGGCTTCCTCCAGAGTAGGGGTTGAATTAGCCAGGTCATCCATGTATAGCTCATGAGAAGCGACAATGGATGCGAGCGGGAAGCGATGTTTTTCATCCTCTGACAGCTGGCGCACAGTGCGCATGGCTAGAAAGGGACTGGGCTTGAGACCGAAGGCAACTCGGTTAAATTGAAATTCGCGAACAGGTTCAGTAGTATTAAATCGAAACAATATTTTTTGATATTTTCTATGTTCATCAATAACCTTAATTCGAAGGTACATCTGTTTTATGTCAGCCGTAACTGCAATAGGAAACAAACGGAAATTTAAAAGTAATATAAATATGTCAGCCTGTAAATTCGGCCCTGTGTGCAATAAGTCATTTAATGAAACGCCATTATGAGACTTAGCACTTGCATCAAGGACAATGCGTACTTTAGTAGTTTGTTTATCATTCCTAATAACAGGGTGATGCGGTATGTAATATCCTATAGTCTGATCAACAGAACTAGGTGCGGTTTCAGTTAAATAATTTTGATCGATATACTCTTGGATTATTTCGTTATAACTAGCGCGCAAAGCAGGGTCGCGAAGCTTAGTTTTTTCCAAATTAATTAAACGTCGATAAGCGACAGCATATGAATTTCCGAGTGATTCTGGATTTTTACAGAATGGTAACGCGGTACAATACCTACCACTGGAGTCACGTGACACGGTAGAAGCGTACAGCTGTTCACATTCCCGTTCAGCGGGGCTCATAAAAGATTTTGAAGGTATTTCTTCGATATTCCAAAATTTATGTAAAGATTCGTCTAACGACAGAAAACAATGAGAATCATCTATATTTAACGCGGTAGAAAAATATGAAGCGGTATTTAAATCAACGAGACTGTTATTGTTATTAGATAAACTAGAGGGTATCTCACCCATAAGAATATAACCAAACACGGTTTCAATAGCGGACGGCGCGGTAGGTGAGATAATTTTATTATGAAGTAATAAATACGGAAACAGTTTTGCCCCTAGAAGCAATTCAACTTCACCGGGCACGTGCCACAGGGGGTCGGCTAGCGGTAACTCGAACAAATGTTGCACAGCAGAGGTGTCAACAAAGTGAGATGGTAATTTATCCGTTATACAATCAATAACAAGAGCGGTTATTTTAAAAGAATTTGTTTTATTTTTTGCAGTAACTGTTATCTCCACGTAACCTATGATAGGCCGGGAAGAGGTGCCTACACCCTTTATGACTGAATTTGAAAGCGGTATAATATTTAATTGCAGTTTCTTACAACAAGCCGAAGTAATTATATTATTTTGTGAAGCGTTATCTATTAAACACCGTACAGAAACGTATTTGTTATATTTGTTATCAACATAGACTTGTGCTGTTGACAAAAGAACCGTAGTCTGTGGATTCTTCAAACCTACGCGGGAACACGCACATAGCGCCACCTGTTGTGAATGCGCGGAACTAGGTACAGCATCAGCCGATATCGATCGCGGCTGTGAACTTTGTTCCAAATGTAAAAGAGAGTGATGTTTTTTGTTACACGTTCTACAAGTGTGTATAGATTTACACTGTGAGGCAGTGTGTGTTGCACTAAGACAGTTTACACATCCACGTTTGTTTTTAATAAAATCCAAACGCGAACTGGCCGATATTGCTTGAAAGTTTGGACAGGTGTAAAGCTTCCAATGATCTTTGTTATTACAATATAAACAAGTTTGATTATTATCACAAGCAACAAAAGTATGTACTGTATTATCACGTGACTGATTACGATAAGAATTATTTTTATTATTGTTGTTACCTAATGATGCGGTCCGAGAAGAAGTAGATCTATCTAATATTTTAACTTGCGATTTTATGAATTCAACGAAATCTTTATAAGTAGGGATCTCCACATCTCTCATATGCATTTCGAATAAATTTATAATAGCGGGATCTAACTTTTTCAAAGCCAAATTTAAAAACAAAAAATCTTTTAAGTCTTCAATTTTTAATTGTTCTAGTGCCGAAACAGATGCATGAAAACTTTCAATAAAACTATTTAAAGATGCGGAATTATTAATTGCGGGTTTGATATTCAATATGTTAGACATATAGTGTGAGCCTAGTGCTCGTTTATCTTGATACTTTTGAACTAAACTGTTCCAGATAGACACGTAATTTTCCCCTGACGGAATAATTCCGGCGGTAATTTGCAATGCATTTCCTTTTAGATTACCTAATAAATACTGCACACGTTGAGAATCTGTAAGGTTTAAATTGCCATGTATATTAGATTTAAATGATTCATAAAAAACTGGCCAATTTTCAATTTTACCGTCAAAGAACGGAATCTGAATTGGTGGCAGCTTGACCGAGCATTTTGACTGCGTCGCGGTATCGCTAGACTTTGAGTCATTCAATGACCTTGAGGAATTCGCTTCAATAAGTGAACGTATTCTCTCGACACGAGTGTAAACGCCGTCAAATGATATTTGACTGTTATAATCAATTTTATGATCAGGATTTAATTGTAAAGAATATGTATTTATTTTATCTATGTTGGTACTAAATTCCTGACGAATGACCGAGAGTATTTGTGTGTCTGCCATAAACGTCTCTGCCGAACGAAGCTCAATACTAGTCGTATTTATTTTCTTTGAAGTTTCATATAATGACGATAAACGCTCAAAGATTGCTTGATTTTTGGCTTGCAGTAATTTAACTTTGATTTTAAGATCTTCCATGATGGAATAGTTCTAGAAAGTACAACGGATATAAAATAATAATAATTTAGGTCTAGTGGGTAGACTTCAAGAATATTTTTATTTTATCGCGGGTGTAAGAAATTATTGCGGTTGAGTATAAGTTGTAGGCAAGTTTGCCAAACTAACTCGGTTAACTAAGCGGTTTTAATAATTACCTATGCTATTTCAATGCAACAGGCGAACTATTAAGTTGGTACAGTAGTTCACAATGAATAATGTACCTAGCGGGGAATATATTGAAAGAGATGTTTCAATATGGCGGTTTTACGAATTTAGGTATTTGACCTAAATCCTAGGTAGGTATGAGACCTATAAATGCTGATTCTATTAATCCGACTCGAAATGGACCAAAAACTTATGGTGAAGTTGGATATATATAGCGGCTTTTCGAAGGACCAATAAGCGTTGTGTTTTTGCGGGAAAATAATTTTTTATGCTGGATCGAATGACGTATATTGGACGACACAGTAAATTGAGCAAAATGGGAGTAGGTATGGGAATATAGGTATGACTTACTTGGAAGCACTGGATCTCGGTTTGGAGCACCGACTGCCGACGTAGGTACTTATCTGAAGACACACAGGTTCTTTGCACTCGCGTCGGTGAATCGATTGTATTATCCCACTTTGTCACTGGTGTCGGCCGACACGTTAAATAGTTATGTTATACGCAGCACAGGTACACTGGTACAGCGATTTTATGCGGAGTTACGAAAAATGCGGTGATCGCGGTGTTGAGCGGTTGGCGTCTTGATTCGCAAGAGGGCGGATGTTGATGGCTTCTTCTTAAACATGGCTTCGGCGGAAGCGTCGCTCATTGGCTTTGCGGTGTAGCATATTTTGCAGTGCGGAAATTGGATTGGACAAGAAAAAGGAGTATGATTGGCTCAATAATGTCGTCCAATAGGAATTCTATTCTTAATATGTGAGATGCGTTCAGAAACGTGATACTAAAATTTTATTAACTAGCAATATCTAGCTTGCGTAAGCACACCACTTTACACATAAATAACAACGTGTTCTGTAAGTGACATAATGGCGTCGAGTCAAGCAGTGTTGCCAATAACAATTTTCAAGCTCTATTAACATAAACTTTAAACTGATATTTTTTTTGGTAATATTCGAATATTCGAATAAATATTTATTTACTATTCGAATATAAATTTGGAAAGAGTATTCGAATAATTCGAATATTCGAATATTCGATTGCAACCTCTAGTGGTGATCTAGTATCTTTTTGCTTTTCTCGGTTCTCTTTTATAGCTTCCTGGTCTTTTTTCTCATTCCTCGATTGCCATTTATCGTTTCTCGGTTCCCATTTGTCGTTTCTCGGATCTCTTTTGTGGGTTAGCGGTTATTTTTCTCATTTCAAGGTTTTTTTTTTTGGTGAGTGGGAAATCATCCAATGACTGCTCCCGTCCTGGGTGCGACGGGATCAGTCATTCATCATCACAGACTCTTACTGACCAAAACCCACTCATGTTCCTTCGATTGCCCTATATGTTCCGGGGTCACGGTAACTATTATAAACATTTCGCAACCCCAGTTCTAAAGTTTATCTGGGACATCAATGAAATCCCGTGCCTCGGAAAGCCATAAAGCCGTTGGTCCCGGTTGTCATACGTAGAACTTCGACTGTCGTTACGGGTAGTCGAGAAGCGAGAAAGTCTTACCAGTCTTACCAAGACGTATCCTGTCGGGCAGTGCTTAGTGATTAGGTTGTGGAGGTCTGATAGGCAGTCGCTTCACGTAAAACACTGGTATCCAGCTGAATCCGGTTAGGCTGGAAGCCGACACCCATCTTGTTGGGAAAAGGCAAGGGAGATGATGATAAGAATGTATATCAGCTGTCTGGTTTCCATAGCACAGGCGTTGCCTGTTTTGGCTACAAGCGGCATATTAATTTATGGAAATTGTTTATTCATTCTGACCGTATATGAGTTTCCAAACGATATTTATTAATTCATCTTTATCTTTCCAGGTATTCTTTGCGCGTACTGCAAAACAACATACAGGGATCTGCTACATCTCCGCACACACATACACGCAGAACACGCGACAGACAACCTGATAGACACAATACGAATGGACAAAAACAATCTGTCCATAAAAATGGACATTACAGACCTTAGGTGCAATCTATGCAGTACCGAGGCCGACACTATTGCCAACCTAAAAAAACATTTAGTCAAAGACCATGATATCAAGTTTTACCCAGACGTTAAAGATTATATCCTAGAATTCAGACTCACAGACGGTGAAATACTAAACTGTGCGCTCTGTAACTCAACATTCGAGACATTTAAAATGCTCCTACAACACATGAATGGACACTACAGGAACTATATTTGCGAAATCTGCGACCTAGGCTTCATAAACAAACATAAATTGCGTAACCATCAGCGTACGCACGAAATTGGCAATTTTAACTGTTCGTTTTGCGATAAAATCTTCAGTACTCGCGTCAGGAAACTTTGTCACGAGAGGTACACTCACAATTCTAACGCTAGGTACACAACGAATTGCCCACATTGTGACCAGTCGTTCACTAGTTATTATAGGCGAAATCGGCACATGGCAGTGGAACATAATCTGGCTGCAGCGACTTACAAATGCAATATTTGCGACAAGTCTTTTATTTTGAAGTCCAAATTGACTTCGCATATAAAGAAAGTCCATTTGATGGAACGTAATCATATATGCGCGGAGTGTGGACAAGGCTTTTTCATAAAGCAATCGCTGGATGAACACATGATTAAGCATAATGGCGAAAGGGTCTTCAAATGCACGGTGTGTGGTAAGGCTTATGCGCGGAAAAAAACTTTAAGAGAACATATGCGGATTCATAACAACGATAGGAGGTTTAAATGCGGCGTCTGTGCTTTGGCGTTTGTACAAAAGTGTAGTTTGAAAAGTCATATGCTGTCTAACCATGGGATTACGTTAGCCGAGTATGAAAATGCTAGGTCTGAAATATGTAGCCCATAGACAGCAAGGCCTCTCCTCATAAAGAGAAGGCACGAGCATTGATCACAACGCATAACTGTGGTCTGGCGAAATGTCAAATTGACAACTGTCATTAATGTCAGGTGTCATTACTTCCACGCGAAATTGACCCTTATGATCAATGTCATTTTATTGTTTTATCTGTGCTACGTTTGTGGTTCACAACTGGCCAGGTCGACAAACTATACCAATCGCCAGATGAGGGGTATTTCGGACTTTTTCATTATTGGTTTTCTCTCGCATCTTCGTTTTCGTAGATGTCGATCTTCCATCCCCTGTTTGCCCCTATAGGGGTAGAATTTACAAAAATTCTTTCGTCGTGAATACCTCTTCACAAAGAACGCCCGCCAAGTTTCATGTCTCTAGGAGCAGCGGTTTGGACCGTGCGTTGATATATCAACAGTCAGTCAGTTAACTATCGTATAAATATGATAAATTACATCCAGACACAGAACAAACAATCATGCTCATTACACAAAGAATATGGATGACGAAAGCATTAAAAAAATAGCATTCTGTTTAGTCCGTCTGATAGATCGGCCAAAAATACGGGACACGTATTTTTTGCTTGATCAAATTAATAAAAAAATACAAAGATATAGAGCAACAAAGTTCCGGAGTGGGGGCTTTTGACGTCACCGTCCTGCAAAAATTGTATCTTATTGTGACGTCATGCGCATCTTCAACTGTATCGTCGTCATTCTTCGTTTACGAGAAAAAAGAAAAAATACGTGTCCAGAATTTTATGATAATCTATCTGACGGACTAATTACTTTCGTCGACTTACTGTCGTCTCGCCTATTGAACAATTTTTGGACCTCCGGCTTAGCAGTCAGGGTCACCAACCACTAGACCAACAGGCCACATTGACAATAAACAGTCGTTATAAAGAGAACACCAAGTATCGATATCGTACCATATATAGGGTGTCTGGTAATTAGTGTACGATACTTAAACACGATTATGCTCATGATATCTAACAACTTTTATCAAAAAATTTTACAAACCTGAAATCGCTAAACAACATGTATGTTGTGTTGCTGTCTTTATTTTATCCTTTCAAAGTGACAAAGACAACAGATTTGAGAGCGTCTTAGAACTGAGTGATGTTTGAGTATTTGGCCATGAATAAAGCTGAATAAGTGTCTGAATAACCCTGAATAAGTCCCTTAACTAAAGCCCCTTAAAAGTTAAATGTAAGAAAACGTTTCGGTTCTTCCTGTTAAGGTGATGCTTCACGGTAGCCCGCGAAATTCATATTTTTTTGTTTTTTTTTTGCAATTTGCCGCTCTGTATCTGTGTGCCTATTTCATGAAAAAGTTCAATCAAGTTATATGCACTTTAACCTCTCGATGCCTGCCTGCCAACACATGCGCGAGTTGGAGTGCGTGAATTTACCCGCCCGATTACGTCATCGCGCGCGTCAAGTACCTGCGCTCACAAAAACGCTTATCACTCGAGTTCTATTGACTCATATCTCAAACGGTAAACAGTGTCGTGTTCCTGAAGAACGAGACTATGGGCCTATTTCACCATCTTCAAGTAAAGTGTTGATTAGTTAATTCCCAATTAGCGTTAACTGGCAAGTAAAAGCTATGAGTATCTTCTGTCAATTTCACCATCGAAAACAAAGCTTCAAGTAATAACTCATTGGTTTAACTGAATGATGTCAAAATCATACGTCTCATTCGTTCAATATTACGTCAATTGTCTCTCGACAAACGTCATTTGCAGTTGACTTTGACATTCGTGTCTTTTTTTTAGCTTCTTTGTTTTTTTTGTGAGTTTCAAGAGGGTAATATTTTTTTTACAATACGGCATTCTGTTATTTATAGTTTTGAAGGACTGACACTACAAATATCAGCCGCACTTTAACGTTAATAAAGTCTATTTTTTAACGCTAAAGTGTTTTAGTTGAGACTGATTGTTTTCTAAAATAAATAGTTAACGCAATGGAGCGTAGGTATAAGTTTAGGTAGGCCTGGGCACTTATTAAAGACAACAGCAGCGCGACAGCCCGCTGTCGGTTGGTCGTTGAAAGGTTTAGCTATACACTTCCGTTATAAACTGCTCCCCATACCACAACG
Source organism: Athetis lepigone (assembly GCA_033675125.1). NCBI lineage: Eukaryota > Metazoa > Arthropoda > Insecta > Lepidoptera > Noctuidae > Athetis > Athetis lepigone. Next base: position 2,431,751 of record CM066220.1, on the reverse strand, counting down.
GGGCAGCATAGCCTAGAAATGTATTTAGGTTGATACGGTACTGAACTGAAAGTATAAAGTCATTTCTGCAATTAAAAAATTATTCTCGTCTTTACGAATTATCATTTAATTTACTTCAAGATTATTTTATGTTTTATACAACAATTCACTCGGTTCACTGCATACTTCGCTTAACTTGAAGGTAGTCAAATATGTCCGAAATCAAGCAAATTTAGTTGTCTGGTTACCACAATACAAGTTCTGCTTAGTTTGGGACCAGATGGCCGTGCAAGTTAAAAAAAAAGGGATTGCACAATAGAACAACAGTTCTAAACACGTGGCAAATATTTGTAACCGCCAAGTAAAGACTCTATAGGGCAGATGATGTGGCTAGTAAGTTACGGGCCAGTTAAGCTTATTAGTAGTGCTACTTGGACGTGGTGAAATTGGCATGTGTAGTTACGGGTGACTTTAACCAGTGATTAGCTAACTTGACACTTTACTTGGAGTTGGTGAAATAGGCCCTATGTATTACAATATAAACAACTCTTGTATGACTACTTTGGAATTATAAATATCCTATAGATATGAGAGATCTCGCCGCAACTAGACTTGTTGACGTATATTATTTATTTTTGATAAAACTACTGAATCAATTTACACGAAACTTTAGAACTAATATAACGAATATACAAGTAATCTAATTAGAAAATTTTAAGGAGTCTTATAAGAGGACTCTTATAAGATTCCAATTCAAAATTCATATACACGGAATTGTCATCGAAGTTCAATGCACGACTTTGTAAACAAACTTTGCAAATGCTTGAAATATAAATAAATATGAATGGTACGCATTGAATACATGAAATAATGTATTATCACTTTATTTTACGTTGCTTATAATGTTTCCAAGACCATAATATCGTTGTATAAGAGGCAAAATCAAATTTTCAATGTTCATTCAATGGCGGTTGAGGTTAGAAATATTTTGTTGGCCGAAATAATAATTTTGTGATATTATTTCAAGCAAATGATTATCTACAAACTTGCTTTGTACACTTATAGTATAGAAAATATTTACTTACCAAAGTTTTACGCCACATAACACAAATAAATAATTTTTGTTTGACACGTACTGCACCGGCCCGCACAGATTATTTTTCGCTTGAATGTGTCATCGACAATAATTTATTTCATAGTGTTGTCCAGTTTGTTTTAGTAAGTTTTTGGTATCGATTGACTCGACTATTTATTGGCTGTATGGGTAAATTTTTTCAAACGATTCAGAGCAATATTTCGTAATTAAATAAGGTTGAAAGTGGGTGGTACGCGAGGAACCATATATGGTTCCTCGGGTCTCAACCGAATTTTCTCGCGAGGCCAAATACGTGCCACCGGGAATCTAAAGGTTAAAGGCTGTTTTGATGATTTTAATGATTCTATTCTGTAACTAATGGCCTATTACAGTCACAAATCATTCTATACCAACACACACAGACAGTGAGCTGCAAATTGCAAAAATACGTAAGAAAATTTGAATTTCGCGGGCTACCTTGAATATCCACCTTGTCTTATTATTAAGGCTCTAAAAGGACAGCATTTTTACTGGGGCCCTAGTCTGCTATTACAATCGTGTCTCAATGACCAGTCATCTGCCGGATATTTGACAACTTTGGCAGTTTTTGTATGGGAAATGTCGCAAAAGTTTGACGTTACAAGTCAAAAATCGATCATTGAGACACGATTGTAATCGCAGACTAGGGCCCTTGACAGTTTTTGTATGGGAAATGTGTCAAAAGTTTGACATTACACGTCAAAAATCGATCATTGAGACGCGATTGTAATCGCAGACTGGGGCCCAGCTCTGGTGTCCAACATTGCACTTTGAATGCTGTTGAAATGCAGTCCCTCTGCGCCCAAGGCTAATAATAGAATAATTTTATTTCTAATTGTAATTGTATAGTTATTATGTGTACAGATTGATAATTTATTTTGTTAATTACATTAAAAGATTATAAGTACATGCTTGTGTTTTGTTTTATTTTTACCCTTTAGTCATTGTATTTTTGGTGTTGGAACTTTGGAAATACTTATAGTTTACTAGCTTTTGCCCCCGACTTTGTCTGCATGGAATAATAGTTCCCGTTCCCGGGGGATTTCCGGGATCAAAACTATCTTATGGCCTTTCTCGGATGCGGGTCCCAGACTATATCTGTACCAAATTTCATTCAAATCGATTCAGAGGTTTAGGCGTGAAGAAGAGACAGACAGACAGAATTACTTTCGCATTTATAATATTAGTACGGATTTAATACTAATATTATAAACAGCAAGGGCGGATCCAGGGGGGGGGTCATGGGGGTCATGACCCCCCCCGGGGCAGGGTCCAGGACCTAGGTCGCTAGGCCGTAATATTTTTTCTCACAATATGATTTTTGTGAATTGACCTTATTTTAATTATTATAAAAATATATTATTATTACATTATCTGTATATATAAAACGCTTCCGTTACTGACTGACTGACAGACAACGCACAGCCGAAACTACTGGTCGTAGAGAGCTGAAATTTGGCATGTGTGTTTGTTGGAGGGTGTAAGCGCGTACTAAGAAAGGATTTTTGGAAATTCCACCCCATGGGGGAGAAAAGGGGGGTAAACGGATTTTTTTATTTCTTAATGGATTCACTTAAATTTTTTCATGTAGGTTCCGCCTGTGATGCAACTGAGCACTGCGAGAGTATTTTTGGAAATTCTCCCCCATGGGGGAGAAAAGGGGGTAAACATTTTTTTTATTTCTTTATGAATTTTCTTAAAACTTTGCATGTAGGTTCCACCAATGATGCAGCTGAGCACTGCAAGAGGATATTTGGAAATTCTCCCCATGGGGGACAAAAGGGGGGTAAATTAAATGTTTTTATTTCTTTATGGATTCACTTAAAACTTTGTATCTAGGTTTTACCACTGAAGCAAGTGAGCACTAAGAGAGGATTTTTGGTTTTTTGTTTTCTGTCACCAGGCTGTATCTCATGCACCATGATAGTCGAATAGTTATCTGTTGCCGCTATAACAACATCTTCAGCCTATAAGCACAGATTACTAAATCGTTACTACGTAAGTGCCCACAAACGGTATAGAGCTCAATTGTGTACATTGAATATATATTTAAAACTAGCTTTTGCTTGTGACTTCGTCCGCGTTGAAAAATAGTTCCCGTTCCCGGGGGATTTCCGGAATTAAATCTATTCTATGCCTTTCTCGGGTCTATATCTGTACCAAATTCCATTCAAATCGGTTCAGTGGTTTAGGCGTGAAGAAGAGACAGACAGACAGAGTCACTTTCGCATTTATAATATTAGTACGAAAGTACGGATTAATATTGGAGGATGATTGGTGATCGATACTGATGCCAAAAATGCAATCAGTAAATTTTTTGTCTCTCTCTCTGTCTGTATGTGCACGCATGGGTTAAAAACTACTAAAGGGATTTTAATCAAACTTAGTACGATTACAATTCATACTTCTGGGCAGGTTATAGGTCAATCACATAACGCTGAGACACATAGGAGCCGAGAAATGTGTGTGAAAAGTGTGACAAAAACGGGAAAAATTATTCCTTTTGTTGGTATCCGTTGCGTGCGCTGCGTAAATGGTTGAAGTTACGCAAAAATTATGTACCAAAGAATTGCGTCTCTTAAAACGTTCTAAAAAAAGTTCGCGACAGTATATGTCAAATATATATCTATAATTCACTAACTATAAACATTTTTATGGCAATGAAATTAGTTCTTAAATAATGCATGATTTGCCAGGGTGTTTTCATGAATATAGTAAATCCTTATCAACATAAATAACTTATCCAATACATGTTTTCAAAATTGCCGTTTACATAATTTAATAAATAAATAAATAATAATAAATATCTTGGAACAAGTCACACACAGCCATCTGATCCCAAGCTAAGCAGAGCTTGTGTTATGGTAACCAGACAACTGATATACATACTTATATACTTTATAAGTACATACATATTATAGATAAATTACACCCAGACACAGAACAAACAATCATGCTCATCACACAAAGTTTGCCCTGGGTGGGAATCGAACCCACGACCTCCGGCTTAACAGTCAGGGTCACTGACCACTAGACCAACAGGCCCGTCAAACACGCCGTCATAGGCCGTCATAGGGATGTTGACTACATCAAAAGAATGACATTCTGTTTAGTCCGTCTTTTAGACAGTCCAAAAATACTGGACACATATTTTTTGCTTGATCAAATTAATAACAAAATACAAAGATAAAGAGCATCAAAGTTCCGGAGAGGGGGCTTGTGACGTCACTCCTCAGTAAAAATTATACAAAGGTGTGACGTTTCACGAAACTTCAACGCACTGTATTGTCGTCATTTTCTGTTTACGAGAAAAAAGAAAAAAAAAGTGTCCCAAATTTTTTGATTATCTAACTGACGGACTAATTACTTTTTTTTTATCATCTCGCCTATTACAATAAATTTAATTAGAGATATCACAGAGTTTTAAAATTACTCCGCAGCAATATAATGATGATACATACGGGCAGTAGCAAGGCTGGCCGATGGCATTGCAAGATATTCGTAGCTTATACATCAGAATAACACATAATATTGTGCAACATAACATTGCACCATGAGCCACGGAAGCCGATCAGTAACCAAAAATGACTCCGCTGCCGCGGCTAATCGCGGCGCAATGCTCCTAAGCTCTGGCGGGATCTTAAGGCGGATTGGAGACTGCGACTGTCGCGACCCAGTGCTGGGCACGCCTCTTTGAGGAGTGGCTGGAGAGGCGCCCTCACATATCGCCAGAAATAGGTCCTCACCGAACGAAAGCGACGCCTGGGTGTCACCACTGCAGCAACGGTCGTCTCCAGGACACGGTGGAGCATACGATGGTGGTATGCCCCGCTCGGGCGAGCCACCGCCGCGCCGTGTTCTTGCAGAGATAATTGGCGGGGGTGAATGAATGGAAAGCTGTCACCTCCTTCTGCGAAGCAGTCGAGTCTTCTGCTGAAAAAGGCGGTCGCGGCGCGCGTGTGACACCGTCACGCCTCACGCCCCGAACAGTGACCCAGGTGTAGGCGTCGAGAGTCGCATGACGAATACCGGCCACCGTAGGCGCGGTACTGCGGACGGCGATGGGTAGCTTGCCACCGGATAAGAACTAGGTCCGTGTCTACGGCGCGTTTGTTCCACTCGCGCCTCAAAGAGCAGTCAGCACGTGACGGGGCCCTCTATGGCCAATGCCTGCCGGGGTTGCGGATTAATTCTAATAGTTACCGCTGCCCCGGAACATAAAGGGCAATCAGTCTGACACTCCCTCCCGCCCCGTCCAAGGTGGGAAAAGTCGTTTGATATAAATATATACATATAATAGTAAACTCACTAACTGATATCAACGCGTTTGTTGATATTTAATAATAACTCACTAGAGACATGAAACTTGGAGGGGTTATTCTTTGTGAAGCCTGAGCCACTAAGAAAGGTTCCTTTTTAATTCAAAACCTTCCAGGGTTAAAATAGTGGATAGAAGTTCGACATTCACGCGGGCGAAGCCGCGGGCAATAGCTAGTCAGTTATAATCACGGACTTGTATATTTTCCCCTTTAGCTTGAGGGGTCATCCGTGGGTCACATGTTATTCCAGTGACCTGTTGCCATTTCATCCATCCAGAGATTTCACTTGGGCCATTTACGGGCACTTATGAATTGTCAAATTCTGTCTCGGTCTATATCACCATCCTTCTGAAAGTCGGAGCAAATTGGTATGGGCGTTCCTGTGAGATTTAATAGGCACAGAACTAGATACCACTGAAATCGCAAAACAGGGTTTCTGATTTGGTTGTGCTCAATTTTAGGCCAACACTCCTCAGCCTATGCCACCACACCTCCAATTTGCTCTGGACTTCCAGGCCACTCTGTGTATTACATCTACTGTACATTGCTCAGATCAATTGTACATACTTCCCAGGCAAACTTTTCTTCTTAAGGGCCCACCACGAAACCTCATGAGGCACTCGGTCGTGTGCCTTCTCAAGGTCAACGAGCACCATGTGCAAGTTTTTGTGCGCACTTCTGTATTTTTCGCACAGCTGACGGACAGCAAAAATGGGGTCCGTTTTACCCGACCAGGCATAAAATCCAATTGGTTTTGCGAAATTACACTCTCTTCTCTCAGCCGCCTTTCAATTACTTTCTCCCAAGCTTTCATACTATGTGACATTAGCTTTATTCCTCTATAATTTCTAAAGGAATCCATCCACTCGCAATAACTTCCACACTTCAACTGGTAATTCTATCCGACCCTAGCGCTTTACTGTTCTTCATTTTACTTACTCGTATAACAATTTTCACTTCATCCACACTTATCATTCAGACTAGCCCTTCATTTGTCAATTTATTTTCTAGCATACCACCCCAGTCTTTTTCCTACCTATCTCTAATTTCCTCATCATTTGAGAGAACTTTTCCTCTCTCATCCTTCACACATCTTTCGCCTTTTTTCCACTAGCCAGCCGATAGAGGTCTTTTTGGCCTACTGGACTGTCTAATGAGTCGTGAAATCTTTTTAGGACAGATACCCTCGCTATAGGAACGGTTTTTTTGGCTTTTTTCTTCACACTTATCATACTCACTCTTTTTTTCCGCTTTCCAACTAGGCACATCCACACTCTGCCGTTCTTTCTCTTCTTTTCCTTCAGAACATTCTGCACTTGCCACACTGACCACCACAATAAATCCCTATCTATTGGTCTTTCCCTTTCGTCTCTCCCAAAATATCTTTCGCTGTCCACCGAATATATTCCGTCATTGCATTCTATCTAAAGGTGCTCCTAAACGGGCAATTTTTTACTGCAATTGTGTTGCTGCAATACATTGCCGGCATTGCCCGGCAATGTTTCCGAACTCTCTGCAATATTGCCGGTATTGCCGGGCAACACTTTTTGTATGACAAAAATATTGCCGAGCAGCGCCGGCAATATTGCTGGAGTGGCCGGGCCATGCTCAAAAAATTGCAGCAATTATGTTGCCCGTTTAGGAGCACCTTTACATTCATTCACACTTGCATCAATCAAGTCCCCATCTCTATCAGTATCAGTTTATCCACCACTCTCTCTCTGAATTTCTTTGCACAATCAGACGCTCTTTAGTTTTATCTATAGGATTTCTCTGATGAACATAATTCTAAATCACTAAATGAAGTAATTCGCAAGAGAACTTGTATCACCCATATCACTCTCAGAATCAATAGGTACGCTCAAGTGGAAGTAGACCGGGTCATATCAGCAGAAGGACAATCGGCGGTGGACTAGACTTGTTTTAGAGTGGAGATTTTTTAAACAAACAAAATATGTTGAGGGCCACTCTGCCACACGTCGGACCATTGGACAAGATGGCTGGCGCTTCGTGAGGGACGTGTAGTCGATTGCCGAACGTAGGCTTCGTTCAGAAATGGAGTGCAGTGGACTGATATCGCTTACTTTGA